>OY747132.1:36383204-37749974 GCA_963556465.1 Berberis vulgaris | reverse complement strand
AAAGAAGATGAACGCTACACCAAAAAGAGTTGTGGAGGGAGTTACGCCTCCACGGACATATCTCCATCAAGGAGGAGACTATTACGAGAAATATCTCCTTTTGTTGCGCCTCACATGCTTAAGTCACGCAGAGAATTAACCGCGACCATTATAAAAGGTAAAAGGAACATTCGACACAGGTATGCAACTTTAACTGAGTTTTGTCCAGATTTACTTTCTTTTCCAAACAGAGTTGTTGACTTAAGCATCGGAGTGCTTCGGCCATCAAAAAGGTGGTTCTTGGCAGTCTAACATCTGTTTTGCAAGTCAAACTCACAGGAGGACGATTTTTGGATGCATCAGTTTGGCATTGTCCGTGGGAAACGACGAGTTTCCTTTCCAAAATGAAAATTCAGTAACAAAGCTCACTGAGATTTGGTTAACAATCAAACAACTATAAAAATCAATGGAACATTCCACAAATCCTCAATCTGGCAGTGAACAAAACGACTTGTCGCCTAACGTTGACCCGATAACAGTTGTCAAATCAATCGCATCAGAAAAAAGAGAGCTTCAATAGGTAACAATTCAGACGTTTCTGACATCTTAGGGAATCCCCTAGGACCCTAGAGTAGAGATGCTTATGACTCAGATGAACCATGTAACCGAGATAGTGGATAGACTCATTCGAGACCTGGAGAGCAACAAACGTTGAGAAGAAATCACCCAGCTTAAGAGGCATCAAGTCAATAACAGTTTTGAATTCAGTCAAGGAAAGTCTGGAAAACTACAACCTAAACGCGAATGAGTAGAGAAATCGTCCGTGACCTTGATAGCGAGTCGAAACAAGATCCTTAAAGCCATGACATGAAGGGAAGATGTCAAATGGCCACAAAAATTGAGAGGAGATCCGGAGAAGCGGAACAAAAACAAACACTGCCTCTTCCACAACGATTACAACCATGACACTGAAGATTGTCATTGTCTGAAGGACGAGATTGAACGCCATATCAGAGAAGAACGACTCAGAATTCGTCGAACTCGAGGACGAAACAATCATCTCAGGGGGGCGACCAAGGGAGACAATATACATCTTGCATGGTGCAGCTAGAGGAAATGAACAATCCAATCAATCCCAAAAGCCTATAGTCAGAGACCTGCGAGCAAAGATCAGATACCAAGACTCATCAACACAACGCGCAAAAATGATGAAGAGAACTCTGACTTTCTCAAATGAAGATGCAGACAGGGTCATTTCCCACACAATGATGCTTTAGTGATTTCGGTCATGATAGCTAAATGTGAAATTAAAAGGGTGTGATCGACACTGGCAGCTCGGCCAACCTCCTATACCTGACAGCTTTCCGAAGGATGCAGTTCACCATTGAGATGTTTTCACCTAGCGATCAATCTATGATGGGTTTCAGCGGGGAACAATGTCGTCCGCTGGGGATGATTCAACTAACGGTCGAAACAGGAGAACAAAGAAAGCAATGAGTATTATTGATAGACTTTCTTGTCGTTGATGCTCCTGCTGCGTACAACATGCTACTTGAGAGACCCTGGATACACAAAATGGGCGCAATCTCCTCCAGTATGATGCAATTAAAGTACCATACTAACAATGGTATCAGAAGAATCAAAGAAGATCAATCAGCAGCTCGTGAGTGTCATTTTGCCACGATAAAGACTCCCCATAAATAGCAATTATTGCAACAATCGGAGGAGCCTTCACAGCAACCCGGTGAGAAGAGTTTGGACTTTCCAGATGACAATACGGCTCCAACCAGCCCATGAGATCGACCTAACACTGGACAACCGGAAGAAGAAACGATCATAGTCTACCTAGACAATGAAGCAGAGAAAGCAGTCCGAATTGGCATGAAGATTCATCCCGAACTCGCTAAAGAAATGATCCAGCTGCTAAAAGATAACCAAGATGTTTTTGCTTGGACAATGAAGGACATGGTAGGGATAGACCTAACCATCATCTTTCACAAACTACAAGTGGACCCAGACAAGAAGTCGGTTTGACAAAAAAAGAAGGTCAGTGGCCCCAGAACATAATCAGGCAATAAACAAGGAAGTGCACCGACTACTCAATGCGGGGATGATAAGAGAAGCTCACTACCTCGATTGGTTGGCGAACACGATGCTACTAAAAAATAAGAACGACAAGTGGAAGGTATGCGTGGACTATACCGATCTAAATAAGGTCTGCCTCAAAAACAGTTTCCCATTTCCCCGAATAGATCAGATAGTGGATGCAACTGTTGGGCACGAAATGTTGAGCTTCATGGATGCATACTCCAAGTATAATCATATACAGATGTACCCTCCCGATCAAGAAAAACATCTTTCATAATAGAAAGGGGTACATATTGTTACCTAGTAATGCCCTTCGGATTAAAGAACGCGGGAGCGACGTACCAACGGTTGGTGAACAGGATGTTCAAAGATCAAATCGGCAAAACAATGGAGGTTTACATCGATGACATGCTTGTCTAAAGCTTACATCGAGCAGACCACATCACAGATCTTGAATGGGCTTTTTACCAACTTTGAAAGTATAAGATGAAGCCAAACCCGGAAAAGTGCACCTTTGGAGTAGAGTCAGGGAAGTTCCTCGAGTACATGGTCAACCAAAAAGGAATTGAGACCGATACAAAGCAGATACAAGCGTTTTTCATGCAATCACCAACAAACATAAAAGGTGTCCAAAGTCTTAATGAGAGAATAACAGCTCTGAACAATATCATTTCTAGATCATCGAAAAAATGTCTGTATTTCTTCAAAATTCTGAAAAAGAACAAGACATTCGAGTGGAATGCTGAATGCGATGAAGTTTTTCAAAGCCTCAAGACGTACATGGGAAGCACAAAGCTACTAACGAAGCCGAACACAGGAGAAGCATTGTATTTATATCTATCTATGTCCGATCACACGGTAAGTTCAACGTTGATACGGGAAGAAAAAGGTTTCTAAAAACCAGTGTACTACATTAGCAAAACACTCACAGATGCAAGAATCAATTATCCAGCCTAGAGAAATTGGTGCTTGCCCTGATCGTGTCATCAAGAAAATTGCGACCATACTTACAAGCACTCCCAATCACAGTTATGACCAAACAACCGCTTCGGTCAGTATTACACAAACCATATCATCGGGGAAAATGCTGAAGTGAGCTATAGAACTCGGACAATTCGACATCAGCTATGCCCCCAGAATCGCTATCAAAGCTCAGGCACTAGCAGATTTCATTGTTGAGTTCACAGGATGCAACAACCAACAGACAGAAAAAAGAGTGAAGGAGAACGATCCAAACCAATCATCGATGAATGGATCCTCTGCTGTGATGGAGCATCCAACGAGGCAGGAAGCGGAGCTGGACTAGTCATGTACAACTCAGAAGACAACACATTAAAGAAAGCGATAAAATTCAACTTTAAAGCCTCCAACAACGAAGCCTATTACGAAACTGTGATAGCAGGGCTACAGATAGCAAAACACTTGGGAATAAAAGACATTAGTGTCTTCACTGATTAATAATTGGTGGTCAATCAACTAAATGGCAAATTTCAAGTCAAAGACACCAGAATGAAAGACTACCACCAGAAAACCACAGAGCTAGTAGAAGGCTTTCGAAATGCCACCATTCAACAGTGCACAAGGGCGGAGAACAAAGGAGTCGACGAACTAGTAAAGGAGGCATCGACAACTAAGGACAATGAAAACCCACTCGTAATTACGCAAGAAAGTTCCATACTTGAAAACCAAGTGGAAGAAGCATGCGCTGCAAATCAAGAAAACAACTGAACAACTCCAATCTTGACGTATATATCAAACAGAGAACTCTCAACAGAAAAGATGGAAGCCAAAAAATTACAAAATCGGGTGGCAATATACACAATGATCATTGAAAACTCTACAGAAGGTCTGCTACGAGCCCGTTTCAAAGGTGCCTTTCACCAGAAAATGTTGAATATGTTTTGCAAGAAATCCACCACGGCACATGCGAAAATCATCCAGGGGAAGAACGTCGGCCCATAAAGCTCTCACATTGGGTTATTACTTGCCAACGATGCAAGCAAATGCTCAAAAGCTCGTTCGCAAATGCGACAAAAGACAAGTGGGTAGAAGTATAGCCCCTTACAAACATAGGAAAAGCCCAAGCCGAGAAGTTTTTTTGGATAGACATTATATGCAGATTTGGGATCCCAAAGGTAATCGTCACAGACAACGGGGAGCAATTCAAAGGCAAGAAGGTTAAAGAGCTACGCAAAAACCTGAATATCCAACAACACTTATCTGCGCCCACTCATCTGGAGGCAAACGTACAAGCCGAGGTCATCAACAGGACAATTTTAGAAGCAATCAAAAGAAGACTCGAGGCAACAAAAGGATTGTGGACATCTGAGTTACCAGGCGTTCTTTGGGCATACAGAACAACTAAACAAACTCTGACAGGAAAAACACCTTTTGCCCTCGCATACGGTTCCGAAGCAATAATACCCGTGGAGATCGGAATGCCAACATTTTGAAACGAAGAGTTTCGCGCTGAAGACAACATTGAAGCACTGAGAGTCGGAGTACACCTCTTCAAAAAGAATTGAGAAGCAACCTCCATCAAAACAACAACCTACCAACAACGTATGGCACCATATTACAATAAGAAGGTGTGAATTTGCACTTTTAACGTTGGAGTTTGGGTACTACAAAAAGTCCAGCTCAATACAAAAGAACCCGGCGCAGACAAGCTAAACCAAAACTGGGAAGGACCGTACCGAGTAATAAAAATCAACATACCAGGAACATACTGGTTGGAGAAAAAAAGGGTGAAATGCTACCTCGGTGATGGAATGAAGAGCACTTGAAAAGATATTATTATGAAATCTTTCGTTTCCAAATTCAAAATGACTAGAATTCAATCAGGACAACCCCAAGTGTTCTTTTATAATCTGCAGTGTTCAGTCTTTCAATAACAGATGACAGCTCAGCTCGGGTTGATGTTAATTCTTTGTCAACAACCCCAAGTCTAGCAGAAACGACAGACTTGGTCTCGACAAACTTGGAATTCAGCTAAGCGATTCAAATAGCAGAAGCCTTAAGACTGGCAGAACATTCCTCAGCTAAACGAATGGCCTCGTCACGTTCAACCTTTCGATCGAACAAATCTTTCTCAGCAACGTCCAGACGAAATCGCAACTTACCCAATTCTACTTCAGAAATCTCGAGATCAAAAGCAAACGTATCACAAATAGCCTTGAGTTCCCTCAACGACGTCTGTGCAGAATCTGCAGCCCTTTCATACTCTATGCATTGCGCTTTCAACAAATCAAATCAGCGAAAAACATGAGAAAGAACTAGGATATGTCATGCTAGTTTCTGCTCAATGTGCGCTAATTGGTCACGAACAACCTTACAATCTGACCCCATCATGGCGGCATAAGTAAGGTGTGTTGTCCCCTCCATAAGGTATTGGAAACCCTCATCAATATGACGAGGTGGCGAGCATACGAGCATAAGAGCCCTATTAGCCAACCGCCCATGACAACCACTAATGAGGTTGCGAGCGTTGTCCTGCACATCAACCTCGGAAGGCCAAAACATCTCCTTGGGCATAGTCAAAGCAAGATGGAATGCAGAGGGAGTTACAGGCGACCCCGAGGTCCCAACCACGACAGAAGAAGCAGTAAGCTTGAAGTCTCGAGCTCGGGCAACAACTCGATCTTCCATTGTCGGATCATACTCGAAGTCATCCAAGGTCTTAGTACCATTTGGATTCTCCGACTGCCAAAGACCATGCTAAAACATTTTATTTTCAATAATGCTCGAGTCATCAATCGTCAGGCCGGCAGAGGCGGACAAACCATAAGAAGCAACAAGAATTTTCTCGTGGTCATCTAGAGGACGGGAAACTTCCTTTTTACTCCTTTCAAGAACTCGGTTTACCACCTCGTTCTCTCGAGCAGAAGAATCATCTTTCGAACCACGACTTCCTTTTCGAAGAGGAGCAAAATGAAAGGGAACCATAACAGTGTCAAGAACTGAGGAAACAAGCTTCTTCCTCTTCGACACACGGCCGAGACTGACAACCAACATCTTGGAGGGACTAGGAGGCTTGGGAACTTTATTTTCCTAACAATCGAACTGGTACTCCCAGAACCTCGGGTAGTGACGAAAGTAACTCGGCTTACATGCTCATCAATAGAACCCTTCTGGCGGCCGACGCCCACATCACCAATGCACGCAATAGTCACTTCCAAAACGCAACCCGTTTCACCCGATGAATATAAGCCACTACGGATAATGGCATCAGTAGTAAGAAAATCTTCCACTCAGACTCGGGGAAGACCGCAAATTGACTGCATAACTTCCGCTCTTCCAAGACAATAACAACTCGACTCTGTTAGGCTCCCAGAATGACTGCAGAAACCTAAAATAATTGGAAGAAAGGGACGCATAGAACAAATACCTTGACTAGCCCTCGTACTCCTCTTGTAGGTCCTTGAAACAAAAAGGAGAGCAAAGGCAACATGTGCGATTGGGGTTTATGCTAAACCCCACCAAAGAATTCAAAACCCTGGCGTTCATAAGGATACGAGCTGCGGTAGCCCTTGCTAAGGTCAAAATTATCACTTTCCAACCATTTGGGCTGAAGCGATGCCAACCAAATCCAAGTATTCCTAGATGATTGCTGAAGCTAGAAGCCTAAAACCAGAGTGGAACGCTAGAATACAAAGTTATGTACCCATGTTTTGGACGACAAGGATTGTCGCCCTCTTCGGGGACTTCGGGGAAAACATTTTCCAAATCAGCCGGTAACGAGTAATCATGACGGATGCTATTCAGAGTCGCATGCGTTGTCCGCTTAGGCAAAAAGAAGGCTTCACAGGCATCAAGTACATTGCCGCTCAAAACCCTGAAAATTAGACATGACCGCAGAGCAAACGCGAGGAATCAACTAGAAAAATAAAATACAAAAGAAAGTAAAACACACTCAAACTCCTCCTTTTATAAGGACAAGCAGCGAAGGGTCCACTCTTGGGAGAATGTAAAAGATATGACAATCGCACGAAATCCCAAAAATTGCGTTAACACGAGCAGGCAGACTGAACATCGGAAAGAGAGCATCAACAACAGATAGCAAGATCACGAAATGTGTCATAGTGTTGAAATCGAAAACGAAACCGCCACATAATTAGTGGATACTTGAATATGCCCACTAACTAAGGGGGGAGTAGCTGATGATACATCAAAATAGACCGGCCATACACGTGACAGAAAACATCCATCACAAGGATATGACATCCCATTTACTGGGCCAACTCATAAAACCCAAGAAGAATAAAACCAACCACAAAGGCCCATACTAGGCCTACTATAAAAAATATAATCAAAGTCCGAATTCGGGTCTGAACGAACCAAAAACCAAATCCAGGCCCGACACGAGTTCTCTCATAAAAAAGAAGAACGTTGCACCAAAAAGAGTCGTGGAGGGAGTTACGCCTTCCACGGACGTATCTCCATCAAGGAGGAGACTGCTATGAGAAACATCTTCTTCCGTTGTGCCTCACATGCTTAAGTCACGCAGAGAATTAATCGCGACCATTATAAAAGGTAAAGGGAACATTTGACACAAATATTCAACTTTAACTGAGTTTTACCCAAATTTATTTCCTTGTTTAAACATAGTTGCTTACTTAAGCATCGGGGTGCCTTCGGCCACAAAAAAGGTGGCCATTGACAATCTAACATTTGTTTTGCAGGTCAAACTCACAGGAAAATGAATTTTTGACGCATTACTAAACATTTAAGCTAAATATGAAACAATTAAAATAAAACAATTGAACACAATGAAGGGAAGAAAAGTTGACCTGAATTCGTTTGGGTTTGGTTGAACAATCAAACACAACGAATCAAGGAAGTGACCACACACCAAATCGAACCAACTTAGCCCTAAAATCGCATACAAACCTCAATTGCACACTAACACACTGAATCGCACACCAACAAATCCCAAATCGCACAAACGCACAAAAACCTCCAACCTTTGTATCGCACAATGACAGTAGAGGGAAAAATCAGAAAGTAGAACAAAAGAGTAGATAATAGAAGGATAATGAATGCAAGAAGATGGTTTGAAGTTCATACTTTGGGAGAGGGAGAGACTGTTTCGATCTAGGAGATAAAGGGAAAATTTTGGGTTAAAGGCGTATATTGGTGGTGTCCTTTAGAAATGATGGTGTTGGTGAAATTTTTCAGTGAAAATGGTGGTGTTATTTAGCATGGCCTAATCTAAATCCTGGATGTCATTGTGAGGTAGGGGTGTTAATTGGTTACTGAAAACCGACCGAATCGGCCGACTCAAATCGAAATATAACCAAAAAAACCTGAACCAAGAAAAATTGAAACCGAACATTAGAAAACCAAATCGAACCGAGTTGGTTTGGTTCGATTTCGATTTTTGTTTTTCACACATCCGAAACAAGCGAACCGAACCCTTCCCCTTATCTTATTTTTAATCCCTAACCATCCATCTCTTATTTCATCCCCCACCAACCCACTCTTATTTAAATTCTCACCCTGTTCCAATGCACCCCACATTCCCACCCTCGCTCTCAACTCCCCATTTTTTTGCTTTTTTTAATGCCCTATTAAGAGAAAGTGTTGAAAAAACCTACATTCTCTATCTTATTTAAGCCCCACCCACCTCTCCCTACCTGCCCAACTTCTTTTTCTTTATTAATGTCATTTTTTATCTTTTTAAACGTTTTCTCTCTTTCTCTTTATCCAACCACTTCCAAGTTGAGGAGGAGAGACAAAGTTTGACTCAATCTTGTTGAAGAAAACCAAACCTTTCACTTGCTTGCTTGCAACAAAGATGAGCAATGGCGATGGCGACAACTTCGACACTTCTGATTTGATAAAAAAAAACCTTCTTGCAGGATAAAATTACGAGAGTTGTGGAATCGTCATAGAAGGTTTCGGTCTTGTTCAAATCATCACATGGGTGTGGTGGAGATAGATTAAGATGCAAACAATGTAGTTATGGTTATAGTTTTTTGTATGATGTTATAGTATTGTGTATATGAGAGACAGAGCAAATTTGTTTTAATCTTATGGAATTATCAAGAGAAATAGGCAAGAAAAAATTGAAAGAATTATCTATAAATGAATAGTCGGAGCCTTGAAACTCTCTGTGTTCATCTAGCATTTGCTTTCCCTTTACTGCTTCCCCTTCTCTCTCTTTTATTTTATTTGTACTCTCTCTGTTTCTGGGTTTTCCTCATTTGCAAACCAAACTTCATTTCCTTCTTTCCATTCTTTGTAGCTTTGACTTATTCCTTTTGTGCTAGAGACAACTCGGTTGTATGTAGCAGCAGAAAATAAATAAAAGAAAAAGAATAAAAAGGGGAAAAATCGAAAATAACCGAACCGGTCGGTTTGGTTATTTATTTGATAAATGTGGAAACCGAACCGAGAACCGAATTCTTGGTTTGGTTTGGTTTGGTTCGGTTTGGTTTTGGTCCAACAATGAACAGACCAAACCGATTAACACCCCTATTGTGAGGACCCCTTTTCACTATGGCAATGACTACCTCGCACCACCAACTCCTATCTTTCACACCATTCTTTTTTTTTTTTTGGAAGGCGAGCAGAGTTATTTAGGATCCCCGAACCTGAAAAAATAAGATTGTTACATTCTCAAGTATATCATGCCTATTCTATCTTCATACACAATCTTCTTCAAGTCCTCTGCAAAGGAACTTGGAATAACTTCCATGAAAACATTATTAGGAAGCAAACGAGCTAACCGATTCGCAACTTTGTTAGTTTCTCTATAAGCATGACTGACTTTATAGTTTTCTAGTGAGCCAAGCATGTATTTAATTCTGCGCAATATGTGTCTAAGATCCCATGCTACTCTTCTGTTCTTCGTCAGATAATCAAAGACAGTAGTTGAGTCAGTTGTGACTTCTAGTTTTTTGATATTGTATCTTTGAACAAGCTTAATCCTGGCCTCGACTCCTTGAAGCTCATGTTTAACAACTGAGTGCCCTGTTGCGGACCTTGTGCATGCTGCTATGACATCCCCTGCATCATTCCTTATGACAACGCCATACCCACCATTGACTCCTTGCAGCGAGCCATCAGAGTTGCTCGTGTACCAGCCTATAGGTGGCTTTATCCATTGGCATTGTGTAGGGGGCTTGGTTTTATATGACACATCCAGGTTCCATTGCCCAAACAGCTCCTTATTATGCACATTGTTCTCAGCAATAAGTTCATCAGAACTAATTTTGAGACGAATATCATTTTGTAGCTGATTGACAAGTTGTAAACCTGTGGAATATCTCTGCTGGTAAATTCGATTGTTCCTTTCCCTCCATAGGTAGTAAACCACTGCATTTAGAACCAATTTTTTGAGATGGGCAGCCTTGTTTTTCCCTTGAAAGTACTGACTGCACCATAGTAATTCATCATTCCAACATTCAATTTGTTTGGTGTAACATAACTAGTTCAGCATTCTCTTCCAGACATACTGTGAATACCTACATTCGAAAAATAGGTGATTCATAGTCTCAGCATCTCTGTTACACAGTGGACATATATCCACTTGAGTGAGTCCCCATTTCTTCAATTTGCTCAAAGTTTTCAAGGCACCGTGAATCAGTAACCAAGTAATGAAACTGTGTCTAGGAATATTGCCTGTGAACCAGACCACTGATGCCCATTCCACTCTTGCTCGTCGATTCCTGATGGCTTCATAGGTTGCTTTCAATTGAAATATTCCATCATTCCCAGCAGTCCATACAACCTTGTCATTCCTACTTGCATCAAACTCCACTTCTTCTAGGAAGCTAGTAATCTCAATAACACAGTTCTCTATACTCTGTGGGATGTACCAGTGATTATCACCAATGATAGTTGATACCTTGGCGTTCTTGTGCAATGTAGTCATATAAGAGCTCTTGCGGGAATTTGTCGATAAGAATACCTGTCGGATGCCAAGGTTCCTTCCAAAACAAGGTTCATTCACCATTGCCAATGGAATGAAAAGCTAGGTGCGATGCCTTCTCTCTAGATTGCAGAATGCGTCTCCAACACCACGAGGCTTCCTTAGGCACTCCCATGATCCAAAAATCTCTATGTTTGATTAAGTGTTTAGTGACCCACTCTACCCAGACAGAGTGTTGTTTTGAAACAATGCTCCATATATGTCTCATACAATTCGCTTCATTTTCAATTCGAATATCTCTGATATTGAGACCTCCTTCGTTATAGGGCAGACATATCTTGTCCCAGCTAACCATGGCTTTTTTGATGCAAACATCGCTACCCGACCACAAGAAACCTCTAAGGACAGCATTGATGCAATCCAGAGTTTGTTTAGGCAACCCATATCAAGACGTCCAGTAAAGATGCATAGATGTAAGGATTGATTTAATAAGCACTAACCGTCCTGCATATGTCAGTAGTTTATTTTTCCAGGAATTGACCCTTCTCCTGATCTTCTCTATAATTGGCGCGCATTGATAATGAGATAAGGTCGAGGAAATCATTGGGAGGCCGAGATATCTCACTGGAAGACTGCTAGTCGAGAATTGCAGTTGTTCTAAGATTCTTGTGTGTTCCTAATCTTGGACCCCGACACTAAATAATTGACTCTTATCGCAGTTCACTTCTAAACCTGTGCAAGCTTTAAACACAGATAGGGCATCGAAGTCATCTGCAAAACATAGGCGAGTAATGATTGGATCCTGGAACTTATAATGAAGCTTATATTGTCCTGCTTGTACTTGATCCCTAAGCAATACATGCAGAATTTCCATGACCATGACAAATAAGTAAGGGGACATAGGGCACTCTTGTCGTATACCCCTGGTAGCTTTAAAATATCCTTTTGGTGAGCCATTGAGACAAATAGAAAATTTTGGGGTTGAAATGCATTCCTGATCACACCATTCTACTCTCCCACACCACCTACTTACTCTCTCATACCACCATTGTGAGACCCTGAGTGGGCGAACCTGAGGTGGGGGTGAGGGTGAGGGAGGTGCGGAATGCTGCCCAATAAGCCCAACAGGCCCAATAGGCCGAGAGGGGTTGGACGAGCTACAAGGGGAATCATAGTCCCATATCGCCTGGGTAGGGGTGGAGGATGATCCTTATATGTTCGGGGTCAGCTCCCCATTGTATCGACGCGTTTTAAAGCCGCGAGGGCTGGATGGTAGCACAAAGCGGACATTATCAGTACAGTGCGAGAGGGGGTCGTCACAGTTTGGTATCAGAGCCTGACCCAGCCGAAAGTATGCCACGTGGAGGTGGGCCCTCGGGCAACGTGGACGTTGTGCCTGTGTGGCCAACGAGGACGTTGGGCCTTAAGGGGGGTGGATTGTGAGACCCTGAGTGGGCGGACCTGAGGTGAGGGTGAGGGTGAAGGAGGTACGGAATGCTGCCCAACAAGCCTAACAGTCCCAATAGACCGAGAGGGGTTGGACGAGCTACAAGGGGAATCATAGTCCCATATCGCCTGGGTAGGGGAGGAAGATGATCCTTATATGTGTGGGGTCAGCTCCCCATTGTATCGACGCGTTTTAAAGTTGCGAGGGCCGAATGGTAGCCCAAAGCGGACAATATCGGTACAATGCGGGAGGGAGTCGTCACAACCATACTCTCTCACACCACCTATATAAACAAAAACCTCCATTTTTTAACCCTCACCATTCAAATCTACAATGGTTCCTCCCTGCCTCCCCCATTCTAAATCTCTCCCCACACTCAAATCTCTTGCAAATCTCCTCCCTCTCTGCAAAAAACTCTCAAAATCCCCTTAAAGTTGAAACCCTTAAACTCAAATTCAATAAATATGCATAACTTAACATAACAGACAAATCCAAACTCAAACCGAAAAATGAAAAACAGGGCAACTTTCAAACCAATTTAAACCCTCAATTTAGACTGATTTTTAAGCTTATCAAAACATGAAAGTTGTATTAATCTGAGTTATCTAATAAACACAGCTTGAATTACTTGAAAATGTTTTTAAATGAGCAAGGTATGGTCATTTTACTAAAGTCGTGCAAATCTGTCCGAAAAATAAAAACGGGATAGTGTTTCTTACTTTTGACTAAGTTATGTGCTCGATCGAGACCGATTCTCAAGTTGATCAAAACAAAAATGTTGTAGTACTCTCAGTTATCTAATAACACAACTTGAATAATTTGAAAATGTTTTTAAATGAGCAAGTTATGGTTGTTTAGTAAAATCGTGCATAACAGAAAAAAAAAAAAATTATGTTCGCAGAGTGCAATGCGAGTACTACAACGTTTGATTTTATTAGATAAATCCAAACTTGCTAAAACGACCATAACTTGCTCATTTAAAAAAACTTTCAAGTGATTCAAGTTGTGTTTATTAGATAACTGGGAGTAATACAACGTTTGTGTCTTGATCAAATTGAGAATCGGTCTCGATTGAGCACATAAGTTGGTCGAAAGTCAGGAATACTGTCCCGTTTTTATTTTTCGGACAGATTTGTGCGACTTTAGTAAAATGACCATAACTTGCTCATTTCAAAACATTTTCAAGTAATTTAAGTTGTATTTATTAGATAACTCAGATTACTACAACTTTCGTGTTTTGATGAGTTTGAGAATTACTCTAAATTGAGGGTTTAAATTGGTTCGAAAGTTACATTTTTTTTTTCATTTTTTCGGTTTGAGTTTGGATTTGTCTGTTATGTTAAGTTATGCATATTATTGAATTTGGGTTTAAAGGTTTCAATTTTAAGGAAATTTTAAGAGTTTTCGACGGAGAGGGAGGAGATTTGCAAGAGATTTGAATGTGGGAAGAGATTTGTAAGAGGTTTTGAATGAGGGAGGGAGGGAAGAACCATTATAGATTTGAATGGTGGGGGGGGGGGGGGGGAAATGTAGGTTTTTGTTTATATAGGTGGTGTGAGAAACTATAAAAAATAAAAAATAAAAAATAAAAAATAAAAAATAAAAAATAAAAAAAAATGTTATGAGAAATAGAATATGATGGTGGAGGCGGTCGTTCGTTGCCTTTCACTATTTATTTTGAGGGCTCAATTGTACCGTCCTGTCCCGATCTTTTAACTACCTTTGTTAACAAATGATCCGCTGAGTCGTTTCCACCGGTAGGGAACCCAACCCCGAAAATAGCAGGGCATAAACCCTATCTAATCTAACCAAACCTAACCTTGGTGTGTGATAAGAGTTGGGGATTATAAGTGATTAGGGCTGCAATCGATCCGTTGGGGACCTTCTATCCTGAAGAAGCGAATGACTCGATTGTGAGTTCTAAACTCTAATTGAATCTGCACGATTAGGGTTTTCCTCGGGCAATCCAAGTAGTATTTTGTCTAACTCCTTCCAGCATTGAATTGAAGGTTGAAGGTAGTTTGACTTATTCAATCCTCAGTCCCCTATTCACACGAGACGAGACCCAATCTCTAGTTTGATTTTTAAGGTAAGCATCTTTCTCATTTCCTCAATTTTTTGACTTTTCTTTTTCCAAATTATAATTTGTTTGCTGCTAATCTTATAAAACTAGATTAATGCTCTATAAGTACATTTACTAAACACATTGATTTTTACATATTTTTCGTACGTGATGCTTATTGTAATAGACGACTATGAAAGGAGTCCATTTACAAACAAGGGAACTCAATATATACCTTAATCCGTAATAATGTACTGATAAATGCTGTTGTTTACCATTTGTTTCGAGGCTATGTGCATGCTATGTTCTGTGTTACTCCTCTCGAGTCCTCTTTTCTTTGGGAAAACACTACGGGGCCATGGTCGATTCATATGCATAGGTGATGCAACTCTAAAAGTTATGACTGACCGTTGTTAAAATAAAGTGAGGAGGAAATGTCATGTTTGTCACAGGAACAGTATCTATTTGAGTCACTTTCTAAAATGTTCATAGAGAAAGAAATGGCGGTGGCTGGTGAGTAGTCCATTGGCTTCTTCAAATCTTCTGTACATATGTATTCAAGCATTGAGGACGTAAAATTAGTATATGTCTCATTTTGCATGCAACCACTCTAGGTGACTTGGAGTAATATTTGAAATTGCAAGAGTTTGATTTCGAGATGGAAGAAGATAATGAATGTTCTACACAGGAACGAACCGTCAGTCTGGAAAAGAAAGTTCAACAATGGGAAATTCTCTTTCCAAGGTTACGTTAGATATTGGAGAGAAGAACGAGATTGGTTTGATCTTTCTAGCACGAAGAAGAGGAACAAATTTCTATTAAAGGTGATGACAAAGTTCGAATGCTATCAGTTAATGACTTGTGGTATGACAAAAGAGAGCCATTGAAAGAAGACTGCATTCTAGAAGGAAACGTGATTAAGACACGTGGAGGAGAACATGAGCTTTTTCGCATTGGGTGTGTTGGTCAGGTTCCGTCAAAGTCTTAATGGTTCGACAAACCAAAATGGAGAGCCATGATATATGAGTATCTTCTTTTAGTAGCTTAGTGGTTAATCAAGGAAAGTTTCCTATTTGGATAAAGTTTTCTTAACTAACTAGGACAAGGAAAGTTTCTAATTTGACTTAAGTTTCATTGTTAAATTAAGATAAGGAAAGTTTCCTAAATCAATTAGAAAATTAAATAAGGAAAAAGTTCTCCATGCGAGACAAGGAAAATGATACAGGAAATACTTTCATATTAGGAGTAAAATTTTCCTTGTTTGGTTAGAACAAGAAAGTACTCATTGAGGGGCAAGGAAAGTAATATGGAAACACTTTCCTTTTAGGAACAAATTTTCCTTGTTTAGTTAAAACAAGAAGTTCTCGTTGAGCGACAAAGAAAGTGATATAGGAAACACTTTCCTATAGGAGTAGGCTTTCCTCGTTTGGTTTGGACTTGTTTAGCCTATATATAGGGTCTTTGTATGTAGGTCAGAGATATCAAGGACATCCAGGAAAATACAGGAAATCCATAAAATATAGGAGATCCATGGATCAAAGAGCAAGGTCAGAGATGTAGACTTAGAGCTTGTTCAACAGAGCTCTCAAGGGAGTTGTTCTTGAGAGAGAGCCTCAAGAGATAGTTCTTGAGGGAGAAGCCTCTCGAAGAGTTTGTTCTTGAGAGAGTATTGTAATCTTTGTTACTTAATAAGATAACAAAGTTTGGAGCCTCAAGAGAATTTGTTCTTGAGAAGTTGGAGCCTCAAGGGCGTTAGTTTGTTAGAGATTGGAGAACTTGTTAAGCAGTCTCAAGAGTTTGTTATCGAGAGTATTGTAATCTTTGTTGGTTAGCAAAGGTTAGAGCCTAAGAGTTTGTTCTTGAGAGATTGTAATCCTTATTCTAATAATATAGTGAAAGAATTGAAAAAACTCTAATTGTGTCTTCTTCTTCTTCTTTTTTATTATTTCCGAATTAACTCCGAATTGTTTGCATATCATTATTTATTTTCCTTATCATAACTTTGTTCTGACTACCAAGAATATGAAGGAATATGAGGACACAACAACTGCTCTTAACACCGTTATAGGTCAGATGCGGGTCAGAAATGAGATGCAGGTTAGAAATGAGATGCAGGAGAAGATGGATAAGGTGTTGCGGGAGAAGGTGGATACACCTTTGAAAAAGTCCAACATGTCAAAAATCCAATAGACGACACAACACTCTCCACAGACAACCATTATGGCCCTCAAGTATGCCGTTCATCATCATGCATACGTAAGTTGTATAACACATCACGCTAATGATTAGCAACATGGGGACGATTCTGTAAAGTTTTCGGCTTTTGGGGGTTCGTCTACCCTCTCTGGTAGCTCCTTTGGGGACTTTCACATTTTATACCTAGATTCAAGGTAGTTGAATCGTAAATTAATGCATATATCGGAAAGGGGATCTCTCGAATAATATCGTAAATCGTAAGATTTTTTAAGACCTTCCAGTATAATGTATAAAATATCAAATAGTACATAGATGATTTATGTGTTTCCATGCAAACAATAAAATATTTTTTTTCAAAAAATAAATTACATCTGCACAATAATCAACTATAATAACCTCAAATGTCATTATCAAATAACGCCAATCATTCTAAATTTTCAACAAAATAAATAACTACAAGAACTTTCTTCATGGTGTTTAGAGTGTTCCTTTGGGATGATGATCCAAGTAATATAAAAAAAAAGACTAAGACACAATGAAAAGAAAGTTCCCTTAGTTGCTTTGTGTCGTGAAAATCTTTGACTCTTTGAATATGTCTTGCTATAATAAGTATACTGATGAATGTGTTAGTCAAATAGTCTTCATTTGATGTTTGAGACGTGCATCATAATAAAAAATCAAATAAACACAGTAAAATCAGGTTTAAAAGCGTTGAAAAGTAATATGGGACTTGCAAATCAAATCACATTATTTAAGTTCAAATCATGAATCACAATTTGGAATATGATTTGCAAATTAAATTGCATGATTTTATTGTTTTCGATTTTCTCATCCGATTTAAATCGACTCCTATGAGTTTTGATTTGAATCGTAAGATTCAATCATAAGTCGTAAGATTTGGACAACACTACCTAGATTTTTCAAAATTCTTCAAAATTCCTATGGGGTTGTTCCATATCCACTTGACCCTCAAAGATCATATTTTCTACACCAATTCCATAATCCACGGATTGTTTTCACAATAAACCCACAATAACATTATCCAAAATCAAGGTAGTGCACCCCTCCCCGTTTTCCCCATTTATAACTTACCCACCATTTGTTGACACAACACTATGGTACCATGGTTGATCTTAATCCAACCACAAAGCAATTGTCTCATAAAGAAATGTTGTTGGGAGAAAGTTCTACTAAGGAAATTTGATGACAATTGTTGTGTTGAATTTGTTCCAATAAAGAAATGTTGTTGGGAGAAAGTTGTACTAAGGAAATTTAATGTCAATTGTTGTGTTGAATTTGTTCTAATGTAGTTTGGTACCAAAGAAGGGGCAAGATAGAAACTAAGATCCCATTTCACTCATTGGCTCAAGAAGGGAAAGATTCGAAGGCACAACACAAATTTTCCTCCACCCAGTTCTGAGAAGCCGCTTACAACACAAAACTATGGAAGAAGTCGAAGGCTCCACCCAGTCCTGAGAAGCGGGTTACACCACAAAACTATGGGAAGAAGTCAAAGGCGTGGAAGAGGTTTTGGACAACAACATCCTCATCCTATTGAAAGGCAATCCAACAACAACAACAACTTCAACAATTGCAGCCGGGTCTACATGATGAATTCTGGGCAAACCCACCACCACCTTCTCCAATTGTGTATAGGTTTTCTAATTTACTTGATGGAGGTGCCAATGATGGAATTTGATCATATTGGCTTATCTGAATCAGGCAGGTTGCTTTGTTATTCGGAGCGAATGTGCAACATGAAGATATCAAGTTGGATATTCCAACAATGATGGTAAATGCGAAGGGGTGTTTTTGTTGATTGGGTAGTGAATTTGTTAATGGGTATTAAAGCTGTTAGGTTAGTGGCAACAAAATTTAAATGCTATGCTAATACTTGGTCGACTGATTTGTGCTAGTAGCGTGAATTTGAGACATGTTCACACTTTTCCAATGTGAAGGAATTTATTGCAGAGGACTTTTGTTCCTGATGATTATGAGAGTTCGCTTTCCAGCAGGTTACACCAATTGTGACAGGGCTCTTCTACAATGGTTGAATACACCGACTATATCGTTTACTATGTAGTAGGTTGAAATCACTTGAGACCTATGCAGTTAAAACAGATAACAAACCCATAACGGCCCAGGAGCGTTATAGGTTATAACAAGATATAACAGTATATAAAGGAATATTTATTAAATATATTTTTTATACCCCCACTAAGTATTAATATATTATAGAGTAAAAAAAGTAAATCATGTTCATAATATTAAATTCAAAAACATTAATAAAAAAAACATTGAAGGTGAGATCGACTCTTCTTCTTTTCTCGTTCTCAGTCAACCGGCGAAGTTTTATTCTTTGTCGATCGGCGACGGCGAGCTCTGGTCCTTCTTCGTCTTTCCTCTTAGTCTAGGGTTCTTGTTCAATCGAGAATAAAATGAGTGATTTTTTTTAATATATTAGAACAAAACGTTAAAACGATGTTATTGAAAAAAAACATTATCTCAATGACGTTATATCGGAGCCATGATACCAAAACGGGAGGATGTCAAAATGTAGCGGGTCACCTCCGTTAAACGTTATATCGGAGTTATATCAACGTTATAACGTCGTTTTAACTGTATAGCTTGATACTGGAGAATAAAGCTAAAAGATATTTGAATGGTTTGTGTGCAAAAATCCCAAGGGAACTCACGTATTTGAAGACTATGTCCGAAGCCGAGAAATGAAGGTTCTCAAAGCGATTTATATTTCTCCTATTGTTGCTAGTGGTCCTAAATTTGTTCCTAAACCTGCAACACATACTGTGAAGTGTGTGCCATTAAGTAATAATTTTCACTGCGATTGGTGTGTTCAGATAGGTCACTTTATTCATGATTGTCCAATGAGTAAAACGACATTGGCTGCAGAATGAGGAGTTGCCCACCTACAATTGATTATGCTACATAGGAACCTTGTAGAATACATTGCGTTAGTAGTTGATGGAGTTGACCTTTGTTTTTAAGGTCGTGGGTGAGCTTATTTTGAGATGGGTGAATGATGGGTTATTTCCTTCAGTAAGTAGGCTTAGACGAACATATTGTTAAATTAGGGCTCTATTTCCAATTGAAAGAATATTTTTTCAATTTCTCGAAGATTTGTGATACAAGCCTCTGTTGATTACTTTGCTGCATATACCACTAAATAAACAACAAAAAAAATACATAAAAGTTTATTGCATATTCTATTTATTTTTTTTGTCAATGTTTTTTAATGGTTGTTTTTGTCATAATTATATATCGCGATGCCGATCTTTAGTCTGATCCATGACAAGGATTGATTTATTTGGTAAATAGGTGCAGTTAGCAACATGTGTTCTTAAGTTGGTTTTGGTGGATTATATGAAGTTTGTAATTGTAGTTGAATTTCTCATTTCTTTTTGATGTTTGTAGATAATGCATGCGAGGTTGTTTGTGTTGTGACCCACATACTGCCCACCTTTCTTTCCTCTCCTCCCTTCCTTTGATTTGATCATCACATTTTTTTCTCTCTTCACCAAAAATACACTCTCCCTCTCCCCTCCTCCCTATTTCCTATCGTTGTCTCTTCCTTTCATGTTCTTCACAGCCATCCCTCTTCTCCTCTTTCATTCCGGAAACATCATTTCCCTTCTTCTCTTCCTTAGTTGCCTCCTCTTATCATCGGAATCCATCTCCTTCACACATACCATACAGGTTGTTCTCCCCTTCTTCGCTCTTCACCTTTACATGGTATACTAGTAATTAGATGAACCGGAACAACTGTCATCTGCTACTGAAGAATTGTAAGAACTTACAACATCTCAAGAAAATCCATGCTCAATCTATAACACAAGGGCTCCACCATCTACAACACTTAGCTTGTAAAACCCTCAATAGCTACGCCAAATTTGGCAACCCTATTGAAGCCCACAAGATTTTCAGTCAAATTTCTAGACCTGATATAATTTCTTTGACCAGTCTCATCACCCTCTATGTGCACACTGATCGTCCTCATGAAGCACTCTCCGTGTTTTCCAAGTTGAGCTTTCTGAGTCTTAAACCAGACAGCTTTTCAGTTGTTGGGACTCTCTCTGCTTGTAGCAGAAATGAAGACCTGGGTCATGGAAGGATGGTTCATGGGATGATTTACAGACATGAATTGTGTACGGACTCGATCGTTGGTAATGCCCTGATTGACATGTACAGTAGAAATCGCGAAATCCAAGTAGCCCAAAGGATTTTTAACAGGATGGAGACTAAAGATGTGGTTACATGGACTAGTTTGCTTCATGGATTCGTCAAATGCAATGACTTGCAATCTGCTAGCAGGCTATTTGATGAAATGCCACAGAGAAATTCAGTCTCGTGGACTGCTATGATCACCGGTTATATCCAAGGTGGGAACCCAGTTCAAGCTTTGAAGGTCTTTCAGCAGATGATATTACAAGGCACTCATCCTCCCACTGCTACTACAATTGTAGCTGGTCTTTCAGGTTGTGCTGATATTGGGGCTTTGGATCTTGGTCGGTTGATTCATGGTTATGTTAGCAAAACCAATTTGAATTATGATGTTACCATATGTAATGGGTTGATTGATATGTACTCGAAAAGCGGAAGCCTTGAGACAGCAGAGAAAGTTTTTATGGAAATCACAAGAAAGGACAAGTTTTCATGGACAACAATGATTTCAGCACTCGCAGTTCACGGGAATGGGAGCCGTGCCATTCAGATTTTCTCTGACATGTTGATGTCAGGGGTGGACATGAATGATGTGACATTTGTTGCAGTTCTCTCAGCTTGTAGTCATGCTGGACTGGTTGATGAAGGCCGGAAATGGTTTGACAGAATGAAGGGAGTTTACTGTTTGGAACCCAAGATTGAACACTATGGGTGTATGGTGGATATTCTTGGTCGTGCAGGGCTTGTTGAAGAAGCAGAGGAGTTGATCAGTCAAATGCAGGTTGAACCTGATGCAATTATATGGAGATCGTTATTAAGTGCGTGCCTAATTAAAGGTAACTTGAGATTGGCTGAAAAGGCGGGAAGGGAGATACTTGAATTGGAACCTCATGACGATGGAGTATACATACTTCTATGGAATTTGTATTGCTCTAACAACAAGTGGGAAGAAGCCTTAAAGGTAAGAAAGATGATGAAGGATCGAAATGTGAAGAAGAAACCAGGTTGTAGTTGGGTTGAGGTGAATGGTATTGTTCATGAATTTCTAGCTGAAGACAAGCTGCATTGCGCCAGCACAAAAATCAACCTCGTTTTAGAATCAATGGGTGATCAACTGAAGCTAGATTCTGATCTTTCCAATCTTGAATTGGAGTGACAATGAAGATTGCTATGGGTCGCTAACATTTCAGGTATCACGTTTCAGTGTTGAATTCATGCTACAAGAAATATGACAATTTCCAATGGAAATTTTCTAACAAAATGAGTTTCCTCACTAATTTGTTACTATCTCTGATAATAAAAATGTTCCTTTGGTAAAGCCATCTGACTTTGATTTTTTCCAATGAAACATATTTTATCTGCCAAAAAAAAAAAACACCTTGTTAAATGTTTCTTATAGTCCAATTTCTGTTAACATGATTTAATGAGGAAGAGCTATTTATTGCCATGAAATAATGTTTAGTAACTGAAAGAGTATTGCCTATAATAAATGTCCTCACTAAATGCATCAAAGTTTACCATAAACTTTTCCTTGGTAAAGAGGGTTGTATTCCTTCTTCCCTCCTTTTCCGTTTTTCATCATTTCTTTCCCTCTAACTCTCCCTTCCAAAACAAAGCCCCTAAACTCAGTTACATATCAAAACAGTCAGTTTTTCTTTGCAGCTGCCATATTCACTCCGCCACCTTCCTCACTACCAATCATCACAACCACCACCACCAACGGCACAATTACCACGCATGCTGTTGTCGAGTTCTCCAAAGTCTATCTCTTGCGAGCTCCGTCGATGTCTTCAGAGTTGGAAGGAAAAACCATAGAAGTCTGAATTTGAAGAGTTTCATTGATTTCTCTAGTAATTTACTTGAGGAACTTTGATTGATGATAAGGAGGAAACAAAGAACTCATACTCATCATCTTAAACCACATCTGCACATGATGATCATGGAGGAACACTTTATTCAGTCTTGCACAGTTTCGTTATCTCTGAAAATTGTGAAGAAAACGAGCAGGTAAGAGATCACAGTCTATGATTTAATTCGGAGATTGATAAGGATGATTAATCTAGTGCTATTTGAAACCTTCATGATGGTTTTTTTTTTCGAAATGTTCTTTTTGTTATTGGGTTAGATCTTGCTTGACAATGGTTTGAGCATGTACCTTTACTTGGAATTGGGAGATCAGTGTTGCTAATGATATTTCCATATTGTGATCTTTGTAGCTATTAAAAATGGCTAGGCTAGAGATTAGTTTCTTTAGTATACAAATGTCACAGTGCTTGTATAGGCATCCTTGACACATCACTAGCATTTTGTTTCTTTCTTTTTTCTAGAGTGTGAGAATTGGTATTGCTTCTCTGTGATAAACTCATAACTTTCTGTATACTTGGACTCTTGGAGCTTTTGCAGTATTCTGTGCTACTATGTTGGTGATGCAGCTAAGATTCATGGAGAGACCTTCGGTAGAATTCGCCACTCATTAGTGAGTCTGGCCCAGGTAATTAGCTACTATATGACGCTGTCTTTAAACTTGTTTTTTATTTAGCTTTCCAAGACAATGTCCGATCCTAAATGCAATCAAATTGAATGTTTCAGATCACAGTCCTTAATAAATGAATCATCATGCCTATTAGATACCTAGTTAAAATCCACAAACCAACTGCATGTATGTTTTTGTAAGGGATAGGACTATAGGCTATGAGGAAAATTTTAAAAGTTCCATCCAAATAACTGTATGTCTTATTACACAGCTACATTCAATTTGAATTTTCTAGGTCATGGAAGGAAATACAAGCAAGGTCCTGCTTTGTGGAGTTTGAGGAGTCTCTCCTACTTTCGTAAGTTGATTGGTAAAACCGCAGCTTTGAGAGTACATTGATACTAACTTAATTCATTATCAGCATTTTATATTTAATTATTAATGATTCATTAATAGGCTTCCTCAATTGGTTTGAATCTCTGAAGCTTGTTCACCAATTGTAGCTCAGTTGGTCGGACATCTACTCTCCTTGTGAGAGGTCTCGGTTCGAGACTCACCATGCATATTGTGAGTTATCGCTCGATTATGAGGAGCGCATATGCTTCATCATTGATTAGCCTTTAGGGGTATGGACGGTAGTTGCTTAGATGGACCGGAGAGAAAACAAGTCTTATTGGAGGCAACATGGATGCTAGGTGGCAACAATGGTGTAGCTTTTGGCCATGGTTTATTTACCCATGGGGACAATGATGTAGCCTCAAGACATTACTTCTATTACCCTTAGGAGTGGATTAAGTGAATAAGGGTCAACAACCCTTTTCTATTTTTTGTTAAAAATCTCTGAAGCTTTTAGATGAAGCTCCGTTTAAGGTTCTTTCCCGATCTTATTATGTTGAGGGCCAAAGGTATTGTGTTTGGTATCCTGTCAATTTTGTAATTTTTTTATAATAATCATTCATGGTCTAATTGCAGGTATCTTTATTCTCGTGTTCTACTGACAACATAAAGGACTTCTCCCATGGAATTTGGTACTCTAACAATAAGGTACTCTAATTTCCTTATTATGCATTAAATTTGTTGGTGTTGCTTTTCAGATTACGCTTTCTAATGCCCTGCATTCATACTCTCAATTTATTGACTGATAGTGTATGTACCTGTAATTACTATGTATGTATGATATACAAAGTATCTGATGGTTTCCTAACATTTGTAAGTATAGCTTTTGGCTGATTAATACAAAGTCGATGGTGTTGCCACTACTAAACCTCTCTAATTGTTTACAAATTTGTTGAGTTTATATTTTCAGTGTCTATAAAGATTAGAAGAGGATGATGTAAACGAGAGAGAGTACGAGTGGCGCTCCCATTATGCAATCAAGCTTATATCTTTCCTCTGCCTAACCTCTGTTTAGTTCCTTCAATGGTAGCATTTTCCTTGACATCTAAGAAGAAAGTGGATCCCTAGCTAACAATTTCCAAGGTAGTAGCTTTACAAGTTTTCGTTCTATAACTTGCAATTCTGTCATGGTTGAATAATGTACTTTACAGTATGAATTCACTAAAAATTCTAATTCTCAGATGTCAATGTATTTATTTCCTTTCACAGAAGCTTGTCTAAGTGATTATTTGACACCATGTGTTGTGCGTGGGCAAAAATTTCCTTGTTTATTTGGGGTGCTAATGTTGGAATAAAGATTGATATAAGCAATATTAATAGTCAAGAATAATTTGGTCTATTTAGCAAAAGCCCAAAATAGTAGTTAGTGCATTATTAGCCAATTAGAGTTTGGTTTGTTAACTTGTCAAGAAGTTTAAGACAATTATAAATAAGGCAAGGGTCATTTTGGTTATTTGGTTGATTATTGAAAGAATATTTGAGTTCTTAGTTATTTTCTTTCGGTCTTTATTATTGTTATTTCAATTATTGTTATGTTAATTCGAGTGTTGATCATTTATTTTGATTATTGTTCCGTAGTTCTATCAATTGGTATTAAAGCTGAAGCGTTCCTTTGTATGCCGAAAACAAAATCAGACAAATACTTAAAAGAAAAGGCTTGGAAGATGACAGTGGAAGAAAGATCTAAGGCAGTTGAAGCCATGGAAGAATGAAATACTGCGACAAGTTCCTTGAACGCAAAGCTTGAACAAGAGAGAACTCGAAAAGATGAAGATTGGAAGAACAAACTTGCAGGGCTAGAACAATGGATGGAAGAAAAGATTGGGACAAAGATGGAGACAACCTTAGAAAAGAAAGAGAACGCAATGGAAGAGAAGATGAAGGGGATGAATTAGATGATCACAAAACTTATTAAGGCAGACATCCAAGAGGCCATTGGTCAGACACACACAACACCACCCCCACCGGCAACGCCATAGGGGGCCCTTAGCCAGCACCCTCGACAGCGGCACACCCACTGAACTGCCAGCCATCCAGGTCAATCGAGCCCTTCGGACCCTCCCCTCTGTCAATCGATTCCCAACCACCTCTCCACTCATTGCCACGGTCAATCGCACCTTCCAGCCTCTGTCCAGGTCAAATCGCACCTTCCAACCCCCAAATTAGGTCGATTGCCTTCAACCTTTGCAACCCGCCCCACCCTTTACCACAATCGATTGCACCACCCACTGTCACAATCGATCGACCCCCATAGGCCAACCACCACCCCTTCGCACTGGTCGATCGACCTCCTGACCATCCCTCCCCTTTGATAGTTGCCCTCGCCCACCCTCAGGTCGAATGACCTCATCCCCAATCGATTGTTCAATGTACCCTTGCATCAGTCGATCCTCCCCCCAACCCCAACCGACTATTTCCACCCACCTAGACTTTACTCACAACCCTCTCCCTCTATTTCCACCCACCCTTCCCTGTTGGGAGGTTCCCCATCACAACCACAGGCCTTCCACACTCCTCCCCTTTGACCTCATTTGGATATCCTTTCTTTGAACCCTTATGTCATACAACACCCTCATAATTTCCAACAAGTCGTATATGACCCAAATTCGGATAGCTGGTGGAACCCTAATTTCCTCCCACAATACCAACTTCCTGCCTACTCCAATTTTCCATTACAAAATCCTATTCCCTTCCCTTTGACCTCATTCAGACATCCTTTCTTTGATCCCTTATGTCATACAACACCCTCATAATTCCCAACAAGTCGTATATGACCCAAATTCGGATAACTGGTGGAACCCTAATTTCCTCCCACAATACCAACTTCCTGCCTACTCCAATTTTCCATTACAAAATCCTCTTCCGTTCATGTTGAATCTTTTAATGAGGTGCCTGCGCGGTTTGGCGTCTTTCCTGGACTTTTTGTTGCAGTCATTACCGCATGGACATTCCAGATAGTTGGCAGAAGACCCATCGAGAGATCATAACCCACTTTGGCCACCTGCTCAAAACAGTTTCGACCTCCTTTAGGTCGAGGTAAAAGATTTTGCAGATGTGATAATCTTCCTTTTCGACCACCTAATTTAGGCGATTGGAATTTCAGTGAAGGTACTTATTTTGTTAATGATCATTTGGCTAGGCTGATAGTTGTCATGGAGTGTCGGGATGATACAGGTTTAAAACTCGACGTGCTATCTTATGATGAAGTTGCCATGGGTAATGCTTTTATAGATTGGTCCCTGGAGATTGACCGTATACTTGATTTTAATAACATCTGAGGTTCGAAGGCAGTACAATTAGTGGCTACCAAGTTAAAGAGTACTGAAAATCTTTGGTGGCAGAAGGAATGTGCATGTCGAACTGCATTGGGGTTACCTCCTGTTAACAATTGGGATGATATGCGTGAGTTGATGTAGTATGCTTTTGTTCATATAAATTATGAGCGCGATCTCTTTGGATGGTTAATGGGACTTACCCAGCACGAGCACACTTACTGATTATGTTACAAAATTTCATATTTTATGCATGCGCCCTAAGCCCGGCGAACTAAAACGACAAACAACCTTCCGTTTCTAACATGGTTTGGATGTGCGACTCCAGTCTGTCTTAGCATTGAAGGAATTCGATACACTCATGGCAGCTGAGAATATAGCTAAACGTGCAGAAATGAAGTTGCAGTTGCAAGATCCCTTTGAAAATAAGACTTTGGCACCCCTACCCCGCACTTCCACTTCTTACACATTGCGACCCGCTCTTGAGGACCCTTTTAAGTGTTTTGGGTTTGGTCAGCCTGGCCATATCGAAAGTTATTGTCCGAAAGAGAAGTTTGTACTGCTGACAGATGAAATTGATGAACAAGCATGTATCGACCAGATCCCTCCAGTTGATTTTGAAGGCGAATCCACCTCCTTAGTGGTAGAAGGCACACCTTGCACTCTTAAAGCTTGTGGACAAGCCTCTTGAACTCGAGGAGGTTGACACAAGCAATATTAGCAATATTATGGCAGTAAATTAGTAATTTTAACATTAAGAATAATTTGGCCTATTTAGTTAGAGCCCAAAATAGTACTTAGGGCATTATTAGTCAATTAGGGTTAGGTTTGTTAGCTTGTCAGAGAAGTTAAGACAACTATAAATAAGGCAAAGGTTGTTCATTGTTATTCAATTGATTAGTGAAAAAAATATTTGATTTCTTAATTATTTTTCTTCAGTCCTTACTATTATTATTTCGATAAACTTTTTGCTTTGCCTTATATATTTTGATTAAATTGATTGCTTTGCCTAAAGACTCGCGCCTAAGGTTTTGTTCTGCACCATTAACCTTAATTGCAGTTATGTGGCCTTCCCCATTCAACTAGGTTAGCTGGAACAAGTTGTCTTCATATAACCGAGGAAATAGAGGTTTTTTTCCTCTCCTTACCGGCCCATGCATATCCATGTTCAGGAATAGCAGTTCATTTGAAAAATAACGATTTTGCATTGATGGTGAAGATCCAACCTTTTGGATCGCAACCAGCTTGAGATCATCCATTTTAGCTTCAAGTTATTTCGAGTATTGATCTCGATATTTTTCCAAAGATCCACTTCATGCATATATGGACATGCCAGAATCTAGGTTTTGTTGGCATTTTAGATTTCGCAAAACTTTTGAATTGTAAGGGATGAGTGTAAAGTCAGGAGAGCTTTGTAGTTTTCTACAAGGTTCCTGGTTATTCATGTTTTAGACATCAATTGTATTGATTTACTGATTTTGTGCATTGTTTGAATAAACGGTTGTAGTTGAAGCTTTTTGTATCTTTGGTCTTCTCTCCATCTAATTCTCCCACAAATCTTCCTCCAAAGGCCATCACACACGCAAGACGGTGTTTTGCCATGAGAATCCAGTTTACCATTAAGGGTATGTTTGATTGCAAGGAAAAGGAAAAAGGTTGCAAGGAATACTTTCTTTTCCTTTTCTTCAAATCATCATTTTCCAAACTTGGTTATTTGATTGCCAAAAGGAAAATAGTCATTTTTCAAACTTGGTTGTTTGGTTGGCATAATTTTGCATTAGCCATCATCACCTTCTTCAAAATTTACAGATACAAATGCGTAGAAAATCATCTCCAAATCTATCAATTTCACACCCAAAATCCAAATTACCATACATATGAGATCTTGTTTAGTTGAAATTTTGATGGAGAAGACCTCCTTCAACTGTGAAAGCCAATTTTTATCCCCGAAAACCCAATTGTTCAAGCCATTACTCTCTTACCTATCTATGTTACAGATTTCTTGAGCTTACCCATCTCAATTGAACCTGAGCCAAACCTAGATTTGTCAAAGATTTTGAGTTTAACTGGAAAGGATCGCTGCGGCAATGGAGGCCTTGCTACTGTGAAATCTCGAATCCTGAAGAGCAACAAGACATTAACTTTTTCACATATTCTTTATCTCCAAATCTGTTGTTTCTTTGTACTTTTCGAAAACTAGTAAAAAATTCATCGACAATCATTCCAAAAACTAGTAAATACCCTCCAATCTCTAGCTATTTCAACATGTTAAAAACCTCAATATATTGAAAGGAGCATATATGCTCCCATGGTTGAATTGGTAGATTTTGTGTGGTGGTGAGGACGTGAAAGGAAGGAGACGAGAGTGGAAGAAGAACATGGCAGAGGAGAGGTATAGAGGATAAAAGAGCTTGTTGCTCTAGTCTGGTTCGTGGCGTGGATCGTTCTTTGTGAGAGACGTTGAGAGAAGAGGATTTTATCGGGTATCTTTTCCACAGTTTTTCCTTGGTTTCAATCCCTAGGGTAGACCTAGGAATTGATCTCGTAGAAAATGAAAAGAAATAGGGCTTTTGTGACAGTTTTGCAACATGTGCGGTGTTGGAGAAAATTTTCTCTGTCAAACACCCTTAACACACAGGTCGAGGTAAAATATTTTACTATTCCCTCGAAAAACTGCATTCAAAGACACCCTAATTTACGTTGTTACATATGGTATCACGCCCCGATTTTTTGAAGTAGACAAAAATCCCAAAATTCACATAGGATTAACCATTTCCCCAAAACTCGGGACATGAATTGTCATTCACTAAAAGTAATAGTTGGAATCTACGAGAAATAATCAATTGCACAATTTACTAAACTAAAGAAAAGTAAAACAACTGATCTAAAAGCCCATCAAAAGGAAGAAAACTTAAAGTTCGTAGAGCCAACGCTAACAAGTTCAACAAATCACTTTGTATCTCTCCCAGGAAATAATCAATAAACTCCAAGTTTTATTACACAAAATTTAAACTGTCACCTACAAATAAAAATGACATAATCTCTCGAACAACGCGCAATTCCCAGAAATGCTCGTCACGTACAAACGAACTGCTCTAAGCTCGCCCGAGACTACTAAATCTTGAAAAATAAGCTAGTCGGCTACATTCCCAAAGGAATGTACCCAAGAAGCAAAAGCCCACTTGGATCAGCACTAATGCTAGTGTGAAATTCTTTGTTCCCAAAAAAAAAACCAATAAATAAATATCATGTCATGACAGAACAATAAAATGCGATAAAATAACCAAAACAAGTAGATAGTTCCTCCATGAGGCCATTATGTAAACCTACTAGGTAAAAGTGCATTTACTTACACTTACTCTGTAGGAGTTGACTATGGCAAGTCTGTCTTGCTGAAATATTAGTGGACTTGTCATCCTGCATGAAAAAGGGTTAGAATCAATATTCACATAATTTACTTATTTTTATTTAAATTATGATTCATCTTTTAACGTATTGATCACTTAGATAATACCACATTCGCACCACCTCCGTGTCGAACATACATGCACGTATGCCTCTCTCATATAAAGGAGGACTTCTTCGTCATCCATGCCCAAGTGGAGACACGTCACATACAAGCATGCATCACCGGATACTCCTAACTATATGAGTAACAAAAGCCACTCTTGGGCTATCAATGCGCATAAAATCACGTCACATTTTTTACGGATAAATATCAAAGCTTATCTTAGGCATAAAAATTTACCTCATTTTCGCAAGACTAACCCGAAGGTTATTTTAGTTTCTCTAGTAGGAAATAGGTGCCACAACTCCGCAAGACGACCCGCAAGTTATTTTAGTTTCTCTAGTAAGAGAGGGAAAAATAATCAACAAGAGGTGTGGTAGTTCTAAGTGATACAATTCCAGGTGATTTAAATTTTCGAAAATCAAAGTTTAACAATATCCCTCATTTTTTGATATTTCAGAATTCCTTTACAATGACATTTTTTCATTCATAAGTAAATCAATCCACTCTCTCATTTGAGATAACATAGCATTGAAGTATAATGTCAAACATCCAATAATATGATTTAGACAAATCCAGGCTTCTTCTAGCTTTGGTGAGTTAAATTTCCAAATCAAATTCCATCTTGCATAAGGCTCAAAATGGTTAACTAATCAGACCATGATTTCTCTCATTTTCTCTGTTGACTCATTTTTATACTTTCTCAACCCATACCATGGGTAACCCTTCAAATCACAGTTAAACAAGCCAAAACCTATACCACTAGTCAAGTAAAATAAAAAAACAAAACTTCACAATCAACCAACCCTCGGATACCCAGGGAGGTAGACTGAATCACAACCACAAAAAAAATACCCCAACTTATCAACATCGAACTTAGTAAAATGAGAAAGATCTTCAATCTTTAGAATCAGAAAGAGTTGTTGTGCTTACCTAGAAAAGTGTTCGACACAACACACAAATTTCCTACTAACTATTGCAAACACATACATGCATGTAGGATGAGTTTGATTCTGTAGTGGGACTAAGTGATTGTGTACATCTGACATTGGAATAACACAAACCCTTTGACTCTAGGAGTCATAAGCAACTTTCCTATTAACTATTGCAAATAAATTGAGTTTGATTCTGCAGTGGGACCCAATGACCATATTGTTTTCTCCTAATTATAGTGTACATCTGACATCGGAATAAATACAACTTGAACATAATCATGAGGGTGTGTATGTCATCGGTCTCTGAGTTCACAATTTATTTTTCATCAATTGAGCCTATGCAGACACAAAAGAAGAACAAAATAAAAAAACAAAGAAACAGAGAAAAAAAAAACTCAACTTTTTGCTTTAATCTCCCTTCTTGTATATGATTTTATACTTATTTTTGTAAAATATAAATGTTCTGGTTGTATTTAGTGTATCTTCTTGTAATGCATATGATACTTAGTTATTTGCTGGACTGAATGTCATAGGATTTGTATTGTATTTTACAATAAAGGGCATTACCTACTGTTTTTAGTCAGATTGTGAGGTGTTAGAAGATTGGTTGTTCAATTACACATGGATCACTACTATTTAGCCCTGCTATGTTTTTATCAGAAGTTTATTTCTTCGCTTTGCTGTTTGTGGTGCTTCGGCTGAAAAAAGAATGATATTGCTATTTTAGTTAGATTCTCCTGTTAACCAAAGGTGGAGCCACATACAACATAAGAGGGGGGAGGGGGGCCTCAACTATTTGGTTTGATTTGGTGTTTGTAATATAGCTCATTTGCCCCCTTCAAATCATATCCCCCAACTTTGAGTTTTCAAAGCCTGAAAGTGATTGGTGGAGTCTGGAGTCTAGAGTCTAGTGCTTTAACTTATCCCCCTTCAAATTTGATATTTTATTTCATACTCCCCTCAACTTTACCTTTTCCTTTTCTAAGCTATACAAAATAAGTGAATCCCAAGGTTAAGAATTTAACTTATTGCCCCATTTATTCTTGAAAAGTATTTTCTAATCCAACTTGTATAAATTTCTTAAACTCAACTAGGGATTGTGATTTCGTGAAATTTCTGTTTTTTGAAATTACGAAAAGAAAAAGGGCAAAAGAAAATTTTATATTTTGTTAGGGTTTTTTTTTCGAAAAATTTGAGATTTTTCATAAATTTCGAGGTTTTTTTATAAATTTCAGTAAAAATACAAAAACCAGCTACTAAAAATACATTTTTGAAAAAAAAAATTTGAGATTTTTTCATAAATTTTGAGATTTTTTTCTAATTATTTTTTTTTAAAAACCACCCCCTAATTATCACTTCTTTTACTTACATATTGATTTTTTAAACTACCCATTGAATTTCTAATTATAGGTATTTTGATTTCATTTAATGTGTTTAATATATTTATTTACTTACATATTTTTTCACATATTTAATATACCCTCAAAATTCATTATATATTTCATCTATCCTCGAAATTTTTACGCTTTTTCTTTAAACACCAAAAAATTTCACGAAATATTTCTTAAAATCAGGAGATCGAAATTAACTCAAAAAACGAAAGCACAATTCTTGAAGTCAACACATTCAATCAATGAATATTTCAATTGTAAAAGTATGTTGTACACATTTTAATTAAAAATTATATTATAAGAACCCCTGATTCTAGAGAGTGTTTGGCCCTCCCTCGCTCCCTGGACTTGCTCTATAAGAACTATGTAAATTTGCATTAATTTCAATTCACTACTTCGCCCCTTCGATGAAAATCCTAGGTCCACCTTGCTGTTAACTATGATGTAAACCGTTGCATTTCTATTTTCTCTTAGAATAAGTCTTTGCTCTTAGAATAAGTCTATAGGAAGGCACAAACATCTCAAATGCCACCTGTATTCATTATGTGGCTAACTAATTGGTGGATACACTTTAGCTCTGAGCAGTTGGTAATTTTGATGATTTTTATGAAATCCTATTATTTTCCAAGCCACGTCTAACTACAAGCATGCATTGACAAAGAAGGAAAATGAATCCACAAAAATGACATGCTTAGAAAGTAAAAAGTATGTTGAACAAAAATAAAAAACGAATGAACTGACCAAATTGCTCGAACCAAACCTGAATCGACCAATTTAGTTTGGTTTTGTTTTGGTTCGGTTTGTAACATTTTAAAACTAAATTCAGTTTTTGGTTTTTGGTTTTTGGTTTTTGGTTTTAGGTTGAAAAAATCGAACACATTTGATACTTATATATATTTTTTATAATTGCATATGTTTCATATATAAAATCAACAAATAATATATAGTTTTTATCGGTTCAGTTTGGTTTTCGGCTTCATTAAAAATTATTTTGATTCGGTTCAGTTTGGTTTGGTTTGGTTTGGATTTCTGTTACTGGTTGAAAAGAACCATGAACAAACCTAGTAAAAATGAAAGAAAATTTTGGTTGAGTAATGTCGTTTGTTTCATGGAAATTATTTCACGAAATGTTTAGTTTTCAGAATTTAAATTTTTTGGTGTTTGTTTCGTGAAAATTTATAATTCTTTGAAAATTATTTATTCCAAAATAGCATCATGGGTGGAATATCAACATCACATTATATGTTGATTTTCAGGATTTTCTTTGGTGTTTTATTCTCACCATTTCATTTCTTGAAATACTAACATGCCATAAACAATACCATCACCATACCACAACAGACCAACACCATCATCGCCACCACCGCCATACCACAACCAGCACCGCCTCTACCAATACCACCACTACCTTCATATCACCATGATTATCCCAATAACACAACCACCACTACCATCTCTATTGCACAACCACAATACTACCTCCTCTATAACAGTTACACCATTGCCTCTGCCATCACACCACCACCATAGAACAACCATTGTCGCCATCATTAACTCCATCACTGATCAAACCTTATTCCAAGGTATTTACATATTTACACGAGATTCCTCTTTATTATTCTTAAGCAAGCCTCCTAGACAAGTTACACCACAACCACCACCAAACCATTACTAACACCACCATTACTATCGTCAGAACACAAGTTACACCATAGTCACCACCATCTCCATATCAGAACCATGAAATCACTATTGCCACCACCGCAGCACAATTGTTGCCGCCATTGTCATACCACCACTTACTCCTCACCACCACCAACGCCATTACAACAACTGTTACCATTCTACCAAATCAATCACCGCCTCCCATATTACCACCACAAATGAAAGCCTAAAGTTGATATTGTTTTACCAACGAAAGGAAAATAATAATAATTTGTTCTCTCCTAAAATCTTGATATTTAATACCGGGTATAGATATTTGAACTCTATATCCATCGTTCCATACCTTAAGAAAAAAAACTTGTTATAATCGTTACATCTACATGAGCAGGTTTGCAGTTAATTTCTTTTAGGGTATACATATTGAAAACTCTACACCTGGGAGTGGGTGATCTACATTCTATTAATTGTAGAAACTACTTAATAATTTATTTCGCTAATATGGAAATCACTTAATAGGGTAACAAAACTCTAACGAGATTTGAGTCTTCCCTATTCTACCTTTTCATTTTAGCTTAAAGCAAAGATGTTGTGAATTAAATTACAAAACAATGATTGAATAAAAGGTTATTTTGAGTTTGACCCTCATTAATTTATATCTAATTAATTTTAGTCATCATTTTAAAGTTTAATTGAGTTTAACCCTCATTTTCTAACTGATCTGTTAGGTCAAACATGTTGACTAATTAATATTATTCTAATAACTAAAATATCCCTCTATAAAAGCGCATGCAAGACGTGTGAGATACATAAAACCCATTGAAATACATCCAAGGGTTGAAAGTTATAATGCTAATCACGAGGTAACTGTATAGTCGAGAATATATCTAAAATCTACGCTTCTTCCCTGCAAATCACCACCCTCCTCAAACCCCATCCCTCTTCTTCATCACTGTTATCTCTCCTCTCCCACAACCACCACTTCTGCCACTATCCAACCCACCCACTTCCATTTTTTTTCCTCTTATTCACTATGCTCCCATGTCAATTAATCAAAACATATAACCATCACCTTGGTCAAGTGTGGATAAGAGGGATTTGTTTTTTGTGAAGCTGCTTTTTTTTTATATTTTTGTTTGGAAAAAATATATACCTGAATTTCTCCTTGAGAAAATTTTTAAAATGGGGTTGGGGAGATAAAAGATGCAAGTCTGCTTCACTTCTTTGTTTTTTTATTTGGGTTTGAGTGGTATACAGAAATTGAGAGTGGAGGTATGAAGAAATTGATGGAGAAGTTAAGTTCATAAGGTGTGTGCCCTTTAGTTTGTTCTAAATTGTAGGGGTGGGCAAAAACCGATTTAAATTCGGTTAACTGACCGAACCAATTTTCAAATTCGGTTTGATAACCGAACCGAAATATGAATAGAAAGAAAATAATTTAAACCGAACCGAACCGATTATAAACGGTTCGAAATCGGTTTACGGCTTTGAACCGACCGATTTATAACCGAACCGACCGATTAATTAGATATATATAAATAACTAAATAACAGGTAGGTGTCAATACTTGATTAGTGCAACAAATGCACTGCAGTACACCCTGTTGCACTGAATCGCCCCATTCTCTCAAAGTTTTAAATTTTAGGCTAAAAATTGGGTCTGTAAAAAAATTGGGCCTGTAAAAAAATTGGGCATATTTTGATGAAATTCTTTCAAGTGCTTGAGCCCGAAATTTCGGCCCAACCGAACCGAACCGATCCGAAATTCGATTCAACCGAATTCATCGGTTTACAAATACAAAATTCGAATTCGGTTTGAGTTTTGGGCAAACCGAATGAAATCGGTTCGAAATCGATTTGGGGCTCAAAACCGAACCGAACCGACATTGCCCACCCCTACTAAATTGAGTCATTGAGTGACTGAAACATTCGATTGATTTCTTTGATTGCATTGTGAGAATGTTTTGTTTTTTAAATCATCAGTCTATGGTGTGATTTGCAGGCTATAAAAATTAATGTGCTATCAATAGAACACGTGCAAGATGTATGTCAATTGCAAATTTTGTTCATGTTTTTGATGAACCAATTAAAATTGTTCAGTAGGAAAGGATGGGTTTTGGAAGATGGTGCATTTGCAGATGAGACGGAGAAGATGGTAGATTTTTGGTTTTCTGTTCTCAACTATATGATTATCTCGAGATTAGCATTACAAATTCCAGCGCTTGAATGCGTTTTCGTGAATTTTGTGGATCTCACACATGCATTGCATGTGCATTTAGAGAGGGATATTTAGTCTATAAAATAACATTGACTAGTCAACATGTTTGAACCAACATATTTGAACTAACATATCTGTTAAAAAATGAAGGTGAGACTCAATTAAGCTTTAAAATAAAGACTAAATTTAATTAAATATGAACTAATGAGAGTTAAACTTAAAAAAACCTCTAATAAGAAAGCAAAACTCCAATGGTTCGCTTTCTTCTTCTGTATTCACACTTGCATGCTAAATTCTTTTTTGACAAATTATCTTACTTGGTGGAGTGTTGTTAGATTTGATTTGTCATGTTTGCTTTAATGTTTACGATTGCTCATTGAATTATTCAATTTATTCAATCAAATAGAGGAAAGTCAATATGTAAATAAGTTTGTTCTAATGAATACTGCTTCAAAATCTAATGCATTTTCAATGTTGGGTGTTAAAGCCATACTCATAAATCATATTACTTGTAGTTGATAAGAAATCAAAGGAGTGCATAATGGTAGTGGTATCTAACAGATTGAAATCGACTCAAGGTTGAACAGGGTTTCTTAATACAAAGGGCAAGAATGTTTTTCTAATTATTTTTCAACCATGAATTTGTTTTTAGCTTTTGAGTCATTTTCTATTGTTTGAGTTTGAGTATGATGTGATCTATATTATAAAAAAAGTAGGTCCTATAAGTCATTTTTCCTTATTTATAATTTGCATTATGTGGGAACTTAACATTATATGATCTAATTCACAAAAATTTTAAACACGCTGTATAATTGAAGTATCCCATTGGTCGACTAATGGCACAGAAATAGGCATATGAGTTGAAACTATGTACATCATATGATCTAACTCATAAAATTTAAAAACATATTGAATAATTGAAGTATCCGATTAAGCAACCAATGGCACAAAAAGAGGCATACGAATTAAAAGTCAAAACCATATGTATTCTTATAAAAGCCTAACTCTGAACAATACAGAGTCATCAAGTCTTAAAGCTAATGACTAGGGACAAAAGTCGTGAAGTTGATTGACGGTGCAGGATTTAAGATTTCAAGAGTAAACTTATAGCAAAACTTGGACTTCATCAGATTCATTAGAAGTAGAGTAATCTATGGTAGGCCATTGTTTATAAGTTTGTTAACTACCCAATGATTTCAATGGAATTTAATTTCCAGAAACCCCTTGGGAATTATATATCACTTACAAATTATACATTAACTAGGAAGCCTAGTTCTACCAAAAAATCCAACATAGTCATGTCATATAGATCCCCGATAATGTCCAATCCTACCCGTACCTCAATTTTTTAAAATTTTCCATATCCCCACATCGGTTCCGTACCCATATCCATACCCACGCAACTAAAGAATGTATATTTATTTTATACAAAAAACACTCATAATATTTTTTAGACACACTAACAGTAGAGATGCTAAATCATTGTAAAAATTAATCCATATAGGAACATTTACAGCTATCTCAAGCAAATGGGACTATTTAACCTAGGGGTGGGCATCCCATCCCGCGATTCCGTTCCCGTCCCGATCCCGTCCCGTCCCGTCCCGATTTTTCCGGGTCTTAATGGGATTGAATAATTTCATCCCGATCCCGTCCCGTCCCGATCTAGAATGGTGGGATGGGATGGAGATTTTCAATCCCGCCAATCCCGTCCCGTCCCGAACTAATTTATTAATATTAATTATTAATATTTTTATTTAATTATTTACTAACACAAATATGTTTTTACATTATGATATTGACTGTTTTGAATACCATTAATCATTTTGGGCTCCATATCCAACAATCACTTCCCTGCAATGTTTCAAATTATATAGATAAATGTCCAAATTGGGAAAGTAATTAAGCTAACTCAAAAGATGGATAAAACTGATTTTTATACACAACGTTGGTAATTTAAGTAGCGTAACTTTTAAAACTCCTCTAGAGTTGAATGTGGTCAAGGTTTAGGATTGTTCAGTCAGATAGAGACTTTGGGTTGAGAGCTTCCCTTAGTAGGTTCCATTCAATAGTTGACAACTTGATGTGCTTGCTGTGTAGCTGAACAGATACTGAAGGATGGCATAAATTCCTAGTTGATTGAATAACTGAAAGCATCTTTTTCTTTGTTACAATGTTCATAAAGATTACTAAGAAATGATAGTTAAATTCTGGCTGTAGTCCAGAAGTCATTTTTTGGATGAGTAAAAAAGGTATCATATAAAAGTTATACCTTTTTTGATAGTTGTATGCATATATGTGCACTGCAGTTAAATGATAGTTAAATTTTTTGGATGCCGCTGATCTCGTCCCTTCCCGTCCCGTCCCGATCCCGTTTGGGATGGGACGAGGTCGGGATGGGGTTTTTCCCATCCCGTCCCGTCCCGATCCCGTATGAACGGGATGGGATAGGGATGGGTATATCTCGTCCCATCCCGTCCCGTGCCCACCCCTAATTTAACCAGTTATAGTTGGAATTGGAACTCCAACAAAGAATCCATAAAGATGAGGGAAGTTGTTAAACAACACAGTAACTTTGCTAGAGCTAAATTGGGATGACTGCGAAGAAGGCCATTGGGCCAACATTATATTGCTAATAAATGTTTTCACTTGTAAAATCTAGTCTCATGTGGATCTGATCTGCAAAACAAATGTTAGATTTTCAAAGACCACTTGTTTGGTGACCGAAGGCACTCCGATGCTTAAGTCAGTAACTCTGTTGGAGATGGAGATAAATCTAAACAAAACTCAGTTAAAATTGCATACCTTTATTAAGTGTTTCATTTACCTTATATAATGGTCGTTATCAAATCTCTACGCGACTTAAGCATGTAAGGCTCATCGCGGGGATGCGTTATTTGTAACAGTCACCTTCTTTATGAAGATGCGTCTATGGGGTAGTAACTCCCTCCACGACTCTTTTTCTTTGTAACGTTCCTCATCGTTAAGAACTCTATTGGGCCTCTAACTATGATTTATTTTGATGGGCCCTGTTTGGACTTTTACGTTGGGTCCGTCCTTTTTGGGCTTTGTGAGTTGGCTTGGTCTTGAAATATTTGGTCCTCGTGATGGGCAATCTCTGTCACATATATGGTCGTGATAATAGTCTTATTTGATGTATCATCAGCTACTCCCTCCTCAGTTAGTAGGTATGCTGACATGGCCACTAACACGACGACGGTTTGACTTTTGATTTCATCATGGCATTGCATTTAATGTTGTTAGCAGCTTTTGATGAGGTTGGTATTCTGATATCTCGTTCATCCATTCGTTTCCACTGCATTTTGGGACTTTGTTCAGCCATCATACCTCGCACGTCATCCTATGAGCAGTCTTTTCGTTGTTCGACTCTATAAAATGGGGCGTGATAGTTTTGCTTATCTCTTTACGCTCTTTGTAATTAGGGTTTTTTTTTTCTCATCTTCTTCAATCCTTCATTCCTTTTCAATGTCTACCAGTAGTATACTAGATGGTGAGGCGCGCGGCGATTGTGAAGCGTTCTTTTCACCCAAAAAGGCTTCACGGGCAATGTTGGAGAGTGTTCGTTCCGAGTACTCTTTGCCATCCGACTTCGAGATAGTTTTGCCTTGGCAGAACGATAGTTCTTGTCATCCAAGGACTGGTTATATCGCATTTATTTGTGTATGCTCGAGTCTGGGCTTTGATTTCCTATCCCGGAGATATTTTGGAACTATTTGAATTTTCTGGGCATTTCTCCTGCCTAAATGGGTCCCAACGGCTGGAAGGTGATGGTTTCTACTTATGCGAGAACCGTTCTTACTAGCATTCCCTTAACTGTTAGGGTTTTGCATTTGGTGGTTGGACTTATAATGACTAAGAATATTTGCTTTCTCCACTCCCCCGCCTATTTTGGGAAACTTAATGACGATTACCGTGACTAGTCGCGGTTTTGGTTTTATGCTTCTGTCAAATCCGGTCACTTTAATTTGTGGGGTTTACAAATTATTCGGTCGTTCCAAATCCCCAACAAATGGAAGGATTTGCAGTTGTCTGTTGAAGAACAAGCAATCAGTGACCTTTTTTAGGGCTTCCCGTGGTTGTTGTGGAGTTGTTCCTCACTTAGGATGTTGTGGCGCGTAGTGGCTTGAAAACTATGAACGAGGCGGAACATGCTTTGTTTATTGAATCCAGAGCTGTTGAGATTGCTGCTCGTGTTGATCCTATTGATGTTAGTGATGCTAGTATTGATAGGAAAGTGAGCTCTGACAGGGCTGTTATGGATCTTGATGTTCCTGTTAGCATTGGTGTTGTTGGCTCGGCTACTACGAAGAGAAAGCTTCTGAGGTCTTGTAGTCTGTCAAAGCAGTTGGTGATAAGCTATGGCCGTGTTCCCAATAGGAAACGACTTTTTGGTTCCACTCATGGTACTACTCAGACTACTCCTTGTCCAAGTTCATCTGATAAAGAGGGTAGGAAAGATAATCGTCTTTCTCTCGAGGAAGACGAGGAGATGAATCTAACGATGGAGAAGAGCAAAAAAAAGGTAACTCGTGCGATGGATGATGGTGAGAAAAGGCTTCTTTCGGCTTACGGTGTGCCCGACTTCGTCGAATGGTCTGATGATGACCCTCGACTTATTGACAACAAGATACTTCAGCTTGTTGTGGAGTGATCTAAGGATCCGAATACGACAAAGACCTTGGCCGACTTTGAATTTAATCCATTGTACGAACAAGAGGTCACCGATCGTGGTTGAAAAGATATGGAGTTCCCTATTTCTCCTCATACCCGTCTGACTTCTGTTGTTGCTGCCACTGGCATTTGTTCCACTCCTGCTATGACCGCTTCACAGCGAAAAGGCAAGAGTGTTTTTAATGTTATCACTACTACTCCAACCGTTCTTCCGGCCATTGGGGGTGGTCCTCTATACTTCCTGATCCCCGAGTTCTTCATCCACAGATTAGTTGGAAAGAGCCTAACCCGGAAGACATCTGTATTAAGTCGGATGGAATGTTTAGTTGGTTTACTAAGATTGATGTGCAGGATAGTTCACACAATTTGATCAATGAGTGGCATAGATGGACGATGGAGAGGGCTTTGATGCCTGTACGAGAGCCTAGCAGTCATCTCGACCACAACCTCTATGGGATGAATCACCTTACTTATGCTGGGGTGATGGGGTTGGACTATCAGGTTGTTCGTGGTCAGGTGGTTGCTCTTAGGGGAAGATGGCAGCGTAGTTACTGGTGTTTTTGTATGTTTTTCATTAGTTGGACGTGTTGAAAGCGCGGTGCGTGGAACAGGAGAACGCAGCTGGGGCTACTCGGGCCTCTCTAAGGGAGGTGGAGTCTGTGTGAGATAGATCCGCTGCTGAGCTTGAATCCTTGATGGCTAAGTTGAACAGAGTTCGTGCTCAGCTGAACGAGGTGGAGAAGGAGTTGTCTGTTAAGAAGGCTGGTCACAATGAGGCCATGCATTATGTTATTGAGCAATCCGTCAACCGAAAAAGGTTGCTAAGGAGCGGGTGGAGCAGTTAACAGCTGCACTTGATGATGTTAAGTTGAATATTTCCACAATGTTGACCACCGTTGAAGGACAACTTATTTCGACCAAGAGTGAGCTTGTTGCAACAAAAAAATGAAGATTGCAGAAGGGGCAGATTGGAGAAGAGTTATTGATGGACGAATCGACCTTCTCGACTACATTGAGGGGGATAGTCTTGATTTGTCCAAGTATCGTGGTTTAATCGACCAAGTTTTTGAGGATGATGATGGCAAGGAAGGTATTCCGAATTCACCAAGTGATCCAGTGGATGAAGAACCATCGTTTCTCCTCTTTCCGAACTTTTTTCATCATCTATTCTTGTTGTTGAAGAAAGAGTTTCATCTCCTCCTGCTGTTGATGTCGTTGCCCCTCTTCCATCAAATTATCTTGCTAGTGATGTTTTGATCACCTCTACTAATTCTTCTCCAAGTGTTCTATCTTCTTCTCCGGATATAATAGAATAGCTTTATGAATAAAAATCTTTCCCACTTGAAATTATTGTGTTGTCTTTTTATTATATTTATTGGTTGCTGACATGCATGTTCTTTCTTCGTAGTCGTAGTTTGTTTATTGTCTTGGATCAATCACATTATCCCATCGTACATGATGAGTGTGTGTTAACCTTGTTACTCGCACTTTCTGTACTTTGGTAATTTAGGTTTGTCTATGTTTCTTTATTTGGGCTCGTTTGTTGACCATTTGAAGCTTTCATTTCTTTGGTCTTGTCGATCAGGCCGAAAAACATTACTAGTTTGTTTTGATTTACTCGTTCAGGCTTTTGCGTATCTACTTTGTGATCGGATGTGTTGGCCACTCCAGAAGGTTTCCTGAGTAAGTCTTGACTTGTGCGTCAAGCCTTTTGTAGATGTACTCGTTGTCCGATGCATTGGTCGGGCTAGAAGGTTTTGCAAACTTATCTTGACTTATATGTCTAGATTTTTACTCCATGGGTCGGCCAGAAGGTTTTTACGAATACATCTTGACTTACACGTCCAGACTTTTACTTCAACATATTGGTTGGCCAGAAAGTTTTACGAGTACGTTGATTTATTTGTCCCAATTTTTACTTCATTGTTCGACATATTGGTTGGTCCAAATGTTTTTCGAGTAAGTTGATTTGTATGTCCTAACTTTTACTTCGTTGTCTGACATATTGGTTGGTCCGAAGTTTTTACGAGTAAGTTGACTTATATGTCCTAACTTTTACTTCGTTGTCCGACATATTGGTCAGTCTGAAGGTTTTACGAGTAAGTTGACTCATATGTCCTAAGTTTTACTTCGTTGACTTATATCTCATAACTTTTACTTCGTTTGTTCGACATATTGGTCCGTCCGAAGTTTTTACGACTTATATGTCCTAACTTTTACTTTGTTGTCCGACATATTGGTCGGTCCAAAGTTTTTACGTGTAAGTTGCCTTGTATTTCCTAACTTTTATAGATTCACTTCATGGTTGATCAGACCAGAAGTTTGTTGTTTTACGTTCGACTTACACGTCCTGACCTTTTGTTCGTGGCCCAACATGCTAATCGTGCCAATTGATTTGCATTGTTTGGCTTTGACGCCTTAACTTTATTGTTTGAACGTAAAATGGAGGGTTTGAACTCGGCGTTTTATTAATAATATTGCTTCGGATGGTCACAAATCTATAGTCGTGGTAGTGTTTTTCCTTGTCCATAACTTCTTGTAATGTTGTGTTACAGCGTAGGATCCGCTCGTGGATATGCATTGCGTCTATCTGCTCAATTGTTGCTTGCTAGATGTCGTTCCTTATGATGATAGAGGGTTGATTCCTGTGCGCTTTTGTTGTTTGAGTACTCATGTCTGATTCTAGATCGGATTTGGTTTCATATTTCCCCGGAGCATGTTTTGGTGTTGTTTTATCTTGAATTGGTTGTGTTCTTCCTTTATGATCCTCCTGTAGTTTTGATAGTTTTTCGTCATGTATATTGTCATCACGAGGTAGCTAATGAACTCATAATGCTTCTTGATCAAATCCATGAGTGTGTGTTCTTGATTGATGATTCTCTTTGGCAATCAGGCGAACATAGTAGAATCCAACACCGAATTGTCCAATCATGCTCACATCAACTGCCAAGTTATGGATTCTAGACCTTGCAATTGTATCAGGTTTATTCGCTGAATCAAATTGTTTATGTCGGTTCCATTGTCAATAATGGAGGAGACGTTGTTGGCTTGTTAGGAATAATGTGGATTAAGCTCGCATTCGTTAGTGAGGCCCCCAAACTCGATCGGTTGATTGATTTCCGCCTGAAGTGCAAACTTCTCTGTGTTTTTCGTTGTGAGTTGTTGCAGTGGTTCTTCTGGCCTCATTTGATGATGTTAATGTTTCTACTTTGATATAAATCAGCTCGAGTGGGCGGTACCACTGGTCACTTCTTTGATCAACCAAATTGTTCATTTCCTCCAACTATGCAGTGTAGGGCATATATCAGTTCTATGGGTTGTTCTTTTGATCCCACAGTGACGTCTACCTTCTCTTTCCCTTTGGACTGCTTGTCTAGTAGCTCGACGAATTCCTCGAGTCGCCCTCTTTGAATCCAGTACTCAATTTCGTCTTATTTGTAGCAGTCTTCAGTGTCATGCCCGTGATCCTTATGGAAAGAGAAGTTTGGGGGACCATTTGATGTCCTCCCATTTCGTTATGGACTTCAGTATGCTTGCTTGACTCGTTTTCAAGGCCGTGTATGTTTATGTCTTCTTTACCACATTTTTCATTCGTTCATGCCTGGGCCTTGCAGATTGCAGCTTTTTGGACTCCTGCTGGTTGAATTGAAATCTCTCGTTGGTTCGATGCCTCTTTGATTGAGTGTTATCCTATCGGGGTTTGTCGTATCTTCTTCTTTCCTATCTCATCTCTCACTTCTTTGATTGGCGCTCCATTTTGGATTTGTTCTTTTTTTGGCGCCTAACATCTCCTCGAGGGTGATGTGTTTCTGAGCGATCTTCAACAAGGTTGCCATATTCTTCGGAGGGTCTAGATTCAGAGCATTGTAAAATGTTCATCTTTTTAGTCCGGAGGTGAAGGTGGCGATGGCCGGGTCTCCGCTGCAACTGTCCATCATGCTCAACTCGTTAGTAAAACGAGTGACGTACTCCCTTATAGTTTCTTTGGGCTTTTGTCTGATGTGAAACAAGTAGTGTGGGCCCTTTCTCATCTGTTGACTGCCGATGAACCTCGTGATGAAGGCAGTGGCTAGCGCTTGGAAGGAATCTATCAACCTTGGTGGTAGGATGTTGAACCAACTCATTGTTGTGGAAGTGAGACTAGTCGAAAATGTTCGGCATAGGATGGACTATGTGCTCTCTTTCAATGACATCATATTGTGGAAGTGTTGCAGATGGTACATTGCATCGATGGTGCAATCGTACGCCTCGAACTTTGGCAGAGTGAACTTTTTTTGTAGAGGAGTCACCATGAGCGTGTTGGAGAAGGCGATCTGGCCAATTCGTACATCACGTTAGGATCGGTGACCCAGATCTTGAATGGAACTTATACTAGGATCCCGTCATTCTGGGGGGGTCATCTTCTGGTGCTTCACTGCGTTCGAGATTCACTTGTTGAAGTTCTGCAGGAACTTCATTGCTCTCCCGGACGCAGTTGGCAGAGTTTTGTTGGGGCAATGCTTGGACATGGTTGGCGGATTGAGCGCATTTATGGGTGAGTTTGTCCGCCACTTTGATTAGAAAATCCATCTGGGTGGTGAGTTGATCCACGCGAGGATCTGTGGCATTGCCATCAGATGTTTGAGATGACTGGGCAACCCCTCCATGTTGTGGCTCTCTATTACCAGGCATGGTTGGCTCGATTATTGCTGGGTCTGCAACATGCATTGTAGGTAATACAACTTCACCAGTGGTGGGATTGCTTTGATTGTTGCTGGGTTGAGGGTCTGTAGAGTGCTCCATTTGTTTAAAAAGTTTTTTACTCACTGATTGGAACTGAGGAAGTTTCGAGCTACAAACTCTCTTCTTGAAAGAAAATTGTCATTCCCCACAGACGGCTCCAAAATCTGGTCTCCTATGGATCTGATATGCAAAAGAAATGTTAGATTGCCAAAGACCACTTTTTGGGTGGCGAATGTACTCCAATAATTAAATCAGTAACTCTATTGGAGATGGAGATAAATCTGGACAAAACTTAGTTAAAATTGCATACATTTGTCGAATGTTCATTTTACCTTATATAATGGTCATTATCAATTTTCTGCGTGACTTAAACATGTGAGGCTCATCAGGGGGAGACATTCTTTGTAACAGTCTTTTCCTTTAAGAATATGCGTTTTTTGGGGAGTAACTCTCTCTACGACTCTTTTCTCTGTAACGTTCCTCCTCTTTAAAGGAGAACTGTTGGGCCTGGATTTGTGTCGCTGACTATGATTTATTCTGATGAGCCTTATTTGGGCTTTTACATCAAGTCCGCCCTTTTGGGGCTATATGAGTTGGCTTGATTTTGAAATATTTGGTCATCACGATGAACAATTTCTGCCACGTATATGGCCTGCCATGTGTATGATCATGATGATAGTCTTATTTAATGTATTATCAACATTGCTAATAAATGTTTTCACTTGCAAAATTACTTGAGGACATCGCTAGATAGAATGAGTAGAGGGATATTGCAAGAGCCTGCTACAAAGACTGCACCGATTGCTTGGAAATTTCGTGGAACTCAAAATGCTCATGATCGAATACAAAAATTAATATTCCTTGATCCTGCACACCAGAAGAACATAACAGAGTATAAAACACTACTTCATTCTACTAATTGGGGAGCACAATGCAGGTAAGCATCAAACTTGGACATGGAGGCGAGGTGTTTTCAAAAACATTTTCATCGAAATATGACTGATTACAATAAAACACAAGGCATTGCCATGTGGGTACATGCATCGATAACATTATCGATTTAATTTTCTTCTGCATAAAAGATTGAAGACTAGGTCCAATATTTATAACATTAGATATGTGTCACTGCAAAATTTAAAAGAAACACGAATAACAATTAAGCACCAAGCTAGACAGAATCACAGGAACAACATTTAATTGGAAGTCTTTGTGCCACACAAGTCTCATTTAACAAACAGAATGTGAAAGTTGTTAATTGTTGGTTTTGCGCAAGCATTTGGGAGCTATGTTAATCGGTGATTTACTGACGATTGATCCCTGATTAACCATTTCTCGCTAGTAGCATTACAATTTTGAATTAAATGTTTTGATTAATCTCTGACCAAGTTTCTCGCCTACTCACTATTAATCACAATTGAAATGCACCGATAAGTTGGTCCATAGCGATATGTTATAAATAAATGAGAAAAAATTAGTGTGTTTTTTTACCCAAGTGAGTTAAATGAGAATGCTTATTTTGAGAATCTTCAAGTACATTAGTTTGATCCATGTTTCCTTCCTGAAATTTTTTAAAAGATTGTTTATCTTCATATGACACCTCAAACGTTCTTAAATAACCATCGTGTGGCGTCCACTTCTCAAATTACTCGATGGATTTATTATTTAAATTGAAAATAATATAATGTTTATCATGCATTACTTGTAAGTTACTGGATTTCATCTAGGATTTATTGCTCCAAAAACCTAGTTTCTTTATACATGTGATTTTAATTGGATATAGCTCAATTATTTGTCTTGTTAGCGGGGAAAAATGTAATGGTGAAAACCACAAAGTTTAATGGTCCCAGATAGTTAAAAGGAACGGAAGTTCTGAACCATCACAAATAGGAACCACCAAAACAAAAGGGTATTTGGTACGCTTAAGGACAAGACCAAAAACCGAACCGCTGACACCCCTACTTAGGTGATACAAGAACCCGACTCCTGCCAATGCTCACCGAGGATTATCAAAATCCCTCGGGCAACCTTTTTCCATGTGATCAATTGTATGTAATAGTTTTTTTTCAGTCCTATAGATACTAGTCTAGATAATACTTTTCTTCAACATTTTTCTTTTGGGTCTATCTCAATCGAGAATTTTATTGGGAGAGATAGCAGGGTGCACTCAATGGTAGATGCGAGGGTAACATTTCCATGTGATCTTGGCATGCCTTGTAGATCATGCTTATAATAAAATATAGCCTAAATGTTTAATATAAGGTTCTTGATTACCTTGTCAAGAGTCTGAGTAGTAAGAACATAAAGTGGAGGAGCAACCAATTTGATTTTCACAGGACAGTCATTATTTCCGGCAGCTTCCGCTTTACGCATTGCCTCCTGAAAAGTATAACATCAATATAAATATAAGTAGAGTAGTTTAAAAGATTTTCCCTTGACCTTGAGGATGGGAAACAAAGGTATCGACACAATGAAGTAAGGGTAGCTACAAGATGTTATCAATACCTTTATGTGAAGAACTCCATCAAACTGGAAACATTTCATTTCAATATCTGCACGAATTTTCAGTGGTTGTGGGGTCATTCGCCTTCTGATGTTTTTTATCAAAGCATCTTTTACCACTTCTGACATGGCAGGTGCCACCTTAGTCACCTAAAAAGAATAAATTGAATAGAACTCCTTCAAGCTCAACGCTCAATGTAAAATATAATGTTGAGATCTTATGCAACTAAATTACCTCTTGTCCATCAGGCCCAGCTTCTTTAATCTCACGGGTCAGCGAATTCAGAACAGAATCAGGATCAGTCACTATTACCTTGAATGCCTATTGAGAAACCAGAAAACCTCCTAGTTTACAAACTGTTGAGTTACACATACTAATAAAAAAATGGTGGGGTAAGTACCTCAAAAGCATGCCCATATTTTCGGTAAAGAGGCCAACCAACATGGATATAGAGATCCTGTATTGAAAACAGTTTCACTAACTTGAGAAGCATTTCCAAATATTAGTCGATACTACTAATAGTGAAAAATACTTGCAAAAGGCTCCCCCAGAGAACTCTGTATGGTTGTATAAAAATATTACAATAAATAAAATTTTAATTTGAAAGACATTTAGCATCAAAGCAATAAGTATCATCATTTAAAACTCCGACTTTCTAAGACTAGGAGTATCTCCAAATCAAAACATCTCCCAGTTCCCTAAAAGCTGATTATACTATAAAAATAATTAAGAACCAGGTTTTCGCAATCAGGGTGACTTGTCATTATATGGGAGGGTGATGGAACCCTCATGATACATGTAAACATTCTCGCCTACATCACTTTGCTTGCAAAAACCTGGTTGGCTGGCTCTCTAGCAAAGCTCATACTACTGAACACAATTTTACATCCCAAGGAAAATTATGAATGACTTTTCAAATTCCTAAAACATATTGTTCCAACGTAGATATCACAAAATTATCTTCAACATTTAACAGTCCAAAGATAAAAGAAAATTTAACAAAAAATAGCATCTGGTGAACTTCAGCTACCCCAACATTCAGTAAATATATTGTCAGAAATTATACAAGCATGTAGAGTCCTATTTCTAATTCTTTATTCAACAAGAGAATCCAGCACATGTAGCAACTCAAAATACATATTTCACTAACAGATTCATTAAATTTTCTATCACTTAGAATTTAACACAAGTACAAGGTAACAAATATTGTATTTATTTTCTCTGTCAAATTCCATGTTCTAAGTCACTGAATCGATTTGTTTTGTTAATTCATGACATATTTAACAGCAAGGTAATCTATCTGGTGACAACCGCCAAGACAATTACGCCCCCCCACCACCCCCCCCCCCCCCCAAAAAAAAAAAAAAATAGAAGTTTCACCATATGTCCTTTCAACAAACACAATCACCAGAAGTACCACAACACTACCCTATAAATATCAAGACCCATAGGTATTCATCGTATCATCTATCAAAAGACTAAATCTAGTAAAAAATAACTAGAGATTAAAATTAAAGAAACTCAATTCTGTGCAAGAAAAAAGAACCCTATATTGAAATAGATGTACAGTAAAATGCCTCGAGATTGAGAGTCATTGTCTCGGCGACGTGACGCATAATCGAATGAACAAGCTTGCTCTTGTTATATCTCTCTTCACAGGCCTGAATGTCCTCTTCAGAAACTCTTCGTTTGCTGAGATCAATGTACCCCTTCTCCTTGTCAACCCTAAGAACCATGACATGCTCTTGTCGCCCGACCTTGATGAGACTGCTCACGCTTCGAATCCGGCGGCGAGAGAGCTCAGAGAACAAAATCATGCCCTCAATGTTGTTGTACTCGAGAAGGGAGACGTAGGCACCCATGTCGGCGATGTTATCATCACTGCCATGTCCACTTCTGGATACCTGGCTTCGTACATCCAACACTCTAGGTTCAGCGTGTTCGTCGCCATTGAAAGAGGAATCAAGAAAACAATTAGGTTTTTCAGAGATTGAAAAATACAGAAAGAGAGGGAGCCGTGTCCGAGATCTACAAAAATAAAGGAGAACCAAGAAAAATCAGTGTCACGATTGGAAGGAATTCAAAAGTTCATGCGCCAAAAACAAGGGAAATCAAAAGTTTTGAATTTTTGGAGGGAAGGGTATAACAGTAAAATAGCTATAGGTAGTTAGAATGGCACATGGGATATCCACGTGTATGAAATGTATTGGATTTCATTTGTAATTCTGTTGGGACTTTGGCTATAAAAAAGAGAAGAGAGGAACTGAGCTCAGTAGGTAAAATCCAGTGGATCTGAGGCTCATGTTCAAGGAACATTGAGAGTTATTGTATCTTTCTTTTCCATTTTCAATAGAAATCTCTTTCAATTCTCTGAATTGTTATAGTAGTGTGACATTTGGTATCAGAGCAGAGATAGATCCATCCTTCAATCATGGAAACAAGGGCTAGAGAGATGGAACAATTCGTGAGGGAAACGAAGAAGGTCCAAGCCGAAACTTCTGGGCAAGTAGAGGCTCTGAAGATGGATCTTCAAAGAGTGGAACAGACCGTGGAAAATCAGGGAAGACAACTTGATGCCAAGCTGGATCATCTGCTTCAAATGTTGCATAACCAGGGAGTCAATCACACAGACACTGAATCAAACATTCTACAGGCGTCGGGACCAATTCACAACCAGACCAGGGGTACTCAATCTTTAGCATCTGAGAATGGAGGTAATTTTTTCCATTTTCCTAGAATTGATTTTCCACACTTTGATGGATTGCACCCTAGATCTTGGATCAAAAAATGTGAAAGGTATTTGATTTACACAGTGTGAATGATGAGAACAAGGTTGCCATTGCCTCAATTCACTTAGATGGTAGGGCAGATACCTGGTTTCTCGATTATCAAATAGGGAAGACAACAATTAAATGGGCTGAATTGATGAATGACATATGTTTACGCTTTGAGAACCCAGCTGATGAAAACTATGTAGCCTCATTCAATAAACTCACACAGACTCAGACAGTGGAAGAGTACTTTGAGAAGTTCGAAGAGCTCAAATCCTTAATGCTATTTCATAATCCCATGTTATCTGAGAGCTACTTTATATTGAGTTTTTTGAGTGGGCTAAAACCAGAGATTAAACTGGTTGTACAAATGTTCAGACCCTCTACTATAGCACAGGCATTTGCACTGGCTAAGCTACAAGAAGCATGTGCACCACCCCTCTCCATCACCCAAAGAAAATCATTTCCATCTACTTCTTATACATCAGTATGGCCTAAAACTCACATTGCACCCTCAACCTCACAGCCATTCCCACAGCAATCCACTTCCCATAATCAATCCACCTCCCATAATCAATCCAACTCCCATATATCACCACCATCCGTAGCTTCCAATAATTTTTTTCCCAAACCATCTTCATCATCTTATACACCACATACATCAAATCCCAGATCTACAACTAATATGCCTCCTATCAGACGCCTAACTGCGGCTCAGATGAAACTAAGAAGGGAGCACGGCTTGTGTTATAACTGTGATGAACGGTACAGGCAGAGTCATTTGTGCAAGCAACAACACTTATACTTACTAGTGGCGGATGAAGAAGCTGATCCAGAGGGGTCCAACACTAATGGGGACACTGAAGACCTAGTCCAGGAAATTCAAACAGATATGGAACTGTCTCTCAACGCTTTACAGGGCTGTGTTTCTGCAAATACTATCTTGCTCAAAGGTCTGGTCAAGAAAAAACAGATTTCCATTCTTATTGATACGGGTAGCACGCATTCCTTTATAGATCCAAGGGTGATTAAAGAGATACAATGGCCTACCATCCTTACTCCTCAAATGGTGGTACGAGTGGCCAATGGACAACAACTCATTAGCAATGCTCTTTGTTCATGTCTCAAGTGGACTATGCAAGGGCTCCATTTTGAAGGAAAAATCAGACTTCTACCTCTCGGGGGATATGATATGGTCCTAGTGGGGGATTGGTTGAAACCTTTCGGGGATATTGTGATCAACCTCCAAAAGCTCCAATTGACTCTCACAATCCAAGGGCAGCCTGTGACTCTACATGGGATTTCTAGAGAAGCTTCCTTAGCACTCATTGACGCCCAAGGTATGACCAAATTCATTAAGAAGTTTGTTCCTTCCTGTTTTGGACAGATTTTCTCACTCACCACTTTAGAAAATAGCCCATCTATTCCATTGGCACTAAAAGATATGCTCCATAGTTTTGATGACATCTTCCAAATACCTACTTCCCTACCTCCCCATAGGCCTTTAGACCACAAAATACCCATCAAACCAAATTCCATTCCCCCCTCCCAAAATCCCTATAAAATTCCTTATATGCAAAAAGGAGAGGTCGAACAACTTATCAAAGAGATGTTAGAGACAGGACTCATTCAACACTCTACTAGTCCTTTTGCTGCCCCTATCCTTCTTGTCAAGAAAAAAGACAATTCATGGCGGTTTTGTGTAGACTATAGAAAACTCAATAACCTCACCATTAAGGATAAGTTTCCCATGCCATTAATTGATGAGCTATTAGATGAGCTCCATGGTGCTACTATTTTCTCAAAACTTGATTTAAGATCAGGTTATCATCAAATAAGAGTCCATTCACCAGATATACACAAGACTGCTTTCAAAACCCATCATGGACACTTTGAGTTTAGAGTCATGCCTTTTGGGTTGACCAATGCCCCGGCCACTTTTCAAGCTTTAATGAACCAAATCTTTCAACCTTTCTTGAGAAAATTTATCCTAGTCTTTTTTTATGATATCCTTGTCTATAGTAAAAATAAGGAAGAACATGTGTCACATTTGCACACTACTTTTTCCATATTGAGACAACACCAACTTTTTGCAAAACTTTCTAAATGTTCATTTCTCCAACCTAAACTTGAATACCTTGGCCACATTATTAGTTCCAATGGTGTCGAGGCCGATCCCCAAAAGATAAAGGCTATGCACACTTGGCCTACTCCTACCACACTCAAACAACTAAGGGGTTTTTTAGGTCTCACGGGATATTATCGAAAATTCATTAAGGGTTATGGCCAATTGGCTCAGCCTCTCACTAATCTTCTCAAGAAAAATTCATTCCTTTGGTCACCCATAGCCACCCAAGCCTTCCTAGCTCTTAAAGAGGCCATGTGTCATGCTCCCGTACTTGCCCTACCCAACTTCAATGCCCCATTTTTTCTTGAGACTAATGCATGTTCTAAGGGAGTGGGAGCTGTCCTTTCTCAAGGGGGAAGGCCAATAGCCTATTTTAGTCGAGCATTGGGGCCAAAAAACCTTCATTTATCAACCTATGAGAAAGAGCTATTGGCAATTGTACTTGCTGTGCACAAATGGAGGTCATACTTATTGGGATCTAAGTTTTTTATACACACTGATCATCAGAGTATTAGATACCTTCTATCTCAAAAGGTCACCACAGTGTTGCAACAAAAGTGGTTGTCCAAACTTTTGGGCTTCGACTATGAAATAGCCTATAAGAAGGGCATTGATAATAGAGCTGCTGATGCTCTTTCCAGGCGTGATTATGATGATCCCCAGTGCATGGCCTTGTCAGTTGTGACTCCTGTGTGGTTACAAGAAGTGTTAGCTAGCTACAATGGTGATTCTCATGCCAGCAATCTAATACAACAGCTGATAATTGACCCCAAGGCTGTCCCTCCTTATTCTTATGCCAAGGGACTGCTTCACTACAAAAACAATATTTACATTGGGTCATCAGGTTCACTAAGAAGCCAGATTGTGACTGCTTTGCATTGCTCTTCAATAGGGGGCCACTCGGGAATTACTGCTACCTACCAAAGAATGAAGCAACATTTTTATTGGAAGGGAATGAAGGCGTTTCTAATTCAGTTTATAACTGAATGTGATGTTTGCCAGCGAAACAAACAGGATCAGTCTGCTTATGGAGGTCTTCTTCAACCCTTGCCAATACCAGATCATGCCTGGCAGCACATTACCTTAGACTTCATCGAAGGGCTCCCTCCTTCCAACCACAAGTCAATGATTCTGGTCGTGGTGGACAGACTCACTAAGTTCAGCCATTTCATGGCCTTGTCACACCCTTATACATCTTCCATGGTGGCTGAAGTTTTCCTTCAAAACGTCTATAAGTTACATGGACTGCCTACATCTATTGTGTCAGACAGAGATCGCGTGTTCATTAGCGCTTTTTGGCAGGATCTTTTTACCGCATTGGGCACTAAACTCTCCCTCAGCACGGCCTATCATCCTCAAAAGGATGGCCAGACTGAGAGGACAAATTCCTGCTTGGAAACATTCCTTCGATGCATGACTGGAGAGATACCAAAACAGTGGTCTAAGTGGCTCTATCTTGCGGAACATTGGTTCAACACCACATTCCACTCAAGCCTCCAAACCACTCCTTTCCAAGCTTTGTACGGGTATAACCCACAACTCTTAGCATTGCCACCTATTACGTCCACTTCAATTACTGATGTTACAGAGTATTTGAAAGAAAGAGATCAGATGGTTCAGCTCATGAAGGAGAAATTGCATAAGGCCCAGGAACGCATGAAGATGTACGCGGATAAAAAAAGGTCTGATAGAGTTTTTGAATGTGGAGATTGGGTATTCCTCAAACTCCAACCTTATCGTCAGATGTCGGTTCACATCAGAAAAAACCTCAAACTCTCTGCGAGATATTATGGCCCCTTCCTCATCTTAGAAAAAATTGGGACAGTGGCATACAAATTGCAATTGCCTGCTTTATCTAAGATACATCCAGTTTTTCACGTCTCCCAGCTCAAGAAGAAACTGGGTAATTCAGTTACTCCTTGCCCTCACTTGCCATTGGTCGATCATCAAGGTCAGTTCAAAGCTGAACCAGTGGCAGTATTGGCTCGCAGATTAGTCCCTAGACACAACCAAGCTGTCACACAACTCCTGATCCAGTGGAACAACTCAACTGCCCAAGAAGCAACTTGGGAGGATTGGACTCACATTTAGGCCAATTTTCCTCATCTTAATCCTTGAGGACAAGGATTTGCTGAAGGGGTAGGTATTGTCACGATTGGAAGGAATCCAAAAGGAATTCAAAAGTTCTGCCGCCAAAAACAGGGGAAATCAAAAGTTTTGAATTTTTGGAGGGAAGGGTATAACAGTAAAATAGCTATAGGTAGTTAGAATGGCACATGGGATATCCACGTGTATGAAATGTATTGGATTTCATTTGTAATTCTGTTGGGACTTTGGCTATAAAAAAGAGAAGAGAGGAACTGAGCTCAGTAGGTAAAATCCAGTGGATCTGAGGCTCATGTTCAAGGAACATTGAGAGTTATTGTATCTTTCTTTTCCATTTTCAATAGAAATCTCTTTCAATTCTCTGAACTGTTATAGTAGTGTGACAATCAGTCACAAAAGTTAGTCGCAATATTCTTCACACCCACCAAATCCTCATTTCGAACATGTTACTGTCATAAATAAATAAAAGGATAAAAGTAGAACGCATACCTGGATAATGAATAATACCATACCATAAGCAAATCAAAGTTGGACACAGTAAATCCAAGTTTTCAATAAACGAAAAATTACATCATAGATTGATAAAACATTAGTCAACTTCTTGAATTAATGACAACAATCCATGATGCATGTGTTTTTTACTTTTTTTAGTTATTGTCAGTTCTTACTTCTGAGATATCATTTTTCTTACCAAATAGGAATGATATTACAACAATACTCCTTGACGCTGATAAATTAAAACTCATAACGTTAAACGAAGATATGTTATCGCTCGTTTGTTTCAATTACAGAAAGGTTTAACCAAAGGTAGTTTCTCAATACAAATTTTCTGATCATACCAAACCAACAATCTTTTATTTTCTTTACTTTGAAATGTGTTGTTGACTAGAATGATAGATCTTTGTAGTTTCTTGAGATCAGGAAAGTAGTAGAATTCCTTGGGAACCCACCAAACTTTCAAAATTCTATTAATACTCACATCCACCTCTAACACTATTAACCTACATGCATCTCCACTAACATTCGGGAAGTCCACCATCATGATATCGCTTCCAAATATCGATACTATTATCAGTTGAATCACTACAAATGTAACGACGCGATCCACATGGTATGATATTCTCCGTTTTGACACCTAAACCACCACAAATGTAACGACCGATCCATATAGTATGATATTGTTCGATTTGGGCCTACCTACCCTCACGAGTCATGGCTTTAAGACACGTCATACCAAGGAGATACAAGCTCGCACATATATAGTTCATCATCTTCCCCTTTTCAGGCGACGTGAGACTATAACACCTACGTAACATGCCCACCCACTCAAGGTATTACAACCACCCACTTCTGAAAGTCCAACGTCCTCGTTGGCACACTTCCAGCAGGGTTCGACTATGACACGACCCGACTATGATACCATTCTGTAACAACCCGATCCACATGGTATGATATTATCCACTTTGGGTCTAACTACCCTTGCGACTTTAAAACGATTCAACAATGTAGTTAAGGCAATGAGGCAGACGGGCCTGAAAACGCCTCAGAGGCGAGGCGAACGCCTCACTTCACTGAGGCGATCTTAACATTTTTTAAGATTTTTTTATTATAATCAGTTGTTTGATTCTTTGTTTGATTACAGGTATGAAATTGACACATCCATCACAATATACTTTGCCATATATAGCATAAAATCAACAACAAGAATAAAAAACAAAATAACAGATTTTTATACCGTCATCTTTAGTTCTTTACACTTACAGTAAAATTTGCAAAAAAAAAAAAAACAAAAAGACAAAGTTGAACTGATTTTTGTAGATTGATTTCTATCCTTAGATAAGAAAAGAAAATGAAATACAAAACTAATTAGCAAAAAAAAAAAACCGATCAGCAGATGAAGACAAGAGAAGAATAGATCAGAGAAAGAAAAGAAAAAAACCGATCAACAGCAAGACAAGAACATATCAGCAAGAGAAGAAAAACCAATCAGCAAAAAAAAACAGATCAGCAAGAGAAGAAAAATCGATCAGCAACAGCAAAAAAACAGATCAGCAAGCCAAAAAGCCAAAAAAAATTGATACCTTTGCAAGCATAGTAGGGGTAATCCAGCCAGGAAAAGCAAAAAATATATGTCCACACAGCTGCTTAATGCTCAATGACTGTTGAATACATCATCCAATTTGGGTCATACAAGTTGAATGAAATACACTAAGAGTTTTGAGCCCTTCTAGGGAGCGAGGCTCATGGGCAGCATCTCGAGGATGATGGATGGTGGTGGGCCGGCCTCGCGCTCTGGGCCTCACCCCCTAGAATCAGGGAAGAGTTTTTGTATGGACAAAAAAGTTAATGTTCTCAACATTCCACAAATTGTTATTGCACTTAAAGACAAAAGTTAGAACATACCATCTTTCAGGTAGTGGGGTAACCCCCTCAGTGCACCAAAATAAAATGCCCAATTTTGGGTTTTTCAGAATGAGATGCACGGGGTGTTCACTTCCCCTATAACGATGCACTGGTGATATCAATATCAATAGCAAAATGGGAAGTCAGAAGAATACTTATCGACACAGTTAGCTTAGCCAATCTTTTGTGCCTGACAACATTCCGCAAAATGAAATTTAGTGAAGAGTGACTCACACCCACTAATCAGCCCATGGTAGGCTTCAGTGGTGAACAATGCTACTCACTCAGACGAATTTGATTGCCAATAGTAGTAGGAGCACCAGGCAAGCAACGAGTCCTATTAACAGACTTTGTTGGCATTGATACCCCATCAACGTACAACATGCTTCTAGCAAGACCTTGGTTGCACGAAATGGGAGTAGTGTCCACTACCATGCATCAATGCCTCAAGTATCACATTGATGATGACATCAAGATCATCAAAGGTAATCAACTAGCTGCTCGTGAATGCTACTATGCAGTAATGAAGACTCCTAATAAATAGCAATCACAATTGTGACCAAGGGAGCAGCCACAATAGTGGCCAGGTCAACCGCAGATGGATCAGTTTCTCCCATACCAAGACACAGCTCCAATCAGTCCAAGGGGACGACCGAACACTTTCCAACCGGAGGAAGAAATAATACCAATCCACCTCGACGGTTCGGAAGGCAGTAAGACTGTACGAATCAGAACAAAACTCCATTGACTGAACAATTGATCTAGTTGCTGAAGGACAACCTGGACGTATTTACCTGAACAATGAAGGACATGGTGGGCATTAACCCCTCCGTCATCACACGTAGATTGCAGGTAGATCAAGACAAAAAACTAGCCTGACAGAAGATGATGTCAGTCACGCCAGAACACGATTAGACCATCAATTAGGCCAGTCGCGCTAGAGCACAATTAACCCCTCTGTCATCACACATAGATTGCAGGTCGTTCCATACAAAAAACTAGCCTGGTGTTGCGGGTTTTATTAACCTAAATTAATAGGCTAATTTAATCCACTTGTAATAACCGCAAGTGCACAGTGTCTAACTGGTAGACAACGGAAAGTACGAGTCGATCCCACGAGGAAGGTGGATGCAATTGAATTTAATAATTTACTTAAACTAATTTACAGAAAAATGGGGTTACAATATTTTTAAAACTAAACTAAAAATAAATTAAAAATAAGAAAAATAAAAGAAAAGGAAAATATGGATTTTGTGGGCTTGGACTCACCAATGAGTTAGCAAAAAGATTTAAATCTAAATTACTGAAATTATAAACGAGAAGCTTTAGGGATGAGGATCCCTTGCTTACACTGAAGATGTGATCATTAAAATCCAATAATCATCATATTAAGTTTCTGACAAACATTAACAATTTATTTCAAGCAAATAAACTTTTACCAAGCATTAAGTGTCTTTTTAGGGCACACTTAATCAAAGTTTAAGCTTAATAATTTTTAGCACATGCTTTGAATATTGATAAAATGTTAATCTAACTACCAAACATATCAATTTTTAATCGAACATGAAAGGTGAAAGCAAATTATCAATTTTCAGAAATAAATTGTAATTAACAATTAAGCATTTAAGTCAGTAAAATAAATTAAAATGCATTATGCAGCCCTTTTGGTTTGTCGTAAACTCAATGTGGTGGTACTCAGTAGATCAGCAGGTGGTCCGAACACAAATCCCGAGAAAATGTTCCAAAATGCTCTATGGTGGTGCAGAGCAGAAATCAGGGTGTGAATAACAAAAAATGAATTTGACTCAGTCTCCCGCCAGAAAGAAACAGAGCCTCTGCGCTCTGGTCGTCGTCGTCTCCAGTGAGCCGCGTCGCTGCTCCTTCTTCCTCTGTGCTCCTCGTGAGCTCCTTCATCCTCCAACCAGTTCTGAAACCTGCAAAAGAGAGAGGGTGAGGAAACAACGAGAGATAGATGCGATGAGAACAAAAGAAAACATAGAGAGGGATGGTGTGCGACCCTGTTCTGTTCCTGTCGCAGCGATGGTTGTGCGCCGCTTGCAACGGTGGTCGTGAGAGAGGGAGGTAGGAAGGAGGCCGAGATGAAGAGAAGGCGGTGATGGCGGCTCAGACGGTCTATCTGGCTCTGTGGCGAGGCGGAACAGAGTCGCGGTGATGATGGTGGCTCTGTTTCGCGGCGATGATGGTGGCTCGCGATGCTCGGTGCTTGGTTGTCGGACAGGGACGGCGACGGAGGGACAATCTGTGTGGTGCTCGGTGGCGGAATGAAGGTTTGATACGAAACAGGGTTGTCACTCCCCTGTTTCGTGGTGGTGGCTCTGCTCGGACGATGGTGGTGGTGGTTGTGTTGTCCGGAGGTGGTGGTGGCTCGTTTGGTGGTGATGGGGAAGTGATCTGGACAGAGAGGGAGTGAGAGATGGGATATGATGGGATGGGTGTGATGAAAATCACTCTTTGAAGGAAGAGGGTTTGATTTTGGCTATTGATGCTTGATTCCCTTCTCCTCCTCCCCTTTTCTCACCATTTTTTCTTGTATTTATAGATAATGGGCACAATGAATTGAGATGAGATAAAGGGATGATTCATGAAGTGAATCAAGGTATAATTGAGAGAATATTCTTTGGGTAGGATTGGGTTTGGGTTTGGGTTTATGGGTTAGGTTTTTGGGTTTAAGTTATGGGCTTGGTTTTGGGTTTAAGGGTTTAGATATGTGACAATCTACTTTGTACCACCGCTAGAATTGACCAATTGTCATTCCTTAAATTGTCGCCTTAATACGATTTCATCGTTCACGCTCAAATTCCTACAAAGACATGAAAACGAAATAATTACTATAAAATATAATAATCGAAACACTAACATATATAAATTAAGGGATATATTATGTAAAAATTTCTTGTTCTGCGCGAGTTTAGTAAAATGACCATAACTTGATCATTTCAAAACATTTTTAAGTGATTAAAGTTTTGTTTATTATATAACTGAGATTACTACAACTTTTGTGTTTTGATCAACTTGATAATCGGTCTTGATCGAGCACATAAGTTGGCCGAAAGTCAGGAACACTATCCCGTTTTCATTTTTCGGACAGATTTACGCGACTTTAGTAAAATGATCATAACTTGCTCATTTCAAAACATTTTCAAGTGATTTAAGTTGTGTTTATTAGATAACTCATAATAATACAATATTTATGTTTTGATGAGTTTGAGAATCAGTCTCAATTGAGGGTTTAAATTAGTCGAATGTTACCCTATTTTGCCTTTCTTTTTCATTTTGAGTTTGAGTTTCTGTGTTATGTTAAGTTATGCTTATTTACTGAGTTTGGGTTTAAGGGTTTCGACTTTGAAGGAATTTTGAGAGTTTTCAAGGGAGAGGGAGGAGATTTGCAAGCGATTTGAACATGGGGGATAGATTTTGAAGAGATTTGGAAAAGGAGATTTTGAATGGGGGAGGGAGGAACCATTGTCGATTTGAATGGTGAGGGGGAAAATGGATGGTTTTTGTTTATATAGGTGGTGTGAAAAAGTAAAAAAAAAAACTCTATGGTATTGTGAGAAAGAGGATATGGTGGTGCGAGGTAGTCGTTGCCTTGTTTAAATGATTAATAATATCATGTTTTAAGGATCCAATTGTACTATGAAAAACAATCAATTCTCCCAAATGTAATTCAAAACACACACTTACTAAGCATGATCCTATGCTTAAAAACAATAACAGTAAAGGGATAAAACTGAATTACAGTTGCTCGTGATAGAATTGTTTGTTGCTTTCCAAGGGAGTATTTTACGAAGCAGAAAGGGCTCATGGAATGTGGAGATGAACGTTGTTTGTGATGTCGTTTGATTTTTGTTGGAAGGGATGCTTCTTCTTTTGATTCAAAGTGTTGGTTTGTGATGGAAAGCTCTGAGCTCATCTCTAATGAGTTGAGCTGAGTTCTTGGATGAATTCAAGTCTAAGGGCAGCACAATAAGTAACAAAAGATAATCAAGTTATAAATGTTGGGGCATGTTGAAGGATTCTTCCATTGCAGTGGTTTTCTGTGATTAGGGCTCATTTTCACTAGTGCATCTCGATTCCATCTAGCTGCATTGATCCTTATGTTGATTTCTTTTTGTTTACGAACTTCTCGCTCCCTTATATCTGCTCAGTTTTTCGATGAGTCTAATTAGTAATATATGCGCGGCTGATTAAAAAAGGGAATAGCTTTGCGATATTGATTAGAAAATTTGGGAGATTTTTTTACAGTGAAAAGTTACAATAACTACTAGTGAAAATTTGGGAGATTCTTCCATAGCCATCTTCTTATTAAAAGAGTGATCACTGAATTTCAACTTCAAGAGGAGATATTCTGGCGTAACAAATTTGGTTCCTCCTGGCTTAGAGACAGTGACAAGAACACCAAATTCTTTCACCTAACTACATTGTTTCGTAGAAAGCGTAACCTGATTCTGCGACTTAAAGACGACAATAATGTGTGGCACTCCACACCAGATACAGTGGGAGACGCAATTAATGACTATTTCTCAAATATCTTCCAAACCTCCAATCCGACCCCCTGATCCAGCGATACAAACCTTATTTAGCCCGATCATCTCGGAGGAAGATAATGAAGCTCTGCTGGCTATTCCCTCTGCTGCAAATATCCAGACAATTGTTTTCAAAATGGACAGCCACAAAGCTCCTGGCCTGGATGGTTTTCACTTTTTCTTCTTTCAATATTACTAGGATATTGTGAAAAGGGATGTCATTGAGGTTGTTACTCATTTCTTCACCTCCAAGCAATTAGATTCTAAGCTGAATGAAACTTTCATTGCTCTGATACCTAAAGTGGGCAATCCTATCACTCCGGATAAATTCTGCCCTATTGGACTCTGCAATGTTATTTATAAAGTGATCTCCAAAATCCTCGCCAACCATCTTAAATCTTTGCTTGATAATATTATTGCTCCTAACCAGGGAACCTTTCTCAACGGTCACTCGATAGCGAATAATGTTAGTATTGTTCATGAAACTTTTTATCAGATGAAACATTTTCGTAAGAAAAAACAAGGTTGGATGGCGATCAAAATTGATATGGCCAAAGCCTATGATAGAATCAAATGGTCTTTTCTGGCTCAAGTGTTTAAACAACTTGGCTTTGTAGAAGGATGGATTGAAATGATCAATCAATGTGTTTCCACTACCTCTCTCCAAGTCATTCTCAATGGCTCCCCCTATCTCCTATTAAGCCTTCCAGGGGCATTCTCCAAGGCGAGCCCTATCTTTGTATCTTTTACAGTTGAAAGATGAAGTGCTCTCATGCCTTCTTAATAAGGTTGAAGCAGAGGACAAACTTCAAGGTATCAAAATTCGGAGACATTCTCCTTCGATCAGTCATCTGTTATATGTGGATGATCTGATTCTTTTCTACAGTCTTTTTAGCTGAAGCACATTCAGTTAAAGATATCCTACAACAGTATTGTCTGACGTCAGGTCAGGGAGTCAATTATGACAAGTCGTCTGTCAATTATAGTTCCAATGTGCACCCGAAACACGCTAAGACGATTAATAGGATATTGGGCACTAAGAGCTATAATCCTAAAGATAAGTATATTGGCTCTCATCTTCTGTTTCCAAGAAGAAAGCTACTAACTTCCATATCCTTATTGATAAAGTCAATGCTACTCTTTTCTTGGAAAGCCAAAATCATTTCCCAAGCGGATCGAACTGTGATGATTAAATTGGTCCTCAACTCAATCCCCATTTACACTATGCAAACTTTTTTGCTGCCTTGTTCTGTCTCAACTACCTTTGACAGCCTAGCTAGAGATTTTTTGTGGAATGGGGCCATAGATAGTAAGGCCAAACATCTTTGTACTTGGGGTCATGTTTGTCTGCCCCGCATTCTCGAGCGTCTTAATATTCCTTCGTGTAAAAACAAAATTTTTGCCTTATTGGCCAAAAACATTTGGAATGCCCTCTCCTATCCTCAGCACCACCATACCAACCAATTCAAGGCACTCTATTTTTTAGATAAGAGTCTCTTCCAGTTAGGAAAATGAAACGCTATCTTTTATGGTAACTCATGTCTGGTGATCAAATCAACCTCTGGCTGGACTACTGGGTCAAACCAGATATTGTTTTTGTGAATTGTGTCCCTGATTATACCGATCATAATCTTCCTCGTTCTGTCCAGGACCTCTGGACCTCTACTCCTAGAGGTTCAACCCACTAGAATTAGGATCTTATTAACTCTATTCTTCCTGCCCAGTGGCTAGAGATATTCAAGACATTTTAATTCGGCCCACTAGCAACCCAGATAAACTCCTTTGGACTTTTGATAAGATAGGGCTTTTTCGATCATAAGTGCAACGCGAGCTTTCACAATGGGGCATTTGGAAAGCTCTACTTTCATTCTCCTCTCTCTCACCTTTGGTCCTAAACTGCTGAGATCTTTCTGAAGAATCAAAGCCCCACCCAATGCTCAGTTTCTCCTCTTGAAGATTAGCGAGAATTTACTTCCCACGAGGGCTAATTTAGATAGGATACACATCCCCATTGAGGATAGCTGCACCTTTTGTCATGCCCAGCAGGGAGATTTGCTTCATATTTTTTTTGCCCTATAATATCCCTGGCTTCTTTCTCCTCTCCCTATTAATTAGGCTGCTCCTAATCTCCATCTTCACTCTGTGATGAACATTTTTGAATTCATAAGGGACTTTGCCAAAGCTCATGTAATGAATTTTGATGAGATGATTTCCAAGTTTACCACCATTCTGGTGACGATCTAGTATTTGCGTAATTAGACTATTTTCAAAATACTAACGTCTCCCCAATGACCTTTGTTTCTCAATGTAATAATATCTGGGAGTCTTGGTTCAAGCAATGGTTCCTTATCGGATCAGATTCTAACAAACCCCATTTTTCATCGGTCCCCCAAATTCTTGACACAACCATTTCAGACAGATAGCTTGAGTCCCGCTCTTCTTTAGCTCTGAACCTAGCCTCTACTGGCTCTTTTTCGAGCTCTAGATTTACACCTTCACAGCTGGTCCAACACATGATTCACTCAGCTCGCACCCACAGGCTCAATCTTAAAACAAACCATGCTCGTCCACTTTTGCTCAGTCTTGATGGAGAAATAGTTATTGTCACCTTTGATCTTTTTTTAGTCTACTAAACAGGGAGGACTAAAGGTTTAAGCGACCGACTTGGCAGGGAATGTGTTGACTTCTGTGACTTCTCAGATAGGCGACAAAAGTTCAGACAACACGATGGCGGAAGGATATGCAGCGGAGGCGACCTTGGTTCTCATTCAAGCTCAGAGATGGAGGACCGAACTTCTTTTTGGAGACTCGGCGACACTGATTGGCCTCATCCAGAATGGAGACTCTCTTCAGCTTTCTACTATGAACTGGGTTTGCCCCCTATTATTTGTAATATTAAACGCATACTTTTTATGCTTCCTTTTTGGCATTGTAGATATATATCTAGAAATCTTAATGGTAAGGCTCATCGCTTGAAATCGGGCTTGCAAAATTGGTTGTAATAGCCAGTAGATTTAACATATTGCCTAAAGCTTTCAACAAAAAAAAACTGTAAGGTGAGAGAAGATTAGTAAAGAAGTGGAAAATAGCGAAAAAGTCAAAGAAGCTCACGAGTGAGCTTAGGAATTTCTTCTAATTCTGCTTTCGATTTTGACACACTTGGGGTAGAGGAGGGTGACAATCCTTGTGTCACCCTTTCAACGGGAGTGATACAGAAAATATGTGTTTTAAGTGCTCTGGAAGCGGATGGGAGCGCTGGAAGGATGGAGCTAAAGCCAGCTAATTAGTGTGCTTTGGAGGTTTACTTTAGACGAGGGGATTAATATATTTTTATTTTATTTGAATTTTTTTACTATTACTTCCCCTGCAAGTGCGATAATGTGCGTGTCATGATTGCCATCTTTGTAAAATGTGAATATGTTGTTATTTGCCTCTGTGTGTCGCATCAATATTAATTGACAAGGTTTGCCCAATCATGTCAATTAAATCACAGACAGCTATTCCTAGAATTTTGAAGAGTCACTTCATCTGCCAACTCATTAATCCAACCAAGGTGCTTTTCTAGCAATAGCTGAGCACAATGGTTTTGGAAACAATACTGATCAAACCATATTCCTTTTGAAAAAAAATGTGTTTTTCTCCTTTCATCCTGCAATTCATTGTTTGATGTGAAAAACATCTCTTGATTTCAAGTCCTAAAACATCTCTTTGAAGACGATGATCTTTGGGCAGTGAGAAGGTGGTAGAGCAAGCCAACCATGGATTTGGGATCTCCAAAGAACAACCATTCTCATACTGGTTTTTCCAGCGATAGATTTGTGCAGCTGACTATGAACACTTAGGAGTCATTTTTGCTCCACAGAAACTCATTAGTATCGTGCTCATTGGTTTCTTGAGAGTTTGGATTCTATGGAGTTCAAAAGAGCAAGCCCAAAAATGGGTCAATATCTCTCAAAAGGAAGGTGTATGAAGAGGTTTTATCAGGATATCTCATGTGCCCACAAGTGAAACAACAATGGTGGTGATGGGTCAAACTCTAAATGGCATTGAAGAAAAAAATTGAGGCAAAGGGGGCAAACAACATAGTTGGAACAAGGCTCAATGTAAATGTTTGCGAGGCTACTAGGATGGTTTTAATCAAGGTCCAAAATGAGTGGGGAGAGGACAAAGCAATGGATCAGGTAAATAACCAAGAAGACATGTTGTTTTCGCAAACTAAGGAATGTGGTGTTCATAAGGGAAATTATAGGTGTCTTGGGATCAGAAATCAAGTTAGGCTAGCCATAGAGAAGAAAAGTTCCCTCATATCTGGTTTTGTCAGCAAGGATGCTGTAAAAGTATTTATGGGTATGAAACAGGATAACTCAGTTGGATTTTTGGGTTAAGCAATGGTGATTCTCAACTCTCTAACCATTGGTATAAGTACTCCTCATCCTAGTAACTATAGAGTGTGAATACCCCAGGATGGTTACGGATGGGGATTAAAACCTTGAGTGGAAGACTTGTCTTGAATTTGGTTTTACTTTTCTGTTTTATCGACTAGTCATATATACATATATAGATGCAAAATCTATAGATCAAGTATACATATAGATAGATGCATTCAGCGCTTCATTATTAATTCAGTTTAATCATTTAGTGAAAGATTGGGCTAGGTTTAATTGTAATTCAATTAAGAGAATGAACGGTAATGACTGGATTATAATGTATTCATTGCTTCAAATTCACATTTGATTTCCTTCCTGACCTCGCAGGTAGTAGCTAGTTTAGGGCTTTATTTGCAAGCCTCACAGATAATTTAATTACCTCTTGAGCAAGATCATGTCCTTCATTATGAGCTTGTACATGTGTGTGTGTGTGTGTGTTTCTTGCTGTTTTGGCTTCTCAATCAAGTTGGTTTATTCTCCGTGGCTAGTTAAGTGGTATTCGGTCTTGAGTCTTTAGCTCACATAGGAGTTATCTCGTCTTCACTGAATTGAGCACGTTCAGCTCTTATTTGGGTGCCAAAACATGAAAACGAACACTTTCAATTGCTGGGACCAGCTGAATTGGACGGAATTCATCTTGCAGCAAAACAAGTCTTTAGATCTGAACTTTGCAAAACAAATAATCTGATTTTGCTCATTAGTATGTGCTAGGGTGGCGGCGACCAGATTTTATATTGCCAACCTCAAACGATAGAATATCTATCAAACTATTGAGATTCTCTTTGGTTAGGTAGTTGCTAGTTGTTGATTGATAGGCTTTGGAGCATAATCTCAGTGGTTAATTACTTTGTTGGCCATTTTGGTATTGTTGGAAAATTATGCAGTTAAAATGGATAACGAACTCATAACCGTCCAGGAGCGTTATAAGTTATAACGGTATATAAAAGTAAATAGCAAAATACTTTTTAAATATATTTTTTATACCCCTAATAAGTATTAATGTATTATAGAATAAACACTTTAGAGTAAAAAACGTAAATCATGCTCATGATATTAAATAAATTAATCACTATACATAAACTTAAAACTAATGAAAAATGATTACTAAGCTGAAACTCACATTAGATAATTAATACTGCTACTTTAATATTATAATTAGTACTGATAATTAATACTGCAATTAATACATGAGACTTGAGAAAGGCTTTAGAGAAGTACCTATAAACATTTTTTTTCATATTTGTTTGAGATATCCAGACTTGAGGAAGGAAAACTTTGAGGAAGACTTGGGAAATGGAAGCTTGAGAAATTCTATACGTCGAGGAAGTGGGCGAGGAAAACAGCGAGGGGAGGGAGGTGGAGGGGGTGGGATCGTCCATCCTTTTCGGGATGCACGCTTGAAAAATGTAAACACGTATCTCGAGGGGAATGAACGGTCCCACCCCCTCCCCTCGCTGTTTTCCTCGCCCACTTCCTCGTCGTTTAGAATTTCTCGAAGCTTATAGAATACAGAGGTCACAGCAGGTACGTTGGGTTGTTGGTCTTTCCTATTTCCTTTTCTTCTTCCTCACCTTCCCTTAATATTCTCTCTTTCCTTTTCCCTTCAGAGACAGTGATCGCGCGGCGGCAGCAACACATGTACGTTGGATTGTCGATCGATCTTTGTTGGGTAAAGGAAGCCTACAGAATATAAAGGTACGTTGGGTTGTTGGTTTATTAGATAAATTCATCCTGAATAACTTGTATTTTGTATGTCATGTCATAGATCAAACATTTTTCTGGATGTACCTCTTCAATTTCCTACATCACCCGATGTACTGAAGAGTATACTGCTCTTTGGTTAAATATTCATTTTCTACTACGGGGAGGTCAAGTGAGAGAGAAACTGTCGGACTTATTGGTTAATGAGCCAGGTGTTAATATGGAAGAAGGCTTCCCTAATGCTTACTGAAAGGGAACAATCAATAAAAGGGATGAGGAGCTCAGACTTCTTCTGTTTGCACCTAGCTGGAGACGCACCTACTTCTTGTTCACTTTTTTATGCTATCCTTAGTCTTTGTATACCCGTGATTGTTAGTGACTAGGTTGAGCTCCCATCAGAGGGTATCGAATTTTCAGTTTTGTGTCAGTTGGCAATGATTTTCAACCCAACAGGTGATCAGTGCATAAAAGTGCGTTTTTTCTCAGTGTAATTGTTAGATTATTTAGTAATTTTATTTTTTTTTATATAATTTTCTATTTATAATGTTATGTGTATTTTGATTTTGGCAGTTAATTTAATGGAAAGAAAAAAAGGAAATAAAGTCACGGACAAGGTCGGGTCTTAGTCAAAGAGAAAACCCAATTTGACAAAGAAATTTATGTTGAATCCCAATAGAAAAGGGCAAACAATTAAAAAAGAAATTAAGAGTCTTAAAAGGGGAAGAAGAGACCCCCAAATTTTAGCACTGTATGAAACGTTAATTTTCCCCTTTATTGGCTGCGGTTTTGGACTCTTCTTGGGTTGCAAATTTTGCTCTCTATTGGTTGCGAAATTCGAGTTCCCTCCGACATGAATTTCCCCCCTTTATGGTTGGAATTCACCGTCTCCTTGGCTGCGATTTTGATTCTCTTTTGGGCTGCGATTGAGTGAACTAGCAACTGTTCGTGACCTGAGCAGGGAACCAAAGAAGAAGCAGGGAAGAAGAAGAAGAAGGAAGGAAAGCGAACCAGGTTCATGCGAGTCGCTCTTGCTCTATTAAAGACGTGAAGAAGAAGAACAAGGACGGAAATAAGTTTAAAAACTTTTGTGCTATTTCCACCTTAGTGTTTCAGTCTGTACCACCGCGAGCAGAGTTTGTTTATTCTTTATACTTTTCAATGTTTGATTTGAATACCAATTTTCCCTACAGTATGTGTAACTAAGCAATTTAGTTAGGGATAGATTGAAGTACTAGTTATGACTCCTTAGAAGTTTGACATGCCTTGATGCATTATTTTTACAATGCTCAATTGATTAATTTCTAGTTTTATTTTACCCTTCATATTAATTTTTTTTATGCTTGATCACCATATGCATGATTTTTATGAGGATAGTTACATAGTTAAATTTAGATGACCAAGTCTTGTGCCTAAGCTAAGTAACAAAAAGAATCAAGTCAGATCGGTTCTTGGAATTAATCAACATAGATGAACGAAATAGATACCATGTTTTGAATTTTATGTTTTTATCGATTTCCATTGATTTAGGCGTTCTTGAGGTGCAACTTAGTAAATATCATGCTAAATACATTTAGAATGAAAATAGTTAGAATAGACACTCATGCCTAATTCGTTGTTTAGGGAAATCCATAACTTAAGGAGTACACACCCATGCCCTTAGGTTGGCAAAATTTGAGCCTTTAAATTTGGTTTGTATCATTGTGCATGTTATTATTCAAAGGACGATGACTAGTGGCAGATATCGAATGCTTAACTTATTTTCTCACTATTTGAATTTGTTTAGTTTTACATTTAATTTTTCTCATTAATTTTTCTTATTAAATTAATTATTACGTTTAATTGAATTAATAATATTAGGAAAACTGTTTTAAACATAATGAATCAATCCTCGTGGAAATGATCTTGTTCTTGTCATACATACTATTTGTTTGATTTTGTACACTTGCGAGTAAAACGAATAATTATAAGCTTATTATTTAGGTTAATAATTGCACAACAAGTTTTGGCATCGTTGCCAGGGATTGTGCTAAATTGTGTTTAAATCTTTTTCCTTTAGTTTAGTTTATTTATTTATTTTTAAATTTCTCAACAATTTCATTTTGGCTTATTCAATATCTATTCTTCCCGAAACATTAGTGTATATGAACCGGAGATTGATCGAACGTTTAGACAACTTAAAAAGCAAGCTGTGAAGATAGAATCTGAGGAAGAAATGGATCAAGTAGGAAATTCACCAACGGAAGCCAATGAATAGCTCATTTATTCCACAAAATCTCAATCAACCGACTTACAATGCATTCCAGCCAACAATGAAACACAACTTCAATTTATCTCCTCACTTGCTTAACATGATGCCACATTACAAAGGCACACCTTATGAGGATCCATATCTACACATTAGAGATTTCTTTTATCTTTGCAAAACTCAGAATATCCAAGGCTTAGATTCGGAAGGAATCAAGTTAATCTTTTTTCCATTTTCTTTAAAAGATAATGTTAAGTTGTAGTTGAACTCTTTGGCTACAGGTTCCATAAATAATTGGGAGGAGTTGGCCGCTAAATTTAAAAAAAAAAAATCTTTCCAGCTCAAAAGACAAGGCAACTCATAAGGGAAATTCAAACTTTCCAACAGAAAGATGAAAACCTTTTCTTTGAAGCATGGGAACATTTCAATGAACTACTTCTCAAATGTCCACACCACAATCTATCTCAAGATGATCAGGTACAAACTTTTTACTAAGGTTTAAATGATACTTACAAAAGTCTTGTTGATTCTGCTTGTGGAGGTGTACTTATGGAAAAGAACAGTGATGAAGCTATTGAGCTGTTTGAGACCCTAAGTGAGAATTCTCATCAAGAGGGAGGTCGAGATTAAAAGATAAGGGTGTTTATGAGGTAAGCGCTAATGTTGGAATTCAAGCTCAGATGACACCGATGGAGATGAAGCTAGATATGCTTGTAAAAGCAATGTCGACCCAAGACATTTTCCTAGCTCAACATGTTGCTCAAGTCGAGGTATGTGCTATATGTTCTCATTCTAATCATAGTACTGAAACTTGTCCTTTGTTTTCTTTTACAGAGCGGGAGCATGCAAACTATGTGGGACAAAACAACAATCCTCCCAAAAAAGTCCCTATCACAATACTTACAGTTCAGGGTGGAGAAATCACCCCACTTCCTCTTGGAGTGGAAATCAAAACAGTCTAGATCCACAAGGGCAGCAAAGAAATTTTCAGCAGGGAAATATTTTTCAACCTCCACCACAAGGGGTACAACCAAATCCCGAGTAGAGAAAAAATGGTATCGAATGTGCCATACTTCAGTTCATTGCTACACAACAATAGACCAATGCTCAAACCAGTCAAGCCATTCAGAGATTGGAAGCACAAGTGGGACAAATGGCTAAAGAGTTGAGTGAGAGAAAGAAAAGAGAGTTTTCAGCACAAACCATACCAAACCTGAGAAGACACAAGCACCTCAAGGCCGTGACAGTTCTTAGGAGTGGTAAAGTTGTTGACAACAAAGTGGGAACGGATGAGAATGAGGAAAAAAAAAGTGGAAGCACATCCAACAGGTAGCACAGACTCCAAAAAGGTAAGTGAGACGAATAATGTGATATTGCCACCCTTTCCTCAAAGGTTAGTCAATCAAAAGAAAGATAACCACTTTCATGATATTTTTGAAACTTTAAGGAAAGTAGAAATTAATATTCTTTTACTTGATGCAATTCAAAATATTCCATCTTATGTCAATCTCTTAAAGGATTGTTGTACTCACAAAAGAAAGTTTCAAGAATATGAGAAAGTTGCATTGACTGAAGAGGTAAGTGTAGTTTTGTTGAGAAAATTACCGCCCAAGCTAAACGACCCAGGCAGTTTTACTATCCCTTGCAAAATTGGTGATCAATTAATTGAACATGTTCTGCTTGATTTAGGAGTTAGTATCAATTTGCTGACAGCTAATGAGAAGTTGAAGTTGGGGGAACTTAAACCAACCTCAATTTCATTACAATTGGCAGACAAAAGCATCAAAAGACGTAGAGGTATTTTAGAGGATGTCATGGTTTAAGTAAATTAGTTTACTTTACCTGTGGATTTTATTGTCTTAGATATGGAAAAACCTTATACGCTATCATCTTTGCCTATTATTTTAGGAATACCCTTTATGCATACTGCTGATACAAAAATTTGTGTTAAAAATGGTACTATAAGCATGAAAGTAAATGCCGAAAAGATAGAGTTTAAGGTATTTGATGCATTAAAATTACCACAGGATGAACATGATTGTTTTAATATTGATGTAGTTCAAAGTGCTGTTGAGCATGTTTATCAGGTACATAGCATTTATCCATTGGAGGCCACCATCACTCATAATTTCAAAAGGTTGAATCTTGAACATAGAGACGACAGTATGATGAGGGATATCATTGAAGTCGTACACTTCTCTAGAGACTTTTAAGTCTCATTCAAGTAAGTATGCACCTCCATTTGAAACTCTTATGACTACTAATACTACTATTGTCCCTTCCATTGTTAGGGCACCAAATGTGGAACTGAAGCAGCTGCCCGACCATATGCATACCTAGGAGAAGACCAGATACTACCAGTGATAGTAGCTGCAAACTTGAGTTTGGGGGAAGAAGATAAGCTTTTGAGAGTTCTCAGAGAGCACAAAGCTGCAATAGGGTGCACCATTGCTGCCATCAAGGGAATAAGTCCAGCTAAGTGCATGCATAGGAGCCTTCTGGAAGACAATGCAAAGCCTACCAGAGATGCACAAAGAAGACTCAACCCAAACATGAAGGATGTAGTCAGAGTAGAGGTTCTAAAGTTGTTGGATGTGAGCATTATCTACTCCATCTTAGATAGCAAGTGGGTGAGTCCAGTTCAAGTAGTGCCTAAGAAGAATGGAATTAAGGTGATGAAAAATGAGGAGAACAAGCTTGTTCCTACCAGAATGACCACAGGATGGAGAGTTTGAATCGACTACATGAAGCTCAAGAATGAAACTAGGAAAGATCACTTCCCTCTCCCTTTTATTGATTAGGTGTTCGAAAGGTTGGTGGGTCATAGCCGTTATTATTTCCTAGATGGGTATAGTAGATATAATCAGATAGCTATAGCGCCAGAAGACCAGGAAAAAACCACTTTCACACTCCCTTTTGCTTATAGGAGGATGCCATTTGGGTTATATAATGCACCTGCCACATTTCATAGGTGTATGATGAACATATTCTTAGACATGGTCGAGGGTTCATTGAGGTATTCATAGATGATTTAAGTGTTTTTTGTTCTAACTTTGATGAATGCCTTCACCATTTGCAACTTGTCCTTAAGAGATGTGAAGACTGCAATTAGTGCTAAATTGGGAAATATGTCATTTCATGGTACAACATGGCATTGTACTAGGTCATGTCATTTCTAGTAGAGGCATTGAGGTGGATAAGGCAAAGATCGACATTATCTCCAAATTACCACCTCCTACATCTGTTAACGGGGTGAGAAGCTTTTTAGGGCACGCAAGGTTTTATAGAAGATTTATAAGAGACTTTTCCAAGATTTCTAGACCTCTTTGTGCGCTGCTTACTAAAGATGTTGAGTTTATATGGACAGAAGATTGCACAACTGCCTTTTCCGATTTGAAAAGGTTACTCGCGTCCGCACCAATTATGATGGCACCTAAATGGAACCTTCCATTCGGGATTATGTGCGACATTAGTGATTTTGCTCTGGGTGCAGTTCTAGGTCAGAAAGTTGGTAAGACACCTCATGCTATTTATTACGCTTCTCGAACTTTAAATGATGCTCAACTTAATTACTCTACTACTGAAAAATAATTATAAGTTGTCATATTTTCTTTAGAGAAGTTTAGGTCATATTTGATTGGCTCTAAAGTTATTGTATTTACTGACCATGCAGCTTTGAGAATTTTGTTTGCTAAGAAAAATGCTAAGCCTATATTAATCTGATGGGTATTGTTGTTACAAGAATTTGACCTCGAGATTAAGGACAAGAAAGGTAGTGATAATGTGGTGGCATATCATTTATCTAGGTTACTTCATGAAGAATAAGGGAATGAGCTTCCTTGAGTGAATCATTTCCAGATGAGCAATTATTCGCAGTAGAGGTATCACTTCCTTGATATGCATATATTGTTAATTATACAACTACTAAAGTTTTCCCTCTAGGGATGTCTAGCTAGGAATGGAAGAGGTTGAAATCAATTTCGAGGTACTACCATTGGGACGAGCCATACTTGTTCAAAATTTGTCCTGACCAGATTATTCGAAGGTGTGTTCCAAAAGACATTGAAGGTATTCCAATCTAGTTTTTATTTGCCTAGTGTTTTTAAAGATGTTTTTTCATTTTGCAGATCTTGTGATAGATGTCAGCGGACATGAAACATCTTCTCCAGGAATCAGATGCCACTGCAAAATATTTTAGTGGTGGAGCTTTTTGATGTGTAGGGTATTGACTTTATGGGTCCATTTCCTAACTCATTTGGTTATTTATATATTTTTGTGGGTGTGGATTATGTGTCTAAATGGGTCGAGGTTGTCCCCTCAAAGACTAATGATCACAAAGTTGTTGTAAAGTTTTTGCAGGATAATATCTTTACTCGTTTTGGGACACCTAGGGCAATAATAAGTTATGGAGGTAGCCATTTCAATAACCAACCTTTTTCTTTCTTGATGAAAAAGTATGAGATTAACATAAGGGTTGCACTCCATATCATCCTCAAACCAGTGGTCAGATGAAGATAAGTAATAGAGAGATCAAAAACATCCTAGAGAAGACAGTAAATACTCACAGAAAAGATTGGTCGCTACGCTTGAATAATGCATTATGGGCCTATAAAACTGCTTACAAAACTCTTATTGGCATATCACTATATTGAGTAGTTTTTGGGAAGACATGTCACCTACCAGTAGAGTTGGAACATAGGGCTTATTGGGTCATCAAGAAATTCAATTTTGATATGAAACAAGCGGGTGACAAAAGGAAGCTGCAGTTGAATGAGTTAGAAGAATTGAGGCATGATGCTTATAAGAATGCCAAGCTATATAAAGAAAGGACCAAGGCATATCATGATAAGAATCTTATCAGAAAGGATTTTCATGTGGTACTGAAAGTGTTGATTTACAATTCAAAATTATAACTTTTTCCTGGGAAGCTTAAGTCTAGGTGGTATGGTCCTTATGTTGTGACCAATGTTTTTCCTCATGGAGCAGTAGAGGTTCATTGCAAGGAGAAAAATCTAACATTTAAAGTGAATGGACATAAAGTGAAACCCTACATTGAGATGAGCTTTGAGCCTAGAGATGAGGACTTGGCTCTCCACTCCGTTCAATACATGGCATGAGAGTCATCCAGTAAGGCTGAAGACTATAAACTTAGCACTACTTTGGAGGTAACCCAAAGAGAAAATGAGCACTTTATGCTAAGGCGCTCATGCGCTATAGAAATCCAGCTAAGTCCTTCCCTTGCTTATTTTTTATTATTATTTTTGCTAGGTTGTTAGATCAATTTTATTTAATTTGTTTATTTTTTTTCTTTCTTCCCTCCTTATTACAACGGATTTATTTAACATTGAGGGCAATGTCCGGTTTAGGTTGGGGGTGTAGAAAGGTTTTTTTTCTTTCTTTTATTCAAAAAAAATTATAAAAAAATAACTCGAAAATAAAATAAAATATTTTCAATGATGTTTTGACATGGTTAGGTTGAACACAATACAATGATTGATTAAGTTTTTTATTTAGAGTATTGTTAAACTTTAGTTTTGATTCAAAATTCATTAACGAGTTTAAAATGGTAAACATATGATCATGTGTCTGGAAAATCTAAATTTGTATTGCTTATTTTTTGTTAGTGAGTATTCATATGATCATATGTCTGGAAAATCTAAATTCATTAGTGAGTATTCCACTTGTTTCGCTTTGAATTTAACACATGCTCACTGACACATAGTGTGGGGTATGAAGAGGTGAAACTAAATATGCATGCTTATATCTCAGGATAAATTGGGAGATTTGTTGAATGAGTAACTTTGACATAATGTTAAAATAAACTAGTTTAGCTTCTTAGTCTTTTTTACTCGAGTTAGTAAACTCGTAGGGGTGTTTCTACATCTAATGCCCTAAAACCATATGGTTTGGGAGTCATTGGTCTAAAGCTCGTTACATGGGTCAATTAGAAAACTTAAGGGAGCTAAACATTGCACATGTTGAAGTCAGGTTGTGGATAGTTTAACTTCGTAATCATTTTGGCTCGAGTTAGTAAACTCGTAGGGGTGTTTCTACACCTAATGCCCTAAAACCATTTGGTTTGGGAGTCATTGGTCTAAAGCTCGTTACAGGGGTCAATTAGAAAACTTAAGGGAGTTAAACATTTCACAGTCCACACAAATATCCTTTAAAAAAAAAATATTTGTGTTAATATTCATTGCCTTGGTTGTTTAATAAAATAGAAATTCCAATGAATTTTGAGGTAGTAAGTCATGTATAGGAATTACTTTGAAGTTCCATAATTATGTGTTGGTTCACTTTACCCCAACAAGAACTTGTGGTTTCTTATACTAGCCATTTATAAGTGACGTACTTTACTTTGAGTTCCAAAACTTGTGAAAAATAACACAATTTTTGTGGGTACTACTCTGGTAAACCCTCACGAGACTATAACTTGTCCACTAGGGACACTTAGGGGTTTAAAGGCTTGTTGCATTCACTAGATGCAATCGAAAGTGGTATAGATAAGAATTTTATGTCAGTCTTGAGTTTTAGTTAAGTTTGAGTCGCTTGAATTGCTAGAGACTAGCAATAAGCTAGTTGGGGGGGGGGGGGGGGGGGGGGGGTGATAATTGTCAAATTATTTAGTAATTCTAGTATTTTTTGTAATAATTTTCTATTTAGTATGTTATGTGTATTTTGATTTTGGCAGGTAATTTAATGGAAAGAAATAAAGCCACATACAAGGTCGGGTCGCTAAAAAGGAAGCTTAGTCAAAGAAGAAACACAATTTGACAAAGAAATTTATGTGGAATCCCAATAAAAAAGGGCGAAAAATTAAAAAATAAATTAAGAGTATTAAAAGGAAATGAAGAGACCCCTAATTTTAGCTCTCTCTAAAACGTGAATTTTCCCCTCTCTTAGCTACGGTTTTGGACTCCTCTTGGCTGCAAATTTTGCTCTATATTGGCTGCGAAATTCCCCTCTCCTTGGTTGCTAATTTGAGCCCCCTTCGACGTGAATTTCCCCCCTTTTTGGCTGCAATTCACCATCTCCTTGGCTGCGATTCTCTTTTGGGCTGTCATCTTGCTGTATTTTGAGCTGCGATTGAGCGAACCAGCAGCTTCTTGTGACCTGAGCAGGGAAGCAAAGAAGAAGGAAATAAGGAAAGCAAACCAAGTTCGTGCATGGCTACGATGAACTAGGTTCATGCGAGCTGCGATTGCTCTGTTAAAGATGTGAAGAAGAAGAAGATAAGGAAGGGAAATAAGTTTAAAAACTTCTTTTGCTATTTGCACCTCAGTGTTTCAGTCTGTACCACCGCTAGCAGAGTTTGTTTATTCTTTCTACTTTTCAATGTTTGATTTGAATACCAATCTTCCCTACAATATGTGTAACTAAGAAATTTAGTTAGGGATAGATGAAGTACTAGTTATGACTCCTTAGAATTTTGACATGCCTTGATACATTATTTTTACAATGCTCAATTGATTAATTTCTAGTTTTATTTCACCCTTCATATTAATTTTGTTTATGCTTGATCACCATATGCATGATTTTTATGAAGATAGTTACATAGGTAAATTTAGATGATCAAGTCTTGTGCCTATGCTAAGTAACAAAAAAATCAAATAAGATCGGTTCTTGGAATTAAATCAACATAGATGACCGAAATAGATACCATGTTTTGGGTTTTATGTTTTTGTCGATTTTTATTGATTTATGCGTTCTTGAGGTGCAACTTTGTAGATACATTGTTAAATACCTTTAGAATGAAAAAAGTTAGAGTGGACACCCATACCTAATTCGTTGTTTAGGAAAATCATACCTTAAGGAGTAATCACCCATACCCTTAGGTTGGCAAAATTGATCATTTAAATTTGGTTTGTATCATTGTGCATGCTATTATTTAAAGGACGATGACTAATGGCGGATATCAAATCCCTAACTTGTTTTCTCACTATTTGAATTTGTTTAGTTTTACATTTAATTTTTCTCATTATTTTTTTCTTATTCAATTAATTATTAGGTTTCATTGAAATAATAATATTAGGAAAACCGTTTTAAACATAATTGAACCAATTCTCATAGGAATGATCTCGTTCTTATCATACATACTATTTGTTTGATCTTGTGCACTTGCGAGTAAAACAAACAATTATAAGCTTATTATTTAAGTTGATAATTGCACAACAACTGGCTCATCAAACACCCGAAAAGCTTCTCGAAAGAGCAGAAGCATACATTTAGACAAACTATGGCTCCTATTCAGCAAGTTTTCGAGTATGATAATGGTTATCCAGGAGGCATTGGTCAAATTTCTCCCAATGGTGCAGTTAACCATATCTGGAGAAAGGTTTACCAAAAAGTGTTGATGATCAAGGAAGCAATCACAAGACAAAAAAGAAAACCACAAGGTGTATAAGTACCATTCAGGTGTCACCACTTAAATATAATTTTATTTAAGCAGTTAGGGCATTTAATTTTTCTTTGAAGCTCTTGTCGGAAGTGCAGAACTCGACTCTGAGATGCAAAGTTGTCGTTGTAACTTTGAGTTCCATAATATTGGGTTTATTGATGTCAATACTTTTTTTTTATTTTGCTAGTTGTCACATCATTATTTTTATGCTCCTATTTATTGATGTTATTCTATATTATTGATGATATGCATCATTGCTTGATTGGATGCCAGGTATTGTTTTTTAGCTTTGGAATAAATTTGTGTGTTATTAGACAAAAACAACTGAGATTAGACAAAAGTGAAGAAGTGAGAATGTGGTTTATGGCCTGATTGTGTTGATGAAAATTGAATGTTGGGAAAGCATAGTGGTGTTGCAAATGGTGGATGAAGCTTATGGTGTGTTGTAGAGGATGATGAAATAAGAAAGTTGAAGCTTATGTTGTATTTTTTGTTGTTTGAAAGAGTTTTGTGTGCATAGCTCATAGCTCCTAATAGACTAATACATTGAGAGTCTGATGCACGAAATTCAGAAGGCAAATTGATGGTTACGTTGGCAAGGCACGACACGGTTGGAAATTAGAAGAGTGGTGCACATGTAGGAAGGATTATTTATTTTACATGTCTCCGTGAAAATAAAAGGGAAGTCATGTTGTCGGTCGCACCTACCTACTACATGACTTCCCTTTATTTCATTAAAGAAACCTTTTGAGAGTTTATAGAAAAACACAGTAGGCTTACTTAAACAGTGGAAAATATGATTGATTAGTCATTAATGAGTCCGACAGATAGACGGACTCCAAGGAGGATCATAACTTGAATAAGTTATTAGGGGGGTAGGAAGAAAAACATGGTTGGGAATGAAGGATGAACTTGTAAAATGGATTGGGTTATTTAAGTAGTGGTGTGATCTGATTTTATCAGAATTGGAAGCCCCAATTTGTTGTTGTATAAGCAGGTGAGATTAGAGTAGGTATGAATATGAATATGAATATGAATATGAATATGAATATGAATATGAATATGAATAGGAATAGGAATAGGAATAGGAATAGGAATATAGAGTAGGTATGAATATGAATATGAATATGAATATGAATAGGAATAGGAATAGGAATAGGAATAGGAATAAGAAGGTGGAAAGGGTAGAGTTTAATGTTAGAAGTCGTTTGGTTTATTTGAGACCCGTAAATGAGCAGAATCCACAACACAAATGGGAAAAAAAAGTAATGGTGTTTTTTTTGTTTAGTTTTGTGTGTAGTGGATATTCGGTGGTATGTGCTTTGAGAGTTGACAGATGATAGTCCAATGCGGCATGTCATGTCAGAAAGAACATGCATTAAGGCATACATATTCATATTCGAGGAGGAAGAGCAACATAAACCAGAATCTATCCATCTATATGTACATGTACGTGTCTAACTCTGGCAGACCATAGTGTTGGAAGTTGGAAGATGGAAGAAACAAATATGAGATTAGTACGTCACCAAAAACCTTCCATACTCGTTCACTCCCACTTGGAGTTGTTGAGGTCCAGCCCATTAGGGTGGATTCAACTTTGGTAATTAATAAAACATAATTTCAAATTTGGTTGAATAAGGAAAAAAAATTTCAATAAGAAACAAAAACTTTTGTTTTTGTTTTGAATAAGGAATGAGTTGGCAGCTGGTTAATTAAATAGAAACAAAGTTCTATTTGAGGCGGTGTTGGGCGGCTGCAAACAAGTATAAATAGGTGCATGAAACAAAGTTTTATTCATAGTGTTTTTAGATAAGCTGCTGCGTGAATAAGCAATAGAGAACATAGTAACCTCTTTGGTGTTTGGTGCGGCTGTGTGCGCGTGGACGGTGACTTCGTGTTTGATTCTTTGGGCACGATTTTGTGCGACAAAGTGTGACGCGTGGCTGCGATATCGACTTAGTTTTGTCGTTTGATTTGGTAGAAGAAGTTGAAGGAGCTTTTGGGTTAATTTGCTTTGAGGTAACCCGTGTTATTTACTCATTGTATTACTTAAGCTTTGGGCAAAAAGCTTGAGAAGTTATTGTACTTCTTCTTATTTGATTAGTAAATTCTCTCGAATTTGCCCCGTGGTTTTTTCCTTCACATTGAAGGGTTTTCCACGTAAATCTTGGTGTCTTGTTATTATTGCTTTAGATTATTTCCTTGGTATTGTTTTATTAGTATTTGTCCTAACAAAGTGGTATCAGAGCAATTGTTGGGAGATTGTCAATTAAGAGAGTTGACATGGAGAATAACAACAATATAAGGATGATTAGCCTTAATGGCTCAAACTATGTTATTTGAAAAGCCAAGATGGAAGACATATTATACTGTAAGGATTTGTACCCTCCAATTGAGGGAGATGCAGCTAAACCCAAGGATATGTCTGAAAAAGAGTGGAAGAAATTAAACATAATGACTATTGGTCACATCAGGCAATGGTTAGATGATTCAATATTTTATCATGTGTCAACTGAGACGTCTGCAGATGCTCTCTGGACCAAACTTCAGAATTTATATGAAAGGAAAACCGCTGCAAACAAGGTCTTCTTGATCAGGAAGTTGGTGAACTTGAAATTCAAAGAAGGTAGTTCTATTACTGAGCGCTTGAATGAGGTGCAAAGTGTGGTGAATCAGTTGTCCAATATGAAGATAGTGTTAGATGATGAAATGCAAGCACTACTACTTCTTAGCTCATTACCAGATAGTTAGGAAACTTTGGTGGTGTCGGTTAGTAATTCGGCACCGAATGGACAGCTTACCATGGAGTTGGTTACCAGTAGTTTATTTAATGAAGAGACTAGAAGGAAGTCTACCGGTACTGATCATTCCTAAACACTTGTGACTGAAAACAGGGGGAGATAAAAATATAAGAAATATCATGGTTGTGATAAGAACCGTGATAATTCAAGAGAGAGATCAAAGTCGAGAGATTAAAATTTAAGTGTCATTATTGTGGTAAACCAGGCCATTTCAGAAAACAATGTTATAGTTACAAAAGAGATTTGAAAGAGGGAAAAGTGAAGAATGGAGATAGTAAAGAAGCTACAGCTGCTGTTACTGATGAACCCGTGGCTCTTTTGTATGGCGAAGGTGAATGTTTGCATATTGCAAATGAAGGAAGCGAATGGATTATTGACACTGGCGCATCTTATCATGCAACCCCAAGGAAAAACTATTTCACTACTTATAGAGCAGGAGATTTTGGCAGTGTGAAGATGGAAAACACTAACAACTCTAAAATAGTGGGAATATGTGATGTGTGTGTCCAGACTAATATGAGGTGCACGTTGACTTTGAAAGATGTACGTTATGTTCCTGATCTTCGTCTGAACCTGATTTTTGGACTTGTTTTGGATAAACAATGGTATATTAATTATTTTGGTAATGGTGCATGGAAGCTTACCAAAGGTTCACTTGTTGTGGCAAAGGGTAAGGCGTGTTGCACACTATACAAAACTCAGGTGAATTTGTGTAAGACTGGTTTGAATGCAGCTGAAGATGGTTCTTCTACAAACTTGTGGCATAGGCAACTTGCACACATGAGTGAGAAATGTATGCAACTCTTAGAAAAAAAGAAATTAATTCCCTCCTTGAAAGGTACTCCTCTTAACCCCTGTTATTATTGTATATTTGGTAAATATCGTAGAGTTGCATTTCGTAGATCATCAAAAAGAAAATATGGCTTGTTAGATTTGGTTTACACTGATATTTGTGGCCCCGTTGAAGTAGATTCTTTTGGTGGTAGTAGATATTTCTTGACATTCATTGATGATGCATCAAGAAAGATGTGGATATATTGTCTCACATCTAAGGACCAGGTTTGTCAGCTATTATAGCAGTTTCATGCCAAGGTTGAAAAACAAACAGGTAGAGTTTTGAAGTGTCTCCACAGTGATAATGGTGACGAGTACACATCAAAAGAATTTAAAGCTTATTGTAGTAAGCTTGGTATACGGCATGAAAAAACAGTTCTTGACAATCCACGGCATAATGAGGTAGCAGAAAGAATGAACCGGACTATTGTAGAAAAGGTGAGATGCATGTTTCGCATGGCTAAATTGCTAAAAGAGTTCTGGTCTGAAGCTGCTAGTACAGCTTGTTATCTCATCAACAGGTCTTCTTCATTTCCTTTAGATGGTGACATTCCAAAAAGAGTGTGGAGAGGGAAAGATAGTTCATACTCTCATCTGAAGGTATTTGGCTATAAAACATTTGTTCATGTACCGAAGGAGAAAAAATTAAAGCTTGATAAGAAGACATCTCCATGTATTTTCATTGGTTATGGAGATGAGCAGTTTGGCTACAGATTATGAGATCTTGAGAATAAGAAAATTATTAGAAGCAGAGATGTGGTATTTTATGAAGATCACACCATTGCAGATTTTGAGAAAATTGAAAAGCTCAAGCAGATAAATAATGAGGTAGCAGATGTTACACCACTTCCTCATCCTTTGTCGCATGTTGAAAATGGGGGAGAGATGCCAGATGATGTAGTTGGTGACCATATGTTAGAAAATGAAGTTGTTAATGATGATCATGTAGAAATAGATGAGACTGCGCATGAAGAGCAACCCCTTCAGCGAGAAATAGTAGAGCCTCAATTAAGAAGGTATACCAGAGAACGCCAACCTTCAAAGAGGTATCCCAATGATGAGTATGTTTTCCTTATAGAAGAAGGTGAACCAGGAAATTTTCAAGAAGTACTAGATCATAAAAATAAAGATAGCTGGATGAAAGCTATGCAAGAAGCGATGGGTTCCTTGCATAAGAATGATACTTATGATTTAATTGAGATTCCAAAAGGTAGAAAACCTTTGAAGAACAAATGTGTGTACAAATTGAAAAATGATGGTGATGGAAAGAATGTAAAGCACAAAGCTCGGTTAGTGGTAAAAGGCTTTGCGCAAAAGATGAAGATAGATTTTGATGAGATATTCTCACACGTGGCGAGATGACATCCATTAGAGTGGTGTTAAGTCTTGCAGCTAGCCTGGATCTTGAGATTGAGCAGTTAGATGTGAAAACTGCATTTCTTCATGGGGATTTGCATGAAGAAATTTACATGGCACAACTAGAGGATTTTGAAGTGAAAGGGAAAGAACATATGGTTTGCAGATTGAAGAAAAGCCTTTATGGATTGAAACAGGCTCCAAGACAGTGGTATAAGAAGTTTGACTTCTTTATGGTAGGACATGGATACAAGAAAACACTTCTAGACCATTGTATTTATGTCAGATATTTTTCGCCTGATAACTTCATTATTCTCTTGATTTATGTTGATGATATGTTGATTGTTGAAAAAGATGTTGATATGATTGGCAGGTTGAAAAAAGATTTGTTTAGCTCTTTTGATATGAAAGACTTGGAGCCAGCTCAACACATCCTATGGATGAAGATTACACGTGACAAAAAAATTAAGTTGTGATTGTCACAAAAAAAGTATGTTGAAAAAGTACTTGAAAGTTTCAACATGAATGATGCTAAGCCCGTGAGTATTCCACTTGCTAATCATTTCAAGTTAAGTGCCAAGTTATCTCCTCGTATTGATGAAGAAAAGAAGTATATGTCAGGTATTCCATACTCCTCTGCTGTAAGGTTTTTGATGTATGCTATGGTTTGTACAAGATCAGATATTGCTCAAGCAGTCGGTGTTGTGAGTAGGTATTCAGAAAATCCAGAAAAATAACATTGGGCTACAGTTAAATGGGTTATGAGATATTTGAAAGGTACTTCAAAACTTTGGTAATTCATGAGCAGTGTTAGAAGAGTACACAGATGCAGATTTTGCAGGTGATTTAGACAAGAAGAGGTTGACTTCAGGCTATGTTTTCACTTTTGCAGGGGGAGCTATAGCTTGGCATCTAGATTGTAAAAATGTGTTGCTTTGTCAACTACTGAAGCCGAGTATATTGCCATTAATGAAGTAGGGAAGAAAGTGTTATGGTTGAAAAGATTGCTCAAGAAGCTGGGTGTGAATCATAATAAGTATGTGGTGTATTGTAATAGTCAGAGTGCTATTGAGTTGAGTAAGAATGCCACATACCATGGACTTACCAAGCATATTGATACACGTTACAACTGGATACGTGATGTACTTGAGAAAAATTGTTTCTAGGTTGCAAAGATTCATATTAGTGAAAATCCTTCCGACCTGATGACAAAAGTAGTTCCAAAAGGAAAACAGAGAACTCATTGGAATGGCCTAATATAATTTGGTGGTGATTCTTCCCTAATGGTCTGGAGGGGGAGATTTGTTGAGGTCCAGCCCATTAGAGTGGATCCAACTTTGGTAATTAATCAAACATAATTTCAAGTTTGGTTGAATAAGGAAAAATGTTTTCAATAAGAAACAAAAACAGATATGTTTTGAATAAGGAATGAGTTGGCAGCTGATTAATTAAATAGAAACAAAGTTCTATTTGAGGTGATGTTGACGGCTGCAAACAAGTATAAATAGGTGCATAAAACAGAGTTTTATTCATAGTGTTTTCAGATAAGCTGCTGCGTGAATAAGCAATAGAGAACATAATATTCTCTTTGGTGTTTGGTGCAGCTGTGTGCGCGTGGATAGTGACTTTGTGTCTGATTCTTTGGGCGCAATTTTGTGCGACAAAGTGTGACGCGTGGCTGCGATATCGACTTAGTTTTGTCGATTGATTTGGTAGAAGAAGTTGAAGAAGCTTTTGGGTTAATTTGCTGTGAGATAACCCGTGTTATTTTTCTCCTTGTATTACTCAAGCTTTGGGCAAAAAACTTGAGAAGTTATTGTACTTCTTATTTGATTAGTGGATTCTCTCGGATTTGTCTCGTGGTTTTTCCCTTCACATTGAAGGATTTTCTACGTAAATCTTACAGGGGGATATTCAATTATGGATTTTAATAGACTGTGAAAAATTTTAAATCTCATGGATTTTAAAATATTTCAAAGGAGTTTACAGAATCCACTGAACTTTGATATATTTTAAGTGACTAGATTTTGTGGATTTTACAGAATCCACTGGATTTTGATGGATTTTTATTATTGGATATTCTGAATTTTATAAAGGATTGTTATTGATTTCTATAAATTCTTATGAATATGCTATTAATCATAGGAAGTTATGAAATAACGTCACCTACATTGTTATCCATGTCAACACAAATCATAAAACATCCCTCAAATATCAATAAAACAATCGTTTGTATGCTACGTGAATTTTATTTCAAATTAAAAAAAAAATTCAAATACATTGAATATGGTCCAAAAGTAATACAAATAACTATTTTTCTTTTGAAAAGAAGAATTATTGCAAATAATTTCTTTTGAGGATCCTCACTTAATATTTTTTTGCAAGCAAAAACAAAATACAGATGTGTATATAAATAACAATTGTTGATATATTTTTTTTGGCTCTAAAGCAAAATGTAGCAATGGAATAACATCATATTCTGCTTCATAAGTATATACAACAAGCAAAATGTAATCAAAACTTCTACAAATGAATTTTGTAAACGATTACCATGTAGCAAACTTGAAAAAATTCAAAGCTTATTTTAGCAAACCAAATGTTCATTGGATATAGATAATCTTACCAAAATGTTCATTGGATACAGATAATCTTACCAAATGTTCAGAAAGAGAGGAAAAAAAAATGAAGAGAAGACAAGAAAAAGAAAAAATAAGAGGAAGAGAATGAGAAGAATAATAATAATAATAATAATAAAGAAGAACAAGAATAAAAGAAAAGAGGAAGTGCGGGTGGTGGAGCAGCTAGTGGTGGTAGGGCATAGTGGTGTGGACGAAAGTTGTGGGGCGAGGTAGTTCTGCTCTTGTGAAGAGAGAAGAGAAGGGAAGGTGGTGGTGTCTTTGAGCAGATAAAAAAAATGGATCGTGACGTTCTTTAGCAAAAATGGTGGTGTTATTTAACAATAGCCAATATAAATCCGTTGAAATATGAGGGGGTGAGGTTGGATTTGAAATAACTCTTGTTATATATACTTTTCACTTACAAATCTTTCAAAATCCACAATTTTAACAAATTCATTAAAATTCACTACTTTTTAAATACCCCCTAATTTTGGTGGACTTTTGAAAATCATGACCCCCTAATTTTAATGGATTATAAAATAATTATTTAAAATCTGTATTTGAATACTCCTAGATTTACATGTATTATTTTAAATCCTTAATTGAATACCCCAATATTTTAATAAATTTTAAAATCTTTTATAATTTATTAAAATTCATAATTGAATACCCCTATTAATGTCTTGTTTATTATTACTTAAATTATTTTTTTGGTATTCTTTCATTGGTATTTGGGACTAGGACTTGGACATCCATCCACCTATCTCGGACAGAAGGACGCCAGAAATTCATAAACGGTATTCGGGTCCCACTTGTTTGCGTTGCCTTTAAAATAAGAATATTCGGCGTGGAAAACGCGGCATATCCCATCCCATCCCATCCCATCCCATCCCATCCTCTGTAGAAAGCCACGAAATGCACGCACGCACGCGCAAAAAGCAAGAAATCTCCCTACCATTCTCTTCTCTTCCCTCCGTTGGTTTCCTCTGGTTTACACAAACCAAAACCCAATCCAACCCAAGTATTATAAATCTTGTTTCTCTCTAATTAAATCAAATCAATCCAATCTTGAAATCAACTACAACAACCAAAACTAACAATCAATCGGGGTTTCCTCTTCTTCGATTCCAATGTGAGCTTTTCAATTGATTTGGGGATTCCTAATCCTTCCTCCTCCTCTTTAATTCTATATGTTAGGGTTTGTAAACAATATATATGTAGTATGTATGTATATTTGCTTTCCTTGTTTCTTGTCTCATTACTACGATCCAATCCAAAACCGACCCACCTACCTACCTTTAACCCTAAACCCTTATTAAAATTAATAAATTTCACTTTCTTTGTTCGCTTCTTCTTCTTCTTCTTGTTATGTATATCTGTCATGTCATGTCATTTGGCGGAGCTTCTTTTGACCTCAATGTGTTTGTAGTAATTGCAGAGAAGTTGTCAAGAATTAGCTGTTGCTGACTTGCTGCTGTTGTGAAGGAAGGAAGGAACCCCCCGAACGGGCTGTCAATTTTCACATTGGCAGCCCGATTCTCTTCCAACCCCTCTCCTCAATTGCAGGTATCATCCTTGAAACTATTTTTTTGCGAAAATCAAAATTTTCATAAGAAAGGTTAGGTTGGTTTGTTGTAAGACGCAATACATACATACTTTTGTTGTTGGTGAATTGATGGTGGGTCGGGTAGTAAACAGAAACTGTATAACTGTTCAATCCATTCAGCAAAACACTGGGAGGGAGGGAGTTCAAAAATTGGGTGAGCACAACTTCCAATTGCCACCACTTGCACATTCATTATTAGGGTTTCTCCCACCATACATGTACCTACCTACCATCAGTCCTCCACCAATAGCTACCAATGAAACCTATCATTTCAATAGGATCTATATCAAACGGTTAGGAAAACTGAGTTTTAGCAAACATCTTTCTAGTATGCTTTAAAAAGCCCATCTTGGAGCTTTCTAATTCTTGTCTCAATCATTTTAATGAGACTTTCCTTAACAAATTGATTGCCTTGACTGGCGTCTATAGGCAATACGACTTGATCAACCATTTCAAATCCCAGTATTTACCATACCCTCTTTTTATATACAACCATTTGTAAGAGAGTTGGATTTGTTTGATTTTGATTTTGATTTTCATTTTTAATGCTTTTCTTTGTCTTGTGTTGCTCTAACTGCTCTGATTTTGTTAGTGAATCAACTCGTTTTTGTTGCTTATCTTTTTATATTTGTTTTCTCTTAATAAAAATTCTTTTATATAAGCAGGTGATTCACATTAAATTTTTGGGCTGCAACTTATATTGAGGTTTTTGGGTCACCGGTATCTACAAATCCATTGGGCGACTCTGATTTTTAAAAGGGTCATACTTGAAGTTTATGTGGTGTTGGTGTTGGTGTGATTGTGATTGAAATTGAATCTCTGCAACATGGCTGGAAACCTTCAGCGACCATTAACTGCAGTTGCTGCTGTTGCTATTGCTACTTTCTCTGTTGATTTACCAGAAAAACCGCCCCCACCAAAATCGTCTCACTATGCTTCTGAACAGGAAACAAAATCCTGCTTATCACACATTTCTGTATCTAAATTGACTGATTTGGCATTGGCAACAAGATTTCGAGTACCAGTTCCTAGCATCAACAACCTAGCTCCTACTTGTAATCTATCTATTACCCATAACTCTATCTTTAGTTCCCTTGATAATTCTGCTTCCTGTCCTGCTCTTCTCAATTTGTACCAATCTGCTGGACTAGAGAAAGCATCAAAGTTGACTGATTTTAAGCCTTCCAAACCTTCACCTCCCTCTGAAAGCATGTATAGGTGGCATTTGCCTGACCCAAACGTGTACAAGGTTTCAGAAAATTCAGATTGTTCATCTGCAAAATCTAAGACGGTAGTGGTCTTACTTGGCTGGTTGGGTTCAAAGCAGAAACATTTGAAAAAATATGCTGATTGGTACACTTCGAATGGATATCATGTTATCACCTTCACTTTTCCCATGGCTGAGATTCTTAGTTATCAAGTTGGTGGAAAAGCTGAAGAGCACATAGATTTACTTGTGAACCATCTGGCTGGTTGGCTGGAAGAAGAGCATGGGAAGAACCTCATTTTCCATACATTCAGCAATACTGGCTGGTTAACGTAATACTTCTTTCCATGTTCTTGTATCTTTACTACATGCACATGCACATAATTTGCTTGCAGTTTTATGCAGTTTCTTCAGATCTTTTAAATTTATTAACTTTTAATTGTTTTATTTTCCCATAGATATGGAGTTATCCTTGAGAAATTTCGGAATCAGGATTTGTCGCTAATGGGTAGGATTAAGGGCTGTGTTGTAGATTCAGCTCCTGTTGCTGCTCCAGATCCACGGGTAATTTATATTTGATGTTTAACGTGATTTGTTTTTTATACACTTACTGAAAGATGTAAAGTATCATAAATATCAAGAAGTTTAACCTACGGCGATAATGTTTTGTGTATTCATGAGTCACTTTATATACCTTACCCACTGGATTTTCATTCTTATTTTTTGTTTTTGAGTTTTGCGAGGCCAAATATATGTCTACAACTATTGTGAGACTTCTACTTTCTAGGGGGAATGGGAAGATTTGTTAGCTTCATCTAGTTTGGTGGAAGAGCCACAATCTTAAAATGTCTCATGTATATTTCTTTTCTCAAAGACAGGCATCTATAAATGAGCAAAAACCATTATATTTAATGCAACTGGAAGTTGAGGTGGTAAGGATGTAGTGTTGTACCAATTCTAATACAGAAACTAGGATTATTGCTATCCTTCATTACTCACAACTATCCTATTTACCTGAAAAGTTATTACTAAAAACTTTTCGATTATAGTGGCATGAGCTTTCTTTTACTCATGTGTCAAGTGTAGTTTTAGTCTATAAAGAAGTAAAAGATACTTGTGGAATTTATATTAATTAGTTATTTAAATTATTACCAAAATTTCCTATGGTGATGAAATGTCGACCCAAGGCTCTGTACAATTAGCTGAGTCATAAATAATTCCAAGTCCCCTTCCTGGTTATTTGTAATGGCAAGGTTTATTTTTTTCACATTCTTTTGATTGGTTACACAACATTACTCGTTTCCTCCCCTGAACATAAGTTTGTGCTACTCAACAAATATGTTTGTGTTTATCTTTTATTTGTTTTTTTTTAAAAGGGCCTTGGTATATTAATGATCAATTTCTCTGCTGAATGAACTTCAGCTAATTTGAAGAATATTGTTACGTCCTTCTAGGTATGGGCTTCAGGTTTCTCCGCAGCTTTCTTGAAGAAGCAGAGCATCGCGACAAAAGGAAAATATAGCGTTACTGCTTCTGGCATCGATGTCTTAGATACCACCAATAGGACAGTGGAACCAACTCCTGCTGTAACTGAAACAGCTTTGCTGGTAGTTTTGGAGAAGTTTTTTGAGGTGGTTTTGAATCTTCCAAAGGTGAACAGGTAATGAGAAGCTTCCATAATTATCCATTTTTCACATGTAGGTTTACTGTTGTAAAGTCTTTATTTGAATCGTTCAGCAAAAATATGATTAACTTATGAATAAATGTTCAACCTCCATTTTTGAAATTGAAACATGGACAAGAAGAATAGTAAATTTAGTGAAGTGCTAACCTTTGAAGCATAGTTCTTTTAGCATAAGGTAAACTGGTGTTGGCAGATCCCCATTAGGGTCAAACACATTGACTACCTCACCAGTATCTCCTTCTACATAGCTGCACTTTCTGTTCTCATTAGGCTCAGTGTTCTCATTGTGGGACTGCCATTCTACATCTTCCCTTCCCAATGTTTTGCTCCAGCTATTTGGGAGTGCCAAGAACGTTGTTAGTGCTCACATGGAAATAAATTGAGGGCTAAGGGGGAAACTATAAATGAGGCCTTTTTGTAACATGTGATATGTTGATTAGAATAATTTTCATCAACTCCACATAACTTACATTTTTGAAAAGTTTCATTTATGTTGTTGTAATAAACAAAAGTTTACGAGTGGCTGCTAGATTTGATATCCGCTCTCACTTTATTTATTTCTTTATTTTTATGTAACACCTCTAGATAGGAGCTGCAAACAGAAAGGAACCTCTTTCAAAGATATAAAAAATTGTCTTGCGTTGATCAACTATTAATTTTAACATAACTAGAAGATAATTATAAGATTCGAGGGCCAAGAGGCCATCATATTTTATAAAGGTAGTCACTATTTACTGACAAATTCTTTGATGTTTGCAGGAGGCTCTCTGATGTGCTGGATGTCTTGTCATTGGAGCAACCAAAATGCCCACAGTTATACATTTATAGTTCAGCAGACAGGGTAATCCCCGTTGAATTTGTGGAAACATTCATCGAGAAACAGCGTAAAGCTGGACTTGAGGTCAGGGCGTGCAACTTTATTTCTACACCCCATGTAGATCATTTTCGAAGTGACCCTAACCTATACATTTCTGAACTTACCAACTTTTTAGAAGACATGTGCTGACTTGTTGCAAACGGGCTTGTCTATCACACATCTCGAGGGGGATGGAGGGTTGCACCCCCTCCCTCGCCCGTTTCCTCGCCAATTAGAATTCCCCGTTGCAAACATTCATCTTAATACCCTATAACCCATTTTTTCTAGTGTCATCCTTGGTCATTTTCCTATAATTCTAGATACACCCATTTATCTCAATTGTAAGTTATTTTTGGTTATCATTCTAGGTGTACATAGGTTGATTATTGCCTGCATAATCCAAATTTTTTTTTTGGTGGGAGAGGAGAGTTTTGCTTAATGTATTGCTACTTTCAGAGGTTATAAGCGAAAAAATATTCTTTCCGGAGGTGGAATATTCAACCATTGATTGAGATGAATAGACTATATTTCTGTTTTTTTTGTATTTTTATTTTCCCTTCTGTTCCACAGCTCTTGCCTTCCCAACTCTTTTTTCTTTTCTTCTTTGGTGTGCTTTTATTCTATAATATGGTAAAGCACTTGATCTCGTTTTCCCTTGCTGATCATGCTAACAACATTTTTTCCTAAATGCAAGTGCAACCCTTCAGGCAAAAAAAAAAAAAAAAAAAACCCTTTTAATTATGATTAATTGCATGTATTAGTCACTTAAAGGAAGCTGCAGCTTTGGGATTATTGTTCTCCCCTATAATTATAATTATGCTAAACTAAAACATCTCCAGTGGGAAACCCCCATATTATTATTCTCCCCTATTTTCAATTTGTATAAGATTTGGTTGTTTGATTATAGATTTTGTCAATAATCTCAGTCTCGAGTTGAGATTTACATTTTAGGGACGTAATACTTTTTAAGGCTTTTTTCTATGATTAAGATGGGTCATGACAAGTTAAGAGCTATGTATGTGGTATCCTCCCAGGATTTTATGTTGGAATTGGCGAACTCTCATCAATAGCATCAGACGATTGTAGAATGTTAATAGTTTTGGTACTGTACTTATATAAGTGGAGACCTTAACAGAGAGGCTCATAACTTGGCGTATTTAGCAGGTCGTACTCGAATCTTTTCAATAATATATGCTCTAAGCTTCCAAAAAAAAAAAAGTATGTGGTTGGACTCCTATGTGCAAATTCAGACGACATTGTGCTTGAGGGACTCAAATTGTTGATTAGCACACTACATCTACTTGGAAAAATACAAGTTATTGGAGTTGAAAATCAAACTATGAACAAGTATTACTATAAAAATTCTCTTTTCCGAGTTCTCTAAGTTTCAAATAGGGGTGGGCATCCCATCCGGTGATCCCGATTTCCTCCCAATCTCGTCCCGTACCGTCCCGATTTTTTTGAGTCTTAATGGGATTGAATAATTTCATCCCGATTTCGTCCCGTCCCGATCTAGAATGGGATGGGATGGGATGAAGATTTTCAATCCCGCAAATCCCGAGCTAATTTTTTAATATTTTTTATTTATTTATTTATTTTTATTCATATAAACTTACAGATGACTGACAGAAACTCATGGTGTTTGCAATGGTAACAGAAATATTACTTCAAGAAATAAATATTCATTAAGCAAGAGAAAGATAACAGACTGTTGCTTGGATTCCCAATAAAAGTGGCTCAAATTATTTAACTTCTAAATATTGATAATACCCAGGTGAAGATGAAAAATAACAATTAACTGAGTAATACATATTCAGAAGGGAACATTCAAGGGCGGAGCCAAGAATTTGAGATACCTCGTGCTGTAAAAATAATTTTTTTTAATTACGATATATGTATTGATGGTAAACCATTATGAATATGTTAGAGCATTACCACTAGGTCTATATTTCTTCCCTAACAAAAGATGAAATGTCATTTTGTCAAGGAACCATGAATTTTGTTTCCCACAGTAATGAAATTATAAAATCAGTTGGGAGGCCATCACAGTGACACAATACTCTTAGTGAGTTTCATTTATCATGTCATTTTCTAAAAGTTAGCCCACTCGACTTCATTGTTAGGGGATTTAGTGGCTACCTTTATATTTGCATGCCACATCTATATCTAATTATAATAAAATTATTTTTCACGCTCTTATATGATGATAATCTTCGCAGCAGTCACAGGTAGCACGCTGATCCCGTCCCGTCCAGATCCCGTATGAACGTGATGGGTATAGCTCGTCCCATCCCATCCCGTGCCCACCCCTAGTTTCAAATGCTAGTAAACTCAAACTCATTTTTTCGGTCTATGACATCCTTTATGCCCAACCCTTTGGTTCTCCTTCTTCAATCCACCTTCTTCTATACAACCTTGTCTTGCTCAACCCTTGTGTCTGGATTCAACTTTCGATCAGTGATACCCTTTAGCTTGCTTATTGTGTTTTTTGTGTGTCTTGTGCAGGTTTTGAGCGTAGTGCGGTTCCGTTCATTTCTCCTTTCATCATTGCGTCACCTTAATTAGCCATAGATTACCCCCTTTCAGTCTTCTTTTCTCCATTAATAGCCTTCAGAATCCCATCAACGACAGTAAAATCATCCCTTTTCACTATAATGAGTAATCACCAACCCCCTAATACCATCTCCACAAAGCACCAACAACCATACGTCCGCATTTCAACTCCCTAATTCCTTCATAAGAAACAGTTCCCACATCATTACTTACCAATCAACTCACTCTGCTTCTTTAACCTACATTTTATAAACTCATCATTGTTATTGATGATACACCAAACCGTCTCAGCACCGTACACGTGTCATGATAATCTTATCAATATAACAAAGCATGCCCGATTACATGCTCAATCCAACGAGGCCCAAACAGCAGTAAGCTCATCATTGGCAGAATCAGACAGTCGGTCCGAGTTGCAATGAGCCAGTAAGCCCACACGTCACATGGTCAAGCCCAATACTCGTAAGACTTCTAAAGCAAGTATCTGAGAGATCTACCCAATACAGGTAGGCCAACAACACATTGGATCCAACTAGGAAACATATATTAGAGTATAAGTTGGGCAAGAAAACTTCCTTGCATGGAGAACACTCAGAAAGAGAAATCTCTCCCACAGATCTAGGAGCATGAGTTGTGTAGGAAAACTATCCCACATAGACAACTCTCAATCAGGAAATGATTTTCATAGCAAGATAACTTTCCCTAAACTACGCCACCAAAGGTCTAGCCGAACGAGGACTCATTCACTATAAAAAGGGAGATAAGGTTGATGAACTAGAGGTATGCAATATAACCCAATTTACAGTTTTAAGCCTCTCTTAAGCCTTATCAAACTTAAGCATCAGAGCTCCATCGGCCACCACACGGTGGTCCTTGGCTCATGTTTACTACATGTGCAGATCTAGGTAAGCAGCGAGGAAGGAAAACAAAAACCGACTACATCAGTTTGGCGGCTTCTGTGGGGAATGACATAGTTCCTCGAAAAGAACATTAGTTCCACCTTTTTCGGAAAACCAGCGAGATGTGACAACAAGGTCTCTCAACAATGGAGACGCGACAAAAACCTCAAACGCTTGAAGCGGCAAACACCGCCCCCTTAGGTGTCGCTGCAACCATGAGAAAAACCTTTGCAAACCCCCGTACTGGCGGTAGCCACTGCGGACCCAAGGGTGAATCTATTGTCAACTCATATACATCAGATCTTTCAAACAGTAAAGATACTCAAATCCATGAAACAGACGCCGGATGAGACGTTAAGAGCATACGTCAAGCATTTCAATGACGAGATGACTCTCATCTACGTTTGTAACGATGCAGTAGCCGTCCCAGCTTTCACCGGAGGTCTGAGAAACGAAAGTTCTATAACTTCCTAACTTTGGACACCCCAGCAAATATGAAAAACCTGGTAAAAAAAACATAGAATCCTAGACGAGAGACTAACCACTAAGAAAAAGCGAAATCTGAGAAAAAACCTTCTGTCCCTAGGGATGAAGAAAAAGAGAAAAACAGAGAGCACTGTGATGAGGTATGTGTCCTGAATGGACTAAACTCAGAAACCGAGCGCTCCAATCAGTCCCGAAAGGGGTTGCTCTGCAAACTATGGACCAGATCAGCCTATGAGGACCAACAGATGCAACGCGGTCACTCACAACAACTTATTCTGCCCCTTACCTTTACGGACAGGGACATCTAAGGCGTCCGTACTCCACATAATGATACCCTGATAATATCGGTGTCCATAGCAAATAAGGAAATGAAAAATTTTTTAGTCGATACTGGAAGCAATACGAACATGTTGTTCCTAAACACTTTTCACAACATACAGCTGAAGGAAGAAAACTTAAGCCCCTTGACACATCCCCTTGGGATAATCAAATTAACAGTAGTGGCAGAAGAGCCACGACTCCAAAAAATAATCCTTCAAGAGTTCGTGGTGGTCGATGCACCGTCCACCTACAACATCATCCTGGGAAGGCCCTGGGTTCACCAGATGAAGACGGCGGTCTCCACTTTACACCAATGCGTTAATTACTTTGTCAGTCAAACAATGGGCACTGATCCAGTCATTTTTCGCTCCTTGCTTTGACCCAGTTCCTATTGACCTGCACAAGTAACGCATGTGACCACGGACCACCGTTGTGGTGGCCGATGACATTCCAATGCTAAAGTCAGACAGGGATCTGAGGAAGGTGTAATGTTGTAACAGGGAATTTGTAGCGTACCTTAGCTTACCAACCTCATGTCTTATTTATAGTGCAAGGAGTCCTGGTTCTACCAGGCCATCGTAGGTGTAGTTTAGGAAGGAAATCTTTATGGTGATCTTTATCTAATTAGGAGTCATGTTGTAGGAGGGAAGTTCCTGTTAGCCCCGTGCTCTTAGATACGCATGGGCCTAGCATGTTGTGAGAGTTTAGGCCCACCTGGCAGACTAAATTGAGTGGGCATAAAACCGCTTGGGCTGGATTAGCGTTGGGATGATGTTGGGGCCCATATTTCCTCGAGATCATCATGATAGGTGTGTGGCTTAGAAGTGTGACCATTTTTATGTATCATCAGCTACTCCCCCCGAGTTAGTGGGTCATCACATCGGTTCGCTAAGTCATCTCTTGAAGGGATGCGTCGCTCATGATGATTGATTCTGAATCGTTGCTTGAGCCATACACTGCATTAATTGAACGTGCGTTGTTCAGCGCAAAAGAGACAAGAACCCACCTTCTATTTAGGTTATCCGCAGTGTAGAGCCTGACTCTTCTACTTTCTATTTAGGCAGGAACCCACCTTCTATTAGAAAAGATTGTTCATATTCTTCATGGCCCAACAAAACATTCTTGGCCAAGGGCTTGGAGTTTTTAAAAAATAGATTGTTGTTCGAGCCTGGCCTTGGTGAAATCCGTACAAAGTTTGGAGTTCTTGAAGACTTGCCGTTGTATGTCCTGACGGGTGACCAAACGCTAATGTCGCCTCCGGCCAGTTTCATCTCCTTGCATCGTGGGATGCTTCAAACTGGAGTGTGCTTTCCAGTTTTGGACGTGATTTGGGAGTTCCTAGATCATCTAGGGATTCCTCCGGCCCAGCTGGGTCCTAATGGATAAAGGATCATCCTCATTATTTTGCTCAGTGCTAAGGAGGCCAGTGTCACTGTGACTCCGCGGGTAATTCAGTTGCTGACTTCTCCTCGACAGAAGAGTAACGTTGTTTGCAATATGACGTCGTCGATTTGCTTCGTTAATTTTTCTGATGACTTCATGTTCTAGCAGAAGTACTGCTTCTTGGCTCCTGCGGATTCGAAGTATTTTCGATGCAAGGGTTGTCCGCTCGAGCGACGGTTCAGGCCGTTTCGTAAGTTCTACCCTTCTTGTGACTTTGATATGCTTGATAGTGGACTAGCTAATCGTTGTTTGTGTTTTTTGCAGGAATGTTTCCTATTACTTCTCTTACCTTAGTGGAGCAAAACACCATAGATACGTTCCGTGACTTGCCAAAGAGGAACGCGGTCGATGTCATAAGAGTTTCCAACTTCATCCGTATTAGGCTGTGGGACAACTGGCACGTTGCCCCCATTCTGTACCGAACATTGAAAATTAAGTTGGAAGATGGGGCCCTTTCAAGGAAGAGGAAGGTTGTTGGGGCCAGAGCTCCCATTCTATCTGATGCAGGGGAGCCATCTGAAGCGCTTGCATCATTTGTGAGGAAGAAGTCCCGTGTGAGGACTGAGTCGTCTTCATCATGACCCACTCAACTGGGAGAAGAACACGAGTCTGCTAGGCTTGTTGGGGTGGAGACTGATGTTTTTGGCTTGGAGAAAGAGTACCTGCGGTTTGTAGGAGTTGTAGAGAGGTCGAACCTTAGTGACGCATAGGTTGAAGCTCTGAATGACCATCTGGTGCGGGTTGCAATGGCAGCTTCCGTTGGTGCTGATTTGTATGAAACTGTTCCGGTAGAAGGCTTCTGTGGAGATTCGCCTGACACTGTAGAATTTGATTGCCCCATTGTTGCTTCGCCTGAGAGTGGCCGCGACACTAGCCATGTTTCCTGTAGTCCGAGTTGCTCTTCGTCTCGCTCTAGGCCACAACTAGAAGTGTTGGAGGGTCCTTTGGATAATTCGCCTCCTCCTCTACCTCCAGATCTCGTTGAGTCGTCTCGCAATAAAAGGGTTGGCTATTAGTGACAAGGGAAAGGCTACAGAGGAGAGCCTGAGGACGGTGGAAACCGTGAAGGGTGGCACTGGCGTGATTCCTGATCCAGGAAAGCTTCATTTGGATGCACGGATAAGCCTGTTTGCATCGAACTTGGTGAAGATGAGTTCACAGGTCTGACACCAAGAGGTTGAAGCATATAAGCATGCATCATAACTGGCTGATGGATTGTGCTCCGAAGCTCGAGGATACACTGGAAGGGTGTATGGACAAAAGCTTGAAGTACCTTAAGATGGGTATGTCTCACTTGAGCCATGTGGCAGTTGCTGGGACAGAAGTCGAGGTTGCTCGTGAGAGGGTATACACCTTGAAGCGTGTCTTTTCGCACATGCAGGCATTGTATTCTGATGAGCTTTATGAAATTGATCAACTACAGAAGCGGCTGAGGAGAAGAGGCTGGATCAGTCAACCGTGGTCGTTGAGACTCAAGGGGCTCGTCTGAAGGTCCTTGAGCGTGATCTTTCTAAAGCGGTATCCAAGAGAGACAGACTCACACAGGAGTTGGATTGGACTCGTCGAGGTGTAGAGATTGCGCAAGAAGCTGCGGCTAAGGCGCGTTCAGAACTATGGTCTCTTGCTGAAGAGAATGCTTCGAAGGAGGCCGACTGGGCTGCTCAGAAGCAACAGTTAGTATCCAATTTGGAGTTCTATCCTTGAGAGGCGAGGGAGGCCGAGGACCAACTCGGATTGGAGTGGCATGAGCTCAGTGCTGTGAAGATTAGTATGGCCACATAGCAGTCTCAAGTCAACGCGTTGACTGGCAAGTTGAAGCTATTGGAACCCGAACTTGTCGACACGAAGGTTTGCGAGGAGGAGCTTCTTAAAAAACAAGGCAAATGTGAGTTCCGCTGGGTTGTACATGGTAGGTTGGAGCTGCTGGCGTTGATGAAAGAGGAGCATCCGGAGTGGGATCTCGACCGTTATGAGAAGATGTCGTATGTAGATTTGTCTGTTACGTCTGTATCATTGGACGAGGAAGACAGTGTGGGCCCTGATGTCCAGGCTGTGGCACATGTGAACGCAACTCCTACTCCTTATTCCACTAGGCTTATCTATTCTATTTTTGTACCTTCTCTTGAAAAGGAGTAAACTTTGTGTGTTTGTACCCCTTTCCGTTTTGACCTTAAATGAAAACGGTTTTATCTGTATCGTGTTTGTTGTCTCTATTGCATGTTTTTCATTTTGCCTTGTCATCTTGCTTTGGCATAAGCTGGTTTAATCAATAAGATGTCGTCTGGTCTGTCTGTGATAGAGAGCTTGACCGTTTTGCACTGCGAATGATTCAGGGTCATCGTTGTGTAGCCATGTCTGATGCTGGGCATGTTGCAGACAGTTTAGCTGGGGGTTGAGTCGCCCGAGCTGTCTTTTCCACAAGGTAAGTTGCTTGAGGCTTACCCTGTTTGTTTGACCAGTCGACTGCAGTTGCTACTATGGGTGAGTTGCGATGGTCATGTGTATGTGTCAGAGCGTTCGTGCCGAGTCAGGCATCGTAAGATCACTACAACAATTAATGCATTTTTCAAGAAAAAATGTGCTTGACAAAACTCAAAATTTTGTTGAAAACTACTTTTAACAAGGAAAAAAATTTCTTTAGTGGGTTCCTGGAGGCATCCCCGTAGCTAAAGGTATTTGCCAAGGAATTACAATTTTTGTTGGTAAAAGGGATGCTAAGTCAAGAAAATATTTTTTTGGTAATATTGACAACTACCAAGGAAATTCGTTGGTAAAAATCAAATATCGTTACCAACAAATTGTTTGTTGCAAGAACTATTTTATTTACCTACAAAATTTTTCTCGAAAAATCTTAAAATCATCAAGGAAAATTGTCGTTGGCAAATGTAACAACCTTTATTATAGAACTTTTTCGTTGGTAAAATGCATGAATATCAACGAAAGTTGTCATCGGTATCGTTACCAATTACCAAGGAAATTATTTTCAATAAAAAAATGATATATTAAAGTTGTCTAAGAGACGACCTAATCTAGGTCCCAAACTCTAAGGACACCACCCACTACCTCCCAAACTCTAAGGACACCACTCTTGATGATAAGACCCCACTATGGAATTCCATATATAATATATTTATTTTTAGGCTCAACGGGAATCGAACTCCTGACCTATAGTAAAATCTGTTGCAATATTTACCAATTGAGCTATTTGAATAATTGTGTTGTGTGAAACAAATTTATAGCTTATTAAATCAAATTACTCATTTTTTGCAATAAAAAAACCATTGCTACGTATATAATAGAGACCAATATATAATATTTCGTCACTATAAATTAGAACTAAATATTTTCACGATTATAAGATTTATGTTAAATATCTACCACTTTTAGCAATGAAAAAAAATTTCACAGTAACACCATTATAATTAGCAACAAAATAGTAATAGCATTTCAATGCTATATGTTATTGAAATTGGTTATATCCCCAATGAAATAAAATTAAATTGTTGTAAATAAGAAAATTAGCTTTAATAAGAAAAAAGTTCATGGAAAATTTATCAATATTTAGCAACGAAATAAATTGTTACCATTAATATTATAATTAACAGTAAAATAATGTTGTATTGTTAAATAAATTTTATTTGATTTTTCAGATAAAATAATATCAATGCTACTAATAAAAAATTTCAACGAATTCCACTATAAAGAAGCTAGGAGCTTTAAATATAAAAAAAATTCATGAAAAAAAATTCATTATAAGTAACCAAATAAATCGTTGCAATAACGTGATAATTAACTAGAGAAAATTTAGTTTCATTGTTGAAGAGACACGAACAAGTGTTATAGTGCATTTACTAAGAAAATGTTTGTTAATAATATTAATATTTATTAGCAATGAAATAATTTATTGTACATGACGTCATTATAACTAACAAACTAAAATTTCGTTGAAATAGAAATATTTTGTTGCTAAATAATGTCGATGGGAAATTGGTTTTGGAATAAATATTTTTCGCTACCTCTTTACAAAGAAAAGTTGCCAACAAAATAGATTTTGTTACAAAAAGTGACAACTCTATGGTTTTTTCAATGAAATTTATTTTTATTAGAAATAGTAACATATTAACAAGGAAAATAAAATTTGTTAGTAAATAAAACATTTTTTTGTTGTGAGTATACCAATTTCCAACAAAATAATGACTTGTCGTTATAAAATAGTTAGTGAACTTTAATGAGAAACAAATTTTCATGAAAATAATTATCAGTTTTTACCTAGAAATCAATTTGTTACGAACAATGTTATAATTACCAACAAAATCTTATTTCATAGCTACAAAGATTTCCTTAAAAAAGATATTGTTTCCAACAAAATAAAAAACGTTGCCAATAGTGTGACAATTCTCAACGAAATATTACTTTGTTGCTATAAATTAATAAATGAGCTTTAACAAGAAAAAACCTAATGGAAAAAATTATCAATCATTATCAACGAACCGAATCATTACTAATAATGTGATTATTGTCTAGGAAAACATATTTCCTTACTAAAGAGGGATGAATAAGATTTAATATTCGTTAACAAGGAAAGTGAGTTGTTGTTAAAATTAGTCTTCTTTAGCAACAAAATATTTCATTCCAGATGATGCCATAATTACCAAGGAACAAGTATTTTGTGGCCATAAAAATAATTTCATTGTTAAATCAATTTATCGAAAAATTGGGTTTGGAGGGAATGTTTCCTGCCACCTATTTAACAAGGAATGTTTCCTACAAAATATATTTTGTTGGAAAACAGTAACAAGTTTATGGCTTTTTCAAGGAAATTTTTTATTCGTTGACAATGCTACAATATTAACAAGGAAATTAATTTCCGTAGCAATAATTTTGTTGGTAAAAGATAGATTTCTTGTAGTGGATCGGGCTGGCCTCCAAAACAACTTTTATCTGGGCACTGGTCATACGATTTTTGTATCGGCGCAAATGGCCTTCGCTAATAATAGGATGTCAGTCCGTTTGAGCGTGAAGACGTTAGCTCATCTGACTCATATTTGCGACTGTTGTTTCAAAGGAAAGCGGAGGTAACGTGGTGAGCTGCTTGAGACTCCCACCTTTTGAATCATCTATGACCGAGCAAAGTGGACTACAATTCAGAAAGCAACAATTTGGCGACCAGACTGAAAAGCAATGGTCCCATGGTAAGCCGTCGGTATCAGTTTCGGACTGACTAGGCTCCCAATTTTCAAATCATTTATGATCGAGAAAATGGACTACAAATTCAAGGAGTAAAAGTTTGGTGACTAGGCTGAAAAGAAGTGGTTCCAGAGCAAGCCGTCGGAATCAATTTAGGACTAACTAGGCTCCCACCTTCGAACAATCTACACCCTCCTCGCACGGTGGGGACTACAAATTCGAGAGAGGAGTTTGGCGACCAGGCTAAAAAGCAGTGGTCCCATGGCAAGCCATCAGAATCAATTCGTTGCTAGTCGTCACCAGCTAGTCTTACCTGATTAGGTTCGACGATCATTAAACGCAAAGGAGGCAATGATCTCTGGCAAGTCGTCGTCACCAGGCATGACAACGCTGATTAGACTACCACATCCTAAACCATCGAGAACCGCACTGAGCGGACTAGGTGTTGGGTGATACTAGAAGCCGTCATCATCAACTTAGGCTGACTAAGCTTGCCTGGTTGGAGAGGGGTCCTGTCCATTTTAGGGTGTGCGAACCTAGTCCATCAACATGGTGCATGGTGTGGATGAAGTTACCTTAAGTCAGCTAGTGATATGTAGGTACGATCAGTATGTCAGAGTTGACTAGGATTTCTCGTGCTCGTGCCAAGCATGTGACAAAATATTGTTTGAATAATAGGCTGAGCCCATGGGCTCGCATAGGAAGGGCTAGGGTTTCCTGTATGGTGCGATGTGTGTACGGCGTAGATCGCACGGTAACACGTGTACGACATAGGCTGCGTGACTGTTGAGTATTGGTTACCCCCCTTCAATTGATGGGGTTGGGTGCAATGCCATTAATTTGATTGATGTGGTCTGCACAATTTTCTCGGGGACCATTGTCTCCTCATTTCCCATACGATATTTAATGTTTGACAGTTAATGCTGGAGTGTCCGCTTAGTGAACCATCATGTCTATATAATGGTGTTTTTCAATCATTGTAGGCACTATCTTTCACATAGCTTATCTCCTGTAATGTTCTTGCTTGAAGTGAACATTTTAGGTTTTCCAAAGGCTGAAGAAAATGCTTTGGATTTTCCAAAGGCTGAAGGTGGATCTCCATCTCTGGAGTCTCCGAATGTTCTAACATTTGCACTGATTAGGCATAACGATAGTTGTTGTTATGCGTGGTCACCTGTTATGGGTGGGCATGTAGTTGACCTGTTGAGGTTTCATAATTTATTTTTACATCGCGAAAAAGTAGTATGAACTCTCTCCCAAGGGAAGAGTCTGTCGTTCATGTGCTGGTGCCTTTTCGTTGTTCCTGAATGTTTAATTTCAGAGATAACACCAACGTCCAACTCCGCCGCTTATCGATTAACCTCGTTGCCTTGCCTTGTACTGGAATTCGAAATCTCGAGATGAAGAGGAGCTGGACATGGTCCATGGATTGGGCCATTGACTCTTGGACACCCCTTTTATCCCTGTAGCCAGAAGGTGCACTATACATGTGTTTGTCTAATACTTGTCCTAAGTTTTCACCCGTTTCGCCAGATCGAGCGTGTGAGTCGACCGTATCTGGATGTGGCTAGTCGTGGGACTCCCAGTTGCTGATTTTGTCCCCCGTAGACCATATTTGAGGGTTGCGTTCGTTGGAGCGTGGTCTGAACATGATGCTTTCATTCTGATCTTGCTCAGTTCAGACTCTGCAGAGAAGTTGAGGATTGGAGTCTTCTTTGGATGCTTCTCATAATAGAATCGTAGTAGAATTGTCTAAATGAGTCTTTAATTGATGTTGCACTGTATTCAGATGCTTGTAGTATGTAGTCTTTTGTATCTACCTCAAGGTGCTTGTAGTTACATCTTTTCGATAATCAATAGAGTTTGTTTTTGTAATTCTTACTTTATTTATTAAACGATTGTAAATCACATCAGCCTTTAAGAACTAAAACACTACATTGATTATGGAAATGAAAAATAAATAGCTGAAAGCAGACTAACTGTTGATGGAGAGAAATTGATCATGGCTTTGAAGTGAATTCGGATTGTCCTTGTGGATCGTTCAAAGGTAACTGAAAAGTAAACCTTGTAGATGGGCCAATCGTTGTACTGACGGAACATCGAGGAGATGTGTTCCCAATTGCCATGGGCTCTCCGTTTCGCTATGCGGAAGAGCAGACAACTCCCGTGCTGTTTGAAGGTGATGCCTCCGCTGTTGCTTGGTCTGGCTCAGGCTGCCCCACAGTATGTAGTTGAATCTGGGAACATTCTATCTTCTTTTAGTGCTGCGTAATGGCAGCCTCGTGACGTAGGTTGGTTTCCACGTATTGTCCATTCTGAGTGGTTAGCAGTATACTTAACACACTGATGAAGGGTGGAGACCACTGCTTCCATCTGGTGGAGCCATGGTCTTCTCAAGATGAGTTGTAGGATGATGGCGTGTCTATCACAATGAAGTCCAGAAATAGGACATTTCTTAGCTGCGGTTCTCCAGCCACCGTAGCTAACCTTATTTTTTCGTTGGGGAAGCATTTCTCCCCACAGGTGCTCTGAAGACGTTAGTTTTTCTTCCTTGAGGTCCATGCTGCGAACCACGTTGTAGAATAGAATGTTGAGCGAGCTTTTTGTGTCTACCAAAGCTCTTTTTACCTCCCACCTTACTACGGATACCGAGATGACTAGGGCGTCGTTATGGGGCGCTCGGACTCCTAAAAGGTCTTTGTCTGTAAAGGCATGGGGTGGGAATGAGGCTCTGAATCCTTGAGTGGCAGATGTGTTTGTCCTCATCCGCGGGCTGTGTCTGCATTTCTTATAAGGTCCGCTTGCGAGACCAGTGCGACTTGTCTTCATTCGGTCCGACTCCGTGAATGACGTATATTATCCCTGGAGTCTCTTTCTCAACTTCTTTAATTGACTCCCCCCTGTCCCTTGTTTGTTCTGTTCACTTCTCAGACTTGAGAAACTCTTTCAATTTGCTTCCGCGGATCCAGTATTCGACCTCATACCTAAGACTCTTGCAGTCATTGGTGTCGTGGCCGCCCTCTTTGTGGTACGCGCAGTACTTTCCGTTGTCACGCTTTGAGGGGTCTCCGTGTGTATTTGGGGGCCACTTTAGTTCCTCTCAGTTCTTCATGGATTTAAGTACGTTTGACAGGCTAGCATTTAGGGGTGTCACAGCTCTGGATCCAACGTAGTTGGAGGACTTTTCCGGTCTGAACCGGCCAAGGTCCAGCCTGTTGTCACTGCGCTTCCTTTTGCTCCGTTCCTCATCCACGCGTCTCTTGCCCTCATTCTTGTCCCTTGGGGCGAAGGGCTTCTTCTCGCATTTGGCTTCCCTTTAAACGGTCCTCGACTCCTTCAGGGCGATGTGTCTCTAGACGCTCTTGAGGAGCTCCGTCATGTCCAGAGGGGGTTCCAGAGTGAGATCCTCGTAGAATTTTAACTCTTTGAGGCCCGCAGCGAAGGCCATCCCGGCTGTATCGTCGTTGTACCCCTCGATGAGGGTCAACTCATTGTTGAAGCGCGTGATATATTCTTGGAGTTTCTTGCCAGACCTCTACTTTAGAGAGAGTATGTAGTGCGGGCCTTTTCGGAAACATTGGCTCCCAACAAAACGTGTCAAGAATTCTTTTGCCAGCGTTTTAAAGGAGTCGATCGACTTCGGCGGAAGGCTATGGAACCACGTCAGTGTTGAGCTTTTCAGAATGGTAGGAAAGATTTTGCACATGATGAATTCAAATCATTCTTTAAGGGCCATCACATGCTGGTAATCGTAGGTGGTCGAAAAGATCGGTGGTTCCGTTGTAGGAGTCGAGCTTTGGGGGAGTGGACTTTTTCGGAAAGGGCCTCATTCATGATCTGGTCCACAAATGGTGAGACGGAAAGGTGGTTAAGTACGTCTGGATTGTGTGCCCCTCTGCGGAGGAGGTTCCTAGGGTCGAGCCTTTCTATCCTGGGGGCGAGCTCAGCGCGCAGCCTTCCTTAGTCCAATGAGAACTCCATGTCATTTTCTGGAAGCGGAGGTATGTGCTGCTCCTGGAATCCATTGGCAGGTGGTGGATTCGGTCGCGTGAGAGCCTTCATCACCTTGGCTATTTGCTGTATTTGAGATGTCAGCTTATCGATTTGGGGGTCTGCTTTGGCTGTCGTCGGCGTGGGGGCTTGAGTCTGTAGCCCGTATATGACCGAAGCCACTGAAAGCTGCGACACTGTGCCAACCGAAGCATTTGATGTGTCGCTCTATTCTCCGTTGTTGCGTGACCTAGTAGTCACCATCTTTCTAGGTTCTTTAAAGGAGACGATGCTAATGAAAAGTTAATAACTATGTCATCCCCACAAATTACGCCAAACTGATGCAATCGTTTTTCGCTCCCTATTTTGACCCAATTCCTGCTGACATGCTGACCTGCACAAGTAACACACGTGAGCCACGGACCACCGTTGTGGTGGCCGATGACACTCCGATGCTAAAGTCAGATAGAGATCTGAGGAAGGTGTAATGATCTAACAGGGAATTTGTAGTGTACCTTAGCTTAACAACCTCATGCCTTATTTATAGTGCAAGGAGTCCTGGTTTCACTAGGCCATTACAGGCGTAGTTTAGGAATGAGATCTTCGTGGAGATCCTTCACTAATTAGGAGTCGTGCTATAGAACGAAAGTTCCCCATTAGCTCCGTGCTCCTAGATATGCGGAAGATAATTCCCAATGCGAGAGAAATCCGTAAAAGGGAGTTTCCATGTGTGGAATGTACTCTGGTATTTGCTTCCAAGTTGGAAGCAGAGAGCAACTGTAGTTTTCGATCCGAAACTGATCCTTGAGATACTTGCCTTAGTAGGACTTATGTATCATCAGACACAATATGAGGAAATCAGCTAGCCGCAAGAGATTGCTATTACTTAGCACTGTAGTGGCTCGATAACCGTCAACTGCAGATGGGGACGACGATTGAGGAGCCCCAAAGCTCAGACCCGGAGTTGAGCGAGAACTTTCCAAACCCAGATGAAGAGGCCCATGTCAGCTCAAAAGGAAAACCCAACATCGGTCACCCGAAGAGGAGCCCGTGATCGTGTATCTGATCAACCCTAGTAAAGCAGAGCCATTCAAATAGGTTCCCACCAAAGCAAGGAGTTCACGGAACAACGGATAACACTAATGCGACAAAACCAAGATGTTTTCGCCTAGACGATGAAGGACATGGTGGGAATAGACCTTTCCATAATCACCCATCGATTGACTGTAGACCCAACACGCAAACCGGTTAGATAGAAGAAAAGACATGTGGCCCCCGAAAGGAACCGGATTATAAACAAGGAAGTGCAAAAGCTATTATGCCAACATGATCAAAGAGGCACGATAGCCAGACTGCCTGGCAAACACCGTCCTTGTGAAAAAATGGAAAGTGGAGAGTTTGTGTAGATTACACCGACTTGAAGAAAGCATGCCCGAAGGACAACTTTTCACTTTACCACATCGAACAAAGCCATCATCAAGAATGTGGGTGCTACATACCAACGACTAGTGAATCGGATGTTCGAAAGCCAACTTAGAAGGAACATGGAGGTCTACATAGACGACATGCTAGTCAAGATCCTCCACAACCTAGATCACATATACGACCTTGCCAAAGTCTTCGGCCAACCCCGGTAGTATCGGATGAAGTTCAACCCACAAAAATGCACGTTTGGGGTTGAGTCAGGCAAGTTTCTAGGTTACATGGTAAACCAAAGAGGAATAAAAGCAGATCCAGGCTCTTCTCAATATGAAGTCCCTGACCTCTATTAGGGAAGTTCAGAGCCAGACCACGAGGGTGGCAACACTTAACAGGTTTATTTTCAAGCCATCAGACAAGTGCCTCCCTTTATTCAAATCCTTTGAGGAAGCATGGCCTTCAGCTGGGATGAAGAATGCGAGCAAGCCTTCCAGAACCTAAAGTCATACATGGGAAGTACCGAGCTACTCTTGAAACCAACCCCAGGAGAGACTTTATTTATATCTAGCCATCTTGGATCAAGCCGTCAGTTCAGCTCTTGTATGTAATGATAAGGGGGTACAAAGACCGAAATACTATGCCAGTAAAACTTTCGTGGAAGTCGAAACCAATTATCCGAATCTAGAGAAGCTAGCTTTGGCATTAGTCATTTCTTTCAGGAAGCTAAGGCCCTACTTTCAAGCCCATTCTATGACAATTTTGACCAAACACCCACTTCGCACAATGCTGCATAAGCTGAAATTATCTGGTAGAATGGTTAAATGGTCGGTGGAAGTGAGATAGTTTGACATCAACTACGCACCCAGAACGACCATAAAATCCCAAGCATTAGCAGACTCCATCATCGAGTTTACTGGTGGTGGGGAAAAGGAGTCGAACAACTAATAACAGAGACCAGACAAGCCAGGTTGGATCCTACACTATGATGGGTTAGCCACGCAAAAGGGAAGCATTGTCGGTATCACACTTCACTCTCCAAGCGATTTCGTCTTGAAAAAGCGATCAGATTTGGTTTCCTAGCCTCGAACAACGAGGCAGAATACAAGGCCCTCCTGTTCGGCATGAAGCTAGCGAAAGGAATCGAGGTAACTGTGTTAACCCCTTATAGCGACTCACGTCTGGTAGTCAACTAGGTTATAGGAGACTTTTAACATTAAAGACTTGAGGATGATAGCCTATCGTGACAAGGTATTAATGTAGTAGGCCAATGTCCGCAAGACGACAACCAGAGAGCCAACCCACTGGCCATACATGCCTCAGCCACTGTAGAAATCACCAATGATCTTATCGAATTCCAAGAACAATCAAGTCTGAAAGAAGATGAGGTCAACGAACTTTACGCAGTCGAAGCAAATTCATGCTGGATGAATCCCATCATTGAGTACATCAAAGATGGGGTCCTCCCGACTAAAAAATCAAAGGCCAGAAAGTTGAAAAACAAGGCAGCACGGTACACCTTCCTAAACAACAAACTCTATATAAGATCAGCCACGAGTCCCCAGCTCAGATGCTTAGCCTCATTGGAGGCAAACCAAGTCTTTTGAGAGATCCATGATTGCATCTGCGAGAATAACCTAGGCGGGAGAACATTGGCCCATAAGGCCCTGACTCTGGGATACTACTGGCCACAAATGCAATAGGATGCGAAAGACACCGTCCGCAAGTGCGATAAGTGCCAAAGGATCGCGCTGTATACTCACATGCTCGCTCATCTCTTAACTCCAATAACTTGATCATGCCTCAAATCATACCGCAAGCGCACGGTTATCTATTGAGTTAGATAACGGCAAATACGGGTCGAATCCCACAAGAAAGCTATAAATCGGAAAACTAATATTTAAATCTATCTTTAGAAAATTCGTGGTTGATGAAGTGATTGAATTAAAGCTATGTAAAAAAATTACAATCAAATATGGAGATACTTAGGGCTTTAGAGATCACCACCATGGGTTGATGGTTATCTTAGGCTTATCTCAAGATTTTATTCTTCCAATCATAACTCATCTTTAGATAGGTTCTCACCTCACCTAAAGATGAGAAATTATACAATGAAGCTTATTTATTCAAACCAATTGGATAATCACTTCTAAGATTATAAGCATGATCTAAAAACATATAAGGATTCCATACTTAAAATGAAATACATAATATCTAACAAATCATGTATAACCTTATACTACAATCATACTTAAAGCATTAAAGGGGTGAGTTTGTTAGACTCATGCTAGTGAAGACATCTTGAATCTATGACTTTAAGAAAAATGAAAACAAGAGTAAGAAATGTATCCATGATTATGAAACACAAAACTTCAATCGATTTCATTAAACATTGACATTCAAGTACATAGAGTATGCTAATCACAAAATTGGTCTAATTTACATGGAAGAATATACCTTGAGAATACCTAATTAAGGTCATCCTCCCATGGGGCTCACTCACACCCTAAGAGGGTGTTTAGCCACTCATGATAAACCTTAGGTTTCTCATGGTGATAAACATAAAAAAATGGGAAAACTTACAAGTAAAACTCTTCAAGACTCTAAATCTCAAACTCTCAAATTTTTTTTAAGTCATTTCCACTATACTCCAAGCATGGGGTATTTATAGGTGAAGAAGAATGAGAGGTGGAGTAAAATAAGGAAAAAAATATTTGCATAAAATAATAAATTGTATTGGAGAATGGATAGTGGAGTAGGAGGTGGAGTAAAAAAAGGAAAAGATGTTGGCATAAAATAAGGAATTATATTGGAGAATGGATAGTGGAGTAGGAGGTGGAATGTGTAGAGATTCATTTTGCTATGTTGAAGTTGCCATGTGGATGTTCAATATGATTTCCTCGAGATTCGTAGATGATGATACTTTTTTGGGCTTGATTTCATGGGCCTTTGGGCTTGAAAATACTTGATCGTTGACAATGCATGTGTGAACTTCCAATGGGCTTTTTAGTTGTTGAACTTAGCCTTATTGTGTCATTTTGTGCATATTTTATGATTAATACTTGAATTCCTGCGTTATACACAAAATACACGTAATGAGAGTATTTTATTAATTAATATGACATAACAAATATAGAATTAGGGGAGTAAAATGTACCATTTATAACCCTAACAATACTACCGGCCGCAAATGCGATAGGATGCGAAAGGCATCGTCCGCAAGTGCGATAAGTGCCAAAGGATCGCACTGTATACTCACATGCCCGCTCATCCCTTAACTCTAATATCCGACCCATGTCCATTTGCACATAGGGGAATGGACATCGTCAGACCACTTCTGGCCTCAACCAATAAGAAGTTTCTCCTTGTAGCAGCTGATTACTTTACCAAATTGGTCGAAGTTGAGCCTCTGTCCAAGATAGAACAAAACCAAATTGAAAAATTCATATGGACGTCCATCATCTGCAGGTTCGATATTCCAAGGACACTGGTTAGTGATAAAGAAACCCAATTTGAAGGCAGCAAATTCGAAAAACTATGCAAAGACTTCGGCATCATCCACCGTTTCTCCTCGCTAGGGCATCTGCAAGCCAACGACCAAGCGAAAGTCACCAATAGAACCATTTTGGAGGCACTCAAAAGGAAGCTTGATGCGGCAAAAGGGAAATGGGTCTCAGCCCTGCCAGGAATACTCTAGGCGTATCGGACCGCAAAAAGAACACTCACCGGAGAAACACTCCTCACCCTCGCATACGGGTCAGAAGCGATGGTCCCGGAGGAACTCAAAAACCAACTTTTCGGACAGAGGAATTCAGACCAGAAAACAACGACGAAGCTCTGCGCTTCAGTTTAGATCTCCTCGAGAAAAGGAGAAATCAGGAGCCTACTAGAATAGGAACCTACCAATGAAAGATGACTCAGTACTACAACAAATAAATCAAGTTACGAGAATTCAAAGTCGGAGACAGGGTACTTGGAAAGATTTAGCAATGTAGGAAAACTGAACTCGATTTGAAAAGGGCCATATAAAGTGATCGAGATCAATAGGCCAGGGACGTATTGGTTGGAAGACTTGTCCGTAGAAGCCTTATATGGCCATGGAATGTAGAACACCTTAAAAAGTATTATCAATCAAGGATAGTTGTTTTTGCCAATATTTCACTATCAGTCTTCCACTACCTAACTCCCCATACACAAGTCAGGACGACCAAAGTCAGACTTGTTGCACAAGTTAGGATGGCCACAGTCAGGCTTGCACTTTTCAGACACAAGTCGGGACGGCCAAAGTCAAATTTGTTACACAAGTCAGAACGACCACAGTCAGGCTTGCACCTTCTAGACACAAGTCATGACGACCAAAGTAAGACTTGTTACATAAGTCAGGACGACCACAGTCACGCTTGCACCTTTCAGACACAAGTCAGGACGACCAAAGCTAGGCTTGTTACACAAGTCAGAATGGCCACAATCAGGCTTGCACCTTTCAAACACAAGTCGGGACGACCAAAGTCGGACTTGTTACACAAGTCAGGACGGCCATAGTCAGGCTTGCACCCTCCAGACACAAGTCAGGACAGCCAAAGTCAGACTTGTTACACAAGTCAGGAGGGCCACAGTCAAGCTTGTCCCTTTCAGACACAAGTTAGGATGACCAAAGTCAGACTTGTTACACAAGTCAGGACGACCACAGTTAGGCTTGCGCCCTCCAGACACATGGCCAAAGCTAGACTTGTTACACAAGTAAGGATGCCCATAGTCAGGCTTGCACCTTTCAGACACAAGTCAGGATGGCCAAAGTCAGACTTTTTACAGAAGTCAGGACATCCACAATCAGACTTGCACTCTTTATACTTAAGTTAGGACCTCCAAGTCAGACGTATTGAGTGGGTCACGACGACCATAGTCAGACTTGTATTTATTGCTTGAAGCCTAATCTGAATAGAACGGACGACCACAACCTAGAAAGTGGGAGCTTAGTTAATACTCATCTAGCCTGGTGAAGATGGATTTCCAGGGATTATTTTCCAATTACAGATAATGATCCTCGAACCTATTGCTCGAAGCCTAGTCCGACTAGAACGGGCGACAACGACCTAGAAAGTGGGAGCTTAGTCAGTGCTTATGTAGCTTGGTGAAAACAACTTGCCAGGGATCAATATTCAACTACAGATAATGATCGCCGAACTTATTGCTCGAAGCCTAGTCCGAATAAAACGGGCGAAGACGACCTAGAAGTGGGAGCTTAATTAGTGCTCATGTAGCCTGGTGAAGACGACTTGGTAGGGATCATTGTCCAAATACAGACAATGACCGCCGAACTTATTTCTCAAAGCCTGGTTCAAATCAAACGAACGAAAATGACCTAGAAAGTGAAAGCTCAGTCAGAGCTCACGAAGCCTAATGAAGACAACTCTCCAAAAATCATGGTCATTCCGCAGACCATGATCACAGGACATTATCGCTCAAACACCCCACTTGCAAATAACAAACGTCAATAAAGATGGTAGTACAATCAACACTTGTATAACCTAACATATGCTCAATGGGTAGTTGTTACTCTCAAAAGCAACGCCCGAAAAGCTTTGGCAACTAAAAGATCAAGACCGAAGCCACGGACTAGTACTTAAGAAAGTCAAAAGAGGTCTACAAAAGAGAAGTGCAAAGTGTCAAGATCAAGCATGCAAGCAATAGTCTAGCGCATAGCATATAACACAATCTAGCTACAAAGGTTCCAGGTACAAAAAATACTTGTTGAAATTCTTTAAATTAATTAAAAAATTACAACTGTTTTTGAGAGCTTGCTCCGGAGGCCGAAGAGCCAGTTACATCAGAAGGAACTGCGAAAAAAAAGCGTTATCTAAAGCCAATCTTGAGTTACTAGAAGGGGAAACATGATCAGAAACTTCCGCATCAACATTTTTTCAAAAATTAGCCTTCTGGTATCGATCAAAATTGAGCTCCAAATGGGGATTCTCATTCTCAATTGGTTCAAGCAGTTCTAGCTACTGCAGGCGATATTAGAAGATCCAGAAGTTTCACGATGGGCCTTGGGCTCTGCTAAACTTGCCTCCGCCTCCGATAGTCTTTGAGAAAGCGAAGCTGTATGAGACTCATCCTCCGCCAGTCGCTCCTTTAACGAGTTTAGCTCCGCCAGAGCATCCGCGGCCCAAGCCTCAGCCGCTTGAACTCGGCGTCGCCCACCGGCCAGATCAAATTCAAACTCCAAGCTTAAAACAGCCAACTCAAACTCATGAAACTGTACCTTGCCCGCCAACCCCTTCAGCTATTCACTTAAGAGGCCCAACCTATAGAGTGCGTCCGAGTACGACCTGCAAAACTCTAAAAAAGGCTCCTCCACAGCATAAACTGCACTACAAGCGTCAAGATGCAGATCGCCCTTAGCAATTGACAACAATGAACCTTTGGGAAACACCAGCTCAACAGACTTCTAAGAATAAAAATATTAGCCTGACACTCAGTATCAGGCTTTAGGGGAGGGAGAGAAGATCTACTTCTCAAGGTAGTAGGCTCAGCGGACTGGAGATCATCAGGAACAACATTGACTTTGTCATCATCCACCAATACAACCATAAAAGTAGGAGTTCCCAGGCAGACACTCCGCCTCCCAAGAGACATCGCTTTAGAGGATTGCTCCGCAACCGCCACTTCATGCTCTAACAGGATTGGCTTAGAAGAAGAACCAACCTTGTTGCCAGCTCGCCTTCTCCTGAGACGGATGATAAGCGGCATGGTTGCCTCCAACTCAGTCTTCTTTGAAGGGCTCGGTATTGTGAAACTCCTCTTCCTAGAACAACCACCACCAGTCTCATTCGAAGACGACCTAGGCACAATAGGGCTTGCATGGAAGTGCTTGAACAATCCACTCAGCACGATGTTGTCTGCGGCCATGACCTCTTCAACAACAATCGAGGGAAGCTCATTAAACTCTATCCTCACTGATTCTTCCTCCTCAATAGGAGTTGGAGCCACAAATTTATGTGCACAAAACAGTAAGACAAATAAAATAAAATAAGACATGTCAGTTTCTATGAAAGCACATGGAAAAATAAAATAAGGAGAAGCGTTGCACTCACTAAGATTGAATTTGAAGTATCTGACAAGAGGACACCCATCCAACTTGAAGTACGAGGAATTAGAAGAAGCCAAAAACCAATTCTTTTGCCAAAAATCAAAGTCAACAGACAATGAGCCCAAACACTTCAGAGTACTCAACCAACAGACTCCATGGGCATTAAGGCGAAGAGAAGTCAGCAACTGCAGTATCCGCGGAGTCAGCAAATGGCTAGCAAGCTTGGCCTTGATAAGGACAAAAATCAAAATCTTAAACCCGTCAAGCACCATTTGAGCGGGAGGAATACAAAAGTGTGCAAGAAAGCGCCAAATATCCTTCAGAAGGTCTCCTACTTGGTCACTCCTGACAAATTTTGGCCTATTGGCCTCTGCAATGTCATCTACAAGATCATTTCAAAAATCTTAGCCAATAGACATAGACATTTACTGGATAATATTGTTTCCCTGAACGAAGGCGTTTTTCTCAAAGGTCGATCCATCGTGGATAATGTGAGTCTGGCTCATGAAACTTTTTTCCAGATGAAACATTGTAAAAAAAAAAAACAGGGTTGGATGGCTCTGAAAATTGACATGGCCAAAGCCTATGATAGGGTAGAATGGCAGTTTTTGCTTCAAAATTTTCAACAACTTGGTTTCGATAGTGGGTGGACCGAAATGATAGAGCAATGCATCTCCACCACCTCCCTTCAAGTTCTGCTTAATGGATCCCCACTCTTGAGTATTAAACCGCCAAAGGGATTAAAAAGGGGGACCCCCTCTCCCCTTACCTTTTCATTGTTATGGTGGAGGCTTTCTCCAGACGGTTGGCTAAGGTTGAATTCGAGGGCTAAATTAAAGGGATCCAAATCCGTTATCATTCCCCATCCATCTGTCATTTGCTCTATGTTGATGGTCTTATGATCTGTTGTCGCACTTCCTTTAGTAAAGCCCATTCTCTCAAAGATATTTTGTCTTTTTACTACAAGACCTCAGGTCAAGCAGTAAACTTTGATAAATTATTTATCTTCTATAGTTCAAATGTATACCCTAGACATGCCAAAATGGTAAACAAAATTTTGGGATCCAAGATGTACAATCCCAAAGACAAATACTTGGGAACCCCTTTTCTCATTTCCAAAAGAAAAGCCTTGGATTTCAATTTTTTGATAGATAAAGTCAACTATAAGTTATCCAGTTGGAAATCGAAGGTTCTTTCTCAGGCTGGTAGAACTGTCATGATCAAAACCGTTATTAAATCGATCCCAGTCTATACTATGCAAACCTACATTCTACCTTGCTCCATCACCACCAAGCTTGATAACACCTTCCGTAATTTCTGGTGGAATGGAGCAGCTGATAGTAAAGCCAAACATCTTTGCACACGGGATCGCATTACGATGCCTCGCTACCTCGAAGGTCTCAACATCTCCTCATCCAAAAAAAAAATCTTGGGCTTATGGCAAGCGATTTCATCCCCTCTCAACCCTCACACCCTTCAACTCAGCGCCATTTATTTTCATAAGAAAAATATTTTCCAACTGTCTAAATCATCTTCTTTAGCTTCTTTTGCTTGGAGGGGGACTATCGCAACGTTAACTAAAATGAAGCGTTATCTTCTTTAGCAAGTTTTTTCAAGATCGAACATCGATCTTTGGCATGACTACTGGGTCAAACCAGGTCTGATCCTGGCCGAATGTGCGTTGATTCCAATAACCTCGTACTCCCCTTGTACCATCTCATATATTTGGATTTCCCTTCTCGGACAGACAACCTTTTGGAACCACAACCTCATTCACTCCTTCTTCCCAGCTCTTGTGGCAAGGATATCTTGGATATCACAATTAGACCTTCCAGCCAACTGGACAAACTTATTTGGTTGTTTGACAAAAAGGGTAAATTTTATGTCAAAAATGCAACCCAAGCATTTACTCGGGAGAAACTTGAATCTTCCTCTTCTACCAGCCCATTCAATAGATGCAAGCCAAATACAATAGGGCTCTTTGGAAAGTGAAAGCCCCATCTTGTGCACTTTTTCTTCTCTGGAAAATTTGACAAAACTTCCTTTCACCCCACCTCGCCACCGCCACCTCTCCAACTCATCCCCTTCACCACCACCACCACCTCATCCTCCCTTCAACCCACCACCTCTCCTCATCCTCCCCTTCACCCTCCCCTTCACCACCACCACCTCGCCACCGCCATTTCATCCTCCTCTCATCTTCCCCTTCACCACCACTACCTCTCCTTCACCACCACAACTTCTCCACCTCATCTGCTTCACCACCACCACCTCGCAACTGCCACCGCTCATCCCACATCCTCCCATCTTCTTCTTGTTCTTCTCTGGTTTTATTTTCTTCGCCTTTTTTTTCTCATTTTCCCTCATGGAGGTTCCTACGAGTGGGGAACCCACACTAACCGAAACCTCCGCAAGGGCAAAAAAAATTGTCGATGGTGCAACAAGAACAAAGTTACGCCTCAGTTTGTAAAAAGTATGCAAGGTGCACTCCGATCTCTCATATCGATGGTGCGACAAGAACACAACTACCACCTCAGTAGTAAAAAAAATACAAAAAAACATAAGTCACTATCTTCGAGTGTAAATGTTGAGGACGGGATACCGTATGTTGATCTTGTTAGCCAACTGTAAATGCCGATCTTGTTGATCTGAGATGCCCATGTGTTTAGTTTGTACATGTAAGAATTTGGGATGTTTGTTATATAATGCAGTTCGGAATTTTTTGATTATTTTCAATTGCACTTTCATAGCTTATAATATGTGCATGCATAGTATATAAAAATATAACAAAAACACAAACAAAAACACTTCTATTTATAGATTCTCTTATCAAAATATTTTAATTTTTTCCATCAAATTCAAAAAATAAAATTCAGCCTTTTAATTCTTGCTAAAGACTTCAGCTGCCAGAATGAATAAAATGGGGAGAGAGGGTCTTCCTGTCTAAGACCTCTCGAGGATTTGAAAAAAACCTATTGTAAGTGCCCTGAAACATAAATGAGTAGTAAGAGTTTGTACCCAAATGCAGTGGCACATGCGAGCCATACACATAAATTCGCAGCAGCTAATGTGAACAAAATAAAGTAAATTTGCTTTCTGTCCAAACGCAACGGACACCACGAGTATATCAATAACTTTCGCAGCTACCGCTGCATTTGGACAGAAACCAGACTTTGTTTTTTTGCCTAAAACGCAGTGAATCGTGCGAGTTGTGTTCATATCATCGCGTTGTCCGCTGTATTTGGACAAAAAACAAACTCTGTCCATTTTTTGTATTTGAATTTTTTTTCTTCATTTTTTTCAATTCCTATGGGTTTGCTACAATATTTACATATTTGATTTATTGCTAATCCCCACTTTTAACCATCTCAAGTTGGGGTATTCAAAAGTGAAGTTTAAAAATAAATCAAATATGTCAATATTGTATCAAACCCATAAGACCTGAAAAAAAAACCCAAAAAAAATATTCAAATATAAATATCTAAAAAATGGACAAAGTTTGTTTTCTGTCTAAATGCAACGGTAGTTCGAGGATATGAACACAACTCACACGATCTGCTGTGTTTAGGGCAAAAATCAGAGTTTGTTTCTGTCCAAATGCAGTGGCTCCGGCGAGGATGTGTCTTATCTTCGCCCGAGCTGTTGCGTTTTGTGTAAAAACCTGACTCTATTTCATACAACTGCTGAATTTTTGCGATTTGTAAAATCACATTCGCATCCATTTGCTACGATTATTATTATTATTGGGCTCAGTTTTGCCGTTGCGTTTTGAGTATCCTGGATAATTTTTTTTTCACTTTTTCCTTTGTCTATGACATTCAAGCATACTTAGGAAATCTACCATGGTTGCATAATCACAAGAAAATTACTTTAGAAGACAAATAAAATTGCTTGAGAAGACAAATAGAATTCATTGGAAAGACAAAATAGAATCGCTTGAGAAGGCAAATAGAATTGGTTGGGAAGACAAATTCATAACCAATTAATTTAAGTTTTCATTTAAGTTGAACATTATAAAAGGGGAGAAGTCTATTAGTATTCATAACTAATTCAAGAAAAAGAAGAGAAGATGAAGAGAAAAATGCCAATGTTCAAAGAAGAATCCCCCGACAAAGAATGGGATGAAATTAGAGATCCCGAAGACGACTCTGTTTGGTATGAGGACCCCCACTTATCATTGTTTTCAGATGATGAAGACAATAATGAGGAAAAACTGTCAGATGAGAAAGATTACAGTGAATCATCATCGTCCTCATTAGAGGACGATGATAATGGATAGTGATGGTGCGTTAGTGGACTATTACTCCTCCGACGAAAAGGGTCGCGAACACCATCCCTTTAAAGACTTTGTTGACCGTGTCCAAGACAAATAATGTATTTTTTTGTATTTGTTTTGTAATGTTTTTAAATATTAATGAAAAATTTCCTGTTTAATATTTGTTTTTGTGTTTGTATTGTAAATTTTTGTTTATATTTCTAAAATTTCAATTTGTGTTTGTATTGTGAAGAAAATAAGAGAAGAAAAAAAACACATAAGAGGAAAGAAAGGGAGAAATGAAAAGGTGGTGTAGGAGGCCGACGGGGTGGTGATGGTTCTAGACGGAGAAGAAAGGGAAAGGAGAAGAGGGGGAGAGAAAAAGAGAGGAGAAAAAAGGGAGATAAGGTGAGAGGAGGTTGATGAGGAGGCAAGCAGGCGGTGTGGTGGTTTGGTTGACGGTGGCGGGGTGGTGGTGCACTGGTGATGGTTGTTGATGACATGAGAAAAAGTGGAGAAAATGAGAGAGGAAGAAGAGATGAGGAGTTAGGTCTTTTTGTTATTATTTATTATTTATTATTTTTTTCCTTTTATAGCTGGTGTTCAGTAGTGGTGGTGTCCTTTAGAAAGTAGGGTGTTGGTGGTAGGGGTGGGCAAACAGGTCAAGGAAGTGCAGATTCAAACCGAACCGGACCGTTTTGTTCCAATCGGTTCGGATTATAAATTTGTAATTTTGATATGGTCCGGATCCGTTATAAAACGGTCTGAGTTCGGTTCTATTATTTAAAATGAAGCGGTCTGGTCCCAACCCATTTTAAATAACATTGTACACATGTTTTAATATTAGTGGAGGTTACAATGTAAACCTAAAATAGAAAAATAGGAAACAAAATAGCAAAAACAAACTTCATCTTCTCTGCCGTTTCTCACCATCTTTCTCTTCTCTAGTCTAATTCTCTAAGTTCTCTTCATCTACTCTGCTGTTCTCACTTCTTACTACAGATCTTCTCCCTCTATCCCAGAGAGATCACACATAGAGATTCGAAACCTTGCAAGTTTTTTCAGAGAACAACAACAGGCGACGGTGGAGAAGAAAGTGAACAACAACAACAACTTCGTGCGAAGAAGAAAACCTTGCAAGCTGTGCTTGAGCAATGTCAGAGAGCTCTCGAGTTGCTTAGGAGCACAAACGACGACGTTGAACACTCTTCTCCAATCTCTTTTTCCTGGGCTTGGTCCCAAATGAAGGTAATCTCTCTCTTTCCCAAATTTTGGTGGAAAATAAAAAAACACCAGAAATTCTAATTGTCGAGGAAACCAGCGAGGGAGGGAGGGAGGACCCTCCATCCCCCTCGCGATGCGTGTAGGGGATGGGAGGCACGCATCGCGAGGGGGATGGAGGGTCCTCCCTCCTCCCTCGCTGTTTTCCTCGCTGGTTTCCTCGACAGTTAGACAAGCTACAAAAACACACACCTAAAACTTAGAGGGAAATTACATCAAACAGAAACAGAACATAGCATCATCATCATCAATTGCTTTGAGTCTGTCACTGTTTGTGAGTGAACGTGAGTTATAGTGAGACCAAATCAATTAATATTGTTTCTTCTCCCTTCTCGACTCAATCACACAAACCAAACAAATTTTTAACTCTCTTCAAGCAGACAACACAAACACACTACTGTTAGTTGTTGTCGTTGTTTCCATTTTCTAAGTATCTATCACATATTTCTTTTTGGGTTTTTCTTCATACAACATCTTTGGAAATGGATTAGTGGAGGAGAAAACCATTGAGAAAAGAAAGAACCAAGAAAAATTGATTACTTGACTGAATTGCAAATCTACTTTAAGCTTCTTTTAGTGGACCGTTTCAAGTTGGATCTTCTTCAGAGTATTTCTTATTTTCTTTCGAGGGAAAATGACTGTTAGGGCCTACTTTTTAACAAAATAGACAATTTAGATACCATAGTTGATGTAATGGCTAATTTGTGCCTAAAGTTAACCCATAAAGTTATATAATATATTAACCCTCCTAAACAAATAGAAAATCTAATTTTATAGTTTTACGACCAACAAGGACTACAGAAAAAAAAAACATACGTTAATTTTTATTAAACGACAATTTTAGTTACTCTTTGTTATTAACCAACAAGGACTACAGAAAAAAAAATTTAATTGTTATTGACCAATTTTAGTTACTCTTTGTTAGTTTTATTGACCAACAAGGACCACAGAAGGAAAAAAAAAACAACGTTAATTGTTATTGAATGACATTTTTAACAAGGACTACAAAAATAAATTTGTTTGTTCACTGAACTAAAAATAATGGACATCATATGATAAATCCTAATTTTATTCAGGTCAGTGAACATGCCAATGTTTTTTTTTTTTTTTTTCTTCTGTAGTCTTTGTTGGTCAATAACAAAGAGTAACTAAAATTGTCGCTCAATAACAATTTTATATTATAAATCCTAATTTTCATATGATAAATCCTAATCTTTTTCAGGCCAGTGAACAGGCTAATGTTTTTTTTTTCTAGTCCTTATCAAAATTGTCATTCAATAACAATTAACGTAGGTTTTTTTTTTTTTTTTTTTTTCCTGTAGTCTTTGTTGATCAATAAAACTAATAAAGAGTAATTAAAATTGGTAAAAAACAATTAACATAGGTTTTTTTTTCCTGTAATCTTTGTTGGTCAATAACAAAGAGTGATTAAAATTATCGTTCAATAACAATTAACGTAGGATTTTTTTCTCCTGTAGTCCTTGTTGGTCATAAAACTATAAAATTAAGTTTTCTATTTGTTTAGGAGGGTAAATATGTCATATAACATTATGGGTTAACTTGAGTTAATAAAAGTCATTGTTAGTCATAAAAGTATAAAATTAGACACAAATTAGTCATTACATCAACTATGTTATCTAAATTGTCTATTTTGTGAAAAAAAGTATGCCCTAAAAGTCATTTTCTGTTCTTTCAATCTTCTTCCATATTCATGCATCTCTAGAAGTGGTTTGTGAATTGCAATATGATGTTGTGACATTATATAAAATATTCTATTTGTTTATTAGTCTATTACTCTATTATTGACCAATTCCAATTTGTATTTGTGTTGATGTTTGAAACTCATGTTTGGTTAATGAGGGGTGTTAAGGTTGAAAAGATTTTGTAAATACATTCCATTGTATAGTCACAACCAACAAATTTACAAATTTATTCATATGCTATCTTGTTATTTGCCTATGTTCGTTTTCTTCATCCGCTTCAATTTTCTTCATTTTTCCTTAATTGTTCTAAAACAATATAATTTGCTGTTGCTTTTGCTGGTCTGCTGCTACAACAAATTCAGTTCAGGACTTGTATATTCAATTCAGTAGTTGAAGTTCTTAACAGGACTTATATTGACTGTTTTTAGGATTTGATTTTTATGTTTGGGAAGTCTATAAGGATCATACATGGATTTGATTTTTATATTCACTATTTTTCAGTTTTGTAATTTGGAACTGTTTGGAACCATAGGAACCAGACCGTTCCAAACGGTTCAAGTTGGGTTCGGTCCCAACGTTAAAAATGAGAAAATCCGGACCAGATCGGATCCGTTAATTTTAAACGGTTCAAGTTAGTTTCCTTAGATTTTGGAACCGATCTCTAGTTGGCGTTGAAGCCACATTGACATTGATGTACCAAAAGAGCATATAATAATGAAATGGAGGAAATGTCACATTTTTGAATAATACGACAACCACCCACCCAGCCTAAGTAGTGTATTTTTGAACAATAGGACATTATGAAAAGTAAATTACAACAAGAATGGTTAAAATAAGAGAAATTCAAAATGGCACGGAAACCAGTGAGGGGAGTGAGGTGGAGAGGGGGAACCGTTCACCTATCTCGAGATGCGTGTGCAAAAAACAATGGCACACATCCCGAGGGGGGTGAACGGTTTCCCCCTCTCCACCTCACTCTCTTCGCTGGTTTCCTCGCTCATTTCCTCGCCATGTAGAACTGCTCTTATAATAATGAGAGTAATAAGTAACAAGTACCTTATGTGACTACTACTGTTAAATCATAATCCTCTTTTATACAAGTTGGTAAACTTGGTAGGTAGGGGAGAAGGACAAACTTACCAAAAATCATTAGAGTCCATGTCAGCTGGTCATTGCTGCCTACCTGGCACCCCTTTAGTTTAATTTTATAATATAAAAATGTTAATGTTAATGTTGGTCAGTCAAACAGAACAGAACGGATCAGATCAGATCAGATCAGTTCAGAGATAGAGAATATATTTATCTCTTCTTTTCTCTCTCTCTTCTTCTTCGTCTCAATTCAATAATTCTCCAAAATCTCTCCAATGGCGATGAAGAACGTCCAAGAATTGAAGGAGGAGACTAGGGTTTGCATCAACGAAGCCCTGACGGACGACGAGCTTCGATACATACTGTCGAAATTGGTGAGCTATAGAGATAAGGAAGGGTTCGGGTTGGTTTGCAAGAGATGGTTGTATTTGCAGAGCACAGAAAGGAAGAGACTTCGCGCTCGAGCTGGACCTCATATGCTTCGCAAAATGGCTTCAAGGTTCACTCACCTTCTCGAATTGGATCTCTCTCAGTCTTCCTCTCGCTCTTTCTTTCCTGGGGTTACTGATTCTGATCTCTCCGTCATCGCTTCTGGCTTCTATCACTTGGAGGTTCTCGCTCTGCAGAACTGTAAAGGTTTGCTTCTTCTTTTTTATCTTTTATTTTTTTTTAATCTTTTCCAATACCCTTTTCTTTTCTGATACTTGCTTTCAGGTTCATCACTCATTTTCTTCGCACCAATTTTAGGGATTCTTTGTTTTCGGATTCCTTTTCCCCCATATAATAATAGTATGATAATACTTCACTGTAATTGCAGCCAAATACCACAAAACTGAATTTTTTTTTTTGTAATTATATCAAAAATAGGTGATGGGTGTCAATTTGGTAATCAATTCCTTACACACCTTCTTTCTATACTTGTATCAAATTTTGTATGGAAAGGAAATTATGAAATGAGAAATTTCTTTTGGACTATTAAGGACTTATAAGAGCATCTCCAATGTTAAAAGTTAAAATGGTGAATGAACCAAAAGCTAAATTTAGGGTCCCCTATTTCTTCATTCTCCAACCACATCCCTTATTTTAACTTTTTCATCATTATTTTAATACATCTTCAACTTTTCTATACCAATTTAATTTCAATTATACTATTATTAATTTCAAATTAATATAATTATACTATTATTAGTTTCAATTATATATATATAATTTCAACTTAAATATATAATATTATTAATTTCAATAATACTATTTTTTAGATACTTTTTTATTATACTATTATTAATTTCAACTTAATTTAAGTTTGACTAATTAAACTATTTGTGTGTTTAAAAAAAATAGTATTAATAATTAGTTTTTTTTATCATTATTTAAATGTAGTTTAATTTCCTTTTGACTAATTGAAATATGGTCAATCTCTAAGTTAGAGATGCTATAAGTTGAGAAATATGGTCAATCTCTATGTATGCCATTGTGTCCAAATGCTTGATATGTTGAGGAACTAGAAATTGGGTTGGCTAAATCTTCATGTGAAAAAATGTTTTTTTCAGGGAAAATAAGAGGTAGATCGACTTCAGTTGAAGGGTTGTTCTCAGTTGTTTACCCATTACCCTTTTCCACTTTTTGGTTACAATGGTAATTAGTTTAAAAGCTTGAATTTGTAAAGAAGGTGAATCTAATCACGTATCAAGCGGAGGTGAGAGAGGAGGCATGAGACTACAACATAAACAGTGGGTACCAATAGTACAATTATTTCGTAAACTCACACGGGTATTACCATGGATAAACACATGGAAGGGCCATGGACAACTAGAGCCATATTCCAACATAGAGCTAAGGAGCTACACAAATCTCAATCCTCATGGCATTTCATTGTCAAAGATAGGTAGTGGTGGGGAGTGAACATCCTAGATCCTCATGTAGATTGGGCTTGGAGTTGCAAAAGCATTGTAAAGGAGAGCTTTCTAAACAATATTTCATTCACTCTGGGAGTAAGTGAGAATGAAATTTTGGTGGGTTAGATTTTGCTGTAATAATAGGTTAAGTAATCTTTTCCCTTGCATTTTATGCTATGGGAAATAGTGTTGTTGGGCAGAATCTCAAGGTCTACCTAATGATTAGCAAATTTGTGGTGTTAATGATATGTTGGGCATCCTCTAATGTGGTGGAGCGGGATTTCTTGGAGTTTAGGGGACATCACTTGAGGGTTTATGTAGTAATTGGAAAAAATAAATGTTGCTTGTATAGTTTTTCCTTTTGGTCGGTTGTTTTGTAGTTCAGTGGTAGGCTATGTTAGCCTCCCTTGTATTCTCCTTAACCACTTGGAATGAGGGCCGCTCAGTTAAGGTACAATACTAACGCGGTACGTAATGCACAAGGGATAGTCTCCTTCGGGACGAAACTTCATGCCGTGTGTCAATTTGAAACTCTTATTTGGGTTATGGTCAATAGTTATGCTCCAAAAGATCCATATGTTGCTCAATGAGGAAAGATATACTGATTTTCTAGTTAAAATCATTTGCTTTCAGCTAAAACTAAGATTCCATTAGAACTAGATTAAAAGCGAAAAAAAATTACAAAATATTGAAGCAATTATTTTCTCTTTTGAAATCCATATTTTTTCTTATATGAAAACTTAGAAAGAAGTGCTTGGAGTAATGAAAAGATATCTTTCATCTCCATTAGAAAGAAGTGTTTGGAGTACTAAAAGGCTATCTTTCATCTCGAACCCTCCACGACTCCCTTCTCACTGTAACTATTTTTTTCATTATTGATTCTCTTCTATATATTTATGATGTTTGTTTTCCCAGAATTTAATATACCAAACTATATAAATCCTATGAGTAACTATAGTTTAGGTATGTTGAATTGGTGCGGGAGTGGGAACACACATTTTGGGTTGAAGTTCCCAGAATGCAGGTCGGAGAGGCGTTGGGGGAATTAGATATTTTTCTCATTCTTCTTCAATAAATTTATTTTTTGGATAAAAAAAAGGTAAAATAGAACAATGGAATGATTTTTCAGCTCAGAAGGTCTACTAATGATTGGTTGACAAGTTTACGACATCAATATTGTAGGGTCAGTTTCAGTATTAGTTTTCCTTTCGAAGTAAAGTGTCACAACTAAACATCAAAGTGAAGCCTTTCTATTTTAAAATATTTGGTTCGCATGCCCACTAGAGATTTTGTTACAAGAAGTGTGATGACAAAGAATGCTTCATGTCACAGTGATTGTAGACCATTGAACATCTTTCCTTGCCTTCATGTTGGGGAGCTTAGGCTTTTAACTTAATATTTTGGAGGTTTCTGGATGGCTGCTGGAAAGTCGATGACCATGTATGGGAATTACTATTTTATGACATCTAGAACTCATATTGGAGACCAGTGGAAATTAAATTCTGATGTCATCTTGAAGACTGTATGGAAGAGGACTAGGGGGCTCTTGAAACAAAAGTAGTCCTCCAAGAATGGCCATCTCAGATATCTTAGCCAAGATTGTCAACTCTTGTATAGTCAATTGGGTTGGTTTTCACTTTAGGTGTAGAAATCATGTGTCTTGTATCTTAAGATACATACTTAGAAATTTTAAATCGTGAAAACCATTAAAGATAAATATATAATTAATACACATGACATGTCATGGAACAATCTAAATGAATTTGGTATTATGTTTTCACTACTCCATATAAGATAACCCCCAAAAAGATAATAGAAAAACTTCATTATCCTCACTAAAGTGTTAAAAAATTTATGATGTAGTTAATTTAGCAAAATTATAGATTACATAATGGAAAATATTCCATTTATGCGTGTACTTGAGCCATCTATGTTGACAGAAATAAGAACACGTGTTGGAAATAATAATTCTAACTTCAAGGTCCATGGTCACCCTTCTAGTTAGTGTTCGTTTGAATGCAAGTACTAGAGAAGGCAAATAATTTATTGTGTTGATTGATTCCTGGAAGCCTAATCTGTACATACTCCAAGCCAGAAAACTTGATTTTAGTGATACATCCAAATTGGCACCACAATTAGTGTGCCCCCTCTTCTAGAAAAAAAATACTGTTGGTCTTTCTTCGGTTACAGGTAGACATCATATGATTGACTTTTCTATAGTGCTGGGGAGCTCTCCAACCTCTTATATTCACGCTGAGGAAAAATAACTGAGACATATGTCTCCTCTTTGATTACCTCTCTTGCTCTACAGCCTCCTTCCCTCCTCCTACTTGGGCCTCACAAATACATGTGGTAAAAAGGATTAGAAGGCGTCTGTCAGTTTGGAAAGAAAAATACATTTCAAAGGCAGGGCGAGTCACTCTCATACAGTACTCTCTCTTCCATTCTGGTTTATTTAATGTCAACTTTCATCATGCCAGTTTCGGTGTCCAAGACACCAGAGAAAATTTCAAGGGATTCTCTATGGAGCACGGCAATTAACTTTTAAACATTTCGGTTAGTCAACTGGAAGGAGATTTGTCCCCGAGAATTTAAGCTGGTTGGGCATATGAAATCTAACGGTTTTTAGTTAAGCTCTTCCCTCCAAATGCCTGTGGAGGTTTGGTATGGAAGGGGATCAACTTTGGAAGACAGTGATTTGCTGTAAAATATGGGAGAGTGCACTATGATTGATTCACTAGAGAATTGACTCTTATGGTTGCTCTGGGTGGAGAGCTATAATTTTCAACAAGGCTGAATTTCTTAAGGAAATCAACGTCAATGTTGGTAATGGAACAAGAAATGATTGTTGGCTGAGCACTCGCACTCTCAAAATCAAATTCCCCGTGCTTCACTCTATCACCATCAAAATGGAGGGCCCTGTAGCCGATTTCATCTCCCAAACAGATCGGGGTTTGCAATGTAATCTCTTCCTTAAAAGAGGCATGAGAGACAGGGAGCTTCCCCGTCTCACTGAATAATAAGTTTAACCAACCTTGTTTCCTTGGACCAATCGAGCGACAAATGGAGATGGGACTGCAAAACAGGAGTTTTCTCAGTCAGGAGTTTCTATCATCTCCTCTTCTATAGCCTTACTCAGCCTCTCAATCAGACAACTGACTTCAACTCCCCTTTCTTTTGGAAGGAGCAAGTCCCTCCAAGGGCCAACTTTCTCATTTGGAGTATTTTGAAAGGCAAAGTTCTTACCACTGACAACTTGATTAAAAGGGGTATGACAGTGGATAGCATTTGCAAGCTCTGTGGCCATCAGAAACCATCTTGCTTTATGAGTGTGTTTACTCAAGAGGAAGTTTGGAACAGGTTGACAGATGAAATTGGAGTGTGTTTTCTGGCAGCTAGTTTTTTATTTTATTTTTTAGAATGGATTGCCCATTGGAACCTAGCTCCTCCCTCCATCTCTGCCCATTGGTTGTGGAAAGGGCCCCTATAGCTGTTTTGTGGCCCCGTTTGAAAAAAAGAAACAGAAGGGTGTTCAAAATGTTTTCCTAGATCCTCAACTTCTCCCTAAAGAGATCAATATAACTTTGTGGGACTGCCAGGGTTGTTCTAAATAACCAAAACTTCTCTGTTTTTTATTTTCAACTCTATTAATTTGTGGTAATGTTTCCTTTATGTATTTTCCATGTACCCCATTGAGTTCCTCATTGCTATTGTTTATATAGGATATAATTGCTTTTGTGGAACTCTCTGTTTTAGTGAGTTTGCCTGATTTTGGTGATGTCGTTATCTTTTATTTTCCTTCAAGTCATTATGCTATACAAAATACTTATTTCCTCTTCTTGTTTTACAGGTGTTACTGATGCTGGAATGGTAGCACTCGGAAATGGTCTTTCATATCTACAGTCATTGGATGTCTCTTATTGCAGAAAGATAACGAACAAGGGACTGACAGCCATTGCAAGGGGCCAATTGAGAAGTTTGCATCTTGCAGGCTGCAAGTTAATTACTGATGGATTATTGCGAACTCTTTCTGAGAGCTGCCATAATCTAGAAGAATTGGGACTGCAGGGTTGCATCAAGATAACTGACATGGGTGTTTCACTTCTTGTTGATGGTTGTCACCGGATAAAATTTCTAGACGTCAGTAAATGTGGTGACATTGGAGATTCTGGTGTGTCAAGCATATCCAATGCCTGTTCTTCTTATCTTAGGATCTTAAAGTTGTTAGATTGTTACAAAGTAGGAGATGATTCCATATTTTCCTTGGCTAAATCTTGCAAGAATCTTGAGACTCTAGTCATAGGTGGTTGCCGTGACATTTCAGACGAATCTATAAAGTCACTTGTCAGAACCTGTCACCAAAGTCTGAAGTGCCTGCAGATGGCTTGGTGTGTGAATATTTCTGATTCTTCCTTAAGCTGCATTCTGTCACAATGCAAAAACTTAGAGGCTCTCGACATTGGCTGTTGTGAGAGGGTGACTGACGCAGCTTTCAGGGAACTAGGGAGTGAGACTTCTGCATCAAGGTTGAAAGTCTTGAAGGTCGATAACTGTCTAAAGATTACAGTTTCTGGTATAGATATGCTTTTGAAGTCCTGCAATTTTCTCCAATATCTTGATGTTAGATGCTGTCCACATATTACAAAGGCAAGCTGTTATCAGGCTGATTTGCAATTTCCCGAGTGCTGTAAAGTGAAGTTTACGGGCAGTCAATCAGAGTTGGATGCTGTTGTTGATGTGTTCCTATGAATATGAAATAAGAAACCTCATAACTGAGTTTGATGAGTCTGCATGTTTCACTTCATGATGATTAATGCACTATATTTTATGTAAACATGAAGAATGATGTATAATTGTAGTTTTATGTGGGCTATGTATTTAGGCTTTATAATACTTTGAGTCATCTTTTATGTAAGTGAAAAAAAAGAAAAAAAAAAAAGAAGAAAAGAAAAAAGAGAGAGAACTTTGTTTCAGCAAGAACCATTGTCAGTTTTTCTCGTACTTTACTTGTTGGTGAGCTGATGATAAGTTTATAGTCATTTGAAGAATGGTTAAATATCTTCATTAGAAAAGAGGGAAAGAAAAATGTGAAGTAACAAATAGGTTTTCTACCTTTGATAGGTACTTTGATGCTAATCAACCTTTTAGGGACATTGTATTGAAGTTCTTGTTTTTTATGTTGGTCCCTTTCGTGTAAAAAACTCTTAGGGATTATGTTATTGCATTGAGAGTGCTAGTGAATGTCATAGTGGAGCCATCGAAAACTTTGTTCAGGGGAAAGTTTGCCATCAACAGTGTTGGCTCCACTTACAGATTTACCTCATTTAAGGTATGGTGAGACCCTCTTCTGATATGGGTCTGCAAGCTTACTGTTGGTCACCATCCACCATGATGCGGCTGAATCTCTGTATGCTTTGGGGTCATTTGTCTTCTATGTCTTCTCAGCCCACCCATGATATCTCCTCAACAAGACAATGTGCAACACCTTGTGGTTCCTCATCAACCATTTATCAAATGTAGTCTAGAACTGCCAGTGTGCCTCATTGTTAACAATACATTGTTGAGGCGTTGTTGATGCACAAAATTGCCTTATCCAAATACCTAATAGTTGGACAACACGATGAAATCAAGTGGAAAAGGAGCGAGAGTTGAAATTGAAAATTAAATTGAAGGAGGTGGGAGAGATGGAACATCGAAATAGAAGGTGATTGGATTTCGCATCCCTGTACATTTGGACACTCTTTAATGGCGCAATGTGCCATCAGAAAAGGTTCACAGTCTCTCAGTTGGCGCAAAGCTAAATGATAACACCTCAGCTGTCTTCCGTCTGGCCCATGTTCTCTAGGATGCGGGGGGCGCACAAAGCACAAGAGGAGGTCCTGTGCATAGCTTTCAGCCGTCGGATTTTTTTTTCTTTTCAAATCCATCGATCTGAGCCGTCGGATCCGACGGCTGAGAGATGTGCACAGGAGCTGTGCTTCCTGCGCAGGTGCCCCCCTTGATCCATGTTCTCTAACTCTCTATTACACTTACCAGAAATTCTAGGAAGCCTGAGTTTTGCTGCCTGGGGGGGCGAAAATACATTTTTGCCCCCCTCTTTAAACACCTTTTTGCAGCAAACCAGGCAGCAGAACCCAGGCTGCCTAGAATTGCTCAAATACATCCCATCTTCCATCTGTCTCTTCATTTTGTCTAGATCTTTATTACATGAGCACATTCCCTCTTCCAAAATGGTTCTTCTCAACAGCTATAAAATTTGATAAATTTCCAGTAAACACATCCCAGTTTGCTAATACTTTTACTGGATTTTCAAAATAAAATATTATTGCCTAACCAAGGATTGTGATTTCGTTTTTCGAGTTAATTTCGGTTTCTTGATTTTAAGAAATATTTCAGTGTGTAAAAAAAATGTAAAAATTTCGAGAATACATGAAATATATATAATGAATTTTTAGGGTATATGAAATATGTAAAAAAATAAATAAGATGCAAGTAAATAAATCTATTAAATACATTAAATGAAGCCTAAATACCAAGAAATGAATGAAACATGAAGTCTATATATATAATTAGAAAAATCAGGGGGGGTTTCAAAAATTAGTATACAAGTAGAAGTAGGGGTGGGCAAATGGGTCGAAGAACCGCAGATCCAAACCGAACCATTTTGCTTCAAACGATTCGATTTTTATTGTGTAATTTAAGAAACAGTCCGGATCGAATCGGATCCATTGTAAAACGCCTCAAAGGCTCACACACTCTCTCTCTCATCTCTTTTTCTTATCTTCAGTCTTCATCATTTCACTGATTCTTCTTCAGTTCTTCATTTCCTCACCCCCAATTCTAGCTGGCCTGGGAAAGAGGCGAGGTTGCTGCATGGGTGGGGGCAAATGTACACTTTTGCCCCCCTCTTTAACCACTTTTTGGAATAAGGTGTTTAGAGAGGGGGGGGGGGGGGGCGAAAATACAGGGGGGGGGGCAAAAATGTATTTTCGCCCCCCCCAGGCAGCTGGCCCAGGCCAGCAAGAATCACTCTTTCCTCACATACCTCAACTGATTATTCTCTGCCGTCACTAGGGGTGAGCAAACGGGTCGAGGAACCGCGGATCCAAACCGAACCGGACCGTTTTACTCCAAACGGTTCGGTTCTGATTTTTAAAAATGTGAAACGATTCGGTTCGGTTCCGGAACCGTTCTTAAACGGTTCGGTTCCGGTTCCTAATTTTTTTTTTTTCAAACGGTTCGGTTTCGATCCGTTTCGAACCGAATATATATACCCAACCCATTACTTTAGTTTGTAACCCTAACTAAGTTTTCCTCTCCTCTCATTTCATTTCTCCACAATGAAGAGCTCTTCACCTCTTCTCTCATTTCTCCACAACCACGAGCAGGCAGCACAGTAGCGACTCGCGAGCAAAATCTTCCTGAGTTCCTGTCGTTCCTGAAGCTCGTTATCCTCTTTGGCATCGGGCGGGTCCTCAAGCTCGTTAGTTTCATGGAAGTCGCCTTTCAATCTTGCCGAAGTTTCGGCCCTGGATTTCCCAGCTATCTTCCCAGATCCAGTCCAAGTACCTCTTCCCATCTCTTCTCTTGGTACAGTGCCAAGTTCCCAGCAAATCCCAACATTCACGCCATTAATGTTCGAGTCAATTGTGCACATTATAGCTATTGGTATTTGTTCTTCTGGTCAGGGTTATGTGGTTGGCGCTGGCCATTCCATTCCAACCACCATCTCTCCTCTGCGCCCTCATATTGTAAACCCTTTGATCACAGACAGTGAATCAATCGTGGAGAAGGGTGCAAGAGATACTCTGCGATTGCTCCTTAGCTCAGCACAGGGAAACTCATGGTCAGTGGAGGCCCTTCCTGCAGCTCTAACCAGTACTTGTGATGGACATGGCCTGCTCATTGGAAGTGGAAGTATGCATGCCAGAACCACAGATGCAGCCCCAAGTATTGAAAGCACTAGAGTACTGGGATCGGTTTCACTACCGAACATGGACATGGCTGATCTTGTTGATTCTGAGAAACAGTGTATGTTTGTGTATATTTCAGTGTATGTTTTGCAGAAGATCAAGCAAATTGTTCAACAGGAACCTACTTCAAATGGAGCAAAATCAGAGGCAAGAGGAACTAATCCCCTTAGTGGAGCTCATTTGATATTTGGGAGTCACTAAGATGAGATCTTCAATATTCAGTAGTATAGTCATGGATGATCATCCTATTGTGTTATAAGTCAATGATTCGATGCACAAAATCATTCATTAGTTATGTATATTGATGATCTCCAAGGTGGCTACAAGTACCCAAGTTCCTCATCAAGTTGTACGGAAATTAAGGACTGTAGATATCCTTTGGCATGAGGTGAGTGAGAGGGTTGTTTGTTCATATGTTGGTAGTGATTATTCAATATACAACTTTGTTTAGTTTAGAATATAGCAAATCATGTTTATTGGCAATGCTTGTGAGTTGTGACTATAAAAATGACAGGCCAACAAACACAAGAGGTAGTGGTGGATAGTCAGATTAATCAACATTTAGTGCATTGAACCCGATCAATTAATGCGATCTTAGTACAAGTCATGGTGAAACTTGAAATGGGCAAGACTGAACTCTGTTCTTTTCTAATCTGGAATTCTGGATGAGAAAAATGAGAAATGCTGATAAGCATTGCTGATGGATCTGTTCGAACCTTAAGTGGTCTAACGAATAATTGCACAGATAAAGTGAAAATGTTGATTATGCCGTGTACATGAAATCCTATTTTATATTTTCTGCCCATTTTTGTTGTATCTTGTCGATGTAATGAAATGAGATTCTTTTTTTCAAGGAACCGTAGGAACCGAACCATTGTAAACGATTCGAGTTAGGTTCGATTCCAACGTTCAAAATAGAGGAACCGATCCGAATCGAAACCGTTAAAATTTTAAACGGTTCGAGTTAGGTTCCTCAAATTTTGGAATCGAACCGAACCGTGCCCACCCCTAGCCGTCACACACTCTCTCTCACTCTCTGCCGTCTCACGTCTATTCATCAGTTCCTCTTCTCTTCATCAATAGGTTCCATTGGATTCAACGTATATAAAAAATCTCATTTTCTTTTTCTGTCTCTAGAGATCTGAACATTTAGGCGTTTTTTTTTTTCTCAATTTCTTCATTTGGGGTTATTCAAAATCCTTAATTTTTGGGAATTCTGTTTGCTCTCTTGCTTTTTTGTCAACTTTTCATCACTGGGTCTGCTTTCTTTGGAGTTCAGTGAAGCTGTTTTGTTTGAACAAAGGGTGTTTGCTTGCAGAGAGATCTGATGTTCTAATTGAAAAGGGGGATTTGGGGTTTCAACAATAAGATCAAGTAGATAGAAAGACACACAAGCAGAGAGACACACACACAAAGTGTGAGTTCGTTTCTGTGTTTGAATTGCTAGTTATTGGTTTCGTTTGAGAAGAAATTGCAAGTTTAAGATGAATTGCATGTCGAATTTGGGAGAAAGATGGAAATTTTAAGAGTAATTGAACCATTGATTATGGTTTTGTTTTTTTTTCTAAATTGGTTCAGGAATTTGATTTTGGGTGTGCTTTGTGTGAATTGCAAGTGAAAGGTCTTGTTTGTGAAGAAATTAGGAATATAAGATGAATCGCATGTAGAAACGGCCAATTTGATAAAAATTGAATATGACATCTTTTACTTGAAAATTTTCACACGTGTTTTGTATTTTCCAGTATTTTTCATACGCTCTCTATCCAGTAGGTTCTTGGCCTTTTGACCGTAGTCACCTTGTAGGGACATTCCCAGTTTGGGCTTACTTTACCCTCTTTTGGGTCTCTTGTGTTTGGTTGGGCTTTCCTCAACACCCAATCGCCGACTTTGAATTCTCGAGGTTTGACCCTCTTATTGTAGTGTTGGGCCATCTTTTGTTGATAGGTTGCAATTCTGACGGAAGCTCCATCTCTCCGCTTTTTGAGTAAGTCTAAGCCGACTCTCAGAGCTTCATCGTTGTCCTCCATTCTGAACTCCTCCGTTTTGAATGTAGGTATTGCTAGTTCTACTAGTACCATTGCCTCAGACCCATAGGTCAGTGAATGAAGTTTCTCTAGTCGGAGTCCTCTTTGTGGTATGGGCCTAGAAGATGCCTGGAAGTTCAGAAACCCAGACCCCTTTGGCTGCATCGAGTTTCCTTTTGATAGCTTTTAGGATAGTTCAGTTAGTGACTTCTGTTTTTCCATTGGCTTGGGGGTGACCTTGCGTGAAAAAGTGATGGTTGATGCTCAGTTGGATGCAAAGTTGCTTGATTTTTCCACCCTTGAACTGGATCTCGTTGTCACTGACTAGGGTTTTCGATATTCCAAACCTGCAAATGATAGACTTCCATAGAAAGTTTTTGATCTGATGCTCTACTATCTTAGAGAGGGGCTTCACTTCCACCCATTTGGTGAAGTAGTCGACTACCACAAGAAAAAACTTTCTTTTTTCGAAAGTTGGGAATAGGCCCACGATGTCCATCCCCCACTAGGCGAAGGGCCAAGGACTGGTAATTGGAACCAGGCATATGAGTGTATGGGGCATACCTCTGAAACTTATCGCACTTACGAACCAACTTTTTTGCCTCTTGCTGCATTTTCGGTGAATAATACTCTAGTGTGAGGCCATTATAAACTAGTGTCCTTCCCTGAGGTGTTTCCCGCAGACTCCTTCATAGATTTTGATGAGGATTTGGTCAGCCTCATTGGGGATTAGACATCTAAATAGAGGGCCAGTTACTGATTTCCTGTACAACCTGTCGTCGAGAACAGTGTACCGTACCACTATGTTTTTGAACTTGCGGGCCTCTAGCTTATCAGCTAGTCTTTTATGTAGCTGATCAGGGGGCTCATGTAGTTGGTCTCCATATTAGTGTTGAGAGTTTTATGGAGGCCTTCTTGTTCTAGGGCCGACTTATCTTATAACTCTTAAGTGTGTCGGAGTCGTTCAGTGCGTACGGAGCTTTTTCGACCAGGTCGTTAGATTTTTTGTTGTCTGCCCTTAAGCAGCGACAGAGTAATATCCTCTTGAATCACCTTTTGGCGTTGAATGCTTTCTCGTAGTAAGCCATCATTCGTGGTTGTTTGACATCGACACAGTTCACCTGATTGACCACCAGTTGGGAGTCGCTTAACACCGTGAGTTCTTCTAGTTTGATACCTTTGGCTAGCTTTAGCCTGGCTATGAGAGCTTCGTACTCCGCTTCGTTGTTTGAAGCGCGAAAGTAGAATTTGATAGCCTTTCTTAGGGTGACCCAGGGTGTACACGACTATCCCTGTTTCGCAGTCTTTCACGTTGGATTACCCATCGCATTTCAAAATTGATCCCTGTGGGGGCAATTCGGGCTTTTCGTCCTCTTGCTAGTCTTTTAGTCTCAGTTCTCCTGTCCCAGTGAACTCGCTAATGAAGTCTGCCAGTGTTTGTGTCTTGATGGATGTTCTCAAAACGTAGTGGATGTCAAACTGTCTTAGTTCCACTGACCATTCTTCCCGATAGTTATGGTTTGTGAAATACAGACTGGAGTGAGTACTCAGTTAGGACTGTTATCGAGTGAGCTTGGAAGTAGGGTCTTAGCTATTTTGAGGAAGTCACCAGCGCCAAGGCCAGTTTTTTTTCAGATTAGGAAAGTAGCCTCCATCCCATTGAACGTTTTGCTGATGTAGTAGACATGTTCATGTTTCCTTTTCTCTTTTCGTACCAGAGCTGAGTTGACAACATGCTTAGAGACCGACAAGTATAGGTAAAACATCTCACCTGTAGTAGGTTTTGAGAGTAGCTCCATGCTTTCCATGTACGCCTTCAAGTCTTGGAAGGCATGTTCACACTACTCTCCCTTTTGGAATTCTTTGTTCCCCTTTAGGATTTTAAAGAAAGGCATATATTTGTCTCAAGATTTAGATATGAACCTGTTTAGGGCTGCCACCCTCCCAGTCAGGCTCTGAACTTCTCTGATGTTTGTGGGTGGTCTCACATCGACAAGAGTTTGAATATGGATCAACCTCTATCCCCTTTTGTTGACTATGTAAATTCCATGATTGCACCCAAAAAGTGCATTTCTGTGGGTTTAGCTTCATTCGATATTTCTTGAGTTGAGAGAACACTCCTTGGAGGTTTGCTAGGTGGTTTAGACTGTGGAGGCTTTTTGCCAACATATCGTCGATGTAAACATCCATGGTTTTTTCGATTATTCCTTTGAACATTCGGTTCACCAGGCGTTGGTATGTTTCCCTTCCATTCTTCAGTTCGAAAAGCATTATCCGAGAGCAGTATGTGCCCCTGTCTATTATTAATGAGGTTTTCTCTTGATCCGGCGGGTGCATACTTATCTAATTGTAGCCAAAGTACGAGCCCATGAAGCTGAGTAGGTTGTGCCCGGATGTCGTATCCACGTTTTGGTCTATTCAGGGTAGTGGAAGGTTGTATTTTAGGCAGACTTTGTTAAGGAAAATGTAGTCAACGTAGATCCTCCACTTCTCATTCTTATTTTTCAACAGGATCATGTTCGCTAGCCATTCCAGGCAGTGATACTTCTTTATCATGCTGATGTTTAGACGTTTTTGCAGTTCCTCATTAATGGTCCGGTTACGCTCGAGCACCACTGCCTTATCTTATGTAGGACTGACTTCAAGTTAATATTGACTGCCAGTATGTGTGTGATTATTGTGGGTTCGATCTCCACCATGTCTTTCATTATCTAGGCAAAGACGTCCTGATTCTCTTATAAGAATGCGGCCAACTTATCTACCAAGGCTCTGTTGAGGTTAAAGCCTATATGGACTGTCTTTATGTTAGCTGGGCTGTCCAGGTATACCGCCACGGCTTCTTCCTCCGGCTGCCTAGCATTCGACTTTCCTCTCTATCTGGATTCAGGGTTTCCTCGACCAGATCCTGTTGTTCAGGCCTCTGTGCTCCGTCATCTGACCGCCTGACTGAGGCGTAGTGACATTCCGGGGCGATAGTCTTGTTTCCTCTAACTGTCCCTACCTCACCGTCTGAGGGGTACTTGAGGCACTGGTGCTAGGTGGAGACGACTGCCTCCATGTAGTGTAACCAAGGCCAAACAAACATTACGTTGTACTCGGAGTGGGTGTTTACGATCGAGAACTCCATCATCAAGACCTAGGTATGTCTGGCTACCCAGCGATTATTGGTAATGTGATTTTACCAACCGGGTAGCAGCTTTCTCCGTTGAAGCCAAACATGGCATGATTTGAAGGTGTCAACTCTCCTCCCATCAGTTGCATTTTCAGGAATGTGTCCAGAAAAAGTACGTTGACAGAATTGTCTGTGTCCACTAGTGATCTTCTCACTTTCCAGTTTGCTATCCTTATTGAGATGACTAGGACATCGTTGTGTGGAAAGCGACACCCTTCATGTTTCGTTCTGTGAACGTCAAGCTTGGGGCCTCTTTCCCCTTCTATACCTGTTGTACAAGTTGATGGTGATAGTGCAATCTGACCCGCAGCTCCCGGACCGATTTCTTCAATGAGTGATTCGAGTACCGACTCTCCTCGCCTGTCCCATGAAGGACACATACCATGTCGGGAGTCATGTATCCCACTTCCTGTGTCGTTCGCTCGCTTTGAGGACGCGTCTCCCTGAGGTCGATGAACTCCTTTAGTCGTCTTTTTTGGATCTAGTACTGGATTTCATCTCTGAGGCTCCTGCGATCTTTGGTGTCGTGGCTCATGTCCTTATGATAAGAACAATGCTTACTCTTGTCACGTTTTGAAGGATCACCTTTGAGTTTTGACGACCACTTGTTGTCTGCCTATTTTTCCATGGTAGATAAAAGGTTGGGCAAACTAGAGTTGCACAGGGATTAGTAGGGGTACCTGGAGTCGCTAGGCTTGAATAACTTTGCCTGGCTGAGCCCGCTCTGGTTCTCGCCCCATTTTTGTTTGGAGTTGCTCCCTTTTCATCTCTGCCCTTGGCTCTAGAGGGATGTGTTGGCTCGCTTCCTCCTTTTTTAGCAGCCAATATTTCTTACAGGGTGTACTTCTGAGCGTTCCTCAACAATCCTACCATACTTGCTGGAGGCTCCAAGGTGAGGTAGTAAAATTGACCTCCTCGGAGGCCTGAGGTGAAAGCAGTGAATGATGTGTCGTCGTTGCACCGTCGATCAAGGTCAGCTCATCATTGAAACGCGTGGCGTATTCCCTGAGGGTATCGCCCTGTTTCTACCCAAGGATCATCAGATAGTAAGGCCCCTTCTTGATCCGTTGGCTCCTGACGAATATGGTGATGAACGCCTTCCAGGTTAGATCTCTTCTGAGAATGGAGGGACCATGTAATCGTATAGGACATCAGGGTCGAATGCCCCTAGCCGGAGCGGATTCTCGGCCATGGTCATGTTAATCGTTGGGGTGTGGTCCTCGTGACCCTCTCTTGTACTTCTTCCAGGACAAGTTTTTTGTTCTTCTGCGAGGAGGTTTTCACCCTCCTCAGCATGCTCTTGGACCTAAGATCCTCCTGGATCTCAGTTGGCGTCAGACTACTGCTATCATTCTCGAGTCCTCCTCTCTACCACCCCTCTTAAGTGGTCTAGATGGAGTAGGATTAAACTCATGTTAGCGCAGCGACAGTCGTCTCTACAGTTGGGTCGTGCAACCGTTCGACCTCTTCGATCAGATCGATTCGACTCGGTGGCTGGACTTCACCAACCAGAGCTTCGTCTGGCTCGGCTCAAGATCTGGTGTTGGTGACCATTTCTCGATGTTTCTTACAACTTAGATAGAACTTTGTAAGTTCGTTTAAGGGAAAACTTATTGTCGTCTTCCCCATGGATGACGCCAAACTGATGCGTTCAGATTTGTCCTCGCTGATCTTGATGATATCTAACTTGCAAAAAGAGCAGTGGTTAAGCCTAGGACCACCGTTGTGGCCGAAGGCACTCCGATGCTTAAGTCAAATACTGGTTCGAAAAAGAGTGAAGATTGAATGTAAAATTGCAGTATGTATGTTTGCATATATGTGCATGTACCTTTCTTCCTCATTTCATTGACTATTGTAGTGAGCCTTCCCTCCCCAATTGTCCTTGCGATCGAGGACGTGATGAAGGGAGGAGATCTCGCAAAAGATCCTACTTGTACATGGCTCTGTTTAGAACCCAATGCTTGATTGGGCTAGAGTTGATTTCGTGTAAGTGGATCTCGAGCCTGTGACAGCTTTGAGATCCACTGTTCGAGCCTTATTATCCTGGGTCAAACCGTAAGACCCGTGCCTCTTGGGGTGGCGTGTCTTGGGCCTAGGCGTCTGACTTACGAGCTGAGCAATAGTCTTGCACATGGGTTCACTTGGGACTGCGCTGAAGCCTTTTACATGCTTGGGGTTAGCCCATGCCACGTGTACGGCTGTGATTGAGTGACTTTTTGATGTCTCATCAGTATAAGAAAATTTGAGTTTACTTTATGTTGACACATGTTAAGAAACTGACTTTTTTTCTTATGTTGATTCTGTATTAAATGTCTTGTATTTGTGTTTGAAGTTCTCATAACAACTTTTAGATGACCCAAGTTGTTTTTAGGCTTATTGGGTACGTTCTCTTACAAACATAGTTGAAGGGCATTTGCAGGGTATGACATCAAATTGGGTTTGGATTTGTTTCTAACTTGAGTGTTAGAGGTAGTTGCCTTATTTATTATGAGGAATGAAAGCTAGTAGATCTATAAAATTCTTATTTGGTATACCCTAGATATTCAAGACATTGTCTACTTTAATTTGGGAGTATTTTTATTCACCAGATATTTATTTGTTTTACCTAAGGGTATTTTGTGACAATTATTACATATGGATTATTTTCATGGGATATGTAAACCTTCACCAATTTTGGGATTTCTTTTCCCTGGTTATATTTGAACAATCAAATTGGGATATTTACTAATGAGTTGAGTTTGATGTTCATCACATTGCTTAGACCTACTATCTGCTTTTGTTTGGTTTATATATTTGGTTTGAGTTGATTAAACATTATGATAGATAACGGCTTATAGTAACCTTTTTTATAGTTGCAATAGTATTCCCCAATGTGGAGATTCAAATCGGATAAAAATCTTTATGTATGATTTCATGAAGAAAATTGATTTCTTTGTTAGACTAGTCACCCCCTTTTAGTCTCTTAGTCTACACACTTTACTTAGTCACCCACTCTCTACCATAGTCCATAGTGATCAGTTCTAAAACAATTGTTTTTCTTTGTAGGTAGCAACATTTTGACTGACCATGTTGAACGAGATTGAGATTTCCTTTACTACCTCTTTTAATTAGGACCTTCTTCCATCACCCATGAGATTAGTAACTATGTGCACTTTGACCGAAGACAACAACCAAATCCTCGCGCCCCTTCGTTAAACCTTCGTGTTCGATCCTTCGTTGAAGCCTTTTAAAATGTTGATTCTCCCTTAAACAAAACCAGTAAAAACCATCAAAACCCAAATTGATGTAAACAAAAGAAAATGAATATCGTATATACTAGAGATTTTGATGAGATGGAAATCTCTCCTTTTTATTCTTTGTTCGACATATTTTACAAAGACAAAACATGGCCTTATATAGGCACATATGTAAGGTCACGAGTTGGGTATTAACCAACCATGCAAAAGGTAGTAATGCCAACTCAATATGTGATGTGTTGATGAGGTGGACATCCACACCCCATGCAAGAGGTGATGGTGTCACCTTACTATTTACGACACTCCCCTTGGATGACCACCATCTCAAGGTATTGCCTTAGAAAACTCAATGGGAAAACCTAGACAAAAGAAATAGTATAATATTTTTCAGCAATATGGTGGGTGCGCATAATGTTGCCTCATTAAAACCTTGACAGGATATCTCAGTGGGGTAAAACCATGTCGAAGAAAAAAGAGTACATCGTTCAATATTAATGTAGCATACTTTCGGATGCTCTTTGTTGAGTATACTTCTGGATACTCCCCCTAATAATGACAGTCCCTTATGATATTAAAACTTTAATAACTTTGATGAGTAAGCCGACGTGTGCCAATCTCGTAAATCAATTTTGAAATGTTGATTTAGGAAGTGTTTTGGTTAAGAGATCTACAAAGTTGTCACTAGATCGAATCTATTTGACTTGAATCATATGGTTCTTCTAGAGCTCATGTGGGTAGAAGAACTTTACTGAATGTGTGTCGTTCAATCTCCTTTGATGAAGCCTTCTTGCATTTGAATAATACATGCAACATTATCTTCATATATTGTAGTCAGTTGATCAAGAATTTTGGGCAATTGACAATTATTTCTTATATGCTGAATTAATGATCTGAGCCAAACACATTCTTGGCTAGCTACATTTAAAGCAATAATTTTATAATGATTTGAAGAGGTAGCCACTATCGTCTGTTTAATATATCGCCAAGAAATAGTTGCACTACAAGTTGATCAATACATAACATATTTGTGAGCGACCCTTATGGGGGTCAGAAAGATAGCCTGAATCTGCCTAGCCAACTAGGTGGGAATGCTTAGATAAATCACTGGAATAAAACAAACCCATATCAATTGTCCCGCAAAAATATCTAAATATGTGTTTAACTCAGTGTAGTCAATTCATCAAAGCCATCGCGTAAAGCCAAAAGCCCAGCCAAGCCATGACATCTCGCTCGGCCTTGGTCAAAGCGAGGCTACTACACTGGAGCTATGAAAAACCACCACTTTTACCATTTTTTGTTGAAGTGTGAAGCCACCAAAGCCATGGCTTCATTAAACAAAAGCATGGTTTTTTTTGTCTTTCCCTTTCTTCTTATAAATTTTTTTCCTTATCTCTTTAGTGCTTCACAGCTGAATTAGAGAGCTTCAATAGAACAACAGTTGGAGATCTTGTTCAAGTTACGAATCTTTTTACCTTATTCTTATGGCCTTCTTCTCTATCTTGATTCAGGAGAGCTTCAAGAGAGCAACAGTTTGGTTTCACTTCTTCTTTCTCTTATCATCTCCTTCCTTTATTCCTCAATTGCTCAATCAAATTCTTTATATTTCTTCATTTTCCCTGATGATACACCAAAACGGTCACGACCCTGAGCCATACAAGTGTCATGATGATCTCGAGGAATTACAGGCCCAAGCATCAGCCCAACACTGATCCAGCCCAAGCGGTTCTAAGCCCGCCCAATGCAGTCTATCAAATGGACATGGACTCTTACAACTTGCTAAGCCCACGTGTCTCACAGCTATCCTCAATACCTGTAAGCCCTGCTAAGGCAAGTATCTCGATAATCAGCTTCAGACAGGCAATTACAACAGCTCTCCGCTTCCAACTAGGAAGCATATACCAGAGTACATATCGCACAGGGAAACTTCATCGTACGGATTACCCTCAGATTGTGAACTATCTCTCGCGTATCTAGGAGCACAAGGCTAACATGAAAAATCCCTTCTACAACACGACTCCTAATTAGAGAATGATCTCCATGAAGATGTCCTTCCTAAACTATGCCATCGATGGCCTGGTCGAACCAAGACTCCTACACTATAAATAAGATGTTAGGTTGGTAAGCTAAGGTGCGCTACAAATTCCCTGTTTATAACATTACACCTTCCTCATATCCTTGTCTTACTTTAACATCGGAGTGTCATCGACCACCACAATGATGGTCCGTGGTTCACGTGCGTTCCTTGTGTAGGTCAGGTCAGCGGGACTAGGTCAAAGCAGGGAGCAAAAAATGATTGCATCAGTTTGGCGCCGTCTACGGAGACGACAACGTTCCTAACCTTTCACTAGCACCATCTCCTTTCAAAATACAGAGATATGATGACCACTATATCACGCAACAACGGAGAATAAGGGGACACGTCAAACGCTCAGACGGGCGCTATACCGCTGCTCTCAGCAGTTTCGGTTATGTAGGACAGCAGACTCACGCCCTTGCGCCAGCAACAACAACGACGAACCCTAGGATAGATATGTTGTCATTTCAAATACAAAAAATCACTAAAACGGTGGAGGCACTCGCACAACAAAGCCCTCCACCGCTAATGGAGATCAAGAGTAGCCCATGCCTCCATTTTCGGAGGATAACAGAGAGTCAGGCCCCTGCTAGTTCTCACTGGACTAGAGGAGGTGGCGGTTAATGTGGAGTCGACCACCAGGGCAGAGAGGCTCGACCCTTAGAACCCCATCCGCATAGGAGCACACGACCTAGACATTCGTGGATCGTATTATGAGCGAGACTTTTTCGAAGAAGTTCATGCCTCCGAAGCTCGACTTCTATGATGGTACCATCGACCCATTCGACCACCTGCGTCATTACCAACATGTAATGGCCCTCAAAGAAGGATCTGAATCGGTGATGTGCAAAAATTTTCCCACTAGCCTGAAGAATTCAACATTAACGTGGTTCTACAGCCTCCCACCAAAGTTGATCGACTCCTTCAAGACGTTGGCAAAGAAGTTCTTGATACGTTTCAACGAAAGTCCATGTCTATGAAAAGGCCCACACTTTATACTCTCTCTGAAACAAAGATCCAATGAGACACTCTGACGACACAGCCGTGACGGCTTTCACCGTGGGCCTAAATGAGGGAAAACTCTATGAATACCTCACCTTGGAACCCCTTTTAGACATGACGGAGCTAAAGTACATTACCTTAGAGGAATTGATGACCGTTAAAAGGGAAATCGAAGGTGAGAAGAAGCCTTTCGCTCCTAAGGACAGGAAAGAGGGAATGAGATGCGAGGATTAAGAAAGGATCAAGAGGAAGCGTAATTACAATAGGTCAGACCCTGGCCGAGCCAAGCAAGAGAAAGCATCCAACTACGTTGGATCCAGAGCCGTGACACCCCTCAATTCTAGCCTCTTGGACGTACAGAATTCCATGAGATCTTAAGTGGCCCCTAAAGCAGCGCAAATACCCCTCCAAGCGTATCAATAACAAGTACTGCTCATACCACAAGGAAGACGACCATGATACTAACGACTGCAAGAGTCTTAGGTATGAGATTGAGTACTGGATCCGCAGGGCAAGCTAAAGGAATTTCTGAACTCCGAGAAGCGACCACAACTATCCAGGGACCGGAGGGAGTCATTCTAGGAAAAATAAAAGGAAACTCCGAGCATAATCTATGTCCTTAATGGGGTCGGACCAGTCGAAGACCTGTCACACAGGTACCGCAAGCGTACTCTACTAGAGATGCAAACACAAACCTCGGATGAGGACATACACATTTGTTACTTGAGGGTTCAAAGCCCCATTCCCACCTTGACCTTTACGGACAAGGACCTTGAATGAGTCCGAGTGCCGCACAATGACGCCATAGTCATTTCGGTCTCAATTGCAAGGTGGGAGGTAAGGAGAGCTATGGTGGACACGGGGAGTTCACTTGACGTCTTGTTCTACAATGCATTCCGCAGTATGGACCTCAAGGAGGAGAACCTGACGTCTTTAGAATACACGTTGATTGGATTCAATGGAGAGAAATGTTTCCCGATCAGGAAGATAAGGCTAGCAGTAGTGGCAGGAGAGCCACAACTGAGAAAGGTCATGTTTCTGGACTTCATGGTACTAGACACACCGTTTACCTACAACCTCATCTTGGAAAGACCAAGGCTCCATCAAATGGAAGCAGTAGTATCTACCCTTCACCAGTGCGTTAAGTACACCCTAACCACTCTGAATAAACAATACATGGAGACCAACCTACGACATGAGGTTGCCATTATGCTGCATTGAAGCAAATAGAATGCTCCCAGATCCAACCGAATCCCACAGTGCAATCTGAACCAGAGCCAGGCCTAGTGACTGTAGACGCATCACTCCACTCACATGAGATCCCAACAATAGTGGTTCTTTACAGAGAAACTGGAAGTCAAGCGGTATAGGAGCAACTTGCTCTTCAACTCAGCGGAACAAGTAGATCAAGGCAAGCGGGAATACAACCCCCCAACATTTCGTCGGCTCAAAGTTTAACTCCCCCACAAGGTTTACTCTTCAGTAGCCTCTGTGACATCACCAAAGCTCAACAATCAGCTGAAAGCTCCAACGATCCACAAGAGCCATACAAATTCACTTCAGGGCCAAGATCAAATTCTCTCTATCAACAGTTAGTCTATTTCAGTTGTTTATTTCTTTTTCCATTGTCAATGTAGAGTTTTAGTTCTTAAAAACTTATGTGATTTGCAAACATTCGAGAAATAATGAAAGAATTATGCAAAAACACTCTATCGATTACTGGAAAGATGTAACAACGGGCGCCCAAAGGTGGATACAAAAGACTATATACTACAAGCATTTAAATCCGATGCGAGATGGAGTAAAGACTCGCTTAGACAATCCAACTACGTAAGAAGATCTGAATAAGACGAAGAAACCCAAAATGAACTTCACTCGACCCCTTCCCAAGATCAAGGACAAAGGTGCAGAGAGGGCTGAAAGCACAGAGCGGCTGATTGCTCCGTCGAATCACCCAAAAAAAGTGACCTGCCAACGACAACACGAACCTAGCAATGAGTTGCAGACTTTCTCAAATGGCAGATGGCATCCCGAAGGAGTTAGAAGAAGGAATCTGAGGATGGCCACGAGCTGTGAAACAACCAAGGTTTCACAATGTTATCAAGCGAGGACACTTTTCCCATGCGCGGTACCAGGGTGACTGAGAGATACCACAATGGAAGCTTCACGCACCCGCCAACACTTCGATCAACCATAAGCTAGCAGCAGGAACCGCATACATTGCGGGCATAGTGGCACAAGGTAACACTGAAGCACAAACGGATAAACGACAGATTCCTCATTGGGAGGAAATTTGTACTTCTTTTCCGCAATATGAAAATAAATTATGAGATCTCATCGAATCAACTACGTGCCCGCCCAGAACAGGTGACCACTCATGTCAGAACATTCGAAGATTCCAATGATGGAAGTCTCCCTTTAGCCTTTGAAAAATCCAAAACATTCTCTTCAAGCAAGAACATTACAGGAGATAACGCTCTGCAGAAGATAGTGCCTACAACGATTGATAAACACCATTATATAGACATAATGGTCCACCAAATGGGCGCTTTATCATTAACTGTCAGCATTGAATACCGTATGGGAAATGAGGAGATGAAAGTTCCAAATGAAACTGCACGGACCACGTCCATCCAATTAATGGGGTTGCACGTGCTACCATGCGATCTACGTCGTATGCATAACGTAATTCGTGCAAGAAACCCTAGTTCTCCCTCTGTGTTCTCATGGGCTCGATACACTATTCAAACAACATTCTACCACATGCCTGACATGAGCACTAGAAATCCAACTCAATTTTGACACTCGGATCGTACCTGCGGATCACTAGCTGATTTAAGGTAATTTTGTCCGCATAATGCACTACTCCCTCGAATATAGGTTCGCACGCCCTCAAGCAGGCATAACCTTTCTCCAACTAGGTAAGTTTAGTCAGCCTAGGCTGATGACGACGACTTCTAATTCATCCCGACACCTAGTCCGCCTAGTGCGGATCCCGATGGCTTAGGAAGTGGGAGTCTAATCAGCGCTATCACGCTTGGTGACGTCGACTCGCCAGGGAACATTGCCCCCTTCGCGGTCAATGGTCACCGAACCCGATCAGGTGAGCCTAGCTGGTGACGACTGCAATGAAAGCTTATGATCAAAGCCCCAAATCTATAGCCCCACCACGCGGGTGTAGATGGTTTAGAAGGTGAAAGCCTAGTAAGTCCTGAACTGATTCCAACGGAGTGCCATGGGACCATTGCTCTTCAGCATGGCTACCAAAAATTTGAAATTTGTAGCTTGATGCGCACGGTTGTAGATGATTTGGAAGGTGGGAGCCTAGTCAGTCCCAAACTGATTCCAACGGCTTACCACGAGGCCACTGTTTTTCAGCCTGGTCGCCGAACCCCTTCGTTTCGAACTTGTAAGCCCCACTATGCAGGTATAGATGGTTCGAAAGGTGGGAGATTAATTAGTCCCCGACTGATGTCGACGACTTGCCACGGAACCACTGCTCTTCAGCATGGTCACCAAATCCTTATTCCCTGAACCTATAGTCCACTCTGTTTGGACATAGATGGTTCGGAAGGTGGGAACCCTAAGCAACAGTGAAGAAGAAGCTGTCATGTGTGGATTACTTGTCACAGGACCACCGCTCTCATTCGAAATAGCGGGCGCTAAGATTAATCATAGCTCAGTCAGTGTCTTCACGCTCAAACAAGCTTGCATTCTATTATCAGCAAAGGTCACTCAAGCCGACACATAAATCGTCCAGCCAACGCGCGGACAGGTGGTACATAGAATGCCAACCCGAGCTTACAATGCCTGACTTGGTACAAACGCTTGAACACGTACGCTTGGCTGTCACAACTCGCTTATGGCAGTGGCTGCAGCGACATATCAGACAAGCGTGATAAGCTCCCAACAACTTAATTACCTTGAGGACGAGATACAACCCGGGTAACGCAACCCACAACTAAACTGTTCGCGACATGCCCACTGAGAGATGTCTATGCAACAGTGACTCTGAGTCACTCACAACACAAATGGTCAAGCTCTCGACTGCAGATAGACCACTCGACTTCCTTCCAAAGTAAAACGACGGGGCAAAACGGAAAAAAAAAAATAAGGACAACAAGCACAAAACAAATACAAAACGTACTTAAGATAAAACTATTTTCATTAACAGTCGAAGCAAAATGGGTAAGTATACAAAGTTTACTCCTTATCAGGAGAGGGTACAGAAACAGAAGAGTTAAGCTTAACGGAGGAGGGAGTTGAAGTCGCGTCCAGAAGCTTAACGACCTAAGCATCAGGGTCTGAATCACCCTCTACGTTCGACGATGTAGAGGCAACAGACAAGTCTACATACGACGTCGTCTGATACCGACCAAGATCCCAATTCGGATACTCCTCTTTCATCAGCGCCAGCAGCTCCAGTTTGTCGTGAACAACTCAACGAAACTCGCACTTGCCTTGTTCCTGCAGAAGCTCCTTCTCGCGCGCCTTCGCATTAGCAAGTTCATGCTCCAAAAGCTCCAAATTGCTAGTCAGTGTAACAACTTGAGACCGCTCTATACCCAAACTGCTCTTTACAACACTGAGCTCATGCTTTTCTAATTCGAGCTGGTTCTCGACCTTCTTCGCCTCCCGAGCATTGAACTCCACATCATACTCTAATTGTTGTTTATGAGTGGCCCAGTCAGCCTCCTTCAAGGCATTTTCTTCAACGAGAGACCACGGTTCAAAACACGCCTCGGCCGCAGTTTCATGCGCAACCTCCATGTTTTGGCCGACCTGATCTAGCTCTTGCTTGTATCTGTCCCTCGCGGACACTGCCTCCACTAAATCACACTCAAGGGCTTCCAAACAAACCCTCTGAGTCTCACCAACCATGACTGACTGCTTCAGCCTCCTCTTTTCAGTCTGCTTATTTAGCCGTTCAATTTCATAAAACGCGTCAGAATACAACACTTGCATGTGCGAGAATACGCACTCTATGGTAGACACTCTCTCATAAGCCACCTCAACTTCCGTCCCAACAACGACCACCTGGCTCAAGTGGGACATACTGAACATAAGGTACTTTAAACCCTTATCCATACGCCCTTCTAGCTTATCCTCATCGGGTTTTGGAGCGTAGTCCATCAGCCAGCTATGACGCCTGCTTATATGCTTCCTCGAAGCATAATCCACGTCAATCCTCTGGTGCCAGACCTGAGTGCTCATCCTTACTAAGTCCGGTGCAAACAGGCTTATCCGCACATTTGAATGTAGCTCTCCCTGATTAGGAATTACACCGGCACACCCTTCGCAGTCGCCACTATTCTCAGGCTTTCCTCCACAATCTTTCCTTTGTCACGAACACCCGACCCTTTAGTGCAATATGACTTAACAGGATCCGGAAGAAGGGAAGGAAGCGAGTTATCTAGTGGGCCCTCCAATATTTTGAGATGTGGCTTGGAACAAGATGGTTAACAATGCGAACTACGAGAAACTTGGCATGTGCCGCAATGGCCACTATCAAACAGCCTACCAATGGGAAGATCAGATTCCTAAACCTCAGGCAAATCCTCACAAGAACCTTCTATCAGAAAATTTCCGCGTGGATCGGCACCAGCAGAAGCCACCATTGCGACCCACATCAACTGCTTACTCAGAGCTTCTACCTACGCGATACTAAGATTCGACATATCTTCAACCCCTGCCAATCGCAGGTGGTCCTTCTCCCAGCCGGATACATCAGCCTCCGCCCTGACGGGCCGATCAGACTCACGTTCTTCACTTAGTGGAGTGGATCATTTTGAAGACAACCCAGTTCTAATGCGGGACCTCTTGGAACTCACAACGGAGGCAAGCATCTCATTTGGGAAGCCTGGCGCGAAAAGGGAGAAGTACAAGGACTTATGATTGGGATTTTTTCCCTAGTAAGCCTAGGTCCTTATTGTTCCTTGATAAGAGGCATACGAGATATATCAAGAGATCTTAAACAAGTATGTGCTGGATGTAGAAACAGGACGTAAATCAATTTTAGTCACGGATCTTCTTTGTTTTAACAGTTTGGTTGCAGGGACGGAGTTTGGGAGATTGGGGCAGTTAAAAATTGTCCATTTAGAACTCTTTTTTGGGTAAGGGAAGGGACTTTGGCAGTTATATTTGCACAACATTTGGAGCATCAATTGTAGGGACGTGGTAGAGTGTTCAGGAAGCTAGGACGTGGCAGCAGGATTTGGTTTCTCTAGATGAATCATGTTTGGTTGCTTTGGGACGGTGTTGCTGCTGTGAGATTCAACAGTTTTTTGGAGCAGCTCTTGGGCAGATACGTGTATCATTTTGACAATAGGATTGGTAGCAGTGGGTTCTTTTGGGGACTTGGCAGCCTGATGGATTTTGAAAAGTTTTCCTTGTTTGCTTTGGTAATTCAGATAGGTTAATCCTTTTGTTTGTTTTGTTTCTTTATGTTTTGGTGAACTAGGGCTAGGCTTAAGGCCTAAACTTGGTGAATCAACTTTCTTGTTTTCTTTCTTTATGTTTTGGTGAACTTGGCCTAGGCCAAAGTTTCAATTTGGTGAATTAGGGCTTGCACCTAGTTTATCAATATTTTGGTGAATTTGGCCTAGACCTTAGGCTATCAGTCTATTTCTCGGGTAAAGTAGTAACGTACCCCCGACATGTGTAAAATATTTATAATTGAGTAATAAAGGTTTGGCATCTCATAGTTGCCCCTCCCCTTTGGAGGTTTATTTAAAAAATAAAATAAAAATTACAGACTCTAGCTTGTGACATGCTTAGTCAGAACATAACCTGGTATGATCAGAAAAAATTGATTCCAACATGTTTAGTATATTAGTTTATTGCAACAGAAGAAAATATGGAATTGTCACTTCAACGATTTCATTGATGTGCATGATTTTGAATTATTTATTTTAATGAATCCAAAACGGAAGTCAATTCTCAAACATCTTTGAGACTCAATTGAGGAAATGTCAAAGCTACAACATGATTTAGGAATGTGGAAAAATCAATATAGAAACTTAGATAAGATATAAAGAGCACACATACCTAACTATTTGTCTTTGCTTAGCATTTTCAAGTTCAACTTCACCAAATTTTGGACTTAAGACTTGGCACCCTCGTCTTTTCTTAAAATAAGTTTGGTAGAATTCTTGTCATCTCTAGTTTCTTTCATAGGAAGTTCTTCGTTACAGCAAGAAGATGCCATAAACTCTGGTCTAGTGTATGATAGATTTGAAGCTTTAGGCAGTGGCTTAATCACTTGAGTGAAGCAAACATTTGCAGATTCCATAATAAGGAGGAACCATGAGGTGTTCTCAACATTTTTATGAAAAATATCCACTTGAATTTGGGTTGGCCTAAGAGAAGGATGACTATCAGATGGCCTCCCGCCACAATTTAAAGTTTGTTCAGTGGCATTTCGAGGTTGATTCTTATTGTGTGCTATTTCAATAGTACCTTGTTTAGTGTTCTCTGACAAAACCCTTCCTAGCTTCTTTTGTTGAAACTGATGTTTAGTCTTCCTTTCTGATACAAACCCTGTTAAAATATTCCCTTAAGGTGGATTTACATAGTTCATATTATTATACGTTGTAGACTGTCGAACTATAGGTGAGTCGTGTTTGATTATACTCGATTAGTTGTGATCATTAAGAAACAAGACGAGAGATATGTCTTGACATATATTACTAAATTGAGTATGGAGGTTATTTATGTGTAGATACCAATTTAAGTCCCAATATAATTTATTATTGATGATGGGCTAATAATATAATTAGGACTCTAGAATATATACGGTTGAGGTCCCCATTCCAAATCTAACTATTTATCTCATACTTTCCCATCAGAAACACAAGAGAAAGGTTCTGGATGTGGAAGATTTCTCATCTGCGTGTTGCTAGTTCGTGAGGAATGTTGTGAGGATACTCTTCATCAATGGTGATTTCAAGTACTCGTTGATTACAGTTTTTCTTCCTTGATTGTTGATATGAGGTCTTGGTTTAGGATCAGTTAGATTCCTACAAGTGGTATCAGAACCTCTTTGTCAGAATCATTGAAGAAAACATATTGTTTACTGTTTTCCTATTGTTTGATTAAATAATCAATCCTCACATGGATTTTATTCAAACCTCACCTTAAAATCTATTTTTCCAAACTTAATATTAGATGGCTTGACCTAGTCCATGATTTGTGTCTTCGTTTTGAAGATCCACTTATTGATAATTATGTGGATGCATTCAACAAAATCTCACAAGATCAGTAAGTAGAACTGTACTATGACCACTTCGAAGAGTTGAAATCCCTCATGTTGTTGCATAATCCTTATTTGACAGAGCCTTATTTCGTGCTCAGTTTCTTTAGTGGTCTTAGGCATGAAATCAAATTTGTTGTGCAAATGCTCAAACCCACATCAGTAGCCCAAGCATTCTGATTAGCAAGGATGCAAGAGTCGTGTCTACCTACTCATACTCAACCATCTTCTTCTACTAGTTTTCCCAAGAAACAGTATGTTCAGCCCCTTCAAACAAAAAATTGGTCTCCACACAACACCATGTCAAATTCACATCCACCACCTCCACAACCTGCCACACCTACATCAAACTGGAAACCAAATCCTTACACACCAAAACCAATTTACACCTATCAAATTTACTTCAAACCCTCCAATCAAAAGACTCACTCCCATTCAAATGAAATTGCGGAGAGAGATGGGTTTGTGTTATAATAGCGATGAGAATTACGAACCTGGCCATTTATGTAAAACCTAGCATTTGTATATGCTCATCCCTGACTCAGACAATCAAGATGAACATGTTCCCTTGTTGGAAGATATTGAAAATTTACTCCAAGAGAACACCTTAGACATAGAATTGTCTTTACATGCCCTCCATGGGAACCCCTCTTCCAACACCATTATTCTTAAGGGATTCATTAAAAACATCCCATTTCCATTCTTATAGACACAGGAAGCACACACTCTTTTATTAATCCTAGAGTGATTAAAATCGCCAATTGGCCTACAGTGATTACACCCCAAATAGTAGTCAAAGTGGCCAATGGCTAACACCTACTTAGCAATGCCATTTGTCAACCTTTGATTTTGACAATGCAACGTTATCAATTTGAAGGAGTGGTTAGGGTCTTACCCTTAGGAGGTTATGATATGGTATTAGAAGGTGATTAGTTTAAACCTCTTGGGAATATTCTCATCAATCTACAATTTCTTCAACTCACTATATCCTACCATGGCCAACAAATCACTCTCCAAGGTGTCCAAGACACAACCTCCTTATTCCTAATTGGTCCTTCCAAGTTTTCCAAATTTATAAAGAAACATTCTCCTTCTTTCATTGGACACCTTTTCTCCATGAGTGCCACCTTAGAGCCTACTTCACACCCTCCCCAAATTTCAACTCTTCTACATTCCTTCACTAATGTGTTTCAACCCCCCACTACACTCCCTCTAGCTAGATCTCTTGATCATAGAATCCCTTTAAAGCCCAATTCTTTTCCTACATCTCAAGCTTCATATAGACTCCTTCATATTCACAAGGATGTGGTTGAAATCTTGATCAAAGAAATGTTAAAAGCTGGCCTAATCCAACATTCCCATAGTCTTCTTGCTGCCCCTAAATTGTTAGTAAAGAAAAGACAATAATTTGAGATTTTGTGTGGATTACCAACGCCTGAATGATCTCACCATCAAAGATAAGTTCCCTATGCCTCTTATTGATGAGTTGTTAGATGAACTACATGGAGCCAATGTTTTTTCCAAGCTAGACCTTAGATCCGGTTACCACCAAGTGTTAGTTCACCCAATTGACATATATACAAGACCGCCTTTAAAACACACCATGGACATTTTGAGTTGAGTCATGCCTTTTGGGTTATGCCCCGACCACCTTCCAAGCACTTATGAATCAAGTGTTTCAACCATTTCTTAGAAAGTTCATATTGGTATTTTTTAATGATATCCTTGTTTACAGCAAAAATATCGGGAATGGGCTTTGATGATGATGATGATGATCCTTGTTTACAGTAAATCCATGGAGCAACACCTACACCACCTTGAACTCACATTATCCACACTGAGAGCCAACTCCTTATTTGCAAAGCTTTCTAAATTTTCATTTGTTCATCCTGAATTTGCCTACTTAGGACATATTATTAATGCCAATGGAGTTGTTGCTGACCCTTCAATGATTGTTGCAATGATCCATTGGCCAACACCTCATAATTTGAAGACATTGAAAGATTTTCTTGGCTTAACTTGCTACTATAGGAAGTTTGTGAGACACTACAGGTTGATAGCTAAACCATTGACTGAGTCATTAAAGAAGGATTCATTCTTGTGGTCTACAACAGATAAAAATGCTTTTGAGTCCCTCAAATTGGCCATGACTTCCACGCCTGTTCTGCAGCTGCCAAACTTTACTCTCCCCTTCTTCATTGAGACTGATGCAAGCTCTTTGGGTGTAAGAGTTGTTCTGTCACAGCAAGACCACCCAATAGCCTATTTTAGCAAGACATTGGGTCCAAAAAACTTGAGCTTATCCCCATATGAGAAAGAGCTGTTAGCCATTGTAATGGTTGTGCATAAGTGGAAAGCCTACCTCGTAGGTGCAAAGTTTTTCATCCTAACCGACCACCAAAGCCTCAAGCATTTACTAGATCAAAAACTCACCACAATACTCCAACAAAAGTGGTTTGCTAAATTGCTAGGATTCGACTACTCCATAAGCTACAAGAAAGGATCAGAGAATTCAGCTTCTAATGCCTTATCTAGGGTCTCTTATAGTGACAAAGTGCTGGGCTATTTCTCAAATCATTCCCCAATGGTTGCCAGAGGTACCCAAAGTTATGCTACTGATGCACATACCCAGGAGCTGATTACTAGACTACTGGTCCAGCCTACTTCAATGCCTCATTTCTCCCTTCAACAAGGCATCCTCAAGTATAAAAACACCATTTACGTTGGGTGTTCAGGACACTTAAGACAGCAGCTGCTCCAAACTCTCCATGATTCCCTTTTAGGTGGTCACTCGGGCATTACAACCACATATCAGATAATCAAACAAAATTTTTACTGGCCCAATTTGAAGACACAGTTCATATCTTCATGTGATATCTGCCAACGTAACAAAGGTGACCAAACTAGATACGGTGGACTACTGCAACCCTTGCCTATTCCAGAACATGCGTGGCAACAAATCAGTATGGACTTCATCGTAGGCCTGCCATTATCTTACGGAAAGTCAATTATTCTCGTCGTGGTAGACAGGTTAACTAAATTTAGCCATTTCATTGCTCTAGCTCATCCATTTACTGGCCACATTGTTGCTGAACTTTTCTTACAAAACATCTATTAGCTACACGACATGCCCAATTCAATCATGTCTGACAAAGACAAGGTGTTCTTGAGCTCTTTATGGAAGGATTTCTTTGTTGTACTTGGCACCTCACTTGCACTTAGTACGGTGTACCACCCATAGACAGACGATCAGACAGAGAGGATGAACTCATGTCTAGAAAGATATCTTCGTTGTCTCACTGGCCATGCACCCTCAAAGTGGTCCAAATGGCTATACTTGGATGAATTTTGGTTCAACACCAAGTTTCACTCAAGCTTACACACAACGCTCTTTCAAGCTCTCTATGGCTAAAACCCTCCTTTACTAGCATTACCACCAACTGATGCAATCTCAGTTCCTGAAGTGCAACAATATCTCCAAAAATGCTCCGAGATGCTAAATATAATCAAGGAAAGGCTGGGTAAATTGCAAGAATGCATGAAAAAAATACGCAGACAGACATTTCCAAGATAGGGTATTCTCGATTGGGGGTTGGGTCTACCTAAAATTGCAACCATACAGGAAAATTTAAGTTCAAGTGCGTCGAAATCTTAAGCTATCACCGAAGTACTATGGACCATATTGGTGTCGTTGCTTATCGCCTCAATTGCCAGCTGAATCTAAATTTCACCCTGTCTTCCACGTATCCCAACTCAAGAAATGGATAAGTTCTTCTTCTACACCTTCACCGACACTACCCATGGTCGACATCACTGGCAGCTTCATATCACAACCAATTGCAATGTTAGGCAGACGTCTAATTCCACTACGAAATAAGGCCGTTACTCAAGTTTTAATTCACTGGTTGAATTCCACATCTGATGCTGCTACCTAGGAGGACTGGCCTTCAATTCAAGCTCATTTTCCTACATTCAATCCTTGAGGACAAGGATAATTTGAAAACGTGGGCAATGTCACGATTGAATTACAGAAAGGAAATTTTAGGCGGGAAATTTAAATGAAGAAGAAGGGTAATTTGGTAAATTGATTTCACCAAATTAGTTGGGACCACTATTAGCCGAGATGTGTCGCAATGTAATAGGTTAGTTTGAAAATTTTGCTAGTGTTAACTCTTAAAAATAGGGAAGAAGCCCTAAACAGAGTAAGAAAGTTGTATTGAGAAAATTAGGCTCAATCAATCGATTGAGAATGTTATCTATACCTTTTTCTCTTTCGTTTTCTTCAATTCCAATTCAATTTTTTCTATTCCAAGTTGCTCTTCTTCTAGTTTAGATAGGAAACTTGTCAGGTTCGTGACACGATCCAAGCGCCCGTGACGTCAAGGTGTCAAATTTTGGCCGGCGGTGGGTGTTTTGGTGAAGAAATCAGGTTGATGGAGGTGAAGGGAAGAAGACGGTGGGTTTCCCTCCAAATCTCAATTTTTTTAATAAAGGGAAGAGGATGATGAGTTGACTCGCTAAACTAAGTCAACTCATTTTTATGCAGTAGAGTGAAGAAAATTCTTAATTCAATTGGGCTTGTATCAAAATTTTAATTCAATTGGCATGTTTTTATGTTTTCTGGGTTAGTTTTGTGTTGCTGTGTCTGGTTGGGTCCATCTGAACTAGTTTGGTTCAGTACTGCTGATTTGGATCGGTTCAATCCAACTGGTCCAGTTCGGTTCAGTCCAGTGAACCGATTCATCCTGGTTTGGTCCAGATAAGCTGAATCGAATCGGTTCAATCTTTGTTTGGACCGGTTTTGGGGCATGTTTGGCTGGAACAAATGCATATTTTTTGTTTTCTTCACTCCTAGATTTAAGGAAAAATTTTGGAGCACCTAAAATATATTTTAATTAACAATCCAAAATTTAAATTCAGGTGAAATTTGTGTTATATCGCCTAAGTGACATTTTTTATGAAATTTTATTTGAATTTGAATTTCATTTATTTTTTAGTGGATTGCATATGGTTGTGTCATGACTCATGCGAATAACAATTGGCCCAATAGAACGTTGTTATTTTGGCTGGTTCATTGACGGTATAAGGTAATTAAGTTAAGTATTTATGGAATTCACTTGTTTGGCCAAAGGAAGGTCATTGTTTGGCCAAACCCGATTTTATTTTATTTAAATTAATTGGCCTTAGTTGTTTTGAGAGAACCATTTACACGTTATCACAGATGTCCAAATACTTGAATTGTAATGGAGTGTACGATTCTCATAAGGGCCATTATTAAAGATGTAAATTTATATGTATAATTTTTGCTCTTCGTCTATTTGTTTGCTCCTTAATAAGATAAAATTTGCATGATGTTGATGACTGTTTTATTTATTTTTCTGTTATCATATAAATGCATTAAGGTTGATGGGATGTACATATATGATTTAAGTTGTTTCTTTTCTGTTATTTAGTGAATGTTTCTTCGATATCTGCCATCTTAAACAACATTCCAATACTTAATGGATCAAATTTTGAAAAATTGAAAGAGCATATAGTAATTGTTCTTGGGTGTATAGATTTGGATTGCGCGTTCGTGTTGATGAACCTACTAAACCTACTCATTCTAGTTCAGCTAAAGATAATGCTTCTTATGAAAAGTGGGAGCGCTCTAATCGCATTAGTCTTATGATAATGAAACACTCTATTTCTAAAACTTTTCGTGGAGCCATACCTAAGGAGGAAAATGTGAAAGATTTCCTACACCAAGATGCAGACTGATTTGTTGCATCGGAAAAGGTGGAGGCAAGTACGTTTCTTAGCAAACTTGTTACCATGCGGTATACTAGCAAATGAAACATAAGGGAGTATAAAATGAAAATGTCTAATCTTGTTTCCAAAATGAGGACACTAAAGTTGAAGTTTTCTGTTGATCTCCTTGTGCACCTCATTTTGATTTATCTTCTTACACAGTTTGGTCCCATTAAGATCAATTATAATACTCAAAGCAAAAAATTAACTCTTAATGAGCTCATTGCTCAGTGTGTGCAAAAAGATGAATGTCTGAAACAAGAAAATATAGAAAATGCTCATATGTCGTCATTTTTTAATGGCAATTCAGGCATCAAGAAAAAGAAAAGAAATATTGTTGTTAAAGATAAGGGAACTGCATCTGATGGGACTTCATAGGCAAGTGTGCAGCAGAAACATGATAAGGTCGCCACATGTTTCTTTTGTAAGAAAACGGGTCATGTGAAGAAGGATTGTCTCAAATATCAGAAGTGGCTCGCAAAGAAAGGTTAATTTTAGTTTTGTTTCTTTTAAATTTAATCTAGCTGAGGTACCACATCATTCCTGGTGGATAGATATAGGTGTGACTATTCACATAAGTGTTTCCATGCAAGATTGCATAAGGAGTCGGAAACCAAATGATGCCAAAAGATTCATTTACATGGGGAATGACAATAAAGCTTGTGTGGAGGCCATTATAGTCTTTAGATTAAAATTAGAGTCTGGTTTTTTATTTGGATTTGGATGAGACTGTTTATGTACTGTCATTTAGGCAGAATTTAATTTCTATTTCCAGTTTAGATAAATGCGGTTATATTTTTTATTTTGGAAAATGAAGTTTTGGTCTTAGAAAAAATTTCAAAGTTATTGGTACTAAATTTCTGATTGATAATCTATATAACGTGATCATACATGTTCTTCAACAGGATGCGGATGCAAATCATGAAGCTATAGCTGGATTGCCTTCTGCTAATCCAGAAACACCTCAACTCCCTCAATTACAAATGCCAATAAGGAGATCCAATAGGGAGAAGAGATCTGCTATTTCGGATGATTATGTAGTTTATCTCGATGAGCATGAGTTTGATATAGAAATGGAAAATGATCCTATCACTTTTCTTCAAGCCAAACTAAGTTCTCACTCTTCAGATTGGAAGAATGCTATGTTAGACGAGTTAAAGTTTATAAAGGACAATGACGTTTGGGATCTTGTCGAGTTTCCTAAAGGGGTGAAACCAATTGGATGCAAATCAGGTTTTAAAGCCAAATGTCATTCTAAAGGTAAAATCGAAAGATATAAGGCACGTCTTGTCACTAAAGGCTTTACTCAAAAGAAAAACATTGATTATAAAAAGACTTTTTTTCCAATTTCTACGAAAGACTATTTTACAATCATTATGGCCCTTGTAGCTCATTATGATTTAGAGTTACATTAGATGGATGGTTAAGAATGCATTTCTGAATGGAAATGTTGCAGGGTATTGTGATTAAAGACTCAGAACATAAAGTTTGGAAATTAAAAAAATCCATCTATGGCTTAAAGCAGTCATCTCGTTAATGGTATAAAAAAGTTTGATCAAGTAAATTTCTCTTTTGGTTTTAAGGAAAATCCGGTTGATCAATGTGTTTATCATAAGATTAGTGGGAGCAAATTTATTACTTTCTAGTGCTATATATTGATGAAATCCTACTTGAAAATTGTGCCATAAGTTTATTCCATTCAACAAAATTTCTTATTAAAGTTTTTTGCTATAGCATATTTGGTGATAGACATGCATACTAATTGCACTGATCATATAGCATTATTGGTCTATCATGCCAGATATTTGTTTAATTGACACTTGGTAGGTTTTTTGCACTAGGTAAAGTACTCATTGTTACGAGTGATAAATTGAGTTTGCACTAATGTTTAAAGAATGATTTATATATGAAAGGAATACATGAATTTATCTCTCATGCTTAGGAAGTAAAGAGTATACTGTATGATAAAGTTTTGTCCATACTAGGATATTATGCACATCAATGAAATGTTTGGCAGATATTTAGGATTGAAGAATGTTTACTAAACAGTGACTATTATAGTATTTAAAAAGTACACAAGTAAACGCTCACATGCTACAGATCTAATCAATTGGATTAGATATTCAAGTTAAATTTTAGTGTAATGCCCAAAAAAAATTTATTTGATGTAAAACATGTGATCAAACATTATGGTTATAAAGAATTTTTATTTAAGGGCTTCACGCTATAGGCTTTATTCAGAAATGTTATGAAATAAAGCCACTGATTTTATTAAGAGAATAACAATTGTTCATTCTAAATTATATCGACTTCAATTATTAAAGAAAAGGTTCAGAATCATCTTATGACAATTAATAATGTACCACATAAGGTGTTCAACAAATATGTTGCTGGTTTACGGCATGGTTAATTCTTATAATGCTCCTAATCAGTGGGAGTCTATATTTCCATGTTTAATTGTCATTGGTGATCACCTTTAGTTTATTGATGATTCTGAAATAAAGATTTCTACTTTTTCAATTATGGTTGTGCATATACAATCTCATTAAGTAGAATAAAACGATTCAATTTTGAATCATAAGGTAGGATCAGTTGAAAATGGACATGATCAGGGATCACACTTCATGTCATTTTCATGCTACACATCCATACTTTGTCTATGTTGTTGATTGTATTGGTATTTGTGACCATGAATGGGTCCAACCACGATAAATGTGGTGAAGGTCGTTGTGATCCTATAATGATATTTCAATGGACCAGATTGTTTTAAGACGACACTCACATTTCTCGATAGTCAAGTTTTGAGCTCATAAAGTCTTACAATGTATAATCTATGGATGATCTATGTAGTACAAGTGGGAGATTGTTAGAATATTCCCTTACGGCGGATCTACATAGTTCATATTATTATACGTTGTAGACTGTCAAACTATAGGTGAGTGGTATTTGATTAGACTCGATTAGTTGTGATCATTAAGAAACAAGACTAGGGTCATAAACACGTTTCTAATTACATATTTTATTTCTTGTCATGTATTACTAAATTGAGTATGGAGGTTATTTTGTGTAGATACCAATTTAAGTCCCAATATAATTCTATTATTGATGATGTGCTAATAATAGAAATAGGGCTCTATATATACGGTTGAGATCCCCACTCCAAACCTAACTCTCTATCTCCTGTTTTTCTCATCTGGGTTGAGAAACCCAAGAGAAAGGTTCTGGAGGTGGAATATCTTTTTGCTGCGTGTTGCTAGTTCGTGAGGATTGCTGCGAGGATACTTTTCACCAATGGCGACTTCAGGTACGCATTGATTACAGTGTCTCTTTCTTGATTGTTGACATGAGGTCTTGGTTTAGGATCTGTTAGATTCCTACAAACTCTTCCTACCTCCTTTTGTCGAGACCATTGTTCAGTTTTTGTTTCTAATACAACCCCTCCTACCTCCTTTTGTTGATACTGATGTTTATTGCTCCTTTCTGATACCTCTTTTTGTGGAGACTGATGTTTAGTGTTCTTGGATACAACCCCTCATAGCTTCTTTTGTCGAAACTAATTGCTTTCCAATATAGAACAACTCGAGCTTCCCTTGATTGCTACCTTTTGCATTCTTTTAGATGCTTCCTTTGGCAGTCTTTGTTTATCGGATAGATGATTTTTCATCTTGTTTTGTATTAACTGAGTTGCTTCCTTGGTTGAACTTTGCTTTGCCTTGCGAGCCCGCTGTGCTAATGTTGTAATATCCATCATCTTCCAGGCTTTATCAATATCACAAGAACCTTTACTTTTAAGCAAACACCAGAAGTATTGTCCTTGGTAGTTTTTTTATGAACAAGTATCCAACAACTGCATTTTACATGAATTGTCACGATTAATTTCTCCGCTATTATGTCTCATATTACTTATCTGGTTAGAGTTGAGTGAGTTAGAAGAGAAGCTTACTGATCCACTTTGAAAGGCATCCCAATTTTCACTACACCAAATTGACATTTTTGTAACAACCCCCAAAAAAATATCACTTTTCAGTTGTAACAGTCCACCAAACAATTTTATACATTTTCACAAACAAAGAAATACAATAATTGTCTTACCTTGAAAAGTACGGTGCTACAAGTGATACTATTCATGGTGATCCAATTTATTGTATCACTTTTTCTTTTGAAACCGTTTTTCATTTTTTGACTGAATTTAGTTTTAACTTGAAATTGTTTGGTGGACTGTTACAGCTGAAAAGTGATATTGTTTTTAGGGTTGTTACAAAAAGGCCAATTTGGTGTAGTGTTTCCCGCAAGGCTCTTATACGACTGTGTACATTGCGGCAAATTAAGACGTAGGGTTCTTACACTAGAACTAGCTTGAGTAGTTCTTGCACTAACGTCCTTGTCTAAAAGCTGATGACGACGATCCAAAAGGCTTATCAATTTCTGGTTCGGGGATTCTAGTGTTAGTAGGATACACTATTGAAAATGGAAGAGTTTTCTTCCATATCTTTCTTTAATGAATAAAATACTTGTATTATAAAAAGAAGAAAAATATTACAGTTGAGCGAGGAGGTGCTAAAAAACAAAGGGAAAAAAATTATAATACAAAACAAAACAAACTAATCGCCTAGAATTAACTTATCCCAGTCCATGGAAATCTCTGGAATATACTTTGAGGGAGCCATATCACAAGGAATAAACCATTGGACTAACATGATTTTGATGGTATTCAAGAGAGAGAGTTGGGATCCAACCTTTCACCCAAATATAATGTTATTCCTCTCCTTCCAAATCACCCATGGAGAAATCAAGATAAGTCTGCTCCAAGAATGTACTCGCAGAGAGACCTAGAATTCCATTGGAGGAACCATTCCATGATATCACCACTAGGGAGAAACAACCATCTTGTTTCAGATGCGAATGCTGCTCAAATGCCAATAACAAGAGGGCACTCGAGGAAGAAATGAGGAATGGACTCTGATCTTGCTTCATTCGTCGGAGATTGTTTGGTGATGATCAAAACTCTTTTGGGTAAATTGTCCGAACTCAAGATTTTTCATGGGCTAATATCCATAGTAACCAAACCTGATTGCAAAAACCTTGTTTTCTAGTATTTTCGTTGAATGAGAGGCAATAAATCGATTTTTTTTAAGCTTTTCAGAATCAGTTTTCTCATTTTCAAGTACTACAACTTTCATTATAGGCCAATATCGTAGTTGAGAAGAATGATGGGTTATCGGTATTAGGAACCTCCTAATTCGAGATGTTCACAAGTTCGTAGAAAGAAAAAAGGGTGGTTGGTATCAAGCACCTTAAGGTTAAGGAGGCATGAACTAAGATTCCTTTCTTAATTCACTCGACACTCTTGGGACAAGTTATTGAGACAATATCTTAGTGTTATCAACTTGGGGGTTATTTGTGCCCTGGATAAAAAAAAAAAAAAGGTGTAATTATAAGCTACCTCAATACGAGTATGGTACAACAATAGTTAGCCAAGATACTAACTTTTTCTACACTCAAAGGTTGTTGCAGCCATAGTAGACATGGGCACGATCCTTTTCGTAACTTAAAGAGATAGGAACTCAACCTTCTTCCTAAGCCATTCAAGACGAGAGCTCAATTTCATCTTATCTTCTCGGCTGAGATATATTTAGAAAGTTTTGTGAAGTGCCATGTCAGCACATCTCAGGTCACTAATCAGATACAATTAGAAAATTTTTAAGGTCATTGAATGCATTATTCTTAAACATGCCCCCGGCTTATCATGGATTAGCTTTTAAAAAATATATAAATAATAGTCCTGAGTTTATGTTAGCTTCACTTTGTAAGAAATGAAACAAAGAAGATTTCTAAATTTATGATTGATTCACTTTTCAAAAAAAAATTTATTATCAAGAATACATTATTAGTCTACCTCGGCTCGATTGAGAACTGAGAAATTTTGTGGGGAACTGAAATCATCTTCCTTACAAAGTGTCAAGCACCCTATTAAGTCTACCTCAGTTTAGCTGAGGTACGCTGAAAATCTTTTGTGGGAATTGAAACCATCTTCCCTGCAAAAGGTCGAGTGCCTTATTAGTTTACCTCGATTCAACAATACATTGAGAACATTTTGTGGGGAATTGAAATCATCTTATTTGCAAAGGGTTGAGTACCCTATTAGGTCTTCCTAGGCTAAGTTGAGGTACACTGAGAAATTTTGTAGGAAACTGACATTTCTTCCTGGTAAAAGGTCGAGTGCCTTACAAGTCTATTTGAGCTCGGCTCAAATAATCTTAGAAAAAATTTGTGGCAAATTGATTTTCTTCTTTGCACAAGATCGAGTGTTTTTCTATCTTCACTGCAAATTTAACATTTGTCATAGATTAACATGATATTTCTTGGCCACCAAACTTTAACAAATTGATAAGCCAATAGGGGGCATATAGTATAAACATCACCTTATATATTTAAGTAATATAACATCGGCTTACTTGTTTAAGTACCTATTGTGACCTAATGAGATCTTTGTGTCTAAAAAAATTAATAAAAAAAAAAGATTTTTGTGTCTAGACACATGAATATTTATCACTAAATTTTTCCAAGTTTAAGACGTTGTAACTTTAAAGTGAGTATTGGTGGTAAGATAATTAGACTAACACTTGGCAGTCAAGGCTCAATAGTCTTCAACGGTCCACTTGTACTCAACAATCAGTTCTAGGCACTTAATCTCTAGTCTTCTTAATTTTGGCGGTCACTGCTCAATAATCTTCACAATCCATGCTCGACGAGTAATAATCCCCAAATTTTTTTATCAATCAGTCAATGCTTGATAAATTTTTATCGTCTTCTTATACTTGGCAATAACACTTAGTCTTTTGTATGCATGTTCTCGATAGTTTGTGCTCCAGAGGGTCCGCCTTCTAATTATGCCGACATCAGAGTTCAACACTTAGTCTTCAGCCTACCACGGTCCATAGTCTTCAGAAGTTACTTGATCTCGGCATCTTCACTGTCTTTAGTAGTACACCTGATCTTGGCAGTATCCACAGTCTGCAGTCTACTTGCTCAAGGCGGCCAGTGCTCGAATAAGTTCTTGGCAGTTCGATAATCTTTGGTGAGTCTCTCAGACTACCAAGAGGGGGCTATTGTAGATACCACATTTGGCACCCCAGGGCCTGAGATATTTAGGCCCAAGCCCATTATGTAAAATAAGGCTCAAACTCATATAAGACCCAAATCAATTGTGTAAATATCTAGCTTATATAAGGAAATGAGATTGAATGTAAAAGGAGAAAAAATGTAAGCACCTGAGTAATAATATAGATGTGCTCGATTTGATCGAGGACAATGGACTACCTCCCGTCATGAAGGGAACCATGTAAATCTCTATGTGTTCTCTTGAGTAACATTGTATGATTTATGATCGTAAAAATACCCTCCCCACAAATATGATATATAAAAAATTGAATATTATTCTTAGCCTTCAAGGATCAGTAAGTATCAAATGGTCTCAGACAATATTTCTCCGCTTCCCGATAAGCTGCAAGTACACAAAGGGATGTGTAGAACTTTGGCTTCATGATATGCTGAAAGCATTAATTCATGTTGTCTGATATATGAAATGTACGATCTGATCTGAAATTATAAATAATGGCACTTTGTAATTTTTATGAAATTTTCTATTAAAGTAGTAAAAACTTATTACTTACAAAATAAACATCAATATGACATAAAATAACCTAGTATAAAACCATATAGATGAAAATGTAAAAACTAGCTAGAATATAAACACAATAATTTTTCTTGTTGTTGTTATATATATAGTGCTATGTAGAATTCTCGTCGTTGAAGGTGAAAGTAAAGTTAGTGGTGAGTGAAGTGGGGAGAGAAAGTAGGAAAATAAATTAAGATTGAGAAATACTAGGAAAATGCTTGATTTGAATAGATATAAATGCCAAAGGGTGGGCACAAGATGGAATGGACCTCATTGCAAACTCGTTCCATCCCAAACGGATTTGGAATGGAATTAGCAAACAATAAAAAAATTTGCTGAAAATTTTGTTGCAGCGTGTATACTTCACTTGTAGAGACCAAACAAGCAAGTCCAACAACAAAAATGAGATGCCATAAAAACATTGCTCATGGGTCAAATTATGGGCACAACATGCAACATGCACTGTCTACGGAGTCGTGTACTTATCATTATCACATTTGAGTGAGATTGCCCCGTGCTGAGAATTCAACTCCTGTATTTCATTAAACTCTTGAGGTTGAGGGTGAGGGTGATTTCAATCTTCATGACTTCCACAAAACAAGTTATCAGAATTGATCGATACAATACTCTATCAACATATAATCAACACTCACTTTCTATATACAGTTTTATAGTTCTCTTCACAGTGTATTTTGCCCAGGACCAATGGTATGCGCATCATAGTTTTAAATAAATAAATAAAACTATACATGAACACTCTTGAGACCTATGATTTCGTATTTGTGTTTGTTCAAATACCCATTGGGGTCCTTACAAGTTAAGTTTCGCTGCTAAATTGATCGTGATTTGCATGTTGTGAAGATGGTTGTTGGGTTGTAATTTGGAGCTTATAGTGATAGTTTTCCCAAGGACGAAAAGTACCATTGATAATTCCAAAAACAAGATCATGTTAATCAGGGGGCGGATGTATGTGTTGGATAAGGGGGTCAATTGCCCCCCTTATATTTTTGAAAAATTTCATTAGGTTACTTGTATATTTTATCTTGCCCCCCTTTAAATTTTTAGAATGCCCATCTTTATATACAATCTTGGCTATTGACTCCAAGTCATTTATAAAAAAAAAGATTTTGTTTTCTATTTTTTAAACTCCACCTTCACCAATCTCAATCTCACTCCATCTCTTTCTCTTTTATTTAATCTCTCTCTCTTTTTCTAATTCCCATCTATCCACCCACCATCTCTCTCTTTTTCTTTTTTTTAATCTCTCTCTATTTTAATTCCCACCATTAATTGAGTTGGGGATTGGGGGAAGGGAAATTATACATTTCAATTTTTTTTTTTAATTTATATCCTATCTAATCTCTTTATTTTAGATTAAACAATTATAAATTTAAGATTTCAAAAATTGTTGTTTGTCTGCTTCGTCTGAGCTAGCCCAAAAGGAGAAATCTCTCCATCCAGCCTAGTCTAGAGAATAGACACTGTTGTTACTATTACTTAGACTTAGATTGTATTGTTATGTTTGCCTCAACGCCAAAAAGTTAGAAAGAAAGCAAAGGTATGCTTATCGCCAACTCTCATCTTATACCACCATGCTTAATTTTGTTTTCTCCAATTCAAAAAGGTAAGCTCTTCCTTTGCTAGCTATAGTTGAATTAATCATGTCATGTATATTTGTCTAGTTGAATAGTTGTATAGTAAAATAGTTGTGTATTGTTTGCCCTCCTTTGTCTGCAATCCTAGATCCGCCTCTGGTGTTAATCATTTCACTGTCGACCTTCCATCCAAATATAGTGAAACCCCATGTTCAAAACGTCTGTTGTCTATAAGTTAAGTTCTAACTTCTAACCTAAGTTCGGGACGGGATCGGATGGACGAGATCAAAAACCTTCATCCTAATCTCATCTCACTCTAGATTGGGACGGAATTGAGATGAGTTTTCTCAATACCAAAAAGACCCAAAAAACGTAAGAAGACAACATCCAATCTACCAAACTAATTAGAAAACTGGTTGAAACATATAAGTATAATAGAAATTATCGAATTATAAATGGGGCCCTAACTTATCTGAAAAAGAGTCCTTAGATTCGTCAAAAAGGGGGCCCTAAGCAGTTGTCTAGTTGGGCTACCTTCAGGGTCGGGACTGCTCATTAGTATTTAACAATATAAATTTTACACCCTCATTGTTAATGATGTAGCTTGACATGCTTATGTGTTACTTTCGTCTGTAGAGAGGTAACCACGTAGGATAGCGAACTCTTTGTTTCTGCTTTAATAGTATAGTTTATATTTCATGACTCTTAGTAAAAGTTCACTCGAAGAGATATTCAACCACCACTGGATTGAGATCATCTAGATCTAATTAGGGGTGGGCACGGAACGGGATGGGACGAGATTGACCCATCCCTATCTTATCTTGTTCATTCGGGCTCAGGACGGGACGGGATAGACCTTATCCCGACCTTGTCCCATCTCAAACGGGATCGGGACGGGACGGGATGGAATGGGATGAGCACGTACTAAATAGTCTTCCAATAAAAAATAACAAAAAGAATTTTATCTCACATTACTTACACACCAATAATGTCAAATTTATATACATATAACTTACATCATAAATAATAATAGATATTAAATAAATAAATATTAAACTTTTTTAAGACATAAATATTAAATTTCATTTAGAATTAATGATTCAATTCATTTAAATTTCATATAGAATTTCATCTTGCATTGATTTAATTTCAATACATCCTAAACTTTAATTTAGAAGAGTATTTTGATTAAATTAATAATAATTATTATTAAATAAATAAATTCGGGACGGGATAGGTGGGATTGAAAATCTTCATCCCAATCCCATCCCACTCTAGATCGGGACGGGATGAGATCGAGATGAGTTTGATCAATCCCAAAATGACTCAAAAATGGGGACGAGACGGGACTGGATCGGGGTGGGTTCGGGATCGCGGGATGGGATGCCCACCACTAAATCTAATGGTCAATACTATACATGTATTCATATGTCAACAAATGCCTTCGTTCACAAATAGCCACCATAATTGCAACCTTCCCTTATTAGATGAAACCCAATGTAAATAAATGAGATAATTGGAAAATTATCCAACATTATTCACTGGACATTTTAAAGGCTTTACTATGTATTGTTCAAATAATCATTGTTCAATTTTACATGATGGAGTACCTAAGATAAATTACAGGCTTTAGGAATAGGTAGGAATTGTGAGTTAGGTTAATGAAACCAATGGATACATTTAGTTCTACGAAGAAAAAACTCTTAAATGGGCCCAAACTCTTGGGTTCCCATTTAAGTAACAGCGGTCGGATGGCTCAACAAAGAGAATAAAGGTACGAGACCAACGATTTTTCGAAAGTTGCTAATTTTGATATGAAAATCCACTTATTCCCATTTACACCTCTCATTTTAAAAATATATAAATAATAAACAAATAACCATAAACTTTTCCCTTCCCAGGATTTGAATTTGACATAGTTTTAAATGTATTTCCTTCTTTTTCCCTAAAAAATAAAATAAAAAATGAGCGATAAGATTGCTAAGGTTAAAAGGTATTTAATGGAATTGTAGCAATCTATCTATTTTGGATTAATTGCAATTTTCCCCATATAAAATATAGCTTATTCAGTTGTGCCTCCAATTAATATTCATATTGCACTTTCCCCCTAAGACTAGCATTCAACGTGCCTTGACAGTCAAACACGTCACGTACTATCATTCCGCCTATTTTGGATGACGAAAATACCCTTCACGTGCTTATCATGTCTGATTTGATAGCATGTCAATCCCAACCGTATATTTGTTGAACCAGGCACGTGGACGGCTAGGGGTTACTCTCTGTCAGCTCATACTGAAGAGACGGAGAGTGGAGGGAAAACTCCCTCCATTTTCATTCTCTCTGTTCCGTTTCTTCTCTCTCATTTCTCCCTGCGTTCTTCCGCTCTCTCTACATAAACCCTTGTAGTGTCATTTCTCCCCAATCCTCCAAAACCCTCATATCTTATTCTTTTTCTTCTCTGTGTTATTTGAAGTGAGCGAGTTAGAGAGATATAAAGACAGATAAGAGAGAGAGAGGGAGGTGATCTTGTTTAATGGCGAAAGGCTAGTTCTGGACTCAGCCTTAGAACCCCGAGTAGTATCGGAGGGGATAGTGGGTCATCCCGGGGCGCAAACTGCAGCCGAATTGATCCTACAGATGATCAATGAGCAGTCCTCCTGGCAAAGCAACCGGGGACAAGGAAGACGACCATCGCCATGGGAACAGTGCGATGAAAGATTTTTATATATTCGGGAATTTGGTCAAGGGTTAATTTATGAAAATTTTGGGTTAAAACCTATGTGCAACTTAATTTTTTAAAATGTGTATTCTGCCTAACTAACTAAAATTAGGCCACTACCACTACTGGCCGCCTTTTCAACTCCACCTCCACTCTCGCCAATTAGCATATTAGAATATCTAACTTAGTTTTAAAATGTGTATTCTGCAAATGCTAATCTATAACTCCTCAAAGCATCCCCATTGAATCATGAGCTAATAGGAAATCACATATATGTTTGTGTGTATATATTGTCTAACCGGGATTCGACCTCACATGAAACACATGAGGTGAGGAAGATCAACGAATACGTGATAAACATCAGAATGGTAACGTAAGAATTGGAGTTGGTTGTAGAGGGTAGGTAAAAAAAAAGATAGTAAAACCCTTTCCGTAACACCACTCTTTGTGACTCTTCTTAAGGTCTAAATAAATAACACTTTTAGAGAGCCAGGCCCGTGCTAGGCCAGTCCAATACCATCTATCATCCTAGAGATGCTGAAAATGGACTCATCTCTAGGATGATGGATGGTATTGGGCTGGCCTGGTGCGGGCCTGGCTGTGCGGGTCTGGCTCTCTAGAATTAGTGCTTAATAAAATGAAATTCCCACTCATTGCAATACCTTTTTATGCTACTTTTCTAACCCTAGGAGAAGTATGAACCATTGATTTGTATTGATGGATCTAAGCCATTCATGTAAATAGTAGTAAGCCGTCCAGATTCTTATGAAGTGGTACATGTGACATGTAAACTGACATCTAAGACCATTATTTTTGTTCTTCCTTATCATTCATCAATAAACCATCATAGCGGCAACACCCCCGTATATTTATTAACCTTCCATAGAAAATCCAATGTCACTAATAGTGATCAAAGGCCTATTAAACAAAAAGATTAAAGTTTCCATTCAAAATTTTCAGAATCGGAATTGGAAATTTTCAATCAAAATTTTCGTTAAACATTGGAATTTCATTTTTTCAAATTTCGCAGGTTCTTCAAAAAAAATGGAATTGAATTTTAAAAAAATGGGGTTGTTCTTAATTAAAGGTTAAAGTAGGGTCAACTCTATTGGGCATAAACTAATAGGGGCAAAAAAAAAAAAAACCTAACTAACTACAACATACAAATCATAATATATGTAATCTTATTTTATTGGTATGATGAATGTAAACATATAGTTATAATTTATAAATTACAATATACAATCTTATTTTATTAACATGGTAAATGCAAATATGTAGTTATTATTGATGATACATCAAATAAGACCGACATCACAGCCGTATACATGGCAGAAATTATCCAACACGAAGATCAAGTATCCCAAGACCAGGTCGGTGTATTAAGCCCACAAGGGGCAAAACCAGTCAAAGAAAGCCCAAACAGGGTCTCTTAGAATAAATCACAATCAAAGGCTCGAGTCCAAGCCCGATAAAGTTCTCCCTCAAGGGGAAGGAACGTTACATAAAAAAAGAGTAATCGAGGGAGTTACGCTTCCATGGACATATCTTCATAAAGGAGGAGACTGTTATAGATTACGACTTCTCTAATTGTTCATCACATGCTTAAGTCACGCAGTGAACTAACTAAGACCATTATAAAAGGTAAAGAAAACATTCGACAAATGTATACAATTTTAATTGAGTTCTATCCAATTTTATATCCATTTCCAACTGAGTTACTGACTTAACCATCGAAGTACCTTCGATCACCAAGAAGGTGGTCTTTGGAAAACTAACATTTGTTTTGCAGGTTTTACTTATTAGAGACTGGATTTTGGATGCATCATTTTGGTGCCATCCGTGGGGAATGACAAGTTTTCCTTTCAAGAAGAAAATCCATAGCAACAAAATTCTATCAGTTTTGATCGACGACTGAAAGAGCTCTCAGAACAAAATGACACATTCTACAGACCCTCAACCTAACAACAATCAAAACAATCCTCCCCTCGGAGAAACTGTGCCACCAATAGCACACTCCTCAGGCTCAACGATGAACATCAGACCTATCATCCCTGACAACAGAGAGTCGCAACACGAAGAGGCTCAAACATCCTAGATGCCTCGAGGCGCCACCACAAACCCTCTTGTAGACTTATTTATAGTCTAGATGGAGCGTATGATCAAAACAGTGGAAAAGTTCACCCAGAAGCATGCTCAATTTTCCAACCCCGTCCAAGCACCACCCAAAAGAACCCGGATAACAAAGTTCTTGTAGAACCTCAACAAGTAAATCTCGAGAACAGTGAACCACTTACAGAAGGGACCCTCCAAAGTAGCGAGACCCCTGTTGAAATCCCATTTAGGATCGGAGTCGCGGATCCTAATATATTGTACGAACTAGCCAGATCATCATTCTCCGATGCACTCATGGTGACTCGTATGTCAACAAAGTTCACCCCACTGAAGTTTAAAGCATACAATGGCACCACTGACCCGACAAACCATTTGTGACACTTTCACCACATGATGACATTGAAAGAAAGCATGTAGCCCATTTTATGTAGAACATTTTCGACCAGTCACACTTCCGCATCAATGAGTTGGTTCAACAGCTTACTACCAAGATCAATAAACTCCTTCCAGATGCTGGCTACCGCCTTCATCATGAGGTTCATCGATAATCAACGAACGAGGAAGGGGTCACACTACTTGTTCCACATCAAATAGAAGCCCGAGGAAACAATAAAGGAATACGTTACTCGTTTCAATAATGAGTTAACGATGATCGACGGATGCAGCGGCGACACGACCATCGCTACTTTCACCGTCGGTCTAAAAAAAGACCCCTTTTTTATGTTCTGAACTTGGATCCCCCAAAGAACATGGCGATTCTATTGAAAACTGCTAAAAAACACATCACCCTCTAGGAGATGATAGCAGCCAGAAAGAGGGATGAGTCGAAAAAAGGCACGTTTCATCCGACCGAGAAGAACGAAAGAACGACAAGCCTAGAAAAGAAAACAACCAACCAAAAAGACATCGAACTGGAGGCGATTCAGAGTTTGATCAATGAAAGCCTGGAAGACTACAACCCAGAAGATTCAAACACGAGCAATCAACAGGCAGATCGTTCACGACTTTGAAAATGAATTGAGCTGAGGTCCTCGAGAATATAGCAAAGTGGGAAGATGTTAGATGGCCTCCCAAAATGAGAGGATATCCAGACAGGCGAAGTAAAAACAGATATTGTTCCTACCACGATTACTATGGGTTTGATATCGAGGACTGCCACAACTTAAAAGACGAAATCGAGCGCCACATCCAAAAAGGGTGGTTGGAGAGTTCATTAAGTTTAGGGAGTCCAACACGAGAAAAATTGCTACAGAAGGGCAATCAAGGGAGCTAATTTACATCTTGCATGGCACAATTGGAGAAGAAAAGTTATTCAATCGATCTTGGAAGTGATCAATTCGGGATTTATGAGCAAAAATGAGATACCATGAGCTTTCTGCACGACGGGCCAGAACGATGCAGAGCACTCTGACATTCTCCAACGAGGACACAGAAGGAGTCAATTTCCCACATAATGATGCTTTAGTAGTCTTAGTATTAATAGCTAGATGGGAAATCAAAAGGGTACTAGTCGACACTGGCCGTTCGGCTAACCTTCTGTACTTAACAGCGTTCCGCAGGATGCGATTCACCGAGGAAATTCTCTCACCCAACAATCAACACAAAGGAACTGGGCGTGGGAAAACTGAATCCGAATTGAGTAGGGTCATACAAAGTAATAAAAATCAACAGACCATGGCCGTATTGGTTGGAAAATACAAAGGGGGAACAACTACCATGATCGTGGAATATAGAGCACCTGAAATTTTTTATCAATAGAACTCCTTTACATCCCCCATTTTGCGTTCAAACCACAAAATTCTAATCGGGACAAGTAAGTCAGACTAAAAGTCTTATAAAAAAAAGTATGACCAAAGTATCGAACTACGAGAATAACCTAGATACATGCATCAAGACAAACAAGTAAGGCATGAACACAAAGTCAAGACGTTAAAAGTAGGATTTCTGTAAGAAGCTTCTACATGACTAATACGTCGAACATCGAAGCACATTCATAAAAACTTGAACAAACAAGTCGGGATTCTACCAGGAATGTCGAAAGCAAAAAGCTAAGTCTAACAAGTTAGACGGGAAGACATACTGTGTACAGACAATAAAGGAAAAATAAATTCTCATTGATCTTTCAGAAAAAATTACATGAAGTATTCAAGAAACGACATTTATGTCTTCAACGATGTCACTCGATGGCATAGGTTCGGGCGGGCGAGAAGCTGACTATTCCTCAACAATAGGGTTAGTTGGCGGATTTGGAACGGATTCCTCTACATCTTTGAATACTTGCTCAACATAGCAATGATGTTCAGAAAAATCCAAACCTTGTGACTCAATAAAGTCCAAAAAGTCGTGGAGATCGTCGACTATTATCTTCCGATTCGCTGCCTCCGCAACCTTTAACCTATCAATGACTGACGAAAGCTCAGCTCGAGTCGAAATGAGTTCGCTATCAATGGCGGCAAGCCTTGCAAAAGTTGCCGACTTGGCAGTAGAAAACTCGGAGTTCAGCTAGGCAACTCGTGCCACAAAAGCCTTCAGATTAGCAAAGTACTCTACAGTAGAACGCTTGGCCTCATAATGCTCAACCACCAGATTGGACAACTCCTTCTCAACAATACTCAGCTGAGCACGTAGCTTTTCTAGCTCCGCCTTAGAGGTCTCGAGGTAAGAAGCAAGCTTGTCTCGAACAACCTCGACTTCTTTAAGCAAAGTCTGCGTGGCCTTAGCAGCCTTTGCATACTCCACACACTACATTTTTAACAGATCAAACTCATGGAAAACATGAGAAAGAACGAAAGCTTGCCCTGCCAGCTTCTGTTCAACAAGTGCTACTTGATCACGAGCATCCCTATAATCCAACCACATCACGACTGCTTAAGTAAGATGACTAATTCTTTCTATGAGATGCTTAAGGCCTTCATCGAGATGGTTACGTGGCAAATGCACAAGCATGAAACTTCTGTTAGCAAACCGCCCATGACAACCAACGATGAGATTACGAACACCATCTTGCACATCAATCTCAGAAGGCCAGTAGAACTTTTCGGGAACAACCGCGACAGAACGGGGGGAAAAGGGGATATCGGGCACTATCTTGCACATCAATATTGAGATAGCCGCAATAGCAGAAGACTCAAGGGGCTTAGAGCCCTGACCTCAAGCGGCAACTCGATCTTCCAATAAAGGATCAAACTCGAAGTCGCCTAGATTATTTGTGCTTTTAGGATTCTTGCACAACTCAATACCAAGCTGAAACATCTTGTTGTCGATGAGACGGGAATCATCAACTTACAGATTGACAGAACTAGACAAGCCGTATGAAGAGAAAAAACTCTTTTCATGAGCGTCCAAAGGACGATAAACCTCATTTTTGCTCTTCTCGAGAGCTTGATCCATCTCCCCAGCTTCCAGAATGGTAGGATCACCAATATCATGACCACCCTTCTCAGAAGATATTGAAGGAGGGGGAGCCATAGTAGAACCACGAATCGAGGTAGCAAGTTTCTTCCTCTTTGAGACACGACCAAAACTAATCGCCAGCAACTTAGAAGGACTAGGAGGCCTTGGTACCTTCCTCTTTCTGATGCTCGAGCCTATATTACCTGAGTCTTTGGTGATAACACAAGAAACACGGCCCATAGACTCCCTAACGGAGCTCACCTCCCGGCTTACATCTGTATCACTAACTCTAACCAGAGGAGGATGCCCCAACCCCTTGCCAGATACGACGACTTTACTAGCACACACGATGGAAACTTCTGAAGCATGTTTGACCGTAAGCTCTGCATGATTCGCCTCACTTAAGGTATATAGACCACTACGAGTAATAGCGTCCATAGCAATGAAATTTTCTACGAAACTCTGGGCAACTTATTAAGTCGGTCACAAAGTTCTCGTTCCACCAGTGACAATAATGGTTTATTCCTTTTTAGCTCTCAGAACGATCGCAAAATTTGTTGATACGCAACTTGAAATAGTCGGAAGCAATGGATGCGTAAAACCAAGGCCTCGACTAGCTCCCATATTCTTCCCGCAAATTATTGAAGCAAGATGGAGGATGAAGATAGCAAGTATGATTAAGTTTACTCTGAGCCCCACCAAGGAGTGCAAAATCTTGACATTCATAGGAATCTCGGATAAAGTGACCCTTGCCAAGTCCGCGATCAGCACCCTCCAGCCATTCGAAACCATCTGAACGGAAGCAATACCCACGAAATCTAGGTACTCCCAAACGATCTCAAGAGCTGGAAGCCTAAAATCGAAGTGAAAGATGCCAGGGTACAAAGTGTTATATTCAATTTTTGGACGACAAAGACTATCATCCTATTAAGAAAGGATGATCTCGAGATTGACTGGCAAAGAATAGTCATGACGAATGCTATCCAGAGTTGTCCACGTCGCTCACTTAGGTAAGTAGTAAGCTTCGCAAGCATCAAACACGTCACCACCCAAAACCCTGAAGTTTGACATCATTATGAGACAAAAACAAAATAAAAAGGAATCAACAACTTGGAACGAAGGGAACGTAAAAGAAAAGATATTGTTCCAACTTCCTCCTTTTATAAAGATAAAATACCTACTCATGAAAAAATGTACGAGATATGATGGCCGCACGAAATCCCAAAAATCACGTCGAAACGAATAGACGGACGAGACATCATAAAGACAGAAGCACTAATAGTTGGTAACCGCATTAACTACATCGTGATGGTGGAATCTAAAATTCAACCATCATCACTACACCAAAAATACCCATCAGCAACGGTTTGGGACCGTGGGGGTAACCAATGGCCACGGCTAAGAGGTGTGGGCAGTAGAGGCGTCTCAAAATCATCCGTGACGGCTATAAACCGTGGCCAAACATTTTAGCAACGATTTTATGCTCAAGGACGATTGATGATTTAGCCACGGTTATAAGCCGTTGCAATAATTTTAGCCACGGTTTTAAGCCGTGGAAAGTACTGGCCACGATTTTAAACCGTGGCAAGTTATGGCCACATTTCTAAGCCGTTGCAATAATTTTAGCCACGGTTTTAAGCCGTGGCAAGTACTGTCCACAGTTTTAAACCATGGCAAGTTATGGCCACGGTTCTAAGTCGTTGCAATAATTTTAGCCACGGTTTTAAGTCGTAGCAAGTACTGGCCACGGTATTAAACCGTGGCAAGATATGGCCACGGTTGTAAGCCGTTGCAATAATTTTAGCCACGATTTTAAGCCGTGGCAAGAAGAAATTACCACAGTTTTAAACCATGGCAAGCATGAATTACCACGATTTTAAACAGTGGCAAGCATGAATTACCACGGTTGTAAGCCGTGGCCAATTAAAACAAAATTCAAAAAAAAAGAAATCTGGTTTGTTGCGAGAGTTTGAAACTGTTGCAAAATAATATAATACAAAAAAAAATTAAATTTTTTTTGCTGCTGCAGCAAAATCACATCCACATCTTTTTTTTTTTTGGTTAAACCTCCAGTGGGGAGGGGCAGCTATGGGATGCCAGACCTTTATTACTTATCAAAAAAATTGATTTACAATCAAAACGGGGGTACATTACGACTGTACCCGTATAAAAACCAAACAAAATGGACAAAAAACCTTGCCCAATCTAAATTACCGCAACCCCAGCCACAAACTGACTAACAAGACTTGAAGACTAAAAGCCCACTAACAATCACTTAAAACAAGCACATAAGCATAAAGAAGTACCAAAAATAAAAACAGAGTTAGCAACTCTGTTGTGGAGTTAGTGCACCTCCCTGCTCAATCCGCAGCCTCGCTCCTGCAGCACCAACCAACACTCGCATTCCCACACCAAGCAGCACACCACACCCTGCAGTACCCAGGCAGCATGTACACGTCTGGCTACATCTTGCCTCGCAGCAGATCCGCCAGCAACAGTGCCTGGAACCATTCATGCCACCTGCAAAAAGAACAATTTAGTAGAGTGGACTTCAGAAGCATAAATCAACAGATTGGTGTAAAATATGGACGGTTTAGAATATGCAAAGTTTGGTATTGTGGTCTAAGGAGCTAACCTGCTCTGCTTCCAACACCAAGGCAAAGTGCTGAAAAATCAAGTGTTTCTCTTACGGTCATCTCGGGTATGTGCAAGTCATTTTGACTTATGTACGCCGATGTTTTATGAGGAACAAACTCATCAAGTTTGCATCCATTGTAAGATACATCCCCTGTTATCTGAAATGGAAGAGAAATGTATTGGGATAACAGTAATGAGTAAATTGATTTTACCTTATATAGAAACCTCAGTTAGCTGATAAATGAAGTTCTAAATTACTGATTAAGCTTGCTGCTTTGGCATTTTCTTCTTATAATTCTAATTTTTCATTGTTTTGCATCATGTAGCAGCTATAGTAGCATGTCCACTTAGATTACAATCCATATAAATGAAATTAAGGGTGTGCTTGTTTGCTGGAGTTTTCTATTGGAAAATATCACATGCAAACTCAAATAAGCGCAGACAAATGACATTTTTAGAGGCAATTGTTAGCCAAGAGTTACTCAACCATCAAATGCAGCCCAACTTCTTTTCTTGAAACTAATAACAGGTCAGAGTAACTGTGAAACTTGGAGATTTCTGAGTTTCTTTTGTTTTATGTAAGAGAAATGGTATAATCAAAGATTTGAAGGAAACATTTCTTGTAGATAGCTTATTTTACCATTTTATTATTTGCGGGGGAACTATTGTAAAAACAATCTATTTGTAGATATTTATTTTTCTAATGAAAATCCAACCTTGAGAGACTTGCTTAATTTTCCTGCCAGGGCCAACAACAAGGTGGTCTTCCCACATCCTGGAGGCCCAAGTAGAAGAGTCATCCTGCAATGCAAAAAATCCTCTGTAAGTGAACATTTTCAGCTTTGCTTTTGAAGAATTAGAGAATAGCTTATTAGTGGGACCAAATCCAAGATTGGGTAACTAAAAGATAGTAATTCTACAAGTAACTTTAGAGCCCAATTGTAAAATTTTCCAGAAAGACTTATTACTGTGCCTGTGGTTCAAAGACTGAAAGAAGATTGAGTACAACATTGTTGTTTCAATGTTTTGTTTTACAGTGAAACTTAACTGTACCAAACATCCATCATCCATGATGAAGGAAAGAAAGTACACCAAGCAAATTAAAGGTGAAAATCCAGAAGAAAAACTTGACCCATTCTTCTTTGTAATTATAGTAATATATATATTTATAATTTCAACCAAGCACTCTAATAAAATTCATCTCATCAGAACAGAACAATAGCCATGGATTCTTCCTTATGGAACCTCACTTGTTTTGCAATAAATATGCACAAGTGGAGAATTTACCTGATTTGGGAGTTCCATCAACCTTTGCAGATATTCATCCCTCTTCTGGGGATCAGATTCTGCTTGAATCATATTACCAATAAGTTAATTTTCAGTGCAGGGATATGATTTCAGATTGCAATAAAAAATAAGTTAATTTTTTTAATTGAATGAAGAAACACTTATCTATCCAAATTCATGCAATAAACAATAAACATTGATTTGTAGCAAATTCATGCATGATAACTTATCTATCCAAAACCAAAGTGAAGGAAGGAAGAAAGTATTCACATACCTTAGACAACAGAGAGTGAGCAGGGGAGAGGGAAGTGAGTATGAAGCAATATTAATTTGAATAAATAGACCTACAATGAAGAACAATGGATAATTAATCAGTCATTACAATATAATAGAAAATGCATAGAGAAACAAAACAGTGAATGGGGAGCAATATAATCAGTCAATCAGCTTGGCCACAATATCCTCCTGCACAATCAGATTTACTTATACAAGGAAAAGGCATAGAGAAACAAAACAGTGAATGGGGAGCAATCTGTTGATTGCTCTGTCAGTGAAGGGTGAGTGCCATATTTGTCATCCCAGTACATTGTGCTGTATGCTGAGTACCTGAAAAGGCAGGGGATAAAGAGGAAAGGTCATCCTGGAAGAAGCAAAATAATACTGTTTTAAGATTTGGAGTTTATAGTGGAGTCACCCACCGGGCAGAGTTCTTTTGTTATTTCATTCAAGGTCTTTTTGGGCTTCTGATGTATGACCTAAAGTCCCAGAAATTAAACAGAGGATTAGGCTAATACTAAAATGAAAATAATGCACTACTGAAACAGAAAACATGCTTGTCTAAATCGCACCAGGAAACCAACTGCTTGTCTGATATGCCTTAACACAACTTCCACAGATTATGTATGGGAGATAGATATGTAGAAATTAATGTATCTAAACAAAAATAGAAGAAATATAAATGAAAAGCAAATTTGAATATCACCCTTGCTCGCCTTGGATCAGCCATCTCGTACGGGCCGGGATGAACATGAAAACCACCCACATTTTCGGTCACTTTCGAACCATCTGAAATAGAAGGCATTGAAACCCCCAATTGCAGGTCAAGATTACCATCAGTACCTACCAAATTAAGAACCCCATTATTGATCAGTTAAATTGACACCATGTCGATAAAGCTTGGAAATAACAACATAAAACATCATCTAATATATCACTAATACCTCCATTATCAGATGAATTATACACTTAAAGTATATCTACAATTGGAAATTTTAAAATTAATGGTGATGAGATAAACAAGCCTAATTCAGAAGTCTTAAGGATTCGATAAGATTAATTATTGTAAAATCATGCAATTAACACAATCTCTATATCTAAGATACAACAAGAGCATCAATAATTCCAACTTTTAATTCATAGATTCCTTACTTCTTGCCCAGAAACTGCCCCATCCAGGTCTTGCAATCACTTGATCAATGGTAAAATCAACCTTAAGGAAGGGATCACAGGACCCAAAACCAAAGTAGGAAAGGGAAAACCACAGTAAGACCTTAAAAGAAGGGATCACAGGAACCAAAACAAAAGAAGGGATAAAGTGGTACAATCATCCATCTTAAAATGCAAAAGTATTCTCTAATTGGAAGAAAGAAAAAAAACCTTCATGAAATCCATCTGTGAATGAGATAAATTAAGATTACTTACAGGCTAATATCCTCCATGCAGATAATACAAGCTACCTCAGATGAGGACTGCGCTGATGGATGACTCTTACGCTCAAGCACGTAAACCCATATGAATGTCTATGTGTAGATAACAATAAGAAAACAAAGTGTCAATCAAAAAACAAATATATTTGGCATTATGAATGTCTTATGTGATAATATCATGATCTACGTAACAGGGACAGTACGTTTATTAAAAAAGAAGCAAGAGCGTGTCCATATGGGTCAAACACTCGAGACGCCGACACTTGATTAAACAGGTTTGAGCATCTATCTTTTTTCACATATCGTTTGGGTAGTACAACAGAGTCTGGTGGGTTCTTCTTCTTCTTCTTTTATTGTGCTAAGTGCATAAAGCCATCGGTATTTGTAGCTATTGTGTATACTGGGGTTAATTCAACACTTCCCTGGTCGATTTGAGAGATGAGCAAACTGTCTTCAGGACGCAAAGCTACTGACGACAATTGTGGGATTGAGGTAGCATTATCATTTAACATGATTATGTTATAATTCCTCTATGCGGGAATGCCATCCTCATTAATTTAGGGCCCTGAGGGAATACTTAAGATAGCATAAATAAACAGAAAACAGAATGAAAGCATATTAATTGTTGTCATGTCATTGATTATGTGCATAAATGATACAAGGCAGGATTGCATGACCTGCTCATGAATTACTTCAAAGAAAAACGCTCCAAGCAAGTTCGAATACAAGTTCAAGAAAATACCATCTAGTAAATGCTGCCAAATGTGAGTGAAAGAAATCCTTACTGGAGCCAAATTCAAGCATGAGAAAAGGGAGAACCAGATAACAGACTACTCAGAGTTCTAATCCCACTGTCAGAATTATTGCCATTCTACTTTCATTAGTATTCTTGCTGCTAAAAGCCTCGACTAAACTGGAATCCAATATTAATTCCAAAATGCTGGCTGTATAATCCATCATTATGCCAACGATTCCCAACATGGAATTCCACATCCTCTGAATGTTTGCACATCTAGCTATTTTGCTTGAGAACATGGCGCAGTTGCATCTTCTTGCTTTCCATCCTTGCTTCCAAAAGCTTTGCTTTCAAAGTGTTCTTTAGAACGCCTCTTGTCCAGTCAATGCACTTTCCACGAGTTAAGTGTGAATTCCTTGCATCAGGTGAGCTCCACTCTTCCACTACGTTCGGGGACATGCACCCATTTGAAAGCCTCCCATTTGTTCCTTCAACTGTCATCTGGTTTCCACCATTGCTAGGATTCGATCGCCAAAGCCTGGATATGGAAGAAGATTTCTTCAAACGCCTCACTGAAACAGAGCTGATTTCAGTCTCTGAAATTTCTTCCCAATGCGGTAAGCCTACAGACACACTACTATCTCTCTTAGTCTTGTTTACGGAAAAATCACTACCTTCAGGAGAAAAACTTGAGCCATGTTCCTCAGTATCAGTAGAGGTCTCCAAACCACTCCCATATTCTTCCCCATCCCTTTTTTGATCGATAAACCCATTTGAATATCTCTGCTCAGAGTTCTTAATAAAACACTTGTCTTCAGAATTTGTGATCTGGATTTTAGATTCCTGTCCTGAATGGCTGTAATCGAGGCATGGTTCTATCTCTCTCTCAGTAGGTCCGCTGGATTGGAGATCTTAAAACACAGTGAATATGTCCTTTGATGGATCTGGAGGCTTGTAAGAAAATTCCTTCACATCTGCAATATTTATCGAGTTAGACGCCTCTTTCAACAGCTCAACTTCTCTTGTTTCCATCATATCTGCGGTTACACCTCTCAATTTAAGAAATGCCTCGGTATCGACTATAAGTTTGTTCAACTAGGAATACTTTTCTTCAAGAGTCAGCTTTGCATCTATCAGTTTCATCTGAACACGTTCCTCACGCCATACCTCTGCCATTTGTAACATCCTCCTCTCATCTTCTAATTCTTCACGCAATTTTGCGGCCTCACTCTTAAGAGTTTCAATTTCAGCCTTTTCTTCTCCAAGCTCCTTTGCAAGTTCGTCACATACTTCCTCCATGAGCTCTCTTTCTTTTCTCTCTTTTTCATAATTCTGCATAAACTGCCTCGCTGATAACTTGATCGCAGCAAGTTCATTAATCAATTTAGCGTTTATAATTTCCATCCTTGGACAATTTTTCCTTTCCCTTTTCATTTCATCCTTGACATCATCAATCACTGCACGCATCTTCTCGTGCTCTCTTCTCTGCCATGAGGCTTTTTCATCAGCAACTTTCCTGATATAATGCTCAAGTTTCTTCTTCGAGGATTGACGGTCGGCCTCAAGCTCGCTAATGCAAGTATGAGCTTGCTCAAGTTCCGCTTGTAGGTCTGAAACAACAGAGGTGGAAACAACCTGTTGGTCTTCAAGAAGTTTCATATGGCTATAGAACTTGTAGACCTCATCAGATGTTTTCAAACCAGAATCCCACTTTGTTGCATGCTCTCCTACAGATTTAAGTAATGGCAGAGAACATTCAACCTAAACAAAAAGGAAAAACAAGACTATTGTCAAAACTGCCTACTCCTGATAGCAAATATTTTGGAGTTAGTAGATTGGCTATATCATTATGTGCAAAAGGAAAAATCTTGGTTATAAACTTACAATTCTAAAATGGTAAACCTTTTTCAAGATAAGCACTGTTAATAATCTGTTCTTAAACTGCATTGACAATCTACAGAATGGTTTGCAGGGAGGGACAACAATCACTCACGATAAGAAAAAATGTATGGCAAATATGTGAAAGAGAGTGACCGATATTTTTCTAAACTGTTAAGTGAATGCAGCAGGTAGGTAGACAGTTAAGATTGTGTCATCCGGAGCAATTGCCTGCATAGGGAACTTTATGCAGGACTTGGCGAAAGGTGGTATAATAGAAGCTATTATATTTCCTACATGAGCATGTTTCCTCTATCAATATTTAAGTACTCTGCTTTCCAAAAAAAAAAAAATTAAGTACTCTACAATTTTCAAATGGGAAAATAATTGATTTTAATATGAAAGACTCTTAATGAAAGAAGTACCTTATGCACAATTTGGTTATTTGGAGCAGAGATGGCAAGAGAATTCTGCAACAAATCCTTTACTTCTGTTCGGTACTCTCCACTACTCTGATGACTTAGAATTGGGACATCAACTAGAACTTCACCATGCTGCAGCAAAGAGTTAAAAAAGGATATTTAGTTCTTCTCAATTTCCACAGGTCAGACTTTCTTTATTTATAAATTGTTCAAGTTTGAAATCTGACACCCGCCGTATTAGTGTCCATACACGTAGAACTTGAATGCTATTAAAAAATTAACTTAATTAACCTACTCTAGAATATAACTGAGAGCAATTGCACGTACACTTCTAAAAGGATGGAGGTGAATCCTAATCTAAAGCCAGTAAGATGCATACTCTTCTTCAACATATTAAGTTGTTCCTTTTACAAAGTACCACTTATTAATAAATAGCAATCCCCATTCTTCCTTTATTAACGAAACCTTAGTGTTAGTCAAATGTATCATCTTGTCTACGCAACCCAAATTGTAATGCAACATAATTGATTTTTCCCTGAAAAATCCAAACCACATGCCAGATCCACTAACATAAATTTTGCATTCTTTGTAGTCACTCCCTTACAAGTGTTCATAAACGTAGAACTTCACCAAATGTTTAAGAATAAATTGACCTCGAAACCAACATAGGAACATTATCAAACATAAAAATACCACAATTAAAGCATCCCAACAACACCATGTATAATTTGGCTGTATAGAGGCCAAATTATGCATGGTGTGGAGTATACATACAATGTGATCCAATTGAAAAATACTAAAATCCACCCTTGGTTCTACCAGATGTAGTTGCTGAAGGTCTGAAACTAATTGTAATTCAGGTACAGGCAGCCTTTTACCGCAAATTTTGGACATATACATCTGGCTATATATTTTAGACAAATGGCAAAATGTACATATGAGACTCATTTTGCTAGGTGATGTCAGAGATGCTACAAGAGTATGACTATCCATTTAGCCCTATTCTATTGCAAGAAACAACATTATGGAACCTAACCTGCACTCCACAGGAAGATTTGATCTATGTTATGTAAAACATAACTCTATGCCAAAGTTGGACGCTAACAACCACAGCACTAGACTACTAGCATCCATACAATTGATGGCATCACTAAAAAATTCATTTAAGAAACCTTGTCAACATAGTACTGAAAACAATTGCATGGATACTTTCGAAAGGGTGGACAACGCCTATCCTAATTGACACCTGGATAACTTCATTACACTCATTTGCTATCGGATCAAACTTTACTGATTTGTGAACGCTGGATTATAAATGAAAACCGTGATACAAATTTGTAATCGTTGAGTGATAAGAGAGAAATGTGGAAACAAAGTGCCATGTGGAGGTAGTTAATGAAACAAAATATGATCTCATTTCCTTATATGAAGTGAAATTATCTCACTTCTCTGGCTTTTTAAGAAAACACCGGAGGGAATGCTATACTACATGCCTTCGTCATAACCAAATTGACAATTTTGTTGATCCACAACTGTAGATCTCTTTATTGTTAATTATGTATCATCAGTCTTCCGCCATTCAACTTTCTACTTACCAAACTAGTACTAGTCGTACTATCATAAAATCTATACATTGGAATGAATTTCATCTCATGGCCCACATTGTAATGCATATTTCAGTTTTCCCTAAATCATCCTAAACAACTACACCAGCTCCAAACACATAACATTGTACTCACTCATTCACACTAATATTCATCAATGTAGAATTTTAACCAAACCATTAACCCTAAAACCACCAAGAAAACCCTGACAAGAACAAAATCTAACCTAGTAATGGTCCTATTCTAATGTCATGGAAAAAACATTGTATCTAACAGATCACACACCTAACACCTCAAATTTTCCAACTTTAATTACCCCAAATCAAGAAACAGACTAAACTATCAAATAACAAGTAAACATCCAAGCTTTTTACTCAAAACCATTAAAAAAAAAAAAAAGGAGAGATCCCGATACCTCAACTTCCAACCAATCATCCACACTCTTCTTCTTCTTCAAATCTCTTCCTTCACTTCCATCAAACTCCGGAAGCTGCAACTGCCACAGTTCCGCCGCCAGCTTCCTCGCCGATACCACAATCTCCCCACCACCCCTCCTCCTCCCTTTCTACATTTGGGGATTCCCTCTCCACCTGAATACAGACACCTCCTCCTCCTCCTCCATTTTCCACTTCAACAGCGGCGTCACCGGCCCTCTTCCTCCACCTCCTCTACCATTCCTCTTCACTCGAATTCCACTAGGGTTCTTCGATTTGCGCAAATGCGAGCTCCTCGATCTCTCCTCTGCGCAAATTTTTTTCGCAATAGCGCGAACCTATTTTCGCCACTGTTTCGCAATAGTCTTCTCCACTGTTTTTCCCCAATTTTTTCCGCCAAAGCGCGAACCTATTTTCGCTCAAAGCGCGACCCTATTTTCGCTAAAGCGCGAAACTGCTCCCTCCACCACAGCCACGTGCAAAGCTTATAGCCACGGTTTTAAACCGTTGGCAATTAGCCACTGTTTTAAACCGTTGCAATCCTTTTTGGTGTAATGTTAGCCACGGTTGTTTTTCTTTAGCCACGGTTTAAATCGTTGGCCATTATAGCCACGGATTTTTGCCGTGGCAAATAAACCAACGGTTTAGAGCCGTGGTCATCTCCCTGTAGCTAAACAGGTCTTTTGGTGTAGTGCATACAGTTAGTGGCCACGCGAACATGCCCACTAACTAAGGGGGGAAGTAATTGATGATACATCAAATAAGACCGACATCACAGCCGTACACCTGGCAGAAATTATCCATCATGAAGATCAAGTATCCCAAGACTAGGCCAGTGTATAAAGTCCAAAAAGAGCAAATCCAATCAAAGAAAGTCCAGATAAGGCCCGTTAGAATTAATCATAATCAGAGGCCCAAATTCAAGCCCGATAAAGTTCTCCCTCAAAGGGAAGGAACGTTACATAGAAAAAAAAGTCGCGGAGGGAGTTACGCCTCCACGGACGTATCTTCATAAAGGAGGAGACTGTTACAGAGGATGTTTCCTCTCGTTGCACCTCACATGCTTAAGTCATGCAGAGAATTAACTACGACCATTATAAAAGGTAAAATGAACATTCGACAAAGGTATGTAATTTTAATTGAGTTCTATCAAGTTTTTTCTCCATCTTCAACTGAGTTACTGACTTAAACATCATAGTGCCTTCAACCACCAAAAAGGTGGTTTTTTGCAATCTAACATTTGTTTTGCAGGTTTTACTTATTGGATACTGAATTTTGGACGCATCAATTATTATTACAATATAATTAATGAACTCTTATTTATTTAAGAAAATTTACGATCAAAATACTTGGAATGCAATAATCAAAATATTTTCGACAAGTTTCAGGATCATTCGGATCAAAATCCGATATTTCAAAAACTTTTCATTTATGGTTCCAAACATTTTTGGAATTATTGGAAATCGACATTTTTCGAAATCAAATTTTTTTGAAATTTTTTGGCATAGAATTTGTCGGAGTTGGATTCCCATTAAACTTGGACAGTCATAAACTTGAAAATATCATTCAAAAGCTACCCAACTCATGAATATTGGTGTCAAACGTCAAAAAAGCAAAGTGAAGGATAAGAAAACTAAGTCAATTCATGAAGGCCAAGTCAAAGCTACAATGAACAAAGTCCAAGCACTACACCAAAAACCCCCATTAGCAACGGTTCTATACCGTGGGCGTAAGCCATTGCCACGGCTAAGAGCCGTGGACTACAGGGGCGTCGCGAAATCCTTTGTAACGGCTATAAACCGTTGCTAAAATTGTAGCAACGGTTTTATGCTTGAATGGGGGCGTGATTTTCAGCAATTAGCAACGGTTATAAACCGTTGCAATAATAATAGCAACGGTTTTTAGCCGTGGCAAAAATAGCCACGGTTTTAAGCCGTGACAAGGTGTAGATACTAGCAACGGTTTTAAACCAAGTCTAATTAAGTAGCAACGGTTTTAAGCCGTGGCTAACCCTAGCCACGGTTATAAGCCGTGGCAAGGTAGCCACGGTTTTTAGCCGTTGCAATAGTTAGCCACGGTTTAAAACCGTGGCAAAAATTTATTTTAATTTTTTTTTATTTATTTATTTATTTTTTGCTAACAAATGACTTTCACCATCAAAGTATAAGTAAACAAAGCACCCGTTTCAATATATCCTAGAAACGTTTTTTCTTCTTTTCTACACTAGCTTTAATGTCAAACAATTATCGACTGAAAATATTGGATGACTAAAAAAAATTCATTATACATAGAAGTCATGTTTTGAAAAACAGTATATGGAAATCTATCCATGAAATAACTGCTCAAGACTTGCAGTAGTTGAATTTGTTACTACCACAAGGGTGGTCACCGGAGAAAAGAAAAAACATATTCCCACATGAGAGATGTGCAACTTCAACCAGTTACTGTCAAGAGGCACTGAGCACGGATGCTCTACTGAATTTTGTGCCTAACTATAGTGGAGAAGAAGAATCAAACACGTTTTCTCGCCCTTGCTCTGCTCACGGCACTTTCAAAAAGTTCAACATACTGGTCAGCAGAAGTTTCCCAACTGAAATCTATTTTCATATCCTTTTGAACAAGCTGCTGCCAATCTTCACTTTTCTTGGTATAGTAGCTGAATGCCCGTTCCAAAGCGCCGTTCAATCCCTTTACATGATTGGAATGGTGATCAGAGTGATGGTAAAAATAAATGTGTCTGTCTGAGTTACAGCAGTATGATGAAGTGAAAAGATCAGTAGTAGTCTCTATATATTATTGAGGAACTGATATCCTTACCTGCTCATCAGGTGATAAAAATGTAAAACCATTGCGAAACTGATGTGGGATGGTTTCATCGTCTACATCAAAAACACTACAAGGACAATGGTTTTGTTAATGAAATTAAGAAACCAGGCTACAAACTCAACACAACATGAACGACAACAAGGACAGATGAATTTACCTATCATTTAAGCCCCCAGTTTTCCTAACAATAGGTATGGAACCATATCTCATTGCTATCATCTACAACAAAATCAGATTACACCTCAAAAAAATTAATCTCCAGAGCCATATGCAGTGCACTGGTTACAATATTAATTTATGGACAAATTGCTTGTGAACTTGCTGCTTCAGTGTATAAGCTACCATCTCTATATCTTAACGGGGTGTAGCAAGAGGTTCAAGTCCACTAAATATATGTCAAGAAACTGAAAGGGTTGATTAAGAAGCAATTTTTAAGGTAAAAACTTTGTTGTGCGTGTGTGATCTGAAATAACCCTCAGAGACCCTACACTTTTCAAATTTTTATACTTTGGTTTCAGTAAAGAATTTCAGGACTTACCTGCGTTAGTCCGCATGGCTCAAAAAGTGATGGGATGATGAACATATCAGACGCTGCATAGATAGAATGTGACAGTGCCTCATCGTACTTTAAAATCAAGCGAATGTCAGGGTGACTTTCAAAATGTTTTGCAATACCCTCGAACTCTCTCTACACAAGAAAACAGTGGTTGTTTAATTCCCAAAGACAACCTCAAATGCACTTGAAACTGTAAAGAATATCAGATAAGCAAATAATAATTACACTGCTTCACCAGATTTTACTGAAAGGTCTGCATTTGATTTAGACATTAATTCTACTTTTGACTTATCAAATTTTTGGTGGTGATCAACGTGTAAAACTTTAGAATGTATGTCCGAAAAAATACTGAAACCAATGTTTTTGTATTTAATATATAGGTCAATCAAACTCAAACATGAGTAATAGTATATTAGTATGGTGCCAACTTCTACTTCCTATCTTAATTTTTTCTTGATTCTTAAGAACAACAACATTATGTAAGAACAGACTAATTTTTGTGAAGATGATCTTCATTGTGGAGAAACCATCATATTAAAAAAAATCAGCCGAAAACTCTACTACTTGTGGGCAACATACAACATAAAAGAGATAAGTCTTTGGTTTGACAAGCATTGTTGCAGTTGGAGCTTTGATCAATCTGAAAGGAAATGTAGAAAACATGCAAACTGAAGTCTTTAAGGGAAAATTACTTGGATATGCTCGTCAGGACTTGAACCTAAAAGAACAAACTGCCCTCCTAGCTCCATTGTTCGAAATATTGCATGCCTAATGAGATGGACACCCTTCTGTGGAACCAACCTTGTTATGCACCCAACCTAGTTCAGCATACATCAAAGAATTCAAGTAAGAAGTATGAACATAGTGAAAATTTAAGAATGATCAACTGCTTATCCACTATTAAGAAGCAGCAAAAAAGTTGCATTAAGAATACATTCATGAACAAGATTCAATCCATGAAAAACCCACACTGGTAGAAAAGTTATCTATATAAAAATACAGAAACTTTATCTAAAAGTTAGATTGTAGGCCTTGTCACTGACATACATAACCTGCTCTTATGGATGTTTACAAACACTTTCCTATGCTTGGTCAGTGTTGATCATCGTGATATGATGCTCAACCTCGTGACAGAATCATGAGGTTTTATCTCACGGTGTCGGTCACTGATCAGTGATCACTGATTGGCTGATATGAAAAAAGTATGAGAAAGGCGTAAAGTGATTACCAGTGGCTGCCCAGAGTTGGCAGAGGAGAGTTCTAAATTCTTTCTCAGAGCTTCTTTGTTTTCTGCTTTCCCTTGAAGATCATCAGCATTATATTGAACTTCAAGAGAAGTATCAGTAGAAGGATCCCATGCCTCAGTATCAATTCCATTGAGAACTCCACAAAACTTTTTGGAGAAAGAATTCAGAGTTGCGTGAAGGCCTTTTCCACCCTTCAAAATAATAAAAAAAAAAAAAAAAACTAACTAGAACATTTAAAAGAAAAATGAATTTCAAGGGAAGCAGTTTTAGCCAACAGTTGCCCTGCTCATCCTTAAAAAAATTTTATAGGGGTGCCTGAAAAGTGTTGGCACGGTGAAAGACACTTTTATATCAGCAACATTTGATCTTTGATCAGGGATTACATGGAGATTGCAGGAAAAAAAATAAAAAATAGTTTGTTTTGAATATATATGTATCCATGAAGAGAATCGGATTCTTCCTTCTTGTGGACTTCAAAAAATTCCAATGTGTGCAAGTCCTTTTAAATTTTCTAAGTTATATGAATACTATAAGATAGCAGCCTCATATTTACAAAAATGAACATCAAGACTGACAAGGAAAAAATGAAGAGGGCTGAATTCCAACCTGACTTGACAAGACTATCAAAGCTGGAAAACAATGAGTAGCAATGGTGCGTAGCAAAGAAAAAAATTTCAGACGATGTTCAGGATAATCTTCGAAGTTTTTTGTGATCATCTGCCAATATCAGATGTAAGTTAAAAACACATTGAGATATGAACAAGTATTGTTACTTGGACAGCTAGACTAACCTCCAATGTGCATTCAAAAATGGCTTCAAATATACGAGGTACATCCTCTGTCATCACCCCCTTATACCTGCATAAGACATGTCAAAAAGATAAGCATTCATCCTTTTTCTACTAGGTCCTAGTGTAAGATAGGCAAAACTTAGCTAATGCTCACTTAGAAATGAAATAAATAGTAATTACTACATTCACGCACTATTGTTACCGATACTTCCATAGGGCAAGAATAAAAGAGGCATATGTATGCTAAACTAATAAAACGCAAGAATAACAAGGCACGTGAATAATCAAGTGCCAAAGTGGAAGTGAATCATTTAGCATTTAATGGCACATATGCTTACTTGTTTATAATTGTGGCAAAAAGTGAAAGGACCTCTGACTCCCTGGCATCAGGCAAATTCCTAGCATAGTCGCCAAGAACATGATCCATCATCGGTGGCACAAATTGCTTTCCGATTTGAGGCTGCTCTTCAGCCTTGTCCAGAAAAGTTTCAATGAGCTTAAGTGTTTCTCTTTTCACAGATCTGTTATAGAGGATTGAAAAGCAAAAGATGTAACAAAAAAAAAACTACAAGTGTCATTTCACAGTGTTCATCAAAAAGGTAGGGTCCCCTTCAATAGCCAATTTTAATGGACACTTCACTTGAGTAACATATCAGAAAGCTAAACAAATAACAAATATTCATGCTTGAGTCATTGTGAAGTAAAGCGTTCAAGAAAAAGTGCTCAAGAAATTTTCAACCGAAGAAGATTATGGATGCCTATATGAAATGCTCTAACTAATGAAAGGAAAAAGTCGCATGAAGAGCAGATAGATTTTCACCATTTCAGAGTGTGGTTCCTCTTAAATCTCTTTCCTCTAAAATGTCGTCAAATATGTTGCTCAACCTTTCTTGATGAAAACACAACTCTCTATGTATGCATACCGTGTTTGAGCGCCAATAACAAGCTATAAAACTTTAGCTGTGTACAAATAAGCGATAAAGTTCTTCTGATGAGTATGTTTGGAACAAAACTACAAAAGATAGCCATGAAAAATCATGTAATTAAAAAAATGACCACATACGCACCTATAAGGAATCCAACAAGAGGGATTGGTTCTAACAGTTACTCAATTTTCTCAAGTCTTTGCCTGCAATTTTTATTTATTTTCTTATGTAAGCCAAGATCAGGATAAATGCAATGCATAACTTTGAAATTGACTTAAAAACACATATCATTACCAGATACACTTGCTAAAGAATGGATCTCTCATGAGATAAAATGCCAAGAGCATCTTTCGCCTCTTTACCTATCAACAAGAGATGAGAGCATATTTAGCAAATTCAATGTGTTTTCATAATTGTTGAGAGAAAATTCTAATCCATGGTAATACCCAATGAGGACAGTGGGTTTTCAGAAAACTCAATTGAGATCAATAACGATAACCCATATTGGGCTCAGAGGGTTTAAATGTATGACCATGTGAAGCCAAAGAAGACTAACCTCATTTTTCTCTGAGGTTGAAAGAGGGAAATGTCCATCAGATCTACCATGACCTAACAATTAACAAAGGAAGCAGGCCCATTCAACCACTGAAGCTGCAAGAACAACAGCACCATGAGCATAGAGAATCTTAAAGTTCTGGCCATTTCAATCATTATATGACCAAATCCATAATAAATAAACACCTTTTATATTACTTGGAGGTTCCACTCTCATAGCTTGATGGAGTTGTAGCCTGCTCAACCATGTTGGATCAGATATCAGCCTACGGTTCTCTCCAAATCTGTTCAATGAAGACAATGCCCTTCCTTCCAGATTCTGTGGGTTACGTCCATAATGATTATGCAAGTAACCAAGCACATGGTGCACACCAGGTTTAGGAAAACTGCCTATTCTATACTGGGAATCTAAGGCTTTAGAATCCTCTGGTACATTCAATTTCTCCCCTCCCTGCAAAAGCATCTTGTATCCACTATCTCGCAACAGAGCTAGCCTAACTTAGTACCTGAATCAAACCAAAATACCAAGTACTTAAAATTTAAACCAAAAGCACTTCCATTTTCAGTGTGAATCTCATCCATCAACCTTACATGGAAGTAAACCTAAGAAAATGTACCTATATGGCGGCGGTCTAAAACCCTCATATTCATGCTAAAGGGCTTGTTTCTTAATATCCTCCTCGGCTACTGTCTGCAGAAATTGGGGTAGTCAAAACATTTCAGACTAGCTTTTTCTACACAACAGTTGCAGAGGCACCAAAATGTCAAAACTTCTTGTGGTGAAAAGCACGTGTACTCAGGCAAATGCAAAGGGAACAAAACATACCTTCTCAGGAATTGTTACATTTTCATGCAAACACGGAATGTGTGTGTAGCTTGTGGGACATTCATACAATGCACATCTTTCAAAATGAAAGAACAATTTTCAATCAATACATACCAACAAGTTTTAAATGCTATTCAAACTTACAATACATGGTCCTCCATAATGCCTTCCATTCCCTTATGGAGAGCAAAATTGGCTAATCCTGAATCCTCACAACAGACAGATATAAAACCATTCATCCCTCCACTGCAAGTAAAATTCACAAACATGTATAATAATAATCAGGCTAGTATGAAATGGAAAGATGAAAATCCTAAACTTAAGTTTTCAAGAATGCTAATGACTGCACTCACAACCTCCGCCAAGCTTTCCCTTACACCAAGAATCAACTCTCTCAAAGTCTGGTCCCAAGCTTTCCCATGCATTCCTGAAATTGGAAACCCCCACTATCAACACATAATCAGCTGCAACAACCTCAACATCTTCAAGCTGGTATTCATCTTCAACTCCATCATCCTCTACCTCACCACTTGAATCAACCTTGAAGGACACAAATTGATTCAGCATCAAAATGATAATACACCAAAATAGAAGTTGACTTTGTAGTAAGTATGTAGCTTGTGGTTTAAAAGTTCAAATAAGATGAGTTTGTTAGTTACTCGGTGAAAAAAAAAATTTCAAGTTAAATAACTTATCGCAACTTGACAAAATCCACTCTTTTTAGAATAGCATTCAAGTGAACAAATACCTTTACAGTGGACCTAAGTTACAGAATCTAATTCAAGAAAAATTTCTTCATATGGAAATCAATTAACCTTTAAAATGAAACCATCTGACTTGGTCAAAATCAAAGCTTTGATTTGCCTTTACATGGAAGTGGATTAATTTTTAAATGTTGATCACAATTTAGCCATTACCAAAGCAAGGTACTAGGAATAAGTGGACAGATTAAGTGGCAACTGTACCTCTTTAACAACGAACTTCAACGTGTTAGAGAACTTCCCAAGAACTGCACCTTCTGGCTTCTGGAATGCAATATATGTCTGCCCTGGAGAATCATAAGGAAGTGAGCTTAAAGCCTTGCATGCTACTTCCACAAAATCCTCAGCTTCGAAAGCATCAACAATAACAGACACCTGAAAGCAAGCCAGAGCATAACTGTCAAAGAAGTTTTATTCAAAGGAAATGGACATTGAATATTGCATTTCAAAATGGATAGTTACATTTTCCAGCAGTTGTTGAGGAATGGTATTTGTGCAGTTATACTGAAATACAACATGCTCATCATAAATGTGCTTCACAACATTGACAGCATACTCCGTCTCAGGTTCTGTCAGCTCTACTGGTGGTGAGGACTGAAGCGCACCAAAAAAAAAAGTGAGCATCATGTCAACACACAATAATTAGGTCCATGGAAAAGAATAAGGGATGAGAGAATTTTTATCATTCTTTCTTTTATTTCTGTATCTTTCTCATGTCCGTTTTTTTTTTTATTGTTTCTTTTGTCAAACCAAAACACATATCTCAGAGATTTATTCTTCCCTTTCTTGTTAATCAAATTGACTACCACTTCTAATTTATTAAACCTTTGGAAGATAAAACATCAACATTTGCAGAGGAGCAAGATATTAGGTTCTCTTTTGCTATCAACGCTAATTACTAGAAAGTTGACAAGTTCATGAATTAGTAAAAAAGCAATTCACCATTAGCTAGGCAGAGTTCTGGCCAGAATCTTAACCCTCCTTTAAATTATTTATTGCAAACTACAAATACAAAACACCTGAATATAAGCTTTTCTAGCACAGGTTGCTTTGTAATTTCATATCAGGAGGGTCATCTGGGAATCCAATGAGAACAATAAGGTTGGTGGGGAAGATAATTATATATATGCAATAGGGTAGGTTAACCAATAATTGCCTGGAAGCAAAAAACAGTTGCAATAAGGTTGCTACTTATTTGACCATTGGCAACAAAGTATATCTACATAACTAGCTAAAAGACTAAGTGTTTCCAATTTCTAGCGAGAGACGACACTGTCCTTTTCATCTCTCACTATCAACCCTTCTCCTAATCTTTTGACATAATCATTAGATTAACACTATCATGAAACATGCATCTCTTAATCACCAACCACTTCCATGTATCATGATTTCATATTGCCGTATGTTAAACTGATGTGGCATACATACCTGGAACTCTACTTTTAGTACTTTTCAGCCCAAGCAGTCAGCTCCCAGCAACCCGGACAGCACCAACGCAAGCTCTGTGGTGGACTACTTATCATGAATAAATTGTGATCAAAGGTGGGGGGTTGAACTTCGATGAAATATGATACGAGAATCCAATTTTGTAGGAAGAGTAAGGAGTTGGGACTTTCGTGTTTCATGGAAATTCAATTTTCACCTTTAATCAAAATGTAGAATCCATAATAAGTGCTTTCATCAAATTTGTATTAAACACGAATGGTCCCCCGTGGATTCCATAGAAATGGATTCGCAACACACACTCCCTTATCATGTAGACACCAGAATTCTAGCTTTGATGTAACTACTCTCATACTGTAACCTCAGATGACTTGTTACTTGGGACCTGTGTCTATGAAGTGATGTCCAACTTCATAGATTTTCTTCACAAAAAAATTCCAAGTTGCAAACAACATCTCTGGCAAAACTTTGTTTTATTTTTGTTGTTACATATATTGGCAAGGCAGACTTGTCCAGCTAGAAAATACATTGTTGATAATTATCACCTATAAATCTTCCCTTTGTCATCTTGTTGTTTTCAACATGTTTAAAATTCTACCCAATTGAACAGTCTTCTCACATTACACAACAACCATATAATTATGTGTAGTTTTCAGAGTGGTACTAGATCTTCCCTAGTCAATGGGGCATTTTGGTTTTCTCAGAACTTGATTTTAATTCAACACTTCATTCAAGGCTGTCAATTTTGAGGGGTTACTGTCATTTCTACATGTAGAACAGTATATTGAAATCAAAATAAACCTCAATTCCACACTTAGGTAGTGATGGAGGTGTAATAAAAAGAAAAAGAAAAAAATCCTCTAACATGGAAGATAAGAAAGGACACGAATATGAATGAAAGTTATTGAGACAATCTCTCTGCTGAAGGTAGTTTTTAATCAGAGAAAGAACGAAGACATTTTATATTTTTGTTTGTTTGTTGAAGAAGATAGAATGCTTACCAAGTGGACGAAATCTCTCGCTGCAATGGCAAGAATGTCTGCACAAGAAACAACTCCAGGGCACTTGCTCTCCACCAAGGACTTAGCCTTCCTTATGCTATCAAACGCTTCCGCCTTTAAGTTCTTGTTATCGTGCGCATCCCTCTCTGCCTGATACGGGCTTCCTGGCCTTGTTGATATCAAAATGGATGCATCGCAACCCTGCAATATAAATTCACAAAAAAAAAAATTCAGTTTTTTTTTCTGCTAAAATGCATCGTGGCAGACTTATGAACCGACATGCAGATAAAAACGGCATAAAAGCTTGAAACTATGCTACTTCTGTCACAACTGAACCACATGTACAATGTACATTCTAGCTACAGACCCAACAGAATATGCTAACACGAGAGCATAACTATCATCTAGGATGGTAAATTACTTCGACAAAGCAATCATGGAAGAAGAGTCTAATTGTTGCAGGTGCAGAAATTGGTGCATTCATTAATGAGTTTCTGAGTAGTACGTAGCACTTGAGCTACATGTGCATAACACCAAGTTGCAATCATAACACGAAAAAAGTGATCAACTTCTTATTCAAAACCAAATTTTTTTTTTTCAGAACAATTAACAAACACCACCGAACTCCATCACTACATTCTAGCAGGCGTGTTTGTAAAAGTAGCATGCGAAAAATAGCACTCATCCTTTTTCTTTGGTGCAAATATTCCTACTCTAGAAATGGAAGAAAACAAGGTGCTCACTCACTCATTCACACCACTCACAGCACATGCACTGAAGAGGTGCTCTCACCATCATGAGCAGAGAATTACCTGAATGGTCCTGATTGATTGAGATGTTGTATGAAACAAGAAAGACAGAATTGCAGTTGACCAAGTGAGCACCCATTTGGAAAATTTGTTGTTTAGAGCACCCACCACCACCAACAACAAAAGCTGTGAACCCCTCTGTGTTGTGATATGCTCTCATGCACCACTTTTGTGTATGACTTGGTTGTGGATCTGAAAATTGCAACCAGAACATATCAATATTCTCAGTGACGGAGTCACAGTTTTTATAATGGGGTGCAGAGTAATGAGTCATAGAGGCCTATGAGCCCATAATTACACCTATTCCTGAAAAAAATACCACCAACACCTATTACACCTCTGGTTTGAGCTTCTTCATTTCCTTCAAGAGCTATAATGTTTGTGTACTTACAGAGAAATGGAACCCAAACCAAACCAAGCAATAGAGAGACAGAGAAAGGGGTAATAGAGAAGGAGAAGAAGAAGACCTGGGGTGCCTTTTCAATTAACTCCTGCACGTAGTTTTCGCCAAAACATCGATGCCCAGCAATAGCATCATAGACTTGGCGAATGAGGGAGACTGGCTTGGTCTTCTAATCACAAAAACAAACAACCCAAACAAGATCAAATCACTTTCATACAAAAAAAAAAAAAAAAAAAAAAACCCATTAAGCTTTAACAACTAAACAAGAACCCCAAAAAACCAAGGGTACAGATTGATCAATTTTACAAATTGAAATATACCCAAATTCTAATTTTAAACAAAAAGCAATGCACAAAGCATGAAAACAAACATTCAGTGGAGAAAGAACAAGAGAGAGAGAGAGACAAGGACAAAACCTTTAAGCTTTCCACCCCTCTTCAACAACTTCTCCAAAATCTGAAACAAAGAACAACAATTAGAACAAAAATATTATACCCAAATAGTCCTAAAAAAATTAAAACTTGAAAATAAATAAAGAGAAAAGATCTAACCTTCTTTCCAGCACTGGGTTTGCATCTCTTCCAACATTCCAATTAACCCATTCGATCAAATCACCCAATTTGCGACTTACAGAGAAATGGAACCCAAACCAAACCAAGCAATAGAGAGACAGAGAAAGGGGTAATAGAGAAGGAGAAGAAGAAGACCTGGGGTGCCTTTTCAATTCCTCTGAAATTGGATGAGGATGCGAGAACCCTAGAGGAGAACCGATTGAAGGCTGCGAAGGAGGAGGAGGATCTCGAAGCTCGAATGGCTAGATGGCCAAACCCCATCGCGTTTTGTTGCTTGTACAAACACAGACACTGCACTGTGTTTTGGTTGTTTGGGTTGCTCGACTTCTCCCTCTCTCTTTCCTTCTCCTTCTCCTTCTCCTTCTCCTTCTCTCTTTCCCTCTCCTTGAAATTTTAGGGTTTTTTTCGCAAAGGGTTGAAAAGGGGGAGATGGAGCGGGAACGCGGGAAGCAATTTTTTTCGCAAAATTTCGCCCGCGAGAAATCAACTTATTTCTCCACGCGTCCACGTGCAACACACGTGCACTTTTGCAACGGTTTTAAGCCGTGGGTCACTATAGCCACGGTTTTTAGCCGTGGCAAACACACCAACGGTTTAGAACCGTGGCCAAGCCTTTTTTTAGCCACGGTTTTAAGCCGTTGGGCACTATAGCCACGGTTTTTAGACGTGGCAAACACACCAACGGCTTAGAACCGTGACCACCCCTGTGTAGCTAATCAGGTCTTTTGGTGTAGTGAAGCACAAACACAAAGTCAAACAATTCAATTCAAATTAACAAGAGGTTGGTCAAGGTCGAAGACAAAGTCAATATCAAATGAAGACCAAGACCGTGCCAAAAAGTTCAAAAATATAATTCTAGCACGAGTCTAGTTGACTAGGCAAAATTTTGAAATACTACATAGTTCAGCAGCCACATTAGTCAACTATACATTTTAAATTTTAATCGTTGGAGTTGTGGAGTCTAGTTTACTAAACATTTTTTAGGAGCCCAAAAATTGCCTATTGACTTGAACTCTGTAATCCAACAATTCTAGCCAGCCATGTTTATTAGCCTTTTTTTTGGCATTTTTTGGATTTTTTCTACACTTCTACCCCTTTTATAGATAGTGTTTGTGGTTGTGTTTTAAAAAAAAGTGTAAAAATACACAAAAAAAAATGGCTAACAAACATGGCTGACTAGACTTACTCCATCACAACACATTCCAATGACAATTTCAAGGTGGTCAAACTTCAAACACAATAAAAATAAAGAAACTTTTTTTCCTCTATATACAGTTTCAAGGGATACTTAAAGAAAATAGATAAGAAAAAAAAAGGTAGAAGCAACTTGTGCATAGGTAAATGTGGCGCAGCGAAAGTCTGAAATAAATATGAGATGTAAAAGCCAAACTTATTGTTCAAATTCATAAAATAAATTGATAACTGATTGAATTGATTCTCCATTGATTCATTCATTGACTAAAATTCATACTATGAGCTCTTTATATAGATAACTCCACGAAAACAACCTATATACTTTCTAAAACAAGGAAAATAAGTTTCTTAAGTATCTAGACTATGATAGGGACTTCTAAGACTATTTGGATTTTATTTGGACACTTCTAAAAACTTCTAAATAAGCGATAACATCGAAAAAAAATCAGTCTAACAATACAAATAAATTAAAAGTATCATATTTTCTAATCCTATTCGACTTAGACCCAATAACAAAAAGTTTCTTATAACCAAAATTGGTCATTAATGTACCAATAGGTTTTACCTAATCAAATGGGGTTGAATTGGTCAAATCGACAAATAGACATTCTTCAAAATATTCTACATTAGTCTCCTCTTCTTTGTAAGAACTTGCCCGAGTTATGCATCAAAACAACAAGTACATCATTGTGCAAGATGTGAGGGACAAAACATTTTAATCTTTCCAACAACGCTTGTGACTTCTTTTTAATTTCTTCTTTGATGTCTTTTGAAAAATATCAAGAACTCGTACAAACATTTCCTCAAAATTTGCAAATTAAATATTAGAATGTTCAGTCAAACACATTTTGACCAACAAAATTTTCACAATGTGTCGCGTACGACTCATCAAAGTTATATCTCATATTCTCTTCTTTTTTTAACAAACTTGTCCTCAAGTTTTGCTCAACATGAGTTTCTATAATATCCTCCTATTATTTGAAAAAAAAAAAGGAAAATGAAAGAAACTAAGAAAATTATGGATGAGGTGGACAAGGTTTTTGGAAAGCTTTTCACAATATGGTATGAAGGTTTTGGGACTTTGGTGGACAAGGTGATTTTTAGGTTAAGACGAGGAAGGATATCTAGAATGGTATCGGGTTATGGCGCGGTGGTGGGTCACGTTGAGGAGAGGTATTTTTTATTGGATTTTCAAAAAAAAAAAAAAAAAAAAGTTCATGTTCTTTGTCCTCTCCCATTCTTTTCTTTTATCTTTCCTCAACTCTTCAAACACCTTCTTGATGTTCAAGATTTGTCATGTCTGGCTCATCTCACATTATAATAGGGGTGGTAGTGGGGTGTATGTCTTGAGCCGATGAAGGAAGTGGTGGTGTAGGATAAATGGGTTGAGGTTGTTCGGGTTTGATGAGATCTCGTGGAGTCGAACATGGAAGAGGTGGAGGGTAGATAAATTGAGGTGGTGGGTAAGTTTGTGGTGGAGGAGAATAAGACGATAATAATAATAATAACCATGAGCCATATATGGGTTATAAGAACCATTATAGATATATGAAGTTGAGGAGAGAATTACTGAGATTTTCTTCCATAATTAAATGCAGTTTAATTTGTATTTAAAGAGGAATGCATCACATATATAATTATGATTTTTGATGATACACCAAAACAGTCACATCCCTGATTCATACACATGTCATGATGATCTCGAGAAATTACGGGCCCCAGCGTCAGTCCAACACTGATCCAGCTCAAGTAGAATAAGCATGCCCCCCCCCCCCCCCCCCCCCCCTCCCGAGGGGGGGGGGGGGGGGGGGTTGTAATAGTCTCATTGTGAAAATCCTTTTGTTTTTTGAAAACTTTGCTAAAGATTGCTTGAATCAAATATGGCCTCACAAACACTTCAATGAAGGTTGTTGCAACTCTCACTAAGTTGACTACAAGTAGTTCTCTACAGTTTTGTTTGCTTTATTACACTTCAAATTAAACATCAATAAAAATACTTCAAATAAAAGTTTCTTTAATGATGAAGACTAATCTAGTCAACTAGAGTTGAAACCCTAGAGTAGATTATAGAGAATTTTAGTTCAACCATTAGTTAATGTGAAATCAAGCCCTAAGATCAAGCAGATAGTTTTGAAAACATTTTAGAAGGTTGTCCAAGGCTTGATTTGATAAAACAACAATTGAACTAGCTTAGATTTGAAAACTAAATATCTTTTAAAAAAAACATGCAAGTTAAAGATGGATTTTAAACAATGACATAAACAAACATGATTAAAATAAAGTAAATAGAGAGTTAAAGACAATACTACACAACACAAGGATATAACAAGGTTCACCTAAATTGGACTTTGATTGGCCCCAATTAATTACTTCCTTGGTGGAACTATATATGCACCACACAAGTTTTCCTTACTGTCTTCCCATAAACCAAGGTATAGAGTTTGCTTTAACGAAAACACCTCTATCGAAACTATAATCACGTCATTGCAAGGTAAAAAATCAACCATAGTAAGACTCTGACAAGTGATAAACAATAATTGAATTTGGCTCTCTACAAATGTTTCTAAAATAGACAGATTAGAGAAGGTTTGAGTTCGTTGTCTCACTTCTTTATAAACTAGAAGTGAGATCTCACCTTTACAATTATAAATGTTTTGGGTGAGATGGGTGGTTGGTCTCTCTGGGGCATATATTTCAAACAAAGAAATTGTTTGGTCTAGGTTAAGTTCACATATAAAGCCCTAGAACTCTCTTTATATTTATTTGAAGCTCACTCAACAATGGAAAGAAGAGTTGGAATCTTGCACTTGGAGGAGAACTTGTTCTAGGAGGCTTGAACATTTTCTCTATTTTGATATTTGATTTTCTTACTGTAATAAAATATTTGAGAGAAAATATGACGTGAAATTGGGATGTAAAACACAACACATTTAATCTCATTATTAATTTGATTTTTGATTTTTGATTTTTTTTTGGAAATTGGGTTAGATATTTGATTTTTTTTGGAAACTCTGTATTAATTTTTTTTTACATAATAAAAGTAGTTGAGAGAAAATATGGGGAGATAGAGAATAGGAGGAGAGAGAATCTATTAGTTCCATTATAAAATAGGACTTTAAAACTCTACAATTAGTTAGTTATTATGACTAAATCTAAACCGTTTGATAATATGCCATCCGACGGTATAGATCACATGTCAATTTCTTTGTCCTGCTCAATCATCATATCAACTGAAGTTTTGTTGTAATGAGGGGGGAACATCATGAAGTATGTTAGCACCTGAAGTATGAAATAATGGATTTGAGTGTATTTCTTCAAAAAGTAACCAAGGGGAGCATCATGAAGTCTGCTAACATCTTCAAGTATGTAAATATTAAAGCTAAGCATGTTGTACTATTAACTCCGCCCGTTGCAACGGCCGGTCCCAAGCCCGGATAGGTTTCCCCTGTTATAAGCGATGTGTTGCACCTACACTCGGGTGTAGTGACAAATGAGCAAGGCGCCCTACAGCGACACCCGACTGTAATGTTAAATAGACAAGGGTTATCGCACCATTCTGGACGGGGGCGAGTAAAGAAGCTGGTCTCGGCTAGAGCTAGAAATAGAATGATTAGATTAGCCTCTTGGAATGTAGGAACCTTGATGGGTAAGTCAATAGAACTAGTGGATGCCCTGCGTAATAGGAAGGTAAATATAGTTTGTCTCCAAAAGACAAAGTGGAAGGGGAACAAGGTTAGTGATTTAGGAGGAGGGTTCAAACTTTTCTATTCTGGAAAAGATGGAACTAGGAATGGAGTGGGAATAATGGTACATGAAGTTTTTAAGGATGCAGTAGTCGATGTTAGGATGTTTGGAGATGGAATCATAGGTACTAAATTAGATTTAGAACTAGAGATAGTGCATGTTATTAGCACGTATGCACCTCCAGTGGGTTTAGACAATGAGACTAAGAAGAGTTTTTAGCACTCTTTAGAGAAGTTAGTTCATGTAATCCCCTCTTCCGATTTTTCCTAGGCGGGGATTTGAATAGCCATGTCGATAAGGAAATAGTTGGGTATGAGAGGGTTCATGGAGGTCAAGGCTTTGGGGATCAAAACACTATGAAGATTTATATTCTAGGTTTTGCTTTAGCTAAGGATTTAGGGATTGTCAATACTTTTTATAAGAAGAGGGAAGATCACTTGGTGACCTTTGCTAGTGGACATAATAGAAGTCAAATTGATTATTTTCTTGTTAGGAGACACGATTTAGGTAGGTGTAAAAATTGTAAAGTTATACCAAGGGAGTGTCTGACAAACCAACATAGATTGTTAGTCCTCAATTTTTGTCTTAAGAGTAGGGTTTGTATTGCTAAATAATAGGTTTGACCGAGAATTAAGTGGTAGACCTTACAGGGAGACGTGCGCCAACAATATAAAAAGAAGATTTTGGGTGGCTAGTCAGTTTTAGAGGGTTGGGAGAATTTAGAACCAAAGGATAAGACTAGTAGCACAGATTTATTTGAGCATTTGGCAAACCAAATAAAAAGAGGTGCAAAGGAAGAGTTAGGATATGCCAAAAAAGGAGGTGTATATGATAAGGAGACGTGGTGGTGGAACGCTGATGTGCAACAAGCCATTACGGAAAGAAAATATGTTTTAAGGAATGGCAAAGAGATAAATGCCCAGAGTATTATGGGCTCTATAAACAAGCTAAGAGGTTGAGTAGTAAAGTAGTAGGGGAAGCTAAAAAGAGAGCATATGATGATCTATATAATAGGCTAGGTACAGGAGAATGATATCTTCAAGATAGCTAAAGCTAGAAAATGAAAGACTAGGGAGTTTAGTCATGTTCAGTGTGTTAAGCATGATGATGGAAGAGTTTTAATGCAGGATAAAACAATTTTAGATAGATGGAGGGATTACTTTAGAAACCTACTTAATGGGACACATGTCGGAGAGTATCGCGTGTTCCATCGCACAGTTAGTGCCAAAGAAGTATGTGTAGCTTTGAAAAGAATGAAGACAGTGAAGGCAGTTAGACCGGATGATATGCCAATTGAAGTGTGGAAATGTCAAGAAAAAGTTGGGATTTCAATGACTAACTAGGCTCTTTAATAAGATTTTAGAAACTAGAAAAATGTCAGTTTCGTGGAGGCACAACATTGTGGTGCCAAATTATAAGAACAAGGGAGATATTCAGAACTGGTCGAGCAATAAAGGGATAAAACTTATGAGTCCTACGATGAAACTATGGGAGATGGTCATAGAATAAAGACTTAGGAGTTTAACCATTGTTTCAGACAATCAATTTGGATTTATGCCAAGTAGGTCTACTACTATATATTTTTTGAGATATCTCTTCCAAATCACTCGTATTGCTATCGAAATCGTGAACATCAGCATGTAGGTTCTAGATCCAAGTGGTAGTGAGGCCATCTTCTTGCTTAAGCAAATTATAGAAAAATATCGAGAAGAACGTAAGAATTTGCATATGGTTTTTATTGATCTGTAGAAAGCCTACGATAGGGTCCCTAGGGAGTTAATTTGGTGGGTGCTTGGAATGAGGAAAGTATTTCAATATCATTAAGGATGTGTATGAAGGGGTTGTGTAACTAGTGTTCTCTCAATAGGCGGGATGTCCAGTGAATTCTCAGTGTCAGTATGACTACATCAAGGGTCGGCCTTAAGTCCAGACCTTTTTGCTTTGGTCATGGAAGAAAATGTAAGAAAATGTACCTTGGTGCATGTTATTTGCAGATGATATTGTCTCAATTGATGAAACTACTGAAGGTCTAGGTAAAAAATTAGATAAGTGGGGGAGGTTTTAAAAAGTAAGGGTTTTAGAATTAGTCGTTCGAAGACATAATATCTAGTGTGCAACTTTGGTTGTGAATCACGAATGAGGAATAATGCAATTGAGATCAAAGGCATGGATGTCCTAGAGTGCGAGGCTTTTTTTTATATAGGATCTATAATTAAAAATAATGGGGCTATTGGAGAAGATGTAGACCATAGGATTAAAGCTGACTAGACGAAATGGAGAATGACGTCAAAAATATTATCCGGTAGAAGGGTGTCTGCAAAGTTAAAGGGAAATGCTATAAGATAATTGTTCAACCGGCCATGCTATACGGTTCAGAATGTTGGGCTACTACAGGACAACTTACGCATAGGATTGCGGTAGTAGAAATGCGTATGTTAAAATTAGAAAACTTGGTTGAAAGCGGTGAAGGAAGACATTTTTGAGTTTGAATTAGGCGAAGATATGTTGGAAGACTACATTGCTTGGAGAACCAAAATCCATGTAGCGGACTCCTAAAGTATCGGGAAATGATGATGATGTTGTACAATTTTTCCATCGATTATGTTTTAATACATTGGATTTTTTATGAAGGTTTTAACGAGGGAACATTATTTAAACGCATTATTTATAATTTCTGATAAAGAACATTGTTTCTTAACTTTGAGTTTTTTCTTAGTATGTTTTTTCCTTAAAAGGTTTTGACACGGCAATAAAGATGAGCATAATAACTTCATATGCATTTATTTTAACTTTAAAATATGGTTTTAATATAAAGATGTGGAAAGATAAAATCAAACACCAATTAGTTAGATTTGCTTTTGTGTGAAGTGTTTTTGAAAATCCCAAAAATAAAGACTGTGAGCATAAAGATATTCACGTAATTAATACATAATATATCCCTTAATTTATATATGTTAGTGTTTCGATTATTAAATTTTATTCTAACTATTTCGTTTTCATGTCTTTGTAAGAATTTGAGCGTGAACGATGAATCGCATTAAGGCGACAATTTGAAGAATGATCAATTGATTGATTCTAGTGGTGGTACAAAGTAGCGGGTCACATGTCTAAACCTAACCCGAACACACCTAGGTCCACCTAATTTAACCTAAGCCCAAAAGTTAACCTAAAAACCCAAACCCAGTCGAACAAGGAAAGAGGAGAACCCTATTTAGGCTTTCTCTCTCCTCTTATCCTCTTCTTCTCCCCTTTTGGATCAGGTTTGCCTTCTCTTCCACGTTTCTTTTCTCCTTCTCTTTTTCAGCCACCACGCCAATCCACCCTGTCGGCGAACCTCGCTCGATAGGAGGACCGGCAGCGACTTCACCTCGCCATCACCACCATATCGCTGTCACCCTGCCTTCATCTCTCACGCACAAACAAGGGAGCACTTCTCTGTCCTCCACATCTATCTATTTCCTGTTCCATCACGCCAAACAGCCGCCACCACCACGTTCTCCCTCTCACTTCTTGCTCTCAATCTGTTATTCTTCTTCAACCAACAGCTACCACGAACAACCTCATCTCTCCTTCTATTCATCACCTTATAGCCACCCACACCCTGTTCCACCGGCAGACACCAACACTAAAACAGAGCTTCCTCTCTCTCATTCACTATTTCTCGTCTCTATCTGTTCCTTCGTCTCAACCAAACAACACCGTCACAACACAATCACGCACCACCAGACGCAGGAGCAGGAAAGACGCAGATCCCACACCACCTCGCGACAGAGCCTGACAAACCATCCCGTTCCACCACCCTTGTTTCTCTCCTCCTTGATCTTTACCTGAGAAGCAGCAACAGACCACCTCCCAGTCGAGCTCCTCTCCGCTTCTCTCTTCGCCAACGACTTTGCTCTGTTCTTCATCTCTCTCATTTTTCTCTCTCACTATCATCTAATTTTATTCTCTCACAAGTTCCATCGAACACCAACCACCGGTCGGGAGAAGAAGACACTCGCGAGTGTCAGGACTAGTACCATTGGTTAGGGAAATCAAGGTTCAGAGGCCTTTCAAGACTTTCCTAATGGTCTCAAAACTCAATGTTCCCTTTTGAAAAGTGCCCAAATGCTTAGCATCTATATTATAGGGGGAAGGTTTGAGCTCTTGACTGTGAGGACGTGTTGCCTCCATTGCATAGTCGGGCCAGACTGTACCGCTAGCATTTTTATTGTTTTCTTTGCATTGCTTTTCAACTTCAAACTTGTATTTCCATCGATCGATAGCATCGAACTAGTCTTGAGCAACGTCCTTCCGAACGTTCCTCCCCATTGTAATCTATTGAATGTGAATGAGAGCTTTTACTGACTATTGTGCATTGTTATATTGTCTACAGATTGATATTGTGCATTCTCAAGTTAATATTTGTGCCCGTCAAAGTAACTACTCATAGGCTTACTAGTGAATTGGATAGCTAGTGCCGCACGGATTACTAGTCCATGACAGTTGGTATCAGAGCCAGAGCTTGTTGAATGCAAACCAGGATGCAGGAAATAAATGAGCGCCTTAGCGCTATGGAGGAACGACAGGCCAGTCGAATGCATAGACTGGAAAGCAGAATGGACCAGTTGAACACTTTGGGAGAACAGATTAGTCGGTTGGATGGACTCTTTTCACTGGCAGACAGAGTGGATTCGCTGGCCGAGCACGTTGATAACTTAGAGGGATGAACAGTCGCAATGGAAGAGTCGCCTCACCCCACAGCTCAGGTGATGAGTGACTTCCAATTACAGTTGGAGGACTTATTTGCAAGGGTTGGCTTGCTAACTAAGGCCACAGGGACGACTGAACACCCTAGGATGAAAGTACCCGAGCCAAAGTCATATGCTGGGGCACGAGATGGGAAGGAGTTAGAGAACTTCTTGTTTGATCTGGAGCAGTATTTTCGCGCGGTGAACCCCCGAATCAGAAGAAGCCAAGGTTACCATGGCGACCATGTACTTAGCAGGTGATGCGAAACTATGGTGGAGAACCAAATATGCAGATATGGAAGAAGGTCGCATCCTTATTAGAACTTGGGCAGACCTTAAGAAGGAACTCAGAAATCAATTCTTGCCTGAGAACACTGATTTCTTAGCAAGGAGGAAGCTCCACACCATCAAACAGACAGGCAATATTCGAGACTATGTCCGACAATTCTCAACTTGCTTGTTAGATATTCGAGACATGTCTGAGAAGGACAAAGTTTTCTGTTTCATGGAACAAGCTCAGCCGCTTCTACAAGCAGAATTGCAAAGGTAGAAGGTGACAGATATTACAAGTGCTATTGCGGCAGCAGAAAGGTTTAGCGATTATATGCCCATGACTGGATCCACTTCGCTCAATCACTCCACAGCTAGAACTGGCAGTACCAATTCAAGCTCAGGGTCGAATGCTCGCTCACCTCACCAAAACTGGGGAAACTCAAGTCAGAATCGAGGAAACTATAATTTCCGGCCGTCCAACCAGAATTGGAGTTCCAACAAAAATTGGAATGCCAGCTCTAGCAACTCAAATTACAACAACAAAGGAGGGCAAAACTACTCTGGGCAGTGGAGACCATCTGCCCCTGCCCCATGCATTCTTTGCAATAGTAGGGATCACCCAACAGGCAAATGTCCATCCAAACCAGCTCTACACTCATTAATGTCCTTGCTTCAAGCAGAACCTTCTAACCCGACCGCATCGAGCTCGAACCCCACCAACAGTGAGACCTCCCAAATGGGAGCTCTATGCAAGCTCAATGCTGTCAAAGGAGAAATGTATGAGCACCCACACAAGAAGGTTTTACAATACATCGACATCACTATCAATGGGTTCCCTTCCCAAGCATTGTTGGATTCCGGAGCGACAGACAATTTTATTGCCCCAGATGAAGCTAGACGTGTGGGTTAGAACTTAGAAGGAGATGTGGGTAAGTTGAAAGCTGTCAACTCTGAGGCAATCTCTATTAATGGTATGGCTAGAGCTGTGCCACTACAGGTTGGTCCATGGGAAGGAAGATCAAACTTCTTGGCCGTTCCACTTGATGATTTTAAGGTGATTCTTGGCCAAGAATTCTTCCGAGGAGCTGCAGCAGGACCATTACCTTTCATGGACTCCTTGGGGTTTTTCGGACCCAGACTACGCATTGTACCAACCTCAATTCGACCAACAACTCATGATAGAATATTGTCGGCGCTCCAAGTCAAGAGGGGCTTGGCCAACGGAGAAGATACATACTTAGCTGTGGCAAAGCTAGAGATGGAAGATGATACTAGCAAAATCCCTGAGAAAGTTGCCCAAGTTATTGCTGACTTCAGCGAAGTGATGCCGAATGAATTGCCAAAGAATCTACCTCCCAGAAGGCTCATTGATCACGAAATTGAGTTAGTCCCTGGTGCCAAGCCACCCGCACGTAGTCCATATCGCATGAGCCCTCCAGAGCTGACCGAATTGAGAACACAACTAGATGGCTTGTTGGAGTCAGGATTCATTCGGCCCTCTAAAGCACCTTATGGGGCACCTATTCATTTTCAGCGGAAACATGATGGCAGTCTTCGCCTTTGTGTTGATTATAGAGCCTTGAACAAAGTCACTATAAAGAACAAATACCCGTTGCCGCTCATTGCAAACTTATTCGACCAACTTGGATCCGCCAGATACTTCACAAAACTCGACTTGAGATCAGGTTACCATCAGGTCCGCATTGCTGCTGGTGATGAACCCAAAACTGCTTGTTCTACTAGATATGGGTCATATGAGTTCCTAGTAATGCCCTTCGGCTTGACCAATGCTCCAGCTACATTTTGCACCCTTATGAATGGCCTGTTCCGTCACCTTCTGGACAAGTCTGTGGTTGTCTATCTTGACAACATTGTGGTTTATAGTGGGACTATAGAAGAACACCTACATCATTTGCGAGAAGTGTTCCAAATCCTTAAGGATAATCATCTCTTTGTCAAGAAGGAAAAGTGCTCATTCGGCCAGACCCAGATCAATTTCTTGGGTCATGTTATTGGCAATGGCAAGATTCGGATGGACATGGAGAAAGTCAAGGCAATCCATGATTGGAACTCTCCAAAGAACGTGTCTCAACTACGTTCTTTCCTTGGACTCGCAAACTATTATCGTCGCTTCATAAGGGACTACTCTAAGAGAGCTGTTGCCCTGACAAATTTGTTGAAACAAGACCGAACATGGGAATGGGATAGGCAGTGTGAAACTTCATTCCAAGACTTGAAATTGGCCGTGATGAAAGATCCAGTATTGGCCTTGCCAGACATCACCAAGCCCTTTGAAGTACAAACAGATGCATCTGATTATGCCTTAGGGGGAGTTTTACTTCAAGATGGTCACCCGGTAGCATATGAGAGTCGAAAGTTGAATGATACAGAGTCTCGTTACTCAGCTCAGGAAAAGGAATTGCTAGCCATTGTACACTGTTTACGGGTGTGGAGACACTACCTCTTGGGATCTCAAGTTCTTGTTAAAACGGATAATGCTGCAGCAAGCCATTTCCTTACTCAGAAGATGCTAACCTCCAAGCAATCTCGATGGCAGGAAAAATTAGCAGAATTTGACTTAGTATTGGAATACAAGCCAGGGCGCACTAACAATGTAGCTGATGCACTCAGTAGAAGGGCAGACCTTGCAGTGCTAACCCATACTGGTCCGAGTCACACCATCTTGGAGAAGATCAAAGTAGGCCTACAGACAGATCCACAAGCGAAGGCGATTACAGAGTTGATCAAGCAGGGCAAAACTCGACGGTTCTGGATAAAAGATGGAGCAATACTCACAACTGGTAATCGCCTCTATGTTCCGAGAACTTCTGGTTTGAGGAAAGAACTTTTGAGAGAATGCCATGACACCCATTGGGCGAGACATCCAGGTTGGAGACGGACACTTGCATTGCTAGAGAGGGGGCACTATTGGCCGCAGATACAGGAGGATGTAATGGCCTATGTTCGAACATGTCTTATTTGCCAGCAAGATAAGGTTGAAAGAGATCGACCAGTAGGCTTACTAGAGCCCCTGCCTGTTCCAACTCGTCCTTGGGAAAGTGTTTCCATGGACTTCATTACTAGGTTACCGAAAGTGGAGGATACGGCGCAATTGTTCCTTTGTGACCTTTGTGCTTACTAGAACCCCTGCCCGTTGACCGATTCTCAAAGTATGTGACCTTTGTGCCGATCGGACTAACTTGCACAGCCGAAGATACGGCGCAATTGTTCCTCAAGCATGTAGTGAAGTATTGGGGACTGCCCGAAAACATTGTTAGCGACCGTGATGCTCGATTCACAGGAAAGTTCTGGAAGGAGTTGTTCAAGCTCTTGGGATCCAAACTTAATATGTCGACAAGCCAACATCCCCAATCTGACGGACAGACTGAGCGCTTTAACTCTATGCTTGAAGAATACCTTCGTCATTTTGTAAGTGCAAACCAGAAAAATTGGGTGGGACTACTTGATGTTGCACAATTCTATTTCAACTTATAAAAAACCTCAGCTACTCACTCCAGCCCCTTTCAATTAGTCACTGGTCAGCAACCATTAACACCACATACAGTGCTGACCGGATACCAAGGACCCAGCCCAAGAGCTCTTGAATTTGTCAAAGCCTGGCAGAAAAACATTGAAGTTGCTCGAGCCTATCTTGAGAAAGCCTCCCGTCACATGAAGAAATGGGCCGACAAGAAACGACGAATCGATCCTTTTGAAGTCGGGGACTTGGTATTGGTGAAGCTAGATATGTTCAACAAGTATAAACGGACAGCTAGAGCACACAACAATCTGTTTCGCAAGTATGAGGGACCGGTACAGATTATTGAGAAAGTAGGCAAAGTCTCCTATCGCGTCAAGTTACCACATTGGCTCCGTTTCACCCATCCTGTCTTCCATGCAAGTAACTTGAAGTCTTACCATGCCGATGCCGCTGATCCCACAAGAAATGTATCTACCCGAGCATTGCCTAAGCATCCTACTAAGCCAGGTCAAGAAGTGGAAGAAATCTTAGCTGACCGCCTCATCAACAACACAGGCCCGGATAGAGAATATTTGGGCAAGTGGCAGGATGAACCTCCTTCAAAGATCAGTTGGGAGCCAGTCGAGCATCTGCTGCCATACCTCTCAAAGCTGGAAGAGTACTTGGAAAAGTTCGCTGCGAGGGCGTCAGCGAATTGAGTGTGGGAGAGTGTCAGAACTAGTACCATTGGTTAGGGAAATCAAGGTTCAGAGGCCTTTCAAGACTTTCCTAATGGTCTCAAAACTCAATGTTCCCTTTTGAAAAGTGCCCAAATGCTTAGCATCTATATTATAGGGGGAAAGTTTGAGCTCTTGACTGTGAGGACGTGTTGCCTCCATTGCATAGTCGGGCCAGACTGTACCGCTAGCATTTTTATTGTTTTCTTTGCATTGCTTTTCAACTTCAAACTTGTATTTCCATCGATCGATAGCATCGAACTAGTCTTGAGCAACGTCCTTCCAAACGTTCCTCCCCATTGTAATCTATTGAATGTGAATGAGAGCTTTTACTGACTATTGTGCATTGTTATATTGTCTACAGATTGATATTGTGCATTCTCAAGTTAATATTTGTGCCCGTCAAAGTAACTACTCATAGGCTTACTAGTGAATTGGATAGCTAGTGCCGCACGGATTACTAGTCCGTGACAGCGAGGAGCGAAGAATCAGCAAGAAGGAAGGGCGTGACTCGTTGGAGATGAAGGCACAGGGAAAAGAAGAGGGAACCAATTGTTTTTCAAACAACTGGCTATTGGTACCCCCAGATCTGTTAGAGCCACCACAATGCATTTGCCCTCTTTCTCGTGATGCGTGCTCATGCGGGAACTGATGAATTTTACCTCCACTGATGCTGTGACCACCTCCACCATGATCTTCTAGACCCCACGTCGAGGCGAAGATGAAACCACAGAGTTTCCTAGAGTTTTTCATATCTAAATTTATTGTTTTCTATATGCTTGAATGTTAAATACAATTGATTTCTGAATTTCAATAATTTTCTTTCAACGATTATATCCAGAATAATTATCTAGACTAATCGGTAGTTAGAAATTCCCTTTGTTGATATTCAAAGCATGCTTTAATCAATTAATTTGAATCTGTGATTGTGTGTGCCGTAAGAAAACATGCAATGCTAGGGGTTTAGAATTAGTTAAGTTAAACTTGTGATTGTGTGTGCCGTAGAAAGACATGCAATGCTAGGGGTTTATGCCTTTGCTGAAATCAATTGCGAACTTAGATTAATCTTTAGGTTAGTCGTGTTGATTCTTGAAAACAGTAATTTAGACTACGCGAATCTCGAAGTACCTGTGGTGGATTTGATTTCTTGGTCTACTCTCTTGTCATCTTACTAGTTTAATTTTAGTTGTCAATTTAATTATTTTAATTTAGTAATTTTCATCTGCTGCAACCCCAACTATAAATTAGTTTAAATAAGTCTTAGAATTCGACTGTCTCGTCAATCCTCGTGGGATCGACACTTATTTGCCACTATCTACTAGTTAGACAGTCATGCACTTGCGGTATTACAAGTAGGGTTTATTAACTTAATAATTTAGGTTAATAAAATCTTCATCAAGTTTTTGGCGTCGTTGCCGGGGATTATAACGGTATAATTGAAATCTAGGGTTGTTTTTGCTAGTTTATAAATTAGGATTAATTTTCTTTTTAGGATCAGTGTTACGAGTCACTTTCTTGTTTGTTTTATTTGCTTGAGTTGGAATTATTTTTGCATTTATTTTGTAGGCGGTCACACACATTGGAGCTCAAGTGAGAACGAAGTGAAATATTGTGATTCGCGAGAAAACTCTCAGAAATTGACTTCTACCCGACGTCACAAATAACCCGAAAGAGGTTCACGCTGGAGGTAACTTCTACCCACCGCATCTGCACGCGGTTTATGTGTGATCATTAGTGTTGATCTTGTTTTAGGTAGTATTGCATGCAAATTTGAATAGTGGCAGGATTGAGTTGAAACTTTTGTGCCCTCTCTCGCGGATAGGTTAATCACCATCTATTTTAGGGTTATGAACTTAGGCCTTCACTATTTAAAATTTGTAGCAAGATAATTATCTGGGACGGGTGTGAGGCTCATAGGGACTCTCTTTGGACGTTTTATAGCTTGAAGTGGTTGAGTGAAGGAACATATTCCATTTGGGAACAGTTCTTGAACTGACATTTCACTTTGAGCTAGAGAGTGGAAAAAGAGGCAGAAGCAATTTTGTAGTGGTGGATTGATAGGAAATTATTGTGCCTCTCCCACGGTTAGATAAATTTAATTTAATTCAAGCCTCGATTATTTTCACGATACGAATGACCCCATAATTCAAGAAATAGTCAAGTTGTTATCGGAAGACGCATCTAATAAGAGACTACATGCCATAGGTAGTGCTAATTCTAGGTTTGGGGGTGTTGTTGAGTTGTCTAGCTTATCATCTTTGTGCAATTCATTTTGTTATGATGAGCCATTACCACCTGATATATCTATAGACATACCTCTTTCCATCCCTTTAATACAGACTAGCGCTACTTATGTGGATTCTTTGTTTTTAAGGGATGATTTTAGTTTTGACCATCTTATTGTGCAACACATTCAATCTTCTGATTTGACATCAGACATAGGATGTACCTTTTTAGGAGTAGGAAAGAGTCATTTGCTTGATCATGTTGGTGACAACTTTCTGCTTCAGATCCCTATGACTTCTTTACGACTTTGGGTTCGTTTGCATTTTCTCTATGATTTTTCATGGCGTCTTCGTCGTTTTAGGGATGTGCTAGTTTTTGTTGTGTTGCATGTGGGTGCTACTATATGTTGGATGGATTCTCAACATTTTCGGTTGTTGCTATATGATCTAGTCAACATCGTGGACTAATTGTTTAGGTTTGGGGGAGTGTTCGCTATGTTCTTCCTCGTCATTTCATGGTACATCATTTATGAGGAAGAATGTATGTCGGGCTGATGACGTTAAACCAAGCGCTCCTAGGAGGCAACCTAGTTTCAGTTGTGTCATTATGATCAGTCTGGATTGATTTTCGAGTTCTTTTTAGTTGCATTTCAATCATATTCGTTAGTTTCGTAACAATTTTAACTTACAACTGATGTATGTAACTTTTTTTCATTTGTATATTTTTTTTTGTCCTGTATTGTTTTTATAAATTTATTATGATGAGTCCACAGTTCTTATGTTTTTGAGCGTTCATTGGTGGACGATTTCATCGAAATTGGTAAAACATTTCCCATGATAATATCACTCTAACTCTCATCTTTTCTTTTTCCTGCATTTGTCATGATCATCATTTTATACATTGAGGAAAATGTTTAGTTTAGGTTTTGGGGTGAGGTTTATGAATTTTTCTGCATTCTTCAAAAATTTTGAACTGAAATGTATTTCACAATTAACTATTGTATTCTACACAATCTTCATTGAATACATAGTTAATTATGATTGTATGAAAATTTTTCGATTTGAAAATGCATTTAAGATCTAAGTTCCTTTCCAATGAAGAGGATGTGCTTTAAAGTATGCCTTTAAACTTGAGGAATGCATGCTTTCACTTGTCACTTTTATATATCAATAGGAAAACATATGGTTTGATATTATCTTTAAGTAAAATATATTTCATGATATTTTTCGACTCGACCACTCTTTCACTATAAGCCAAGTTAGCATAATTTGAAGTTAATCAGTAAGATATTAACTAGAAAACCTTAGAATAATAGTGGAGACTTAACCCTAGTGAATTTCGAGACATTCTATTTTTCTTGAGGGTTATTAAATAAACTCTGACTTTTCTTAAGTCTGTATTATTTCGTTGATGATCTCATTATTCTTATTTCTTTTATTGAGTACTTTGAGAATGACGTTAAAATTGAATTATCATACTAGAACTTCTTGGTTTATTTAGTTGAGATGTCATAATACTGACTAGAGCTTAGGAAGTGATATAGGCATCTTTTTCTTTTAACCGTTCTTTAGCCTTTTTAGCCTACCTAATAATAAATATCCGTTTGTAGCTCTTTGAGCCTTTAAATAGACATTTTCTTTCCTAACCCCATCTCCATTACCTACTCCAATTATGGAGTAATATCCCGTATTATTTTTATCCGTACCCAATGTCTCTGAGAATGTGTATGGTTGATATATTTTCGGAATGGGCAAATAAAAAAAGAGTTGAAACCAAATATTCCATGAATCCTCGGGACCAAAATGTTTCATTGTGCAGAAGGGGAAAGCATGTTAATTAAAAAAAATGAAGAAGAATTTTGAAGGAAGAAAAAGCAATGGTGTACAACATTGGTTTATTCTTCAGAGCCCCACGTGTTTATTAAAGGGTGTGTCCATTCTCAGATAATTTTCTCGTATCCTTTTTCATTCTTGTTAGCCAAAATCTTAGCCTCATTACAACCTAATTGATCTTAAGTAAAGGTCCGGTTCATAGATGTGGAGATTAAATAGACAAGAATTATGGTGTATGATTCAACATTTTCAAAGTAATTGATATTCTTGTCCATGAGATCATATTCATTTCATTATTTTAAAAGTCTATTTTTCATGATTATTATATGTGAGATGTGATTCATTTCTGAGTGACAGGAGAGATTTGTAGTCGAAGCGTACTATCCAAAGGTTATTTAGTCATATCTTTACTGAGAAAAAGAAAGTTATGTTGATAAGGCCATGCACACACCAGTGTTCTAAAAAGCGCTAGGCGGTGGGTGGGCGGCGAGCAGATGCCTAGCGCCCAGGGGCCTAGGCAGTCTTAGGTTTTGTATTATAACTTTAATAATTTGCAAAAGTTAAGTATAATACCTTATCAATTACATCCAATTTAATGTCAAAATACATATACAAAATTTAAAAACATGAAAAATTAACAATCATGAACAAAATTTATTAAAACTCAAATGACTGAAATTAGTCATCATGAGTACTTTATACAAAGTTGAATTTGTGGACAAATATCCAAACCTACTCTTTTATTTTTCTTCAAATTGCATGAATAACCTTAGTCATGTTTGATAAAATCTACATTATTAAAATTGGTACCGACAGATCCTTTGAGAATTCCATTAAGTAATCATCATTTGCTACATTTAGACATATACTGAATAAAAAGTAATAAAATTGTTTATTTCTAAAAAAGAGGAAAGAAAAATAAAATAAGAACACAATCAAGCTTATTAAAAAAAAAAAAAACTCGCCCAGACCACCTAGACCCCGCCTAGGCCTCCCAGATCCCGCCCAGACCCGCCTAGACCGCCCAGACCCACCTAGACTGCCCAGAACCCGCCCAGCCATTAATCTGGACATTTTTTTACCGCCTAGGCCGATTTTTAGAACACTGACACACACATACTTCAAGTTGAGAATAATTGATGAAATTTATTTAACCTTTGGGTATTATTAAACAGTTGTTAGCCTCTTTGATATATTATTGTAACACTGTTAGTTGTTTTCTGAAATTTTTGGCAATTAGATTATTACTCTGAGGATAATAGATAGAGGGATCAAGTTACCATGTTTGAAAAATTTATTGACTCATAATGTTTGTGGTTAACATTTCTGGAAACCGGCCCTCACGAGACTATAAATCGTCCACTAGAAGTAATCTAGCGGTTTAAAGCCTTGTTGCACGTTTAAGGTAAGTGCAATTGATAATTCCTGCGAAAGTGAGTTAGAATTTTATTTTTATTTTTTTGCTTGAGGACTAGCAAAATATAGGTTTGGGGGTATTTGATATTCACGTAACTAATACATAATATATCCCTTAATTCATATATGTTAATGTTTTGATTATTATATTTTATTTTAATTATTTCGTTTTCATGTCATTTTAGGAATTTGAGCGTGAACGATGAAATCGCATTAAGGCGACAATTTTAGGAATGATCAATTGATTGATTCTTGTGGTGGTACAAAGTAGTGTGTCACATGTCTACACCTAACCCAAACAAACCTAGGTCCACCTAATTTAACCTAAGCCCAAGCCCAAAAGTTAACCTAGAAACCCAAATCCAACCTAACAAGAAAATAAGAGAACCCTATTTAGGCTTCCTCTCCCCTTTTTGGAGGTTTGCCTCCTCTTCCACGTTTCTTTTCTCTTTCTCTCTTTTCCAGCCACCACGCCAATCCACCTTGTCGGCGATCCTCGCTTGATAGGAGGACCGGCAGCGACCTCATCACCATCTCACTGTCATCCTGCCCCCATCTCTCACACACAAAACATGGAGCACCTCTCTGTCCTCCACGTCTATCTCCTTCCTGTTCCATCATGTCAAAAAGACGCCACCACCTCACTCTCCCTCTCACTTCTTGCTCTCTATCTATTATTCTTCTTCAACCAACAGCTACCACGAACAACCTCATCTCTCCTTCTATTCATCACCTTACAGCCACCCACACCATGTTCCACCGGCAGACACCACCACCAAAACAGAGCTTCCTCTCTCGTTCACTCTCTGTTTCCCTTCCTCTCCCTCTTTTTGTTCCTTCATCTCAACCAATCAACACCATCACAACACAATCACGCACCACCAAAAGCAGTAACGGGAAAGACGTAGATCCCACACCACCTCGCGACAGAGCCTGACAGACCAACCCGCTCCACCGCCCCTGTTTATCTCCTTCGTGATCTTTACCGGAGAAGCAGCAACAAACCACCTCCCAGTCGAGCTCCTCTCTTCTTATCTCTTCGCCAACAATGACTTTTCCCTGTTCTTCCTCTCTCTCATTTTTCTCTTTCACTATCATCTGATTTTCTTCTCTCGCAGGTTCCATCGAACACCAACCACCGATCGGAAGAAGAAGACACTAGCGAGGAATAAAGAACCAGCAAGGAGGAAGGGCGCGACTCGCTGGAGACGAAGTCGCAGGGAAAAGAAAAGGGAACCAATTGTTTTTCAAACAGTTGGATATTGGCACCCCAGATCCTGTCAGAGCCACCACAGTGCATTTGCTCTCTTTCTTGTGACACGTGCTCGTGCGGGAACTGATGAATTCTACCTCCACTGGTGCTGTGACCACTTCCACCATGATCTTCTAGACCCCACGCCGAGGCGAAGATGAAACCACAGGGCTTCCTAGAGTTTTTCGTATCTAAATTTATTGTTTTCTATATGCTTGAATGTTAAATACAGTTGATTTCTAAATTTCAATAATTTGCTTTCACCGATTATATTCGAAATAATTAACTAGACTAATCGGTAGTTAAAAGTTCTTTTTGTTGATATTCAAAGTCTGCTTTAATCAATTAATTTGAATTTGTGATTGTGTGTGTCGTAATAAGACATGCAATGCTAGGGGTTTAGAATTAGTTAAGTTAAACCTGTGATAGTGTGTGCCATAGAAAGACATGCAATGCTAACGGTTTATGCCTTTGCTGAAATCAATTGCGAACTTAGATTAATCTTTAGGTTAGTCGTGTTGATTCTCGACAGCAATAATTTAGATTACACGAATCTCGAAGAACCTGTGGTGGATTCGATGTCTCGATCTACTTTTTTCATCTTACCAGTTTAATTTTAGTTTTCAATTTAGTTATCTTAATTTAGTAATTTTCATCTGCTGCAACCCCCAACTCTAAATTAGTTTAAATAAGTCTTAGAATTTGACTGTCTCGTCAATCCTCATGGGATCAACCTATATTTGCCACTAGTTAGATAGTCGTGCACTTGCGGTATTACAAGTAGAGTTTATTAACTTATTAATTTAGGTTAATAAAATCTCCATCACATAGGCATTGAGATGATGAACATGATTCTCATGGAAATATAAGGGAACATGAGGTTACATGCAGGATTGTTCAATATCTTTTTGGGCAAAAGCGGTTAGCATGTATTTTATTTGGTTGATCGATTACCTTCAAGGGTGCTTGACTGAATATGTAGAAGAGGCGTGGTATGGTGAACAGATTGATTACTCTTTTTTAAAAGTCATCGAATGTGCAACATATACTCTTATTCCCAGTGATGATAGAACTAAACTTGAACCTAAGGGTGTGTTTGGTTGCATGGAATCCTAAGGTGGGAATTGGAATCCCATTCCATGGCAGCCCATGCCATGGACTTGACCAACTTTGATGTTTGGAATCCAATTTCTACTGTGAGTGTTTGCTTGCCCAAAACTAATCATGGGAATCTTTTTTTTTTTTAATTATGAAGATCCCACAATTCTACTTTTATATATAATTTAGAATATGGTTTTGATTTTGCTTCCTGTAAAACATCCTTATAGTATAATTTTAAACCCGATGTCTGCTTGAATCTTTCAATGAGAAAGCAAAGTTCAATACTGGTCTTTAGAATTCTAGTAAAAAAAAAAACATTAGCAATATATATTTTTATTGAAAGCATGTTTACTGCATAAACATAAAAGTCAGACTTCAGTTGTCAATTAAACAATAAAAATGGTTAAAGACAAAGACCAATTACTAAACCAAATACTCCCAAACACCAATTAAACAAAACACAAACTTTCTAACTCCTTGAATACTAATCAAAACGCATAAAAAGGGTTAAAGACAAATAAGCCAATTACTTTTGCTCCAAACTAATTCTCATCTAACTTCGCAAGAACCTAACTCTCCCTTGTTTCTTCGGTCAATCCTAAAAATTAAGTACCAAGCTCTACGTTCCCATTGAACTTCCTCATGATTTTCAAAATTTGACTTTGGGTAAGTCCAGGGACCGCCCTTACCGCTTTTTCAACTTCTTGCCAAGGGAAGGTTTTCAATCGTATAGGCATAGCATTTGCTTGCTCAAATGCCTTGCATATACTCGATATGGCCTTAACAAACTCGGGATCATCGTTGTCACACGTTCGCTTGCGTTTGTGAGACGATGTAGTAGAACCTGAGGCAACATCTTCCCTGTTTTCCAACGTCTGTATGGATACTTTTACTTGCTTCAGCCATGGGTACGTTGTCATCATCACATTTGCTATACAACGATCGCCAGTTGCTTGATAATTTCCTATGATGATTGCAAGGTCGCCATAGTATGGAAAGATTTTTCCACGATTCTTTTTGCTTTCTTGTGTGCCTAAACAATGTTAAGAAATATAATTGAGAAAATAATCTAATTTAACAAAAAAATTAGAACAATCAACAAATTAAAGATAGTTGGAGAAAAATTTTCAATAAAGATTAGAAAACTAGCATTCTCAATAAATTCTAACTAGCATTCTCAATAACATTGAAAAATAACTTGCATCAGGTCCTACCGAACCATATTGAACCATGCTTAAGAAAGCTTATCGCAACATAGTCTTCCCACACTTCGTTGTCTGCAGTGATGAATCTGCTACTATAGTTGAATCCAAACCCACTTTGCTTGTGAACTTCTCGGACTGCCAAATATTGCTTCTTGAAGGTCTTCAGCCTCGACTGGACATGATCATGGGTAATTACCATATTGTGAGATTTCTTAATTTCTTCCACCACGCGCTCTAGTGCGCTTAACTTCCACCCATTATCTACTTTTTTCCCTCCGGTATTATTCTCATCCACCAATGTTCTAATCAAAACCAAATCCATCGAATCACTCCATTGTAATTTGGATGCCATACCTACAAAGATAACCAATCAATTATCAAAAGCAAGAGAAACATATACTAATAGATATCAATTACCAAATGAACATAAGCCACAAAACATATTACCCTCTGTATGAAATAAAAACAGATTACTAACATTGCACACAACAATGACACTTCAAAATTTCTTCATAACAGTGACACAACATATATAGTATAGTTAGTCACAACTTTCCTCTAGAAAACTTTATCTGATTTAGCAGAAATAGAGTGCTCTCATTGATTCAACATTTGTGGTTTCTCTAAAACATCCGAAGTTGATAAATTTCCATAGTTTTGTGAAGAATCCCGAACTGGGTACTTCTTATTCTATGTTGAAAGTGAAGGGTTTAGGCAGAACAGATGAGTTGTTGCAGTAGTAGAGAAAAGGCTTCATACCCAAATCCATATAGGCGTAGAACTGCTGAACCAACAGTAGTTGCTAGGTATCAACAGAGAACACATGAACCTATTGTGCATCACTCCAAGCCTCCACCGCAGCAGACACACCAAGTGCTCGTAAAGCGCCCCATTTTGCCATTGACACCCAAGAAGCCTATTCATGTGCCTAATACCATTCTTGGTAAGCCATTGGAGAATGTGAAGTCTTTCTATACTCTTGGTAAAGAATTGGGTAGTGGTCAGTTTGGTGTGACTTACTTGTGTACTGAGAATTCAACTGGTGAGATTGTAAATCCATATCGAAGCGTAAACTTGTTAGTAAAAGTGATAAGGAGGATATGAGGAGGGAAATTCATATCATGCTAATTTATTTGGTTAGCCCAACATTGTAGAATTTAAGGGAGCTTATGAGGATAAGCAATCAGTTAATGTGGTGACATATTAATAACAAATTTTCTGCATATATGTAACAACAAATTCACAATAGATTTTAGCTTAATCTATCTCATAAAATTTCAGATGAAGAAAAAGTCTACTAAAACTACTGATGAAGAGATCACCATGTGTCTAAAAAAAAATTTGAGAAACCAACCTTATAACATGAACCAAACCACTAAACAAAAAAATTAGTCTTTATTCCCATCAAATTTTTTGCCTCAGAGAGACTCACAAAATGCAAAGAAACATAACAATAAACAATTTTATGACAAAAAGATACAACCTGTCCTAAAATTGGAACACAATCATGTCCATGTGTAATCGTAGTATCGAAGAATGCAAAGAAACAACCATGGAACAATACTAACTATTACTGTTACTACAAAATAGTATAAGAGGTCCACCATATATACTAAACATATGTGCGAACGAAAGAAAACATAAAGTCAGAAATGTCAAGTAGTTGTTACTAATTCAGGTTGTTCATCAGTTGGTTATAAACATCAAACACTACAAACTAGATTAATTGAACAAGAAAAGGAAGAACTATTGACACATGTGTTTAACATTTGCAAATCACTCCTCATTGAAACCGAGAATGCTAAAAAAAAAAAACCCAAATAGGTCAACCAGCTCTTCTGGCGAAGATGGAAAATGTCAGAAGTTGAACTTGGACTGAAGGTGTAAGAGATGCACAATCCATGAGAAGAGAAAAAGAAATATTTTTCATTTGAAAACACATTGTGGTATTGACTGGAAGAAAACAAAGTTGTTTGACTATATGAGACGGTTTCATTGAACTCTTGAAGAGTTTGTTGAGGGCTTTTGGCTTTTTTCTTGACATGAGGTTTGTATAGGTTGTGCTACATGTAACGTTTGTTGCATGCTCTTTGTTATTCTATTCGGTGGGTTTCGTTGAATGCTACACTGAATTTTTGTATGAGTTTTCAGGAATAATTTGGGTATTGTTAATAAGTTTGCGATTGATTTGAGAACGCTAAAGCTAATTAACTATTACTGATTTTCGAACATTAAGCAGATTACACTATTTCTGTGGTTATAGGTGAATAGTTATAAAATCAAGTTGATCAGAGCAGGCAATGCTGATGAATAATGGCCATTTGTGATACGAATTTAGCCTACATTACCTGTATAAATGTATAGGTTAACCAGGACTGTGACTATACAAAGGGAGTTTGGACATGGGAAGAGAAATGCTTTGGTTAATTTAGCTATTTGAAGCAAGTATGAGTTGGGTTTCTTTTCACATATGTGTTTAACATTCCCTTAGCTATTAATTCAGGTTGTTCATCAGTTGGTTCTAAACATCCAGCACTACAACTGTATTGTGAGATTTTCACAAAACACAAAAATCACCAAAAAAAATCACAAATCTGAGTTTGGGTACCAAAAAATAAAACTCAACTTCAACCGAGAATGCTAAAAATGTTAAAAATTTAAATAGATGCTAAAGATTGCACAAATATGAGTTTCGGTACAAATTACCTTGCTAATCCGTCACCAACCACTCAAATTGCAGTATATAGATCCTATACAACAATAGACATAATGAAACAAATTGAATCAGTGAGAGATGAGAACGGTAGAAGATAAGAAGAGAGAGAGGAAGAGGGGTTAGGCAAACCTGGAGCAGGGAGATGTTGGAGAGAGATGAGATCACAGAGGAGGAGAGAAGATCGCGGAGTCTCTGATGCGAAAGAGATGAGATCTTTGATAGAGTCTTCGTGGAGATGAGAGGAGGTATTCGATGGAGCTCTGATGCTAGAGAGAGACGAGGAGATGAGAGGTTTGTGTCTTATGAATTGTATTCCCAGTATGAGTTAGGCGTTTGATTCCCACCATTGGTGGGAATCTATGGCACGTGCTGGCATCCCTCACTCACCAGTAAAATCTTAAAAAAACACCCAAAATGCTATTCCAAGTGGTAATAGGATTCCTATTCCCATGAAATGGGTGCAACCAAACACACCCTAAGTCTCATGTATGCATATTCCTCAACTTTGAGAAAGGTGTCAAAGATTTTAAGTTGTGGGATTCAATTAACCGAAAAAATCCTTAGTAAAGATGTCGTGTTGATAAAAATATAAAAATAAAAATAAAAAAATAAAAAAAAAGTATGCCCATGAATCACAACAGAAGTGATGGTTGAAGACATAATGTGGAAGGAAAGCAACCATTGAAATTCCTTTTACCAAGGTATCAGGGAAGAGACTCCATTCAGAAGGAGGAGTTGAAAATTGACATGGGGATTGAAGAGGTTGGGTAGAAACAACAAGATGTTGACCAGGTTCATGATGAGCCAGATAGCTCAAGGAATACCCAAGAAATCAAATGAACGAATTCCACCTAATGTGATTTAACTACATTTTGTAAAGTACATGCTAGCAGCACTAGAAAAAAAATTCAATTCAGCAACAGCTAAAAACCGTCGCAATACCGTGGTTATTTTAATCGTCTCTATTTGAATTAGTAACGGAAAATTATCCCGTAGCTAATTCGCAACGGCTAAAAACCGTCGCTAACTCGAAAAATTCCGTCGCTAAAGCTATTTAAAATTTCGGCTAAGACTGTCACAAATTGAAAAATAGCGACGGTTTTTGCCGTGGCTATTTATTGACGGTTTTTTGCCGTGGCTATTTAGCGACAGTTTTTGCCGTCACTAAATTGCAAATCTAATTGACAAAACAGCCACGGTATTGTCGTCGCTAAATTGCAAATCCAATTGACAAAACAGCCACGGTATTTGCTGTGGCTATTTAGGGACAGCTTTGTTGCAAATCATATTGACAAATGAAAATTACAAATTACAAATTGCAAATGAAAATTCATTTTTTATAATGAAATTAGCTCTTAATGATTGTCCATTCTGAAAATTAATAGAAACTACCAGAACTAAACTTAATTGATTAAAAACATGCAGGAGACTTAATTGATCAAAATTATAACAAAAATTACACTGAATCTCTAGAATATCATACAAAAATTACAAAGAATCCATACAAAAATTACAAAAAAAAATAAATAAATTATTTGCTCTATAGAATATCTGATCAGATCTCTTGCAATAGGGAAAGGCCGGGAAGGGAGGGGAGAGGGAGGCGACCGGGAGATCTCTGCTGCTGGGGTCTCCTCTATGGGTTTCTTCTCTGTGGGTTGAGAGAAATTTTTTGGTTGAGTTGGTTGGTAGAGAAAATTTAAATTTATATAGAGAGAGGTAATTGAAGGGGATTGGTTGTGTTAGTTTCACGTGGATCGGTGACGTGGTTTGGTTTAGTGCGTTGGATTGAGATAAAGTTTTTGGGTGTTATTGACGGTTGAGATGAGGTTTTATTTTTGTGTTTAATTTAAAAAAAATCAATTAGCGACGGTTTTGGGCCGTCGCTAATAAAAAAATCATTGTAAGCTTAGCGACGGTTTATTGCCGTAGCTAAATGTTTTTGTTTATAATTTATTTTAAATATCAATTAGCGACGGTTTTGGGCCGTCGCTAATAAAAAAATCTTTGTAAGCCTAGCGACGGTTTTTTGCCGTAGTTAAATGTTTTTGTTTTTAATTAATTTTTTTAAATATCAATTAGCGACGGTTTTTTGCTGTAGCTAAATGTTTTTGTTTATAATTTAAAAAAAAAATCAATTAGCGACGGTTTGGGTCGTCGCTAAATTTTTTTTTTGTAAACTTAGTGATGGTTTTTTGCCGTAGCTAAATGTTTTTGTTTATAATTTAAAAAAAAATCAATTAGGAACGGTTTTGGGCCGTCGCTAATAAAAAAATCTTTGTAAACGTAGCGACGGTTTGTTTGCTGTAGCTAAATGTTTTTTTGTATATATTTTATTTGTAAAACTTATTGACGGCTCATTTACCATGGCTAAATATTTTTTTGTATATATATATATATATATTTTTTTTTTTTTCAAAAAATCCATTAGTTACGGTATTCTACCGTAGCTAATAATTTTTATTTGTAAAGCTAGGTGCCGTCGCTAAATGTATTTTTTATATATTTTGTTTTTAAAAAAATCCATTAGCTACGGTATTCTACCGTAGCTAATGAATTTTATTTGTAAAATGTTTTATATATATATATATATATATTTTAAATCGATAAGCTACAGTATTCTACTGTAGCTAATGAATTTTATTTGTAAAGCTTAGCGACGACACAAGTGCTGTCACTAAATGTTTTTTATATATATTTAAAAAAAATCCATTAGCTACAGTAGAATTTTTATTTATAAATCTTAGCGACGGCTAAGATACCGTCGCTAATACAAGAATTAGCGACAGTTTTAAGCCGTCGCAAATTATTTAGCGACGGATGTTTATAATTATGGGTTGAAATAGTATCAAAAGCATTAGCGATTGTTTTTTGCCGTCGCAAATTTTATAATTAGCGGCGGTATCAAAAAACCGTCGCTAGTTTTTGTAGTTATTAATGCTTTTTTTTTTGTAGTGCAGCGAAAAAGGGATAGTTGGATGGTAGCTAGGACTGCAAAAATGGAATCCTTACACAAGAACAAAGTCTGGGGATTTAGTTTCTAAACCCAAGGATAGAAACATTGTTGGTTGTAAATTGGTTTATAGGGAAAGTGAAGAAATGCATGAAGATGAAGCTCGAACGTAAAAAGCAAGTTTGGTGGCCAGGGAGCTCTCACAAAGGAAGGGAATAAGTTATGATGAGAAATTTTCTCTAGTGGTTAAACATATTCTATTTGAATGTTATTGACACTTGTTGCTCAACAACACAACTTTCTGATCATTCCAGGCATTTCGGATCATTCCCCTATGATTCTAACTATCTACGAGCACAAAAACCCGGGGCCTATACCGTTTCGATTCTTTAATTATTGGGCGTCTGATCCCACTTACATGACGGAGGTGGAGGCAGCCTGGAGCAGTCCATTTCATGGCAATGCAATGTATTGCTTTGTGCAAAAGCTCAAGATTGTCAAGGCCAAGCTTATAGAGTGGCGTCGGGCAAAATTTCTGAATGCTAATACACATTTGCGGGTAGCTCAACAACAGCTAGAGCAGATTCAGAGTGCTATTCAGCTACGTCCACTCGATACCACTCTGGCTCATCATGAAAAGGGTGCAGTCCGAAACCTTGGTTTGGCGATCAGGAATGAGGTGTCCGAAATCAAACAACGAGCAAAATCAAAGCACATGCAATCTGGGGATGAAAATGTGAGTTATTTTCACAATTATCTGCGTGAACGTAGGTCAAAGAACAAAATCTTATCCCTATATACGGCTGATCATGAGAAAGTAGAAGACATGGATGCAATCGGAATGGAATGTGTGCGATATTTTGAGGATCTATTTGGCCCTGACCATGAGCAATATGATGGGAGCTTAATAGACAACATACAAATTGACTCTGTTGTTACTCCAGAAGAGGGTGTCAAGCTCACGGCACAAGTCAGCAGAGATGAGATCACTGAAGCGTTGTCCTTGATTGATTCCACCAAAGCTCCGGGTCCGGATGGTTTCTCATCCTTCTTCTTCAAATCTGCGTGGAGGATCATTGGTGATGATTTCGTCAAAGCCGTCTCAAATTTTTTTCGCAGCGGTCATCTTTTGCGCGAGGTAAACGCAACTCATGTTGTTTTAGTGCCTAAAATTACTAATGCGTCATATCTAAGTGATTTCAGGCCGATCTCTTGCTGTAATGTCATGTACAAATGCATCACAAAAATTATGATGAACAGAATGAAAGCAGTAGTGCCCCAACTTGTAAGTCTCAATCAATCGGCGTTTGTCAAAGGCAGGTATATTCATGATAACATCATGCTTGCTCACGAACTGATGCGGAATTATCATAGGGACACGGGTCGTCCTAGGTGTGCGGTCAAAATTGATCTCAGGAAGGCGTATGACACCATCAAATGGGAGGCTGTTACTCATATGATGCGTAAAATGCAATTTCCTGTGGTTTTTATTCACTGGATTTCTGCTTGCATGTCCACCCCTCGATACTCTGTCCTTGTCAATGGTTCTCCAAAGGGTTTTATCAAAGCGTCTAGAGGCATTCGTCAAGGTTGTCCGATGTCCCCTTATCTGTTTGTTCTTGTCATGGAGCTATTAAACTTGCTGCTCAAAGGAAAAGTCGCAGAGGGCTCTTTCAAACTTCACCATCGCTGTCATGACCCTGCTATCACGCATCTCTGTTTTGCCGATGATCTGATGGCCTTTTTCCATGGGGACCGGGATTCAGCACTTGCTTTGTCCCAAGTTCTGCTGATGTTCAAGGCGTGCACTGGACTCAGCGTCAACTATCATAAAAGCAACCTGTACTCCTCTGGGGTGTCCCATGGGGACCTACAAGACATCAAGAGTCTCTTGGGGTTTTAACTTGGGTTCTCTTCCAGTGAGATATTTAGGTCTCCCTCTTATCTCAACAAGGCTTTCTTATGTTAATTGCCTCCCTCTGATTGAACGGGTGAGAAAGCGAATCCAATCATGGAAAAATAGGTATCTCTCCTTTGCAGGAAGGGTCACTCTGATCAAGTCAGTTTTAAACAGCATGCACATATTCTGGACTGCCTGCTATTCTCTTCCTAAGAGAGTTATCAAGGAGTTAAACTCCATCATGAGGAACTTCTTATGGTCCGCTACGGACACATCCAACAAAAAACCTATGGTGAAGTGGCGGACTATTTGTCATCCGTATGACGAAGGGGGATTAGGCATTCGATCAATTCAAACAACCAGTTTAGCAGCCATGATTAGACATGTATGGAACATTGTCAAGGGCAAAGAAAATCTATGGGTCAAATGGGTCACAAAGAATCTGATAAAGGATAGAGATTTTTGGCTCATGGCTGTCCCCCAAGATGCTTCATGGTGCTGGCGTAACATCCTTGCGTGCAGACAGGAGGCCAGCTCGCTCATCAGACATGCAATTGGTAATGGGGAAAATACATCGCTATGGAAAGTTCCTTGGCACCCCATGGGTGTTCTCATGCCCCATTTCCCGCAGCAGTTGGTTTATGATTCCCTTCTACATAAAAATGCGACGGTGAGTGCGCTGATTCGAGATGGTCGCTGGTTTGCGCGGGATCATGCTCGCACAGCTATTGACGAGATCTTTCGAGGACTTGCTTTGGTGGACATTGACACAGATTATAGCGATGAGATTGTCTGGATAGGAGGTATGGGAGGAGAGTTCTCAAGTAAGAGTGCGTATCATGCCCTACGACACAAACAACGACCCATTAGCTGGACAAGGCTCATATGGTTCAAAGGACGCATACCGCGACATAGTTTTATCGGCTGGCTAGCATTAAGCAAGTCCTTGAAAACCCAAGACAGGTTGCGCAGCTGGAATCAGATAGCTTCCTCGGTGTGCAGTCTGTGCAGAGTTGAACCAGAGAATGAAGAACATTTGTTCTTTTCCTGCGGGTACTCACGTTTTGTTTGGGTCTATATGCTCAGGAAGATGGGGTATGATCATCAACCTCTCGACTGGGAAGCTGAATTGAGCTGGTGTCTCGTTCATTTTGCAGGGTCTGGGCCATGCTCTAATATCAAAAAGTTGACGTTTGTTGCTACTATTTATCACCTATGGTGTGAGCGAAATCGGCGCCTATTTCGGCAAGAACGACTCTCTACAAAGGATCTCATAATGAAGATTGTGAGTGATGTTAGATTAAGGGTTTCAGTGTTGGAACTCAAGGTGGAGGATTCCCCCCAACATAGAGCTTTTTTTGATAGATGGAATGTTGACGTGAGCTACTTCAAAAAACAAAACACTTGGCATGCATGGTCCAAGCCTGACCCAGGTTGGGTTGTGCTCAATTCAGATGGATCTCTCACCGAAACTCGAGACTCAGATGGTACAGTTACTGGACTACATGGTGGGTACGGCGCTATCATTCGTGATAACAGGGGAGATGTAATCACGGCAGAGGCAGGCTCGGCAGTGGGTCGATCCGTTCTCCTGCATGAGCTACAAGGAGCTGAAATGGGCCTTACGCTAGCAAAGCAACACAATTTGAGGAATGTGATTATGTGCATGGATTCTATGAATGCATATAAATGCCTAACTACCAGCATAGCTCCCCCATGGGAAGCTCGAGTCACTGTGAGACGCATGAAGGCAGCACTACGCTTCTTTGATCAGTTTAAAATTATGCATGTGTTTCGTGAGGTTAATCAAGCTGCGGACAAACTAGCGAGTCTCCGACCTAGTGCGGAATTCTTAGAAATACTGCCAAGCTCTTTTGCTGAAGATCTCAAAAAGATAGTATTTGATGATAAACGAGGACGGAAATATATGAGATTGTAATTGAAAATTCCTCTATTTTTTTCAGTGGTCTGGGGAGCCCATATACACCCCGCGCTTGCCTTTCAAAAAAAAAAAAAAAACAACACAACTTTCTCCATGGTCATTTAGAAGAGGTCATCTATATAGCTCAACCTCAAGGTTTTGTTGAAGTAGGTTATGAAAATATGGTTTGCAGATTGAAGAACCCATGTATGGACTTGAACAATCTCCGAGGCAGTTGACAGGTACTTTGAAACTTTTATGTTGAACATCAGGTGCAAGTTTGATGGTTGCGGGTACACTCATGCGTTCAATGATGGGATGGAGATCCTATTGTTATTTTATGTAGATGACATGCTCATAGCTTGTCAGGATATGTCAAAAACTCGGGAACTAAAAACATCATTGACTAGGGAAATTTGACATGGGGATCTTGGTGTCTCAGAAAAGATCCTTGGAATGGAAATTAAAAGAGACAGTAAAACATGTAGGTTATGGTTGTCACAAGGAAAGTATACATTCACAAGGCACTTGACAAGTTCAACATGGTTGATGCAAAGCCTGTGTCTATTCCTTTAGTTATGCATTTTGCATTGAGTGCAAAACAGTTGTCGAAGTTGAAAAGATGGAAAAGGTGCCTTACGCAACGCGATAGGGTGTATGATGTATGCAACGATCTGCACAATACTGGATTTTTGCCTAGCAGTTAGTGTGGTTTCAAAGTACATGTCTAAACAAGGTAAAGCTTTTTGGGAAGCAATGAAGTGGATTCCAAGATAGTCGCAAAACACGAAGAGTTTGAGTATCTTGTTTGAAAGAAAACAAGAGGAAGCATATGTTACATGTTTTGGTGATTCAGATTATGTGATTTAGACAAGAGAATATCTACTACAGGGTATGTCTTCACTTGTGGTGGAGACCAGTGAATTGGAAAGTCGTGTTTCAATTAATTATTGCAATGTCTACTACCGACGCAGAATATATAGCTTTGGCGGAGGCTTCCAATAAAGTCATGTGGCTTAATAGCTTGGTTAGTGAGTTCGTGAGAAAAAAAATACTCTATGGTAATAAGGTGTGACAGCGTAAGTTCGTTATCATTGAAGAACCGGGTTTTTCATGGAAGAACGAAATGCATTGAAGTTCGTTATCATTGGATAAGAGACTTGTTAGACTCGAGCAAAATTACAGCCTTGAAGGTGACCAAGGTGGAGATTTGTGTATACTGGCTCATGTTAAGTTTGACTACAAATCAGTAAAGGATTGTGTTATAATTGGTTGCAAATGGATTGGGTGAGACTTTCTCTAGCATACATGTTTAGGGTTAAATTAGGAATCAAGTTTGTTTCCAAACAAAGATATGGTTTTGGTCTCCGTTTTTTTCTTTTCCTAAAGGAGTTCAACTGTCATGTATGGCTTCTACAAAAACCAAGCAATCATCACCATTGAGGCAAACAAGACAGAGAACTGTAAGAGAAAACTTTATATGCCAAGGGTGTAAGGGGATTTGAGGGGGACGGAGCCACTAGGGGGCAAATGGGCACCCACGGACTTTTTTTCTTTCTTTCTAGTATGCTCACTTTTGCGATGCCAGCGAGTTCGTCCAGCCCCACCCTATCCTCTATTTGTTCTCCCTTCCCGCTCTACCCCTTTCCTCTCTTTTACTCTCTCTGATTATCGCCCCCGCCCCGCCTCCTACTCTCTTCATCTCCCTCCCTTTTTGCTTGATTTAGTTCTTTTTCCCACCATCACCATCAACAATCTCAATCTCTATTTCTTGCTTTGAGGAAGAAGAATGTTTTAAAAAAAAAATGTATTTTCTCGAGATAAATTTGTATCTCGAGGTCTAGTGAGATACATGAAAATTTTGATCTATTAATTTTTCCTCAAAATACATATTTGTATCTCGAGGTTCATCTATGAGTTATTGTTTGAAAGGCATGAGCCATTTGACAATCAATGCACGTTGACTGCGAGTCCTTGGGAAGACTGCAATAGTGATTAATGATGGAGTAACCTCTAATATCTATTTATGATAGGTGGAAAATCGCAAATAACCCAAATTTTTTTGTCCACATCTAATTTTACATTTGTTTGCTAATTAACTTTGAGTAAGTCTAGGGAGTCATTTTTTAGTCAGTTTTGATTTACACTTTTTACCCATTCTCTTTAAAACATAACCACAAAACATCATCCATAAACGGAGTAGAAGTGTCAAAAAAAAACCCAAAGTGACCTAAAAATGGCTCCTTAGAATTGTTGTTTAACTTTATATACCAATTTAATTTGTCCTCCATATATTTATCTTTTATGCTCCTACAAAGTAGTTTGTTAGACTAATTAGTTTCCCTATAAGTTAGATTGAATTTTGTTTAGCAATTGGTGTTTTGAATAGTTATTTATGTATTGTTCGAATTAAATTTTTTTGTTACAGTTATATTACTATACTCATCACTTCGCCCCCCTTCAACAAGAGCTTCAACAAAAATCTTGGCTCCATCACTGGACTTGAGATCCTGAGAGAGGGAAACAGAGTGTGGAGTTGTTCTTCTTCTTATAATGAAATCTTTCAAGGGTTCTCAGTAGAGTAGGTATTTTTTGAACAACTTTAAATCTTGGTGGTATTATTTTGTTAGCGTAAATTATATTCTTGTTTTGCTTGTGTTGGTTTGAGTCGTTCATCAATCTGTTGGAAGACAAGAACTTGGCTTGCATCCAAGTGTATAGACATTGTTCCTGATTTCATCCAGTCTACAAGGAAGGTAGACGAGGAAGAACTCCGAAAAAAAGTAAAAGAAAAAAATTAAGAAGCATTTGTTTGTTGGATATCTTTTCATTTGATCTATTTATACGTAAGAATTAAACTTACAAACTTCATTTCGAAAGCTATGCCAGCTAGACTCAGATGTCGAAAATCCAACAAGAGCGCCCACAACTCTTCTATCATGCTTTGACAAATTCATATACATTAATTCCATTCCCTCCCTCGTATTCTTGAGGTTTAAGGCTATGATATCCATAATGTACAGTGTTTTTTTTTTTTTTTTTTTTTTTTTTTTAATCCTTTTCTTCTTTCTCCGTTGATTAATGATAATGCCCTGTGCTTTAGATAAAGAAAGTCTGCTTGCACTATGACCCCCTTAAACGCAGTCCTGTCCGCTACTCAGAATAGAGCAGACATTACTCTAACCTGTTTAACCTCTAGGAAATGATAAATAATGTTGGCCTTGTGATCTTTATAAAGAAACATGCACACGCATGACCATCCTAGCTTCTAGTTGCAAATTTTAGGAGTGATGTTCAGAGTTCAGCTTTCATTTGTCCCGGTGGCAAAGAATCTGCAAGCAACCAGCAGGACAAATGTCAACATCAAGCGATAATAAGATTACATCAATGAAAACAGTTGTAGGAATTCAAAGACGTTTACCATTCAAATCTAGGTTGTTGAAATGTCTATTACTGCCAAAAGCCGTTTGAACAACATTGTGGAGTTCATCATCCCATGCATTGGCTGACTGTAAGTAAAAATAAAAAAAAGGGAATGTAAAGAATAAAAAATCTTGCAAAAACTGTTTGGCTGTCGTGTAATCTTGAAAATGTTTTAATCAAGAAATCTTGGAACGCAGAATTCTGAGTGTTTAACACGCATTCTTCTGAGAAAAAAAACCCCCTCCATAGTCCTCGATATTATCACATCCAAAACATGCGAAACCAGATCATATTGACTAGTTTGCAACTGTTTGTTGCTTCTTCATTCAAATTTGGCGAGTTCTTATATCAATGACAAATACCTGGTGGATAACGCATCACTTCGTATCTATCAGGGCAGGTGAAATAGACTGCTGGGAGATAGTATTTGCAGTGAAAATTCATTGGATCAAATCAAGCAAAAATAATTGCATCTCTTTGTTGTAGCTAACCTAACGACATAAGCATCTTGTGTCCGCGGTATGGAGGTTTGGAGGATCTAGGCAAGGTTGTATTCATGTTATGATCAAACCAGTTGTGATGTGTTAGCTAATCTCAAATAAAACTCGACATATCCTTAATGTTTCTTTCATGTTTGACTACTGATTGACGTTGAAACTCCAGCAAAGAGCAGCACGCGGAATCTTGTCCTTGAAATTCCTTCCTCGTGACCTAGTAAATGTGTGAGAAAGAATAAAGACTCATATGGTGTTCATTGTAGAAGACGAGCTGAGACCAACAAACTACCAATGTTTGTCGATAGATGCACAACCCATCTTTCTAACATGAAAGATAACAGTTGCACTGGTTTGGAAGGTGCTTTAGTAAGGGAAACATCATCATTAGTCAGGAACCCCATTTTCAGTGCAATACATAATACATAACTAAATCGAGAAAACAAGTTTTGCCAGGCTAGGGAGTTTCTGTAATTTGTGCATCTGCGTAGGGTCTATCAATTAAGAGGCTATTCTTCTCCATTAGGAATCAAGTCATTCTCGAACAACAAATAATAGGGAGAATGAGGAAGGATAAATGAGTTGGGTTATGTGGGAAAACATACCTGAGGAAGATCCTTATACCCGCTGCCCATGAGTCCCAGTTGAGAACTAATGGTTCTTCTAAGTGTGTCCAATGAATTTCCCATGTTAGGGATGCCTTGGAGTAATGCCTGTTGGGCATGGACCATGCTCATATCTGGTGAAAATCCCATTGCTGATGGACCACCTTGTGCCATAAGGATCTGATAAAGAAAGAAGCAAATATATTAATCCAACTTAATTAATATCTACAATCCGTGCATAAGTAACTATTTTTGGGAATTAACATACATCTTTCGCAAGTAACACTTCATTGTTCAGGTCCAGGTGGGGATTAACAGTTGCGAGCTTCATTGACAAAAACTGGAACCAGGAAAAATAGCTTTTTTAAATGCAAAATGTCACATAAGCCAAAGCTAATAGAGAATTATTGTGACAACAAGCAATCTTGGAATTTTATATGGTTGACTTGACGTATGGCATAACAATTTGCTTGCTCGTGATTAGGTCCTAAATGAAGTGACAATCAACCTCAACATATCGAAGCGCCAAGGAAATACTAATTCATAAATATATGATTACAGTTTGGTTGTCAAAATGTAGCAAAGAACATAAACAAATTGGGAATGAAGTTAAAGTTAGGCCTTCAAGCAAACATGTCTGCTAAAAAAGTACTCTTTAAAGATGATACCATCAAAATGCAAAATCATAGTGGCCATATTCCTGGAGGACAATATCCTTTGGCAATCCACATGGTAAGTATGTCTCAAATCATATTGGCTTCTTTACCCAGAGCCAGGAAAATTCAAGGAAGATAGAAATGAAGTTCCAAGCATTTGTAGCAAATTCACAATGATGTCAAATTGGAAATGCAATGTACAAGTCAAACGAAATACGATAGACTCAACCATATATCAAAATTGAATGGATATAATAGAGGAGAAAAATTGGTTTTTCTTTAACATAAAAGCAAGTAGAAACATAGATAGGGAGAGAGTGAGCTGGGAAGACAAAATATGTGTGTATGGTTGGTGGTTGTAGTGAAATTACTTTGGGCTTATTGTGGTGGGAGGAAGCAGATATCAAGTTAATGTCATAGCATATAGTCATATACTATACTCTGAGCTCTTTATATTGTGCCATCTCATTTTAATTTATTTATTTTTGGTTTTCAGTTCCAGTACACCATGCAACAAGACAGGAGGCGTTTTTATCTTTGTTGATTTTCCTTTCTTCCATAGTTATATATAGAAACAATGATCTCAACTTAACAGTTGCTTTTTAATCTTACTCTTCTTTACAAGAAAGGAGGTTGTGGTGGGGGGATGGGTCAAATGAAGAACAATATTACATACCTCAACCTGCCGCTGCAGTGACTGTACATAGTTAATGATCTCATCCAACATGACAGCTTTGCCTGTAACCTGCAAATTCAAGAAAATCCCATGCAAATAAACAACTACGCCTGAAGTAAATTTTGGTGAAACAATAAACAAATTGCAAAGCATAAATCATAAGCTCCAGAAAATCACCTTGTTGCAACCAGGTACAAGCTCCTGAAGAAACTTCATTCTTTCACTGATTTTTTCTCTTCTAACCTGTTATGCAGACGCAATACAAATGAACTTAAACCAATAAGCGACTATTAATGTCATAGAAACTGAAATTCTGGATACAAATCTTACTCTTTCTGCAAGACTATGGCTGTTTGTAGCTTGGCCTCTTCTAGCGCGAACATGGATATATTCTTCCTTGCCAGCATCAGAGGGTTGAGAACCATCTTTAACCATTTTCCAAGACGCCCTACTGGTAGAGGAAGTTTGATTTTGATCAACCTTCTCTTTGCTTTTGTTGTTACCTTTTGCAGCCTTTGTGAGAAGTGGCGATGCTCCTTTATCTTGGTCAATTTCAGTATCCTGCATAAAGGCACAATGAAGACAGTGAGATTATCAAATGACAAATATCGCTACAAAGCAAAGAAAATCTTAGAAACATATACCAACCAGACTAATCTTCTTCCTTTTCTTTGTGCCAAGTCCCTTAGTCACAGCTGAATTTTCACCTCTAGGAGAATCAAACATAGACCGTTCCTCTATTTCTCCACCACCACTAAATTCCCGTTCATCAGATTGATTGTTAGATATACTAGTTCCATATTTTTTTTCATTCGGAGACCTTAGATAGTGATTCGTTTGTTTGTCAAGCTTGATTGGACTCCCTTCAGTGGTTGCATGGTTTATATTACTATCATCACCAATTTGAGTCATCTTTAGCTCAGTCTTATTGGCATCGCCTCTCAAAGCATCAAGGCTGGAAATGTCTTGGGGACCTTGCATCCTTGCCGAGTCGCTCGAGTAAGGATTCAATGAATTGGAAATGCTGAAAGACACCATATCAGAAAAGTTTCTATTGTTGAAGCTTGAGTACCTGGCAGCTCTCTCAATGAAAGCAGAATCAGCTGGAAATTGAGATAAGCTCTGAGGAAGCTGTAAGAATGCCCTACCTCTTGACATCATATTTGGGTTCTCCCAGCCCATAACAGGAACCCCTTTCCTAATCAATGGGGAGTTGGAGGTGGTTGCATTGTTCTGAACATTATTGCTTGAAGTGGGTTGGTCCCAGATGGTAGGGGAAAATGAGTCAACCATGGTAACAGAGGAACTGCCTATCAGATCCCTTTCAGAATCTTCTCCCAATTGGTGATTTGAGAGATTGGGACTGATAAATCTCCAGACTGAGGCCCTCTTATTATTGGGTGAATGGTAGTTGAAAGGTTCAACCCCTCTATTACTCTCTGATCCAATTTTACCCTCCTTTTCACCACTAGTACCCATGTCCATATTCTACAACTACTACTGTTCCTCTGTTTAGAAAAACTACAAAAAAAAAAAAAAAAAAAAAATTCTATCAACAAAAACCCACTAAATTCTACAACAAATCAATGATGAATAAGTACAAAATCCCGGGGTTCAAGCACAAACTAGAAACAAATCAAAATTTGGAAGAAAACCTAGATTTGAGGAATCAAAAATCAAGCAAACCCTAGTCAGAGGTCTGAATGAAACAGAGAAAACCCAAATCAAATAAAAAGTAGAAAGAGAGAGATACCCAGTCGAGTTCAGATGACATTCCTTTCACTGCTCACTTTGGGTTGGCATTAAGTCACCACCATTCAAGCCTTTTGGGATTTGTTCAAAGTTCACACAGTTCCATACATTTGATTCAATCATTCATGATGTCTACACAACATAATAATTAATTTGGAAGAGAGAGAGAAAGTGAAAGAGAGGCTTCTAATTCAAAAGTTGGGAGGTGTTATTGTTGTGAAAACAATACAACTTGTAAGAAGAGAAGAGAAGGGTGGATGGATGGATGGATTTTTAAAGAGGAGAAGGTTGGTTAAAACAGAGGAATCTGTATTTATAGTTTTAGACCATTCCCATCCTCCACTCTTCATGATAAGTCCTCTTTATCTACGCACCATCACAAACAGAGCAGAGCCATCCATCATATTCTCTTTATCTACGCACCATCAATCATATTCAATTCAATGAATGATTAACCACCACCGCATCGCCACTGCTCTCTCCCCTACTGTAACAGTAAACACAGCCTAAACAACACAACAGCAGTATTTTCCTCACACACATCTCGAGAATATCGAATCTGTAGAGTCACAAGCTCAAAGCGTTTTATCTTTTCTTTGCCTTTGTCTCAAGTACAGCATGACACCCAAACAAACAAACTCTTAACAGATTTGATATTTGTGAGCGAGAGTCGGTCATTATTCATGAGTGCCAAAAACTATAGACCAAAACTCAAAACTTTGTCATGACGCATGTGTAGCTCCCAAAAACACACACAAATATATATATATCTCATCCTCAAATTAACTTACTAAAAATCGATAGTAGAATGAGATTGAGTTTAAGATGAGAGTGGACAAAAAATCTAGAAAGCCAAGCTGTTAGAGTCAGGACAGTGACAAGGGGGTTTTCTGTCCGCGTGATTGTGTTTGATTGGGCCATTATGAGCATCTTTAAAATAATAAATGGTATTGGGTCTGGTCTGACTCAAGCCTAACTTGTTTGGCCCGATTCTCTAGAAAAGTTCGAGAGTGGAAAATTCACTTCTCTCCTACAAGGTTTGATGTATCCTGCTGGAAACTGGAAATGCTACAAGGTCGCCAATGTTCTCATAACCAACATGCAATATCATTGATGGTACAAATCGGTTTTTATATGCTTACATGTCAACGCACCGGATCATTTGCCTAAATTAATAAAACATTAACTACTCTTACACACATTTAGCTAGCTAATCAATCTTGTTCAATTTTATTTATTTTTTAAATGTTTTACAGTTTGCATTGCTTAATATTCTAATGCTAGAAATAATAGGAGCTTGGCTAGCAACTGACATTGCCAACTCTAATGCAGATTTTCCTTTTTCTTACATTTCCTTTATTACATTGGTAACAGAATTCAAAATCTTTTAGGCTTTGTTTGATTTGGTCAAGAATCTGACAATCATACTTTAATTTTGAGAGGTTGTTCAACATTATTTAATGTTCAAAAAAAAAAAAATTTATTGGAAAAGCATTGTTTTTAAGGCTCCTCCCTAAGAGAGCAAGATCCCTTCGGCTGCTACTGTACTCTCTACCCATATAATTAGAGATTTGGCATATAAAGGAAGTTTTCACTAACAATAACATTTTTTTTTTTTTATATAAAAACATATTGCATATAAATATTAAGAACATCGGTTATAAATATTAAGAACACCGGTTACAGTACTTCACGAACAATAACTATTTGTTTGAAAACAGATTGAGTATTTTTTTCCCTTTTAAATAGCCAAACTTTTGATCAAAAACTATTTTTCCCCATAAGAAATTCTAAGCTTTTAAGATAGAATGATTGTTAAAATCAGGGAAATGCAAATTTTGAGGAGAAAATAATCATTTCTCATTTGATGTATAAACCACTTATACAAAATTCCTAAGGAATATCGCACATGTTTCCTAAGATTTCCAAAAAGAAACTCAACACTTCTAATATATCATATATGTTGAAACAATTTAAAATATATTTTGTGAATTAAGAACAAAAATATTATTGGTTAAAACCAATATAGGTTGAGTGAATGATATTGTATAAATGTGCCACTAAATTACAAAGTCGTCCATATAAGGTTTCGAGTGATCAAGATGAAAATGAACAAGATCTAATGAGCAAGGCTGGAAAGGGTGAATAGTTTATTTTTTTCAAAAATCGATTTACATTGCAAATTTTTAGTGGAATTAGTTATAATACTAAGTTCTCTACCTAAACATGTTGGGGTGGGGTGTTGCAACTCTCGAGAAGTTGACTACAAGTGGTTCTTTGCTACGATGTTTAGTTAATTCACTTGAGAACAAAACAAGTAAAATCGTTTGATTTGATTTGAAAAAGAATAATTAGAATACCAATCAAATCAAGACACTAATTGGTACTTAAAGAAAGATGTAACAATGCAAGATCAAGTTTGCTTATGAGAGAAAACCAATTGAATAATCTCAAAATTTTAGGTTTCAAGCATGCAAGTTGTGAGATGTATGTGAACAATCAAATAACAAAGTTAAAGCAACAATCTAGTATACAAGTAATTAAATAGAAGCAAGGGGAGAAGAAAGCAAACCACAACACAAGGTATGATATAATGAGGTTTACTTAAATCGGAGTTGGATTGAATTTGATTGATTACTTCCTCGGTGGAAGGACTATCGTGCGTCACAAGCTTTTATTAATATAGTCCCATGAACAAGGGTACAAAGTTTGGTCTAATGAGATCGTCTCTTTGTAAAATACAACTAGGACCTTGCAAGGTCAATCTCATCCAGAATAGGACTTCAACAAGTGATAACAACACTTAATTTATGTTTTCTTCAAATGTCTCTCACAAAGAAGGATTAGAAAAGGCATGAGCTCAGATTTCTCACTTCTTTATAAAATAAAAGTGAGGTCTCACCCTTACAAGTATGAATGTTTGGGGTGACAATGAGATTTTATCTCCAGAGTATAAATTTCAAACAAAGAGGTTGTTTGGTCCAACTAAAGCTCACATACAACCCCCTAAACTCATTTATGTGTGAGATGGATTTAGGTGGATAAGGTCTTTAGAAATTGGAGTGAGAAGTAATTAGACGCATTTTTGAAACTCCTTTTGGTAGCAAGGACTAGCCTTTACCAGTGACGGGAATGAAGAAATGTCTAGAGTTAGGCCCAAAACAATAGCAGAGTCAGATGCGTGGCTCCCTAATGGAAAAGTGATGGAACCATGAGAGAAAAGTGGTTTAGGAGTTGTCTCGCCTCAATTTGGGTTTGATGCGTAGAGGCAAGCCTAATCCATTAAGAGAAGTATTAAGTCACATTTCAGTTACAAATCCCTTGGATTGCGCCACATCACATGTGTAACAGAGTTTCTTGGATTTTCTTACATGATGAAATCGTGAATCTCTAAGAATTGTTCTCATAACTTCGCGATCATGAATGTATTGCTAAGGTGCTCGATGTCAAAGGTACAAGAGCCATGAGCGTTGAGCAGGGCACCTGATGCCTTGAGTACATTGGTTTTATTTATTTGCTGCCCTCTAGACCTAAGTCATAATGTATCCACTTGGTTTGGTAAATACTTAGTCCTTACATTTGTGAACAATCCCTTGAATAAAAAAGTTTGAGAGATTCTTGAACTTGCAGAAGAACTTGTTCAAGAAGGCTGGAAGATTTCATTTTTGTTTATCTCTCGAAAGCTCTTTTGATATATATATATCCCCAAGGTGAAATGAGCAAGGGAAATTACTTCTTATTTATAGGCTAAAATTAAGAAGGTTTAGTCTACTACACTGACCCCCAACTTCGCTTTCACAACAACTCAACAACTATTTGACTTAGATCTATATATGGATCTGCATAGTGTAATGTACTACGCTCTCGACAAATTCATATCTGCATAGTGAAGTCGACTAGACTATTATCTACTTTGAATTTTGGACACCAATTTGAATTTTTTTATTATATAATAGTGCATAATATTGACATACTAAAGAGTACAACAACACATGCTCTCACTCCTTATATCATAAGACTTTTGGAGATAAAACTTGAGAAAGACTTGGTTTTTTTACTACAAGAGAAGGGACATGAAATAGGCAAATGGAACTTCTAAAATCCTCAAAAATTGGGTGTAGTTGCCGAAGTCCAAGATGGAAAGGTGTGTCTCCAAGAGAGGAGTCATGAACTGCTACAAGTTTGATAGAAAGGAAAGATGAGATAATCTAAATTTTGCTCTAATGGGAGAGGTGAGCATGGTTGAGCAAAAGTTGAAGAGCTTCTTCCCTGCTACAACATTCCTTAACCAAATTTAGCCTTATCCCTTTTCACCCATTAGTCGACTTCTTCAACTATCTAGATTTAAGTCTTTTTGAATCTTATCTTGAATTTGATCATTTTGACTTTGGGTTTTGGTTGTTCTTCAGTAGTCTTTGACTATTACCTTAACTTTGACATTAATACTTCCAACGCCTTGAATCTCATTCTTCTTCTTCTTGGATTGTCATTCTACATGATATGATTAATGTACACATGTATTGAACCATTTTCCCTTTCTTTGATTAGGCACCGACTTGACTTGCGGGTCTTCTTGCTTTGGCTTGGACTTCAGTCTTCACAACATTGATGACACTTTTCTTCTTTTAGAAATTGACATGAGATCGACTTGTTTGACTTCTTGCTCGGTCTTGTGATTTAGTCATTGTGGCTTTGACTTGGTCTTCTTGAGTTGACTTCAATCATTTTATTCTGGACTTAGGTTTTTGAACCTTTAACTTTGCTCTTCATGAATTGGCTAACCTAGAATGATCTTCAAAAGTCTATGATTATCTCTCAAACTCTCAATATAGTGGTTTATAATTGCACCAAGTATTTTACAAAATATATTGAAGTCTCAATATTAGTTTATAATTGCACCATGTATTTTACAAAAATATATTGAAGTTTTGACATAATTTGCAAGTATATTTTCACGAGGAAACAAAATAATTCAAGTGCAACCAAGAAACTAAAATAAAAATTGTAACGATCAATCCAGAAACATCAATCAAATTAAATCAAAATCTAAAGTCAAGTTTACTAAACCAAAGTCAAAGTCAAGAAGACTTTATCAACATAAGTCAAAATGTCAAGAAGACTGAAGTTACATAAGGTTGAAGAAAGTCTAAAAAGATGGACCAAGGGGAAAATGAAAAAAAATGCTACAAAATCTACAAAAAGCCCAGTCAACTAGGCTATGCATATCTAAATTTAAAAAACACCAGTCGTTCAACCGTTGAGCAAGAAATGCCAAAAGAGGTCACGCCTAGTCGACTAAGTTTCCCTATATTGTTATACTAATACAAAACACATATTCTCTTTATATTAATCAATATCAAGAAAACCCATCAAGTGTAAATCTATCCAACCCTCCAACCTTGCTTGAGTGGGCTTTAAACATGAAAATAAGATAGTGAGGGCTTCTATGTATGCTTGAGTAAAAGATTAAACACTTTATTGTTTGAAATTATGCCCTAAACGGATAAACCCTTTCTCATCCCAAACTTTGATACTTGTAAAGAAGTCTCACTTTTATGTATAAAGAAGTGAGGAATCAAAGCTTAAACCTTCTATGACTTGTCTGTTTGAGAGGCTCTTTTTGGATAGCAAAATCAAGAGTTTTTTTTCACTTGTCGAAGTCCTTTGTGGACAGGTATTTGATTCATTGCTGGAGTTCTATGCTTTATTTTATAATTCAACTTGCATGAAAAATAAAGAAATTGAGGGTTTTCAAGTTTTAATTTGATTAGCAAATCAATTTCTCTAATTGAGACTTGGACATCCTTGAGCCCATCTTCTTTTAGTTTTAATTGATATTTGATTTAACGAAAAATCAATCAAAGACAATGACGGGGAATTAATTTTTATCAATTTCTTTAGAGTTGCAACAATGTTTCCCAAAATGTTTGAGCAACTGACGTAGATTTGGATATCACTTCGCAAAGTTTTCAAAGATTTTTTTTATAAAAAAAGTTATCGATTCATGGACCCCGCTTGTGCGCTCTTCCCACTCTATTCTAGCTTATCTGGTCTTATTGCACTTTCAACATAAATATGAGTTTGTACAACTTCATAAATATTCCCTAACAAATTGTATACATATAATAAGATCTCCGCAAGAAATCTCTAACTATGACATAAAAACTTTCCATCTTCCATTTTATAGTCTAGGAATTGAGATGTGAATTTTGCAAGTAAAACCAATTTTAGCAATCAAAATCATCCTAATAGTTCAAGATATGATTTTGCAAATAAAATCGACATTATCCCGAATTTGATGATCAAAATAAGGTTTTCCTAGTTATGTCTCTCTATCATTATAAGGTTTCCCTTCCAAAAATATGCACATAATCCATAGTAGTAAAATCATAATGCCAACGTTTGAATTTTTTTCCATTGAATTTCTCCAGTTTGACAACATTGGCTTTCACAAGAAATTCATCACTTTTTCCATAGCAACGTATTGAACAAAAGCACTAATATTTGTCTCAGACTGTTGGAAACAATAATTAGAAATTAGAAAAACTTATCCGATTGAGGTGCTTGAAAGTGTTAAGCCAATGAGACTACAAGGGGTGAATAGTCTTTCGACAAAAATCTATTTTGATTTAAACATCTTTTTTATAGAATTATCAAATTTCAACAATCTTTACATAAACACAATTGAACGGTCTTAATTCTTTGATTCAATCTTCAAATGGTGATTAAGGTATTCTGTTGGCTTTGACTGTGACTTGGCATTTCTAATATGGTCGTTTGAGTTGATGCCTTTGGTTGAGTCGTCTTTGGTCATGCCTAAATGATCTAATTTCCACAGTCAATCATAAAATCAATATATATATATATATATATATATATATATATATATATATATATATATATATATATATGACTTCATAATCTAGTCACTCATTAATATAATGTCGCGCAATGCTCAACTTATATTGGTTTTAGAAATACAACCAAGAAATAATTTTTTTTGCTCTAATACAAAAATACATTATCGAAGAAAGCAAGCCACAAAGTGACACAATATAACGAGGTTCACTTAAATTGGAGTTTGACTGGTTACTTCTTTGGTGGAAGGGCAAATGAGCCCACAAGCTTCTATTATTGAAATCTCCATGAACTAGAGTACAAAAGTTGGTATAACGAGAACTCCTCTCTAGAAACTACAATCCAAGACATCACAAGGCCAAATCAAAACCACAAAAGGGTTAGAAACATATAAACGAGTTGAAGTTGAGTAAAGGACATTTTTCACTTGATTTCCTTTCTACCGATAGAGAGACTTTTGGTCTTTCACAATCACTCTCTCAACCATTGGTCTTGGTAAAGCTAGGGAAGATGATGAGGAGAGGTTGGCATATGTTCTTGATAGAACTAGCCATGGGCAAACAAATCTTGGTCTAGTTGGGTGTGGGGCAAACATAGATGACAATAGGGACAAATTTAGATGGGGGCAAGTAGGGCCCCCCCCCCCCCCCCCCCCACTGGCTTTTGAAAAAAGATTTGATAATTTGCGATTTCCCCACCCTTAGACGCTGAGAACACCATTCCACCCCACCCCTTCCTCTATCGATCTCTCCCTTGGTTCTCTGTGACACCAATGACCCCGTTATGCCCCTTTCTTCTTTTCTGATCCCTCTATCTATTTCATGCAAGACTGACAACCGTCTCTTCTCGTCTTTTCCCTTTCTCTCTGTTTGATTTATTTTTATTTTCCACCATCCCCTCCAGCCACCAACAACCCCAACTTCTCTTTTCTGTTTTGAGGAAGAAGAAGGTTTTTCATAAATATTTTCTCGAGATAGATTCATGTATCAATCTCTAGTTTTGTATTTTATTCATAAGATTTTTTGGAGATACATGAATAATTCGACCCATTAATTTTCCCTCTAGATACATGTTTGTATCTTGTGGTTCATTTGTGGGTTATTGTTTGAAGGGTATTTTGGTAATCAACATAAGCTTTTTGACAGTCAATGCACGTTGATTGCTAGTCCTGAGGGAGACTGCAATAGTGATTAATGTTGGGGTAACTTGTAATAAGCCATTTTTTATAGGGGACAAATTGCAAATAACCCAAATTTTTTTGAAACATATAATTTTACTTTTAAAATTATTTTTTGCCCCTTAACTTTATATACCAATGTGATTTGTCCCTCATATATTTATCTTTTGTGCTCCTACAAAGTAGTTTGTTGGATCTATTTTCTTCCTCATAGATTATATGAAGTTTTGTTTAGCAATTCATGTATAGTTCAATTTACAAAAAAATTATGTTAAAGTAATTAATTATTATATTATCATGTATTTTATTTTCACTCTGTTTGATTTATTTTTATTTTCCACCATCCCCTCCAGCCACCAACAACCCCAACTTCTCTTTTCTGTTTTGAGGAAGAAGAAGGTTTTTCATAAATATTTTCTCGAGATAGATTCATGTATCAATCTCTAGTTTTGTATTTTATTCATAGGATTTTTTGGAGATACATGAATAATTCGACCCATTAATTTTCCCTCTAGATACATGTTTGTATCTTGTGGTTCATTTGTGGGTTATTGTTTGAAGGGTATTTTGGTAATCAACATAAACTTTTTGACAGTCAATGCAAGTTGATTGCTAGTCCCGAGGGAGACTGCAATAGTGATTAATGTTGGGGTAACTTGTAATAAGCCATTTTTTATAGGGGACAAATTGCAAATAACCCAAATTTTTTTGAAACATATAATTTTACTTTTAAAATTATTTTTTGCCCCTTAACTTTATATACCAATGTGATTTGTCCCTCATATATTTATCTTTTGTGCTCCTACAAAGTAGTTTGTTGGATCTATTTTCTTCCTCATAGATTATATGAAGTTTTGTTTAGCAATTCATGTATAGTTCAATTTACAAAAAAATTATGTTAAAGTAATTAATTATTATATTATCATGTATTTTCCTTTCTCTATGTTTGATTAATTTTTATTTTCCACCATCCCCTCCAGCCACCAACAACCCCAACTTCTCTTTTCTGTTTTGAAGAAGAAGAAGGTTTTTCATAAATATTTTCTCGAGATAGATTCATGTATCAATCTCTAGTTTTGTATTTTATTCATAGGATTTTTTGGAGATACATGAATAATTCGACCCATTAATTTTCCCTCTAGATACATGTTTGTATCATGTGGTTCATTTGTGGGTTATTGTTTGAAGGGTATTTTGGTAATCAACATAAGCTTTTTGACAGTCAATGCACGTTGATTGCTAGTCCTGAGGGAGACTGCAATAGTGATTAATGTTGGGGGTAACTTGTAATAAGCCATTTTTTATAGGGGACAAATTGCAAATAACCCAAATTTTTTTGAAACATATAATTTTACTTTTAAAATTATTTTTTGCCCCTTAACTTTATATACCAATGTGATTTGTCCCTCATATATTTATCTTTTGTGCTCCTACAAAGTAGTTTGTTGGATCTATTTTCTTCCTCATAGATTATATGAAGTTTTGTTTAGCAATTCATGTATAGTTCAATTTACAAAAAAATTATGTTAAAGTAATTAATTATTATATTATCATGTATTTTCCTTTCTCTCTGTTTGATTAATTTTTATTTTCCACCATCCCCTCCAGCCACCAACAACCCCAACTTCTCTTTTCTGTTTTGAAGAAGAAGAAGGTTTTTCATAAATATTTTCTCGAGATAGATTCATGTATCAATCTCTAATTTTGTATTTTATTCATAGGATTTTTTGGAGATACATGAATAATTCGACCCATTAATTTTCCCTCTAGATACATGTTTGTATCATGTGGTTCATTTGTGGGTTATTGTTTGAAGGGTATTTTGGTAATCAACATAAGCTTTTTCAAAGTCAAATCACGTTGATTGCTAGTCCTGAGGGAGACTGCAATAGTGATTAATGTTGGGGTAACTTGTAATAAGCCATTTTTTATAGGGGACAAATTGCAAATAACCCAAATTTTTTTGAAACATATAATTTTACTTTTAAAATTATTTTTTGCCCCTTAACTTTATATACCAATGTGATTTGTCCCTCATATATTTATCTTTTGTGCTCCTACAAAGTAGTTTGTTGGATCTATTTTCTTCCTCATAGATTATATGAAGTTTTGTTTAGCAATTCATGTATAGTTCAATTTACAAAAAAATTATGTTAAAGTAATTAATTATTATATTATCATGTATTTTCCTTTCTCTCTGTTTGATTAATTTTTATTTTCCACCATCCCCTCCAGCCACCAACAACCCCAACTTCTCTTTTCTGTTTTGAAGAAGAAGAAGATTTTTCATAAATATTTTCTCGAGATAGATTCATGTATCAATCTCTAATTTTGTATTTTATTCATAGGATTTTTTGGAGATACATGAATAATTCGACCCATTAATTTTCCCTCTAGATACATGTTTGTATCATGTGGTTCATTTGTGGGTTATTGTTTGAAGGGTATTTTGGTAATCAACATAAGCTTTTTGAAAGTCAAATCACGTTGATTGCTAGTCCTGAGGGAGACTGCAATAGTGATTAATGTTGGGGTAACTTGTAATAAGCCATTTTTTATAGGGGACAAATTGCAAATAACCCAAATTTTTTTGAAACATATAATTTTACTTTTAAAATTATTTTTTGCCCCTTAACTTTATATACCAATGTGATTTGTCCCTCATATATTTATCTTTTGTGCTCCTACAAAGTAGTTTGTTGGATCTATTTTCTTCCTCATAGATTATATGAAGTTTTGTTTAGCAATTCATGTATAGTTCAATTTACAAAAAAATTATGTTAAAGTAATTAATTATTATATTATCACGTATTTTCCTTTCTCTCTGTTTGATTAATTTTTATTTTCCACCATCCCCTCCAGCCACCAACAACCCCAACTTCTCTTTTCTATTTTGAAGAAGAAGAAGGTTTTTCATAAATATTTTCTCGAGATAGATTCATGTATCAATCTCTAGTTTTGTATTTTATTCATAGGATTTTTTGGAGATACATGAATAATTCGACCCATTAATTTTCCCTCTAGATACATGTTTGTATCATGTGGTTCATTTGTGGGTTATTGTTTGAAGGGTATTTTGGTAATCAACATAAGCTTTTTGAAAGTCAATGCACGTTGATTGCTAGTCCTGAGGGAGACTGCAATAGTGATTAATGTTGGGGTAACTTGTAATAAGCCATTTTTTATAGGGGACAAATTGCAAATAACCCAAATTTTTTTGAAACATATAATTTTACTTTTAAAATTATTTTTTGCCCCTTAACTTTATATACCAATGTGATTTGTCCCTCATATATTTATCTTTTGTGCTCCTACAAAGTAGTTTGTTGGATCTATTTTCTTCCTCATAGATTATATGAAGTTTTGTTTAGCAATTCATGTATAGTTCAATTTACAAAAAAATTATGTTAAAGTAATTAATTATTATATTATCACGTATTTTCCTTTCTCTCTGTTTGATTAATTTTTATTTTCCACCATCCCCTCCAGCCACCAACAACCCCAACTTCTCTTTTCTGTTTTGAAGAAGAAGAAGGTTTTTCATAAATATTTTCTCGAGATAGAGTCATGTATCAATCTCTAGTTTTGTATTTTATTCATAGGATTTTTTGGAGATACATGAATAATTCGACCCATTAATTTTCCCTCTAGATACATGTTTGTATCATGTGGTTCATTTGTGGGTTATTGTTTGAAGGGTATTTTGGTAATCAACATAAGCTTTTTGAAAGTCAATGCACGTTGATTGCTAGTCCTGAGGGAAACTGCAATAGTGATTAATGTTGGGGTAACTTGTAATAAGCCATTTTTTATAGTGGACAAATTGCAAATGACCCAAATTTTTTTGAAACATATAATTTTACTTTTAAAATTATTTTTTGCCCCTTAACTTTATATACCAATGTGATTTGTCCCTCATATATATATCTTTTGTGCTCCTACAAAGTAGTTTGTTGGATCTATTTTCTTCCTCATAGATTATATGAAGTTTTGTTTAGCAATTCATGTATAGTTCAATTTACAAAAAAATTATGTTAAAGTAATTAATTATTATATTATCACGTATTTTCCTTTCTCTCTGTTTGATTAATTTTTATTTTCCACCATCCCCTCCAGCCACCAACAACCCCAACTTCTCTTTTCTATTTTGAAGAAGAAGAAGGTTTTTCATAAATATTTTCTCGAGATAGATTCATGTATCAATCTCTAGTTTTGTATTTTATTCATAGGATTTTTTGGAGATACATGAATAATTCGACCCATTAATTTTCCCTCTAGATACATGTTTGTATCATGTGGTTCATTTGTGGGTTATTGTTTGAAGGGTATTTTGGTAATCAACATAAGCTTTTTGAAAGTCAATGCACGTTGATTGCTAGTCCTGAGGGAGACTGCAATAGTGATTAATGTTGGGGTAACTTGTAATAAGCCATTTTTTATAGGGGACAAATTGCAAATAACCCAAATTTTTTTGAAACATATAATTTTACTTTTAAAATTATTTTTTGCCCCTTAACTTTATATACCAATGTGATTTGTCCCTCATATATTTATCTTTTGTGCTCCTACAAAGTAGTTTGTTGGATCTATTTTCTTCCTCATAGATTATATGAAGTTTTGTTTAGCAATTCATGTATAGTTCAATTTACAAAAAAATTATGTTAAAGTAATTAATTATTATATTATCACGTATTTTCCTTTCTCTCTGTTTGATTAATTTTTATTTTCCACCATCCCCTCCAGCCACCAACAACCCCAACTTCTCTTTTCTGTTTTGAAGAAGAAGAAGGTTTTTCATAAATATTTTCTCGAGATAGAGTCATGTATCAATCTCTAGTTTTGTATTTTATTCATAGGATTTTTTGGAGATACATGAATAATTCGACCCATTAATTTTCCCTCTAGATACATGTTTGTATCATGTGGTTCATTTGTGGGTTATTGTTTGAAGGGTATTTTGGTAATCAACATAAGCTTTTTGAAAGTCAATGCACGTTGATTGCTAGTCCTGAGGGAAACTGCAATAGTGATTAATGTTGGGGTAACTTGTAATAAGCCATTTTTTATAGTGGACAAATTGCAAATGACCCAAATTTTTTTGAAACATATAATTTTACTTTTAAAATTATTTTTTGCCCCTTAACTTTATATACCAATGTGATTTGTCCCTCATATATATATCTTTTGTGCTCCTACAAAGTAGTTTGTTGGATCTATTTTCTTCCTCATAGATTATATGAAGTTTTGTTTAGCAATTCATGTATAGTTCAATTTACAAAAAAATTATGTTAAAGTAATTAATTATTATATTATCACGTATTTTCCTTTCTCTCTGTTTGATTAATTTTTATTTTCCACCATGCCCTCCAGCCACCAACAACCCCAACTTCTCTTTTCTGTTTTGAAGAAGAAGAAGGTTTTTCATAAATATTTTCTCGAGATAGATTCATGTATCAATCTCTAGTTTTGTATTTTATTCATAGGATTTTTTGGAGATACATGAATAATTCGACCCATTAATTTTCCCTCTAGATACATGTTTGTATCATGTGGTTCATTTGTGGGTTATTGTTTGAAGGGTATTTTGGTAATCAACATAAGCTTTTTGAAAGTCAATGCACGTTGATTGCTAGTCCTGAGGGAGACTGCAATAGTGATTAATGTTGGGGTAACTTGTAATAAGCCATTTTTTATAGGGGACAAATTGCAAATAACCCAAATTTTTTTGAAACATATAATTTTACTTTTAAAATTATTTTTTGCCCCTTAACTTTATATACCAATGTGATTTGTCCCTTATATATTTATCTTTTGTGCTCCTACAAAGTAGTTTGTTGGATCTATTTTCTTCCTCATAGATTATATGAAGTTTTGTTTAGCAATTCATGTATAGTTCAATTTACAAAAAAATTATGTTAAAGTAATTAATTATTATATTATCATGTATTTTCCTTTCTCTCTGTTTGATTTATTTTTATTTTCCAGCATCCCCTCCAGCCACCAACAACCCCAACTTCTCTTTTCTGTTTTGAGGAAGAAAAAGGTTTTTCATAAATATTTTCTCGAGATAGATTCATGTATCAATCTCTAGTTTTGTATTTTATTCATAGGATTTTTTGGAGATACATGAATAATTCGACCCATTAATTTTCCCTCTAGATACATGTTTGTATCTTGTGGTTCATTTGTGGGTTATTGTTTGAAGGGTATTTTGGTAATCAACATAAACTTTTTGACAGTCAATGCACGTTGATTGCTAGTCCTGATGGAGACTGCAATAGTGATTAATGTTGGGGGTAACTTGTAATAAGCCATTTTTTATAGGGGACAAATTGCAAATAACCCAAATTTTTTTGAAACATATAATTTTACTTTTAAAATTATTTTTTGCCCCTTAAATTTATATATCAATGTGATTTGTCCCGCATATATTTATCTTTTGTGTTCCTACAAAGTAGTTTGTTGGATCTATTTTTTTCCTCATAGATTTTATGAAGTTTTGTTTAGCAATTCATGCATAGTTCAATTTACAAAAAAACTATGTTAAAGTAATTAATTATTATATTATCATTAATTAACTAGATTCATCACTCCCCCCCTCCCCCCTTCAACCAAAATCCTAGCTCCATCACTGGATGACAATGGTAGGCAAAAACCATTGGTTTAATTTTGAATATCCCCTAGACTAGCATACACAATAGTAAATTGAAGGTTCTTTGCAAATGCCTTTTGCATACCAAGCTGGAAGTGGTGAGGTTGAGAGTTTTTCGGTTTTCTTAGTTTCAATTAACAGTAAATTCGAACTAAACTCTATCTTTCTATCTCATTATCCTCTTTCAATCCACTTGTCTTCCTCCTATCAATTTCCATTTTCACACCCTTATCTGTCTATCCTTTAATCAAAATCACAAAAAACCACACATCCATAACCTCATTTCTTTCACGGTGCAAGCCCTCTGATTTCTATTTTTGTTGTTTTCCTGTTGTTTCTCTTGTTTGTTCTGCAAGTTTCTGGCGCGTGGTGTGTTTTCCTTTTCCCATTTCCTTGTTTTCACCAAGCCACATACCAACCTCACCACCTTCATCCACCATGAAATTCTCTTCATATTATGATTCCCACACCAGCAACAACTCTCTTTACCATCTAAAGTACACAACACCTCCTTCCCCCTTATCAATACCCACAATTCCCTTATACCATCTCCTCATTCATCTATGGTACGTGTTCACACATTTTCCAGAAACACCATTTTATTTCTATTTACTAATGGATTCCTCCGATCTATGTATCACCTCACTCGCAAACCTAAATCCAATCATATCTGTACCATTTCCTCCAAATCTATGCCAATCCCTACGGCCTTACCATTCACACACTTTCCATCACCCACACATCTCTCTTTCAACCATTGATCTCATATTACCACCCCCACAAACCTCTCGCCATTTCACCCATGACACCCCGCTCAAAGATCATATTCAGATATGTAACAACGCGATACAACTGGCCTTGACAATTCGTGAGTTCTCTTTCGGCGTTAAAAAATTCTTTCAAGGAAAGAATCCCGACTATGAGGTAGAGGGCTTCCCCTTCCCTTGCAACAATAGATGCATTATATTGCATAATTTTAAGTGGTGATTGGGTATTCAAATGCAAATCAACTGCATGTTGAAAAGAAATACAATCAGCTCAAGTCATCCCCTCTTGTGGGCCGGAGTGGCGGCCGAATCTCAACCCTTTCAGTGTTTATGCTGTGGAAGGATGAACAATTGCAAAACCCATCGTCTGGTCCTTTTGGTATTACTGGTCAGAGCTATAGGGACCCACCGCCATCCGCTGAGTCATCGTCAGACCTTTGCGTAGTCGACAATATCACTGTCTGCTTTGTCACCGGTGGCAGATCAAACCGGAACTCAGAATTTAATTCGAGCAGCTACCCACCAACTGCCTTTAATTAAACTTAAGTCAACTTCTCATTTTATGTTAACGGTTGGGAGGATGGTTGTTATGAAGACAAAGCCATCTACTCAAGTAAAAATTGAGTTAACGGTCATGAAGAGGTCACTGTCTTGCAGTCTGGTAACGGTTGTAATGACGGTCGTTAAAAAGGAAACTACATTCATTTTGTTAACGCTCGTTATAATGACCGTTATGTAATCACCATCGTTCACTCTGTTAATAGTCATGAGGACGTCTGTTATGAAATCAGTTTCCACCATTCTGCTGGTAAAGTATGTAATGACGACCATTATAACGAAAAATTCAATCATTGTATTAAAGCTCGTTATAAGGAACGATATGCAGTCACCATCAACCACTCTATTAACGGTCGTGCAGATGACCTTTATGAAGTTTGTTTCTTTTCTTTTTTTTTACCAATCACGGTGACAGTCGACGTATCACCTTCTCTATTAGTTTTTTCAATAGTCTTTTTGCCGTCACTTTTCACTGCCAATGGCAATGCCGCTTTGTCGAAAGTTATGAAGGAGGGACGCACCGTTAAAGCTAACAACGGTCTATTTGCTTGGAAGTCACTCTTATAGTCTTTCAACTCTCCAACAAATAAGGACACTCAGGTGTAGTATGGTAGCAAAACATGTACATCACACCTTTTGCCTATGATTCAGTTCAACTCTCCAACGAATAAGGACACTCAGGTGCAGTATGGTAGCAAAACATGTACATCACACCTTTTGCCTATGATTTAGAGAATATCCCAATCCACTTTGAGTTTATTGGTAACACAAAAAAAGGGACGCATCCGCAACACATACTCCCATACTTAGGAGAAATATTAGACAATTCACTTTGTATTGGAGTGAGCAAGGACATATTCCTCGGGATAATAACTATGATGCTAGAAAGGCGTTGGAGGTACTGGCCACCGCCGCAAAAGGGTCGCTCACCCAAGCAATCATGATACTGTCATGGAACGCAAGGGGCATAGGGTCTCCCTTTGTGTATTGAAATCTAAAGACCCTCTCCCATCAATCCAATCTCGATATACTTTTCTTGTCAGAAATCAAAACCTCATCTGAATATATGGACCACATACGCCGGAGACTCAGTTTCAAACATAGAGCCTTAGTTGCAGCGACTGGTCAATCAGGTGGCATTGCACTGTTCTGGAAAGAAGGTATTTCACTTACCATCCTTTCTTTCTGTAAATATTATTTTGATTATATTATTCATGATTACTTTGCTCTATCTCCATGGTCTGCTATTTTTATGTATGGTGAACCCACCTCGTGTCTTCGGGCTCCTTTTTGGAATAATATGTCTGCACCCTACAATTGTCAAAATCTTCCTTGTATCATTATCGGGGACCTTAATGTCATTTTCAATCCAGGGGAAAATAATGGGGGGTAACCGACCTACTTACTCTTCCTTGAGCCACCTTCGCACTTTCATAGACAACCATAACCTTCTTGATTTTTCTCTCATCAATTCCCAATTTACTTGGAATAATAAACGTAAAGATAGAAATGGTATTGAGGCAAAACTGGATCGCATCTTGGTGAACACAGACTGGGTGAACCTGTTTTTTCAACCACGACTCGTTACTATTCATACCTCTACCTCGGATAATCGATCTCCGTCTCTACAACTAGTTTCCAATATTTCCAATGGTCCAAAGCCTTTCAAATTTGTTCAAATGTGGACTCAAGACCCCCAGTGTAGGAATTTGGTTGATTCCTCTAGGGCTCCAAGGCGTCACCAAAAACCTGATCAAAACTTCCATATCAAAACCAAGAAGCTGAGCTATTGTTTGTCTAGGTGGAACCACAACGAGTTCAAGAACATTTGATTATGTAATCAAGTGACTCAGAAAGCCCTTGATGCTCTCCAAAATGAACATCTCTCAACGCAAAATGTTTTGGCTATCGCCTCTCTGGAGAACCGACTCTCGAAACTTTTGGTTAGAGCGAAACATTTTTTGGAAAAACAAGTCTAGTCGTTCCTAGCTCAGGGAAGGAGATAAGAATACTAAGTTCTTCCATTTTTCTATGCTGATACGTCGGAAACGGAACCTCATTTTTTGCCTGAAAGATGAATCCTATGTCTGGCAATCGATTCAAGACAATGTTGGTCAAGTTCTTAACAACTACTTTGAAAACATTTTCCAAACTTCGGGTCCATCTCCCAATCCCGAAATCCTCTCTCTATTCTCCTCGGTCATCTCCAGTACTGAGAATGAGGCTCTCTTTTCCATTCCTACTGACTTTGGATTCAAAACATTATTTTTTATATGGGCAGTCATAAAGCGTCAGGCCCTAATGGTTTTCATGCCTATCTCTTTTATTGCTCTTATCCCGAAGGTTGGAAACCCAGTTACTTCAGACAAATTCTGCCCCATAGGCCACTGTAATGTTATCTATAAGGTGATCTCTAAAATCATGGGAAATCGCATGAACCCCTATTAGATAACATCATCTCCCCCAACTAAGGAGCCTTTCTTCTAGGGCGGTCTATTGCAGATAATGTCAATTTCGCTCATGAGACTTTCTTTCAAATGAAGAATTTTTGGAAAAAAAGGTTGGATGGCCATTAAAATCAATATGGCAAAGGCCTATGATATAGTAGAATGGTCTTTCTTTATACAAGTTCTTCAGCAACTGGGGTTTACTGAAGGATTGATTAAACTCATTGAGCATTGCATCCCCACTACTTCCCTTTCGGGTCCTTCTAAACAACCCCCCCTTTCTTCCATCAAGCTCTCCAGGGGCATTCGGCAAGGGGATCCCTTGTCACCATATCTTTTCATTGTGGTTGCTTAAGCTTTATCCCGTCTTCTTGCCCGAGCGGAAGCTGCAGGGCCCATCAAAGGCATCAAGATCAAACGACATTCCCCTTCTCTTAGTCACCTGCTTTATTCAAACGATCTCATGTTTTTTGCCGAACAACACTTGCTGAAGCCCACTTGGTTAAAGATATTCTTCAACAATACTGGCTAGCTTCGGGTCAAGGGGTTAATTTTGACAAATCCTCGGTGTGCTACAGCTTCAATGTTCACCCAAAGCATGCGAAAATGATCAATAGGATCCTGTGATCAAAGTTCTACAACCCTTAGGACAAATATCTTAGATCGCCACTGCTCATGTTAAACTAAAAGGCCACTGATTTCCAATTCATTATTGATAGAATCAATGTCAAACTCTCAAGCTGAAAATTCAAAGTGTTTTCTCAAGCAGGGAGAATAGTTATGATCAAAGTTGTCCTTAGCTTGATTTCGGTATACAACATGCAAACTTTCCTTCTTCCCATGTCGATCACTACCAAAATTGATGTTCTTGCTCGCAATTTCTGGTGGAATGTGACTTCTAATAGCAAAGCTAAGCACATGTGTATCTGGGATCGCATCACTAAGCCTCGCCACCTGGGTGACCTGAATATCCCCTCAATGGGGAATAAAAAAAAACTTGTCCTTAATGGCAAAGAGCATATGGCAAGTCATCTCTTCCCCCACAACACTCGCATTATCCAACTCAAAGCCCTTTATTTTAACACCAAAAACCTCTTCTAAATTTCCAAACCTCCATCATTTACTTTCTTTGCTTGGAGAAACAATCTCACTGCTTTGGCCAGAATGAAGCGCTATGTCAAATGGCAAGTGTTGTCGGGAGAGAATATCGACATTTGGAGGGATTTTGGGTGAAGCCAGGATTGCTTATGACCGACAATATTCTCATTCCAGGCCCCAAATTTGCCTAGTAGAATCCCAGATTTGTGGAACATTCTCGCTGTTCCACATCCCCAATGTAATGATAGCTTAATCAATTCCACTTCCCTACCCCTTTGGCTAGTGACATTCAAGATATCCTGATCCAACGCTCGAATTGTTCTGGTATTCTGATTTAGCTCTCGGATACATAAGTTCTTTTCACAATGAAGAACGTTACCAAGGTGTTCACTCTAAAGCAATTTGAATGCTCCACCTCTCTCCCTCCCTCTCTCAACACAGATGCTAAGAGATTTGTCAAGAATCAAGGAGCCTTCTTCTGCCCTTTTTTTTTACTCTGGAAACTCAGTCAAAATATCCTTCCCAACATGATCAATTTGGCCCGTCTGCACACACCTTTGGAGGACTGTTGTATTTTCTGCCATAGTCACACAGAAAATGCTACTCATTTATTCATTTATCTGTCTGATCATGCACCAACTCTGGCTTCTCTCACCTATCCCTATCGATTGGCTCAATGATAACTTTGATGTGCCCAATACTTCCCTCTTCCTAAAGTTTATGTGGGACACACCCATTCTGAGTTAAAGGAGGAAATGCTCTTTCAGTTTGTAGCTTTCTTTCTTACCATATGGCAGACACGTTACAACTGTATTTTCCAAAATACTAAATTCAATGCTCAGAAGTTTAGACTGTATTTTCTGCTTGGAAGCACCAACGATTTTCTACAAATTCCAATCACACCAGTCATTGGGTTGCCCTTACCACTGAAGATGCTAACGATCGGGTCTCTATTCATCATGTCCTTCAAACAACTGTCATTGACACTCGGTAATATTCTGTTTCCTCATCGACATCTCCTTTTGGCCCCCATACTGAGATAGCCATTACCCGGATAGCAATGATACATGCCCAAATCCATTCGGCAAGATGTCACAGATTTAACCTTAGATCCTTACGGCTTAAACCTATTCCTCATACCTTGGATTCAGACATGATTCTGATCACATACGATGCTAGTTTTTTTGCCCAATCTCAACAGAAAGCGGTCAGAGTTTTTGTAGTCAACACGCATAGAGAGGTGCTAGTTCGGGTTGTTTACCCAATCACAGGGAAGGTGATGGACAGTACCATGGCGGAGTGCCATACTACTGAAGCGGTTTTTCTTTTTATTCAAGCTAAGCAGTGGAGAACAAGTTTTTTGTCGGGTGACTCAGGGACATTACACTCTATTTTGCATGATGATCAATGACAACCTAGAATAGCCATTGACTGAGCATGGCAACCACTCATTAGCAGTATACAAAGACTGTTTTCTCTTCACAACCTCTGGTCTTGTAATTTTATTTGTAGAGACCTTAATTATGAGGCTCATAACCTTAATTATGAGGCTCATAACCTCATTAATTAGTAATATATGTTATGTTTTTTTTTTATTTGCAAATAGGCTTAGCTAACTTTATATTGAATGAACTAGGGATGTTTGTGAATATGGGTCAGCTCCATGATGTCAAGGCCCCACATACTCATGATCCTAACATAAGGAGCCTGAACAACATTACTCTCACTACTCCAAGTGAAAATAATTAATACTCCTGTAACTTAATCCAACTTATCAGCCCCAATCTTGTTTTCAATCCAAATCATCATCTTAATATTATTCTATATTTCGAGAAATATTTCGATGTATAAAGAAAAAAGAAAAAATGATTTACAAGGCCTACTTTTATAATTGTAGACAACATAAGACTCTAACAATTGAAAATGCTTCAAAATGTCTATTTTTGTAATTCAAGACTATTAAAAGCCACAAACCCAAACCATGGCTAAAAGATATGCAAAAAGACAAATATACCCATATTCCTAGACATATTGATGCGGTGTTGTAATTTACCTATTCAAATTTCAGTTTCATTTACATTGAAACAAATGAAATATGCAATCTTTTAATGCAATTTGATAATTTTTCAAAGTTGTTTCATGTATCTGAAACAAGTAATCATTTCTTGTTGGGTAATCTCAAAGTTAAATAAATAAATAAATAAATAAAATAAAAAATATGGTAGTAAACTTATAATTGTTTTTAGAAGGTGATTGAATTTCCATTTATAATAGCCCGATTCAAATAGAGGAAGTCAATATGAAAATCCATATGTTTTATTGAATAATACTACAAGAGATTAAAATCAAATTCTAATGCATTTTCAATGTCGGGTGTTAAAGCTATAGTCAAAAACCATATTGATGTAGTTGAGAGGAAATCAAAGAAGTACGTATTGGTGGTAGTGTCTAAGAGATTGAAAATGACTCAAAGGTTGAAAGCGGTTTCTTAATCCAAAGAGAACTTAAGGTTAGAGATGGATAAAGAGGACTAATAGTGGCGAGAGAGTTGTACTAATTTGAGTCAAGACTCAAGATATGATCCTTGTGATTTTGTTTTTGAAAATTAATCACTTAAATTAAAATGCAAGAATGTTTTTCTAATTAATTTTAAACCATGGATTGTGTTTGAGGCTTTAAAGAGTCTTGAATTACAAAAATTTGGCCTTTTGGAGTATTTTCAATTGTTAGGATCATATGTCATCTACAATTATAAAATGTAGGCCTTATAAGTCATTTTTTCAAGAAAAAAACATAAAAATTTTGAGGATATATGAATTATATATAATGGATTTGGAGGGTATATGAAATTTGTGAAAAATATGCAAGTAATTAAATTTATTAAACAAATTAAATGAAGCCCAAAATACCAAGAAATGAAACAAACATAAAATCAATATATATTAGAAAATCAAGGGGTTGTTTCAAAAATCAATATCTAAGTAAAAAAAAATGATAATTAGAAAATTAGGGGGTGGTTTCAAAAATCAATTAATAATTAGAAAAAACTCATAAATTGGCAAAAATAAATCCTAAAAAAATTTAATATTTGTTAGCTGTTTTTTAATGTAAAAACCCCGAATTTTAGGAAAACACCTCGGAATTTTTTTGAAAACACCCTCGAAAATTGTAATTTCTTATTTCGCCCTGTTTTGTTTTCATTATTTCAAAAAAATGAAAATTTCACCAAATTTTGCGAAAACACAATCATGGCTTATTACTAGGTCATTGGTGAGATGGACTGCACAAGAGAAGGCTTCAATTCAACCTAGAGTGAGATAGGAACCTTGCTATGAAATAAAAATGTAAGGTTAGGCTCAGTAACATGTTTTTGTTTCCTTTTAGCACAACCATTTTTGGCATGGGTATAGAGGGACATGATTTTTTGCTTGATGATACCACAACTTGTTCATGATGCAAGAAGCGTGTATTTCAAAGCTCAATCCCCCGTCACCTTGAAATATTTTTATTTTGGGGGAAAACATCATTTTTAATAATTTTTAAAAGGCAAGAAAAATATGGAAGACTCGCATTATATTTTTCATTGGATAAAACCAACAAAATATGACATAATAATGCAAACCATTGATTGAAGAGACAAGCAAATGGCCCCAAACGACATTGCAATGTATTTTATTAAGAAGATGACAAAAAGAACTATTAGTTATTTGAAAGGAAAGCTAGTGAATTTTTTTTTTCCAATTGACAATTAGAAAGAAAAAAAAACGGTGTCACGTTTGTTGGACGCTATGTGACTAGACTTTTCTAAACATGCACAGACTTGGGGAGATGGATGATCAAGTTTACTATTACAAATATGAGCAGACGCGTTAGAGGTAGTGGAACTAGTTGCAAGATGAACTTGATGAAGATGATCAAGAACGTACAAGCCCTCATGTTTGTTGCATTTTGCCAAAATTTTCTCGATTTCTATTCCTTGACAACAAAACCAAGAGGTGAAAATGAGAAGTTAGAATAATTTGTAAATTTGCAATCGAAAAGATGATTTTTGTTAAGGAAGAAACTAGTAAGACGTCTTTTAGGGTGTGTTTGGTTGTATGGAATTCTATGTTATGGGAATTCATGAGGGGACTCCTATATTTTAGGCTAAATTGATGTATCACTTCACAACCACCATTTGATTTTGTAATCAATGGAGGGAATGAAAGTCCCATGAACATGAAAATCACACTCCTTGGTCCCTCCAAGACATGTAATTCTTATGTTCATGGGACTTTCATTCCCACCATTGATCAACAAATCAAATGGTAGATGTGAAGTTATATCTCAGATTAACCTAAAATATAGGGATCCCTTCATAAATTCTCATGACATAAGATTTCATACAACCAAACACACCCTTAGATGATAAGTGTCATTGGTGGAAGATATAGATATAGATCCAGTGTTAGAAATAAAATATAAAATATGAGCATTATTTCCTGCTATAACTTTGTCCTTACTATGATTACGGTTAAAGAGATGCAAACATTCCAAAATCAATTGTGTGTCCATAGTAGCCCCACTTTCATAGCCCCACTATTAGGGTAACATTCAAGGTCATATGGATTATGCACAGTCATCGTGGAGAATGCTTCATGAAGATGAGTGCAAACATACTCATGATTATAGTCATTGAAACAATCAACAACTATATGACCTCCTTAAGAACAAATTCGACATATCATATGAGGAGAAAATGGAGATGGAGAGTAGCTTGTTGAGATTCATGACTATGTTGATTGAATAGTGATGATACATAAAAACGATCACATTATTGAGTCATACATGTGTAATGATGATCTCAAGGTTACGGGCTCCAACATCAGCTCAACACTGATCCAAGCGGCTCCAAGTCTGCTAGGCAGACCCAAACTCTTACAGCATACTAGGCCCACACGTCTCACAACTATCCTCAATACCCGTAAGCGCTATCAAGGCAAGTATCTCGAGGATCAACTTCAGACAGACAATTACAATGGCTGTCTGCTTCCAACTAAGAAGACAATACCAGAGTACACTCCACGCAGGGAAACTTCCTTCTACGGATTGCTCTGGGATTGATAACTATCTCCCGTGCATCTAGGAGCACAGGGTTAATAAGGAACTTCCCTCCTACAACACGACTCCTAATTAGAGAAGGATCTCCACAAAGATCTCCTTCCTGAACTACGCCTTCGATGGTTTGGTATAACCAGGACTCCAGCATTATAAATAAGACATGAGGTTGGTAAGCTAAGGTACACTACAAATTCTCTAGTTACAACATTACGCCTTCCTCAGATCTCTGTCTAACTTTAGCATCGGAGTGCCATCAGGCACAACAAAGGTGGTATGTGGCTCACGTGCGTTACTTGTGCAGGTCAGTAGGTTAGCGGGACTAGGCCAAAGCACGGAGCGGAAAATGACTGCATCAGTTTGGTGCCGTTCGTGGGGACGAGAAAGTTCTTAACTTCTTACTAGAACCGTCTCCCTTCAAAACCCAAGGAGATGGTGACCACTAGATCACGCAACAACGGAAAACAAAGAGACAAGTCAAACGCTCAGGTTGGCGTTGTATTGCCACTTTCAGCGGTTCCGATCATGCACGGACAACAGATTCATGCCCTCGCACCGACGACAACAATGACGGACCCCAGAATAGAGATGTTGTCATCTCAAACAGATTGCAAAGGCGGTGGAGGCTCTCACACGACAAAATCCACCACCTGCTAATGGAGACCAAGAACAGCATAGGCTTTTGTCTCCGGAGGATGGTCGAGAGCTAGCACAGGAAAGCCAAGCCCCCGCTAGTTCTCATTGGACCAGAGGAGGCTAAGCGGTTAACACTGAGCCCGCCGCCAAGGTGATATTCACATAATTATTACATAACATATCCTTCAATTTATATATGTTAGTGTTTCGATTATTATATTTTATAGTAATTATTTCGTTTTCATGTCTTTGTAGGAATTTGAGCGTAAACGATGAAATCATATTAAGGCGACAAGTTAAGGAACGACAATTGGTCGATTCTAGCGGTGGTACAAAGTAGAGGGTCACACATCTAAACCCAAAACCTAAACCCAAAACCTAACCCATAAACCCAAAACCTAAGCCCATAACCTAAACCCAAAACCTAACCCATAAACCCAAAACCAAGCCCATAACTTAAATCCAAATCCAATGCTAAGCCCAATCAAACCCTAGACACATTCCCTAAATTATTCAAGATTCTGATTTATTTTTGCCTTAAATCACTCATTGAACCCTCCCTTGAACCTGTCCATATTCATTTTCTCCTAATTATCTATAAATACAAAAATTCAATGGATGAGAAAGGGGAGGAAGAGAAGGGAAAAGAAAATTTACAGAAAATCAAAGCCTCTTCCTCACAAAGTGATTTTCATCACACCCACCACCGAGCTCCGCCACCATCACCCGAGCATCTCCCTGTCCCTGCTGCTCTCCCCTGTGCACACAACCACCACTACCATCTCGTTCTCCCACCATCAGCCACCCCGCACACCACGTAACAGACCACCACCACCACTAATCACCGTGAAACAGGGGCGTGACAACCCTGTTTCACGTTAAAAACATCACCTCGCCACTGAGCCTCGCCATCACCACCATCACCCTTCATCTCGTCGTCTCTCTCTCAGCCACCATCACCCGAGCACCACCACCACCACGAAATAGGGGAGTGACAACCCTGTTTCGCGTCAGACCTCCGCCTCGCCACAGACCCTGTTCCCTGTTTTCCTCTCTTCTCCACGATCTCTCTTCGTCTCGATCTCCTTCCTGCCTCCCTCTCTCACGACCACCGTCGCAAGCGGCGCTTCAGCAGGCGGCACAAATCACCGCGACAGGAGAAACAGGGCTGCGCAAGCTCTCTGTTATTGTTTTTTTCTCTGTCTGTTTCCTTTCCTTATTTCACTGTTTCCTCACCCTCAGTCTTCCTGCAGGTATCGGAGCCAGGTTGGAGCAGGAGGAAGCTCGCGAGGAGCGAAGAACAGCGGTGTTCCAGGAGCTGTCGCGCTGGGAACGAAGGGAACTGTAGCAGAGGCGCGGGAATGAGTTAAATTCTAATTTTCACTATTTGCACCCCCGGTTCCCGCTCTGTACCACCACAGAGCTTGTGTACTTCATTTTCTCGGGATTCGTGTTCGGACCAACTGCTGAGTACCACCACATCGAGTTTGCGACAAACTAAATGGGTTGTATAAGTTATTGTGATTGATTTTACTGAATTGTGTGCTTAATTGTTAATTACAATTTATTTCTGAAAGTTTTTGATAAATTGCTTTTGCTTGAAATAATTTGTTAATGTTTGATAGAAACATAATATAATTTAATTGGATTTTAACGATCACATATTCGGTGTAAGCAAGGGATTCTCATCCCTAAAGCTTCTCGTTTTTAAATTCAGTAATTTAGATTTAAATAATTTTTGCTAACTCATTTGTGAGTCCAAGCCCAAAAAAATCCACATTTTTCTTTTCTTTTATTTTTAATTTATTTTTAGTTTAGTTTTAAAATGCTGTAACCCCATTTTACATTTAATTTAGTTTAAATTAAATTATAAATTTCAATTGCATCCACCTTCCTCGTGGGATCGACCCGTACTTGCCGTTGTCTACCAGTTAGGCACCGTGCACTTGCGATTATTACAAGTGGGTTAAATTAGCCTATTAATTTAGGTTAGTTAAACTCGCATCACAAGGCAGAGAGGCTCGACCCTCAGAACCCCCTCCGCAGAGGGGCATACGATTCAGACATGCTGTATCGTCTCTCTGTCCCACCATTTGTGTACTGAATCTTGAATGTGGCCCTTCTAAGAAAGTTCACTCCCCCGATGCTCGACTTCTACTATGGAACTACTGACCCATTCGACCACCTGCGCCATTAACAACATGTAATGGCTATCAAAGAAGGATTCGAGTCAGTAATGTGCATGACTTTTCCCACTAACCTGAAGAAGTCATCACTGACGTGGTTCCACAGCCTTCCGCCAAGGTCGATCGACTCCTTCAAGACGCTGGCAAAAGAGTTTCTGGCACGCTTCGTTGGGAGCCAGCGTTTCCAAAAAATCCCACACTACATACTCTCTCTAAAGCAGAAGTCCAATGAGATACTCAAACGCGCTTCAACAATGAGCTGACTCTCATCGACGGATGCAACGACAACAAAGCCGTGACGCCCTTCACTGCGAGTCTCAAAAAGGGAAAGCTCTACGAAGACTTCATCTTGGAGCCCTCTCTGGACATGACGGATCTCCTCAAGAGCACCCAAAAACACATTACCTTGGAGAAGTTGAGGACTGTGAAGAGGGAAACCGAAGGCAAGAAGAAGCCCTTAGCTCCTAAGGACAAGAAGGAGGGAAAGAGATGCGAGGATGAAGAAAGGAATAAGATAAAGCACAGTGACAACATGTCAGCCCCAAGTCAGTCCAGGCCAGAAAAAACCTCCAACTACGTTGAATCCAGGGCCGCAACACCCCTCAATTCTAGCCTGACGGATGTACTAAACTCCATGAAAAACTGAGAAGATCTGAAGTGGCCCCCAAAGTAGTGCGGGGACCCCTCCAAGCATGACAACGGCAAGTACTACGCGTACCATTAGAAGGGTGACCACAATACCAACAACTACAAGAGTCTGAGGTATGAGGTTGAGTACTGGATCTGCATGGGCAAACTAATAGAATTCCTGAACTCTGAGAAGGGACCAGAATGAACTAGGGATCGAGGGGGAGTCAGTGAAAGAAATAGAGAACGAGACTCCAAGGTTAATCTATGTCCTTCATGGAGTCGGACCGAGTGAAGACCAGTTGTACAAGTCCCGCAGGCGGACTTTATTGAAGATGCAGACACAACCTGCGGACGAGGACAAATGCATTTTCCACTTGAAGATTCAGAGCTCCATTCCCACCTAGACCTTCACGGACACAGACCTCAAAGGAGTCTGAGCACCACACAACGACGCCCTAGTCATCTCGGTCTCCATTGCAAGGTGGGAGGTAAAGAGATCTCTAGTGAACACAGGAAGCTCGCTCAACGTTCTATTCTACAACGTGTTCCGCTGCATGGACCTTAAGGAAGAAAACTTGACGTCCTCAGATCACATGCTGATTGGATTCAGCGGGGATAGATGCTTCCTCGTCAGAAATATAAGATTAGCAATAGTGGCAGGAGAGCCGCAGCTAAGAAATGTCATGTTTTTGTACTTCATGGTAGTAGACGCACCATCAATCTACAACCTTATCTTGGGAAGACCATGACTCCACCAGATGGAAACAATAGTTTCCACCCTTCACAAGTACGTTAAGTATACCGCTAACCACTCCGAATGGACGATACATAGAAACCAACCTACAACACGAGGCTGCCATTACGCTACACTAAAACAAATAGAGTGCTCCCAGATCCAATTGAGTCTTACAAAACAGCCTGAACCAGTGCCAGGTTGAGTAATAGCGGAAACGCCACAGTCAAGCTGTACAGGAGCAATCTACTATTCAGCCAAGCGGAACAGAGAGGCCGGGGCAAATGAAAACACAACCCCAACCTTCTTTTGGTACGAAGATTAACCCCTCCGCAAGGTTTACTCTTTAGTAACCTTTGTAACGCAAATCTCGACAGTCCGCTGAGAACACTAACGATCTGCAAAGGCTATCCGAGTTTACACCAGGGCCATGATCAATCTCTCTCAGTCAACGGTTAATCTTTTTCAATTGTTTATTTCCCTTTTCATAGACAATGTAGAGTTTTAGTTCTTAAAGCCTTATGTGATTTTCCATCATTTAAGAAGTAAAGAAAGGATTGCGAAAACAAACTCTATTGATCACTGGAAATATGTAACGACAAGCGCCTTGAGGTGGATATAAAAGACTACATACTACAAGCATCTGAAATCAATGCGACATGAAGTAAAGACTCCCTTCACTACTACAAATATTAGCTTAGGTAACGCCACTTAGATAGCGCTTTTTTAAAGAGCTATCCAAGTGGGCGCTAGGATAGCGCTTATTTGTCTTTAAAAAAAAAATCAAAAAAAATGCTACAATAGCGCTTTTAAATTTTTTTTTCAGTTAAGCGCTATCTTATTTATGTCTTAGATAGCGCTTTAAAAAACGCTATGTGAAAAAACGTTACCAAAACTACCATAGCGCTTTTAAAGTGCTTTAAAGCGCTATGCTACTTACCTCTTGTATAGCGCTTTATCCTATAGCCTAATAATTAAAAAAAAAAATCAAATATCAAATTAAATCTCGTTTTTTCAGATCTTGATACGATCGGACGGTTAATATCACAAGCCCTAATAAAAACCTAAATCTCGACAACATGTTTTTTGGTTTTGCTTTTGCCATTTTTTCAAACACATAGAGGCGATAGGAGGCACGGAACCGAGGCGAGGAGGCGACGAACCAGATCGAGGAGGCGAGGAGGCGACGAACCGAGGAAGGACGCGAGGAACCAGAGGAGGCGAGGAACCGAGGAAGGAGGCGACTCAGGCAAGGAACCAGAGGAGGCGAGGAACCGAGGAGTCGCAGGGTAAGGACCAGGTTCGTCTCTCTCGCTCGACTCTCACTCAGTCACTGTTGGTGTTTTGTGTTTTGTGTTTTGTTGGCAAAAAAAAAATCTCAATGACTGCGACAAAATGAGATGGAGAAATCAAAAGACATACTACTTCCATCAACCTCAGTGAGTACTCCAAATCCTAAGAGCATCTCCATTGAAATAGAAAGATCAGACTGAAATTTAAACATTTTCGACTAATACAAGTTCAATTAAAAGTTAAAATTAGGCTAATGGACTAATCAGTCTTTCAAAGTCTACTGAGGAAGTGAGCATCTAATGTTCGTCTCTCCATCTCATTTCGTCTCTCTTGCTTCTTCTTGCTTTTTTTTTTTTTTTTTTTTGTTTGTGTTTGTTTGTGTTTTGTGTGTGATTCACTGATTATTAGCCTATTTTTTGTCTAGTGAGGAAGTGAGCATCTAATGCATATTTTTATTGTTTTTGAGTTATAGGCATATAGCTTTATGTTCAAAATGCTGTCATATTAGTGTTTCATGTGTAGTATCTAATGGAATGGAATGAATGTGTTATTAAAAATGTGTAGTTATACTCGTATGAATGAATTATTGTTTCAAAGATATATTGACTGTTTTGTTGAAAAAATCTTTCAATCAAATTGTGACAGAGTGTATTAATATAACTTATTCAAAATGAAAATGTAGTAATCCGTATATGTTTCTTCATATTTTGATTCCGACAGGTTTCTAAGTCATTTCTCTATGATTTATTGTTACGAAATTGTTTGGATTCGATCTTTGTCTTCTCTTTGTGTATGATAGATTGGACAAATATAAATATTTCATGCTTAGCTTCCACTAATTAAAGTGACTGTTCATAGAATTGTGTGTTAGTAAGAATCTTGCTAAGTCCCAAGAGTGGAAAGAACAAGTAAAAAATGTGGATTCATGGCAATGGAGATTGATGTATTGATGTTTTTTTGTAGTATTGTTTTTAATGGATCGAGAATGGGTAAATGCGGATCGATTATCTGAAGAGTACAAGAAAGGGGTGGAAGAGTTTTGTGCTTATGCAACTAAGAATGCTAAAAATCCAATGTTCATTAAATGTCCGTGTCGAAAATGTTTAAATGTAAAAGAGGTTAGTGGTCAAATGAAGTTGCACGAGCATTTAATGTGTCATGGTATTGACAATACATATAAGGTTTGGACATATCATGGTGAGAGCAAAGATAAACGTAGCTCAATTGGCAAACGTAAACATAGAATCCCTTGAAGGCTGGTATTAAGGCAGAAGCATGGATTAGTAAGAAGGGGATGTCGTGGCCATGGAAAGGTAATGAACGTGATGCATCAGAAGCAAGAACCACCCGATTTGGCTGGCCCTGGATGAATCACGATCAAGAAAATGACGCTGCTCATCATAGAAGTACTGAATCTCTTATGAAGCCAGAAACACACGTGGGGAAATTCAACAGGTCAGGCCATAATGAGGCTTCAGGGTCATGGTCCTCTTCTTTCAATGTTAACAGCACAAGTAGTGTGAGCAGTAGTGGCAGTACTAATAGTAGTGCTGTTCAAAAAGTTGACATGGAAACCGATTGCTTAGATTATGAAATCTTATGGGAGGACTTGACAATTGGAGAACAGATTGGACAAGGTAGTAATCTCTGCATCTTCTGCAGATTCTGTCTACACCTTATTAATGCAGTTAGAGAATACAATTTTCTGCTAAGTTTCATTTTTACAAGCAATTTTAGTAAATTCGCCGCTAATAACTGGAAATCATAGCAGCATGATTTTAAATTCATCCTTTTTCATGAACTTTCCCATAATGTTCTTCTCATCCTAGTTATGTCATTAATGAACTGCAGGTTCTTGTGGAACGGTATATCATGGTCTATGGTATGGCTCGGTATGTTTCTGTTCCTCTCCTGCCTTTTATTGACTGTATTGTGAGGCACGGGTTTGAAATGAAAGGCAGATCTCTTATATGATAATGAATATACGGCAGGTTATCTAGAAGGAGGGAAATTCAATATAGGCTGCTCTTTTAGGGTGTTCTCCTAATCATGAGGGTAATTAGAAGGGAGATCTCTTATATGATAATGTAGTTATGATATCAATTGAAGATCAAACTAGTTCTATCAAATTCAATACAAGAAACCCAGGAATTGACAATTGATTTTGTTAATGTGTTTGTTGTTTCCTTTCCATTTGTTGTGTGATTGTGTTTGTTGCTTCAATTGCTGAAAAATGTACTAATAATTGACATGTAATGACCTCTTCGGTATTGCTGTTCGGTATTTAGCCCAGAAAATCGGTATCGGAAAAATAGAAAAAACAAATCAAATAACTTAGATAGCGCTCAAATTAGCGCTATCTAAGTTTAACATATATACTACAATAGCGCTTCTTTAAGCGCTATCTAAGAACAATCTAATTACTTCCATAGCGCTTATTTACGCGCTATCTTAGCAGATAAACAAATCTAATTTAAAAAAATCATTTAAATTAAATAGCGCTTAACAAAGCGCTATTCAAGCTAATTTAAAAAAATTAGCGCTTACATAGCGCTTTAGAAGGCGCTATTGAAGTTAATTAAAAAAAAAAAAAAAAAGCGCTATCTAAGCCTATTTTTAAGCGCTATGCAAGCCTATATTTGTAGTAGTGCTTAGACGATATAACTATGTAAAGGTGTCTGAAGGAGACAATGCAAGCTATTTGCGAGTGACAACAAAGACATTCAATGGACTTCATTCAAACCTTTTCGAATATCAAGAACAAAGTGTTAGAGGGGATTGAAAGGACTGAGCGGTCGATTCCTCCATCAAATCACCCCAGGAAAACGCTCCTACAACAGCGTTGTAGACCTTACAATGAATGGCTGACTTCCTCAAAAGGCATCCTACCTCTTTGCAGACTTTTTCAAACAACTTTCGATTTTTCGAAGAGGATAGAAAAAGGCGGATGAGGATGGCCACAAGCGACGAATCAGCCAAGGTCTTACAATGTTGTCAAGCAAGGACCCTTTTCACATGTGTGGTACCCAGGGTGACTGAAAGCTACCACCACCGGAAGCACCGCGCATCTGCTAACACTTCGATCAACCATAAGTTAGCAGCGGGAATCACATACACGCAGATGCAAGTTACACGAAGTAACACCAGGGCATCTCCCATGATAGGAAATCGATACTACTTTTCCGCAATATGAATTAAAATTACAAGATCTTAGCAGATCAGCTACGTGCCCACCTACAACAGATGACTATGCATAACAGCGATTATGATCCTGCCTGATCGGTGATAATGTCAGAACATTCAAAGACTCAATTACTAGAGATCCCCCTTCAGCCTTTGGAAAATCCAAAACATTTTCTTCAAACAAGAACATTACAAGAGATACGTTCTGCGAAAAATAGTGCCTACAACGATGGAAAAACACCGTTATATCAACATGATGGTTCACCATTGGGCACCCCAACATTAACTGTCAAGCATTGAATATCGTATGGGAAATGAAGAGACGATGGTTCCCAAGGAAACTGTGCAAACCACGTTCGTTCAATTAATGGCGCTACACACAACCCCATCAATTGAGGGGGAGTAACCGATACTCCACCATCCCGCTGCTTACGCCGTACACGTAGTGCAATCATACAAGAAACCCTAACTCTTCCTCTGCGCGTCCAAAGGCTCGACCTACTCGGTCTACCATTCAAACAGTATTCTGCTAGATGTTTGGCACGAGCACAGATCTAATTCAGTTTTGACGCACGGATCGTACCTACGAATCACTATTTTAAGGTAATCACATAGTGCGCGACACTAGCGGACATGGGTTCGCACGCAAGCGGAGCTTCTCTCCAACAGGGCAAACTTAGTCAGCCAAGGCTGATGATGACGGCTTCTAGTACGTCCCGACACCTAATTTGCCCGCACGGATCCCGATGGTTTAGGAAGTGGGAGTCTAATCAATGCTATCACGCCTAGTGACGACAACTCACCAGGGATGCTTGCCCCCTTCATGGTCAATAATCGTCGAACCCAATTAGGTAAGCCTAGCAAGTGATGACTGACAAAAAAAGCTTTAGATCAAAGTCCAGACCTATAGCCCCCACTGCGTAGGTATAAGTGATTTGGACAGTGGGAGCCTAGTCAGCCCCAAACTAATTCCGACGGTTTGCCACAGGACCACCTTTTTTCAGCGTGGTCGCCAAATTACTAACTCTGGACTTGTAGCCCTATTGCGCAGGTATAGATAGTTTAGAAGGTGGGAACCTAGTCAGTACCGAATTGGTTCAAATGGCTCACCACAGGACCACCGCTTTTCAGCGTGGCTGCCAGATTGCCAACCCTAGACTTGTAGCCTCACTGAGCGGGTGTATATAGTCTAGAAAGTGGGAGCCTAGTCAGTCACGAATTAGTTTTGACGGCTCGCCACGGGACCACTACTCTTCAGTGTGGTTGTCGAAAAGTCCCAAATTTGTAGCTTGGTGCGCACAAGTGTAGATGATTTGGAAGGTGGGAGCCTACTCAGTCCCCCACTGATTCTGACGGCTTGCCAGGGGACCATTGCTTTTTAGCCTGGTCGTCGAAACCCTTTGACTCAAACTTGTATCCCCCACCTCATAGGTATAGATGGTTCGAAAGGTGGGATACTACTCAGCGTAGTCGCCAAATCCTTACTCCCCAAACCAGTAGTCCACATTGTTCGAACATAGATGGTTAGGAAGGTTGGAGCCCCAAGAAGCTCGCCACGCGACCACCACTCTCCTACAAAACAACCTATTAGTCACAGAGCTGAGTTCATGCCATTCCAATTTGAGTTGGTCTTCGGCCTTTCTTGCCTCCCAGGCATTAAACTCCACATCAAATTCCCATTGTTACTTTTGACCCCAGTCAGCCTCCTTCGAAGCATTCTCTTCAACAAGAGACTGAAGTTCAGAACGTGCTTCGGCCGCAACTTCCTGTGTAGCCTCCGCATCTTGGCAAACCACGTTCAACTCTTGCTTGAGTCCGTCTCTCTCTGACACCAGCTCTGCCAATTCACGCTCAAGAGCCTCTAAACGAGCCCTTTTAGTCTTGACAACCATGACTGACTGCTCTAGCCTCCTTTCCTCAACTTGCTTCTGTAACTACTCAATTTTATAAAGCGCATCATAGTACAATGCCTGCATGTGTGAGAAAACACGCTCCATGGTGTATACCTTCTCACGAGCCGCCTCGACTTTCTTCCCAACAATGGCCACCTGGCTCAAGTGATACCCATCATATGGTACTTTAAACCCTTATCCATACACCCTTCTAGCATATCCTTCTCATGTTTTGGAGCGCAATCCATCAGCCAGATGTGACGCCTGCTTATATGTTTCCTCGAAATATCCTCCACATCGACCTCTTGGTGCCAGACTTGAGTGCTCATCCTTACCAAGTCAGGTGCAAATAAACTTATCTGTGCATATGGATGAAGCTTTCCCAGATTAAGAATCACGCTTGCACCACCCTTCGTATATGCCACTGTTCCTAGGCTCTCCTCCACAACCTTTCCCTTGTCACGAACAACAAACCCTTTAGTACAAGATGGCCTAACGGGATCCGGAAGGAGAAGAGGAAGCGAATTATCCAAATGACCCTCCAACACTTCGAGCTATGGCATGGAATGAGACGGTGAACAATGAGGACTACATGAGACTTTGCATGTGCCACCAAGATTACTATCAGATAGCACACCAATGGGACGATCAGATTCCACAACCTCAGGCAGATCTTCATAGGAACCTTTTATTGTAACGGTTTCATGCAAATCAGCACTGGCAGAATCCGCCATTGCAACCCGCACCAGCCGCTCATTCAAAGCTTCGGTTTATACATCACTAAGATTTGACCTGTCTTCAACCTCTACAAACCGCATGTAATCTTTCTCTAGACCAGATACATCAGTCTCTGCCCTGGCAAGCCGATCATACTCACACTCTTCTCTCACTAGAGCGGGTCATGCTGAAGGCTACCCAATTCTGACACGGGACCTCTTCGAACTCACAAAAGAGGCGAGCATCTCAGATGACTCCTGCACGTCAGACAGAACATGAGCTTTGGCCCCAGAAGCTTTCCTCTTCTTAAAAGGAGCCTAATCTTCAAGCTTAACCCGCGATGCTTGGTACAAAGTGGGGGCTACGTGCTAGTTGTCTGACAAACCACTACGGATGAAGTTGGGGACGCTTATGACATCCACCATGTTCCTTGTTGACAAGCCGCAAAATGCCTCTATAGTATTTTGCTCCTCTAGGGTATGGGGAGTGGTGGGAAACCTTCTTGCAAAGAAAAACCAACAATGATTAGCTAACCTGCGATCAAGCATAGCATGATCAAAAGAAAAAGCTACACTTACGAAGCGGCATGAACTCTCGTTTAAGCGAACGACCCTTGAATCGGAAGTACTTTGAATTTGTGGGGGCCAAGAAGAAATATTTTTGGCAAAACTTAAAGTCGTCAAGCAAATTCGTTAAGCAGGTTAGCGACGTCATCTTACAGATGACATTACCCTTCAACCGAGGAGAAGTCAGCAACTGAATTACCTGCAGAGTCACGCGGACGTCGGCCTCCTGATCAGAACGAGAAGGATAATTCTATATCAGTTGGGCTCCAACTGGGCCGGAGGAATCTCAAGGAGGTCCAAGATTTCTCAAATCACGTCCAGAACGGGAAAACGCACTCTAATTTGAAACATCCCACGATGCAAACGGATGAACCCCGCCAGTGGCGGCAATGGCATCTGGTCACCCTTTAGGACATACAACGGGGGTCCTTGGGGACCCCAAACTTTGTACGAATTTCAGCGAGGCTGAGCTCAAAAAGCAACATGTCTTTGTAACTCTCCAGATCCTTGGCCAAGGTTTTGTCATCAAGAAGGTATTGTTGAGCCATGAAGAAAACGGACAATCTTTTCTAAATCAAAAAATGAACAGAGCAGTATCTTCAAAAGCAAATAAAATAAAAGTGTCAGACTCCGCACTACGGATGACCAAAATAAGGATTAGGTTCTCGCCACTTTTCCGTTGAACCGACGCACGTTCAATTAATGTAGCGCGTGACTCAAGCAACGATTCATACTTAATCATCATGAACGACGTATCTTTTCAAGATATGACTTAGCGAACCGATGTGATGACCCACTAACTCGGGGGGGGGATAGTTGATGATACATAAAAACGGTCACATCCCTGAGCCATACACGTGTCATGATGATCTCGAGGAATTACGGGCCCCAGCATCAACCCAACAATGATCTTGCCCAAGCGGCTCCAAGCCCCACTAACTCAGTCCGCAAGCGGACCCAAACTCTTACAGCATGCTAGGCCCACACGTCTCACAGTTGTCCTCAATATCTGTAAGCCTTACTAAGGCAAGTATCTCGATGATCAGCTTCGGACAGGAGGAAGCAAATACCAGAGTACATTCCACGCAGGGAAACTTCCTTCTACTGATTTATCTGGGATTGGGAACTATCTCTCGCGTATCTAGGAGCACAGGGCTAACAGGGAACTTCCTTCTTACAACACGACTCCTAATTAGAGAAAGATTTCCATGAAGATCTCCATCCTAAACTACGCTTTCGATAGCCTGGTAGAACCAGGACTCCTGCACTATAAATAAGACATGAGGTTGGTAAGCTAAAGTACGCTACAAATTATCTATTTACAACATTACACCTTCCTCAGATCCCTGTCTGACTTTAGCATTAGAGTGCCATCGGCTACAACAACGGTAGTCCCTGGCTCACGTGAGTTACTTGTGCATGTCAGCAGGTTAGCGGGACTAGGTCAAAGTAGGGAGCAAAAAATGACTGCATCAAATAGTATATGACCTCCTTGAGTACAAATTTGGTAACGACCCCAATTATGAGTTATATTATAAATAAATAAATAAAAAATGGGAGTGTCAATATATTTTTGTGCAAACCCTAATTTTGTAGGGTTTTAACTTTGGGTTAGTTAAATAGGGATTTGATTCCTCCCAGTCGCATAAAAAGTCTGTAAAAAAAAAAAGGAACTGAAGAAGCAAGTAAAAAAGGGAAAGGAAGAGAAGAGTGAACAGGTGAGTTCTTCGAGTTTTTTTTTTTGTTTACTTCTCATGTAAATTTGTGTTGTCTGTCTTTTTGTGATTATGGGAAGGGGGGGGGGGATATATTTGGATCAGGGTTTTTACTTGAGGTTTATTGAATTGAAGATAAAAAAAAAAGGCTTTATGAGTTATTGGTGAAGATCAAAGTCATGGGTTGATGGGTTTCTAAATGTATTATCGTACTAGGCTGATTGGGAAAATAAAAAAATAAAAAAAATAAAAGAGTTTGACCTTGTTTAAAACCTTAGATTGTAGTTTGTTGTTCTTTGGGATATTGTTAGGTGTAAGGTAACCCATGACAAAAAGGTATGCATCTTTTATTAACTCTACTACTTCTAGAGTTATAGGCTTGATAAGGGTTACATCATTGGTTGTTCTCTTTTTGGAAATATGATTGAAATTTGTTTTTTGTAAATATTGGATGTTGGGTATTGGTAGTTGTGAAAATTGTCCTTTATGAATATTGCGTGTTGGGTATTGGTAGTTGCAAAAAAATTGTCCTGTACGAATATGGCATGTTGAATATTGCATGTTTGGTATTACATGAATATTGACCGTAATCAATATTGTCCTTTGTGTTATTACATTCAATATTGGAAAAATATTGACTATTGGGTATAGAATATTTGTGAATATTGGGTATTTGTTAATAACATTTGATTTTCAAATATGTGATTGAGATTGATATTATTAACTGATATTATATGCACGTTCGTTCACTATGAGTTTTAGGGCCACTTTGTGTGGAGAATTTATCCATGAGAATGGTTATGCTTCTCCAAAATATTTTGTGGGTTGGTTTATGAGGGAACATGTCATTGTGTAAGAAATTTGGAATACACGATAGGTAATACAAATATCATGGAGTTATAAGATTTAAATAACATCGAATTGTATTACTTGGAACTACCATACCTTTTTTTTTTTTTTATGATTTCCCCTCTCTTATAAAGAAACTAAATAACTTTCAGGTTGTCTTGCTGATGTGGGGAACCCCTTTCTTAATGAGAAACTAAAAGAATTTTCGGGTTAGTCTTGCAGAAAGGTGGTGGTTTCGGAATGCCTAAAATAGGCTTGATTGTTTATCCATAAAAAATGTGACATGGTCTATGTGCATTGTTAGCATAAGAGTGACTTTTATTGTACTCATATAGTTGGGGGTATCCAGTGATGCATGCCTGTATGTGATGTGTCCCCACTTGGGCATGGATGACAAATAAGTCTTTTATATGAGAGAGACATACGGGCATGTATGTTCGGCATGGAAGTGGTGTGAATGTGGTATAGTCGAAGTGATAAATTCATTATAAACGGATAGCTGGGTTAAGATAAATAATTTATTTGTTGATAAATTTTGATTAAATAGAATAATACAATTATTGTCTTCTAATCACTTAGTGCAGGATGAGAGGTCTGCTAACATTTTCTGCAGGTCCGATTTTCCATGGTTAATTTCCTCAGGGCAGGTATATGTAAGGTAAATAGTTACTAAAATATGTTAGAAACTGTAATTAGCTTTATACATTTGCCTCATGGAGAAACTACCTATTTTGTTTTGGCTATTTTTGCCGTACTTTATTTCCTGTCATACCATGGTATTTTTTATTGATGTTGGGAATGAAGAATTTCATACCAGCTTAATTGCTAACCCAAGTGGGATTTGGCTTCTTGGGTACATTCCTTTGGGAATGTAGCCAACTAGCTTTGTTTTAGGATTAGTAGTTTCGGGCGAGGTTAGAGAAGTTCGTATCGTACATGACGGGCATTGTTGGTGAGTTGCACATAATTCGATAGTCTAAGTCCTTTTGTTTGCTAGGTGAAGTTTATTTTTTTGTAGTAGAACTTGGAGTTGCATTTTTATTGGGGAGTTATGTTCATGTTTAATTGAACTTGTTAGGGTTGGCTCTACGAGATTTAAATGTTAATTTCCTTCATTTCGTTGTGCTTTTTATATCAATTATTTTATTTTTTCTCTATTCTGGTAAATTATGAATTTGATTATTTCTCGTGGATGCCAACTGTTACTTTTAGTGAATGAATTTCATGTCCTGAATTTTGGGGAAATTGATATCCTACTCAAATATTAGAATTTTATTTTCTTGAAAATCGAGGCGTGACAGTTTGGTATCTGAACACAGTTTATCCTAGGCTAGGGAGAGTCCAGAGTATCCTCGAAATGTGGTTATAGGTAAGTAGTATAGTGTTTTGTGGATCTTATGGAGTGTCTAATCATTGTCATTTTTCTTCGAAGGATATGGCTCGAAGACATACTTGTCATAATCCAAATGGGAACGGTAGCGGTAGCAGTGAGAATGTTGTCCCAAATAGAGATGACAATGGAAGTGGGACATGGTGAGAATACGATTAAGTTGAGTCAGACTATGATGATGTAGTTGCTACAAGGATTGCAGTAGAATGGTAATCAGGGTGACCCTTCTGCTAGAAGGGTTAAGGAGTTTGGGACCTTGGGTGGTAAGAGGTTCACAGGAGATAATATGAGGATGCAGGTGTATGGGTCCAAAGCTTTGAGACTGTTTTCAGGAGGATGCAACTTATTGAGGTCCAAAAAAAGGAGTTAGCTGCACATCATCTGAATGGTGCTGTCAGTTATTGGTGGGAGGCTTTACTACCCTCCATTGATGTTGCTGCTATGGCATGGGATGACTTCAAGGATTAGTTTGAGAGTAGATTTGTGCCTAATGCAGTGAAGGCGCAATGGGTCGCTGAGTTTAATATGTCGAAGCAGACCAGGAATACGACTGTGGAATAGTATGTCACGAAGTTTAACGAGTTCGCGTTATGCTCCTTATTTGGTGGACACACCAAAAACATTTTGCCAAATTTATTGGGGGTTTGCATCACTATCTATCAAGGGCTCTCCTTGCCGCTAACAGGGAGAGTTTTGACAGAGTTTTGGATTTGGCATTGAAGCACGAGGAACAAAACAAGTTGTATCATGAGAGTAGGGAGAAAGGCAAAACGAAGTTGGGCGAGGCGTCAGGAAACACCCGCCACCAGGATGCGTCACGTGATTATCATAGTGACCATAACCGTTTTTGTCCTTATGATCAAGGGCAAATGGGTCAACAGTTTCAGAACCAAAGGTCTCAAGGTGGATACCAGAACTAACAGCTGGGAGGAAACTAGTTCCACTGCTAGGGTGGAAATCAGTTTAAGAGACATGGATATAATCATTTCCAGAAACAGGATGGTAATCAGCATCAGAGGCAGAATGGGAACCACATCCACTGTCAGGGTAACCAGAGAAAGGGTTATCAGGGTTAGCGGAACCAGACTGCCCAAGCAGCGTCAGGGGACAAACACTGACTTGCTTCACGTGTGGGTGACCAGGCCATCGGATGCGAGATTGTCCTAATGATGGAACATGCCACAAAATAGGAACGGTCAACCCACCCAAGGGCGTGTATTTGTTGCACTATCAGATCGGGAAAACTTCCAAGGTACTCTTGATTTTCTTATCTCTAATGTTAAGGTTTTATTTCATACTGGTGCATCATATTCTTTCATATCTCGACGTTTAGTTAATCGAGAAATGTTGAAAACCTTGTCACTTGCTATAACGTTATGTGTTACAACCCTTTTAGGAGGCTCAACGATATTAAACGAACTACGTAAAAATTTTAAGATTTCATTCCTCGATAAAGTGTTCATTATCGACTTGATTGTGCTTGACTTTGAGGGTTTTGATCTCATTTTGGGAATGGATTGGTTGCGTAAGAACCTAGTCACGCTAGATTGTGCAAAGAGGATAGTTTTCATTCATGCTCCAAGCATGCCCCCTGTTTGTCATGCCCTAATTTTCGAATAAAACGAAAATCCTAAAATCCACGTAGGATTATCCGTTTCCCCAAAACTCGGGACGTGAAAATTCAATAACAACATAAACAATTAGCAGCAATAACTAAAACATAATTTAGAAAATAAAAAAAAACTAAAGATAATCTAACCATGAAACTCTGACGTCGCTTGCCCTACTAATGAAACTCCAATAACGCTGCTAATAAATCTTTAAACCCGTGAAAGGCTAAATGGCTATGTTCCAATAAGAACGTACCCAAAAAGCATAAACTTACTTGGGTCAGTGAGGTAGCTGGTATGAGTAATCTCTATCCTTATAAATAAAATAGTTACATGCTTTAACATGAAAATTTCATAAACAACAAAAAAACACTCAAAGTCTTGTAGTTCCTCAACGAGGCAAACATGTCATACTACAAAGTTTTATCATGTTTAAAATATATATTTATTTTACCAACACGTACAAAGTGAAGATTGGACGTGGTAAGTCTGACAAAAAAAATATTAGTAGACTTACCATCCTGCACACAATGTTTTAGAAATAAATGAATAAAATTTATAATTTCTTGTTCCTCATAAGTACGATTATTTTCAAATAAATACAGATCATAGTCATAATCACCATTATTTAAATGTCAACCAAATACATATTACCTTTAAGGAAGACATGTAGTTATCATTCTAAGGTCAAACGAGCATTTAGTTTCTTCCATTAAGGCAATCATGCACATAAATGGAAATCTCGCTTTTTTTCCACAATCGCACTACCCTCCTTGTGCCGAACACACCTCACCCAAGTGTGCCTCCTTTGCCTTTGAAACCACTCGAAGCGTACATGTTCCAAGTGGGGTACCACATTGAGGAACATGTCATCTCACCCGAAGTTTGATCCATGGTAAGCATTTCCTAAATACTACACGTACTATCAAACTCACATGGAACGGCGTACCCGATATGCAAGCAAGTCTGCATACCAAAATTATATCACACGTATACAAGCAAGTCTGTATACTAAAATATATTTTTTTTTACATTTTTTTTCGGAGTTGTGGAAAAGAGCATAAAAAGAATCAATTAATCCTCAAAACTCTTTTACGGTGACACTTTGTCAACCATAAACACATCGACCAAAAATATTCACCCTTTCTTTTGGGGAAGCAAATAACATTTTTGTACATAATTTTTTTTTCATAACAGAACACAGAGATCAGACCCATTCCATATAATGATACTCCTTAGCAAGACAATTTGCATATCAATCAAATGCAATTTTATCATATGATCACATACTAACCACGTATTTCAAGTCATAACGTAAAATTACAAATACTAACTTACATAACACTACTAATACTCAAGTTTATTTACATGGTGAAACTCTAGCACACCCAAAATGAACCTAGTAGCTAAAACCACCTAGCATGCTAATTAGCCCCATTAGATCAAAACATGATCTCTAGTTATGACTGACCCTGTCACCATGAGCATAACAATGTACATGAACGCATTATCAAAATGATAAGTACTTGATCAACTTCTATATAAGATACGCTCATATTATATAAGATATGCTTGTACTGTATAAAAAATCACCACCCTTATAAAGTCATATAAGAACAATATACATTAAAACATTATCAAAATGATAAGTACTTGATCAACTTCTATATAAGATGTGCTCAGACCCAAAGGGTAATACAGTGATGCCTTACTGATAATACATCGTTGCCTTAGTAGAATACACTAAACCTTCCAACCACTTTCATATAGCTAACAGGCTCATGTATGAATTGTTGTAAGGTGAGAAGTGTGCAATCAATGCTGATGGAAAGATACCCTGGGTTAAGTTTAAGCATTTTTTTATAGCAAGTTGCCTTCAAGTCAAAAATAGGTAATGCAATGGGTAGTTATAACCAGGACCCTAAAGCTGGCATGATGAACCATATAATCCCTAAATGCATTTTTTTTTTCCTTTCAAAGCAATGTTTATTTAGGCAAAGATATTGTAGTGCTTCCATCAAGTACCAACTACATCAGTCAAAAACAACCCACAAACACAAACAAATGACTGTATGATTGTTCTAAAGATATTCATTGGAAAGGTAGTTGTTACAGCTCCATAGACATGATTTGCTAAGAAAATCTAATGTCACACCTACCATGGGAATTTATCATGCAAGGCATTATCGAGTAGTACTCACAAATTTTAGATGTAACCCATAAAACAAACATTATTAAATTCACATAATTAATATAAGAGATGGGAGAATCACTCACTAACTTCTACTACTAAAATTTTGTTATACAAGGGTTTCTAAAATTGGATCAGTGACATTTTCTCTACCTCGAGTGAGATCTAACCGTTGGATGAACTCCAAACCAACGGTATGATTTTCATACGTGTGTTATGAATCTAAGGATTTAATTTGCAAGTATTCTGACCTTTAACAGGTCTCGGTCCATTGAAAATACTAAGACTGCGCAAAGTTGTCTTTATTGCGGGATTTAAGTAAAAACCTAGTTTTAGGTTTTCTCTTTCAACTCATCTAATTTTTACGAAAATACAATAAAATTTTCATATTTAGGATTTATATTTGTATTAAACCCTAATCTTAATCAATTGATAAATAAAAAAATAAAAGAGAACGAAGAAGACCCACTTTTATATATCCAAAATACTAACAACATACATAATAAAAAAAATCAAATAATAATCAATATCAAAGATTGAATAATTCGATAGAGTTTAACTCACAATTTTGTCGAAAATCACAAAGTTGAAGCAAACGTTTTCTCTTCGCCTCCTTTTCTTCTACGTAGATTTTCCTTTCTTTTGTGTGTGTATCCAAAGGGAAGAGGTGGCTAGGGTTTTCTTTTAAAAGGTTTTCAATTAGGGATTTACTAGCTTTAGCTAAATACACCCACCACTCCTCTTTTACCCACCCCCAATCTAAACTTAGGTCCCAAAATTCATATCATAAAGTACTTACATATTTGTAAATACTACCAATTAATAAATATTATTAATGATTAAAATAGTAATATTATATTGGCAAGTGATTTGGCGGGTATTACACTGTTTCTCACACTTGTGGAAATCGTAAAGAATCAGTGATGTCTAGTTTTCTTTACTCGGTAGGGATGTCGAAGAGAGAAATCCGATAAGTAGAAGTGGTAAAAGATTATGAAGATGTGTTTCAGGAGATTCCTGGCTTGCCACCTAGGCGAGAGGTTGAGTTTTGAATTGAATTAGTACCTGAAACGCTCCTATATCTAATGTGGCGTATCAGATGGCATCGAAGGAGTTGAATGAGATGAAAGTCCAGCTTATCGTAATGCAAAAAAGGTAGTTTTAGTGTTTTTGTTTTGATTTATTTGGATATACTTATTGACATGTTTATTCATGTTAATGTATATATGTGTAATCCTTTTGATGTGTGTATGAACTAGGTTCTTACGTCCTAATAATTCTCTGTGGGTAACACCCGCAGTTTTTGTTTCGAAGAATGATGGTACCTTAAGGATGTGTATCGAGTATAGAAAATTGAATAAGGTGACTATCAAGAACAAATACCCATTGCCTCGACTTGATGACCTTCTTGATCAGTTGAGAGGTGTAGTTGTGTTTTCTCGGTTTAACTTGTAAACTGGATATCATCGGATGGGTGTTGATGAAGATAGTATTCCTCTCATGGCTTTCTGTACGAGATATGGATTGATGAAGATAGTCATGCATTTTGTGTTGACAAATGCCCCATCCGTTTTCATGGATCTAATGAACCGGATCTTTTAGCCATAACTGGATAAATTCGTCATTATTTTTATTGAAGACATTTTGGTTTACTCCCCTAGTGAAGCAGAACACAGAGAGCCTCTCAGGATAATGTTGCAGACATTAAAAGATCAGAAATTGTAAGCAAAATTTAGCAAGTGCCATTTTTGGGAGAAATAGGTGAAATTCTTAGGGCATGTTGTTTCTAGTCAGGGTATAAAAGTAGACCCTAATAAGGTGAAAGTAGTGAGGGACTGGAAGCAACCTACTAATGCAACTAAGGTGAGAAGCTTCTTAAGGTTAGCAGGTTAATACAGAAGATTTATCGAGAAGTTTTCTCTTATTGCTGCCCCTTTGACTAAGTTGACCCACAAGAATGTTCGGTTTATTTGGACCAATGAGTGTTAAAAGTCTTTTCAAGAGTTGAAGCACCGATTAACTACTGCACACATTTTGACTATTCCAGTGCAAGGTGGAAAGTTGGTGGTTTTCACTGATGCTAGTGGCACAGGTTTGGGTTGTGTATTGATGCAATACCAGAAGGTTGTGTTGTATGCCTCACGACAGTTGAAGCCTCATGAGAGGCGATATCCTACCCATGATTTGGAATTAGCTGCAGTTGTGTTTGCTTTGAAGATGTGCCGAAACTACCTTTATGGGGAGCATTTTGAGTTGTTCATGGATCACAAGAGTCTCAAGTATTTGTTTTCGCATAAGGAGCTGAATACGAGAAAACAAAGGTGGGTGGAGTTCATTAGTAGTTATGATTTTGAGATCCTTTACCGCACAGGTAAGGGAAATGTGGCAGTCGATGCTCTTAGTCGACAACACACTGTTAGGGCTTCACTCATGGTGGAGGAGTGGAAATCTCTTGAGGCTATTTCTTCTTATGATGTTCAGCTTGTCCAGGAGACTAACACGACTTATGATGGTAGTTTATCTGTTCAACCTTCTTTAATCAGTAGGGTTCTAGAGGAACAACATAAGGATTCTCGTTTGTTGAGCAAATTGGAAGACTTGGTGCTTGATAACTTAGATGATTGCCCTACAGAGTGGTCAGTTGAGTCCTAGATTTGTGGGACCATTTGAGATCATTGCTTGAGTAGGGAGTTTAGCTTATAGGCCCGCCTTGCCACCGAGTCTATCAGTCGTTCATGATTGTGGATCGTGATGTGAAACAACTCCGTTGAAGGATAGTGAACTTGGTGAAAGTTCAGTTGAGTGAGAAGGAGAACGATGTAACTTGGGAGCTAGAGGAAGAAGTGAAACAAATGCACTCGGACCTATTCATCCAGTGAATCTCGGGACCAAATTCCTTTTGAAGTGTGTATAATGTAACGACCCCAATTATGAGTTATATATTAAATAAGTAAATCAAAAAGGGTGTGTCAATGTAATTTTGTGCAAACCCTAATTTTGTAGGGTTTTAACTTTGGTGTGGTTAAATAAGGATTTGATTCCTACCAGCCACTTAGAAAGTCCGTAAAAAAAAGGGAAAGGAAGAGAAGAGCAAGTAGGTGAGTTCTTCGTTTTCTTTTTGGAAATATGATTGAAACTTGTCCTTTGAAATTATTGCATGTTAGGTATTGGTAGTTGTGAAAAAATTGTCGTGGACGAATATGACATGTTGAATATTGCATGTTGGGTATTACATAGTTGTGAATCTTGTCATTGGTGAATATTGACTGCTGGGAATCCATTGTGAATATTGACAGTAATCAATATTGTCCTTTTTGTTTTGACATGCAATATTGGAAGAATATTGACTATTGGTTATTGAATATTTGTGAATATTAGGTATTTGTTAATTATATTTGTGAATATTGGTGATGCATGCCTATATGTGATGTGTCCTCGCTTGGGCATGAATGACGGAGAAGTCATCCTTTATATGAGATAGGCATATATGTTCGGCATAGAGGTGGTGCGAATATGGTATAGTCTAAGTGATAAATTTATTATAAATGGATAACTAGGTTAAGATAAATATTTATTGGTTGATAAATTCTGATTAAATAGAATAATACAATTATTGTCTTCTAATCACTTAGTGTAGAATGGCAGGTCTGCTAACATTTTCTACAGATTCGACTTTCCATGGTTAATTCCCAAAGGGCTGGTGTATGTAAGGTAAATAGTTACTAAAATATGTTAGAAACTGTAATTAGCTTTATACGTTCGCCTCGTGGAGGAACTACCTATTTTGTTTTGCCTATTTTGACGTACTTTATTTCCTATTACTTTTAGTGAATGAATTTCATGTCCCGAATTAGGGAGAAACGGATAATCCTACTTGAATATTAGGATTTTGTTTTCTCAAAAATCGAAGCATGACAAATCTGGCATATCATATGAATAGAAAATGGAAATGGAAAAGTGATTCGTTGAGATTGAACAATGGTTTGTGGAGATGAAGCATTTGTTCGTGCAAGTCCTCCAAGAACACATTGTTGCCATTAGGTGAAACAAAGTAGTTGTTGAAGCATTTTTGGTATTGACCTGAAGTTCTTCCCACAAGTTGTCATCCTTGACCATATTTGCTTCCAGATCAGCCTTCATGACCTCAAGTTGCAATAAGTGTTATTATAATAAATTGGTTAAGTTTGGAATCAATGGAAGGATAAGGTCTATTAAGTAATGAGGGAAAAGGTGAGGATGTTGATCGGGTCCAAAGTGAGCCAAAAAAAACCCCAAGAAGTCGAGGGAAAGAACGCACGGTAGAAACTAGAGCGAAAGGCGAAAGAGAAAAAAAGACAAAAATGGCCAAAAGAGAAAAAAATAGAAAGAGTGTGAGCCATATTGATGTCCCCCCCAAATGTTGGAAATCCCGACTAGGGTAGTGTCTCACTCTCTCTCCTTACACTTAGCTACATGTAGGGGTGTCAATTAATCAGATGAAATCTGATTCGATCCGATAAAATTGGATTTGGATTGAAATTTTTTTAGTAGGATGTAAAAATGTAATTTGTATTGCTTATCAGATCAAATTCTATCCCATAAGAATATGTATTATTTTTTTTATTTTATTTTTTTTTGATATTTTATAGGTTGTGTGTATTAATATTAAATATGAAGATATTTTGGGTCATTTTGGCTCGTAACTATAAATAATTCCTAAGGTACATTATATATTTATTTATTTTTAAAAAAATTGCAATTTTATATGATTTTGGATAAGATTTGGAATGTATTTGACTTGGAACACAACTTACTAGATTCATATTTGAAGTTGTACTATTAAATAATTGTTTTATCATATCAGATTTGAATTTCCTATGTCATTATCGAGTTAGGATTCTAGACAATCTGATTCTAGTAAGCCCAAGGGCCATAGCCATATATGTATAGGTGGTTCCGCTAACGTCCATAATAACCTTGCTCACAAATCTTATTTATCATACATAATTGCAGATGTGACGTATGGCTTCTATCAAACATGTCTTCCTTCACTCTCTTACATGTGTCTTCTCCATGGCACCGTTACATATAGTGCCATGAGTAAGGTCAGCCAATACCCACATTTTGTGTTCTTGATATTCCCAAGATGTTGAACTTGATTTCGCCTTGAGACGTGTCAACATTGTGTTTGATTTGCAGTGGTGTTGTCTAAGCTATTTTATGTAAAGTTTGATCATTTTTTTACTAGATGTGAAATGACCCCCACTTAGTTCTATTTTTCCTTTTTCCTTTTTATTTTTATTTTTACATGGCCTCTCATTTTTAGGTGTGGTTCATTTGATTACTTCCAGATTTTGATATCTTTCATAATAGTTGAAATGGACTTCATTAGCAATGGTGTATCATAAATACCACCCATATGAGCTCTTGAATAAAATTCTATTCTCGTGTTTGAGCTATAATGGTGTGGTCGTTGAACATGTTTTAATTGAGGTGGTTCATCTTGGTTGTTGATCTCATTGGGGTGGAAATGGACATACAATATTAGATCCATTTCGATGATGGATTTATAAGTAGAGTGACAGTCAACATTTGTTCTTTTGTCAAGGGCATTTTTTGCTTTTCTGCTTAATTGGATGCATTCCTATTTAAAACGTGAGGAGGGGGGGATGCGGTATATCAAAATTTTCATTTCTTTTATTATTGGCATTTTCAAGGTGGCACTTCGAATCTAAGGGTGGTATGTTTGGTAGTACATTTTCCATAGGAAATTAATTCCAAATCTGATGGCAATTGATTTTTTGTTGTTTGGTTGTCTATTTAACAATGGAAAATTTATTATACATGTAACTAGTTTTTCCATCATTCATGTACGAGAATCTAATTCTTTGAAATCAAAACCTTTAATCCCATGTTTATTTCCCGTGCTACCAAATGAACCCTACTTCAATGACATGTTGAGATGTTTTCTTCTAAATCTTATTATCTTATATATAAGGGAAGAAGGAACCAATGAATGTTGACCCATGGTTGGTATCACAAAGTCACACCCATAGTTTAAAAAAAATGCACTTTATCGTTATTAAAAATTTACCCAGAATAAAAATACCAAATTTGCCTAAGTTCAATATAAATATATCTGTGCATTGTGCACATGAGCCCCTCATGCATAGTAACTGGAGCCGTCAGATTTATTTGATGGCCAATCGTTCTTAATAGCCAAGTTGTTGGTGATCTTCTCTTAATTTGCTCTCTCTAGTCAAACACATTGAAAAAAACAAAAACTCTTAAGATTGAAAACGCAATTGCAGGGAGACCTAGAAGCTCTCTACACTTCGTCTCCAAAAGCTCTCTACTCTTCGTCTCCAAAACTCTCTAGCACTCTTCCTCTCCAAAAGCAAGACCTTGGAGCTCTCTCTCCCTTCAAGCTAGGGTTTCATCTCTCTTTGCAACGAAGAAATCTTCAAGGACGCCACAACACAAATTCTCAAGGATTTCGACTGAAGAGAAGAATGCTTGAGGTGAAACCTTTTCTTTATTTAATAGAAGATAGTGAAGAAGCAAAAGAGTAGTGATCTAGGGTTTCAATTGAGAAGGGTTTCATCGCCTAGGGTTTCGATTGAGATCTAGGGTTCGATTTTGTCCCAACTCCAACTGCAGGTAGCTTCCAACTCCAAGTAATCTTCGTATCTTTATAGTTTCTCCACTTCTTCTTCTTCTTCGTTGATCGGTTCTTCCAGATTTCCAGTGCTTCTTCTTTGGTATTTTGTCTCTGTTTTTTTTTTTTTTCACTTCTTCTTCTCTCATATTTTCTTCACTTTGTTGGATTATGTGGTGGTGGTGGTGATGTTGATTGGGGATGTGGTGGTCAGTGGGTTTGTTTAGGGGTGGTGGTGGTAGTGGTAAGGTCAATTGGAGTGGTGGTGGTGAGCTCGATTGGGAATTAGGTGGGGCGAGTTGGTTCAGACGGTTTGGTGATAAGGCCGATTGGGGGGTGGTGGCAGTGGTACTTTGTTGGATTCTGTGATGGTGGTGGTGATGTTGATTGGGGATGTGGTGGCCGGTGGGTTGGTTTAGGGGTGGTGGTAGTGGCAAGGTCGATTGGAGTGGTGGTGGTGAGCTCGATTGGGGGGTTCACTCTGTGCTCAATTGTGCTTCAATCTGATTTTTTTTTTGTTCATTGCAATCTGATGTTTTTTTTTTGTTCACTCTGTGCTTCAATTTGATGTTTTTTTTTTTTCACTCTGTGCTCAATTGTGTTTCAATCTAATTTTTTTGTTGAATGTTTATTTAGATTCTCTTGAATATTTTGATATGGTTGTGTGTTGGATTATTATTATCCTTGAATTGGTATTATTATCCTTGAATTGCTTGCTTCTGAGTTGAAATTAGACTTTTAAATCAAGAATGGCATACAAAGCATATGTTGTTTATCACGGCCGTGAATCGGGAGTATACATGACTTGGCCAGGATGTCTATTACAGTAGACGGGTATAAGGGTAGTATGTACAAGAGTTTCACATCAGCTAAAGAAGCATATGAAAATTACAGCCTGTGGGTGCGCTCAGAAGAGGTGAGAAGAGAGCACGTGGCGAGAAGAGAGCACCGGGCAGGAAGAGACCACGATGAAGATATGAAACCCAACCAGCCAAACAACGATTGCGAGGGTCGTGGCAAAAAAACTCACGATCAAAGACATGACACCCAAGTCAACGATCATTGGGCATTTACAAGTGATTTGATCAACATATTGTTAGTGGTGATTAAAATGATTCTTGTAATTGTTTTTTTGAAGCTTTTGGTTGGTAATGATATGCAAGTCATTTGAACTTCTATTTAGGTTTGCTCAGATTATGTTTTGTACTTATGAAGAGATTTTCTAATGAACTTCTAGTATGTAATGTATTTATGAAGAGGTTGTGTAACGAACTTCTAGTTTGCTCAAATGTTTTTTATTTTTTCCATAAACATGTGTTACCTCTATTTGCTCAAGCTTCTTCAATCAAAAGACTCTTATACTTGCTCAAGTTTTTTTAATGGAAGCAACAGATGTGGAATAAGGATATGAAGGTTCTTATATTTTTTCCATAGCACGAGAGTATATGAAGGTCTATATGAAGGTTTAGAGAATGTTAGAAATCTACATTTGCTCTGTTTGTATGTAAGTTAGAATTCCATCCAGACTGGTAGACACCACCACTAGCACCAGAGTTGCATAAACACATTTTAAATATGGACGTGCCAAAGTTCATAACCAACTCCACATTAGTCGAGTTCATAGATTATACATTGATCAGAGTTGTATTTCAATACAGGATTTCATTACAGCATTTCAGTACAACACTGATCGTTTCATGTAGCAACCTACTGTATTTTTGTTCACCATCTCAGCACTAAATTCATATAGCAATAATGAACGATGAAGATATGAAACCAAAATCAACACTAAATTCACATAGAAACCTGAATTCTTATACAACACTAACAAAATCAACAGTACATTTACTGATTCACTGAAGTAACTCTTACATATTACAATAAAATGGAAAACAACTTAACCAAACTAAAAAAAGTCGTTCCTTCTACAAATTAAGATCCAAAGCATACTCTTACATAGATTCAAACATTGTACGATTAAAAATAATTTAGATACAACACTAGCATAGACTAAACCAACTACCAGAATAGTCATTGTAATGCTAAATTATTACCTTTACAAGATGCAATTGATTCCAAGACATTGAAGGTGAGCACATAACTTCTCCATGCAAGTTAATGTCCATAGCACAATCCTACTCAATAGAATAATGTCTCATATTATTCATTATACACAAATGATAAATTTGAAGCTCAACAAGTGACCAATACCTGACCCGGGTGTGCTTGATTTCGAGGTTGAAAGGGTACATTGACATTGCATATACCTTCTCTTTGTACATTAAAGCTTGTGTTATCACCCTACAAGAAAATATATACATAATTATATAAGTGTCACAATTGAAAATATACATTTAGTTAGTATGAAATAAAGCAAGATTACCTTGGAGAACGAGGTATTTGTTCTCTTGGCCTTTCTAATATGTATCTCATGTAGAGGTTTCATTCGTTTTGAACTTTTCGGCTTTCCTTTTTCTTCAAACCCTTCATATTTCCCATTCGGAGCACATTGTTTTGCATCAAAGCTTCATGGGGTGCAATGTCATTGTTCATGATGATCTCTTGATGCAACCTTGTATATTCATCTATAAACCTCTCCATATTGGCACGTGTGTCCTTATTCATCGAAGCATGAAATGTCATTCGTAGAAGAAATGATTGGATCATACGAACTCAATCACTAACATTTTCTTCCGTACTTGAACTCACTTCATTTGATACACGTTTACTTTTCACTCCCCTTGTCCATCTATCCAATATGTATATTTTCGAAATTTCCATGATATCAAGTCGGCTAAACACTTTCAAAACATGACAACACAATATCCAGATTGTCTCAAATTTCATGCAATTGTAATTTGCCACATTCAAGCTAGGGTCACAAAACACCTTAAATTCCTTCTCTTTTGTATCATGAAAGGCAACAATGTACTAATGTTTATTTTGATCTTCCTTTTTTTTATCAAAGCCATTGATGCAAGATCAAATTCTTCAGGGAAAAGCTTGAAAAGTGTGTAGATTTGTGAGGCTTGTTTCAACAAAAGGGTTCTAGATAATCCCAATGTAGGCACTTTTTGCCTTGCAAAAAATTCAACCGCCAACTCATTATTCTTCTTTTGCTTTAATATCCTATCAAAATGTTTGAAAAAACATGAATGTTCAAGTTGGATTTCAAGTGATCTTTCAAGTCATTATTGAACGATTCACTTAGTTGTGTACTTTGCATCCCTAAGGTCATTGTGTTTTTCATATAACACTTAGCCCATTTCTCCTTTAAAACATATATGCGACCCAACCATTTATTCTCTTTTAATACAAAATCATGAAGCATTTTTGGCCAATTGACTTCAAATTCAACCTCATCCAAGTACTCAAACATACACCTCTTAAACTCTTTAAAAAAACCAACATTCTTGTTCTTCATACGGCCTCCCAAATGCTTGATTTCATTTTGCATTATGTGCCAAGTGCACAACCCATGATATGTTTTTTGTCATCCCGTAGCTAAAGCATTTCCTATGGAAACATCTTGGTCAGTGAAGATGGTACGTGGTCTCTTACCACCATGTACATTCACAAAAGTTTCAAAAAGCCACAAAAATGATTCATTGGTCTCATTGTACAAAAGTGTTGCACCAATAATCACAATTTTTCTATGATTATTAAATCCAGTGAACACTCCCAAAGGTCTAAACTCTCTATTAGTGCCAAAAGTGGTATCAAATGTTACCACATCACCAAAGTCAACATAATCTGCAAGCATTTTAGAATCAGCCCAGAATATATTAGTGACTAAATCATCACTATCTAGCTTAAATGAATATTGAAACGATGCATTTTTTGTGTTTTGTTGCTAAAAGTATCGTAGAATACCTCTAAGCTCTCAATTGATCATCTCTTTCTGTCTCCTTGATCTTAGGTAAATTTTTTGATCTTCTAATAGAAACCCAAAATTACCTCTACCTCCTGCTTCCCTACTCAAAAGTTTTTGTGTAGCCTTAGGAGTTATACCTGAGTCAAAAGCCAATTCGATCACTAAGGTTTGTGATATGTTTACTTCCCTATGCGAACTTAGCATATGGGTCATCTCATTGGGCTCCAAATCATGATTGTGAATGGTAATAAATTCTTTGACTTTGTATTTGCCAGTCACTATCGAAACCCAATTTAACATTACTTTGCAGTCAGTTCTAACATCCCATCGATGTTGAGTGACAACACCTTTTTGAGGGTGTATTTCTCTCTTAAGATCATGCTTACAACAAACATACACTGCACTGATAATTATCTTGTTTATTCTATTCTTATTCGAGTACTCCTTCCTAACTCCGAAGCCCCATTTTTTTCCCATAATTTTTTCAGTATTCCCAACCACATTCTAATGAATCAAACATCATGCCCACACTTGGATCATCAACATGCTGACTAAGTGAGCTAACATACATGTCCATAGCATCCATGCCAACTAACACAAATATTCTGCATATTGAAAAATTGTTGTTATCAATAATAAATTGTTACATATATAATAAAAAATATCTAAGCATTTTCTTGTCCAATATCATCTCAGCTCTCGTCATAGCATATCATCAGTTTAATATCATCATAGCATATATAATCTAAGCATTTTCTTGTCTAATATCTATCACAACTCTTGTCTAAGGCACAAGAATCGACAATACCTAAGATGGTGCAATGCCGTATATTGAGATTGTGTAAAGCCATTAAGGAGCAAGAACTGAAGTGTTATGCTCTGCCAATGCGTCTCCTGTTGAAGAAGCAAGAAATAAATTCATTGAATGGTGCTACTCCGTGTGCGTAGAAGCAAGAATAGAGAGTTTAGTCCAAAAACTGAGCTTTTTTTTAGGAGAGAGGTTTGTTTGCATAGAGAGCAAACAAGGAGAGAGAAACCCAAAATAATTTTTTAGGAGAGAGAATTGTTTGAAACCCAAAATCCATGGCAGAGCAAAATAATTTTTTGAGGAGATAGAATTGCTTTTCGTTCCCACCTAAACCCAAAATCCTGAGAAAAACTCAAAATCCATTGCTTTTCGTTCCCGCCTAACCCAAAATAATATTTTAAAGTCCTTAAGCTTTATCTGATGGCTCCAGCGACTGTGCATGAGGTGCTCATGCGCACAATGCACATGAGCCCCTCTGAATCCCACATTTTGTGTTCTTGATATTCCCAAGATGTTGAACTTGATTTCACCTTGAGACGTGTCAACATTGTGTTTGATTTGTAGTGGTGTTGTCGAAGCTATTTTATGTAAGTCACGCAGAGAATTAACCACGACCATTATAAAAGGTAGGGGTGGGCATTTAGGACCGAAAATTCGGACCGACCGACAACCGGACCGATCGGGTCGGTTTGGATCGATTTTAATTAATTAAAAAAATTTTGATTGTAAAAGCCTGACCCGGCCCGAATTTTCTGGTCCGGGCCTCGGTTTCCATTTCTGAAACCCGTCGGGTAACCGGCCCGGCCCGACTCCTTCACTTAAGTAATTCTCTCTCCCCTCAATTTCACAGAGAGTCTCATTCTCCAAAAATTCTAAATGGCGAGGAAACCAGCGAGGACGCCTCCTCTCTTCTCACAGCGAAGTTGCAGACGCCTTTTCTCTTCTCACAGCGGAGGCCGATCTGAGGCCGCCTCCCTCTTCCCTCCCTTCTCACAGCGGAGGCGAAGCCGCAGACGCCTCGTCTCTTCTCACAGCAGAGGCAGAGGCGGAGGCCGATCAGATCCCCTCCCTTCCCCGATTTTGATTTTGATTTTGATCTTGATCAGATTGTGATTTTGATCTTGATCTTGATCTTAATTTTGATTTTGATTTTGATTTTGATCTTGATTTTGATCAGATCTTGATTTCAATATCAACAGGCTGTGGGAATTTCAATATCAGATCTTGATTTCAATATCAACAGACCATTTTGAATGTTGCTCTTAGGACCAAGACTGGCCCAAAATCGGCCCGTATTTCGGTTAACCGGTCAATTCGGTCCGGTTTCGGGTCTTATAAACACATGCCCGAATTTCTCGGGGCGATTTTCGGTTTTTACATTTTGGGTTGGTTACCCGTACTTGCCCAGCCATAATAAAAGGTAAAGGGAACATTCGACAAAGTTATATAACTTTAACTGAGTTTTGTCTAAATTTATTTCCATCTTCAAACAAAGTCGTTGACTTAAGCATCAGAGTGCCTTTGAAAAAAAAAAAAAAAAAAAAAAAAGGTAGTCATTTACAATCTAACATTTGTTTTGTACATCAAACTCAGAATGACGAGATTTGAACGCATCAAATGTTATGAAAGAGATGTTTTTGGCTACTGAGATATTTTGATATCCAACATTCTATGAGTTGCGTAAGATGCAGTGTATGGCACAAACTCCCTGCTACACGAGGACTTTACATTAGGTTAAACCCAACCATAAATTTTGGGTTTTTGTCTTTTTAGAATTTTAACAGAAAATCCTATCTATATATATATTTGTGTTAGGAAGGCGTTTCTACCTTTCAGCAGTATGTACCATTTTCACCTTATAATTGTAGGGATACCCTAGCTAATGGTTTAATTTCCATTATCACTTTACACCTTAATGATGATTGGAGATGCTTTCATAATGTAAACATGTAACCGGCCAGCTCTGTGCAACTTTGCAATTAACCACAATCAAAGTCTTATAAGATTTCTGGTATGAGCTATGTTGATGCATGTATGAATACTAAGTCTGACATTTCACTTCATAGGGTTGTGATCTAACACAGGCTTTTAATACTTTCTCAAAAGTCCCATGTCGATTTGAGGTGTGACGGATTAGGTGACACCGAATTCTGCATGTTTTCTTTCAGCTCTACTAATCACAAATTTCCAACCCTCTTTACCAATTTATCTCGCTCAAAATTTAGTCTTCGTGTTCAAACTTCACATCATCACCACCCATCCATCTTTGGTGTGCCCAGTTGGTGATTGGATATAACTTTGCCCATTTCATACTTGTCAAAAGAATCAAAGTCAAACTTTATAAAACACGAATTCCATTACATTCTGCATCAAAATACATTCATTTCCATGTAAATCCATATAGTCAAATCTTAATAAATAAATAATTAAAAGATTTAATCTTGCAATTTTTTTAATATTCAATATGTGTCATATGAAGAAGCGTATAGACAACAAATTGTGCCATAAATATAAAGAAGCATACAATACACTACACCAAATTGTGAATTTGTTTCCTCTAAATTTGATCATATAGTAATACAGAAACATATGATATATCCTACTTGATTTTATTTTTTTTCTAATTAATACTGGAATAAACCTAGCTTTGGTATGACATATATAGTAGTATGACGTGAGAGAGAATCAGAGGTGAAAGCGAGAACATGATGAGTAGGCATGACAAGTAAAGTTGTAGCCACACAACTTGAAACCAAGGATTGTGATTTCGTTTTTGGAGTTAATTTCAGTCTCCTGATTTTAGAAATATTTCGGTGTGTAAAGAAAAAACGTAAATTTCAAAGATACATGAAATATATATAATGAATTTTGAGGGTATATTATATATGTGAAAAAATAATATGAAAGTAATTAAATGTATTAAACACATTATATGAAACCAAAATACCTCTAATTAGAAAATCAGAAGGTAGTTTCAAAAATCACTATATAAGTAGAAGAAGTGATAATTAGAAAATTAGGCGGTGATTTCAAAAATTAATAAATAATTAAAATAAATGAAAATAAAAAAAAAAACTCGAAATTTATAAAAAAATCTCAAAACATTTTTAAAAAATCCACGAAAATATGTAATTTTTATTAGCTGCCTTTTGTATTTTTACAAAAAATCCTCAAAAAAATGTTATTTTTTCTTTTGCCCTTTTCGTAATTTTAAAAAAAGAAATTTTACGGCAAAATTTTGTATAATTTCGCGAAATCACAATCCTTACTTGAAACCAATCTTTGTTAAACATTCCAAAGGTCTTCTTCATTCCATAATTCAATAAAAATAACGAGCACAAGTTTTGAACTCATCTCCAATAGCTTCTTAAAATTTTATTAAAAAAAAATTTTATTAAAAAAAAATTTTAAGCATGTGCTCCCAAAGGGTACACACTAACAAAGCACAAAACATACATGATTTAGACTGAAAATTGGAATCCACGTGATCTAAAAATTATTCAAACTAAAAATAAGGAACTCCTTGACAGATAAAACTCCTTAAAGCTCTTTGAGGGCGTTGGAGCCCAATAGACACCACATCCTCCTTAAATTCTGTTACATATGCACTAAGGAGGCTCTTAGGAGTAATTGAAGATGCTCTTAGCTTATTCAGGTTATATAATTTTGTGTTATTTTGGGTTGACCCACCAAACCCACTTACACAAAATGGGTCATGTTGAGTTCTAACTTGTTTGATCGGATGCCTTGCCTCATTTCATGTTAAATTTGTTGATTTTTTGAAAATTTACAGTAGGTTATAAAGCTCATGCTACCTGTTTATCGAAAATCGGCTCGTGTTTTAGTTTTCACCAAATAACTAAATGGGATGTGTTCCTGTCTAGCCCATTGATCCACCAACTTGTCATAACCCGACCTAGCCTAATCAAGAAATCAAGAGATTGTGAAGATAGTGTGCTCTCGCTACGCTTTTCTTGCACAAAAAAAAATTTAGCACAATATAAACCATATCCCCAAGGCTAACTCTCGAGGAAATGGGCGAGGAAACCAGCGAGGGGGGGTGGTGTGACCGCTCATCCCCCTCGAGACGTGCGCTAGTGTTCATCTCAAGGGTGCTGTTACACATCTCGAGGGGGATGAGCGGTCACACCACCCCCCCTCACTGGTTTCGTCGCCCATTTCCTCGACAGTTAGCCTTTCTCAAACCATATAGGCAGCGACTAGTCCACACCACCATATATAATGTCTCACACCACCATGTACTTTCCTTTTTCCTACTAACCCACACTTCCCAAAAATCTATTTTCATAAAAAAAACAATAACATAAAAACATGGTAACTTTCAACAAAATTAAACGTTCAATTGAGACCAATTCTCAAACTCATCAAAACACGAAAATTGTAGTACTATGAATTATCTAATAAACACAATTTGAATCACAAATATTTTGAAATGAGCAAGTTATAGTCATTTTACTAAAGTCGCGCAAATCTATCTCGCAATGAAAACGGGTAGTGTCCATGACTTTCGGTCAACTTATATGATCGATCGAGACCAATTCTTAAGCTCATCAAACATGAAAATTGTAGTACTCTAAGTTATCTAATAAACACAATTTGAATCACCAAATTGTGAATTTTTTTCCACTAAATTTGATCATGAAAGAGAATCAGAGGTGAAAGCTAGAACATGATGAGTAGGCATGACAAGTAAAGTTGTAGGTACGTGCCATACAACTTGAAACTAATCTTTGTTAAGCATCTCCAAAGGTCTTCTTTACTCCTTAATTTAATAAAAATAAGGAGCGCAAGTTTTCAGGTCATCTCCAAGAGCTTCTTAAAACTTCTCCTTCATTAATATTTTATTATTATTTTTTTTAAAGCGTGTGCTCCAAAAGGGTATAACACCATAACAAAGCACAAAACATACATGATTTAGACTGGAAATTGGAATCCACGTGATCTTAAATTTATTCAAATTAAAAATAAGGAACACCTTGAGAGATGAAACTCCTAAAGGCTCTTTAATGTCATGTCACAAGTTAAGGAGGGCATTGGAGACCAATAGACACCACATCCTCCTTAAATTCTATTACATATGCACTAAGGAGGCTCTTAGGAGTAATTGGAGATGCTTGTAGCCGATTCATGTTATACAATTTTTTTTTTTAATTTTGGGTTGACCCACCATACCCACTTACACAAAATGGGTCATGTTCAGTTCTAACTTGTTTGATCGGATACCTTGCCTCATTTCATGTTAAATTGGATGATTTTTTGAAAATTTATGGTAATTTATGAAGGTCTTGTTACCCGTTTATCGAACATTGGCTTGTGTTTTAGTTTTTACCCAATAACTAAATGGAATGTTTTCGTGTCTAGCCCATTGATTCAGCAACCAATCATAACCCGACCTGGCCTATTGCCTAACCTAATCAAGAATTCAAGAGATTGTGAAGATAGTGTGCTCTCGTTACGCTTCTCTCGCACAATAAAAATCTAGCACAATATAAACCATATAGGCAGCGACTAGTCCACACCACCATATATACTATCTCACATCACCATGTACTTTCCTTTTTCCTACTAACCCACACTTTCCAAAAAACTATTTTTGAAAAAAAACAGTTACATAAAAACATGGTAACTTTCAACCAATTTAAACTCTCAATTGAGACCAATTCTCAAGCTCAACAAACTACAAAAATTGTAGTATTCTGAGTTATCGAATAAACACAATTTGAATCACTTAAAAATGTTTTGAAATGAGAAAGTTATGGTCATTTTACTAAAGTCGCGCAAATCTATCTCGCAATGAAACGGGGTAGTGTCCATGACTTTCGGTCAACTTATATGATCGATCGAGACCAATTCTCAAGCTCATCAAACATGAAAATTATAGAACTCTAAGTTATCTAATAAACACAATTTGAATCACCAAATTATGAATTTGTTTCCTCTAAATTTGATCATATAGTAATAAAGAAACGAATGATATATCCAAGTTGATTTTATCTTTTTTCTATTTAATACTAGAATAAACCTAGCTTTGGTACGTGTGACATATATAGTTCTGTGACGTGAAAGAGAATCAGACGTGAAAGCTAGAACATGACGAGTAGGCATGACAAGTAAAGTTGTAGGTACGTGCCATACAACTTGAAACTAATCTTTGTTAAGCATCTCCAAAGGTCTTCTTTACTCCTTAATTTAATAAAAATAAGGAGCGCATGTTTTCAGATCATCTCCAAGAGCTTCTTAAAACTTCTCCTTCATTAATATTTTATTATTAATTTTTTTAAAGCATGTGCTCCAAAAGGGTATAACACCATAACAAAGCATAAAACATACATGCTTTAGACTGGAAATTGGAATCCACGTGATCTAAAAATTATTTTTAGGAACACCTTGAGAAATGAAATTAGGGGTGGGCACAGGACAAAATGGGATGAGATATATTCATCCCTATCTCACCCCGTTCATACGAAATTGGGACGGGACGGGACGAGACGGGATCAGCGTGCTAATCTGGACATATCAACTAGAAGTTTGAACATAATCAACTGCAATACATTCTGAATCATAGTCTGCTAGAAGTCTAAAATACATAATCAAAGCAACTCAATACATTCAATACATTCTGTTGGAACATATTAAAACAACTCAATACAAGTTTACAACAACTGCTAGAACAGTCTGAGCATAATCTATTGCTAGAAGTCTGCTGGAACATATTACAAGTTTAAAACAAATCAATACATAATCTGAGCAGAATCACAGTCTGAGCATAAACTCTGTTGTTATTTGTTCATTTGTTGGCTTAGCTACCCTTTAGTAACCTTAAAAACCTAACTAAAGGAATGACCGAATGAGAGATCAGAGAGAGGAGAAGTATTACAAATTTACCATCAAAAGATTAATCTAGAGATATATGTGAGAGAAAAATTGAGATGCTAAAAATGTTATATACATCAGTGAATTTGTATGGGCATCCAAAATCCTAAAATAAATAAATAAATAAAAATATTAATAATTAATATTAAAAAAATAGTTTGGGACAGGATTGGCGGGATTGAAAATCTTCATCCCATCCGATTCTAGATCGGGACGGGACGGGATCGAGATGAAATTATTCAATCCCATTAAGACCCAAAAAAATCGGGACAGGACAGAATTGGGATCGCGGGATGGGATGGCCACCCCTAGATAAAACTCCTACAGGCTCTTTAATGTCATGTCACAAGTTAAGGAGGGCATTTGAGACCAATAGACACCACATCATCCTTCAATTCTATTACATATGCACTAAGGATGCTCTTAGGAGTAATTGGAGATGCTTGTAGCCGATTCATGTCATACAATTTTTTGTTATTTTGGGTTCACCCATCAAACCCACTTACACAAAATGGGTCATGTTCAGTTCTAACTTGTTTGATCGGATACCTTGCCTCATTTCATGTTAAATTGGTTGATTTTTTGAAATTTTATGGTAATTTATGAAGGTCATGTTACCCGTTTATCGAACATCAGCTTGTGTTTTAGTTTTTACCCAATAACTAAATGGGATGTCTTCATGTCTAGCCCATTGATCCAGCAACCAGTCATAACCCGACCTGGCCTATTACCTTGCCTAATCAAGAATTCAAGAGATTGTGAAGATAGTGTGCTCTCGTTACGCTTCTCTCGCACAACCAAAATCTAGCACAATATAAACCATATAGGCAGCGACTAGTCCACACAACCATATATACTGTCTCACACCACCATGTACTTTCCTTTTTCCTACTAACCCACACTTCCCAAAAAACTATTTTTGAAAAACAACAGTTACATAAAAACATGGTAACTTTCAACCAATTTAAACCCTCAATTGAAACCAATTCTCAAACTCATCAAACCACAAAAATTGTAGTACTCTGAGTTATCTAATAAACACAATTTGAATCACTTAAAAATGTTTTGAAATGAGCAAGTTATGGTTATTTTACTAAAGTCAAGCAAATCTGTCTCGCAATGAAAATGGGGTAGTGTCCATGACTTTCGGTCAACTTATATGATCGATCCAGACCAATTCTCAAGCTCATCAAACACGAAAATTGTAGTACTCTAAGTTATCTAATAAACACAATAAGGAGCGCAAGTTTTCAACTCATCTCCAAGAGCTTCTTAAAACATCTCCTTCATTAATATTTTATTATTAATTTTTTTAAAGCATGTGTTCCCAAAGGGTATAACACACTAACAAAGCAGAAAACATACATGATTTACAGGGGGGTATTCAATCATGTATTTTAATAGATTCTGAAAGATTTTAAAGTCCATTAAAATATAGGGGTATTCAATTAAGGATTTAAAACAATACAATGAAATCTAGGGGTATTCAAATATAGATTTTAAATGATTGTTTTATAATCCATTAAAATCATGGGGTATTCATTCATGGATTTTAAACAATACAATGAAATCTAGGGGTATTCAAACAACAGGGGATTTTAACGGATTTGTTGACTTGATGGACTTTGAAGGATTTATTTGTGAAAGATATAAATATCAAAGTCCTTTCCAAATCCGGCCTATTACCCTCGAATTTCAATCTCTCTGCTCCCACCAACATTGTGTCTCCATCAACACTGTGTCTCCTTTCTCAGCAGTGGAACCAGGTACGTTTCCATGTTATTCAAAACATCTGTCTATGGATATTTGGATGCAATTTGATAAAAAACAAAAATAATCTCTCTCAAACTCTCTCTCCCTCGATGTGAAGCTTTGATAAAGAACCGCGAGGTTCTGATGACGACATCAATCGCGATTTTGATCGGGTGTGTGTTCGTCTTCGTGTGGAGGTGAACATCAGGTTCAAAATCGAGCAAGGTCGAACAGCTGAAGCCTTTGATTGTGAAAGACTTTGAACCGAAAGTTGATGATGGTAAGAAGAAGGTCTCGATCTTCTTCGGCACTCAGACTGGCACCGTCGAAGGATTCACCAAGGTTCTTTTGCAAATTGATTTGAATTTCGTGATTTTGATCTAATTTGATAAACTTGCAGTAGTAATTTGATGCCAAAACACGATGAATAGTTGTTTGTTTAATTGCTTTGACCTAATTGTAGCAGTAAATTTGATGCAAAAACATGATGAAGATAACTTATAGTAGTAATTTTGACCTAATTGTTTGAATTTCGTGATTCCTATATGATGACCGATCAAATTTATGAGGTTATTACATTCTCTTTCTCAGTCTTGAGTTGTGATTTCTAGGTTATACCTGCTGAAAATATTGTTGCAGCATTTCAAGCCAGTCAGAAAACAGTATTTGCCATCTCAAAAACTCCAAAGGAAGCACAAATCTTTCTTGAGGTAACTTCAAATGCAGTCTAGACATTCAATTCAATAGAAAATTTTCAGCATGAAAGTTCTCTGATTGATTAGATTCAGTAATATTGTCATTTGACATTTAATTTGGCCTCATTTAATTTAGTCTAGGAGAATGTTTTGTGTGATTTTTCTTACCTTGCCAAAATGGGAGTGATGCAAACTGCAGAGCCAACTGCAATTCCAGCCAATTCTCCGATCTACAAATAGATGGGGATAAAAATAAAAATTTATAACTGATAAACAAGAAGTCGACTGAATGACAAAGGATAGAAATAATTTACAGCTCTAGTATCAGTGGCCATCGCCGATGTGATGAACATCATTGAAAATGTTACAACAATCTCCATGATAAGGGCTTGAAATGTTGTGCCAGAAGGAGATGTGGTGCCTAATTTCTCTATAGGATGCAGTTGTTTAAGTGTCAATGATGCAATTAAGGATCCAGTCAGTTGAGTTGCTGCATAAAATGGAACCTATCAAGTGAAACAATCTAATTAGTGTTTATTACTAATTTAGGTGGAGTTGTCTGTTTAAGCAAGATTGAGAGAGAAAACAAAGGAAGAGGTGAAGAAAGTCCCAAGTGATTATAATGGAGGAGAAGCCCCACTTCTTTAAGTTCATCTTCCCTAGTTTCAACAAAAAACTGGTTAGTGAGTATATGTCATGCATGGACTCTCAGTCACTCGATCTCTATATTTGTTTAGTAAGGGTTCCATACTGACAAATTACTCTGTTTTTTTTTTTTTTGGCTTATGTTGATATTGTTGTAGTCCATTCCCATTTCTTTCTTGAGCAACTTAGTTGGAGAGAATCTTCATGGAGGAGAAGCCATTTTGAAGACTAGTTATGATGTTGTTGGTAGATCATGGAGAGTTAAAGTGATGAATGGAAGACATTTTGAAGATGGATGGGAAGAATTTGCTCTAGCCAATAATCTACATGTTGGGTATTTGTTATTGTTTAGACATGAAGGTGGCTTAGATTTCCATATCAAAGTGTTTGACCTCAATGCCTGTGAGAAACAATACTGTCTTCCACCAGCTGCACCATTGAATGAAAATGAAGGAGGAACTAGGACAAAGATCATCAAGAAAGAAAATAGTAGTGATGGAAACCACAATGATACAAGTAAGTTTTGATCTCTTATGTGTTGGTGTTATGTAATGTAAGAGTCCCAGTTTGTTTGCTGACATGAAAATAATGTGAAACATAGGTTCATCTAGTGATGCAGATCAAAACATAGGTTCATATAGTGTGGCAGATCAACCACCTCATGTTAGGAGGAGTACTGTAAAAGCAAAGGAGGCACCCAATTTTACTACAACATTACACCACTACAATTTCAGATTATCTCCATGGTATCACTGAGATTCCTCTGCAGCCTACTAGTTTTCTAACTTTCTATGGTTGAGATTAAGTTGGTTTTTTTTTTGTTCCAATGGAAAATTGAGCTTAAGTTTAGCCAATTGTAATTGTAGCCAATGTTTGTTTACAAACAAAATCTGCTTTCCAAATCAAAATAAAGGCGGATGCCGTTGGGTATTAGTAAATAAGTTATGAAAACTTGTTCAAATTGCGTCATTGAGAAACGTAATTGAGAGGATATTTGGTATATTTAAATCACGATTTACAATTTTTAAGTCTGCGCCTCCATTTTCATATAAAACACAAGTGGAGTTAGTGCTAGCGTGTGGTTCTTCTGACGTATTGTATACTGGTTCACTGAACATTGAACATTGAACATTGGTATATTTGAATATGGTTTCCATTAGGTACTATGTTTGCTTTGATCTCTGCGGTGTGGTTCTTCTGACGTATACTGGTTTAATTTATTTTATTTTTATTTATAGTAATGTAGAAAAGAGCGAGTTGGTTCTATACAATACGAATTGTTAGCTTTATACAACAGTTTTGATTTAGGTTTAGGGTCTGCAATTTGTTGGCAATGTCACAAGTAGAAATCTTATGGGTTACACTAATTGGTAAAGCTGAGTAAAAATTAACTATCCCTAGTATTTGCAATCTATTAAGTAATAACTACTCACATGCGTCAACTTTATATTACTGCCACTGAATATCATAATGTCTTATTTTGGGGGGATCGATCAAAACTCAGAGCAGATAAATATTAAAAATAGGATCCTTGTGATTGAGAAGATCGCAAGGCCCCAGAGATAAATGCAAACAGCTGCTTACAGTTTAGAAAATGCTAGCCAAATAAAAATTGAAAACGTCGAAGTCTACCCCAAAGATTTTGCACCAGTCATTGCTTCTGCATATATCGTCTTATCATTGCTTCTGCACTCTCACACTCTCAGTAGTTTTCTAATTTCAGAAATTCAGTTTGAGCTTTGCCATCCAATTTCTTCTCCATGGTTTATCTTAGATAATTGACATATTTGATCTTTTTGTACATCCTTGGCCTATCATCATCCACCATAGTGTCCACTGGTTCAAATTCCACTTCATTGTCTGGAAGAATGAATGTTGCAATAGAAATTCTCGTTGTTTTGCCAATGGCACGACAACTCAACGGTTAGAGTTTGGCGGATGGTACTACTAAGTCATGGGTTCAAATTCAGCTTGCGGCATCTTTAGTGGGTTCTGGGATCCTATAAAAACGTTGTTTGCCTTTCAAAATAAAAAATAAAAAAAATTCTCGCTGCTTTCTTATTTGTAATGGCTGGTGTTCAATGCTTTTGTATATACCATTGCTCCATGCCTACAAGACCAAGATATGGTGAAATTGCTGTTAGGTTTGTTCATAAATGTAGTCACTAGATTGACTCTGTCGTGGGATATATAGATATATAGTTTCCAATTTGCAGTGTGTAGTGAGGATGCATAAAGTGGTTGAAAAGTCATGTAAGTTACTTTTGAGGGATATTTGTATAGGATGCATAAAGTGTGTAGTGAGGATGCATAAAGTGGTTGAAAATAAGCAAACCGTATTGTATAGGATATTTGTATTACTTTTGGACCATATTCAATGTTCAGTGAATTTTTTTTAATTTTAAATAAAATTCACGTAGCATACAAACGATTGTTTTATTGATATTTGAGGGATGTTTTATGATTTGTGTTGATATGGATGACAATGTAGGTGACATTATTTCATAACTTCCTATGATTAATAGCATATTCATAAGAATTTATAGAAATTTATAAGAATCAATAGAAATCCATAACAATCCTTTATAAAATTCAGAAAATCCAATAATAAAAATCCATTAAAATCCAGTGGATTCTGTAAATTCCACAAAATTCAGTCACTTAAAATCCATTAAAATCCAGTGAATTCTGTAAACTCCTTTGAAATATTTTAAAATCCATGAGATTTAAAGTCTTTCGGACTCTATTAAAATTCATGATTGAATACCCCCCTATTAGACTAGAAATTGGAACTCACGTGATCTAAAAATTATTCAAACTAAAAATAAGGAACACCTTGAGAGATGAAACTCCTAAAGGCTCTTTAATGTCACGTCAAGAGTTAAGGAGGGCGTTGGAGCCCAATAGACACCACATCCTCCTTAAATTCTATTTACATATGCACTGAGGGGGCTCTTAGGAGTAATTGGAGATGCTCTTAGCCTATTAAGGTTATATAATTTTGTGTTATTTTGGGTTGATCCACCAAACCCACCTACACAAAATGGGTCATGTTCAGTTCTAACTTGTTTGATCGGATACCTTGCCTCATTTCATGTTAAATTGGTTGATGTTTTGAAATTTTATAGTAGGTTATCAAGGTCATACTACCCGTTTATCAAACATCAGCTCGTGTTTTAGTTTTTACCCAATAACTAAATGGGATGTGTTCGTGTCTAGCCCATTGATTCACCAACCCATCATAACTCGACCTGGCCTATTGCCATGCCTAGAAGATAGCGTGCATTCGCACAACAAAAATCTAACACATTATAAACCATACAAGGTTGTGGGAATGTGTTCGGATGTGAAGCCATGTTAAACATTGATATTCTCTTATTGACATCATGGGTTACTAATCCCACTAGCTATATTCTCTTATTTATAGTGTTACATTAGCAACAAAAAAAGACTCATAGTTGCTCTTTTTTTTTTTTATCAAACAAGTAATATATTATCAAAAAACTAAATAGGGCTACAATCCATATCCACATATTTTAAACTAGCTACATAATGAGCTAGCTCCTTGTCTCTCCTATTAACGTAAACAAAATAAATCTACTGAAGATGATGAGTGTTTATAAATTCTATTTGACTATCCAAAACATCATTTATAAATTTTAATTGACTGTCCAATATAGGGGTGGGCACGGTCCAGAATTGAGCTTGTCCTCGTCCCATATCCTGTCCCGGTGCTATAGTAACAAGATGGAACGGTTCGAAATAGAGATTTTTTTGGGGCATAACCGGTTTGAACCGGGATGGTCCGAGATGAAACCATGCTATCCCGGTTTGAAAAACTAGTTGAACAGAGATGAAACATCAAAGTAAAACAGAGTTTAATCTAAAGCATGAGACATAAATCATGAGCAACCACAAATTATTTGAAGCATAAAATGGGGTTGTGGTCTGAACAGGAAGCATGGGGTATGGTAAAATAAAGGCAAGCTAGGCTAATTAACAAGAAAAAGGAACAATTGTTATTGTTAATTACCTTTCTGTAAGTGGTCACATCCTCTTCAACCTTTCAACCAGCTTCATCACAGAGAGACTCTCTTATGGCGGAAGAAGTAGAAGTGGAAGAAACACCCAATGAGATTCTTGGACCATCATTCCCTCTCAGCCGAATCAAGAAGATAATGGAGATAGATAAAGAGATCAACAAGGTGAACTGTGAATCCATATTCCTCATCACTCTCTCCACTCATCTCTTTCTCGAATCCCTCTTCGAGAAATCTACAGAGGTCGCCATTGAGAAGAAGAGAAATATTGTGACACTTGACCACCTCTGAATTGTTGTGAAATGCCACCAATCCACTAGTGATTTCCTCTTGGATTCTCTCCCAACATGGAAATCTTTCGCCAAATTCTTCAATTCAAATTTCCCACCAACTTTATCCTTTTTGAAGAAAGGGTCTTGAATAATGGACTCCTAGCAGACAATATACATCAATGAATTGGAATTTGGGGGTTGGAATCGTTCACGATGAGCTTGGCGTCACTGCAGAGGGAGAAATCAGTGAATCGAATATGGATAGGATGTTCTCAGGGAAGTGTTTGAGGGCAATGATGTCTTGCAGCGAGGTGGTGGTGTCGAGAGGAGGAGAAGTTAAGGTTTCTGCAGTGGTGGTGTTGTGGATGCTGGTTGTTGCACTACTGTCGTCGAATTTGAGAAAGTTGTGTGGGAGTCCAAGGCGAGAATGAGGTGGGATTAGAGTGAATTGAAAAGGGTTGAGAGACGAATAAAGAGAGGAAGCCATGGGTAGTCAGAAGAGAGAGAGATGAAGATAGTGATGATAGGGTTGAAAATTGAACCGACTTTTTCGGTTTTAAATTTTTCTAAACCGATCCGAACATTAACAAAATCGAACCAACCATATTGATTTCAAATTTATGTAAACTGAAAATCGAACCAAACTCCTAAAACCGAATCGACCGACTAAATTAAACATATTTTATTACTTTATATTTACTATATATTATTTAATATATATATTTGGTCAGTTATGTTTTGTCAGTTAAAATCACTTAAACCCAAAAACTGAATCGATCATGTCGGTTTTGAATTTTCTAACACTGAACTGATCGGCTCATTTTGATCGATGCGATCGATTTTGTTTATTTTGTTCAACCCTAGATGACCATGGGGAAAAAGAAGACGGTGTCACGAATTTGGAAGAAAGAAACACAGACGATATTTGTTGCTCCTCTTGATAAAGGAGGGAGAATAAGCTAATTGAATAAGGGATAGGTTGAATGAGAGGGAGATGAGGTGAGGACAAGAGGAGAGGAGGGCGAGGATGCGAATGTGAGGAGAGGGCGAGATGCTCTGCATGGATTAGAAGAAGAAGAAAAAGTAGCAGAGGAATAGGGAAAGGAGGCGAAGGAAAGAGGCTTGTGTGGATAAGTTATTTAGGGTTAGGGTTTTATACTAAAAAAAATTCACAATAGAGGTCCAATTCTTGGGCTTGAAGCAAGTCCAATATAGTAAAGGAACATTCTAGGATGGACCGGGACTTCATTGTGGAATCGGTTTCGTCCCGATTTCAACTGGTATGAGACCGAGATGAAAATATTTGAAATTGTTTTGGTATGCTTTAATATGGTCCAGAACCATACTGGTCCAGATCGAAACATAATGGATTAGGATTCCTGCCCAACCCGAGTCTAAAAACACCATCCGTTGCCAACTGAGATAGGCATATTCTCTTTTAAGTGCTTTCATGTTTCACCATATCAAGGGAATCTAGGAAATAAATGAAATCCCCTCAATTCCACATCAAAATTGTAACTAAGTTTAATCTCATCTCCCCATGTAATAATAATAATAATAATTTAAAATTTTGAAATTATTTAGTTTTTTCAGTTAGTATTTTGTACAAAATTGATGAAATTTTACAATTAACATTTTAGTTAAATTTCTCATTTTTAATCACAACATTCATCACATTCACATTAGCCAAGTGGCACACCCATTGCGCTTGCAAATCACTAATTCAAATATGGAAAATTCTAAATGGGTGAGGGAGTGGGTGTGACCGCTCATCCCCCTCGAGATGTGCACCTATGCCTTCAAAATACGTAGCTTTGCGAATCTCGAGGGAGATGAGTGGTAATACCCACCCCTCGCTCGTTTCCTCGACGCCTAGAAGGGATGTTCAAATATGCACACATTCGCATAACTCACACGTCGATTAATCATTTGTAATAAATACATAACTTTAGCAAATTACAAGTTATTATGCAGGCACATGGGCACGGATCGAGGGGGGCTCCTGCGCGGGGTGTGCTGGAGCGCGTCCTGCGCACCTGTGTCAACCGTTGGATGAAATCCAACGGCTCGTAGCGATGGATTTCAAAACCCTCACTTAATTAAAATGTACGCAGGTTTTGAATCTCTTACAGCCGTCGGATCTGATCCGACGGCTGAGATTTATGGCTTGGAAAATCCATTTGCAAAAGAGAGAGAGGGTCTGCGTTTTGAAAAAAAAAAAAAAAAAAACTTCTTCTCGATCTAGATCTGAGGGAGAGGAAGAGGAAGAGGAAGAGGAAAGGACATCTGAGGGTTCGCTCGAGAGGAAGAAGAAGAAGAAGAAAGGGGATCTGAGGGAGCGGAAGAGGAAAGGGCATCTGAGGGTTCGTATCAAAGAGAAATCGAGAGGAATCTGAAGAAGATAATGGGGTGATTGGTAGGCGAAGCAGCTGGAGATCTATACGCACAACTGCTAATCTATATCCCATCCTCACTGCAACTACGGTGTGGGGAGGTGTTCAATTCTACTATGTGTTTCATGCTTGTACTTCAATTTGCAAAGTTCAAGTTCAAGAAGAACAATTGTAACATCGATTTGCTTATGTTTTTTGGTGGGGAGGACTTCAATTTGCAAAGTTCAATTCTACTCTGTTTTTCATGCTTATGACTTTGCTTATGCTTTGCTTTCAATTTACAGTATTTGTCTTCCTGCAATATACTTTTGTTTTGCTTTGCTAGCTTGTTTTTGAATTTTTTTTAAATGCAGGAATGACATTCAAACCATGTTAAATTCACATTGCTTGAAGCTATTTGGTTTTGCAAACCATGTTAGGGATAGTGATTCCTTCCTTCCTTACCTTCTATTGATTTGGTTTTACCTCACGGGCTGTGCCCCTTGTACATGTTTGATCTTCTTTCGACAAATCTGCATGAAGATTGAAGAAGATGAAGACTATCTATTAATGATGTTTCTGCGTGCTTAATGCCCCACGTCCCTCGTTTAGTTGTTTAATATCTTTCTGAATATTGGTGTAGAACTGTAGATTCATGCTAGCTGTAGAGTTCTCAGTTGAAGATTGTCATGCAATTAACATGCTATATCAGTTTGAAAGAAGTCAGACTTGCACGCTAACTTGTTCGTGTATGCACAAACTTGATGTTATATAATGATTACTTCAATAATAAATTGAAAACAGAAGAAGAGAAAGAAGTTAATCAATTTTTCGTGAGCATTATTGCGCTGCTTCTTGGTTGCACATCAAATTCGGTCCATGTAAAACTACCAAACTCCGACTTAAGAAACATTAGGTTGTATCATTTGGCTTACACTTCAAAGTATGTCAAGAGCTCTTACATGTTCAGCACCACTCAAGCAAGCTATGCTAACCATGTGTCTGTGTCGCACTCTCAAGCAAGTTCATTTGTTTTGGTACGATGAAGTTGAACTACACCAAACAAAAACTCATGTCTTTTTAATGAAACAACCCACAGCTAGCTAACAACACCGCACAAACTTTCTTCTAATATAGCAAACTACAAGAACATAAACTATTACAGATGATACTGCAAGTTACAAGATCCAGTTTTGGATAACTTGCTCAACATCAGACTTACATGAAACTCTTTGCATTAGTGCCATCCTGTCTACTTTGCATCTTTGCTTATTTTGTTAATGGAACAACATGCAACCTGCTGAATTACTGATTCACTGAAATCATATAAAACTGATTCACATTTACTGAGTTCATATAAAACTGATTCACAATTTCAACATTTCAATTCACTGAACAAAATCAACATTTAACTGATTCACTGAACAAAATCAATTGCATTTCAAACTGATTAATAAGTGAGTCTAAATTCCAGCAGCAGCAGTTCATTGATCCTAATCTTCAAATCAACACTGAAATGATCAATTCCTCCAAGTTGTATAGTCCATTTCGTTGCTTGAACTTGGTGGCTGCAAAAATAAATAATAAAGATCATAAAATAAATAATAGACGCAAACATACAAATTATATACATTTCAGTATAGGCACATTTAATCAATATCTCTACTCCCTTATTTCCATCTAATTAAAGTACTCTATTAAGTACTCGTTTTGAATTTGTCACTTTTCATGAGCTTTTGAGTATACACCTGATCAATCAAATAATCCAATAATAACTCATTTTCAATATAAAATCAAGCAATTGGAGCTTCGTCACTATAACCGTAATAAAAAAATATAAATAACAAAATGATAGAATCAATAGACACAACACTTACCCATTATCAAATTTTCTAACTCCATCACACAAACCATGATTCTTCAACTTGTAAGAACACTTTATTAGGATAAAATATCTGAACGAGTTAAAAGAAATATAAACCATTTAACAATTGTTCATCAGGTCCAGTAAGGCCATCATATAAGCAATTAAAAGAAACCAATTTTTGTTTTAATCATGATTTAGGATTGTATTTACATGACCTCAATTACTAAGATTATCTATTCTGGTGTATGCTCACTCGAGGCGGGAAATACACTTATTTGTGACTTAAGCCAAGCCAAATGGGGCATTGGTACTTAAAGCGGAGCAATAATGAACGGAGCTATCTAGGCACCAAAACAAGTGAGTCAAACTAACAAAGATAACCTATTGATTTTTGTTAGCTCGGGAATTTTCCTAGTGATTTTCAATTCATCAATACACAATAGGTTAGTGATGACTGATGACCACAAGAAACTACAAAAAGAAGAAAATGACATATAATTCTTTTATTGTGAAAAATCTTACTAAATAAATCAACTATATCTGTAACTCTGGCCCCTAATACAAAAGCATTGCCATTTTTGTCTAGTGATAATTAAGCAAACTCCATTTGAAATAACAGCAATAAAAATTCATCCTTCAAACCATAATAATTGAACATATCCATCAAGTCTGCAATTCACTTCTCAACCGCAACTCCTGTCTCCACACCATCCAACTACCTAATGAAACACAGACCCAAATTGAAACTCTTACAAAATCTCAAAACACAAAAAATCACTAACCCCACAAGTGCATACCAGCAAAACATAAAACTATCCTAAATCTACAGTGGATCAGATAATCAGTATAGACACGCAAAACTCAAAACCCACAAACAATTGTGTCAATTCATCAAACAAACACAGGACAAAACATCTAAAATCCAAAATTTCACTCAAAATTCTACTTTTACATGTTTGATCAACAACCCACATAACAAAACTAACCCAAATTCTATAACAAACATGAATGCTTACACATAAAGCAAAATCAAAACCAATAAAAAATCTCAAAAAAAAATCTGATTTTCATTTCACAACATTTCACCCTTTTCATGATCAAGAACACCCAGATCAGAAATCATGAAAAATCACTCAAAAGCAACAACAACCCAGACAAATTGAGTATAAAACACAGATATCCATTGATCAAAAATTGCAAATCACAACTCATCCAAATGAATCTACACTTAAAACCACTATAACAAAGTTTCACCCAAATGGGTATCTGTAAACTCATAAAAAAAGTGAAGGATCAGAGACTTACAAGAAAACAAATAAGAGCTAGTGAGGATGGGATATAGATTAGCAGCTGTGCGTATAGATCTCCAGCTGCTTCGCCTACCAATCACCCCATTATCTTCTTCAGATTCCTCTCGATTTCTCTTTGATACGAACCCTCAGATGCCCTTTCTTTTTCTTCTTCTTCCTCTCGAGCGAACCCTCAGATGCCCTTTCCTCTTCCGCTCCCTCAGATCCCCTTTCTTCTTCTTCTTCTTCCTCTCGAGCGAACCCTCAGATGTCCTTTCCTCTTCCTCTTCCTCTTCCTCTCCCTCAGATCTAGATCGAGAAGAAGTTTTTTTTTTTTTTTTTTTTCAAAACGCAGACCCTCTCTCTCTTTTGCAAATGGATTTTCCAAGCCATAAATCTCAGCCGTCGGATCTGATCCGACGGCTGTAAGAGATTCAAAACCTGCGTACATTTTAATTAAGTGAGGGTTTTGAAATCCATTGCTACGAGCCGTTGGATTTCATCCAACGGTTGACACAGGTGCGCAGGACGCGCTCCAGCACACCCCGCGCAGGAGCCCCCCTCGATCCCATGGGCACGGTTTGTGTCTGACACTAGTCTACCTTGTGTATTTCAATGATTGGGGCCTGGCTAGTGCGGACCTAACCTAAAAAACTTCAACACATGAGACTTAAATTGGAGTTGTGCAACTCTGCAAGTACCAAATTGACTTTATAATTTGGGTTGGGTTTGAACTCGAACTATCTGCTCAAACTGCAGTCGTCGTCTCTGTCGAGTAAGTCTAGTCAGTCAGGTTTTATAGCTACTTTTGAGCTAAATTTTAGTTTTTTTACACTTTTTACCGCTTTTCTTTAAAACACAACTACAAATACCATCTTTAAAAGGGGTAGAAGTGTAAAAAAACCAAATTTTAATCCAAAAATAGCAACCAAACCTGGCCGGTTAAAATTGTTGTTCTCTATCTATGCAACATACAATGCAAGCACCACATTTCTTTAGATATCATAGAAAGCCCCAATCTCCTATCCCTCGCTAGATCTACATGTTTGTTTCTTCTTACAAAATCCCCCATGAAAACACAAACAACATTCTCTCTTGCCCTGCCATGCTTTCCAGTAATCAAAGGTGGGGAGGTCTAATAAAACGTGGTGGTAATTCAAAACTACCTAATACAATACAGTACAATTCAATGCCCTAGAAGTGAGTCCGGGGCACACTAAACCAAGTGCCAAACAACCATCCCTTCTACTTGCCTTTTAGTCTAAGCCAAAAAGAAGTACTATAGTTAGGGTAGGCAAATACAATCCCCTAGAAATAAATAAATCAATCAATCAAATACCCAACAACATAGGTAATTGTTAAGCAAACTAGTTTTAGTTTTTGTTGTTACCATAAGGACCGCCCATAGGTACTATATAGCTACTATAAGAAAGTGTGCATCCCCTCCCTATGCTAATTACCTATGATGATCTGATCAGATTATTATGATCCCATCCCTATGCTAATTACCTATTATGATGTGATCAGATTATTATGCATCTGATCGGATTATTACTTTTTTAATATTAATTTTCAAAAATTTATCTGAACTTACATTAATCAAACAAGAGTTTATGGAGAGAGGTCTACAAAAGACCCATCATCCAAGGAAACTAAACTGTTACAGCAACTAGCCCCATTCATAGAGTTGCTGGTTTTGGAAAATAAAAGGCAAAGACTCATCTATCTCCTGAGGTGACTGAGTGTACTAAAGCATGTAGTGAAGTTTCTATACCAAAATGATATGATCTCTAATCAAACATTTAGGGCTTTTTTTTAACATAGAAAAATCATTAAAAAAAACAGTGGAGAACTTGAGAGTAATTTCATGATGTTGAAGATAGTTATGTTTCTTGAGTTTTCAGGAAGAAATTTTCATTGCCAATGACTTTTCTTTTTCATGATTTCAAGAGAAGACATGTGATGGAAGGTCCCAAGTGTTATCCCTACTCTTTATTCGAACCCCTATATGCATGCCCACCATTGGATGTTCTCTTATTACATGAAATGAATTACAAAATTGAATCAAAGTTAACATCTTTTATATGAGCAAATTGAGCCATCTGTTTTATACACTGTTCTTGAGATGAATCTGCCTTCACTACAATTTTGATTATCAATGTCTGCCAGGATATAACGAATGCAATGTGAAAATTTGTGCTTGTTCTCTCACAAACACGACTCAAAAGGACTTACAAAATCACATGAAATGAACAAGAAAATTTCTCTATGAGACCGGTTAACATAGAGTTCCTAACCAAAATCACGGTGATTTACCATAAACCAATAGCATCCCCACATATACCAAATATATGTGGACATATTAAAGATGTATATGATATAGTCGCCTGATTTTAGGATAGAAATCAGGACATATCCAGAACACTGCTCCGTAGACACATTTTCTAGAAGCAAATTATGCCACTCGACATTAAAACTCTAATAAAATACAAACTCTCAAAGAATTTCACTCAATTAGTTATTAGACAATCCTAATACGCCAACATTCTTGAAGATGGAGTGGCAGGTCACTGGGTCATTGGGGTCAGCCTTACCCTTTGAAATGACATGATAACCCACTAACATACTCGACTCACTCGTATGCCAATACCAAATTTACCAACAAACTGAGCTTGCTGAGGATGCTCCTAAAAATATTTGATAGCAGATGGCTGTTTTTTTTTTTTTTTTTTTTTGAAAGGTGAGCTGAGGTTTTTGGAATGTAGGCAGGGGACATCAAGTGGGAGCTGGGCACTCTGTTTCTGCTGCACTTTGTTTTGCGAATTGTGATGATGCTGCACTATGTGTTTGGTGTTTTTGCGGCTTTTGCGCAATGGTTTTTTCATTTCTTTTTGGGTTGTGTTTTATTTCTATGAGTGTGAGCTGGCTGTCTAGGATGGCTTCGCGTGCTCTATCTGTTTTTGGTTTTAGTCCTTAGAGGTCTTTTACTGTTTGCTATTTTCTTTCGGACAATTGCTTGCAAGATGTTACGATTATTTTGTTTGATGTCTTTACGCGGGTAACGTCGTAATGTACCCCCGCATTGATTGTAAGGTTTTTTTGGTTAATTAATAAAGGTCTGGCATCCCATAGTTGCCCCTCCCCACTGGAGGTTAATTTAAAAAAAAAAAAAAAAAAACCTATCAACTTGGCGACCTATAGGTCAACACCCATTAGAAAGTAACTATGTCGCAGATGCCTGTTGTTGCTTACTATTTATAAGCAGAAAATCTTTTGCTTGACCAGACAATGCGGGAATTATAATTTTACATCTTCGGATCATCAAATGTTAAACAGAAATTCTAGCCGGCCTGGGTTTCACGCCTGGCCGAGCGTAATTACCCTTTTGCCCCTCCTTTGTTGTGGTTATATTTAAAGAGTGTTTAAAGAGAGAGGGGCAAAAGTGTAAAAATGCCGGCCAGGCGTGAAAAACAAGCGCCAGACCCAGGCCGGCTAGAACTAGAAGTAGGGTTATTAATCGGTTCAAATGGTTCGATTTTGTACCAAAACCGAAATCGAACCAAGCTCAAGTTCGATTTTCGGTTCGATTCGGTTATCCAATTTTAACTTATAAAAACCAAAACCGAACCAAACCGTGCAGTTCGATTCAATTCGGTTTTTCATCACAAAATGTTTCACACTGTAATTTCAACATAATTTCAGTCTTATAATTTCAACAAGGCTTACAAAATTCAAAGGGCTTACGAAATTCAGTCCTATAATTTCAACATACAGCCCTATAAATTCAATCCTATAATTTCAAAGTTCAGTACTATAAATTTAGAGCCTGTGACTTGAACATGGATTATTGCAGCCCTGAAAGAATAGTCCTATAATTTCAACATACGTAAAAGCAAAATTGCATCTGCTTGGGTTGCAAGGGTAATTTTCAAGGGTAACTGGGGAAATTTTTCTTTATATGGTTTGGTTTGATTATTTCGGTTTTCAAAATTCTAAAAACCAAAACCGAACCGAACTTCATTCGATTCGATTCGGTTTTTACAATTCAGTTACTGTTATTTTTCGGTTTGATTATTTATCGGTTCAATTCAATTCGATTTGACCGGTTCAGTCGATTTTCAGAAACCAATTAACAGCCCTAGCTAGAAGGACTCGATGTTAAAATGTTGCCTCCACAAGTGTGATTATCAGTTGCCAATGAACCCCATTTCGCTACACATCTCTAGATCATCGGATGGCAGACACATGCGTGTAGAATTTTCTGCCTATATGCTCATGGGGAGTAGGGATTTGTTTCAACTGAACTATTGATAAAAATATAGTAGTTGGATGGTTTAGAAGAAAGTTGGTGGGCATCCTCGTTGCATGCATGACGGGCGGCAGACAGGCACAACAACCCGTATCTTCGATTCCACGCCATTGTCAAACAAGGGACTTCCTTAACCCCCTCCCCCTTCCTCCACCTCATTTTCAAGCCTTGAACTCTGTTTCTAGGTTTTAAGGTTCCAAGATATGTGTGTGCACTCACCCATTATTAAGATAATAGTAAGTTGGTAAAAAACAAACTTAGACATTCTAACCCTAGCTTTGACTACTGTGTTTCAACCCTCTCCCTCTCCCACTCTCTATAAAGCCCTCCCTTTTCTTTCAAATTTTCTCCTCTTTTCCCGTTGAACAACATATCTCCAAGAAGAAGGAAATATAAAGTCATGGTTTCTGTGAAGTTCTTTAGAGACCTATTTACTTGGCTTCTGTTGATCACTTTGCTGGTAGCCCATGGTGACTCCGTTGCAATTACCAATCCACAAGGTACATTTATAGTTTTCACTCTTCAAACTTTTTGTATTATATGTTCGTCTTCTCCATTTGATATCTATAACCTTCCAACCTGATCTCTCTGGAGCAATGATGCCTACTCGGTGATGATGGCCTTCATGTCTACTAGTTCTTTATAGTAAAGATTTTTGGATTCTTTTACATTTTCTAATTGAAAATGGTTCTCTTTCCTTTGCTACAGCTGTGAAGATGGACAGGATAGCCACTGGATATGGAGCTCCCACGACTGGAGAGAATGTTGTGTCTATTCATGAGGTTCTTTCTATGGTAACCAACTTCATTCTAAGTTTTAACATTTGGAAAGCTGTTCTTCTAAATATAATGGAACATATTGGCAGGAACTTCTAGATGCCGTCCAGGCACCTACCACTGTGTTTAGAAAAGAAAAACTCGGGGGGAGGAAGATACTGAAGGAGGAACGAGCAGTGAATGGAGATCAAACATCCAATCCTTCTGCAGTCACAACCCACTCTGTTGTAAGTCACCAAACGAAGAAAGAGCTAGTTGTGGATTGTAAATTGGGTGGTCGGCTTCCTCCTGCGAAAGCTAATGTGGCTGGTTTTATAGCTTTTAGTGCCGATTACCATGTACCCAAACCACACCCACCTAAGAATAACTGAACAGATCTAGGAAGACCCCTTTTAGATGGCACCTTTTTTTTTTTTTTTTTTCTTCCTTTAGTCTTATTCTAATTATAAATGTACTAGTAAAAAGAAGGGTGAGATACATCATACATGTATGTATGCAATCTATGTTTGAAGAAAATTTTGACCTACTAAACATTAGAAATTATTCTAGTTTGTATCAGTTAATTTGCAAGTTTTATTTGAGACTCTAGCTTGGACTTTCCGGGGATAAAGCAGGAGCTTGAGATTGCAGTCTTAGCCGGCCCAGGGCTGATAGACAGTGAGTGATTCAGCCCAAGTCGGATGGGCAAGACCTTTTCCAAAGCTCTATTTTGTCTGTGATATTGATATATTATCATGTTCTGTAGTGGAGATTTTAGCTTTACTTTCTTTTCCACATATGTTCCCAGTAATCTCACTTTCACAAAACTCGCTAATTTAATTACTGGACCATTTTATGAATATGGATCTTTCCACTAGCGAATTTCTACATCAGATCTGACTGCAAAGCAAGGTGTATGTCAAAAGCATTCATCTAGCGAACGATGCCATGTCAATGACTAACAAAAGAATGGAAAATAATTTTTGAGTCCCTCTGATGTTCCTTAAGAGGTTATTTAAAGGATAGGTTATCTGTGTTGTTTAGTTTGAGGCGTATTATGACTCTGATTAAATGAATCCAGATTGGTCTTAAGCCTGGAACCACACTCAAACCTTCGTGATTGGTTTAGGGTATAGGCTTTTACTGCAAAAGTGACTGAACAAAATGCTAATAGCTATAAAGTATTATGAGAATGATAAATCAAACCAAACCAAACCAATGCATCATAAGCTTCCACCAAACATTGTCACATACGTAGAAATAAAAGAAACAAATTTCTTACATAAAACACTAAACTGGAAGTTTCCATCTGAATGGAAGCCTTATGAGCAGCGGCTTCTCCAAAACCCATGTGGAAGCTCCCAAGAAATTTTTAAACAAGCAAAAGTATACCTGTTTCTAAGAAATGTTGGTTAGTTTATGTCCTCCAAAGCATAAAGTGACTCATATACAGCCTATGACAACCCCTAGATGGTATTAACACATAACCAAAAATTTCCCTTAATTAGCAGGGAATTGGAAACCAAATAATTAGGAAAAATAAGACAAAATAAATAATAAAATAACAAAAGGAGATTCTTTTACTAGCACTGTTCTTTTCTAAGCCTTTTTGGAGCTCGATCAGAGTCCTCGCCGCAGCTTTCAACCCCAGTTTGTGTCATTGCTCGATTGCTTGTTGGGTCTTCATGATCCTGATGAAAACAACATGAAACAAAAATCAGGGTTTTGCAATTGTTGTTATTGGGTAGACGAACAGGAAAATCTAAGATGCATACCTTCGTACAAGAGGCCAACTTTGTCAGTCTGTTAATTGCTCGCTTTCCAAGATCAACTTGCACTGAGATACTAGCTTGTGCGAGATCAACACCTGAGTTCTGTAGTGCTCGTGTCAAATTATGCAACAACCTGCTCCACATCATAACGCATTTTTACATCAGATCAACATTTCAAGGGGCAACCTAACATTACATAGCAAAGGCAACAACAAGCACATGGGTTTCTATAATCACACTAGGACCAAGTAATAGACTCGTAAATCAACCCTATCCCACACTAGTACAGAACACAGTCGGGCAATTCTCTTCCATACACAAAAATTATGTGATCATATTCTATACTAGCAAATAAATAGAAGTTATTAATCAATTTGTTGCGGACGAGAAATAATGTGTATGTGGCTTTTAATCATTCACTTTCTCTTTCTATTTCAAGAGGTTGAATTCATATCCATCTTGCCGAGGGAAAATGAATTGTAAGCGAACTTGTGTCAAGAAAATTTAATGGGGTACAAAAATCATATTTTGCATATAACCAACTAGAATTCTTTTGTAGTCAAAAGATTTACTAGCACTTACCCTTGGGAGTAGGTACCAGCAATGCTAATTGTTCCCCCTTCAACTGTCAACTCTTCTTGTTCATTCAACGCAACACTTGGCATAGGGGACTCATTTGCACATTGACCACTCTGCCATATATGGGGCTGAAGCTGGGATGATGTGTTCTCTGCATCTGACATAGGTCGTTGCGAAGGTTGGGCAAGCCCACCATTCCTCACAAAAGGAGAAATCAAGTTTGACTGGAGAGGAATGGGAATTGGCAAGGCCTTATCTCCTAGCCCAGAGTGGTGTTCCAATGTCATGTTGGAAGAACTGATTAAAGGCTCTGGCTCTACTGTGTTCTGTGCGTCTACGAACATTGTCGGGTTGGCATTCATGTTATTATCATCAAACTTTCCAGTAAACACCAAAGCTGGACCAGGACTGCTGGCAATGGCTCGAGAAGGATCAACCGCACTAACGCCAGGTGCATGGCCATTTCTCTGTTTCAAAAACAGAAGTTCAGCAAAACCTTATCAAACACATTCAATATACCAGATTCAATATAGTGTTTTTCCGGTAACATGGTTTTACTTGGGAAAATTCTGTTGAACCCATGCATACGAACAGGGGCTCACAAGAATATGTTGTTTGGTTCGATGGACCAATGTAATTGACAAGATAAAGATAAAAACAGTGGAATATGGTATAAATAGTACGAATTTTGGAGCCCTTATAGAAGTGCAAGAGCAAAACAATAATTCCAAGTGAAATCATACAAACAAAGAAGATTATTTGCTTAGCCAAGAGATAAAGTAATCACCAGTCCCTATTCAATCTCCCAAAAAGGCTGATATAGAGTATAAGCAAAACGAAAAGGAGGAACCTAAACTAATGTTCCCACTAATCCACTAAATGCATTACAACAAACAGTTCATGAACACCAACCATCAACAACATTTATGCTCTAACCAAAAGTACCCAGATCTGCTAAGAGAACCAACTATATCAGATGCATGTGGAAAGTAACCATAAATTTTCATCGCCTCATGATATGAACAAGCGCATATGAATGCCATGTTGGTCCTCAAAAGGGACCAATTTCTTGTCTTGTAAGCAGACATATAGGGATACAAAATGTAATAGATAAGGCATATGCATATGATCCAAGTAAGCTCTTAGCCATCTAATTGATTCCCACAATGACATGAAGTTGCATGCAATTTAGCTTCTTTAGGCTTATATAAAAATAATCGCGTGATTAGGTTTTTACCCAAGGTGTCAACTTTGTAGGCTCTTGATTCCACCCATGGTATGATGTCTCATACCTATTTACTTTTTCTTGAAGATACTTGATGTAGTCAATCACCTGCATAAAGAAAAGAATGATGTGTCATTTCCATGTAATATAGATTGTCCTTGGAGAACACGAACAGTGAATACACAACTGGGGCACAAGATCATAAATTTAATAGTGGTAGCACAAAATGATACCTACTTTAAATAGTGGTAGCACAAAATGAATGTAAGTTGACAATGATATTCGTAAGATACCTCTAATAAGAATGATGCTTTATCTCTCTTTTGATCATTCTGGGGCACAAGATCTCTCAATATCTGAAATCTGCAAGCAAGGGATTACAACTTCAGTCTTACGACAAGTAAGAAGAGGAGAAATGAGAGACATCTTTGTTGTCCTTAACAAATTTAACAAATGACGACATTTTTACCCATCAATGGATTTCAATGCAGTTTGCATTAGGCAAGATCTACTCATTAGATATTGAATGTTGAATCTAGTTTGTCACGCTACTTTATGAGACATCGCTACCATTCCAATGGTACTAATACAAGGACGAGGAAATGCTATTCATTGCACAGGAAACATCATGATAAGGGATATTTCGGCATCTTAAGTGCCCATAACTATATGGCGATATCCACATCCCATATTTCAATAATCAATGTCTTGAACAACAGACAAGTTCTAATTATTATTAGCGTATACAACCACATCTAAATGACCATAATAAGCATGCCACACTAAACCCACGTCCTAGAGATCCTTTGATACACCGGCAAAGAAACTAAAGCTTTAAAGTTAGTTGTACTAGTAAGTTACGAATGCCCTAACCATTGCATATATTTGAAATCTCTACATACTTTTGAGTATGAAAGAACAAGGAATGTGTTCCACTAGAATAAATAAGTTCAAGATATAAGGTTTAATAATCCATTGGACTTGAGACATTCTAATTAAGCTGAATGGAGAAAAACACCAGAAAACACAAGAAAATGCGGTCCCAGATTTTCTATTTTACTTGCATTACTACATAGATTGGTGACCAGAAAGTTTTTTCAGGATATCCGCAGTAAGAACTTTCCTCAAAGCAACCTCGAAATGACCGTGCTCCAAATGATGCAAGCAGAAAACTATTCAGCCAAGCGAGAATTTAAAGGGAAAAAAATTTACTCAACAAGTCCTAATAACTATAAAATTATTAGTCATTTTCACATTTACAAATATGACACTTAAATATTAAAAAAAGTACTTTATTTGGGTATATATTTTCGACATGCGTATTCCGATAAGGAAAAAAAATGAACATTTCAACACCTGCCCTCAATACATCGTAACACCATGATTGCATATTTGCCAATGCTATAAAAGTTACTCTTGTAATGTTTGTAAACAAGGAATCACTCTATCCAATTTGATAGCTATCATGCATTAGTCACCAAGCACAAGTAAGAGGTGATCCATTGGATGGTGGAAAGTTTTTCTCCTCCGAATTACCAATATGTTAACCAATTGTGCTTAGGTTTATTTATTACTTGAATTACTTGAACATTATGCTTACTATGCGTTAATTTTTAATTAATATTAGTTATATATGACAAAAATGACAATTGTCCAGGTTGGATCATCCACCCTTCTCAAGAATGATGTTCAAACAATTTTAATCAAATAATTTTTATCCAACTCAATTAATAATCAAATAGTTTTTAGATGTTAGGCCATGAATTGACACATGGCATGTTGTGTAGCATAATATCTCTCAAATTTTGTGCCATAGGACAATTCTCTTTTTTAAGTATTGGGTGACTTTTGGGTGTGGCATTACCTCATTTTGTATAACTTGATACAAGTAGCACCTTATCTAACTTCTAGTAAAATGTTTTTATGAAATCCTTGGGTGGTGCACTTGCCCCACTCCAACACTATGTAGCTCCGCCCCTGAACACAACCTCCATAAGCAAAGACAAGAAATATAACTGACATAGCACAGTGTCGCACAAGTAAACAATGATAATCAATTTGAACAGCACATAGAACAGCTACTATATGGCTAAATACGAGATAGTAAGAATGGTAAGAAATATAATTATCGATGCCTAGTTTTTTCCAATGCGATAAAGTTATATCTTTTTTATTTTTCTTTGATATTTTCATGGGTTTTTGCCTATAATAGCAATAAGTGGGGCTATCTCATTTTCTTATTCATTCGTCTGGAATCATATTATTGTATAAGGGCCTAAGGGTAAATTATAGGAAGTGAGATATTAAATATACTTTAAATAATGTTATTATCTCATTAAATTTTTACCTTAAGAACAAATAACTGATGCATAATGAGCAAACAGCCATATACATAATATTCAAATCTTTTTTTTTTTGTAATGTAAGGTAAAAATTTTAGAAACCTCTCTTCTCAGTGTTACAAAGTCGGTGACCACAAAAGCATTAAGACCTCGAACCTAAACCATCTCGGAATCCCAGTTAGCGGACAAAGATTCAAAGGAACATTCTTTCAAATGATGGATCGTGAGACCCTCATCCAAAAGCGATCAGCACTGCTCTAACCTCTTAGGGATTGTCGCAAAAGATTATGATTTTATGGTCTTTCCACACCAACCAACATAAAGCAAAATGAAAATCCTTCAACAAAGCCTTTCTTTTAGAAGAAAGATGAGGCAGAGTCTTCCAATACCTTAACAAGTCTTCCAATACCTTAACAAATCTTCCAATACCTTAACAAATGTTCCATACATGCAAGTATAACACAACACAAACCAACATGTCTATGCAACTTGTTGACCTAGCTGCAATGAATGAGATCAAGTCGTAGAAAGGACACACCACAACGATATTACCTTCGTGAGAATTCTAGTTTGGAAGGAGGCATATTCCACGTCGCTATCTACATACAGAAAGTTATCATAGATAACACTCCTTTCTTTCAAAGCAATTTCATCTGACAAGAAAAGACAATAACACACTAAAAAACCTTTTTTCTTATCTTATCATCTTGTGAAACCACGAATCTTGAGGAGGGGAGGATGTGGTGTAAGGGAAAGGCACCTAGCTCAAGAGAGGGTAATGGTTGTGTCAGGTCATGTTTCATCTAGGATGCACGGACTCGGATACGGGTATCGTATCGGACACGGATACGATACGGCGATTCGGCAATTTTCAAAAAACTAGGATTCGGGGATTCGGGGACTCGGCGACACGTCAAACCTTATTTTTATTTTTATATTTTATTAGGTAGGGTAGGGTCCCAATAAGGTCCAAATAAGGTTTTTATTTTATATGGTAATGAATTAGGGTAATGAATTCTAATGAATTTGGACCCTTAGGGTAATGAATTCTAATATGGGCTGGGCCTAATTTGGACCCTACCCAACTAATCCATATAAATAATAACAATTTCTCTTCCCCCCTTCTGTTTTCCTCGCCATTTCCTTGTTTTCCTCGCCATTTCGATTGGAGGCGCAAGAGGTTGAAGATGGGAGAGGCGCAGGAGGTTGAAGAAGCAGCTCGAACTCACCTCCGCTCGATCGATCTCCCCTGGTCTCCCCTGATCTCCCCGATCTCCTCTCCCTGCTCGGTCGACCTCCCCGATCTCCCCTCCCTGCTCGGTTGACCTGATCTCAGCGATCGATCGATCGACCTGATCTCCTCGATCGATCGATCGATCTCCCCTGATCTCCCTTGATCTCCCCTCCCTGCTCGGTCGACCTGATCTCCCCGATCGATCGATCGATCGACCTGATCTTCCCGATCGATCGATCTCCCCTCCCAGCTCGGTCGATCTCCCCTTCTTGCTCGGTCGACCTCCCTGATCGATCGATCTGAGCCCTCTGATCGATGATCGATCTGATCTCTCTGATCGATGATCTCTGTGCTCGATCTTCGGGAAGATTTCAACCGTCCGATTTTATCAGGATCTGAAAAAAAAAAAAAAATTATTGGCAACCGAATCCTGACCGTGTCCAGACCGTATCCGGACCGGGTCAAGCCGTATCCTGACCAAGTCACGTTGACCGATACGTTGACCGCGTGTCGGATACGTATCGAACGCGAATCGCACGCGTATCCGTATCCGACTCGCGTATTTAGGGGATTCGAAGGGTTTTACCGCGAATCCGTGCTTCCTTGTGTTTCATGCACTTAGGTGGGCATCCAAGTGAAGATTCTTGAATGTAGACTGCATTCTTTTAGTATCGCAGCCTCTTTCACATCAATCGACAAGCACTATGACGGATGGTACCACAGGTAAGAGGTTCAATATTCCGCGGGACCAATCCCTTGAATTTTGGTTTAAGATTTATTAAAAAACATAAATAAGACCTTGACAAGGGTGGTTAAGTGGGTCACATCTGTGGCATAAAAGAGAGTTGTTATATCCTTTCAAACTTGTCATCTTCATTTCCTAAAGAAAATTTTCATTATATCCTTCCAAGCTTGTCGTCTTCATTCCCCAAAGTAGATTTTCCAATAGACCAGTTAAAACTACAAACTAGACATTCCCACCAAACGAGTGACCATTCTACTCTACGTTGAAGTTCCCAATCCATAATCTCATCATCCTTAACACCCAACTTCACTAAGAACCAAAACTTCATATTGCAAAGTCTTGTTGCCTTAGGAATGAATCTATCTTTAACAGCTTAATTCTTTATCCAATTCCAACCAAAATTTTATCTTATCACCTCTACCACAACCACATCAACACCTAATGCAAAGTCATCATTATAATCTTAAATTGTCTTAAAAAATACTCATCAAATATGACACTAAATGCACTGAAAGCCAATTAGTCCCCTCGGGATCATATTTTCCATGCAATATCTCCACAATCATTTGCATAATAATGATTTATTCATTAATTAAAGAAGTTGAATATCAAGCCCCAACTCTTTGGGCATGCATACCAATTCAAATTCAACGCATTAAAATGTCTGCCTTTCTCACCACCATACCATGAAAAGTTTCCAACCATCCTAGCAATCCTTCTAGACACATGGAAGAGCGAGATATAATAAGTAGGCAGATTGGCCAGATTACTCCTAATAAGACAACTCCAACCTCTCTCGGATAGCAACTTAGCCTTCCAAATTGCAAGTCTTTTCAACTACAAATACCAGATTCCACATACTAGATCAAACTGTTGAGTAAAACTAAAAATTCAACTTAAAAATGAACTCACAAATTACTGAATAACACTAAAACACGTAAGGTTTCTTCCTCAAAAGACAAAGACAAAAATTTCATGTCACTCAACAAACTCATGTCCAGTTGTCAACTGTAATATGATTACAACAGGTAAATGCATAAATCTAAGTCAGTTTAAACTTTTGTTCTAACTAACTCAAATTATTACCTTAAAATGATAATTGAATATTAAAGAAAAACCCTAAACTTTAATTCTACATCACCACCACATTAGGCTCAAACAAATTCTCTATCTCTTACCATCCATGAATTTCCAGTAAGCAAAAATAGTCATAAGATTTAACCAATTTTCCGCTGGACATTGTTTATATCTTCAATTGATCAAATAGTTATTTGTGCAGACAAGATTCAGTTGTATCAATAAGACCCTCCACCCAAATAATAATAATAATAATAAGGTGTAAACTTTTCTTCCCCCACCCCCATAGTGAGTTATTTAGAGTGATATGTGATGTGAGATAATAAGAGAAAGAAACCTGTCATTGATCTTGATTCTCCTTCGTTGTTCTGTGGCGGAATGCTTGGACCGGGGAGTGTTAGCTCTCTGATCTCCTTTGCCGTCTTCAGCCAGCCAGAATCAATCAATTTAGTTACCAAGGCACAAAAGAAAGAGAGATAGAGAGGGGGTTGAAGATGAAGAGTGGGGACGGTTACCTCTGAGGGAAGAAGAAGAGTTGGCTCTGCTGCGACCAAAATCGTAATTGTTGCTTTCATCGTCTTCTTCCTTGTTTTTACCAACACCCCCAGATTTCATCATCTCCATGAAACTGCAACTGCAGCTCCTCTGTCGTTGCTCCTGTTTTGCCTTTGCCAAAATCAATCAACAAGAATTAAGAAGAAAAGCAAGCGAATCCCTAATAAACAAATCAAATAAAAAGAAGAAAGTGAATTACCTGGAAGAAGAGGGGGGACGGAGGTGAAGAGTTGAAGCGAGCAGTGTTGGTGTTGTTGGTGGTGCGATGGAGAAGATGAAAAGAAGAAGAACAAATCCGACCGAGGACCACTGCTGCCTAATTAAACAACTCAAGTAACTCTAACCTGCAATATTTGCTGGCTTCTTTTACACTTTTTATTCAATCGTTTTTAAAACCCAAACACAGACACCATTTATAAATGGGGTGAAATTATAAAAAAAATAAAAAAACCAGCAAACCATGCTAGATAGAATTGGTGAAACAAATCTCACCTGCTCTTTCCACAAATACCACTATTACACAACTTATGAATATAAAGTTGCCATATTTTCAAACTATTTTAATATGCTCCTAATGGTTAATGTGTCCCACATCATTATATCAATTTTTTTTCTCCCACATTGGTCTCAAATTTCCATAGGTTTGAGTGACTCAATCCTCGCATTATCCAATGTGATTCAAATTGTTTTTATTAGATAACTCAGAGTACTAAAATTTTCATGTTTTGATGAGCATGAGAATCGGTTTCAATTGAAGGTTTAAATTGGTTGAAAGTTACCATATTTTTATGTTAATATTTTTTTTCAAAAACAGTTTTTTGGGTAGTATGGATTAGTAGGAAAAAAAAAAAATACATGGTGGTCTGAGACAGTATATATGGTGGTGTGGAGTAGTCGTTGCCTACATACAATACATGATGGTCCGACTAGTGGTGCAATTTGTGAGGATGACCCAAATCCAACTCGAAAAAAAATGGTCGTCAACCAGTGTTTGGGATTGGATCATCTTCATCTTCAAGTTCGAGTTAGTTGGTAGCTTATTCCAACCCAACCAAGTGCACACCTATAGTTGTTTTGGGGGTTATTTACCTTTTAGCCCCCATTAATTCAGTTGTAGTCCTAGTTGGATGCCACTAATTATCAAAATTTCATCTAACCCTCATTTTGGCCATTGACCATTAAGTCAACTCGGTTGACTAGCAGAAACCATTAACTGTTTTGAAATTCCTAAAATATTTAACATACCCTTTTTTGGTTTTTGGGAATTGCACAATGGTATTTTTTTTGCTACTATCTGGATTCAATGAGAAGAAAGAAATCACAATATCTTCAAAGGAGAAAAAGACATCAATTCCTTGATTGATGCAATCAAATCCCTTGTAGGGGAATTTCATGTTTACATATTTTATTAGGCTAGTTTATTCCACTTGTAATTGGGTTTGGAGAAGAAGTTTCATTTTTGTTGTTTTTTTTAATTTTTAATTTTGTTGTTCTCCAGCTAGGCGATCTTCTAAATCACTAGCTGTGTATCCCCACCCCTAACTAAATTTTGTCTGTGTTTTATTGATAAAAAAAGGAATAATAAGTTAACCATATCAAGGTTTATAAACATGTAGGCGTGATGCGATCCAATGGGAAAATGCTGAGGCCTTTTATAAGTATTTAAGTAAAGAAATTAAACAAATGCATTAGAATTATGAAAAATGATAGATAATTCATAATTCCACAAGTAAAGGTGATATGAAGTTTAAAATAATGACGAATTTAATATAGTAAGTTAACTCTTTACCGAAACAATTAAAGTGTTAAAATATAGCGCAATAAAGTTGCACACATCGGCCATGTAGCGTATAAAAGCTGTAAAGGCGTAAGCCTCTGAGCATGAGGCGTAAACCTTGGATGTATTTAAGCCTTTGATGCATTTCGACTAAGTCTCGCCTTGAGGCGAGCCGAGACGCATAAGCCTGACATGTTTTTAAAAACATTAAACTATAACCTGATCCTACCCATAGTCAAATTCTTATTTTGTGTGTACCATACAGGTTGACTTTGATTTATGATATTTCTTCTTTCCATGGTCTGGCTAATCTGGGTTCTTAAATAAATTTCTTTCTGCTCTCTCCAAATGGTGTATGCAAGTATCTTTATTGTGACCATCATATTTTCTTATAGACGCTTCTCCTGATTTCAGCCCACTGGTAATCATTATTCTAGACAAGTGCCTAAGGTTGCTGGATTCTGATTCTGGAACCTTCAAACCACTGGACAAATCAATAATTTCAATGTATGTCTGCAATACATTAAGTTTTGTCTTGCAAACACAGGTAACTATTTACTGTTTCATGATGTGAACTGCTAATTTGAACAATGAGGAACATAAAGAATACTGGACTGAATATAGAAACCAAACAAGGACTCTGTATTGTATTGCTTAACAGGCTATTCGAGATGCCTGAAATCTCCAGAGAGCAATTGCTCTGTACAAATCAGTTTAAACATTGAATGAATCTCCTCTATTCTGACTACTACCCTTTTTATACAGCATTTACAATGACTAACTGAATTAGACTACTTGCACAATTTGTTATTACAGCTTGCTAAAGAATATGATTATCTTGCTAACAACTTGCTAACATAATCCTTGCTGTCACAGTACTTAACAAAATTTGTAACAGAAATACTAACAGAGCATTCTTGCTGGCTTTGGAAGACTCCTTGCTGGCTTTGCTGTAATAATCTTGTCTAGTCCTGCATCTCCGATATTATGGTATATTGGAAGCTTATCAATTCCTTCCCCCAAAGCAAACACCTTGTCCTCAAGGTAAAACTCAGGAACTTGTTGTCTACTTAACACAAAATCTTCCCACAATTCTTCGAATAGGCCATTGACTTCTTTTTCATCCTCCAATCTTGAAACAAAAACAACAGAAGCAATTGTCGCTTGGAATCCACTAACAACGTCTATAGCCAGATTCAAAAAGTTCTTCAACAAAAGTTCACATGAAATCTGAGCACTTCGGTCACCAGTATGCAGAGATGAAGTATCTTCAATCAACTTTTGGCCCTGAGAGAAAGGAGTGAACTTCAACAAAATTGCACAAACGCTTGCAAATGCACGTTTTGCTGCACTACTACTTTCCTCCACAACAGCTTGAAACAAGAGCTTCAATAGCCTGCTTGTAAATGGTTTGATATCATAACCAACTTTTTGAACTAATAAGCTAATGAAACTTGCTACCCCAACCCTAGCATTCAGGCCAACACCTGATCGTACCATATTAGCAAGACGTGGAACCAGTACTTCCAAGAATTTTGTATCAACAACTTTAAGGCAAGAATCGAGAGTGTCCCACATTGGAAAGTCCTTTGCAACAACTATTTGCAAATTGTCAAGTTTCTCCACATGGCCTCCAATATCTGCTGCATGCAACTCAATGTAATTGAGTCTTTGGTCTTCAAGACTTGATAAGCTTTCAATCATGCAACAAACTTGCTCAGTAAGATGAGACCGAATCGCAAACCCAGCCCCCTTTGAGAGCTTCATAACCATCTTTATAGATGCTTTTTGAACAGTTTCATCTTTGCTAACTTTACCTTCAGAAAGCAACAAAGGAAAAACAATGTCCATCGTTTGGCTTGCATCTGCTACTGGAGTAAGTGAAACATCATATAATCGTATTGTTAGCAAACTCACAGCACGGCCTAAACTATCACCAGATTTATGGACTCTCCTTTATGTCATCCATTGCACAAAACGCCGCAGTCCATATTTTTTTCAAATGCTTCGACACCTGGTCAAATTTACATCCTTGGATTTTATCTGCAAGAGCAAGACATGAAGCCTCTCTTGAACGCCAAAGTCTCGAGCCACCTTGAGACAATAGGTCTTCAAAAATAGGGTCCAGATTTTCATCAACAGTTCTTTGAATCTGTCACCAATGACCTCCCAATATGCCCCATTGCATCCTGCACATTTTTATCATACTGGTAGCGGACAAGCCTGGGAATCACAAAACGTAGGTGTGGTTGAAGAGCTTCTTCTTCTGTGTCAAAGGAGATCAACATAGCCTCAAAGCTCTCACCTTTCTCCCTTAGTTTACCGTACATATCTACAAGAAGTTTGTCAAATTCAAAGGCTGGAACAACAGATACATATGCCTCCCAAAGAAACCTATCAAACCGCCCACCATGATCCGCCGAGAACGGGAGCATGTAATGGAAAGGAGGCCAAAGTTGATGCTTACAAAACCCATTGTAGAATTTTGACAAAATATCCGGTGGAAGAAAAGCAGGCACGGGCTTGAATTTCTTGGAATCATTGGAAATATGGATGCTTGAGCGTAGAGAACTAGTTGGTTTGCAGTCAACTTCTTGACAGTGTGACTAGGTATTGTTTTCTTTGATTTACTAGCACTTGTAGCATGCCCTTCATGGCCAATATCATCAGACACAGGCCCCTCAACTTTGTCAACTTTGTCTGGATGGTTTGACACAGGAACCTCATTTACAGTAACCTCTGACAATGATTCACTAGGGGTGCTAGTAGAAGAGTCAACCAATGATGAGACACTGAAATATTCAGAGCTCATATCAGTACCTTCGCCCACACCAGCTTCCTTGGATTGCTCTGAAGAAGAGGCCCTACGTGAGGATCTTTCAAGTAATTTCTCCAACTGTTCGAGTCCCTGTGCAATGGACTGAGATATCCTTCTAATCTCCTCATGAAGTCTCCTTTGCTCTTCCAAAAGATCTACCCTTGCAGACATCGTACCCTGACTTGTAGTCTTTCCTGTTATCCCAAGAGAACGACTCTGATACCAATTGATGTGAACTGCTAATTTGAACAATGAAGACAGAAAAAATAGTGGACTGAATATAGAAACCAAACAAGAACTCTGTATTGTATTGCTTAATAGGCTATTCGAGATGCTTGAAATCTCCAGAGAGCAATTTGCTCTGTACAAATCAGTTTACACATTGAATGAATCTCCTCTATTCTGACTACTACCCTTTTTATACAGCATTTACAATGACTAACTGAATTAGACCACTTGCACAATTTGTTATTACAGCTTGCTAAAGAATATGATTATATCTTGCTAACAACTTGCTAACATAATCCTTGCTGTCACAGTACTTAACAGAATTTGTAACAGAAATACTAACAGAGCATTCTTGCTGGCTTTGGCAGACTCCTTGCTGGCTTTGCTGTAATAATCTTGTCTAGTCCTGCATCTCCGATATTATGGTATATTGGAAGCCTATCATTTCACTTTTGCATGCTATCTTGCCATCGATTTGTACATAATTTGATTTTACAATAAATCTTGACAGATAGATGGAAGATTGTTATCTTCTCTGATATGTTCGAAGTTAACTGAAAGGCTTGGTAATTCTTCTTCTGTAAGCGATGATCCTGGGAGAGTTCATTTGAGGCCTTTAAAGAATCTGCTGTCATTTTTGTGTAGTATCTGTCATAAGAAGACCGGTCACAATCTGAGTTCCGATGTTAAAAACATTTCAAGTGGCAGAAGTGATTATTTTAAGAAGACACTTCAAAAAACAATAAAAAAGATCACACGGAAACGTAGTGGTAGTTCTCTCGTTGGAGTAGCCAAGACATTTTGGTCCTCAATAATTTGTGCGACACCTGATGAGATACTCGAAAGTTTTCCTCAAGTAGTCACCGTGTCCAAGCACCGATTTGGAGCACGTATTTCATTCCTGTCGTGTGTATTTTTCTGTGAACAGAACCTTCTTGTCAGTATTGCCAATCTGTGGCCTGAGTTATTCCTTTCCGGTTTAGAGTTGATTGAGGCAGCCATAGGCACCGAATGCAGTAAGGATGATACATGTCTTCTGACCACAAATGATCCCTCTTCATCTGAAGAAGTAATTTCTAGTTTGGATTTTAATTCAATAGAAGCAGCTTCTGCTGCATTCAGTTACTTCTTGAAGCAGGCACCTTTCTATGCATTGTTTCCGGCAGTAATTAGAGTTGCAGGTTCTAATATGCTGGGTTACACCAGAATAAGAGACTTCCTTCAGTCCAAGCTATCCGACAGCTCACCTGATGATTCTGTTTTGTCATTGCGCCTTTTACTCTTCTGGGTTTATCAGATACAGTTATCTTACAGACTTGAACCATCAAAGGAATTGCAGCAGTTGTCTGGTACATGTTTTGTTCTGGTAAAACACATTTTGGCACGACTTTCGGTCGTGAAATCTAATCTATCCAATTTGGAAGCCACTGAGGATCCTGTTGCTACTCACTATATTCAAGAAGTAGCCAACACTGTCTTTTATCACCCTGCAGTTACCGCGTCCCTTTTCCACCCTCTTTGCCATACTAAGAAACTTAAAGATGGAGCCTTTGAAAACTGTTCCCAGCTTTATCTCAGTTCACTAGAAGGGGCTACTCATCCTATGGACAACTACATCTTGCATTTGTTAACGGAAACTGCTGATAACTTCGTAGTTCTAGCTGATGACAGAAGTTCTGCCTCTGAAGTTTATGATACCTCTTTCAAGCAACTTGTGAAGCATTTAAAGACACTGATTCATCAGGTTGTTTCTGAATTCAAATATAAGTTTGATGATTGGATTGAGAGTGAAGATTTGACACCCATCGTTCCAATTTATTACATACTATGTTCTCTGTTACGTTTTATGTCCCCTTTCACATTGCTGCAACTTGTGCATTGGATGTTAGCCAAAGTTGACTGCACTAGTTCAATGAGTTTGGAATCTTGTAAAGTTCTTATCGGTATGGGGTGTCATATTGCCAGTGGTGCTTTTGATTTGTTATCTCATTATTTGTATCAGCCAGAAAAAAAGACGGTAAAATTCTGTTTGCTTTGGCAAGTGGAAGCAGAAAGTTCCGAAGTATCCCTTCTCGAGGGAGTTTATCACAAGGTAATTGAGTTTGCCATACAACATAATCTAGACTGTGCTGATTTGTGCTTGCTAAAAGCTGTGAGCATTGTGCATAGGCAGAAATTAGTGCAACCCAACACAGTGCTACCATCTTCAAGCATGGCAATATGGAGGGTGATAATGAACAGTCCTGTAGATGAAATGCTTACTCATTGCATACAAAGGACAAATGCAACCAGAGCAAAATTATATTTTCTACTTACTGAAATAAGCCCTCTGCATTTGACCCTATTTGGGAAGCTCATGAGCAAAGATTTGTTTTTAGAAGCCAGTAGTAACCATAATACTACTGATGAGGAATTTGTGATGCTCTTGCCCGTGGCACTGTCATACTTGAACTATATTGTGAAATTCGGTGCATGCTATGTCAAGAATTTTGGAAGTATCCCATCATTTTATTCCAGAATCATTTTGAATGGTTTCTCAAACTGGAAGAGTTACACCTCTCAAAATGTATTTCAAGAAGAATATGATGAACTGTTACCTTCATCTACACAAGAACTTTTAAATATGTTCAGTGGTAGTCTACTTGGAAAAGCAATTCATATGTTGAACTACTACTTTGCTTTATGTGGAGATTCAATGAGGATGGAGAAACGAATTGAGCTCCTTGATTCTCTTTGTCCATTTTCTGGCATAAACAATGATATGCTTGATTGCAATCTAAATGAGATTAATGCTTGTTCACCTAAGCGTCCTTTGAACTTGATTAATAGGGTTATTGCAAAAATATACTTCTGTAGGATGCTGCTGTTTTCAACAGAATGTCAGATTCAGACTATGCCGACAGAAACAGTTTGGGACCCGAAGGAGATGTCAACGAGACAAGGATCTGATAGAGAGGAAGTAGCAAAGCCAAACCAATTAAAAGCAAAAAGGCTCATTCACCTGTTGGTCAGTACACTGCATAAGATTGTCAAAAGATTCCCTCTGGTGGTTGACAATTTTGAAAAGTCAAACAGCACAGACTGTTCACAGTTGTTCAGATACTTGGAAGCTTTCATTTTGAGAAACATTTCTGAATTGTGTATGGCGATGCTAAATGATCTCACTGACATTGATTCTATTTCTTGTCTAGAACAATTTGTCAGATCATCTCTTCTTCATAGGTTTGATGATCCTATGACGCTGAAAGTGCTCCGCAATGTTCTTACTTCACTACCTGATGGAACGTTTCCTTTTACTGTTGTTCTTGAGCTGTTATTGGCACACTCTCAATTCATCCCCTCTATTCTTTGGAATGACTCCAGCTCTGGTTCTCCTGGTCCTCAGCGCACTGGGATGTTGTTTAGACCCATGTCCACCAGTATTCTGAAGTCTTCTGCTCTCCTTTGTACAGATAAACATGGAGCTGATTATAAGTTAGAGTTGTCATCTTCATATAAGAGGAAGTTGGAAGTCGTAAAACTGCTCAGGGTACTTTATCATCTCAAAGCGCATCAAAGGGAAACTTGTCCACCGGAAGATGCCAGCATGAATACAAGAGAATTGTTTTCTTTGCTCATGTCATGTTATGGTGCAACTATGAGTGAAATTGACTTGGAGATATTTGATCTCATGCGTGAGATTGCAACTAAAGGATCTGACTGTGGAGACATTGCTGAGACGGACTACCTTTGGGGAAATTCTGCTGTAAAGCTAAGGAGAGAAAGGAAGCTTGAAAATATTCTTTCATCCAGTAACATGATTGATTGTGAAACATCTGAGGAATCTCGCAGACGGCAATTTAGAGAAAACATCGCCATTGATTTCAGATTGTGTGCAGCTACAGTATTTAGTTTCCCCTATGATAGGGTTGCACACAGTGGGCCTATATCCTTGAAAAAACTTAAACAGGATGGTTCTTTGGAGATGCCTGAGGTATCTTTTGCATTCCAGCTTCTTGTGTCCTTGTTCCCTTTGAGCTATTTATGTGTTCATAATCTATGCTTTTGATTGATACAGGCACCATATATAGGGACGAGAAAGATACAACAGTATGATCCTGCCTTTCTCTTGCATTTCTCAAATCATTCTCTATCAGCTGGTTACCTCGAATCTTTGGAATTTGTTGGGCTAGGCTTGCTTGCAATTGCATTTATGAGCATGGCTTCATTAGATGAAGGGATGCAAAGTTTGGGTTACAATGTCCTTGTAAAGTTCAATAATGCCTTGGAGGTAAATGCTATTGCATTTCTCAAATCATTCTCTGTTGCATTATTACTAGTCTTGATAATACTGGGGTGCGACATAAGAAGTCTCTTGAGAATGAATTAAAATGTGGAAATTTTAATAGGGACGTCTATAAAGTTTGATAACTATCATGGATCTTTTGTATTTTCATATAAATGTTTGGACTAGATATCTTCTTCAATGGCAATATTGTTATTGTAACATCAAACTTATAACTATACTACTGTTTTTATCTTTCTTCTTCCTTCCATGGTGCATGCTTTTTCATACACAATTCCTAGACTCATCTATGTTCAGCTACATGAATTAAACACTGTCTGGTCTACGGCTGCATTTATTTACTCCGTAGTTATTTTTAAAGTTTCAACATTTTATTGCAGAATTGCCACAACAGGAAGTATAAATTGCGGATTCGACTTCTTCTGACATATTTGCAAATTGGAAGAGAAAATCCATTGCAGAGAATATCATCTATGACAGCTATTTTTGCCTCTGAAGCATCTTTTGTGTTGTTGGATCCTTCACACGATCATTACCATACAATCAGTGAGCTATTAAAGCAGTATCGTAGGGTGAATTTGGACAAGTTCACTGAGAAAACTCCGATGGTGAGTTTGGTGATTTGGATGTTGTTGTTTGTCATTACATTTAGGTATCAGATTTATGTAATTAACTTTGCCTGCTTATTTAACGGGACACGGATATATGCATGCTTCTTATTTCAGACTATATAATTGTACCGTACCATGTTTTGGAACATCTCAGTCAATTTCAAGGCAGATAGGCTATGTATACTGCGGATGTTATATGCAGGATTGAACTTAGATGATGATGCTAAGTTATACATGAATGAATGCCTTTTCAAGGACTTACTGAGCTTCTATGCTTCTTCTTTCTCTGATTATGATTCCAAAATGCTAATTCTTCAGGTAATTTAACCTTATGATGATGATTAAAATTTTTTTTGCCAAAATTTCTTCAAGGAGTTATCAAACTTCTGCACTTCTCGGTTTATCATTTTCTTGGGGAGATATCATGAAGTATCTATCTTTAGTGCTAACTGCTACCTTACGCTTATGCCAGCTCTCGTACTCCAGTATTGTTGATCAATAAAATTATACTTAAACAGAGTATTTTATACATGATACGGACATTGTTTCATCAGTAAACATACATAGCACGAATTTAAAGAAAAACAATTTAACTGATTCGACAAAAGTTTCTCTGTTACTGGCAAACTTAATATCATATACAATGTGTCACACCAAACAGAAATTCTAGCTGGCCTGGGAAACCGGCTAGAATTTATGTTTGGCAGCACTTCTAGTCGGCCTGGTTTCCCCGCCTGGGGGGGGGGGGCGAAAATACATTTCTGCCCCCCCTCTTTAAACACCTTTTTGGGGTGTGTTTAAGGGGGGGGGGGGCAAAAATGTATTCTCGCCCCCCAGGCGGAAAACCAGGCTGATTTCCCAGGCCGGCTAGAATTTCTGTTTGGTGTGACACATTGTATATGATATTAAGTTTGCCAGTAACTGAGAAACTTTTGTCGAATCAGAAAAAATGTATTTTCGCACCCTCCCCAGGCAGGGAAACCAGGCTGGTTTCCCAGGCCGGCTAGAAGTGCTGCACACCAAAATAACCCCTTGATTACTGCATCTTGAAAAACTCATCCCCAAAGTGTAGCTAAAACCTCCATCACTCCAAATTGAGAGCACAAAAAATTATATTGTTACATTCTCTCTACACCGGCCAACACTCAACATAAGGAAGCAATTTTCAGAGAACCTTTCCTTTATAACCCATTCATGTCATGATGTACTTTAAAATGCATCACAACTATGAATAAGAAGACGACTACAACTCTGCATGCTTCTGTGAAGTTTGTGGATTCTTTTGAAACCCATTCAAGTCATGATGTACCTTAAGGCCCTAGACTTTGTATAGGCATTACCTGAATGAATTCATAGCAAATTGTTTTCTTCTCAGTGCGTTCAATCAGGGTGGAGAACCCTTTCTCAAACTGTGGCAATGTTAAGGAAAAATCCTCTGCATAATCTTTAGGAGTGAATTGAGCCCAAGCAACTTTTTCATTTACCCCCAGAGTTGGATGGCTTTTGATGACGAGTAATAAGTAGCTCATCTACCATATGGAAGAGAATTCAGTCAGTTTAGTAGCAAGTAATTTGATACACTTTAACCCTGAAAAGTTCCTTATGGATCGCTTCACAGAAGGGTGCTCAAGGAATATTTTGAGGAACAATAGATAAGTTTAGATCAGCGTCAGCCGATGCCAGCTCTTGCACTTGGAAAAATTGCTCCTAGAAGAGCTATAAATGATAACACTGACACAGATTTTAATGTCTAGGCATTGATGGGAGGTGTCGGGTGCGTTGACAATCTCCTTCATTTTGTTACAAATTTACCTCACAAAAAATGTTACTCGTACTTGTTTGAACTCACATATTTTCACCCATTTCACAAAGGCACATTGTCTTAGAAGGAAAACACTACACTACTTCCATGCATATGCAAGTCTTTTCAAATTTTTTTGACATTCTGTTTAAGGTGTTCAAGTTAATAAGAAAGTAGTAAGTATTTTTGCATGTTGATTTTGGCTTGAACTTGAAGTTTAGCATTGAGGATTTATTTATTAATTTAGTTATTTATCTTTTTTTTATTTTTTTGGAGGGCAAGATTTTTTAATGGATCGCCAAAACCAATTAAATGCCTTTGGCAAGGTTTGAACGCTTGACTTGTAATATCATCCACTACAAGTCTTACCAACTAGCACCTGCTGGCAAAGCAATAAGAAGACCAAATAACACAACTTATTTGTTAGCAATACCATAATGTATTGCTAATTGAATTAGATATCATCTCAGGGTTCTTTTGTATTACATTTCCATTGTTAATTTAATGGATACTAATGACTATGTAGTACATGCTGCGTAGTTCATGAGTGGTATAACTATTTAAACTCCTCACCACTCCCCACCCAAAATATTATTGTACCACTGTATTACTTATTGATATAAATAGTATTGTCACTGAAATTTCTAATGGATCATTTTCTTTTCTGTCATCTTTTATTGTCTAACTGAGTTTTACATTTCCCTTTTTTTCACTGCAGATTGTGATAAGGTAGTTATCTCCTCAATTTAAGATATATGATTGCTACTTAACTCACATCCATGTGTATAATATTTTTCCTTATGCATGACATGCAAATGGGTCATTTTTTGTGATACCTTGCTCAATTCTTCTCTGGGTTCGCTGTAGGGTTTACCTCAGTATGGCAGCTAACACTTCTTACAGTGGCTGTTGTGCCATTAATTGCTATAGTGGGAGGAACATATGCAATAATCATGTCTAATTTGTCAAAAAAGGGTGAGGCTACAAGTGCTGAAGCTGGGAAGGTGGCTGAAGAGGTATTGTGTATATTTGTCCATTTCCTTGCGATTCATTTGTCAGTGCTTCTTATTTCCGACCAAAAATGAAATGAAAGATCAATGCAATATAGTCTGTAAATTTGTTTGAGGTTATCCATTTATGTTCTTACCTTTTTGCTTCTCATCCAATAATATCTAACATGTGAATCGCTATCTGGAAGTATCAACTACAACATGGGGATTGAGGGTGACTGTACATAACATGAACCTTAAAAGCTCGAATTATTTCCTTTTTGGGGAATGTTAGAAAGTCCTTGTTCTATAAAATCAAGAGAGATCCATCTAAACTTTCTTTCTCTTTTCTTTTGTTATCTTTCTTGTTTTAGGGTTCGACAATTCATGCTCGTATGGACTACTAGTTTCTTCATTCGAGTCGAGGTTCTGTGTATAAGAGAGAGACAGAAAGAGGGGGGGGGGGGGGGGGTTGTCTGTGAAGTTGTTATCAGTCCATGAGTTTACTGATCAAATATAGTCTAGTTTGAGCCTATTGACTCACTATGTGTCAAGAAAAAACCTCAGGCAAAAAGAGGCTTTGGGTGACAGCCCATTGACCCAGTTGTTGAATATTATGAATTGTTACAGTAGCAACCTGATATCTTTTTCTATATGGACCAAATTATTTCACAAATCCGTACTGTGTACTCATTTGTTGGGGAGGAAAAAGCTCTTGAAGCCTATTCCAATTCTCTTGGAAAGGCCTTGAAGTTGGGAAAAAGGAGTGGATTCCTGAAAGGAATTGGTGTCGACATTACATATGGAGTGTTATTTTGTGCTTGGACATTGCTTCTCTGGTACTCTGGTGTAGAGTCAGGCATCAAACCACAAGTGGTGCTAAAGCATTTGCGACCATTATAAACGCCATCTTCAGTGGATTGTAAGTTTCTCTAAACGATTGAAGCATATTTACTTCGTTTCAGCATCCTCAATCAGTTCTTCTATTAAACAGATTCCTTTTTGTATTTGTAGTGCCCTTGGCCAAGCTGCTCCAAACCTCGCTGGCCTGGCTAAAGGTCGGGCAGCTGTAGGCAACATTATGAGCATGATTGGAAGAGTTGCAAGTTCATCTAAAAAGTCAGAGAATGGAATAGTTCTGTCAAAAGTGAGTGGGAAAATTGAATTTTGTGACGTCTCTTTTGCTTACCCATCCCGATCCAATATGTTGTTTGAAACTTTGAACTTTTAAATTAGTGTCGGGAAGACCTTTGCAGTAGTTGGCCCTAGTGGATCTGGGAAGAGCACTATTATATCCATGGTTGAATGATTTTATGATCCAAACTTAGGTATGTTAACTACTAATCTAGGAGTTATTATTTACTTCAACTAAGTAAATAGCAAACTGATATGAATCATTAATCAGCTTGCTGTGAAAATTGAACTAATGCAAGTATATTAACTACTAATGCAGGTACTGTTTGCACTTAATGGTACTATGGGTAGATCTATCATATTCTGCTGGTTAAGAAGAAATGGTGTTTACACTTGGGAGACATCTGAGTGGAATGAACTAACTCAAATTCTCCAGGAGGTCTTTACAAGCAACAATAGAATCCCTAACAGTGGCTTCAAGATAGAGTGTTCAACATGGGAATCTTCAAGAGATGGACAAGTAGACACCCGGAAACCAGGAATTTCAAAAACTGTCATTGTACTTTATATATTTTGATAGATTTTGTGACTTGATGTAATACATTACCTTATTAATTACATTATTGTTCCTCGCCGTTCATGGAATTGTTCAAGTGTTTGGCACATTTAGGTTTTTATTTTTCAGAAATAAAACTTATAAGATGTTATAAAAAATCATTTGATAGCACTTGATGAGTGCTATAGAAAAAAAAGAGCCTTGAGAAACACTATAGAAACTAATACAATAACATTTGTTAATTGCTACGTTAGGGAAGACAATAGCATTTCTGAAACACTATTGGTAACTATACAATAGCATTTTTTAAGTGCTATCACAAGCTAAACAATAACGCTTTTAAAACACTATAAATGGTCTACTTACAATAGCGTTTCTAAAACGCTATAAATAACCCTGTATCTATTATAGCTCCGGCAGACACAGCGTTTTCTAAAACGCTACGATATCCTACAATAGCATTTTTGAAATGCTATTAATGAGCATTTGTGTTGCAGTGGTTGTACATCAATTTTGTAATGACACTGATGAGAGGATCAATATATAGAAAGTTTTAGAAACGAACTGTGTCAGTCAAAAAAAAAAAAAAAAAACTATGTCAGGCAACACTTTACATTTTTTTTTTTAATTCTTTTTTGCCAATATATCTTCCCTAATTAGATTGGGTTGAATGTTTCTTAGCATAATATTTTTTTTAAATATATGAAGGTTCGGGAATCCTTGATAGCCCCAATAGCTTTCCAGAAAAAGGAAAAAAAGAAGAGATCGAGATGTGGGTATATAGAGGAAAATCATTGAGAAAAATATATGATGAATGGTACCGAGGAGACAAATAGTTTTAGGCAGTGACTATTTGGCACTGCAACTTACTCACCCACACCATCCATCCATTTTTTTTTTACCAAATCTCCTACACCACCCATTTAAACCATTATTCATCTTCTTCTTCTCTCACCCTCTTTTCACAAGAACAATAACAACAACAACAACAACAATATGGAAGTGGGTAGCAAGGAAGGAGCGATCGATTGTGAGGGACGGCGACAAACAACCAAAGTCAGCGAGATAGAGGAGATGAAGACACAATCACCGTCGCCCATTCTCCATCATCTTCTTTTTCACCTCTCCGTCTCTTCTTCTCCTTCCCTTTTCTCAAGTCTCCCACCATCTCTTCTTATCACACAAGCCGTCGCCTCTCTCCCTTTTCTTCTTCTTCTTCTTCTCCTTCCTTGCACTTTCCTTTTGTTTTCTCGTCCTTGCAGTAGAGTTCATAATATTTTATTTATTTTAGAAGTTTTGTTTGTGATTCTGGATGTTTATTTTGTTTGCTTAAATTTGTATTTTTGCAAATAAGAGTGATTTTCCTTGTGGATATGGCGTGGTGGTAAATTTGATTGAAATTTGAAGTATATTGGCGGTAAATTGGAGGGTAAAGTAATTGAGAGTGAGATTGGGTATCCTAAGTTCTTGGATATGTTGTGTTTTTTTTTTCGAAGATTGATTGCCGCAACTCACATCTCATGATGAAGTTTGACCCTGGTATGGATGAATTGAGTTATTGGTATGATATAGTGGACCATGAGAACTTGGTGCTTTTCCTATTTTATGCTTGTCAAGATCCAAAGAAGTACAAGTTGTTTGTGTCTGTTTCAGATAAGGTCGTTGGTGAGTCCTCCAAGAGGAGCAGTAATGAATCTTGAGGGATAACAATGTTAGTAGGGTTGGAGTGAACTTTGTGAATTATATTGGTAATGATCAAGCACACGGTGTAGATTCCTCAGATGAACTAAATGAAGATGAGGCTAATAAAGAAGATGATGACTTGGAGTGGTGTGATGCAGATTTTTCTAGATATTGTTAGGAAGTAAAAGAATGGCCTGGTAGTACACAATTTCCTTTCATCCCACCATCAGAGGCTGAGCCTAACTCAGTAAAAGCAGAGAACATTCCTGAAGAAAAGCAGGCAATCTCAGTTTGAAGAGAGAGTTTTACATATATATTTTATGAAGTGTGTGAACCACGTGAATATAATTCACATGTACAGTTTCTGATTTTTATTTTGTATGTGGGTCACACGTAGGCTTATCAACTCCAACATATGAGTGCATGTTTCCTCACCACCAAGAAATCATGTGCCACCAGCAAGTTACAATAATCTGCCACCAAACAAGCGGACTCCATCAGCAACAACAAAACATGAACCGAGTGTTGGACCTTTTCACAGCGATCATTCAACGATTGGATCAAGTGATACTGTGTTTCGTGAAGATTATGGAAACATGTTTGATGTTCAGGTGCATGACGTTTTTTACAGCAAGAAGGAACTACAAAAGCGGTTCCCTTTGTGATGATGCGAATATATATATTACCAGTTTAAGGAGCACAAGACAAGCCCAAGTTTGTTCGTTGTTCGTTGTATGGAAAATAGTTGTGGCTGGAGAGTACGTGGCATGCGAGTAATGAACACTAAAAGTTGGATGGTAACAAAGTTTGAGAGGGTGCATAGTTGTGTCGTTGATTACAAGCAAGAAGACCTTTAACAAGCAACCACTGGGGTTATTGGGGACTGTTTGAATAATAGGTACATATCCGCTTCAACATCCTTTAAGCCTACAGATAATGGATGATGCAGAGACAAATTTGGAGTCCATATTAGCTATGGCAAATCGTGGTGAGCTAGGGAGGTCGTGTACAACACAATACGTAGTGCACCCGGATAATCATATACGTTTTTGCTATCTTTCTTGCATGTTCTGGGTGAAAGCAATCCATATACGTTCTCGGACCTTGTTCTAACACATGAAGAACGAGTCAAGCCCAAGTATGTTCGTTGTGCGTTGTATGGATAATAACTGTGGCTGGAGATTACGCGGCATGCGAGTAATGAACACTGAAAGTTGGATGGTAACAAAGGTTGAAAGGGTGCATGGTTGTGTCTTTTATTACAAGCAAGAAGACCATCTACAACTACAAGCAACCAGTGGGGTTATTGGGGATTGTTTGAATAATAGGTACACATCTGCTTCAACATCCTTTAAGCCTACAGATATAATGGATGATGTCAGAGACAAATTTGGGGTCCATATTTGCTACGGCAAGGCGAGCTAGGGAGGTCGCGTACAACACACTACGTGGTGCACTCAAAGAATCATGTACGTTTCTGCCATCTTTCTTGCATGTTCTGGGTGAAAAGCAATCCATGTACGTTCTCAAACCTTGTTCTAACACATGAAGAACTATTCAAGTATTTCTTCCTTACATTGCCGGCATCAGTGGTGGGTTAATTATAGTTTGAGATTAATGTCAATCTGTTTTATGCTGACTTGTTTTGATTGATTATTTACATATTGATTTATATGTAATATTGGCAACTTGATCCCCCTTGGGAAACATATTTTACCGTTTTTGATGGGGATGGCGGGGGACTTTTGAAGTAGTGTACGTGTACAAAGAATGGGGTTGTTGACTTGGAACCGTGGACATGTACATGCAGACGATTTCAACTAAACGAGTTGCCTTGCGCCCATGCAATGATTACTATACGGCAGATGAGGGAGGTGTATACAATTACTGTTCGGATTATTACTCCACCGACCGCTAGAAGTCTACCTAAGCAAGGGCGGAGCCAAGATTACAGACAAAGGGGGGCAAACAGTACACAACTATTCAACTACACCAATTTCAGTCATGGATTGTGATTTCACAAAATTATACGAAATTTAGCTGAATTTTTCGTATTTTCGAAATTACGAAAAGAAAAAGGGCAAAAGAAAAAATTACATTTTTTTGAACAATTTCGTGGTTTTTTAGTAAATTTTGTGGTTTTTTTTTTCGTAAAAATACAAAAATCAGTTGCTAAAATTTAAATTTTTTCAAGGATCTTTTGGAAAAATTTTGGGATTTTTCTATAAATTTCGATTTTTTCTTCTAATTATCATTTATTCTAATTATTTAATGATTTTTGAAACCACCCCCTAACTTCCTAATTATCATTTCTTTTACTTGTATATTGATTTTTTAAACTACCCCTTGATTTTCTAATTATATGTATTTTTGTTTCATTTAATGTGTTTAATACATTTATTTACTTGCATATTATTTTTTTCACATATCCAATATACTCTCGAAATTCGTTACATATCCAATAAACTCTCGAATTGTTTACGTTTTTTCGTTACACACCAAAATATTTTTCTTAAAATCAGGAAACGAAATCACAATCCTTGATTTCAGCAGTGACACAACTCCACCTTCTTCAATATTAGCTTCCCACACCGACTGTTGTCACGAGCAAGCGAAATGAGTGAGGCTTTAAATTTTTAATAAAATACATAGTTTGAAATTTAAAATTTTTGTATTGAAAATTGCTTTTGTTGGAAAGATCTTTAAAATTGCATTTCAACGATACAAAGTTTATCAAAATCCGACAACTACATAAATAATTATGATAATTTTCATTTTAAAAATATGCATACTTTCTCTCACCACCACATTTACATTCCACCCCTATTTTTTCACAATTTTTTTTTATTTTCTTTGCCCTTCTATATATTTAATATTTACAAACATGTCATCACAGGGAATGAATCTCAACTCTCAACTCATTTTCCAACTTTAAATCATAGTCATCTTTTATTTTCAAACCTCAAGTTTGTCCCCGTCAGTAATGAATAGTAAAACACCACTATAAATTGTAATATAGATAAGTGTTGCTATCTTCTATGACAATTTTTATAGTTATCATGTCAAGGTTTCCTATAAAACAATTATTTGCAGCTGTGATTTTCTAAGGAGTCATTATACCGCTATACAATGTAAATGTATTACACGGTTAATCTCATAGAGTGTATAGATAGATTTGCCGAAAGATATATGTTACACGGTTAATCTCTTGCAGCACAACGTAAATGTATTACACAGTCAATCTCATAGAGTATGAAAGATATGTCTAAATTTAATAACAGTATGGAGTGGTATCCCACACCTCATTTCACAGTTTTCACCAATTGTTTGTAACTGACCAAAGAAGAAGTCAAGTAACATAAAGCACTAATGCAAATTCTCTTACAACACAACATATATGTATTAAACGGTTAATATCATATAGTATGAAATATATGTCAAAATTTAATAACAAGATGAAGAGTATAAGTGGTATCTACCACTTCACACCTTTTTACTTTTTTCAGCAATTGTTTAAAATTGGCCAAAACTTAATTTTGAGGCACTGCTTCATCACCCTTGTGCTCCATTACCATCTCCTCCACAATTATGCCTTTATCATCCAGTGATCGAGCCAAGATTTTTGTTGAAGAGGGACGAAGTGATGAGTATAGTAATTAATGATAATATATTAATTAATTACTGTAACAAAAAATTTTAATTCGAACAATATATAAATAACTATTCAAAACACCAATTACTAAACAAAATTCAATCTAACCTACATGGAAACTAATTAGTCTAACAAACTACTTTGTAAGAGCACAAAAGATAAATATATGGAGGACAAATTAAATTGGTATATAAAGTTAAACAACAATTCTAAGGAGCCATGTTTGGTGGCCATTTTTAGGTCACTTTGGGTTTTTTTTGACACTTCTACTCCGTTTATGGATGATGTTATGTGGTTGTGTTTTAAAGAGAATGGGTAAAAAGTGTAAAAAACCAAAACTGACCAAAAAATGACTCCCTAGACTTACTCAAAGCTAAGTAGCAAAAAAATGTAAAATTAGATGTGGACAAAAAAATTTGGGTTATTTGCGATTTTCCACCTATCATAAATAGATATTAGAGGTTACTCCATCATTAATCACTATTGCAGTCTTCCCAGGACTCGCAGTCAACGTGCATTGATTGTCAAAAAGCTCATGCCTTTCAAACAATAACTCATAGATGAACCTCGAGATACAAATATGTATCTTGAGGAAAATTTAATAGATCAAAATTTTCATGTATCTCACTAGACCTCGATATACGAATTTATCTCGAGAAAATACATTTTTTAAAAACATTCTTCTTCCTCAAAGCAGGAAAAAAAGATTGAGATTGGTGATGGTGATGGTGGGAAAAAGAACTAAATCAAGCAAAAAGGGAGGGAGATGAAGAGAGTAGGAGGCGGGGCGGGGGCGATAATGAGAGAGACAGAGAGAGAGTAAAAGAGAAGAAAGGGGTAGAGCGGGAAGGGAGAACAAATAAAGGATAGGATAGGGCGAGACAAACTCGTCGGCATCGCAAAAGTGAGCATAATAGAAAGAAAAAAAAGAAAAAAAAACAAGTCAGTCCACTTGCCCCCTAGTGGCTCCGTCCCTGATCATCCATCTGTTATGTTGCTTTTGTTTTGCTGAAAACTAGAGTAATAGGGCTTGGGGTCACACACTTAACTCTGTGAGTAAGCTTGTGTGCCATCATACTCTTCTCCCACAAAGCCAATATCACCAGAATCTCTTGTTTTACCAAAAAACAACTTCTTGAATTGATTTTTGGTCTTATGGATTATAGTCTGGTTTGCATCTTCATGCAGGGTACTCACTCGATCATTATTTTAAACATGCTTGCTACTAGCTGGAACTAAAGCAGGAGATCAATTGAAACACGTAGTTATTATTTGATCTCCATATTCTCTCTTGATATGGCTGCCAATGAAGTCTTCACTTCACTCCGGAATATATTAAACTCTGCAACCTGCTCCTTCACAGTTGTTACAGCTCCAGAAGCCTGGGAAAAGCATAAATGTTATTTAACACAACAAACAATGACCAACAATTTTGGAAAGGGAATTACCTTGATACAACAAATCGAAAAGATTTTTTACCTCCTTTGAACCACACACCTATGGGGTCATTGTTAACCACTAGGCCAAGGAGCAAATGGTGAACAATGGTTAGAGACCAAGCTAATGACTTGCTGTCAACATTGAGCAAGTGATCAACAACATACTCATTGAATTCCCGCATCTGCTTCTTGTTCTACCAAATCTGCCCTAAATAATACTATAACCTCCAAGCCCTTGCCATATAAGCTAGTCTAGCAATGAAACCAAGAATCTGGCTCCAAAATTTAGTCCCCAAGCTCCATCACAACTTGCCCAGCAAATTTATTACTTAATACCAACAATTATGTGTGAAAACTCAAACAGTATGAACAGGGGCGGACCCAGGATTTCACTCCAGGGGGGGCGAAATGACAAAGTAATATTTGTTAATAATAATAATTTACTAAAATAACCTTTTTCCAAAAAAAAATTTAAGTGACAAATTTAAATACTACTATTTACTTTCTTATGTTAAGTCATAAAATAAGATATTGTATTACTTACAAAAGATGGGAGAGGTGAGAGGAATTCACCTCACCAATTTACAAAAAATATTATCTATAAATTGCAACTATGCAACTCATACGTACAAAAAGTATTATCTATAAAGGAATGTCCTTATAAGGACCCTTCAAAACACCTACTATTTCTTTCTAACTATATCATTTAACCACATTTTTACAAATCTACACGTCGCGAAAAAATAAATAATATAAAAATAAATAATAATTAAGTAAATAATATATTAAATAAGTCGATAAAATATTAATTAAGTAAATAAATATATAATATTTACTTTCAAACATTGTTATCATGGAAAATTTGTTAAGTAACTTAGAAAAGTTTACTAGTGTCTCTAATGTACTGAGCCAATCAATAGATTGACCCTTCGTAAACAAGAAACATCTCTCAACCAACGAGGTGATTTGTTCAATAAGGATGGAAATATTGTCGTATAACATGTAATTGGTACTCTACATCCTGGCATATGTCAACCCAAAAATTCAAAATGGGGGGTTTGGATACTTTCTAGAAAGGTTATTGCTAGTCAATAACTTCATCATAAGAGAATAAGTTTCAAATACCAGCAAAAACCAATATGTAACTGTAAGGAAGACGACACAGTTATTAAAGAAAGACGATTCAAATTTCATGCCTGCATAGATATCGAGAATGGTATATTTATACTTCAATCAGAAGAATGTTTAGAAAAAGACTAGAACTCTTACCTGGGAAATGTTTTGGAAAGAAGAGCCGCAATACAACTACAATGAAAGCAATCCAGCTCCCAACTTGTCCACTAGACCACAGATAAACTATTAGATTGTACAAAAATTTCAGCTCAAAGCAATGAAATTATGAAAGCAAGGTGCACAAAAAATATGTACCTCAAAAAGTTGAATATTATTAAAGGAAGACTGAAGAAAATATATGGGATCAAAATGGATGTGAGAATGTTTGATTTCCAATTTGTGCGATCCAAGATCAACAAGTAGCTGCAGTAAATGTAAGGAGAAAAGTTAGAACAAAGCAAAAGCCAAATTATGACAAAGTGAGAAACAAAGCAAGAGCAGCCAGCAGGAAACCAATCTAATAAAAGGTAGATCACATGAAACGCAATCCTTTAATCATCCATGATTTTGCAAGTGGTAAAGTCCAGAAATTCAGGATAACTACACATGCATATACTTAGAAAACAAATCAAGGATCCATGTTATCAAAAGTGATGTATTATTTTTAAGCTTTAAGTGCTGTTATTAATATAAGGTACATCACATGCTAAACAAAGGAAAGCTAAAATATTAGACCACCCCTAAGAGGAAGGTCTTAATTTTCAAGGCATACACACAAAATTTAACTTCCCTCGTCAAATTGCCAAAGTTGGATCATATGCATCTCTTTATCTCATATTTATGCACAACAACACAAAATGTTTCAATTTTTTGATATGCACAGGCCAAAACACCCACCAAACCTTGAATTTAAACAAACAAAAATGGTACTAAACATTAAACATCTCACAGAGAAATTCAACCCAAACTTATTACACATTTATAACAAAACCCTGAATGTAAGAAACCCAATTTAAATACAAACTCCAGAAACCAAAATTGGATCTTTTATCAATTCAGTTTGAATAAAACACAAAAACAAAAATCTCATATCAAACCCATCAAAAACCCCTGCATGAACCCCACACATCAAATCTCAGATCAAACCCATCAAAAACCCAATCACCAAACACAAACCAAAACTAAAAAAATTCAACAAGGAACAATGAACAGAAACTCGATCTTATCATCTTCAAATAACTAAGGAGTGGGTTTCAATCAGGTTCAAAATGTCACTACAACGTCAACATTGTTCACAGTATTCATCCCCACCAACCTTCTTAATCAAATTAACACCAAATGCAAGTCACTTGTGTACTCAATTAAAAAAAAATCTGATTATATTTCACCATTTTCCATCTATTTATCACTTAATTTCCAGTTCTAGGTAAATTTACAATATGTTTATCTCTAAATGATTTCCTTTTCAAACAATTGGGAAAATTAACTCATGTTACTCATCCACCAACAATCAAACACAAAACCCTTAATTCTGAAAAAAAAAAAAAAAAGGGGGGGGGGGAAAGTTTTTGCTGCAAATAAGAGTACAAATTTCAAGTATCAAGAAGTGGACCTGAATGAAGAGAGCAGAAGCAGCAGCTCCTATTGTATAATTGCGAATTGCGCGCGCCGCTGCTTTGTGCGGCTGTGTCAGTGTGCGGCTGTGAGGAAGCCCTTGCGCTTTGTGCGGCTGTGAGGAGGAGAGACTCGAAGAAGGGGAAGCCCTTGCGCTTTGTGCGGCTGTGAGGAGGAGAGACTCGAAGAAGGAGGGGAAGCCCAGACTCGAAAAAGGAGGGGAAGCCCTTGCGCTTTGTGCGGCTGTGAGGAGGAGAGACTCGAAGAAGGGGAAGAGACTCGAAGAAGAGGAAGATGTAATGTAAAAGTCAATTTTTTTTTTTTTATATGAACCAAAAAAAATTTTAAAATTTTTTCAAAAGTTCAGGGGGGGCAGCTGCCCCCCCTGGTCCCTGCATAGGTCCGCCCATGAACTGTATGAACATACTTCACATATATCAGTTGAGCAATAATTAAATATATAAACATATAATCTCCTATGAAATAAATCAATTATAAAAAGAGTTTGACCTAAAGATACTAATTCAACTAATTTTACTCAAGCAATTTATATTACCTCATCCTCCTCCCCCGTTTTCTTATTTTCTGCCTCAACAACCTCTTTCTCAGCCATTTCTTTCCTCCATAATTTCTTTCGTAACTTCGGCGACCTGCATATATTATATGTTTATCAACATTTAAAAGTAAAGTTTCAACTCAAACAATGTGAACATACTTCACATGCTTCATAATTTGCATTATGAAATTCACATAATATGTTAGCTTTTACCTTTTGCTCATCTTCTTGATCAAACTCAATCTCCACTACTTTTGCTGGACTGCTACCTTCTTCATTGACATTTGTTCTTGTTTTCACAGACACCTTCTTTATACCCTTCTTCTTCCTATAACTTTCTTTTTGGACGGGTATATGAACTTCATCAATCTGCACAAAAAATGCTAATCAACCTTGATGATACATCAAAATAGACCGACTATCACGACCATACACGTGGCGTAGAGACCCGTCGTGAGAATACAACGACCGATCTATTGGGCGAAATAACAACCAAGCCAATTATAGAGGCCCAGACTAGGCCCACCACTAAGGAGACATATACAGGATTTGGATCCAATCCCAGACAAATCAGAGCCCAAGTCCAGGCTCAATACGCGTTTTCTCATAAAGAAGAAGAACGTTGTACCAAGAAGGAGTCGTGGAGGAACTTACGCCTCTATGAACGATCTCCATTAAGGAGGAGACTATTACAAAAAAATCTCTTTCCGTTGCGCCTCACATGCTTAAGTCACGCTGAGAGTTAACCACGACCATTATAAAAGATAAAGAGAACATTCGACAAAGGTATGCAACTTTAACTGAGTTTTGTCCAGATTTACTTATTTCTTCCAACAGAGTTACTGACTTAAGCATCAAAGTGCCTTCGGCCACCAAAGAGGTGGTCCTTGGTAGTCTAACAGTTGTTTTGCAGGTCAAACTCACAAGATGACAATTTTTGGAAGCATCAGTTTGGTGTCGTCCGTGGGGAACGACAAGTTTCCTCATTTTGAACACAAAACATACTGTGACAAAGTTCATCATAACCTAACGAAAGATCGACAAGCCATAATGACCGCGGCAACTATCCCACCGACGCATCACTAATAGCTCAAGGAGAAGATGCAACCCGAACCACTGGACCAATAGTATCCGAAGAGGAAGATCTGCTACATGCAATAGTCCAGACAGCCCAGACATCCATCAACGCTACCACGGACCCTCGGGTAGATTTGCACATAACCTAGATAGAACACGTAAAAATAATGTTGGAGAAAATTGCACAGGAGCACATTCAACTAGCTAACCGGATTCAAGCACAGCCACAACAAAACTCCGCCAATCGAACTCAAAGAAGTGGTGAAATCCCAACAGAACCCCAACAAGGAAACTTCGAAAGCAGCGATTTTCCTCGAGGCAAGAATCCACTATACGAAGGGATGCTTACCGAAATCTCGTTTACTATACGAATGTACTATATGAATTGGCAAAACCGCCATTTTCTAACGCCCTCATGAAAACAGTATTGCCAAAAAAGTTCACTCCGCCAAAGTTTGAGGTGTATTATGGTACTTCCAACCCAACCGATCATTTGAGGCACTTCCACCACATGATGGCTCTAAAAAAGACCACGGAATCGATTTTATGTAGAATAGTCCCAATCAGCCTCACTTCTACAGCGATGATTTGGTTCAATAGTCTACCACCGAGGTCAATAGATTCCTTTCAAGCTCTAGCCACTGCTTTCATCACCAGATTATCGGAAGCCAATGGATGAGGAAATGGCCACACTACCTCCTACACATCAGACAGAAGCCCGAAGAAACAATACGAGAACGTGTCACCCGCTTTACCAATGAATTGACAATGATTGACGGATGTAGCGATGACACAGTAGCCGCAACCTTCGTTGCGAGATTAAAGAGAGGCCTTTTATTTGATGTTCTTAACCTGGAGCCTCCAAAGGGCGTGGCAATCCTGCTAAAAATAACACAAAAACATATCTCCCTAGAGGAGATGAAGGCAGCCAGGAAGAAAAATGATCAAGAAAGAGAAAATATCTCAAGAAAAAGGGAAAGAAGGGAAGTCAACGGATGACAAGAAGACGACAACCTATCAAAGAAGCATCAAAGTAAAGGAATGAGCGATTCATGGCGACAAGAATCCGAAAGGGTGCAACCAGCGCGAGCTTGACACGAACGGGTAACAAGCATAACGAAGACCACATACAAACTATACACAACTCTAAAGACGAGTCATGCAAACATATTAAAACATATAGCAAAGTGGGAAAACTTTAACTGACCGCTTCGGATGAGAGGTGATCCGAAAGGGAGAGACAAAAGCAAATACTGTTCATTCCATAAAGATCATGGGCACAATACTGAAGAATGCTACAGCTTAAAAGATGAAATCAAACACTGGGCTCAGAATAGGACTACTTGACGAGTTCACCGGGATGCCAGACAAACAGATCGCATGGAAGGATAAGGCAGACAATGCTGCGGGATCAAAAGAACATCCAGAGAAGTGATATACACCACGCGCTGCATAGTTAGAGGAAGCAAAACACATGAAACAACTAGGCATACCCCTCGCTCTAACCAATCAATATCGGAACAAGAATACTAAACACGAAACATGGAAAATCTTGCATCATCTAATTCATACATGTCAAAGGGCCCCATCAGCAGTTGCAAGTTTGAATCAAACCACTAAACAACACGCAAGCAAGAAGCAAAGGAAAACAAGGCGACAAGGGTACCAGCCCCCAATACAAAGGCTAACAACAAACAAGGGAAGACAAACCAAATCATACGATGAACCAGTGCAAATGCCATAATGGCGAAAATTGATGAAATACTCAAGGAAACATCAATAAAGATTATGAACCCAGAAACTCCAAATGTTCGCATAGACAACAGTCTAAATGCGTCAATAAACTAGCCATACAAGGCAATCAGACAATAAAAATCGAACACACAACTTCTGGTATGATCAACCAAAAAGCAAAGGTTGGACACCTGAGTCGCCTAAAAATCAAAAGGCTTCGAATCGACCGAGAAGTCAAACTAACAAAGCAAAGGTTGGACACCCGAATCACCTAAAATCAAAAGACTTTGAATCGACCGAGATGTCGAACTAACAAAGCAAAGGTTAGACACCCGAGTCACCTAAAAATAAAAGACTTCGAATCTATCGAGATGTCGAGCTAGCGAAGCAAATGTTGGACACGCGAGTCACCTAAAAACAAAAGTCTTCGAATCTACCGAGATGTTGAACTAACGAAGCAAAGGTTGGACACCCGAGTCACCTAAAACACAACAGACTTCAAGTCGACCGAAATATCGAACTAACGAAGTAAAGGGTAAACACATGAATCAACACAAACCTCAAATCAACCAAGGTGTCAAAGTAAATCCTTGACAAATGGGTTGACAAAAGAACTTCGAAATGACAAAAAGTCAGAGTTAAGAAAAAAAGTCAATACATTACGAAAAAGTACAGGCAACGCTTTATAGCAAATAAGGAAGAACAAACAGTAACCCACGATTAGACAAGCAATGAGCTGAAACGCAGGAGCAATTGTAAAATTCGACACAAAAGTCACGATAACTACAACGATAAGAAGAAGAAAAACAACAAAAGTCAAATTTTATTGATAACACTATTCTGTTACATCCGATGAAGGCGATAAATAAGTGAGAGAAGAGATAGAAGCAATAGCAGGATCAATATTCGTTGGCACAAAAGAAGAAATCTTTTCAAGAGAATATAGCGTTAATGGTTTCGAAGTATTAGATGGTAGAAGAGGCAATGGTTTCTTTGTTGCTAGAACATATTCCTCGACATCATCATCCTCGAAAGCTTCACCGACCAAATGACGATACTGAGACAAGTCTTCATCGAGTCCCTCGATATAATCAAGAAGCTCAATCCTCCCGTAAACTACTCGCTTCCAATCTTTGGCTCCAACCACACGAAGCCTATCCTTAACAGAAGCGAGTTCATTTTTGGATGCGGCAAGCTGCCCTTCAGCAGTGGACATCATACCGAAAGCATCTGCCTTGACATCATTAAGTGCAATAGTTATCTATTCCACCCGCCTCTCGACAACTTCACACAAAATAAATTGCTCCAATTTAGAACAAGAAGCTTCATTGAAAACTGTTCTTTTAGCGGATGACTCTTTTTCCATGTCGCAAAGAGGAGCACAAACGTCATCTAGCTTAGCTTTCAAGGAATCAAGTTCAGCAGCGAACCTATCCCGCATATTCTTCACTTCCATCAAAGACTCCCAATCAACCACTGCAACTTTCTTCGAGCTAGCACATTGCATTTTCAACACATCAAACTGAGAAAGAATGTGAGGAAATACCAGCAACAATGTTGCCAACCTCTTCTCCAAAAGAGCCACTTGATCACGACCAACTCGATAAACTGTGCTCGTTACCCCCGCGTAAGCAAGATGATTCTTCCCATCCATTATCTGCTCAAGTCCATGGTCGATATGATCAAATGGATAAAACACAGGCATCAAAGGCCTCTCCACCAACTACCTATACCATTCATTTACCAATATACGTGCACCGTCATGCACGTCAAGCTGAGTAAACCAACATAACTTGCTGTCAGACTTGATTCGAACAACTTTCAGCCCAGGCTCAATCCAACTAATCTGTAAATGACGGATGCAAGGATTCAGAAGCACATAAAAACCACCTCCGACAGCAGGGAGAATAGAAGGAATAGCAATAACAACGGAGAAACTGTGTTTACCCTCCCGTCGAAAAGCATCCATGACAAATGAAGGACTGACAACAACAGCAGGGGCAGGAGAAACTTGGAACCTGACTGCTTCATTGATATCAATAGATGGAGAAGGAGAATGATCCCTAAAACTCTGACCGCCAATAGTACCTTTAGATTGTTCCACCACCAACTAGGCATTTTCTCATTAATGGCTCGAGGATCATCATTAGACAACTCGGCAGTGTACGAAACACAATAAGTAGAAGAAACTTCATCTCATCGTCATCCAGTGCACGGATAGTCTTTTTCTCACTCTTTTCCAACGTGAGTCTTAGCTCCTCAGCCTCAAGAGATTCACGATTTCTTTTTATAGCATTATCGTGATAATGACTTGGGCAAGAAGCAATATCCCGGACATAACTTTGACGAGTCACAAGCCGAGCAGAACTGCGATTCAAAAGTCGTTTCTTCCTCAGAACTTGAACAGGATCTATGGGCAATCGCCTTGACGGACTAGTAGACCTCCCCAGCTTTCTTTTTCGCGAAACAAGAGCAAAAGCAATGGCGGGAGCATCGAGATCCGTAACATCTTGGACTAAGCTCCCTTCTCAATCAATGTTAGCACTACTAAAGACAACATGAGCAATACGATCAGCATAGGCCTTTGCATGAGCCTTAGTAAATAAAGATCGTTCCGCTTTACTCATAGTGTGTAAACCACTACGCTCCAGGATGCCCTCGAAAAGAAACGCCTCCACAGGAAAATGGTGAAGCTTCGAGATTTTTTCACTTATTTTCTGTTCCTCAGCAGATAAGAGAAGATTCTTCCGCTTGTTGGGAACTCGGAATGATCGAAATATCGAGCGACCTCGCAATCGAAAATAGCCAAAATCCATGGAAGCATAAAACCAAGACCGCAACCAATCGTGAATGTCATCACTGAGTTTCTCGAAACAAAAAGAAGAACGAAGGAAGCAGATCTCCCTGTACACCAACAGACCAACCACCAAATGCAAAATCCTAACAGTTAAGGGAATACCAAAAAGAGTAGCCCTTGTGTAAGAATAGACCATCACCTCCGGAGGCCCATTTGGGCAGGAGGAATGCCGAAGAAATTTAGATACTGCCAGAACAACTTCGGAGCAGGAAATCGAAAGCCGGAAAAGAGCATGCACGAATATAGTGCAATGTATCCAGCCTTTGGGTTACAAGGGCTACCATCCTCTCTAGGCAGAATAAGCTCGAGGTCGGGTAGTAAATTATAATCAGAACGAAGAGTCTCCAAAGTCGACTTAGAAGCTCTATTAGGAGAGTAATGAGCCTCACAAAAAGTCAACTACTTACCATTTAACTTATCACCAACAAACGTCGTTGAAGAGCGAAGAAGTAAGGAAAATGGAGAAGATGAAGGAACAAACAAACCCTAAATTCAAAGATAGCATGAAGAGGGAAACGTATTCGTCACATTTCCTTTCATAGAGCTAAGCAATGAAGAGACGACTTATGGAAAAACGTGCAAGATATGATGGCAATGCGAAATCCCAAAAATGTGCACAAGAAACGAAAGGGCAAACAAATGATCGAGACACCAACTCGCGAAAAGTAGCTGACAACATTAAATACAAGGTAATGATGAAATGGAAACGCAAACTGTCACCAAAGTTAGCGGCCGTGTTAGCATGCCCACTAACTAAGGGGGGAGTAGTCGGTGATATATTAAAATTGGCCGACTATCATGGCCATACACGTGGCGTAGAGACCCATCACGAGAATAAAACACCCGATCTATTGTGTCAGCCCATAAAACCCAAAAAACAACGAGGCCAATTATAGAGGCTTAGACTAGGCCCACCGCTAAGGAGACATAAACAGGACCCGAATCCAAGCCCAGACAAATCAGAGCCCAAGTCCAGACCCAATATGTGTTATCTCATAAAGAAAAATAACATTGCACCAAGGAGCCGTGGAGGAACTTAAGCCTCTACGAATGCATCTCCATTAAGAAGAAGACTGTTACAAAAAAATATATCCTTCCCTTGCGCCTCACATGCTTAAGTCAATCAGAGAGTTAACCTCGGCCATTATAAAAGGTACAGAGAACATTCAATAAAGGAATGTAATTTTAACTGAGTTTTGTTCAGATTTACTTCTTTCTTCCAACAAAGTTACTGACTTAAGCATCATAGTGCCTTCGGCCACCAAAAAGGTGGTCATTGGTAGTCTAACAAATGTTTTGCAGGTCAAACTCACAGGAGGACGATTTTTGGATGCATCAAACACCATGGCAATAACACTTGAACAATGTACTTATATCACATATTCCAATCAAACATTATCAACTAAAATCACAAATTTCACATATAGTGTGAAGTTAGTTCACATAGTTCACACTATGTTAGCTAACACCTTCTGCTCCCCTTCCTCAGCCTTTTCATTATCCACTTTCTTTTTAGCCTTCGTATTTACTCTAGTTCCTTCTTTCCTGACAAATTTTTCAACGTCATCTATCTTCACAAATAGTGGAAATCAACAGCATGACAATAACACTTAAACAACGAAACTAAACTGACAAAAAAATCCACTGTATCATACCTTATCCCCTCTGCATAAGCCAATTGTCCCTCATATTCAGCAGCGGGACTATCCTTCCCCTTGGCTTTCCAACTCTTCCTCGATTTTTTCTTGTATTTTCATTCAATCTTATGACCATTTTTTTAAAACATTTTCAACCTGGACAACCCATAAAAATCAGTGAAAAAACATTCTCTATATAAACTAAGTGGACAGTGTGCAGGGAAATTTCATGTTCTGGTTCTGCCTCGCTCATGTCCTTTTGTTGTTGTTCATTGATTCTATCTTCAACAAATGACACCTTCTTCTTCGATTTTTTCCCCTTTTTGAGACTTCCCTTCCTATGGTGGACTATCTGCTTGTTTCTCTCCAGACTCTTCCACTCCTTCAGACAGTTGAACTGGATCTACTTTTTGATGTTTTCACTCCCTCTCGTAGCATTCGTCTACTAAAAATTGTTCCACAAATATATATTTGAGAAGAACAACCTTGAGATGCTCGGGTTCAACATCTTTGGTTCTTTACACTTCTTCCTAACCATTCATTAGCTGAAAATTTTCACAAAAAACAATCATTTCTAGGGTTTAATGCAAAAACGAAGCAAATAACAAATTTAAATTCTACAACTCTAAATCTCAGGGCAAAAATCAAATATTTTTTTTTCCAGATATACACTAGATTGCAAAAGGAAAAAAAAAAAACTTGTAAAACCCATTAACCTGTAATACAAAAGCAAGAGAATCTCTTGTCGGTTTGATAACCATCGAAGGTCGTCAAGCTCCTTGCAACGGCGTGAACTAAGTCAGAGGACGACTTCAAAAAGGTAACTTTTTGGGAATCGAATTAACAAACTACTTTTCTTAATCACCTTTTTTGTTAACTTCAATTAATTTTTCTAAAATGGCAACAAAGTGAAAAGAGGAATCTTCTTAAACTTCTAAAAGGTGGGAATAAAGACTTTAAAATGGGTTGTGTTATGGGTATTTCCAATAAAATTATCCTAAAGTGGGGGTGAATGTGTAAATTTACACATTGAACCACCCCACTAAGTGAAAATTTGTATCAAACGTGTACATTGTGTTAGTGGGGTATCAAACTTGACACCTCGCTAACAGAGTGTTTAAGATAAAGATGACGTCCTAGAGGGTGCGGCAACTATGACACTTTCCCAACTGTTATTTCCCTCTCCCCAATTCCCAAGTAACGACCACATTCTTAGTTTGTCATTTTCAAACCCTGATTTTTTTTTATTTTTTTTTCAAATGATGGCTATATTTTCCCTACATTTGATATATACCCTTTTTCCATGAGAGAACCCCAAAATTCATTGTGTTATTTGCATTCCACAACCACTTCTCTCTTCTTCCATTGTCATCTACTTGATTTCATTTTAATTTTCATCACTATGAGAAACCAAACACCAAACCAAGTCTACAATTTCTCCCAAGATAAACCCTACTCAAATGATACGACAATGAATCCGCTTATGAAGATCTATATTTTCATGATTCTTCAAAATATCCACAAACTTATAGTCTTTACCCCCAAAATCAACCTCAAATTTCCCCACCTCAATCATATTATTCACAAAACCAAACGTCACAAGTCCCAGACATTTGGCAAAGTGTACCACTCAATCCCTCAACATAGTCCATAAGGTGCATGTGGTTGAGCATCACCACGTGGTGGAGAACAACAAAGTGGAGCTACACAACATCTTATTCGCGGGGGCTCTTTTTCATGTGGCGAAGGCATGCATAGTAGAGCAAGTTGTCGAAGTCGAAGGGCTAAACTCAAGTCAGCTCTAGCAAACCGGTACTTGAAGATGACCAAGACATTTCCAAATCAATGAGAGGAGCTAATTTCAGTGTTGAAGAAAATATTGCACTTCGTGAGGCTTAAAAAAAATTAGTGAAGATGGGATTACTAGTAGAGGCATATAAAAAACATGTTGAGATAGGGTTGTTGAGCAATATTACAATTTTTACTTTTTTAAAATGGCGGTATAATTAGAGCTCAAGATTTTGAAGCATCGATGACAAGTTATAAAGAAAGCAATGAACAAATGGTCAAGCAAACTACAAGTGGTGAATGAGCGACATTATAGTGGATGAAACAAAACCGATTGGGTAAGCATTTTAATTTCATAGTAAATACACACACAACCACACACATGTACAAATATTATATTGACCATATGATACCATGATAATGCAATTTGTTAAAATATACTTTTTCTTAGACCATAGGACACCATGATAATTTAAGTTTGTAAAATATATTTTTTGAGACCACATGTATACAAATATTTCAATGGTTTTAGTTGCAAACATGTTGTTTATTCCACATGTATGCAAATAAATGTCAGAATTTCGACTCTTACGATATACCAATTTATAATAATAATATTTCTATAATCTACAATTTATAGATTACAAATACTATTGTATAACATTTATGCTTAAATAAATTTAATGTGAAAAATTTAGTAAAAGATATATATTAAACAAAATGTTACAGTTCCCTAATGTGATAAAAATAATAAAATGTATTATGCATCTACACCTTAGAATAAAAAATAGTAGAAAGAATTTGTAACTCACACAAAAAGTGAGAAAACACTCACATATAATGCGCGAAAAATTATTTAAAGTCCCTTAATAAGTTACATCTTCGAAAAACCGAATTCAAGGACAATGATCAACTTCTCTCCCAATTCATGTTAATCCTACAAACAATTTGGAGATATCGAAATGATTGTATTTTCAACAGCGCTAAGATCTGTCCCAAAGCATTCCTGAGTCAGTTTTAACATAGTTGGCAGAGTTGGTCCAAACACTGGTTCCCCAAACCCGTCTCTTCCCAGGAGAAACCTCCATCCAGTCCCATGCAGCCTTAGCCAATTCATTGACCTTGCCACCACCCACCACCACTGGGCAACCCATCCTCGGTCCACTTAACATAGTAGAGAGCACTCGGGTCAAGCTTATTCAAGAACAAATTCATTATGCAAGAACCCATCCTATCAATAGCACTAACAGAGTCATGCCTACCTTCCCTTACCCATTACACTCTGACATGATTATAGTCTTTTATGACGCCAGTTTTTTTCCTGATTCACAGCAGAGTTCCATGGGCATTTTTGCGATAAATCTTCAGGGGTGGGTTTTGGCTATAGTTGCTTGTTCGATTGATGGAAGATCCTAGACAACACTATGGCAGAGTGTCTTGTAGCTGAAGCGGCGCTCTTATTGATTCAGGCGAACTAGTGGAGATCGGGTTTACTTCTAGGAGATTCAGGAGTGCGGAATACTATTTTGAACCAAGATCTACAGCTTTCTCTTTTTGCCACTAGATGGGTGTGGCGCCCCATCATTAGTAATATTAGACGTTTACTTTCTATGCAAAGCTTTTGGTACTGTAACTTTATTAATCGAGAACTTAACTCGAATGCACATGACCTGGCTACTTCGATGGGTAGACACTAGTGTAATATTTCTTAGTTTCTTTCAATGCAATGGTTAACAAAAAAAAATTGACAAATAAAATCGAACCCAACACAATCGCGCACACTCGTACATGCCTTTTTTGTCTTCTTCTTAATGTACAAATAGGAGAAGAAAACTTAGTCTTCTCACATATTTTTCTTTTTTTTTTTTCTCTCTATGTATTTCTCTCTCTCTCTCTCTTCTCTACTCTTTTATTTTCTTTTCTTTTCTTTTCTTCTCTTTATTTCGCTGTTACTTTTTTGGTTTTTCATTGTTGTGGTGTACGTATTAGAGGAAACTTTTTTCTCTTCTTTTAACTCTCCTTTGCTTCCTTTTTTTTTTAATTCTTTTTGCAAATTTTTTTTCATTCTCTCCAACAAGAATTTACCACTCTCATGGCTACCACCAAACTCACCAATTTTTATTAACCAAAAAATTAGGTTCAAGATAACATTAGGTTTTCACCCAATGTTATTTGCACCCACAAATACTATTTGACTCATAAATACTATTTGCATCAATTGTTTTTTTTGTACTATTTAAAGCAATCACAATTAATAAAAATATAATATCAATATATCAAATATTAACTAAATTATAATCCAAGGTATTAATTTAATTATTTTTTAACGGATACATTATTTATAACACCATGTGATATTATTCAAACACTAATAACGTATTAAGTGGTTGAAATCTCAATGCGAAGAAAAATACAAATTTAAGTAGTTTTGAAAAATAAGGTTGTTACGTTTTACACGCCTTTAATGGGATCTCATCCGAAGATTCGAAAAGTAGGAGAAATAATGAATTTCGAAATACCACTAGACGAATTAAATAAAATTTCAAAAGTGAAATTTTCAAAATAGAAAATTTTCCTTTCTTATATTAATAAAAAATCTACTTAGAATTTCACATCATTCAAACAAGTCAAACATGCACATACAAAAGATATTTGCATTATTTCAATGAGGGCACAAAAATACAAAATCAAAACTTTATATACAACAATATTTTGAAGGCCATTACAAAAGTACGAGTGCTACAGTATATACACCTCAAAGGAACCTCGTCCCGAGATTCAGTGGAGGGAATAACTAAGTAAATAATTCTACATGAAAACAACAACTTATCCAATGAAGCAACACTAGAGTGTAAACCTATAATAAACCATTCCTAAATATTTTTTCTACTTACACCCTTAAGAAACAGACCATACATAATAAAAACAAACAAGTAGATGTGCGTGCATATACCATCATGAAGACAAAAACACAAAAATCTATTATTAAATATCAAAATTATGGAAAGATAAAATACAGGGTAACATAGTAACATGGAAAGATAAAAATCTATTATTATATATCAAAATGAATCTCATCCCGATATTTGCTGAAAGAGATAACTGAGTAACATGCATGAAGACAAAACGAGCAAAGAGGAAAAACTAAATGAAAAAAAATGACACCTGATATTGACATACAAATAAGATACGATTATTATGCACATAGAAGTCAAAGGAATTTCATCACTAGATTCAACGGTGAAAAGAAAATGACACTAAAGGTTCACCCTTGCCACCTTATCTTTAGACCTCTAAAGTCTTTTTTTTTTTTTTTTGAAAGTTGAGCCGGGTTTGTATAGGATCCCGTAACCTATCCCCGAGGTGCCACCTATAGGTCAACATCACCCCGAAATAAACGATGCCGCCGGAGGGTCTCGAAGCAAGGACTTGGGGATGAATCCCACAAGGCCTTAACCACTCGACCATAACCCCTTTGGTGACCTCTAAAGTCTTACTCAACCATATCCACATTCCGACAATCACCTAGATTCTACCTCAGCCTATGCTGACCAAATGCTCTAATACCAAACTGTCATGCCCCGATTTTGGAAAAAACAAGATAAAAATATTTCCAACCTTTTTTCCACCAAACCTTCTAAAAAATCGAAGCGCGAACTTATTACGACATTACTTTCCAGCCTGATACAATAAATGTTCAAAACAAAAATGACCAAGACTTAACAAAGGAAATTCAACTAACACAAATTGAAAAACTTTACAATGGTTCAAATACTAAAATTGTCCAAACTGCCTATGGACAAAATAAATTTATTTAAAATTTTTAGAAATCTCTAATAGGGTACAACCTACATGATTATCTATTCTAAATTAAACAAAAGCTTAAATGACCAATAAAAGTCTCTCAATTCTAACAACAATGGAAGCTAGATCTACCAAGAAACCATCTGCCAAACATAAACACATTATGACACATGCAATGCTCTACGACTATACTCATAAAAAAACGTACCCAAGAAGCACAAAGAAAACTTGGGTCAGCAAAAAACTTGTAGGAGTTATTTCTTAGCTACCCTTTAATTTCAATAATTAAGCCATGTGTCACGCACCAATTTTCGAAGGAAATGAAAATCCCAAAAATCCACGTAGGATTATCCGTTTCCCCCAAAACTCGGGACGTGAGAATTCAATAACAACATAAACAAATAGCAGCAACAACTAAACATTTGAAACAAATAAAAATCTAACCCGGAGAAGACTGGCATGGCTAGCTCACTAGCGGAACTCTAGTAATGCAGCTCAAAATCTCTAAACCTGAAAGACTACTCGGCTACATTCCAAAAGGAATGTACCCAAGAAGCAAAAGCTCACTCGGGTCAGCAATAAAGCTGGTGTGAGAAATCTTCTTCCCAAAATCAATAAATCCGCACATGACAACATCAAAAATAAACAATAAACAATAACAACCACACATCAGGTAGTTCCTCCACGAGGCAAAGGTGTTATCATCCTAATAAATAAATATGCATTATTTATTACTAATAAATAAAGTTTATGAGTTATCAATCCTCATAAATGCAACAACTATTCATAATCATATTAGACTATTATTGAAATATTAACAAAACACATTTCTCTACCTTTAGAAAGACAGGTAGTTCTCATTCAATGGTCGAATGAGCATTTAGTTTCTTCCTATAAGGTAATTACGCACATACACAAAAAGAAATCTCGCTTCTTTTCCACAATCGCACCATCCTCCCTGTGCCGAACACACCTCACCCAAGTGTGTCTCCCTTGCCTTCAAAACCACTCGGAGCGTACATGTTCCAAGTGGGGTGCCACCTCGAGGAACATGTCATCTCACCCGAAGTTCGATCCATGGCAAGCATTCTTCCTAAATCTACACGTACAACCGAACACACATGGAACGGTGCACCGAACACACCTCACCCAAGTGTGCCCCCCTTGCCATCGAAACCTTTCGGAGCGTACATGTTCCAAGTGGTGTGCCACCTCGAGGAACATGTCATCTCACCCGAAGGTCGATCACTGGCAAGTACACTGATATGCAAGCAAGTCTGCATACCCAATAATATCACAAGTATACAAGCAAGTCTGTATACAAAAATTTCTTTTCTTTTCACATTCTTTTTTTTTTTTTTTTTTTTCAGAGTTGTGGAAAAGAGCATAAAAATAAATAAATCCTCAAAACTCTTTTATGGTGACGCTTTGTCAACCATAAATAAATCAATCACAGTATCCACCATTCTCTTGGGGAACAAATAATATTTGACACATTGCCAATTCACACATCTCATCTCTTTGCATCATATGAAAAACAATATGCACACCAATTCGCATAACAATACAAATACTCAAACTAAAACAAGTGCTCAGTTATATTCCAGCCAATATCTATTACTAGAAAATTTTCTTCTATTTTATGTTATGCAATTGAGATCAATCTCGCCAGCTATGTAAATAAGTCCAAAGAAATACTCCAAAGATAATATCTTCCAGGTCATGATCAAAAGAGCGTATGACAACGAGATACATTAGGAACTAAGCAAAATTGACTCATTTCATTCTTGTAAGACTTCCCCAAATCCATCTTCTATTTCATTAAGGAATTTCATCAAGCAAATGAACAATGTATCTATAACCTTTGACAATCAACGAAAAAATATTTCTGATAGTGGCACAACACTTTGACAACCAACTTTAATAAACCATATGGACACATATGATGAATTTCAATTTCAACCTGATGGGATTTGACAAATCCAAAATGCACATACACCTACTACCTAAATGTGGTAACATCTGATCTAACCTATGAGATACAATTTGTCCAAATTTTATTCATGATAACACTCAGGGGTTCCTTAGTCTTACACAAACCCTACCCAATCACATACTTTTCTAATGATGATGATGACCTAGAAAACCCCGAATGCCTTGACAATTGCCTAAAATCAATGTGAACTACAATGGGTATCCATTCATTCATTCAAATCAATTAGTTAAAGTAATCAAACCCCATCAATTTAATCTACCAAGTTAAGGGAAAAATCAGGAAGAAAGAAAATGGGGGTTTAATCAAAGTAGATTAAACACACAACACATAACGACCAAAACCATCACATAAAACAAACTGAAAGGGGTAAAAGAGAACTCACCGAAGAGATCGCAATCCATAAAGGATTGTGCAACGGATCCACGCAATAACCTTAGATAAAGGTGAAGAACTACCAGCCTTATGAGACCAAGCAGCTCCAATCAGAAACCCACCACCAAAGGTATCGGGAGGAAGACGAACAAGCTTGCAAGACACGGTGTTCTGCTCAGAATTACCATGTAATGTAAAAATGTCCATTTTCCTGTTCCATTCAGAACCAACTGCTTTTGTATACAATTAATCATTGTCATTACTCCTGTAGCTAGAATGAGCTTTAAGCCTTTAATAACTTCCTCAAAAGTCAAGACCAAATTGGTTGTTCTACCAAATTCTCAAAAAGGTGTTCTTATCTGGATGTCTGCGGCAGAAGTGACACTTGAAGCCCAATCAGATAAATCAGACATTCTACCTCCACTTGTTCTATTCAACCATGATAGGCATCTTGAACTTGAACACTTCATCCTCACCCCTTGCTTTCTCAAAAGTGTCATGCTAGTATAAAAACCCAATAAGCTACCTCCTAAAACCAAATAAGACTTCCATTCAATCAACTGACCACTAGCAGAGAAATTAATATTCTTACCATCCCATTCATTGGAATAATCAATGGGAACAAGTGGTCTCATTTTCTTATCTTTATTTGCTTCATCTTCGTCCTCCTCATGGAAAACAGATGGTACTGTTGTTCGTTTGCCTGAGCCTACAAGTCCAAATCCGAGCTTTCGAGCCGGGGCATTAGTAGTCTGTCGTGTATCTGACACAACTGTTGACATGGTTGGGTCATCAACACCATTTTTCATAATCACATCACCAACCTGATTACCAGTAAAAGAATCACTCTCATAAGATTGTTCAGCAACATTGGGGCTACTTTCATTGACTTCTTCTGGTATTATTGGTTTTTCATTTCCGTTTGCCATTTGAACTGCCACATCTTTTGGTTCATCTTTCTTCTGCTGCTTCTCCTCAATTGCTCTTCTCTTAGCCTCAACAATTTCCTCCTCTTCTCTCAATCTATCCTCACGATCATCATCCTTTTCTCGCTTTCTCTTCTTCCTCTTTTCCTCAAGCACACTACTCCTACGCCGTCTCCTTCTATCGTCGTCATCACTCTCATTTTCCTGGTCTGTCACCTCCTTCTTTCTCTTGTTGTCGGCCATCGAAGAAGAAAAGAGAAGGAAGGAGAAAAGAGATAAAAAGAAAGAAAATAGGGTTATTCTCTTTATAAGGTGGGTGGCTATTCGCCCCCACCAAAGTTCCGAATGCATCCACCCTCTTTCACATAATAAAAACCCTACTTATTAGTTTAATAAAAGCCCAAAACCAAGCCCAAATACAATTTAGTAGCAACCCATCAACATTAGGGTTTACAAAAGAAATTTTTATATTTATTTAATTAGGCGGGTATTACAATATATACAACTCAAAAGAATCTCGTCCCGAGATTCGGTAGAAGAAGGTAAGTAGGAAATTAATTCCTAAATAAACAAACTACACATCACATGGACAAACAAATAGCTCATACGTATGCACATAATTTAATGAAGACAATCACACAAAAATATAAATATTTTCAGTAAGTACAAAAATTACGGGGTGCTACAATATATACAACTCAAAAGAATCTCGTCCCGAGATTCGGTAGATGAAAGAAAGTTAAGCGAATTTCAAAAAAATGCAACTTGTCAAACGAAAGAAGATTTTTAAAAAAAAAATTTCAATTGAATTTTAGTTGCATATATTTTTATTGTCATTGAAAAAGTAGTGGTGTTACAATATATACAACTCAAAAGAATCTCGTCCCGAGATTCATGAAAAGGGTTAACTAAAGATTCAAGATAACAAACTACTACAAGAAAACGACACGAAATAATGTCATCCACTATTGACATTAAAATAAGTTAATCACAGAAATCTCATCTCGAGATTCACGAAGAAAAAAAAAACAATAATAAAAGTTCAAGGTTCACCCTTGTCACTTTATCTCTAGGCAGTCACACTACTACTCTCCCATATCCACATTCCGAGGATCACCTAGACTCTACCCCAACCTAGGCTAACCAAATGCTCTGATACCAAACTGTCACGCCCCAATTTTTGAAGGAAACGAAAATCCCAAAAATCCACGTAGGATTATCCGTTTCCCCCAAAACTCGGGACGTGAGAATTCAATAACAACATAAACAAATAGCAGCAACAACTAAACATTTGAAACAAATAAAAATCTAACCCGAAGAAGACTGGCATGGCTAGCTCACTAGCGGAACTCCAGTAATGCTGCTCAAAATCTCTAAACCTGAAAGACTACTCGGCTACATTCCAAAAGGAATGTACCCAAGAAGCAAAAGCTCACTCGGGTCAGCAATAAAGCTGGTGTGAGAAATCTTCATCCCAAAATCAATAAATCCGCACATGACAACATAAAAAATAAACAATAAACAATAACAACCACAGATCAGGTAGTTCCTCCACGAGGCAAAGGTGTTATCATCCTAATAAATAAATATGCATTATTTATTACTAATAAATAAAGTTTATGAGTTATCAATCCTCATAAATGCAACAACTATTCATAATCATATTAGACTATTATTGAAATATTAACAAAACACATTTATCTACCTTTAGGAAGACAGGTAGTTCTCATTCAATGGTCGAATGAGCATTTAGTTTCTTCCTATAAGGTAATCACGCACATACACAAAAAGAAATCTCGCTTCTTTTCCACAATCGCACCATCCTCCCTGTGCCGAACACACCTCACCCAAGTGTGTCTCCCTTGCCTTCGAAATCACTCGGAGCGTACATGTTCCAAGTGGGGTGCCACCTCGAGGAACATGTCATCTCACCCGAAGTTCGATCCATGGCAAGCATTCTTCCTAAATCTACACGTACAACCGAACACACATGGAACGGTGCACCGAACACACCTCACCCAAGTGTGCCCCCTTGCCATCGAAACCATTCGGAGCGTACATGTTCCAAGTGGGGTGCCACCTCGAGGAACATGTCATCTCACCCGAAGGTCGATCACTGGCAAGTACACTGATATGCAAGCAAGTCTGCATACCCAATAATATCACAAGTATACAAGCAAGTCTGTATACAAAAATTTCTTTTTTTTTTTTTTTTTTTTTTTTCGGAGTTGTGGAAAAGAGCATAAAAATAAATAAATCCTCAAAACTCTTTTATGGTGACGCTTTGTCAACCATAAATAAATCAATCACAGTATCCACCATTCTCTTGGGGAACAAATAATATTTGACACATTGCCAATTCACACATCTCATCTCTTTGCATCATATGAAAAACAATATGCACACCAATTCGCATAACAATACAAATACTCAAACTAAAACAAGTGCTCAGTTATATTCCAGCCAATATCTATTACTAGAAAATTTTCTTCTATTTTATGTTATGCAATTGAGATCAATCTCGCCAGCTATGTAAATAAGTCCAAAGAAATACTCCAAAGATAATATCTTCCAGGTCATGATCAAAATAGCGTATGACAACGAGATACATTAGGAACTAAGAAAAATTGACTCATTTCATTCTTGTAAGACTTCCCCAAATCCATCTTCTATTTCATTAAGGAATTTCATCAAGCAAATGAACAATGTATCTATAACCTTTGACATTCAACGAGAAAATATTTCTGATAGTGGCACAACACTTTGACAACCAACTTTAATAAACCATATGGACACATATGATGAATTTCAATTTCAACCTGATGGGATTTGACAAATCCAAAATGCACATACACCTACTACCTAAATGTGGTAACATCTGATCTAACCTATGAGATACAATTTGTCCAAATTTTATTCATGATAACACTCAGGGGTTCCTTAGTCTTACACAATCCTACCCAATCACATGCTTTTCTAATGATGATGATGACCTAGAAAACCCCGAATGCCTTGACAATTGCCTAAAATCAATGTGAACTACAATGGGTATCCATTCATTCATTCATTCAAATCAATTACTTAAAGTAATCAAACCCCATCAATTTAATCTACCAAGTTAAGGGCAAAATCAGGAAGAAAGAAAATGGGGGTTTAATCAAAGTAGATTAAACACACAACACATAACGACCAAAACCATCACATAAAACAAACTGAAAGGGGTAAAAGAGAACTCACCGAAGAGATCGCAATCCATAAAGGATTGTGCAACGGATCCACGCAATAACCTTAGATAAAGGTGAAGAACTACCAGCCTTATGAGACCAAGCAGCTCCAATCAGAAACCCACCACCAAAGGTATCGGGAGGAAGACGAACAAGCTTGCAAGACACGGTGTTCTGCTCAGAATTACCATGTAATGTAAAAATGTCCATTTTCCTGTTCCATTCAGAACCAACTGCTTTTGTATACAATTAATCATTGTCATTACTCCTGTAGCTAGAATGAGCTTTAAGCCTTTAATAACTTCCTCAAAAGTCAAGACCAAATTGGTTGTTCTACCAAATTCTCAAAAAGGTGTTCTTATCTGGATGTCTGCGGCAGAAGTGACACTTGAAGCCCAATCAGATAAATCAGACATTCTACCTCCACTTGTTCTATTCAACCATGATAGGCATCTTGAACTTGAACACTTCATCCTCACCCCTTGCTTTCTCAAAAGTGTCATGCTAGTATAAAAACCCAATAAGCTACCTCCTAAAACCAAATAAGACTTCCATTCAATCAACTGACCACTAGCAGAGAAATTAATATTCTTACCATCCCATTCATTGGAATAATCAATGGGAACAAGTGGTCTCATTTTCTTATCTTTATTTGCTTCATCTTCGTCCTCCTCATGGAAAACAGATGGTACTGTTGTTCGTTTGCCTGAGCCTACAAGTCCAAATCCGAGCTTTCGAGCCGGGGCATTAGTAGTCTGTCGTGTATCTGACACAACTGTTGACATGGTTGGGTCATCAACACCATTTTTCATAATCACATCACCAACCTGATTACCAGTAAAAGAATCACTCTCATAAGATTGTTCAGCAACATTGGGGCTACTTTCATTGACTTCTTCTGGTATTATTGGTTTTTCATTTTCGTTTGCCATTTGAACTGCCACATCTTTTGGTTCATCTTTCTTCTGCTGCTCCTCCTCAATTGCTCTTCTCTTAGCCTCAACAATTTCCTCCTCTTCTCTCAATCTATCCTCACGATCATCATCCTTTTCTCGCTTTCTCTTCTTCCTCTTTTCCTCAAGCACACTACTCCTACGCCGTCTCCTTCTATCGTCGTCATCACTCTCATTTTCCTGGTCTGTCACCTCCTTCTTTCTCTTGTTGTCGGCCATCGAAGAAGAAAAGAGAAGGAAGGAGAAAAGAGATAAAAAGAAAGAAAATAGGGTTATTCTCTTTATAAGGTGGGTGGCTATTCGCCCCCACCAAAGTTCCGAATGCATCCACCCTCTTTCACATAATAAAAACCCTACTTATTAGTTTAATAAAAGCCCAAAACCAAGCCCAAATACAATTTAGTAGCAACCCATCAACATTAGGGTTTACAAAAGAAATTTTTATATTTATTTAATTAGGCGGGTATTACACCATGTATGTACATAATCACATTAAATCAGTTAACAAAATAAACAATCAAACAATTCATTGATTAGTATATTAACAAAGTGTCAATGTTAGAAAACAAACACCTCAAGCCATAGCCAAATTTATCGACTCTTCGAGACCGATAGGTAGCTTCTCCTTCGAGTCAAAATATATCCAAAGATAAATATAAAATAAGTAAAAAGTATCACCAACAATATCATATTTAAGACGACATTGGTGTACTTTGGATAGGCTAGCCTGCAAAAAAAAAAAAAAAAGTTATACAAGGCCTACCCATGCAAAACAAAGTTAGTTTTACAAAAAGATATTAAAAAAAACATATCGGGTTTGTTCGTTAGAGTATAATGTAAAAATGGAGCAGAATTTGCAAAAAAAAATATTTCATAAAAGTGTGCAGAATCAAGTTTCTGCAAAAAGGATTAGACGGTGTCCTATTTGGAGTTACGAATAAAAAAATCCTCATTTCAATTCTGACGTGTCATAATTATTTTATCAAATTGAGTAACTACAAAATTTTATTCTCTTGATTACGTTAGTGTCTTTACTTTAGTTATTGCCACAGTAGCCATCCTCTATGGCTTGCTACACATAACCAATGTGCTTCCCGTATATCTAATGAACTGTTCGACGAATAATAACTTGCATGAGTATACATCCCGAATTATCGATCTAGTCGAAAGGTAGACTGACGTACACACTCACCTACACAAGAAGTCGAGATAAACAATACCTCTCGCCTGCACAAGAGGTCGAGGTAAATCAAATCTCGCCTACGACAATCATTTTTTTCCACGGGCTCGATAACAATAAACCATTTTTTTTTCAAATACTTGTACATGAGAATTTCCTCACATGGAAAGCTCTTAGCCCAAAATCTATCTATCGTAATTTTTTGTTTTCTCTGGAGTTGTGGCACTAACTAAATATTTTCCCTCTAAGTCAATCTAGTCGTCTACGCGTAAGTTTCAACTGTCTATGAAATATTTATCCACATGTCATATGGGATTTCAAAATTTTCTTAAATAAATAATAATCCACTCCAACAATTTATATTAAAATAACAACTCACTTTCAATCAGAAAAACTACAACAACCCAATTAAGGTTTTGCAATATCTTAAACAATTTCAGCAATGTCCCATTAAGGATTCAAAGTAAATCATTCAAGAAAATAAAATATCAGCACATGTCAAAAGTAACATATTAAGATTTTAATAAAATAGCGAGACATGTCAAAAATAACATTCAAGATTTCCAAGTTTACACAAACCTATCATAATCACCAATATCACAAATTTCACGTGTATACATCTCATTCAGTAATATATTCATCTAATTTCCACAGTGTGAATATTTCAACGGTTTAATTACAAACATATTGTTCACTCCACATGTGTACAATAAAATTAAAATTTTCAACTATAATATATGCCAATTTATAACATAAAATTTCTGTAGTCCACAATTTATAGATTGCAAATAATATTGTTTAACATGTATTCTTAAATAAATGTTATGTGAAAAATTTAGTAATAGATATATATTAAACAAAATCGTGCAATTCCCTAATGTGGTTAAATAAAATTTTGTATTATGCGTCTTGACTCTTAGAATAAAAAGTAGTATAAAGAATTTGTAACCCACAAAAAGAGTGAGAAATACTCATAGATGAATGCGCAAAAAATTATCCAAAGTCCCTCAATAAGCTTCAAAAAATTGAAAATCACAAACCGAAAGTAAAATCAAACTCAAAGAAATCACACAAACGTCTCCCGTACACGCGCTGTCTTTATATATATATATATTATCTTCTTAATTCTGTACGAGTAAGATGAGAGAACTTTTTCTCCTTTTTTTCTCTTTATTTATTTATCTTTTTCTCGTCTTCTCTTTTCTTCTCCTTTTTTTTTCTTGTTGTGTTGTACCGAACATAGAAGGAGATAAATCTTCTTTAATTTCTTTTAACTCTCCTTTGCTTCTTTTTTTTCAATTTGGAAATTTACCCTCCCATGGCTGCCACCAAACTTATCAGTGTTTATCAACCCAAAAGTTAGGTTAAAGATAACATCAGGTTTTCACCCAATGTTATTTGCAACCCTAGATACTATTTGCATTCATAATTACTATTTGCACTCATAAATACTATTTGCACCAATTGTTTTTAATACTATTTAAACCAATCAACAAAAATATAATATCTAATAAATCAAATACTAACTAAATTACCATCCAAGTTATTAGTTTAATTATTTTGTTTTTTCAACTCATACATTATTTATGACACCATGTGATATTATTCAAACACTTATGAAGTATTAATTGGTTGTAGCATAAATGCGAAGAAAAATACAAATTTAAGTAGCTATGAATAATAGGCCGTTACAGGTAAATTACTTTTGGTAGACCTCTTGGCAGAGCAAAAGAAAAAAGGCAACAAGATCTAGAAGACAGTTGGGTTAAATATTAAGATCTTGCGGACACTCATCTAAAAACTCTGGTAACGCCACTTGAATTTTATTGGACCACGACCATACAGATCAAGAAAATGGTTGGTGATGATACATCAAACCGTTCTCTGATCATCATCGTACACGTGTCATAATAATCTCCTCAACAGAACGAAGCAGGCATGATTGCACACTCAATCTAGCAAGGCCCAAACAACACGAAGCCCATCATTGGCAGAATCCAAACATTGGGGTTCGAGTTGCAATGAGCCAGTAAGCCCACACGTCACGCGGTCAAGCCTAATACTTGTAAGACCTCTAAGGCAAGTATTTGAGAGATTTACCCAAGACAGGCAAGTCAAGCAACACATTGGATCCGACTAGGAAACATATATTAGAGTACAAGTCGGGCAAGGAAACTCCCTTGCATGGGCAACACACATCTCTCGCAGATCTAGGAACACGAGTCGTGTAGCGAAGATTTGGTAAAACCCTAGTTAAAACCTTTTTAAAAAAATCCTAGCCACTTCCTCCTTTGTATACACACACACAAGGAAAAAAAAAAGTGAAGCTCTATTGACATTGATCTACTTCTACTTTGTTTGCTTTCGGTCTCTTTCTATTTAATATTGAAGAGTTGACCGAATCTTTATATATAATACAAATTTTGTTTTCATTGTTGATGAAGAAACTTTTAGGCAATTACTCACTTTTAATCAACCTTGGTGGTATTCCAATGGATGGACACGTCCTTACCTACCTCCCACATTTCTGTTTAAGTAGGCTCTTATATTTGAGTCATTTAATTTTGTTGAGAAAGTGTTGGCTTGAATAGTCTCACAACAAGTAAGGATGAGTCGTCACTAAGGTTCATAAGGAGATGGTCCACTCCCTAATAGCAACGAGGTCTTTTGGGGAAAACCCCACACCACCTAGGCCCAGATGGAAGGCCCGACCCGATAGGCGGTGTTTAAGTTGGGGACAATATCGTTGTTATGTATAGTGGAACCAAGGGGTGCACGCCGGTGCACGTGCGCGATGCCCCAACAATTGGTATTAGAGCCAATGGTTCTGCTAGGACTCGGTCAGCGAGGTGGAGGTGAAGGCAGCACATTTTTCAGGGGATAGGCATAGGCGCAGGGCAGCGGGCCAGATCCAAGCGGGAGCGCTGGTCCTTCGGGTGAACGATCATCCTCTATCGTTCAAGGAGAGTAGGCACATGGCAGTGAGCCAGACCAGCTAGAGCATCGCAGGTGCGCGGTCCGCCAGATGAATGATCCGAATTAGGCTCCACATCCTTGCCGAGGTGGTGTCCAGGAGTATTCTATAAGTCAGAACGAGGTGAAGTTAGTGCGGAGGTTGTGACTAGGTGGAGCCAACAACGCCGATAATAGTCGAGCTCGTACACCGAGTGCTACCCACATGATCGTGGTTGCACATGAGACTCGAGGAGGAAGAGGTGTACTTCGAGATGCTGCAGACCGGTGGATGAATTGTAGGATGTTGTGATGATTCGCGCCAAGGTGGAGATTGTTGGGAAAGTGTTGGCTTGAATAGTCTCACATCAAGTAAGCATGAGTCGTCACTAAGGTTTATAAGGAGATTGTCCACTCCCTAATAACAACGAGGCCTTTTGTGAAAAACCCCACACCACCTAGACCCAGATGGAAGGCCTGACCCGATAGGTGGTGATTAAGTTTGGGACAATATCGTTGCTATGTATAGTGGACCAAGGGGTGCGCGCAAGTGCACGTGCGTGATGCCCCAACAGTTGGTATCAGAGCCGATGGTTTGGCTAGGACTCGGTCAGCAAGGTGAAGGTGCAGGCAGCACATTGTTCAGGGGATAGGCGTAGGCGCAAGGCAACGAGCCAGGTCCAGACGGGAGTGCGGGTCCTTCGGGTGAACGATCACCCTCTATCGTTCAAGGAGAGTAGGCTTATGGCAGTGAGCCAGACCAGGTGGAGCATCGAAGGTGCGTGGTCCGCTAGATGAATGATCTAGATTAGGCTCCAGATCCTTGCCGAGGTAGTGTCCGGGAGTATCCTATAAGTCCGGATGAGGTGGAGTTATTACGGAGGTTGCGACTAGGGGGAGCCAACAACGCTGAGAATAGACGAGCCGTACACCGAGTGCTACCCACAGGATCGTGGTTGCACATGAAACTCGAGGAGAAGGAGGTGCAATTCGAGATGTTGCAGACCGGTGGATGGATTGTAGGATGTTGGGACGATTCGCACCAATGTGGAGATTATTGGAAAAGTATTGGCTTGAATAGTCCCACATCAAATAAGGAGGAGTCGTTACAAAGGTTTATAAGGAGATAATCAACTCCCTAATAGCAACGAGGCCTTTTGGGGAAAACCCCACAGCACCTAGGCCTAGATGGAAGCCCTGACTTGATACGTGGTGATTAAGTTAGGGAAATTGTTGCTATGTATAGTGGACCAAGGGGTGTGCTTGCACGTGCCTGTGCACGACGCCCAAATTCTCCATAGAAAGAATACATATATTACATATTAGTATAAACTAGTTGGCATATGAATTTGAGACATCATCAAAATCTTTTGGAGTGCATGTGTACTTAATACAGTGTGATTGGCTTATGCACCCTAAGCATTTTCCTTGATAGATAGTATCATAAAGAGTATTTGTGTACTATTTTAACTACTGTTGACTTGGAAGGGTAACCTTAATCACTTTTAGTTAATTAAACAAGTTAGTTAGAGTAAATGGTATGTATTTGAAACTGTCTGTAGGTCAGCAGAATTTTGATTTAGGGTTAGGAAGGGTATTTTTAGGATTGTGGGATTTCTTTTAATTTTTATTATTTGTAAATCTGGAGGGAAATAGTTGGGTTGTAATTAGCCAAATTGGGTTTGGAAATATGGTAGTTGTTTGTTGGATAATTTGTGTTCAATTTTTGGTTCAAAATTTCTAGAAGATGTGAACAATAATGTTCGAAACTTGGTGGTGATGGGATGACTAGTGGCAAACCTTGGAGGGATGGGTATTGTTGCATGCATAGTTGTAATATAATTAAGTTGGTTCATAATGGTAATCTTTGTTGTACACTTAATCATGCACTCGATGCTTTAGTTCTAAGATTAGTAATGTTCTTTTCCACAACTCCAAAAACAATTGTTTTAGTATACACACTTGCTTATATATGTGTGATATAATTTTGGCTATGCAGACTTGCTTGCATATTGGGTACGTCGTTCCATGTGAGTTTGGTGATACTGTAATGTTTAGAAAATACTTGTCATGGATCGAACTTCGGATGTGATGACATGACACTCGATGTGACACCCCACTTGGGTCATGTATGCTCCGAGTAGTTTCGAAGGCAAGGGAGACACACTTGGGTGAGGCGTGTTCGGCACAAGAGAAGAGTGCTATTGTGGAAAAGAAGTTAAAAACTAGGAAAGTAATAAAAACCTTGAATTTATCATAACATGAAAATTTGCATGGATTATTTTATGTATTAAGATTGCCTTGAAGGAAAAAATTAATAGCTCATTCGATCATCGAATGAGAACTATATGTCTTCCTTAAGGTGAAATGCATATTATTTAAATGCTATTTAATTGTGTAGTTGTGTATTGATTTGTAAGTTTGCTCACACCAGTATTCATATACTGACCCGAATTTTTGTATTGTTTTACAAATTTGGATGCGTTCTTAATGACCGCAGTCCCAGAGACTTACGAGGGTTAGTTGGAGCGTGGAGATGTTTCTAGCTGCATGGTGGTAGTTGAGGATTTGACACATTCCGTTAGACTTTGGTTTTATTGTTTTCCTAGGTAATTAGATGTAGGACCTACTTATTACTGCTCGGATTTTGAGTCAAGCATTTATTGAGATTGATTAATGTAATTCATTTTAATTATTCATTTTGTGGCTTAGGTATGATAAATGCTAACCTTATTTTGAGAGGAAGAATTTAAGGAAATTTATTATTTTATATATTGCCTCATGTTTGTATCAATTAAATTGTTCCTGTTGTGCCTTAGTTTTTGGACAATATATTAATTTAGGTTGTTTAAAAATCGGGGCGTGACATTAGAAGACAAAGAAGAGTGACACAATCTTACTAAGAACAAAGTCTTACTAAGAGCACAAAAAGTCTTTTATTGAGGGTTTGTGACAATGAATGCCCTCTCCCCTCCCCCAATTGGCGAACTTATACTTTTGAAAAAAGAGAAATCTATTGGGCGACTTTTGACTCTACCATTAGTAAATGAGATTTGGTAGAGTTCTTGGCTAAGCAACAAAAAAAGGCAGCGACTATTTGGCACCACAACTTACTCTCACCCATAACACCCAATTTATTTTACATGTTCACCCACACCACCCATTTAAACCACTATTCATCTTCTAATTCTCTTACCCCCTCTTATCAAGAACAAGAACAATGGAAACAACATGGAAGGGGGTAGCGAAGAAGGGGGCGATCGACTGCGAGGGAAGGTAAGAGATGACCGACGACAACGAGAGATAAAGGAGATGGAGCCACAACCACCGTCGCCCATTCTCCATCTTCTTTCTCTCCTTCCCCTTTCCATCTTATTATTCTTCTCATTCCTCTCTCCTAGTTCTCCCTCTATCACTTCTTCTCCCACTCTCTCTCAGTTCCCATCTCTTATTCTCCCACTCCCTCTTCTTTTCACACAGATCGCCGCCCCTCTCCTTCTTCTCATTCTACTATTTTTTTTTTCGCTTTCGCGATGAACCGTGTAAGGATGGTCCCTACTCGCATGGGATACTATGAGGGCAAAAAATTTTGACCCTCACCGAGCTACCTGGGAATGGGAGACTCGCAGTCGCGGAGTCACTTAAATTTGTCTTGTAAAGAAAATAGGGTATTGTCCTGACCTTCGACCAACTTTGACACTCAATTGAGATCGATTCTCAAGGTTATTAAAGCACAAAAAATGTAGTTCACTGAGTTATCTAATGAATAGAATTTGAATCACTTGAAAATACTTTGAAATTAAAAAGTTATGGTTATTTTGCAAAAGTCACTCAAATCTGTCCGGTAAAGAAAACATGGTACTGTCCCTAACTTTTGGCCAACTTTGACGCCCGATTGATATCGATTATCAACCTCATCAAACAAAAAAATGTATTACAATAAGTTATGTAATGAGCACAATTTGAATCACCTGAAAATGTTTTGAAATGAGCAAGTTATGGTTATTTTGCTACAGTCACTCAAAACTGTTCAACAACGACCAAGTCACAAATGATCAAGTGAATGTAAGGCTCCCACTTGAATGATCCTATGCAAGTTTAAGTCTCTCACTCGCATTGCAGTGGGTCATGCGAGTGAGAGACTTACACTAGCATAGGATCATGCAAGTGGGAAACTTACATTCGCATGATCCTTTGCGACTTGGTTGTTGCTGGACAGTTTTGAGTAACTGTAGTAAAATGACCATAACTTGCTCATTTCAAAACATTTTTAGGTGATTAAAATTGTATTCATTAGATAACTTATAGTATTACATTTTTTGTGTTTTGATGAGCTTGATAATTGGTCTCAATCGAGCGACAAAGTTGGTCATAAGTCAGGACAATACCCTGTTTTATGTTTTGCATGAGTGCTAGGTTGTTTTGGAAAGAGATGAGAAAATGGGAGGTCGGCAATGCAGCCGTTGTGATGGCCACCATCGCAGCTCCATTTCTTCTATCTCTCGCCATTGCGCGCTTGATTGATGAACACTTTTGGGTGAGTCGAATGAAAGTCGAATGGGAGAGATTGGAGGAGAGAGCGATAGTTTAGTTGGGAAAAGAATGGGATAAGGAGATTTTGATCGAAAAAGAGGGAGATGAAGCTTTCAATCGAAGAAGAGAAGAAGTTAGGAGAGAGAGGGAGCTTTTAATCGTTTGAATTTGGGAAGGGAAAAAGAGTTAGATTTTGCCTTTTATGGGTGGTGTGAGAGAACTGTATGTGAGTGATGGTAAGTTGTGGTGCCAAATAGTCGCTAAAAAAAACATATTGAGATGCTCTAGGTTGTCTAAACTCCTGATTTAGTTTTCACAGTTTTCACCGCCAAGTAGTACACTGGTTTAATTCTAGTGGTGGCTCTTACTGAAATTTGGGTGCATTTAACACACTATTCCACTAGGGCTCGCTCTTTCCCTCGCTCCCTAGAATTAGCGATTAGGGATAGTAGTCAAATTACCGTAGAATACCATATTCCCTTTCTCCTCTTCTCTCCTTGACGTCCGCGTGCTGCAACTAAAACACCACATCCCCAGCCACCACTCAATTCTCCCTCCTATTTCCATTTTTTTTCTTTTCTTTTCTTATGACCTGAAAAAACTCTCCTTTGTTCTTCGCAGAGAGGAGAGACATTGTGACCTATCTCTCTCTCAAAAGCTTAACCCCATTCAAAATCCTCAACCCCACGACTTCTGCATTAGAGCTCATAAACCCTAGCAAAACCCTGATACGTATGCACACGTTGTTTGACAATGGAGGAAAGGAAATCAATGTCTCTGCGTGAATTGTTCGATAGTGTTGTTCGCACTCAGAATAATAGCTTTGTGCTCAGCAATAACAATGAAGTAGATCGTATGGTGGAAAAGAAAGTGGAACCACCTGACGATGCGTATAAGCAAGGTGTGTTCTTAATTTGTTCCATTCACTATATCTATTGCTTCTTCGTTTATATTGTTATTATTTTATTGCAAATGTAAAGTTAAAAAAAAAACTTATTTGTTCCGTTAACCTTCGAAAATGCTCCTCCATTTTACGACATTAGCGCCCAGGGGCCTAGGCGGTTTTAGGTTTAATATTAGAACTTTAATAATTTACAAAAATTAAGCATAATACCTATTTTTGGGAAAAGCAAAATAAAATAATAACACAATCAGCCTTATTTTAAAAAAAAAAAAAAAAAACCCCCTCCCAGACTCTCCTAGAACCCGCCTAGGCGCCTACCCGATTTTTCACCCTACCCAGCCATTAATCTGGCCATTTCTCTAACGCCTAGGCCGTTTTTTAGAACACTGACCTGGAGTGATGTGAGATTAATCGGAATTTATCAATGAGTAAACATTACTTGTCACAATTTAGGAAAATTTATAACAAAATTAAGAAATCAATGTCAAATAAAGGTGCGACTCCATATTCTATAGTTTTGCTTGATATTCTTTTGGTCGTTCTCTTTTTTCTTCATATATATATATATATATATATATATATGTATGTATTTCTTCTTTCTTTCTTTCTTTCTTGCCTCTTCACACACTCTTCGTATTACATTATGGCTACGTATTGACAAGGTTAAGGAAAAAAAAAAAATTAAAAACTTTTTTTTTCTCATTTAGTCATTTTTTATAACATATTGTCATGGACCGATTGATCGGTGAGTTATGAAAGGGATTAATCAAGATTAATCGGTCAGAAATCACCGACTACTCGACCAAGGGATTATTCAAACGGTTAATTCAAAACTCGTAACGCTCTGCTAGCGAGAAGAAATTAATCGGAGATAATCGTTGATTAATCACCAATTTAATAACATAGGCTATTGTAGTTATTATTACTAAGTTATTAACATGCTATTTATTGCCTCAGCTAAAGGGCAACATTGCACATCTGGGAAGCGTCAAAATATTTTTATATAGGAATTTTCAGAAGTGAAGCAATAGATGCAAAAATTAGAGCTTAGGAGCTACAACACCTTAGAGATAGAGCTTCAAACAACCTAGCTCCATTTACCCGTCGGTGACTCAAAGAACTGTACAAGTTTCCCAATGTTTGATAAAAACATTTGGTTCCTAATCTTTACGCTTTTCGAGGACCAACTTTCAATTATGAAGAGATCCACCCAAAACTCCAACCACGTAACAGAGTTCTCGAGGGTCCAGTATGCCATCTGCCAAAAGTTTTAATAGTGGCTGAACAAACCACAAATTCCATGATAAGGTCCATGACTTTCAAATTAAGGGTTTTGTGATACCCACTACCATAGAAATTCTTTTATATTGCGTAGCAGGGAAGACCTTATGATGAACAGGATATGTAGGCCTTTTATGTACCATCTCGATGTGACATATATGGTTCTCTCAATCAAAGGCGACGAGTTCCTCATGATTAGGATCCAGCAGGGATGATTTCGAATGTTTTTTTTTCGTATTATGAAAAAATTCAACTTGATGGAGTCAACTGTTAAAGTATACATCACATCTTAATTACCAATCTTCTTGAGAAGGAAGTCTGTATGGTTAGCAAGGTATGACAGGTTGAACAAGATTCTGATTTTAAGGCGACTGGAGAGGATGAATATGCATTGCAATCTGAAGAACTCCGCCTAGGTTCCTCTTAATCTACCATGCCTCCTGCCTTGACTACTCTGTTTTTGGAAGAGATGTATTGAAGCTTAGATATGTGCACGGGCAGAAAGTTTAGAAAATATCATTTATTTTATTATCTGCCACAAGAATATTTCTATTTCAAATTGATAATATTAGGGGCAGATCAGGGATTATGAATACGGTCGAGGCTACAACTTTTGCAATCATTTAGCGAGCTGCCTGCATATGAATTAAATTTGAGCTTTATGCGGTTTAAAGAGAGTTTTCCCCTTTCATTTTAATTATCTCAATTTGGTGATTTCTTTTATTGGGTTCCACCACAATATACGTCCCAGACCAAACTTACAAAACTCTTGTCCATATCCAAACATTTAACAACACCCTAAGGGGGGTGTATTGTATCTGGATTTTGTGGGCAATTTAATAAATTCCATGGATTCTGAAAATTCAAGTGTATTCAATTTGGATTTTAAAAAGTCCACAAAAGTCTAGGGGTATTCAATCAGGATTTTAAAAAGTCTTTCTGAAATCCACAAAGTCTAGAGGTATTCAATATGGATTTCAGAAAGTCCACAAAAGTTTTAGGGTATTCAAAATATCATTCATATTTATGGATTTGGAAAATCATGGATTCTCATGGACTTTGTAGTGTTAGGTATAAATAACAAAGTTCAATAGTTTGCCACCTCCATATCAAAGATTTCAACGTGATAAAAAGTCTGTGAATACAATCCAACTCCCCGATTGTGTAAGCATGGGAAGCCATGTATTGTTCACCTATTGAACAATGGCCCAGAGAGCAAAAAAACCCTCGAGTTTCTCCAAGAATTTATAAGAACAAATAGTTTCTTAAGAATTTATAAGAATTTTTAATCATGGGTGTTACATTATACACACGTTAAATGGAATCTCGTCCCGAGATTCGAAAGGTAAGAAAGTTAACTGAATTTCGAAAAATACTAGTTCTCAAACAAAAGAAGATTCTAAAACACAATTTCAATTGAATTTTAGAAACATAAATTATTTATTGTTATTGGAAAAATAGGGGTGTTACATTATATACAACTCAAAAGGAATCTCGTCCCGAAATTCGCGAAGAGTGTTAAGTGAACACTACGGATATCAAAACCCAAAAAAAAAATACGGAATAATGTCACGCAAATATTGACATTATAAATAAGATTGTTCGCGCACACACAAGTCAATGAAGCCTCATAATGAGTTTCACGAAGAAAACAAAACAAAACTAAAGTCTTCAAGGTTCGCCCTTGTCACTTCATCCTTAAGACTTATACACTCCTACACACCCATATCCACATTCCGAGGATCACCTAGACTCTACCCCAGCCTAGGCTAACCAAATGCTCTGATACCAAACTGTCACGCCCCGATTTTCGAGAAAAACGAAATCCTAAAATCCACGTAGGATTATCCGTTTCCCCAAAACTCAGGACGTGAAATTCAATAACGACAGAAACATTTAGCAGCAATGACAAAAATATAGTTTAGAAAAATAGAACAAACTGAAATTTTAACAAAACTCTAACCAAGAAAACGGATGTTGCTAGCCCCACTAGCGAAACTCCCGTATCACTGCTCAAAAGTCTCTGAACCTGAAAAGCTAATCGGCTACATTCCCAAAGGAATGTACCCAAGAAGCAAAAGCTCACTTGGGTCAGCAATAAAGCTGGTGTGAGAAATCTTCATCCCAAAAATAAATAAAATCGCACGTGACAAACATCAAGCGAAACACAAACAACAAACCATCACACCAATAGGTAGTTCCTCAATGAGGCAAAGGTGTGATGCAAGAAAACACAGTCCAAAGAATTTAGTTCCTCAACGAGGCAATCATATCATCATCGTAATATGTAAATATGCATTTACCTGTACTTACCCTATAGGAGTTGACTATGGCAAGTCGGACCTGCAGAAATATTAGTGGACTTGCCATCCTGCATAAAAAGAATTAGAAACAATGCAACGTCATTTATTCTTTTTATTTGAATTCGGTTCATCTTTTTAACGGATTGATCACTTAGACGATACCACATTCGCACCACCTCCGTGCCGAACATACATGCCCGTATGCCTCTCTCATATAAAGGAGGACTACTCCGTCATCCATGTCCAAGTGGGGACATCACATACAGACATGCATCGCGGATACCCCTAACTATATGAGTACCAAAAGCCACCCTTGGGCTATCAATATGCATAAACTCACGTCACATTTTTTATGGATAAATATCAAAGCCTATTTTAGGCATACAAACTCACCACATTTCCGCAAGACTAACCCGAAGGTTATTTTAGTTTCTCTAGTAAGAAATGGGTGCCCCAACTCCGCAAGACGACCCACTGGTCATTTAGTTTCTCTAGTAAGAGAGGAGAAATAATAAACAAAAGAGATGTGGTAGTTCTAAGTGATACAAGTCCAAGTGGCTTATATTTTCAGAAATCAAGGTTTTCCAATATCATTTATTTTTCATAATTCAGAATTCTTCCACAATAACATTTTGTCATACATGAATTGATTCACAATCTATTCACCCACATTTTTGGGGAAAACATAGCATATTCATTAATCATGCTATGTAACAATATGGCAATCAAGCCACTCCTTGATTCAAATATCCAAATTCTTCATAATGCATAAACAATTCAATATGCATACAAATCTCCAAATTTATCATAATGCATTAATATTCATCAACCATTCAAACACCAACCAAACAAAGTCACACCCAATCAATAAAATGGTAAACATGGGTGACCCCCAAACATGAACCCAGCAAGCTAGAAAAATCTCACACATCAAACAGATCAACAATATTGGAGATCAAGCGTTTGCAACACAAAACACCACAAATAAGACAACCTCATTCTCAAACATGTCTAAAATCTCACAATTGGATTACCTGAAATGAAACTCGTCATTTCCATACAAGCAATATACATACAGTATACATATACACCAAATAACACAAAACTTCCAATCGCACATTCAGAGCTATTTAATAGACATAGCAGCAAATATAGAATTCAACAGTAAAGAAACAAGGGTTTTGCAAGAATCAGGAAATAAGAAAACTCAAAGAGAAAGAATGAAGAAAACTCACTGAAATTACAAATTGCAAAGGATTGCGCAGCCAACGCTATCGTCCCATCATCCTAGCATAAATCCACCATCTCAATGCTCGATTAGTACGTCGGTCGCATCAAGTATGACGAAGTGACAACAAGCCAAACGTTCCAAAAAAAAAGGGCCTTATCACATGTAGACAAAAATTGCCACGTCACAGGGAGTAGGGTATCAAATTGAATCACCTAGATAAGAAAACAGTCTCAACACTAAACCAAGCCTGTCATAGAACACGAATTACATATCTTATATGATTAGAATCAAGTGCACAAGTTATGCTCTTCCATTGGATCTGCTTAACTCCCATGTCTTTTGATCACTCAAGTGTCATCAAATAGTTACTGAATCCTTTTTATGATATCATTCCTCGATCTCAGCAAACATTCCTTCCATGTCAGAAAAATAAACCATTGCAATTGACTTTCGCCTTGACTGAATTCCCTACAAGAACAACACCATACACTTCTAAAAATACATAGACATTCACTCTAGTAAATTCACATATCTGCTGGTAGTTTCCTAGTATTGCACCTGATAGAGCATAGCTTCTCTTTTTACGGTCTTATAAAACTTTCAACCAAATATGGTCAACAGGTGCACTCATATAAAACTACAGAAAACACATCCATTTAAGATATCTGTCCCTAGTTATTGTGGGCGACATGCACCTGATCTCTACATCCTTGTAAATAATGTAACCCAGATAAAGATAATGATAACTTCAAGGAATTTCTTGCCAACAATTCTTGTTGTAACATCAAACCAAATTATGGTTCACTTACTCTTCTTACTTCAATTTATTCTAAAGACTTCCAACTCAAACCCAAGCTCCTTTTGAAAAAGCCCCATTTATAGTCGTCTTGACTAATACCTCATCCGCAAATAACATACTCCACATTTCACAGAATTGGTTAAAAACCCAAAAGGAGTAAGCTTTTATAACAGAGAGATGCAAAGAAACATGTTATAAACAAGGTAAGAGAGTACCCATTATGAAGCAAGAGATAGTGATGAAAACCCAGATCACTAGAACACACAATTGAGATCATATAAGTAAAGTTTGTTCTTGAAATTAAGTGAGAAAGTGATTTTAATAAAGGACTAAGAAACAAATCTAGAGGGGATTGAATGAGAAAACTCACAAATTCAGTTAATCTCCACTCGAGCTTCCATGTGCCTACATTCGACATCCAAGCACTTGGTCTATGTTATCATCCCATCTAACCCCAATTTGTTCACCAAGTACCAGCAGCTCATTGGACATCCAGTATCAATACTCGCATCCAACCACACTTGTGAGAACCCCGAAATCAATGCAGTCCAAGAACAACATCTTGCTCAGGTATCTCCTCAAACAACTTTGTAGCAGACCCAACAAACCCACACTTAACATACAAGTTAACCAACGCATTACTAGTGAACCTATCCAAACAAAAGCCACACTTAAAAATCAACGAATGCACCTGCATTGCTTCAAAAACTTGCAATGTCGCCGCAAACTCATTTAAAACACTAGCATAAGTAAACTCATCCAACCTGTATTATCTTACTCAAATACATCCCTGCCTCCACCATCTTTTCCATTAACAACTTCAAACCCATCCAACAACTTTCATTAATACTAACACCATTTTAACTTCATCCCAGCAACACCAACATTCCATAATGCCTCCTGTTCCACAATCACATCCACATCAACTTTCAGTCAATCAACCCATTGTTCCACCCCAAATGAATCCAATACCAAAATTCAGTACTTCACCATCACTTCCCTCGATCACCAACAACTCAGGCATGAATACCTCTTCTCACTTTTGATATCCAAATTGATATCAACATGCTCATCTACCCTATGGGATTCTGATTCCAAGACACTTGCGCTGTCTACAGCAGTAGCATTCAAATCCACATTGTTTATCATCTTATGAAAAGTCGACAAACACAACTCAATCATTGAAGCTTTAGTGTAAATCCATAGCAATAGATCTAGAAGCTTAATCGAAGCCTCCACCCTAACAAACCCATCAATCAAATAATCAACAATTCCATTTAAGTTACAATGAACAACCTTCTCCATAACAGAATAAGCAGAACGCATCAAACCATTCTCAACAAGAATTTCCAAAATAGTACAAAACACAAATTCAGACCTTTTGAAGTCCGGCTGGATCTCCGCCCATCGAAAGAATCTCAAAGCCAAAATGGGTCTTTGTCGTATCGAATTAAGAACAAGAAGAAACAACTCCTGGTCCAAGATTACAACTTGAAACTGATAAGAGACGCGAAAGCCTGGCGTGAAAGCTCTTGGGTCTGGACAAGAAACGAGACGCAAATGCCATGATCGATCAATAGGAGGATTCGATTAGGTTTTCTCTCTTCTTCTGCTTCGCAGCGCAAACGAGTGGGAGGAAGAGAGACCGAGACAGAGGGAAGCAGAGAAATCTGTTTAGGAGAGAAACATGAAGGAGAAAAGGGGAAAAGAAGGAGAAAGAAAATAGGGTTTTTCTCTTTACATAGTGTGGGTGGCTATTCGCCCCCCACTAACATTCTGAGAGCACCCGCCCTTTAACTCACCAAATAAAACCCTAATTTTGAAATTCACATTCAATTAAATGTAACCATATTTTATTTAATTAAAAAATAAAATAAATTTGTTTTATGAAATTGAGGGGTGTTACAGTTTTTGGAAGAGATGTATTGAAGCTTAGATATGTGCACGTGCAGAAAGTTTAGAAAATATCATTTATTTTATTATCTGCCACAAGAATATTTCTATTTCAAATTGATAATATTAGGGGCAGATCAGGGATTATGAATACGGTCGAGGCTACAACTTTTGCAATCATTTAGCGAGCTGCCTGCATATGAATTAAATTTGAGCTTTATACGGTTTAAAGAGAGTTTTCCCCTTTCATTTTAATTATCTCAATTTGGTGATTTCTTTTATTGGGTTCCACCACAATATACGTCCCAGACCAAACTTACAAAACTCTTGTCCATATCCAAACATTTAACAACACCCTAAGGGGGGTGTATTGTATCTGGATTTTGTGGGCAATTTAATAAATTCCATGAATTCTGAAAATCCAAGTGTATTCAATTTGGATTTTAAAAAGTCCACAAAAGTCTAGGGGTATTCAATCAGGATTTTAAAAAGTCTTTCTGAAATCCACAAAGTCTAGAGGTATTCAATATGGATTTCAGAAAGTCCACAAAAGTTTTAGGGTATTCAAAATATCATTCATATTTATGGATTTGGAAAATCATGGATTCTCATGGACTTTGTAGTGTTAGGTATAAATAACAAAGTTCAATAGTTTGCCACCTCCATATCAAAGATTTCAACGTGATAAAAAGTCTGTGAATACAATCCAACTCCCCGATTGTGTAAGCATGGGAAGCCATGTATTGTTCACCTATTGAACAATGGCCCAGAGAGCAAAAAAACCCTCGAGTTTCTCCAAGAATTTATAAGAACAAATAGTTTCATGTGACGACTCTGACCACAGTGAAAGTAATTGTTGATGAATATTTACATTCTCGCCAATCTAACCTCGAGTGATCAATAATGTCAAAAGAATGCTACTGAACTGGACTAATGGAATACAGAGCTATGAAAAAGAGGGGAAAACCAAAAGGGAAATCTAAAGTAATGGACTGCAACACATTTTAGGTATACCTAGATCCAGTGTCATAGTTATCATGACAGAGGAAATTAAAAAAAAAAATCTGCAAAGAGTATGAAATTGTAACACCTATGCATCCCAACCATCCTTCCGCATCTTGAATTTATATTTTCGATCAGTAATGCTCCCATACAACTCAGAGAACTTGACAAGGCACTGACTTCTTATCTGATAATGCACCTTTGTGTTCTTGCTGATAGCCACCCCAGAGATCTTTGACATGTCAAATACCCAACCTGGCTTCACGTATTCAACTGTCCTTGATGAACTTGCATTTGCATATAGGAAATTCAATAGCACATCCTCACAAATGAAGTTCTTATCCACAAAGTCCCTACTAGCCTTTGCTTCCTCACTCCAATACCTTTCAAATGCCATTCTACTGTCAATGAATGCAGCGCCAGTCAATATCATGTTATACCCCATGCGACTTCGGGCAAATTTCTCATTCCCGTATGTCAAGGGGCTACCTTGAATGAGTCGTGGATAGAACCCAACTATCCTATCTGGGTTCTCTCTCCATACCTTGAAACCCTGCTCCAACGCATCGCATGACATCATGATGTCGTCATCAAGCTCAAGTACACCCCGTGTTCTGATCAAATGGTCCACTTTGAACCGATTGTTCAGATGAATTTCCTCCTGAACCAGAAAATGATCCGGTAGAGAATGATGAAGATAATTTTGAATGGGATGATATTCAAACCCAAGAGCAGCAAAGAGAAAATGTTAATCAATGGAAAATGAGTATTGCTAATCAAATGTGGACAACAGCTCAAGCAAACGTCAACGTTGCTAACAATGATAATGAAGAAAGTGACCATGATCATGAAGGAGAAGAATGATCATAATACAATTTTATGGACGTTTTTACTTTTTATTTTAAAGATGCTAATTAACGACCTTTTCTTTTTTCTAGTTTTTTTAGCACATGTATCTCTCACTTTTGTTAATTATATGCGGACGTTTTTTTGTTTCATCACTATTTACCAACTTCTTTTTTATCTTGCAAATAATTAGAAATCTGTAAAAGTCGTTCATACAAAGTCCATGAATTTTCATAAATCTCTAGATAGTCTGTAGCAAAAGTCTATGGATTTAAGAAATTAGCATAAGTCCGTGAACAATTTAAAGAGTCTGTGGACAATTTAAAGAGTCCGTGAACTTTTCAAATTATTTATCAATTTCATAAGAATCCAAATACAATACACCCCCCTAAGTTGATGATAGTGAAATAAGCAAAGAGCGTAACTGTCCAACAAGGATGCACGGACTCGGACTCGGACACGGATACGACACGGCGACTCGGCAATTTTCAAAAAAATAGGACTCGGCGACACGGTCAAACTTATTTTTTTAATATATTTTTTTGTAACTCATATGAACATAAAATTATAAATAATAATAGTGAACAATCCATACATATCAATAAAACATTCATTCATTCAAAATTTCAAATGCATCATAAAGTCAAGCTCAAGTCATACTCATAAAGCATAAGCATTTGAGAATGTAAAAACTCATTATTTGCAATATTGATTCACTGATTGAAATACTCATTCTTTGCTAATGCTAATCTACTTTTTTTTATTCTTTGCAGTTGAAGTACAAAAATCAGCAGAAATTAGAAAATCAGCATAAAAGAAAATCAGCAATACTCATTGTTTTATTCTACAGTTCTACTAGTGTTGGAAGAACACACATCCTCAAATATCAGAGACACAGAGAGTCTCATATTCATGAAATCATTCATGAAATCAGAATATGAAAAAACTTTTGAGGATGTGTGTTCAATCAGACATGAATCAGAGCAGAACAAAATCAGGATGTGTGTTGCAATATCAGCACAATACTCATTCAAAAAAGAAAAAAAAAATCAAAGCAGAAAAGAAAATCAGAGATGAATCAGAGAAGAAATCCGAGAAGAGAATGATGCATAGACTGATAGAAGAAAATCGCAGAAATTTTTTTTGAAAGAAGAAAGGTACCTGCTGAGGACGACATCGTCTCCTTCCTGCGAGCTCCCTCTCTCTCTAGCTCCGTCCAGCGACCACCCTCGATCTATCTCTATGTCGAAATCGACCGAAATCGATCGAACCCTCTCTGTCGATCAAACCCTCTCTCTCTGTCGATCGAACCCTCTCTCTCTCCCTCTCTGTCGAAATCGACCGAACCCTCTGTCGATCGAACCCTCTCTGTCGAAATCGACCGAAATCGATCAAACCCTCGAGTCTAGTCCCTCTCTGTCTCTGTTCTCTCTGCTTTCTCTGCTCTCTCTGCTCTCTGATTAGGGTTTGTCGGAGGGAGGAACCGAATGATCAAAGAGGAGGAGGGATTAATAGCACCCGACCGAGTCCGGACCGTGTCTGACCGAGTCTTGATCGTGTCTGGACCGTGGTCAACGAATTTTGACCGTTGACTACGTGTCCAATACGTGTCGGGCGCGTGTCGAACGCGAATCCGTGTCCGACACGTATTTGACTCGTGACTCGGAGGTTTTCCGAAGAGTCGGTGCATCCTTGCTGTCCAATGAAATCCTCATAGTAAACTTCCCTATATTACATAACATATCCAACACCAATAAATGTCTCGTAATTTTTTTTTTCTTGATAAACAAATAACAAATGCAACTATAAGCGAGAAAACCATAGAGTGAAAAAAGTGGAGTACATATCAGATTAACTAAAAAGCACACCAGCCTAATTAAACAACAGCTGTTGTGGATCTCTCTTTTTCACTTCCAATATTCTCAGATTTCTTTCTTTCCATAACAATGTGAGAGATACAATTATCAGTCGGTCCCAAATCCAATTTTCCTTCAATAAGAATGTTCTATCTTTCCATCTAGACACCCATTGAAACGTATATTCTACTTCTTACATACTAATTTTTGTCTATCATCTTCCTATACATAATTTTGGGTTTTTGAGATTGGCATTCAACTCCTATGAATCAGATTGGGATAAAGTTTTTAAAAATTAAAAATCAGCAAGAAGGTTCGGGCTACATTATAGGATCACCACTCAAGCTCATATTAATTCACGTTTCTTTCAAATAAAATAAACATATGGTTGACAACTGAAATTTCAAGTATAAGCATATTTAGGGTTACTTGGATTTGTATCTTGTAACTACATGCACGTGCCTAATAACAATGTTCAAGTATGTCCTGTTACAATAGGAAGTTGTAACCTATCTACAACTACAAGGAATTGAAGTGTTAATCAAACCTCCACCCTCGCCCCTCCCCCCGCGCGTAAAAATATCGTGGTATTAGGTATCAGTAAAAATGCCCCTTATTGTCTTAATCTAGTGAAACAAAGCTTCCATCAGTGAAGAAAATATCCTCGATTCATTTGTGAAGAACAAGAAAGAAGCTACCTTAACGGTCAAGAGAACTAGTGTGGCATGTCTCTCTTGCCATTCTGTGAGATCTTGTCGGACATTTGAGACTGTAGGTACATCAGACAACTCCGGTTCATCTACACACAAGTAACAATGACAAAACAAACTTCTTTAATGTTTCAGAAATCTAAGTAACATAAAAAACTCTTAAGCACACAAATTTAATATAAAATGTCATTGGTTTTCAAAGAAAGAATATCGTAGGAAACAACAACTTTATTGAAAAGCAAATAACTTCATCCCACCTCTGACATATCCTCTAACAACTGAAGGGCAGAGAAGTTAACTAAGAAAGGATGCTAAAATTGACTAATTTCTGAAATGTTTGCTATACAATGATCAACATGAATCCAACTGCAAAACTACTGAACTGCCACACAGCTAAACCGACCATGGGTTAAAATAGTTGCAAAATAGTAATGAATAAAACCCAAATTACCAACTGGATCCAGATATTATACAGCAAGGGCAGTCCCAACATGTACGTGTTAATTGGAAGGAATTTAAAGAGTTTTAAGAATGTTGTAAAAGATTAAATTCCACAAATATTCACAATATTACACATAAAGGTAATAATAACAATGGAGAAGTGGAACATGGAAGAATGAAGAAGTCTGAGAAAGAAAGGGGGAATATGAAACAAAGAAATATTGTGGCAGTGCATATTCGATCAATCTGAACTGAAGAATTCCGTGACAGTGAAGAAACACGCCAAATCACTATCTATAGAAAACTTAGATACAAGGTTTTAGCAACAGCCAACCTTTGGAATTTCATTTTTTTGGCATTTAAGTATCTTAGAGATTCTTTAGTCCTAACCTTGTATTCACACTCTTACCTGATTTTTAACAAAGTTTTTATCTAGTTCACAAGAACTATGGGCCACCCATTCTCGTGGTTAATGATGACCGACATCAAATGGAGGGGTAAAATGTTGTGCTGAATTGTTGTGGAAGTAATCCACATTACTCAAAATCAAGCCATTTCTAAATAAATCTATACACACAAAAACGGATCGAGGGGGGCTCATACGCACAAAGCACAGGACCCCCTCCCTCATGTGCACTAATCTGGACCGTTAGATCTATTGGACGGTGTAGATTCATGGATTTGAAATTTTTTTTATTTCAACCAATACAAACCCATCATTTCCATCTTCATCTACTTGTTCAACTGCCTTCAGATATCGAATTTAGAATCTTCAGAGATAGATTCTTTATTTAGGCGCATGGTTTACATAGAAAATATGAATATTTCTTCATTAAGCAGCAGTGAGAAGATGATGAACTGAGTAAGTAGTGGTGGGGTATGGATTGTGAGGTGCAAGTTCATCTAGGAATGAATGAGAAATCATCAAGCTAGGGGCTGATGTCTTGGCATCGAGTAAGGTTTATGTGGACAAATTGAAAACCAATACCCATGTTTCTCAAGAGATCGTCAACACAAACCCCTTTCTCTGAGATCGTGTTCTTCACTGCTCCATCTTGATCACCAAATGGGAGATCTGCCTAGGAATTAAGGAGGGTCCAAGTGCTAAAAATAGGTGATTCTAAATAGCGAGGAAACGAGCGAGGGGGCCATCTCCATCGAAATGCGAGCCCGTGTGAATCTCGAGGGGAATGGGTCAAACCTCACTCGCTGCCTAGCATCAATCGCTAAAAATTGTGAAATAAAAAAAATTCAAATCCACAGATCTAGATCATTAAATCATGGTCCAGATCTGTGCGCATGAACCCTTCCTGCACTTTGTGCGCATGGGCACCCGGGACCCACAAAAACAACTCAACAGGGAAAACGATGTCCATAAGAAGTTGCAAATTATAACCAGAATCTACTAGTGTATCAAACTGCAGGTAATTAATCTGAAAATTCAAAGTTTTAATAAGTTTCAATCAACCTAAGAAATCACAGTGATGCAATCAAGTCAGAATTCTTAAAAAAAAAAAAAAAATGAACCTTCATTCCAAGTTACCTTCCATGGGGAAATCTTGAAAAGTGTAGTGAGTAATCCCTTTTTGTTCTCTAAGATCATCAGTGACACCAAATGCTAGTAGATCCTGAGAAGACGGAGGAGAGGCTATGGTAGAAGAGGAAGAGGGATGGAAGAGATTAATGGGTTCGATCCCTTTGGCTAAGGATTTGATCTGATCAGCCCGTTTCAAGGCTTCAACCTTGATCTGATCTGCTTTCTTTGACGCCTCTGCAGCGATTATGTCTTTGGATTTCTTTGCGATTTCAGTGACAATTACAGAGAATTTCGAAGCCTCTTTCGTGAGTTTTTGGGATCTCGGCTTCTTCTGCAAAGCTTCTCGCTCTCCCCTAAATATCCATTTTGATCTCTCTCTCTGAGTCTCGCTAATAAACTTTTCAGAGTCTAAATTTGGTTATACGTGTATGTATCTTCTCCTCGATTCCTTTCCCTTTCTCTGTGCTAAGTTCCGTAGTTGTTGACGACGTTAACGATTTTATGCATTTGATTTCACAGAATCACCCTATTCACAACATAACTTTCTTTGAATTAGAGCATCTCCTGTTGTAAAAGCTAAATTTAGGGTCCCATATTATTATTATTATTATTATTATTATTATTATTTTTATTTTTTTTTTAAAGCATTCCATCCACATCTCCTTATTTTAACTTTTTCATTATTATTTTAATATATCTTCAACTTTTCTATACCAATTTAATTTCAATTATATTATTATTAATTTTAATTTAATATAATTATATTAATTTAGAGCATCCACATAGAGTAAATTGCAAGGCCATTTTTCAATATAGCAATTCGAACAACTTCAATAATTTATTTATTTTTCTTTTTTTGCTTATCCATTTTTAACCTTTAGGTGGGGCCTTAACCAAAATTTCACTTCCGTAAAATTAACATATATTTTTCTCCTGAAACAAGGACGTTAGCAAATGAAAGAACATTCGGAAGATATGCAAGAGATTAGAGATTAGAAAAATATTCATATTATTGCCATGTGACTCAAGCTCATCATTGTAACCATCGTCATGCCCCTCATTCCCAACAACATCTTCAGCGCCTCCACCTTCCATACTATCCACAATAGCAAGCGTGATAGCTAGTTGTTTTATTTTTATCCTCCTCTTCTTTCAACCCCTTGGGGCCACCCTCCTGTCCTTCTCAGCTTTACGACTCTGAATTGCCATCTCCTTATGTTAGGCCTTTGCCTTTGAGCATATATTTCGTTTGCAACACGGCTAAAGAGAAATCACAACAAAACTTCAAATAGAAAAAATCCTACAAAAAATGAAATAAATCAAACCAAAAATCAAAATATAATGAATCTTGCATCGCATCAACTAGAGTGGACTTTAATATTCCAACACCGCCACACCCTGACAATCAAAACCCAACTTATAGAAAATCAACAATAACAAAAACTCGTTGAGAATGAGAAAATATATTTGTTTACACTTTATAAATAGAAACAATGGCTTGATCATAGTAGTGATTAAGAAAGGAGGTAGATTATTATTATTAGCAGTTCTCATTACTCGAGTCGAATGATGAAGTCGATGAACAATATTGTTAGAAATGAAATAAAAAGTAAAAAATTAGACTTCGATGTCATTGGCAAAGTTTGCAATGAAATGCAGCATTATTGAGAAGAAAATAAACAATAGTTATCTTAAAGTTGATTAAATGAATAGGTTAGAATTGATTATCCAAATATTTGCAAAAATTCCTTGACTGTAGTGATGAAATTGTGACAAAAAAAAAACATGATAAATCATGAAGCCATATATTAATAGTAATGGAACTATGCGCAAAGTTTCCTCCCGTGATATGAGTACCACCCCTTCATCATTTATACTACCCCAAACATCATAAACTACTACTACTGACCCAAATTTCATTAAATTAATTATTTGCAAAGTTTAAATCTACTATAATCAAAGAGGAAGACTATAAATTATCTCAATGATATCGATTGTAACGAATGCGACATAGTTCAATGCGTTAATAGTAATCTAACTGTGACACAGTTCATAGTGTGAATAGCAATGTCACCCGTGGCTTATAAAATAATATTTAGGAAAAATAAGCAAGATCAGTAAACCAACCCATATCACCAAAAGGATTATTAACGACATTCTCGATGGCATCGTAGATAATGTCCTACTTTCTCAAAAGAAGATTATTCAGCGGAAGTAGAAATTGGAATCCATATATAAAATTAATGAAATTCAGTCCCCCACCATGATTAGAACATTTTTTCTGTTATTTTCACATCATGTTCTGGTTAAAGATATTTTTATGGTAACCTACTATTATCCGGGTGAGACATTTGAAGAAATACTTGAAATAATCCACATTTTCTTGATTAGATATTTGAAGAAACGTTTGAAAAATTGGCAATCTAATTAGTGAAGTTGAACATCAAGAAAGCAAGGAAAAAGATATTTGAAGATCAAGTTGGAAAAATTAATAACGAGATGACGGAAATAGACAAGGCGGAGAAGAAAAATTGTTGTTGCTTTAAAACATGTTATAAGATAATGTGTTGCAGACATAAATTATCCCTATGATTGGGCATTGTACTAACATTCTACTTGGCTATCAATGTCAAAGCATGGTGAGAAAATATTTCATATTTACCATTAAGTTTAGTTATAGAATTTGAAAGTGTGATTTCACCACACAATCTTCACATTAGAAGGTTGAACGTAAGGGAATCTTTATTGACTAGTTAGTTGAAGATGCAAATTCATTTATCTATGTGGATTTTGTAAATCATATTGGATTGATGAATACAAAGGAAAAAAAATGAACGACCTGAACTTCCAAATTTCAGTGTCGGCTACCCATGTGATGTCTCGTCACGAGGTTGCAAAATCACACATTTTTTTTTTTGAAAAAGGTTACATTCTTTTACATAGGAGATAGCGTCTTATGGAACAAGGACGTTAGCCAATGAGAAAACATTCATAAGATAAACAAGAGATTAGATATTAGGGAGGAATTCACATCATTGTCATGTCACTCAAGCTCATCATTGCAACCATCATCTTGACCCTCGACCCCAACAACATCTCTAGCACCTCCATCTTCTCCTCCTTCCATACCTTCCACAGCAGCAAGTGTGGTAGCTAGTTGTTCAGCTCTATCCTTCTCTTCTTTGCATCCCTCAGCCTAAGGACACTATTAATAAAAAATAATAATAACATAATCTAAAAAAAAATGTCAAACGGTTAAGGATTTAACTTACATACAAGTAAGATGAATGCTTAGTATCTACATGTGAACCCCTCGAAGTCACGAATGTTACTCGTGGCTTAGAAGGTAATATTTAGGAAAAGTTAGCAAGATTAGTAAAGCAACATATATTTCCAAAATGATTGTTAACGACATTCTCGATGGCGTCTTAATTTGGAGAATTCTTAAAATAGTGTGTTGTTGTGACTCTCCAATAAATACAAAACCTATAAAACGCTATACCAAAATCTAGCACACTAGTAAGTAGGGATTGTCCAAAACGATAGAACATTCTAGTGGAAACTTTTAGTTAAATCTAAACTAAGGACATAAGAAATACAATTTTTGAAACAATTTGGTCTAAAATCAACTATAAGCTAAAAATATTCAATTTTCAGAAAACAATCAATGGATGTAAACTTTCAAAGGAAAAGAATTCACCACCATGGTTTCATATAAGCAAAAAAAAAGTTCTTTTCTTGCCATTGAACCAATCAATTATTCTTATCAAGTCCTATAATTTCTTATCTACATAAGATGTAAATACAAGTAGGTAACAACTTACCACTTAAGGCAAACACAAAGAATCTTTCTTGTATTTATTTATGCAATATAAGCCTAGAAGAAAAGTGTGACTTTCATCTTGATGTAAAACTACAAACTCCAACTCTCCATCTAAAATACTATCAAACAATTATTAACATAAATAATAAATAGAAATAGAATAACATAGACATCACTTATATTTTAACCATGGTGGGTTCGTCTATCCCTTGAGAGGAAAGAAATTAAGCTACCATCTTAAAGAAAGAGAAAATAAAAATAGCAAAACAAAAATCAAACATTATTTATTAAGAAAAATATGGAACTTACAAGCTTATGTTCTAGAGTACTTGCTCCTAACATTTTGTTATTCTTTCTCCCTCCTTTAAACTTTTCTAGAGAGGAGAATAAAACCCTTATTGATAGACAATTACACCAAGAAATAAAATTCCTAAAACAATAAAACTCTTGAAGTCTTATAATTTGCATCAATCTTGTCATGTACTTTGAGAGTCCAACTTGTTGGGTTTAGGTAATATGATTGGTTGAGGAGATGTCGAGTTGAATTTGATTAGAAAAGGAAATTTAGTATTTCAAATGCACTATACTCAGGGATTGAGATTTTGTTTCTTACTGATCTCAAATCATACTGCAAGCGCACGATTATCTATTAATTTAGATAACGGCAAGTACGGGTTGAATCCCACAAGGAGAGCTATAAATTCGAAAAACTAATCTTTAAATCTATCTTAAAACTTAACCTAGTTAGAAATAAGTGGTTGATGAGGCGTTTGAACTAAAAGCTATATAAAACTTAAGTAAACAAATTACAATCAAATGTGTAGATACTTAGGGCTTTAGAGAGCATCGTCATGGGTTGATGGCTCTCTTAGGCTAGTCTCAAGATTATATTCTTCCAATCATAACTCATATTTAGATAGGTTCTCACATCATCTAAGAATGAAAAATTATACAATGAAGCTTATGTAATCAAACCAATTGGATAATCATTTCTAAGTATTATAAGCATGATCTAAAAACATAAAAGGAATTCATACTTAAATGAAACACCTAATATCTAACAAATCGTGTATGACCTTATACTATGATCACACTTAAAACAAAAGGGTGGGTTTGTTAGACTCATACTAGTGAAGACATATTTAGTCTATGACTTTTAGAAAGTTGAACCAAGAGCAAGAAATGTATCCATGATTATGAAAAACAAAACTTCAAATCGATTTCATTAAACATTGACATCCAAGTACATAGATTATGCTAATCACAACATTGGTCTATTTACATGAAAAAAAAATACCTTGAGAATACCAAATTGAGGCCATCCTTCCATGGGGCTCACTCACACCCTAACAGTGTATTTAGCCACTCATGGTAAACCTTAGATTTCTCATGATGATAAACATAAAGAAAATAAAATTAAAACTTACAAGTGAAACTTCAAAGCTTTTAATCTCTAACTCTCATTTTTCTCTCTTTCCCTAGTCTCTCCAAGTATACTCCAAGCATGGGGTATTAAAAGTTGAAGAAGTGTGAGATGGTGGAGTGGGAGGTGGAACAAAATAAGGAAAATATAATAGAATATGGTGAAATAAAATAAGAAAAAGATAAAAGAATATGTTGGAGAATGGATGGTGGAATAAAATAAAGAAAAAGATAAAAAAAAAATATAATGGAATAAAATAAGAAAAAGATAAGGGAATATGTTGGAGAATAGCCAAAGGTGTACCAGTTGAGTTGGTAGAGGTGAGAGATGGTATCACACGTCACAGGTTCGAACCAGCTGACGGCATGGGTGGAGAGGGTTAAGGGTAAAATAATGTTGGAGAATGGATGGTGGAATGTGTAGAGATTTTTTTTACTATGATGAAGTTGTCATGTGGATGTCCAAATCTTCAAATTAATTTTATCGATATTCGTAGATGATGGTGCTTTGTGGGTTTTACTTCATGGACTTTGGGCTTGAAAATCTTTGGTAATGCAAGTGTTATCTTTAAATGGGTTTTGTTGTTGAACTTAGCTTTATTATGTCATTTTGTGCATATTTGATTATTAGTACAAGTTTAAGTCCTCACAATCACTAAAATAAACAAAAAAAATATCATATTTATGATCCAAGTGTCCTCATATGTTCACTAAGTTCACCAAAGCTCTTTTCCAAGTATATTTTTTGCAAAACCTTGAAAATTGTACCAGAAGAATGGCTTCAAAAACAAATTGTAGAACTAAATACTCGAAAATAATTCAAGTTTGCCAAAACAACGTACTGCTGAAAATTCCCAGACTTAACAAATCGACTTTGAAAAATCGTGTAGAGTTCAATACTTGATGAAATTCAAATCTACGAATTTCCTTGGATTTCTAACAGAAACGATTTTTCTTAGAAAAGTTATAAAAATTCATTTGGCAACCAGAAAGTTGAGGAAAGTCAAAATGAACTCAAAAATAGTACATTATCCAGATTGTGTAGATGCTACGAGAATTCAGATTCTGTTTGAACCAGTAATCCAAATTGAAATAAAAAAAAGATAATCTAGAAACTAAACAAGATGTAGAACGTGATAAAATTTTGAAACACTCAAAAAAGAATAATCAATCGGTAGAAACAAGCGTCCAACCATCAGTCATCTGTAGCAGTCAAATTCTAGCACATGTAGTCCAAGTTCAAAAAATTGATTCTCACTAAAATTTAATCCAATGAACAAATGGAAAGATGTCCTGGAAATCACAGATCATGTTTATTTACCAAAAAAATTGAAACAAATACAAACATAAAACTTTAATTAGTCAAAAAAATGCAAACATGGAGATGTACAGATTTTTCAGACTTCAAATGTTATCAAAACAATGCAAAAACACCTAAACTATGAAATGAACCTAAACTAAACTAGTTATAAGCATTTAAAATTGAATTTAAACTAATTTTCCATTGCTCTCCCAGCAATGGCGCAAAAAGTTTGATCGATATCAAATTATACCTTAAGCCCACGATTATCTATTGAGTTAGATAACGGCAAGTAGGAGTCAAATCCCAGAAGGTGAACTATAAACTCGAAAAACTAATCCATAAATCTATCTTAAAACTTAACCTAGTTAGAAAATAAGTGGTTGATGAGGTGTTTGAAATAAAAGCTAAATAAAACATAAGTAAACAAATTATAATCAAATGTAAAAATACTTAGGGCTTTAGAGATCACCACTATGGGTTGATGGCTCTCTTAGGCTAGTCTCAAGATTATATTCTTCCAATCATAACTCATCCTTAGATAGGTTTTCACGTTACCTAAGAATAAAAAATTATACAATAAAGCTCATGTAATCAAACCAATTGGATAATCATTTCTAAGTATTATAAGCATGATCTAAAAGCATAAAAGGAATTCATACTTAAATGAAACACCTAATCTATATCTATATTACAAATTAGAATGGTGTTTTTGGTGGGAGATAGACAGCTAAGATTTACCCAACATAAAGATCTAATGACCCTACACAATTCCTGATATTTCAATATCTCTTACACTCTTTCAATTTCTCTTAACCATCACTTACACTCTTTCATCTCTCCCACTTTCAATTTCTCATCTTTCAAGTATAAGTTTATTTCTTTTTTTACTAAATCTATTTTGATTTGTACTCATAAATTTACAATTGGGTTTTTGTAGTACTATTGTGTGCAATTTCAAATTTGTACATTTTATATTGTGAAATACACTTGTCCATTGTTGAAAATTTTTAACCCTATCAAACAATTTTAGTGTCGAAGGCACTAGGAATACCCTAGTATCTAACAAATCATGTATAACAATATACTATGATTACACATAAAACATTAAAAATGGGTTTGTTAGACTCATACTAGTAAAAACATCTTAGTCTAAGACTTGTAGAAAGATGAAAGCAAGAGTAAGAAATGTATCCATGATTATGAAAAATAAAACTTCAAATGATTTCATTAAACATTGACATTCAAGTACATAGATTATGTTAATCACAATGTTGGTCAAATTTACATGGAAAAAAAATACTTTGAGAATAGCTAATTGAGGTCATCCTCCCATGGGGTTCCCTAAGATGGTGTTTAGCCACTCATGGTAAACCTTAGGTTTTTCTGTGAGACAGAGACAAAGAACGACTCAAAGTCCTTTATAAATAAGGACTCGTAGTCCTTGAGTAATTGTATGATTTGCTCACAATCTAAGTGGGACTCAATGTCCTCTTTTCCCTTTTAATAGAGCAGTGTATACACAATACAATATAACATGGGCAACACAAATACAACGTGAACGTGGGAAAAGTGAATACAATGCAGTGGCAGGAACACATCGCAACAGCAGCCGTAACACAACCATCAACAACATACACAACAACAACACAACATCAATTGGCTGCAAATACAATGTGCAACGTAGCAACAACACAGCGTGAGTGCGGTGTGAAATGGGCTGCGATAAGGGCATGAAACATGCTGCGAGATCGGCGTTATTCGGTGTGTGTGTAACTTAAAACAATAGCCAAGTAGAATGATTGGAATGATTGGAATCAGGTGGGTTTGGGTGTTCTTCGTTTGCGAGTTTCGTCAAACTTTTGGTGATATTATTTGCTTGAGATTGGGTAATCTCAAGGATCGTTGTTTGACAACATTGTAATCTTCAAGTAAGTGTTTCCATATCAATAAAATAGTTACAGATTCGTCGTCCATGGAGTAGGCAAAACCGAACCACATAAATGTCGGTGTCATCTTTATTTTCTACATATTGCTTGTTGTTTGCTATTACTTGCATAGTGTTTTAGCCATTCACTTTCACCAACTAGGTCAAAGACTTGTGTTGAAATTATTTTCATTAGCAGGTATTTCCCTTACAAGTGGTATCAGAGCGCCAGTTAGTTGGTGTTTGTGTTTTGAAGGTGTCATTTAAAATAGCTGAAAAGTCTTCTTCATCGCGTGATGATGGCTACGTGAAAGTCCATGGGTTCGATATTGTTTGATTCAATGGTAGGAACAATTTTAAAGCTTGGCAGATGGATTGTAAAGATATTCTGGTTAGTTTGGATCAGATTGATGCACTAGATGAGAAAAAGAAACCATCATCAGATAATGTGACGGTTGAGGTTATTGAGAAGTGGAGTAAAATGGATCAGAAAGCATGTAGTACGAATCGTTTGTGTCTTTCTCGTAATGCGGCTTACAACTTCGCTGATGAGATGACGGCTCAGGGTATTTGGAATAAGCTTCAGGTTTTGTATCTTCAGAATGATCAGATGAGTGTGATGTACCTACAGAAGATGTTCTTCACTTTCATTTTGCAGTCAGGTAAACTCATGACTGATCACATAAATGAATTTGAATGTTTATATTCAGATTGTGTTAGTTTGGGAGCTAAATTTGAAGATAGTTAGAAAGCATTATTCTTGTTAATTTCTTTGTTACCGGAATGGGAACCGTTTGTTGATCAGATGACAATATTGAAGTAAGAAAATTTTGTGTATAGTAATATTGTTCAAGCTGTACTTGCAAAGGCTTCAAGAAAGAGTGTTTCGAATGAGGAGGTTCAAGCACATGGTCTTTCGGTAACAAGGGAAAGAAATTACAAGAGGAACGACTACAGAAAGAACCGGTCCAAATCAAAAGACAGAGATATGTTTAAGGTTGAATGTCACAAATGTAAGCGCAAAGGCCATTACATAAGGGATTGTCCAGACTTGAAAGATAATCACAATAAGCAAGAGAGTGAGAGTAAGGGCATAGTGAATGTTGTTGAGACACCGAATGTGGTAGAGGATATTCTAATCGGGGGTGACTTAGCACATGCACTGATGGCAAAATCTTATGACCATTTGTATGACAGTTGGATGTTGGATACAGGAGCTTCGTATCATATGTGCCCCGTAAGGGAATAGTTAAAATGGGTATTGCACTGTTAAAATGGGAATATTCTCACCAATAAACTGTATCATATTGCTAGGTTAAGGGCGGTTCAGTTAAAATGGGTGAATCTCAGCCTTGCAAGACAATGAGTATTGGTACAGTCAAATTCCAGTTGGCAGATGGGTTATGTAAACAACTTACTGAGGTATGTCATGTTCCAGCTATTTCAAATGGGTTGATTTTTCTCTTGGGTTGCTTGAAGCTCAGGGCTACAAGTATATTGGTGAGAATGGGTATTGCACTGTTTATTTTGGTGACAGGTTGCTTATGACAGCGGTTAGGCATGCCAATTTGTATTTCCTTCAAGGCAGTATAGTTGAAGGTAGAGCTATGGTTTCTACAGTTGTTGATGAGAAAAGCTTGACGCGCACACAGTTATGGCACATGTGATTAGGGCATGTAGGTGAAAATGGACTAAGAACTTTAAGCAAGCGAGGCTTGTTTGGTGGTGATAAAATGGCAAAGTTGAATTTCTGGGAACATTGCATCTATGGGAAGCAGTGCAGAGTCAGTTTTAGTGATGCTACTCATATTACTGTGAGGATTGTGGATTACATCCACACTGATGTTTGGGGACCCTCTAGAGTCGCATCCAAGGGGGGTTCCAGGTATTTTGTGTCTTTTATCGATGACTTCGGCCGGAGAGTATGGGTATATACCATGAAACATAAAAATGAAGTCACTGATATCTTCAAGAAGTGGAAAGTTATGATTAAGAAACAAACTAGAAGGGTTATCAAAATAGTGAGATCTGACAATGTCGGTGAGTATACCGAGGATTCCTTGAAGCAGTTTTGCTTGGAACATGGCATTAGAAGACACTTCACAGTGAAGTCGACACCACAGCAGAATGGGGCAGCAGCGCGGATGAACCGTACCCTGTTGGAGAGAGCATGGTGCATGTCATCCAATGCAGGTTTGGACAGAATATGGTGGGATGAAACAGTAAACACGGCATGCTATCTCATTAACCGCTCTCCTTCATCAGCTATTGAGTCTCAGATTCCTATGGAGGTATGGTCTGGTATTTCTTCAGATTATTCTAACTTGAAAGTATTTGGTTGTCCAACATATTTTCATGTTAGGGAAGATAAAATTGGAGTAAGGGTCAGGATTTTCTCGGTTATCCAGATAATGTGAAAGGGTACAGATTATGGTGCCCTGACTTGCAGAAGTTTGTGATCAGTCGAGATGTGAAGTTCCATGAGGAGACTTTGTTACAGGTAAAGTGTGAGATATGCAAATATGGTTCCCCTATTTGGAGGGGTGATAGCTATGATGAGGATGCTGGAGATTCTCTGCAGTGGAGCTTGGAGCTCTTATCATACAAAGCATAATGTTCCTTCTACTGAAGGAATGGGCGATACAGATATGATGCTTGATGAGAAAGTGGTAGAAGATGAGGTTCCTATTGATTGGGACATAGATCCTACACAACAACAGGTTCAAAAGTTACAAACCCCATCTTTAGTAGCAGGCAGAAAACCTAGAGTCAGATGTGCACCACTTAGATTTGGCTATGAGGATGGCACAGCTTGCGCATTTTCAGTTCTTGATGGGTATGATGATGTTCCTACCGCATATTCGCAGGCTTTACAAAGTGTTCAAAAAGAGGAGTGGAAGGAAGCTTTGGATAAGGAGATGTTATCTCTTCAGAAGAATCATACATGGGAGCTTGTGACACTCCCTAAAGGGAATAGGCCAATTGGGTGTAAGTAGGTTTTCACAGTGAAAGACGAGATTCCAGATTCCAGGGGTACTTGTACAGGTATACGATACAAGGCAAGATTAATGGCTAAAAGATATGCACAACAAGAAGGTGTGGACTACAATGAAGTATTCTCTCCGGTGGTAAAACACACTTCTATCCAAGTCCTTTTGGTTTTAGCAACGCAATTTGACTTAGAGCTCGAGCAACTTGATGTCAAGACTGCTTTCTTGCATGGAGATTTGGAGGAGGACATATACATGTCTCAGCCCGATGGATATGTTGTTGTTGGTAAGGAAGAAAAAGTATGTAAACTGAAGAAGTCACTATATGGGTTAAAACAATCTTCAAGGCAGTGGTACAAGAGGTTCAATACTTTTATGATTGAGCAAGGATATGCGAGGAGCACATAGAAGCTCAAGGATGAGTCTTTCGTGTTTCTCTTCATTTATGTTGATGACATGTTCATTACTGCGAATAGCATGAAAGAAATTGATAAATTGAAGTTGAAAATTAGCATGGAGTTTGAGATGAAAGATCTTGGTTTAGCAAAGAAGATACTTGGGATAGAGATAGTGAGAGATAGAAAGAATGGCAGACTGACATTGTCACAGAGACAATACTTAGAGAAGGTCATTCACCGTTTTGACATGGATACGTCTAAGCCGGTACGTACTCCTTTGGCTGCTCACTTTAAGCTTTTGGGTAAGTTGTCTCCTACCATAGAGGATGAGAGGGAATACATGTCACATGTTCCCTATGCTAGTGCAGTTGGTAGTCTTATGTATGCCATGATTTGCCCACGTTCGGATATTGCTTATGCAGTCAGTCTAGTTAGTAGGTTTATGTCAAACCAGGAAAAACAACATTGGAAAGCAGTGAAGTGGATATTGAGATATCTTCGGGGTACGCTGGATGTTGGTTTAGTATATGAGAGAGGAGATGTGTCAAATATGATCCGAGGTTATGTAGATTCAGATTATGATGGTGATCTTGATAGGCGTCGATCGACTACTGATTATTGTTTTACATTGGCGATGGGTCCGGTGAATTGGAAGTCACGGTTACAGTCTACAGTTGCTTTGTCTACTACTAAAGCAGAGTACATGGCTCTATCAGAGGTGGTAAAGGAAGCCATTTGGCTTCGAAGCTTGGTTAGTGATTTGGGTATTACTCAGGATGATGTGACAGTGTTACGTGACAGTCAGGGTGCTATCCATTTGGCGAAGAACTAGGTTCATCATGCCCGGATGAAACACATTGATGTGCAGTATCATTTTCTGAGGGATGTCTTTGAGGATGGTGAGGTTTTCTTGGAGAAGATGAGTACTCAAGACAATCCAACTGATATGTTGACAAAAGTGTTCCAGGGATCAAGTTGAGCATTGTCTCAACTTAATCAAGTTCTCTCAGTGTTGACGCCCCAAGGGGGCAGGGCCCTTAAGGGCATGACGACGATTCTCGTGACCGAGAAATTGGTCTTGGCGGTTTTTCATGCCAAGGTGGAGATGGTTATGTGGTTGTTTATGATGCTTGTGTGGTGGCCTGCAATTGTTCACCAAGGTGGAGATTGTGAGACTAAGACAGAGACAAAGGACTATAAGTCCTTTATAAATAAGGACTCATAGTCCTTGTGTAATTGTATGATTGGCTCAATTTTTAAGTGGGAGTCAATGCCCTCCTCTTCTCCCTTTTAATAGATCAGCGTATACATAATACAATATAACGTGGGTAGCACAAATACAACGAGAATGTGTGCAAATAGAATACAACGCAGCGGCAGCAACACAACGCAGCAACAACAATAACACAACCATCAACAACAGCAACACAACGTCAATTGGTTGCAAATACAACGTGCAACGTAGCAACAACACAGCGTGAATGCGGTGTGAAATGGTCTGCGATAAGAACATGAAACAAGCAGTGAGATCGGCGTGGTTCGGTGTGTGTGTAGTGTGAAACAATAGCCAAGTAGAAGAATTGAAATCAGGTAGTTTCGGGTGTTTTTTGTTTGCGAGTTTCGCCAAACTTTTGATGATATTGTTTGCTTGAGATTGGGTAATCTCAAGGATTGTTGCTTGACAACGTTGTAACCTTCAAGTAAGTGTTTCCATATCAATAAAATAGTTACAGATTCGTTGTCCGTGGAGTAGGCAAAGCTAAACCACGTAAATCTCGGTCTCATCTTTAAATTTTTGAGTAATTCTAGCCAGCCTTGTTTTGGTGGCCTTGTTTTGGTGTTTTTACACTTTTTGTCCCTCCTCTTAAAATACAACCACAAACACTATCTATATAAGGGATGGAAGTGTAAAAAAAACTAAACAAGGCCAAGAAAAGGCCAGCAAACAAGGCTGGCTAGAATTTTTGTTATTTTTTGCATGTTGTTTGCTATTACTTGCATAGTGTTTTAGCCATTCACTTTCACCAACTAGGTCTAGGACTTGTGTTGAAATTATTTGCATTAGCAGGTATTTCCCTTACATTTTCATGGTGATAAACATAAAGAAAATGGAATTAAAACTTACAACTGAAACTTCAAAGCTTTAAATCTCTAACTCTCACTTTTCTATCATTCCCTAATATCCCCAAGCATACTCAAAGCATGGGGTATTTATAGGTGAAGAAGTGTGAGATGGTGGAGTAGGAGGTGGAATAAAATAAGGGAAAAATAAAAGAATATGGTGGAATAAAAATAAGAAAAAGATAAGAGAATATGTTGGAGAATGGATAGTGGAATAAAATAAGAAAAAGATAAAAAAAAATTAAAAAAAAAATTGGTGGAATAAAATAAGAAAAATTTAAGGGAATATATTGGAGAATAGATGGTGGAATGTGCAGAGATTCATTTAGGCTATAATGAAGTTGTCATGTCGATGTTCAAATCTTCAAATTAATTTTCTCGAGATCCGTAGATGATGGTGCTTCGTGGTTTTGAATTCATGGACATTGGGCTTGAAAAGCTTTGGTAATGCATGTGTTATCTTCCAATGGGCTTTGTTGTTGAACTTAGCCTTGTTGTGTCATTTTGTGCATATTTGATGATTAATACTTGAATTCCTACATTATACATAAAATATACGTAATGAGAGTATTTTATTAGATAATATAACATAATAAATATAGAATTAAGGGCTTAAAATGTATCATTTATAATGCTATCAGTTTTTCGAGTTAATTTCGATATCTTGATTTTAAGAAAAATTTCGAGAAAAAATTTTGATGTATAAAAAAAAATTGTAAAAATTTTCAAGTATACATGAAACATATATAATTAATTTTGATGGTATATGAAATATGTGAAAAAATAAGATGCAACTAAATAAGCATGTTAAACACATTAAATGAAGCCCAAATACCGAGTATCTCTTAATTTCGTGACATAATTATAAATTTCAAATTTCATACACACAACTATAAATTTCAAGTTATTAATCACTGAAATTCTTATGGTTGCCCCTAACTTCCTTCAGGACCCATGTTATAGAGACGACTCTAGGTGTTCTCTTTAAAGAAACTCAAACTCAAGCCCAAGACCAAGAAGATGAAACCCAATTCCACTTGGTTTGTTAAAATGGATAAATAAGTGGGCCTAAAAACATTCCATAAAAAATTCAATATTTTGTAGGTTATTGATTACTTCATCTAGAGAGGAGGTGTGGTTTGGGTATGAAAGTTTATATTGAGTGAGTGGTCATGTTTCTTTAGAAATTGTCGTCAATGTGTCTTCTCTTTCTCTAGCTCAAATAAAGAACCACTTTTTCATCACCATCCTTCATTGATCACACCATAAATTGCAATACAATCATAGAGACTGATGAGCAAAGCAGTCGATCAGAGCAGAGAGGAAGTGCAAAGCAATCGATCTGGGGTTGAAAATCGAACCGACTTTGGTTGGTTTGAAAATTTTCAAATCGAAACTGAACCGACTATTAAGAAAGCAAAACTGAAACGATTTTAATTTAAGTAAACCATAAACCGAACCGACCTACTGAAACCGACATAAATTCGAAATAAAACTGAACCGACCGACTATTTTAAACATATTATATTATTTTTATACATATATACTATTTATTATATATATTCGTTTGGTTTTGTCGGTTAAAATCACATGAAAACCAAACCGACAATATCGGTTTTGAATTTTTTTTAAATTGAACCAAACCGAACTTAAAACGAACCGATCGGTTCCGTCAATTTAATCGGTTTAGTCATTTTTTGTTCAACCCTAAGTCGATCGAAGCAGAAAGATTGAGTCTAGCAAAGCATTGAAAAGTTCTGACCAAAAAAATGGAATTTTGGTAGTCCCTTGTTGTGTTTTTAGCGAAAAAACATAAATTTACGAAAAATTTGAAAAAAATGTAATTTTACCCCATTTTTATTTTTGTAATTAAAAAATGCAAATTTTGCGAAATCACAATCTTTGACTATAGCTAGTATGGCTAGAAGTGGTCGTTTTGAAATAGAAAATGATATGAGACCTAGACGAGATGTTTGTGTAGCAATATTAGTGGAAGAGTTCATCATGGAATGAGAAATGTTGGATACTGAGACTCTAATTAATATGGGTTTGGGTTTTATGGTGCAAATGGGTCATGGTGTGTGGTTGGACTTTGTGTAGGAATTTGACTTCGATTAATTGTCAGAATTTGCCGAAATCTTCTCATCATGCTTTGCGTTTCAACCTGGATGTAAAAAATAAAATATCTAATAATATAATTGCAAAATTCGATAATTATAAAATAAAAATTTGGAGGGTTTTCGAAACACATTAAAATGCATTTTTCATCGAGCTGCAATAATGATGTCATATTACGTAAAAACACGTAAATGCACTTGAAATGTGAAATTTGCAACTTTAAAAAAATAGAATGTGTTTTCTAAAAGTAATGTTTAAAATTCCATTAGAAGAATACTAAAAATATTATTATTTGACATTTATCAAACCGCAAACATAGATTTTGCTAGTCCACCAGCAAAAAGAAAGGAAACAAATAAAGCTAACTCACTTTGAACTCCTAGTGAATGAGTTATAGTCTCGTGAGGGTTTGCAGCAAATGAACCCACAAAATTTCCTTTTAAAACTAAATAAATAAAACAATGAATTTATTTAGTAGTGCCCTTTCAAAAATTAGACAAATAAAGTAACAATGTTTAACTAAGCTCAGGGCACTAACCAGAATCTAAAACTCTTTCATTATTCTATCCAACTTGGAGTGTTGTGTGTGTAAATAGTTAATAAGATAATAGTTTTTAGTTTCTTAGCTACCTACAACCTTGATCTCCTTCGAAATGGATTTCGTCTCGACTTCAAATCTCTAGTTATACTCTCAGAAGGAAATCACTCAGAAGTGGTTTAACACTCAATGCTTACATGTGAAACTAAGAGTAAATGTAGCAAACATTCAAATTGTTCACATATAAGATTTTCTCAGAAAAATGTTACATGAAGAATATAGTTGACTTAAAAACGTTGGATTTAACACCATAGGATCTTCTTAAACTAATCTCCATATTAATAGATCACCAATCCGTTAGGATCAAAGTAGGACTTTAGGTTGTATTGGGGCTAGGTTTATGGCTACACAAGAAGGTAAACATGGATTAAAAATTGTTTAAGAATTGCGTCCTTCTATGATACACTCGGTGTTTTATCTTGAATTACTTTATATATATATGGTATTTGGGGTTTGAGATAAAAGACGACTCAGATTTAATTAATTGTAAGAATCTAATGGATCACATAGAACTTAAAGCATCAAGAGTGCATGGGTTCGATTCTCATACCCAACATTTTAATATTTATTTATCTTGATATTTAAAATATAATAAACTATATTTATTATGTTAAACTTTTATCGTGCCAACGACACGAGAAATACCCTAGTTTATATTAAGAATCAGGATGGTGTTTGAGGTTGGAGATAAAAGACGGCTGAAATTTATCCAACTATAAGAATCTAACGGATAAAATAGAACTTAAAGCACCAAGAGTGCATGGGTTCGATTCTCATACCCAACATTTTGATATTTTTTTATCTTGATATTTAAAGTAGACTTAAGTTTATTTATCATGTTAAACTTTTATCGTGCCAACAGCACGAGGATTACCCTAGTCCGTATTACAAATCAGGATGATGTTTGAAGTTGGAGATAAAAAAAGGATGAGATTTACCCAAATATAAGAGTCTAACGTATCGTGTAGAACTTAAAGCACCAAAAATGCATGGGTTCGATTCTCATACCCAACATTTTTAAATTTATTTTCTTCAATTGTTGATGGTGATGATTAGGCATGTAAGTATGAAGGATGAAAACTTAAGGGTGATCATGTTTTAAAATTTTATCGTGCCAACGGCACAGGGAATACCCTAGTATATTACAAATCATAATGGTGTTTTAAGTGAGAGATAAAAGATGACTGAGATTTACTTAAACATAAAGATCTAACTATCCAAAACAATCTCTCATATTTCAATATCTGTTACAGTCTTTCAATTTCTCTTACCACTCACTTACACTCTTTTATTTTTTCAGCGTTCAATTTCTCATCTTTCAAGTATAAGTTTATTTATACTATTTTTTTACTAAATCTATTTTGATTTGTACACATAAATTTACAGTTGGGTGTTTTTTAGTATTTGACATTGTATGCAATTTCAAATTTGTTGGGCAACTATGAAATACATTTAATATTGTAACATGAGTGGCTTTGTATTGTAACTTTTATGTTTTTCAATTGATTTCTTGAGCAAAGTGAGTATGTTCATGGTGACGTAGGCACCGACGGGTTGGCATGTCATGAGATTTACAAAAAATAATCATATCGTGCCAAAAGACGGCTGAGATTAAGAATTGGAGAAGATGTTAAAGGTTGAGATTCATTCTCTATAATGGTATGTTTGTAAATATGAAACATGTAAAAGGGCAAAAGAAAATGACCAAAAGATTGAAAAAACTATGTGGAATGCACATATAGCGAAGAGAGAAAGTGTTGCGATGTCATTTTCCCAAAATGAAAATTGTCATAATAATATTCGTTTTTGTGTAATTTTTGCAAATAGGCTCCGCTTGGTATACAGTAAATAATGCATAATGCAAAAGTTTACGGCGGTTACATAAATTTGGTGCTTGGTTGGCTTTACGGAAAACAGTTATTAGAATTTGAATTCAAGACCTTTGCATCCCCTAGTTATAAAATTTTGCGGGACAAAATCTCCCGCATTACTTTGCAAAACTCTCATCATCTCCTCGAGTACTTTCAACTCCTTCATAAACACTCCAAAAATCGTCACTTTCACAACTACCATCGTCGCCACTACCACCACCACCACACCACTACCACTGTCGCCGCCACCTCCACCATTACTATCACTACCATAGATAATCACCACCGCAACCACCTCTACCACTACCATAGTATAATAACCACTGCTACCGTCGTCACCTCCACCACTAACACTACCACCGCCACAACCACCATAGCCACCGCAACCATCACCGCCGCCGCTACCACCACTACCACAACCGGCGGCACAACCAACACCATTTTAACAGCCACCGCCATTGCTGCCACCACCACAATTTTAACAACCACCGCCATTGCCGCCACCACCACCATCATTGTCCACATTCGCAATCACCATCACCACAATCACAACCATCATGACCATGCCACAATTACAACTACTACCATTATCAACACCACCCACAATTATTTGTTTGATTTGCATTGATTTTCTTTAATTAATACCAAGCGTCCGTAAAGCAATGCATTATAAATTAATGCATATGCATCAATTTGCGAAATGCATCATTTTACAGTGTACCAAGCGGAGCCTTAGTGTCATTGGAATGCATTTTCGAATATCTTTATAATGAAACCGATGATCAATATAAATGCTTAAAACTTTTAAAATATTTATTTCATGTCGTATGAATTTTCAAAAATAAATGTTTAATGCATTTCAAGTTATAAAGCGAATTCAACCAAAGACCCCCCACTCCATATTTTGGGGAAATATTTATGGAGAATCTGCTCTCGGTGTTTGCGACTCGATTTATATAGTGCCAAAGGCACAAGAAATACCCTAGTATATATATATACTACATCTTTATTGACTCCTTTTTTAATAATATGCTCTTCCACAATGCATTTCCATTTTCGTACCTTGAAAGGCTTATAAGATATCTCTTTGTTTCCTTATATTTCACCCATTTCTTGACTTAAAAACTATAATTTATCAAACACATAAAGTAATGGATATAGTTATTAGGTTGAACTCCTAATTAGAGTTTGGTATCGATTTTCAGATACAAATAAAAGCTAATGAAAGGCTCAGTGGGCTAGCTATTGATAATGTGAAAGGTGGCTTATATCATTTTGCAAGTTCAAATGGTTATTTTTTTATGCCTTGACTGGTCGTCAGAAGATTTTCTAGTGTAAATCTAATTTTGATATCGTCTTTATTCTCAAGCCAAAAAAATTTAATGAGAGCAAACAACAAATAGATATGGACCCAAGGAAAATAGTGAGTTATTGAATAACTCATAATAGCATATTAACCCTCGTAAAAAAAATTATAATGGCTCGAATCTCATTTAGGGGTCAAATATCCATTAATGATTCCTCAAGATCTATCAATTGTATTCACTTATCTACTTGAACTAATATCTTATGGCTAGTAATATAATTGGTTTCAAGCTTGATGTTCTCGAAAAACCTATAGAAGGAGGCTAATATCCTGACTATTGCTTAACTTTGTTGCTTATCCAAAAATGAACAATTTTCATCACTCAATGGAATTTTGACTAAATAAAATCCAAGAATTTTAATCTTTATTAAAAACAAAAAATTGAAAAAATTTATAATTTCCACCCCCAAACCTAATATAGACGTTGTCCTCAATGTTTAACTACGACACTGTGGTGACACGTGACATGATGGACCATGATTTAAATAAGATGGAACAAAGTGAAATTAAAACTTTATACCTGGTTGATGTGGGGTTATGGGTGTATTGTTTATGCAAAGTTATAGCTTACAACATGTAATACCACAAGTAGTTATATGACATACCAAAAAATATGAAACTGCACCCCCAAACATGAATAATTAATGATCTTATAAGAAAAGTTGCAAACTATTATAGAAGTCGTACTTTAAATGTATAATTACATAAATTCAATCCTTGCAATGATTAGAACATTTTTTCTGCTATTTCATATCACGTAACAACAAATGAGCAATATCTGATTGAAGATATTTTTATGGTAACCTACTATTATCCTGGTGAAACATTTGAAGGACTTGAAATAGTCCACATTTTCTGGATTAGATATTTGAGAAACATTTGCAAGCACATGAAACCCAATTAGTGTAGTTGAACTGCAAGCAAAAAATGATAAAGAGATTTGAATATCCAAAGCGATGAGACGAGCCGGAGAAGAGAAATCGTTGTTGTGATATTCATGTAATTTATACATAATTTACCTTCTATTTATATTTGTTAGTATTTCAAGTATTGTATTTTGTTCTAATTATTTCATTTTCATGTTTTTGTAGAATTTAGAGCTTAAATGATGAAATTGCATTATTACGTTAATTTGCTAGAATAACTGTTTCCGTGGATTCAAAGATCAAATTTTAAAAACGGCGGAGTGTGAAAGAGTTTAAGTTTTCTATGTCAGTAATGAAAAGAACAATTGAAAGTAAAGTTATTGAAGTACGCATTTCAGAAATTAAAACGTGATCGAAGGAAAACATTGAACCCACCATATTGCCCAAGGCTCGTGATCCGGTCCCACTTCAAAAATTAAAATTTGTAGCATGATAATTGTTTATCACATATTTCACACTCATAGGACCCTCTTTGGAAATTTGAAAGTTTAAGTAGTCAATTGAAGAAACATATCCTATCTTGGAATAGTTCTGAAAGCTTAAGTACATCAATTTGTTTATGATTCTTTGAATTTTTTTTATCTAGTTTGTATCATGGACTCAGTGTCTAGGTTTGGGGGAAGGTGTCGCTATGTTTTTCCTCTTCATTTTGGGCTACATCATTCATAAGGGGAAATGTATGTCAGGCTGACAACGTCGAGCCAAGCGCTTCTTGAAAACAGCTCAGTTTCAGTTGTGTCACTATAGTTAGTCATAATTGATTTTTAAATGTTTTTAGTTGCATTTCGCTCATACCTGTTAGCTCCGTAACGAGTTTGACTTACAACTGGTGCATATATCTTTTTTCGTTTGTGCATTTTTTTTTCGTGTCATGTATGTGTTTTTTCAGTTTCTCGTGATAAATCTACAATTCTTATGTTTTGAGCTTTCATTAGTGGATGATATCTTCGAAATTTGTAACAACTTCACCATGGTAATATCACTCCAACCCTGATATTTTCCTTTTATTTCATCTATCATAATTATTCTTTTTATACATTGAGGATAATGTTTGGTTTAGGTTTGGAATTATTCTGTTTATACGTTGAGGATCATGTTTGGCTTAGGTTTGGGTGTATTAAGGTTTATGAGTTTTTGTTCAGTTTTCAAAATTTTGAGCTTAAATGTATTTCACAATTAAACTGATCAATTATTGTATTCTACTCAATCTCTACTGAATACTTAGATGATTATAAATATGATAATTTGTGAAAAATAAGTTATTTTGTATTTGATATGAAAATGCATTCAAAATCCGAAGTTTTGCTGAATTTAAAAATAAAATTTGTTTATTTCAAATGAAAAGTATTACTTTCAAGTGCTTGATGCTTTTAAATTTGAAGAAATTCATGCTATCACTTGTCACATTGATATATTAATAGGAAGACAAAAGGTTTGATATTTTTTTATGTTACATATATTTCATGAGATTTTTTAATTCGACTATCCTTGCACTATAAGTCAAATTAGCATAAGTTGAAATTGATGAGTGAGATATTTAACTAAAAAACCTTAGAATAATATTGGACACTTAACCCTTGTTAGTTTTGAGTCATTATATTTTTCTTGAGGGTTATTCAATAAATTATGTTTTTTCTTAAGTTTGCATTGTCTCGTTGATGATCTCATTATTTTTGTTTCTCTTAATGATTGTTTTGAGAATCACATTAAAATTTAATCATTACATTAATATTTCTTTGTTTATTTAATTAAGATGTCATAATACCGACTAGAACTTAGGAAGTGATATAGGCATTTTTCTTTGAACCTTTTAACTTACCCAGAAATAAATATTTGTTTGTAGCCCTTTGAGCTTTTGAATAGTATTTTATTTGTTAACCCATTCTACTTTACCTACTCTAATCATGGAGTCATTACCCCATATTATTACTTTTATTCATACAAGTACTATGGTGTTTGATACAACATTCTCAAAAGTAATTGATATTCATGTCCATGAGATCATATTCATTTTTATTTTTTTAAAATCCGTTTCTTTTTCTTATTATAATTATATATAAGACGTTTGTGTTTCGATAATTTACTTTCCCCACATATAAACCGATTGACAAATACTCAATCTTTGAGCTTTATTTCTAAGTGTCATGAGAGATTTGTAGTCGAAATGTATTTTCTAAAGAATATCTAGTTGTGTTTTTATTGTAAAGTGGATAGTTATGTTGATAAGGCTATACACACACACTTCGAGTTGAGAATGATGATGTAATTTATTTAACCTTTAGACACTATTAAATTGTTGTCAAAATATGTTGATATACTAAGGTGACATTGTTAGTCTGTTCATTTTTCTTGAAAATTTTGACAATTAGATGATTAATCTGGGGAAAATAAAGGAGGGTGACCATGTTTTTGAAATTTTTTAGAAAATAGGTTTTCTTTTATTGAGTTAGTAATGTTTGTGGGTAACATTTTTGGAAAACCTCATGAGATTATAACTCGTCCAATAGATGTAATCTAGGGGTTCAAAGCCTTGTTGCATGCCTAAGGCAAGTGCAATCGATGATTTCTGTGAAAGTGAGTTAGGATTTTATTTAATTTTTTGCTCGTGGACTAGCAAACTATAGGTTTGGGAGTTTTTGATATTCACGTAGTTTATACATAAATTACCTTCTAATATATATTTGTTAGTGTTTCAGGTATTGTATTTTATTCTAATTATTTTGTTTTCATATTTTTGTAGGATTCATAGCGTAAATGATGAAATTGCACTAGTGCATCAATTTGCTAGAAAAAAATTTCGGAGTTTCAAAGATCAATTTTTAAAAATGGCGGAGTGCGAAAGAGTTTAAGCTTTTTTTGTTGGCAATGATAAGAACAAGTGAAAGTGAAGTTATTGAAGTACACAATTCAAAAATTGTGACGTGATCGAAGGAAAACACTGAACCTAGCATATCGTCCAGGAGCTATAGTCTAGTCCCACTTCAGCCCAAGGTTTTGAGCAATAAGATGTGAAATGAAATATTTTGAAAGCAAAAACAGTAAAATGGCGTGCGCTAGCTTGGGTTGTACGAGTGCCAAACACAAATTGCAATTACCATTTAAGTGAATGTCAAGGAAGGAAAGAATGATAAAGCTGTCAAATACTAATATCTAATGTCAAATAACATATTTGGAAGATCACTTTTAGGCAATTAGGCAAACCTTCCTTTTTGACACTTTTAGAAATTTTTTATCCCATCACCCTCTGAACAGATCTCAATATTTTGAGCTATAGATGTCGAAATCATTCGATTCTTATGGCTATGGAAAACTAACAGATAGGGCTACAATGCATATGTTTACAACTTTGTCCAATTTTGCCGAATTCATAGAGAACATTATGCCACGGCATGGCATAATCCGAATCCTAAGAGAAGACAAATTTAAATTTATTTATTTATTGAATTTCCTCATCTCCAACCTAGGGTGAACGAGATTTGGGGCTATGAAAAAGAGCTTGAAGGTTTGAAACAAGGAGGAGGAGATGGAGTTGACCAAAGTCGCCGCTGTGATCATCTCCACCATGAGTTTCTAAATCCCGCACTGAAGCAAAGATTAAACCATGGGTTTCTAGAGTTTGTTGAATTTAGTTTACTATTTTCCTTATGCTTCATTGTTAAATGCAGTCAGTTTCTGAATATTGATGAATTGCTTTCACCGATTATATCGGACTTGAAATCTAGACTAGTCGGTAGTTCGAGTACTCTTTATTCATTATGTTAGACCTGTGATTATGTGTGTCGTAGCAAGGCACTCAATGTCAAGAGGCTTAGACTTTTGCTGAAATTGATTGTGAATTTAGATTTATCCAAAGATTATTAACGATCACATCATCGTTGCAAGCATGTGATTGTGAATCCCTAATGCTTCTATGAAAATAGTAAGTTGAGTTTAAACAATTCTAATTAAACCTTTGGTGGATTTGATGCCTTGGTTCACTTCCCAGTTGCTTTATTAATTCAATTTTTAGTTGCTTAATTTTATTTCGTTAATTTAGAAATTTTCATTTGTTGTAACCTATTTTAAATTGGTCTAAATAGATTTTAGTTTTTTTTATTGTGTTTTCAATCCTCGTGGGATCGACCCGTATTTTTCATTGTCTACTACTTAGATAACCATGCACTTGCGGTATAACAATTAGGTTTATTATCCTATTAATTTAGGTTGGTAAATTTGGCAGCATGTTGCTTTAAAGCACATTAAGAGATAATGTTTTGCTGACATATATTAACCCTATAATTTGGCATTGTAATAACCTCATGATTGGCTCTCAATGTCAAAGCATGGTGAAAAAATCTTTCATATTTACCACTAAGTTTAGTTATAGAATTTGGAAGTGCGAGTTCATCACATAACGAGAACTTTTGAAATTGTGCCATTTTAACGACTTAAAAAAAGTTGATGCTTTCATTATTTTCTCATGTTGGCTATAATATTGTTTGCCTTGTGTTGAACAATAAAATACATCAAAATAGCATGAAAATCTGATGATTTAATCTTCAAAAAGCAAAGGTGTTTAAGTGAGGTATTCATGCAAGGGGAATGTGAGAAGGTTTTGGTAATCTGGGAAGCTGATGTGCATGTCGTGTGACGGTTAAACAGATTCCAAGGCTTTGGTGATCCAACTCTAATTCGTTTAAAAACGGGTTGATTCTTAAAATTCGTATTATTAAAGGTGATGTAAAGTATAAAATACCTCTCAAACAACAACAATCAAAACATAAGATTTGTACTAATAATAAAAATTAGAGTGAGAACTGAACATCAAAATATATAGTATGAGATATTAGTATTACAAATGTTCAAAGAAATTATGCATTAGCCCAAACCTGTACTCCAAAGTTAATGCATATGCAAATAAGAGATTGAGAATGAAGAGTTTACAAAGCAACTAAAGAAAAATAATAGTAAATGAGAGAGTAGTTATTTAGTGGGTTTGAAAAATGATTGATAAAAAATAAGTGAGAGGCACAAAATATTTGGAATGTAGTCTGAAATGGAAAGAAGATGTGTGGATGATTATGAGCTAAATAAGTCAAGTGAACCACAAGCAAACTAAGAGAGACAGATTTAACGATCTAGTTGGATAGGTAAAAAAAAAATAACGGTAAGGGAGATCGACTACCTATTAGACAATTTATGACCTTAATAATGAGATAACATAAAGGATAAATCCACAGAAGGCTATTACAAAAATGGAAATAGATGGAATGATAAATTAAATATAGGAACCATGCATTGCATTGCAATTGCATGCATGGTTAAACAAAGAAACTAGAAGCAAACTATCTAGGACAGGACAACTACATGGATACAAGAGTAACAACTAGAACAAAGAATCATCATCATCAGATAGTAGTGTGTCGTGCGAGTAGCTTGTTTTTGCTTGTTATTCATCTGCTCCTCCAAAAGATGTTAGTGCAAAGTTGGCAGTATGTAATACTCGCCAAATCACTTGCCAATATAATGTTACTATTTTAATAATTAGTAATATTTATTTATTGGTAATATTTATAAATATTTATATACTTTATGATATGAATTTGGAACCTAGGTTTAGGTTGGTGGTGGGTAAAAGAGGAGTGGTGGTTGTGTTTAGCTAAAGCTAGTGAACCCCTAATTAAAACACCTTTAAAAGAAACTTTGCCCCCTTCTCTCTTTGGATACACACACATAAGAAAATTAAAAATTACGTAGAAGAAAAAGAGGCGATAGAGGAAAAAATTTGCTTCGACATTGCAATTCTAAAAAATTGTGAGTTAAACTCTATTAAATGTTTAATATTTTATATATATATATATATATATTATTTTATTTTGTTGACCTTTATTCTACGATGAACAAATCGAATAGTCTTCATCCATTCATCATGTTCTATTTTTCAAGTGTTTATGCATATTTTGTGATTGTTTTGAAGGGGTAGAGTTTATTCTAAAAACTATATACATGCAGACACAACACTGAGTAGGTAACGAGTTGAAAACACAAATAGAAGATGTATGAATTAGTTACGTTGGTAATTGTCCCAAAGAATAAAAATAAAGAAATGTATGGGTTGTCTACCCATACAAGATGTATAGATTATTTAGTAGAGAATAAAAAATAAAAAAATAATAGAGTGAGAGAACATTGATTTGCTTTAAACCCTAAGTCAATGGAAGATACCTTTATAGCTTATTTTATATATATATATGGGACAAGGTACTGATTGCATTAGATAGGTTATACTAGAATGATAGTATGTGACAAGTTGGTGTTGGTGCATGTTTTAGAATAAAACTATATGAAGAAATTTGATATTCACATAATTATTACATAAAATGTCTTCTAATTTATATTTGTTAGTATTTTGAATATCGTATTTTATTCTAACTATTTCGTTTTTATGTTTTTGTAGAAATTGAAGCTTAAATGATGAAATCGCAATAATACGACGAGTTTGAAAGAGCAAGCCCAAAGTGACGGGGACGGTGAAGTCAATGACAAAGCTCAAGCCAAAAAATTAACAGAAAAAAATAAATCAACCTTTTTCTTAACCTAAGCCTGAGCCCAACCTAAACCCCCTAAAGAAAACCTATTTACTATATTTATCCCTCACCAACTCCCCTCTCCCCTTCTGCTTTGGGGGGGGGGGGGGGGGGGGGGGGGTAGCCACAAACCTCCTATCGGACACCTCCCTTTCTTTCTCCTCTCTTTTTTCCAGCCACCAACGAACCATCGTTCACGCCCCTTGCCGACAATTCTCGTTCGCTGGAAAGACCGACAACCACCTTCTTCTCGCCTCACCTTCATTCTCTTTCTCAGATACTCTCGACCTTCCCCCTCACCTCGCCTGATCTTCACCTCACCATCACAACAGAAATCACACCAAAACAGGCGAAACACAACTCACAGATAGCATAACAGAACTCATCTCCCCTGCTCTCTTCTTTCTTTTTATTCCTTCATCTTCTTCCTCTTTTCTCCCCGTTTCTTCCTCTCCATCTCACCACCATCCACAAATAGATGAAACAAAGCAACCACCACGCGCAGAGATCACACATAGAAATAGGGCGCTCCTCTCCGTTTCTCTTTTTGCTTACTGCCAGCCACAAACACCCTATTTTCCTTTTCTTTTTCCAAACAACCACACCACCTCGTCTTGCCGCTTTCTCCTCTGTTTCTTTCTATCTCTCGCAACCACCTTGCGACCTCCATGTAGCTCCACAAACAGGGATGAAACATGGAAGATACAACACAACCCCTCTCATGAAAACTGACATCCCTGTGTCTTCTCCCTTTCATCCACAACCACCAGCAACTCGCCTCCCTCCTCGCCTGAACTTTTCTATTCTTCACAACCACAATCTCACAACACGCAGAGACATAGTAAGGAAGAAACAAGAAGAAGAAAAGATTCCCTTCACTATTGGCACCCCACAAATTATTTTGTACAACCACAAAGTAGCGGTTCCCTGAAGTCTGACTTTCAGTATTCTTTGGAGTTTTGCCTCGACTATTTTCAAGATACAAATGATGAATCTAATGAAAAAAATCCATGCCATATATAGTGCTAATTTCAGGTTTTGGGGTATTGTTGAGTTGTATAGTTCATCATCTTTGTGTAATTCATTTTGTTATGATGAGCCTGTACCACCCGACATATCTTTAAACATACCTCTTTGCATCCCTTTCACATTGATTGGCGCTACTTATGTGGATACCTTGTTTTTAAGGGATGATTTCAGTTTTGACCATCCTATTATGAAACATACTCAATCTTCTAATTTGACACGTAACTTATGATGTCTTTTTTTTAGGATTGGGCTAGAATCATTACCTGAATATCATTGTAGGTGACCCCTTTATGCTCCAGGTCCCTAAGGATTTCCTAGGAATACAAATTCATTTGTATTTTCTCTATGATCTTTCATAGTGCCTTCATAGCTTTTGCGGTGGGTTAGTATATGTTGTGCCGTTTGTGGCTGCTACTATTTGTTGGATTGATCATCAATTGTTTATGTTGTTTCTATACGCTTTTTGACACTTTTCAAAAAGGGTACTCGCCATGTTCTTTCTCTATATTTTATGGTACATCATTTTTTCGAAAGAAGATATGTCGGGCTGATGACGTTAAACCAAGCGCTCTTAGGAGACAACCCAGCTTTAGTTGTGTCATTATGGTTAGTCTGGATTGATTTTCGAGTTTTTTTACTTCCATTCCACTCATACTTATTAGCCTCGTAACAATTTTGACTTACAACTAGTGCATGTAATATTTTTCGTTTGTGCATTTTTTTTATTTTTTATTATTTATTATTATTTTTTTGTTTGTGTCATGTAAGTGTTTTATCAATTTCTTATGTTAAGTCTACAATTTTTAGGTTTTTGAGCTTTTATTGGTGGATGATCTTTTCGAAATTGGTAAAAACTTCACCATGGTAATATCACTCTAACCCTCATCTTTTTGTTTTCCTTAATTTGTTATGTTTCTTCATTTTATACATTGAAGACAATGTTTGGTTTAGGTTTGGAGTGGAATCTATGAGTTTTTATGTTTTTTTCAAAATTTTAAACTAAAATATATTTCACAACTATACCAATTAATTACTGCATTCTACCCAATCTCCATTGAATATGTAGATGATTTTGTACTTGTGAAAAATCTTTTGTTTTTTATATGAAAATCATTCGAAATCTTTTGTTTTTTATATGAATATGGTTAGTCGGTAATGTTTATTGGTAACATTTCTGAAAAGTTTCAAAGTCTTGTTGCACGCTGAGGTAAGTGTAACCGATGATTCCTATAAAAGTGAGTTAAAATTTTAATTTTTGTTTTGCCGATGACAAACAAAATATAGGTTTGAGGGTATTTAGTATTCACATAATTATTACATCAAATATCTTCTAATTTATATTTGTCAGTATTTTTAATATCATATTTTATTCTAATTATTTCATTTTTTATATTTTTGTAGAAAATAAAGCTTAAATAATAAAATTGCATTAACACAGCGAGTTTGAAAGAGCAAGTCCAAAGTGACACAGTAAAATCAATGACAAAGCTCAAGCCAAAAAATTAACTAAAAAACACAAATCAACATTTTTCTTAACATTAGCCCAAGCCCAACCTAAACCTCCTAAAGAAAATCTATTTAGTCTATCTCTCCCTCACCAACTCCTCTCCCCACTCTGCTTTGGGGGGCAGCCATAAACCTCCTATATCGGACACCACCTTTTTTTCTGCTTTTTTTTTCCAGCCACCAACGAACCATCTTTCACACCCCTTGTCAGCAATTCTCGCTCGCTGGAAATACCGACACCCCTTGTCAGCATTCTCCCTCTCAGATACTCTTGACCTTCCCCCTCACCTCGCCTGATCTTCACTTCACCATCACAACAGAAATAGCACCAAAACAGGGGAAACGCAGCTCACAGACAGCATAACAGAACTCATCTCCCCTGCTCTTTTCTTTCTCTCCGTTCCTTCATCTTCTTCCTCTCCAACTCGCCACTATCTAGAAATAGACGAAACAAAGCAACCACCACGCGCAGAGATCACACCCAGAAACAGGGCGCTCGCTCTCCGTTTTTCTCTTCGCTTACAGCCAGCCACGAACACCCTCTATTCCTTCTCTTATTCCAGACAACCACACCATTTCGTCTTGCCCCTCTCTCCTTTGTTTCTCTCTATCTCTCGAAGCCACATTGCGACCTCCATCTAGCACCACAAATAGGGATGAAACAGGGAAGATACAACACAACCCCTCTCATGCCAACCGACTTCCCTTTGTCTTGCCCCTCTCGTCCACAACCACAAGCAACTCGCCTCCCTCCTCGCCTGAACTTCTCTATTTTTCACAACCACAATCTCACAACACGCAGAGACATAATAAGTAAGAAGAAAAAAACCTGAAAAATGAGGGAAAGATTCCCTTCACTATTGGCACTCCACCATTTATTTTGTACAACCACAAAGTAGTAATACGTTGAGGAAAGATGTTCGCCTATGCAACTGCCGTGACCACTTCCACCATGGGTTTCTGAACCTTACGTTAACGCGGAGATGATTCCTTAGAATAGTAGAATTTACTTTCATTTTTTTATTATTTTCGATGCATTGTAAGATTTGACATTGGATTGATTTTTAAACAGACGTTTATTACTTTCACCGTGTATGTCATGCATCATGGTAATTAGAATTATTTTATATTTTTGTTTAAACATATTTATTCGTATTAGTTAAATCTGTGATTAGTTTTACTTTAAACAGACATTTAATGCTTTGGGTTTGTACCTTTGCTAAAGTCAATCCATTACACTGCTAGTTAAACTTATGATTAGTTGTGACTTAAACAGACAATTAATACTAGGGTTTTGCATCTTTACTAAAATCAATCTACTACATTGTTAGGAGATATGTAGGAGATAATAATTAACAATAGTATAATTTTATTAATCTAATGGATGATTTGAAAGCCTTAGCATCTTTCTCTTTGATTATCAAACTCAGATTTCAGTTGTTTTCCTACTTTTCATTAGTTTAAAATTTTCGATTGTGATAACCCCCTTTCAAATTGATTTAAATATATTTTAGTTTTTGACGTCTTCAATCCTCGTGGAATCGACCAATATTTTTCATTGTCTACCAGTTAGACAACCGTACACTTGCAGTATAACAATCAAGTTAAATTAGCCTTTAGCCTATTAATTTAAGTTGGTAAAATCTGCATCAAGTTTTTGGCTCTATTGCCGGGAATTGTAACGGTACAATTGAACTCTTGTAGTATTTTTCTAGTTTATATATTAGATATATTTTTCTTTGTTTAGGAACAATGTTAGGAGTCATTTGTTAATTTGTTTTATTTGTTAGTAATTAATTTTTTTTTTTCATTTGTTTGACAGACAATCATGCATAGTTATTCACAGCAGTGATCGACAACAACTCGATTTCTAGCTGGAGTCAAAGTAACCTAAAGAGGCTCACGCTGGAGGTAACTTCTTCCCACTCCATCTGCACGCGATTTCTGTTGTGATCACTTGTATTTTAGTTGTTTTAGGTAATATTTCGCTAAATTTTGAATAGTAGCGGGATTATTTGAAACTTTCGTGCCCTCTCTAGTGGATTGGTTAACCACCATCTATTTTAGGATTAGGAACCTAAGCTTTCACTATTTAAATTTGTAGCAAAATAATTGCCTAGGACAGGTTTGACGCTCATAGGGTCTCTTTTTGAAAGTTTGAAGACTTAAAGTGGTCAAGTAAATAAAAATATTATATCTTGGAATATTTATGTTTGTGCATTTATTTTATTTTATTATTATTATTATTATTTTTTGTTTTGTGTCATGTATGTGTTACCAAATTCTCATGATAAGTCCACAGTTTTTATGTTTTTGAACTTTTATTGGTGGATATAATTTCTTCGAAAATGGTAAAAACTTCAACATTGTAATATCACTCTAACCTTCATCTTTTTGTTTTCCTTAATTGGTCATGATTTTTTTTTTATACATTGAGGACAATCTTTGGTTTAGATTTGGAGTAGAATTAATGAGTTTTTATGCATTTTTTAAAATTTTGAGCTTAAATATATTTCACAACTATATCGATTAATTACTGCATTCTACCCAATCTCCATTGAATATGTAGATGATTCTAATACTTGTGAAAAATCCTTTATTTTTTATATGAAAATGCATTCGAAATCCCAAGTTCTTTTCCAATGAAGAGAATATGTTTTCAAGTATGTTTTTAAATTTGAGAAAATACATGCTATCACTTGTCACATTGATATATTAATAGGAAGACATAAAGTTTGATATTATCTTTAAGTTAAATATATTTCACGAGATTTTACAACTTGACTATTCTTGCACTACAAGCAAAGTTAGTATAATTTCAAGTTGACGAGTGGGATATTTAGCAGAAGCCTTAGAATAATAGTAGATACTTAATCCTTGTGAGTTTTGAGCTATTTTATTTTTTCTTAAGAGTTATTTAATAGACTCTGATTTTTCTTGAGTCCGCATTATCTCATTGATGATGTCATTATTTTTATTTCTTTTATTGATTTATTTGAAAATGGCATTAAAATTGAATCATTACACTAAAAACATTTTGGTATATTTAGTTGAAATGACATACTATCGACTAGAGCTTAGGAAGTAATATATGCATTTTTTTTAACCGTTATCTAACCTTTTAGCTTACTCAATAATAAATATTTGTTTGCAATCCCTTTGAGCTTTTGAATAGTCTTTTCTTTGCTAACCCCATTCACCATATTACATACTCCAATTATCGAGTAATACCATATATTATTTTTATCCTTACCTAATTTATCTGAGAATGTGTATGATTGATGTATTTTTGTAATGACAAATAGAAAGAGTTGTAACTAAATATTCCATGAACCCTCAAGGTTGAAACGTTTCAACGGGTACAAAGGGAAAAACATGTCGTTGAAAAAAAAGGAAAAAAACTTGATGTTTCAAAACACTGTAAAGATGAATTTCAAAGGAAGAAAAATTATTGGTGTACAACATTGGTTTATTCTTCAGTGGGTGTGTTTATTAAAGGGTGAAACCATTCTCAGAGAATTCTTGTATATCATTTTTCATTCTTGTTAGCCATAATCGAAGTCTCATTACAACATAATAAAGACTTAATTGATCTTAAGTAAAAGTTTGGTTCACAGATATGAAGATTGAATAGACAATAACTAAGGTGTGTGATTCGACATTCTCAAAAGTAATTGATATTCATGTCCATGAGATTATATTCATTTCATTCTTTAAAAAGTCTATTTTTCATGATAATTATATGTGAGATGTTTGTATTTCTATAATTTATTCTTTTCTTCACATATAAACTAAGTAATATAATACCCAATCTCTGAGTGACATGAAAAATTTGCAGTCAAAATTTATTTTCTGAAGGTTATCTAGTCGTTTCTTTACTGTGAAATAGAGAGTTGTGTTGATAAGGCTATGCACACACACACACACATTTCGAGATGAAAATTATGACAAAATTTATTTAACCTTTAAACATTATTAAATTTTTGTCCCAAGTATGTTGGTATTCTAATGTGACATTGTTAGTTTGTTGTTTTCCTAAAATTTTTGACAATTAGATTATTACTCTGAGAAAAATAAATAAGAGCGACCGTGTTTTTTAAATTTATTGAGTTGGTAATTTTTGTGGGTAATATTTCTGGAAACCCTCACGAGACTATAACTCATATACTAGAGGTAATCTAGGGATTCAAAGACTTGTTGCGCACTAAGGTAGGTGTAACCGATGATTCATGTGAAAATAAGTTAGAATTTTAATTTTTGTTTTGCTCGAGGACTAGCAAAATATAGGCTTGGGGGTATTTGGTATTCACATAACTATTACATCAAATATCTTCTAATTAATAGTTGTCAGTATTTCTAATGTCGTATTTTATTCGTTCTATCTCTAAAGAAAACCTAAGCCCAAGCCCAACCTAAACCCCTAAAGAAAACCTATTCATTCTATCTCTCCCTCACCAACTCCCCTATCCACTTTCCTTCAGGGGGGCAACCACAACTCCTCCTCTCAGACGCTTCCCTTTCTTTCTCCTATCTTTTTTCAGCCACCCACAAACCGTCTTTCATGTCCCCTTGCCGGCAATTATCGCTTGCTAGAAAGACCGGCAACCACCTTTTTCGTTTTCTCTCTCAGTTACTCTCGATCTTCCCCTCACCTTGCCCGATCTTCACCTTGCCATCACAACAGAGATCGCACCAAAACAGTGGACACGCGGCTTGTACATAACAGAACATAACTCATCTCCCTTGCTATATTTTTCCTCTCTTTCTCCCCGTTTCTTCCTCTCCATCTCACCACCATCCACAGATAGACGAAACAGAGCAACCACCATGCGTAGAAATAACACATAGAAACATTGTGCTCCTCTCTTCCTCCTATTTTTCCAGACAACCACACCACCTCATCCTGCCCATCTCTCCTATGTTGCTCTCTCTCTCGCAGCCACCTTGCAACCTCCATTTAGCACCCCAAACAAGGAAGAAACATAGAAGATATAATGCAGCCTCTCTCACACCAACCGACTTCCATGTGTCTCTCTCACAAAAGATAGGAAAATATGAAAGTAAAGAGTTATATAGAAGAAAAAAACAATTAGATGGAACTCTTTATGGAAAATATTCATAAAAAAAAAAATTAATAGAAGATTGAGGCGAATCATAAATAATGATAATATAGAAAAATAATTAAAAAAAAAAAACCTCCAACGTAGTAAAATTAGAAAAATAAATAAATAAAAATAAAAATTAGAGAATGAAAAATATGCCTACCTTCAACTCTATTTCAATACTTCAAAGGCCTTCATAGAAAATAATAATAATAATAATAATAAAAGAGAAATTTTGGGATTGTTACTCTTGTAAAATCTCTTAAATAAAACCAGGTAAGGTACTGAAATATGTAAAACAACTCCTAATGTTCCACTATAATGAAATAAATATCATCTGTGAATTAAAAGAACTTTAAAGAATAGAAAAAAAAAATTACACAAAAGATGGTATATTATGAAAGTAAATAGAAAGAGCGAAATAGGAGAAACGAATTTTAGATGAAACTCTTAATTGACCAAATTCAAAAAAAAGTTTAAGAAAAGATTTAGGCGAATATACAAAAACGAAAAAAATAAGTCAAATGAAGTAAAATCATATATATATATATCAATCCATATGGCTCTAATTCTTTTATTTCTTTATTCCGAGCCATTTTTTCAATTCCATTATTTCAACTCTTCACGCTTTCTCTTCTATATGCCATGCCCAATTTCGTCTGTTTATTCATTCGTTCCAAACGAAACATAAAGACTTATATAGAAACCCCGAAAATTCTAAATGTCGAGGAAGTGGGCGAGGAAAACAGCGAGGGAGGGAGGGAGCCGTCCATCCCCCTCGGGATGCGTGCATGACAAATGATGGCACGCATCCCGAGAGGGATGGACGGCTCCCTCCCTCCCTCGCTGTTTTCCTTGCCCACTCCCTCGACAGGTAGAACAGCTCATAGAAACCCCCATCTAAATTCACGGTGTGGAGAAATAAGAAAAGAAATAAAATATGAATTGTTTCTATATAACTAGTAAATGTAAGAAACAATTATATATAATGTTACTTTCAACCCTATTTCAAATACTTCGAAGGCCTCAATCATCTAATCATGGATGAATGGTTGAAGTGCTTTAATGGATGGATGGTTGAAGAAGTACATGGATCTTTTGAGATGTAAGCATTTCCACTGAAAGCGTGGATAAAGAATTAATTGTCTTTATTAAAAGGATTTTTTTATTAATTTGGTCCTCATTAGTTTATAGCTAATAGAGTCTGGTCCTTATTTTGAAAATTAATTAAGTCTAACCCTCAAACTAACATTGACTGTCTCAGTCAATAACAATCATTGTACTTGACTAAGTCAAGTTGAATTTGAAGATAAAAGTAACCCCATTCTAAGTGTCACGTGCATTGCACATGCCATATTCTAAAAAATAATCTAAAGGCAAGTTGCTTTACACCTATCTCACTAATGATGGAAAAAAAAAAAAAAAAAAAAAAAGTGGAAGAATTGAAAGAAATCCCAAACCTATGAGTTGCCACCATTAGCATTAGAGTTGCTCGAGGATGGGTTCTCCATACTTTCTCCAAACCACACAAATTTCAAAATTGGTATAAATAAAACATGGGTAGATGCAAAGAAAGAGAGATGAGAGAAGGGTACCATCCTTAAAACCATTTTCTTCTTCCTATATGTACTACAATGAGGATTACCATCAATACAATTTTCAAAGTCCAATAAATAAATAATTAACAATGGATTAAGTTTCATCTACTCTCTATCTCAAACATCTGACTGAATTGGTATCCTTTTTGGTGTTTACTGTAGACATTATTAATGCCATTGCAATGCATGCCTAACACGTGCTCATGGTGTTTGTTTTTATGTCATCTTATCTAGGGATGGGCACGGGACGAGATGGGGCGAGATATACCCATTCCTATCTCATCCCGTTCATACGGGATCGGGACGGGACGGGATGAGAAAAATTTCATTCCGACCTCATCTCATCCCAAACGGGTTCGGGACGGGACGGGATCAGCGTGCTGCCTGTGACTGCCGCGAAGATTATCATCATATAAGAGCGTGAAAAATAACTTTCTTATAATTAGATATAGATGTGGCATGCAAATATAAGGGTAGCCACTAAGTCCCCTAACAATGAAGTCGAGTGGGCTTGACTTTTAGAAAATGATATGATAAATAGGACCCACTAAGAGTATTGTGTCGCTGTGATGACCTCCCAACTGATTTTACAATTTCATTACTGTGGGAAACAAAATTCATGGTTCCTTGACAAAATGACATTTCATCTTTTGTTAGGAAAGAAATATAGACCTATTGGTGATGCTCTAACATATTCATAATGGTTTACCATCAATACATATATTGTAATTAAAAAAATTTATTTTACATTTCGGGGCATCTCAAATTCTTGGCTCCGCCCCTGAATGTTCCCTTCTGAATATGTATTACTCAGTTAATTGTCATTTTTCATCTTCACCTTGGTATTATCAATATTTGGAAGTTCAATAATTGGAGCCACTTTTATTGGAAATTCAAGCAACAGTCTGCTATCTTTCTCTTGCTTAATGAATATTTATTTCTTGAAGTAACATTTCTGTTACCACTGCAAACACCATGAGTTTCTGTCAGTCATCTGTAAGTTTATATGAATAAAAATAAATAAATAAATAAATAAAAATATTAATAATAAATATTAAAAAAATATAGCTCGAGACGGGACGAGATTGGCGGGATTGAAAATCTTCATCCCATCCCATCCCATTCTAGAATGGGACGAGACGGGATCATGATGAAATTCTTCAATCCCATTAAGACCTGAAAAAATCGAGACGGGACGGGACGGGACGAGATCGGGATCGCGGGATGGGATGCTCACCCCTAATCTTATCGCCCCTTACTTTGAAACGTATGAAAGGAAAACACAATTTAGAATTAGATGAGCAGAAGAAAGAAATCAGAATCTGGGGTTCATGATTCAAATTGTTGTATTTTAATTGTGAATTAAATTTTCTGAAATGCTTCTTTGCCTATACTAATTGAATGAATTTGGTAAAAAGAATTGCACTTTGAGAAGGAGCCAAGTGATTCAATCTCTTTTTTGTCTTCATGGTAACGATGCAAAAAATCTGGATGGGAAGCAATTGAGTTTTGCGATTTTATCAAATAAAGATTGGTGCGTGGAGCGGATGAAGTAAGGAATTGAGAGACATGAGACTTCATGATTCAATTTGTATTGTAAGAGAAGAGAAAAATAAAAAGGGAGCTGGGAGGGGAAGAAGAAGAAGGGTTTAGATTTATTTTTTACACCGCTAGATTTTCTTGAGATGGGTGTAAAGCAACTTACCTTTAGATTACTTCTGAGAGTATGCCATGTGCAATGCACGTGACATTTAAAATGGGGGTACTTTTGTCTTGAAATTCAACTTGACTAGTCAAGTACATTGATTATTATTGACTGGAACATTAAAATGAGGAATAGACTCAATTAATTTTTGAAATAAAGGTTAAATTCTATTAACTATAAACTAATGAAGATCAAACTCAGAAAAACCAATATTAAAATCGTAGACATGGATGGGTTATGGGTGTAATACGGGAAATTACTCACATGTTATCACATATTTAAGGGAAAAAGTTTTGGTCCATCAGGAAGATTTTTTAGGATATTTAGGCAAAGTAAGTTGGGGCAAAATGGGGAGAAATTTTAGGATAGATATTTTATTCTGTTTTTGTATAGATTTTTTAGAAGGTTGTGATAATGTGGCTTAAAGTGGCTTGTATGTCACTTTTCTTCATAGAGAATTTAGGAATTCTAGGGGGTCTGGGAACCATGCCTGATTTTCCTGCTTGTGAAGAATTCAAAAATTTTAGGGGGTTTAAGAATCATGCCTGATTTCCCTACTTAGGGAGCGCAAAATATAATTTTACCCCCCTCTTTAAACACACTCTCCATCAGATCAGTAGGGAGGAGATTCTAGAGAATTAGATATGTAGGGAGGAGATTCTTGTCTCAAATGGATTACTATAAATAAGGGTGATTATTGTACTTTTTTTATTTGAATTTTCCTTTGAAGCCATGTGTCATTTGAACAATGACTCTCATTGAAAATCAAAGACGCAATACGAAGATTGAACACCTTGCACAAGCAATGAGATTTTCTAACAGTTGGAGTCTGAAGCAAAAAAAATTTATATCACTTTCAAAAAATAAAAATAAAAAAACAACCTCAAATGGTCAAAATTCTCATCATTATTCTTCTATGTGAATCGAGATGCAAAATACAAGGGAGACCAGAGGTAGTACAGATTTTGTAATGAAGGGAAAAAAAAAACACTAACAAAGATGCTATAGAAAAATAAATCAAGAACTATTGACTGTAAGAGTGGGGAATACAATGCTTTCTTGCGTGTGAAGATATATAATTAGGACAAATGCTATCTGCAATCTACACCAATTGCTTCACAGACTGAATTGTAACCATCTCTTTCTAAGCATTCCGCAAGTTCAATAAAAGTGAATCAATCAGATCAGTCGTTGCATACAATAGTTATCTCGAAATCATTTTGTAAATATGACGTTGTGAGAACTATATCCCTCAAAGACTCTAGGAGACCGACATAGTATCTCATTAATTCTAAGGCTCCATTATTACAAGCTTTATATATGGATACATACCTTCTTTGAATTGTAAAACACAATGGTTACCAGAAGTTCTATTCTATTCACTCTGTATATTCACCATTTAAGATTGTGTTTTCACGTCTAATGATTGTGTAAACACGAAGAGAGAAACACAACTAATGCTCAAGTGGATAGGAAAACTAAGTTTGTAACTGATAAACTACCAGTTTTAAGAATCAATCCAAGAGCAAATATTGAATTTTCAGGTCTATGGAGAGAACATGAATGCAATCTTTGTAGTTGGTACCATTGCAAGTCTGGTTGGTAATAAAACACGCAATCAAGCACTACAACACAATCCACATTCAGTAAACAAATCAGAAAGTTTTTTTTTCCTTCTTTTTCGATTTCTTTCTTATTTGGATGAACAGATATTTACTACCAAAAAAAAAGTAACAGTTCAGCATAACTAGGGGCACCTGTCACAGGTCTGACAGAAATGTCTCGACCAGAAGTTTCAAAGGCCATAAATAAATTGTATTGGGAGAACGGAAAGATGGTGGTAAGGAGAAGGAGAAGGATAAGGAGGTGGGGGAGGATGTGAATGTGTCAGAAGATGGGAAATGCAAGCGCCCCGTAAAAGTGCAAGGGAAATAAGGGGGATGCACTTGGTTGTTGCTGGTTTTGAAATACCATCTTTTGAATGGCATTTCAGGGCCAACATATATCTGCAGGGTTCAGGCTTCAGGCTTGGCACATTTTCAGTCTCCTGTCATCTACACCATTCAAAAGGCTATCGCTATTTTCCACGTTTAATAATAACTAGTGATATTCTTAAATTTTCGATAGCCTTTCAAATGTTTTACATATCTAAGCCATATATTTGATGAAATCCAAAGGTGGACTGTAATGATGAGCAAGGATTGTGATTTCGTTTTTCGAGTTAATTTTGGTGTCTTGATTTTAAGAAATATTTTAATGTACAAAGAGAAAACGTAAAAATTTTGACACATAAAATATATGTAATAAATTTTGAGGGTATATAAAATATTTGAAAAAAAAATATGATGCAAGTAAATGAATCTATTAAACACATTAAATAGAGCCTAAATACCAACAAATAAAATAAACATGAAATCTATATATAATTAAAAAAATTAGGGGGTGGTTTCAAAAATCAGTACCAAGTAAAAGAAAAATAATAATTAGAAAATCAGGGTTGGTCTCAAAAATCAATAAATAATTACAAAAAAAACTCCGAAATGTTTTGGAAAAAAAAATGAAAATTTTCATAAAACCCCTCGAAAAATGTAATTTTTGGTAGTTGATTTTTGTATTTTTACGAAAAAACCTTAAAAGGTTTCAAAAAAAACCCTAGAAATAATGTAAAATTACATTTAGCCATTTTCTTTTAGAAATTAAAAAAAATAAAAAACAAAATTATTCGGCAAAATTTTGCAAAATCTCATTCCTTGATGATGAGTTCATTTATTTATGAATTCCAAATCTTCCTAGATTTTCTCCCCCACTACAATTTATCTTTCTTGCCAAAAGTTTCTCTCACAATTTCTCAATTCCGTAGGAATAACAAACTTCTATTTTTTTTTCCTCTTATCTCGAAACATTGAAACATAAAACGCATCAAAGATAATCCACAAAATCCTTATTTTTCTCTCAATCTCACATAACGATAATTAAAATGCCGAATATAAAAACCCGAGTACACTCTATGCTGTTTTGTATTTGTTTTTTGTGCAAGCAATGTTTCATTGTTTGTACAGATAAACATAGGAAGATAACATTGCTCGTACAAAACAATGGAAGGGGTAAGAAAATTGAAAATAAAAAAATTATTGCCATATAAAGGGGGGAGAAATTAAAAAAAATAAATTTAAATAGAGAATATATTACAGTGGTGGAGAGACTCTAGGAGATTTGAGAGAGAGAAATGGATGGGCACCTCATCATTATTGGCCACCATTGAATTTCATGAAGCAAGTCTTTACTGTTGCATTGGATTCACATGCTTGTAGTTTGTAGTCTTTTGTATCCGTCTCAGTGCGATCTTTGTTACATTTTTTCAATAATCAATAAAGTGTGTTTGCGTCATTCTTTTTTATTTTTTAAATTATTACAAATCATATAAGTTTATAAAAAAATAAAACTCTACATTGACTACAAAAAAGAAAATAAACAACTGAATAGACTAACTGTTGACGGAGAGAGGTCGACCTAGCCCTGAGGTGAACTTGCATAGCCCTTTCTGGATCGTTGGTACCTTCAGCGAACTGCCACGCTTCGTCGATTTCAAAGAGGTTACTGAAAAGTGAACCTTGCGTGGGAGTTTATTTCTGCGCTGACTAATTGCCGAGGAGTTTATACCTTGTGAGATTTGAAGTTGAAGCGATTTTTCTAGAATGTGATCCAGATATATGTCCACTTTTAAATTGAAATTTGCAACAAAGAAGATGATCAAACTCTTTTTATAAACTTGAATGAATAATTCCTATGTCTTTTGAATAGTGCTTACTGAAGTCACTTATTGACTTAATATTGATCAAGAAGTTATAAGAATACATCTCTTGAGGCTTACGCATTCAAATAGGAACTCTCTGAGGTTAAATAAGGAAAGAGTTATTTTTTACTAAATTTTTTAGTCTGAGTCCCGAGTATCACTAATGTTTGTGGGTATCATTTCTGGAAACCCTCACGAGACTACAACTCGTCCACTAGGGGAAACCTAGAGGTTTAAAGGCTTATTACATATGCTAAATGTAATCGTGATTCCTATAAAAGTGAGTTACTTTTTATTATTCTTTTGCTCAGGGACTAGCAAAATTTACGCTTGGGGGATTTGATAACCTATAAATGATACATTTTAAGCCTCTAATTTTATATTTGTTATGTTCTATTATCTAATAAAAAAACTCTCATTACGTGTATTTTGTGTATAATGTAGGAATTCAAGTATTAATCATTAAATGTGCACAAAACGACACAATAAGGCTAAGTTCAATAACAAAGCCCATTGGAAGATAACACATGCATTACCAAAGATTTTCAAGCCCAAGGTCCATAAAGTAATCCACAAAGCACCATCATCTACATATCTCGAGAAAATTAATTTGAAGATTTGGACATCCACATGGCAACTTCATCATAGCCAAAAAAAATCTCCACACACTCCACATCTATTCTCCAACATATTCCTTGATCTTTTTCTTATTATATCCTTATTTTATTCCACCATATTCTTTTATATTTCTCTTATTTTATTCCACCATCCATTCTCCAATATATTCCATTACTTTTTTCTTATTTTATTCCACCCACTCCACCATCTCACACTTCTTCATATATAAATACCTCATGCTTGGAGTATACAAGGGAGATCGGAAAAATGAGAGAAAATTGAGAGTTAGAGATTGAAAGCTTTGAAGTTTCACTTGTAAGTTTGAATTTAATTCTCTTTATGTATATCACCATGAGAAACCTAAGGTTTACCTTGAGTGGCTAAACACCCTCTTAGGGTTTGAGTAAGCCCCATTAGAGGATGACCTCAATTAGGTATTCTCAATATATTTTCTTCCATGTAAATTAGATCAATATTGTGATTAGCATAATCTATGTACTTGGATGTCAATTTTTAATGAAGTCGATTGAAGTTTTGTTTTTCATAATCATGGATACATTTCTTGCTCTTGCTTTCATGTTTCTAAAAGTCATAGACTAAAGATATATTCACTAGTATGAATCTAACAAACCCACCCTTTAATGTTTTAAATGTGATCAAAGTATAAGGTTATACATGATTTGTTAGATATTAGGTGTTTCATTTAAGTATGAATCCCTTTTATTCTTTTAGATCATGCTTATAATACTTAGATATGATTATCGAATTTGTTTGATTACATAAGCTTCATTATTCAATTTTCCATTCTTAAGTGAGGTGAGAACCTATCTAAGGATGAGTTATGATTGGAAGAATATAATCTTGAGACTAGCCTAAAAGAGCCATCAACCCATGGTGGTGATCTCTAAAGCCCTAAGTATCTCCACATTTGATTGCAATTTGCTTACTTAGATTTTATTTAGCTTTTAGTTCAAACACCTCATCAACCATTTATTTTCTAACTAGGTTAAGTTTTAAGATAGATTTAAATATTAGTTTTTCGATTTTATAGCTCTCCTTGTGGGATTCGATATTTTCAGTTATCTAACTCAATAGATAACCTTGCGCTTGCAGTATGATTTGAGATTGATTACCTACCACTACTGCTAACATTATCTTTCCAATCGGGAACCATTTCTCTCTGCTGAATTCAATTAGCGGGTAATCTGAGGATGTCAAGTTCTCCTCCTTGAGGTCCATACGGCGGAACGCATTGTAGAACAGGACGTTGAGGGAGCTTCCCGTATCCACCAGGGCCCTCTTTACTTCCCACCTTGCAATAAAGACTGAAATGACGAAAGCGCCATTGCGCGGCACGCTGACGCCTTCGTGGTCCTTGTCTGTAAAAGTTAAAATGGGGATGGGGTTTTGCACCCTCGAGTAGTGTACGCGTTTGTCCTTATCTGCGGGTTGTTTCTGCAACTCCAGTAGAGTTTGCTTGCGGGATCTGTCGACTAGTCTTCATCTGATCCGACTCCATGAAGGACATAGATTATGCCCCGAGTCTCCTTCTCAATCTCCTTAACAGCCTCTCCCTTGTCCCTGGGTCGGTCTGGTCACTTTTCTACACCCAGAAATTCCTTTAGCTTGCCCTTGCGGATCCAGTATTCGATCTCGTACCTTAGACTCTTGCAATCATTGGTGTCATGGCTACCCTCCTTATGGTACGAGCAGTACTCATTGTTGTCATGTTTGGAGCGGTCTCCATGCTGCTTTGGGGGCTACTTCAGACATTCCCAGTTTTTCATAGAATTCAGGATATCTGATAAGGTAGAATTGAGGGGGGTCATGGATCTGGATCCAACGTAGTTGAAAGCTTTTTCTAGCCAAGCTAGGCCAGGGTTTGACCTGTTGTTATTGCACTTTTGCTTGCTCTTTTCTTCGTCCTCTCGCCATCTTCCCTCCTTCCTATCCTTAGGAACGGAGGGCTTGTTTTCAACTTTTTTTTTCTTCGTCGTTCTCATCTCTTCTAAGGTGATGTACTTATGTGTGCCCTTTAGGAGGTCCTCCATATCCAAAGAGGGTTCCAAGGTGAGGAAGTCATAAAGCTTTCCCTCGCTTAGGCCCGCGGTAAAAGTCATCACGGCTATTTCGTCGCTGCAGCCGTCAATGAGTGTCAGCTCGTCGTTGAAGCGCGTGACATACTCTCTTAGTGTTTCATTGGATATTTTCTACAAAGAGAGTATGTAGTGTGGGCCTTTTCGGAGATGCTGACTTTCGACAAAGCGCGTCAGGAATTCCTTCGCCAGCGTTTTGAATGAGTTGATCAACTTTGGCGGGAGGCTGTGGAACCATGTTAGTGCTGACTTCTTTAGGTTGGTGGGGAAAGTTCTGCACATTACCGACTCGGATTGTTTTTTGAGTGCCATTACATGCTGGTAATGGCGCAAGTGATTGAATGGGTCGGTGGTCCCGTCATAGAAGTCGAGCTTTGGAGGCGTGAACTTTTTTGGAAGAGCCTTGTTCCTGATACGGTCCACGAACGGTGGAATAGAGATGGGATATAGCACGTCTGGGTCGTGTGCTCCTCTGCGGAGAAGTTCTGCGGGGCGATCCTGTCTGCCATGAAAGTTGGTTCCGCGTTAGCTACGCCGCCTCCTCTAGTCCAATGAGAACTAGCAAGGGCTTGACTCTCCTGTGTTTGCTCTCTGTTGTCTTCCGAAAACGGGGCATGAGAGTCTCCACTGCTTTTGTGATTTGCTGCATTTGAGACGACAACAAATTTATCATGGGGTCTGTCGTTGCTTTTGCTGGCGCGGAGGTGTGAGCCTGCTTCCCATGTATCATCGACACCACTAAGAGCATTGGTATATCGCCAGTCTGAGCGTTTAACGTGTCCTTTTGTTCTCCATTGTTGCCTGATCTGGTGGTCACCATCTTCTTGTATCTTGAATAGAGATGATGCTAGTGAAAGGTTATGAACTTTGTCGTCTCCACGAACGGCACCAAACTGATGCAGTCAATTTTCGTTCCCTGCTTTGACCTTGACCTACAAACCTGTTGACCTGCACAAGGAACGCATGTGAGCCACAGACCACCGTTGTGGTGGCCGATAGCAATCCAATGCTAAAGTCTGACAGGGATATGAGGAAGGCATAATGCTGTAAACAGGGAATTTGTAGCGTACCTTAGCTTACCAACCTCATGTCTTATTTATAGTGCTGGAGTCCTGGTTCGACCAGGCCATCGATGGCGTTCTTTAGGGAAGAAGATATTCATGGATATCCTTATCAAATTAGGAGTTGTGCTGTGAAGGGGAGTTTCCATGTTAGCCTTGTGCTCCTAGATACGCGAGAGATAGTTCCCAATCTGAGAGAGGTCCATAGATGGAAGTCTCCATGTGTGACATATACTCTGGTATTTGCTTCTTGTTAGAAGCAAAGTGTTGTTGTCTTGTCTGTCCAAAGTTGATCCTTGAGCTTATGGGTATTGAGGATAGTTGTGAGACACGTGGGCTTAGCAAGCTGTAATAGTGTCATGTCCGTCTGGCAGACTACATTGTGCGGGTTTGGAACCGCTTGGGCAGGATCAGTGTCGGGCTGACACTTGGGCCTACTATTTCTCAAGATCATCTTGACACGTGTACGGTATAGAAGAGATACCATTTTGGTGTATCATCAACGAGAGTTTTATTTTCTATATAGATCTCCTCTCTGAGGAGTTTGGCTTCTTTACTATTTCGATCTCAAAGATTCTACTTTATCGTACCGCATTCTGTGCTTTTGACTTTGCTCAGCTTCCGTATTTGAAAGCCTGTACTATCTTTCATGGCGAGCTGGAATCAGCTTTTCGATGAACTGTTTACTAAGAGCTGCAAGTTTTTTTAGGAGAGGTCTTCATAAAACATACGAGATTTTTGATTATCTGGTGCTCTACACTCTAGGCGTCGATCTGACACCATTGTTTCCTCCTGAAGGATTTATCTGTCTTCACCGAGTTACACTTCAATTGGGTGTTCGCTTTCCTGTTATCAAGGAGATTTGGGAGTTCATGGCGTACCTCAGCATTGCATCCGCTTAACTGGTGTCAAACGAGTATAGGACCGTGAATGCCACTCTGATTAGGGCTAAGGACACTGGTGTCCGAGTATCTTCGAGGGCGATCCAACAACTAACTTTCCCTCGGATAAATGAGCATGTTGTGTGTGTGTTGACGTCGCCACAATTCTTTGACAATCTGCCAACGAAGTTAAATCTTGCCAGAAGTTATGTTTCATGGCTCTTGAGGACTCGAAGTATTTTGAGCTTGCTGGTCATTCGGTCGAGCATGAATTCAGACAATTGAGTAAGTTCAAGTTTTTTTCTAGTCTTGCTTGTGTTAATTGTATATTAGATAGACCTTTGCACATTTCATAGGGAAATTCCCAACTTCACCACTTTTTGTTGAGGATAAAGCAATTCTAGATGCGTTTCGTGACATGCCTCATCCTGTGGATAGAGGATGTCAATGAGTCTTCTAATGTCAAGCGCAGTGGATTGTGGGCTCATTGGCATGAGGCTCCCACTCTTTTTAGGGTTTTGAAGCCAAAGCCTGAACGCGTATCTGCTTCAAGGAAAATGAAACTTCCCAAGATTAAGGTTCCAAGCCCTTCAAGGAGGGCAGAAATAGATGAGGTGCTACCTTCTCTTGTGCGTTTGTAGAGGTCACATGCTTTGTCTAGACCTGTCCACAGGCGATTGACTTCACTCGAGGGATCTGATGTTGTCGGGGAAGTGTCTGATTCGTCCGTCGGGATGGAGACTGTTGTTTTCGAGGGGCGTGATACTCAGGTCAAGATCCTTGTCTCCCTTCCTGACTTGAAGAGGGAGTATCTGCAAATGGTGGGCGTGGAGAATGTAACCAAATTGAGTACAAAGCAAGCAGAGGCTCTGAACAAAATGCTGCTGCAGAAAGAAGTGAAAGCTTAGTTTGGTCATCCCTTTTCAATGAAGAACTTTGAGCTCCACTCTTCTCTAGATTATGAACCTATTAAAAAGTTGTCTGATCATCGACCATATGGTGAAGGGCCCCTCCGTGTCTCCCTACTGTTCTCCATCTTGTTCCCGATCTCACATTGAATTGAAGACGAATCCAAGAAATAACTTTTCCCTTTTCCAGTCAATTGATGCTGAATCGGCTCGTGAAATAGGGCCGATTGTTGCGGGCAAAAGGAAAGCTATGGATGAGGGCCCTGATGCACCGAAGACAGTCAAGGGCGGTGCTGGGTGATTTCGGTCCCAAAGGATCTCCATCCTGATGCACAGATTAGTCTGTTTACTCTAGACGTAGTAAGGATGAGCAACCAAGCTTTTCATCAAGAGGTTGAGATTTCTTACGCTTCGAGAAAGCATATTAGCAGGTACAATGACTGGTTGGCAAACTGTGCTTTGGGGCCAGTGGGAGAGACGCTGGGAAAGCATATGAATAAACGGCAGAAACATCTCGTGCTAGGGATGTCATACCTGAATCAAGTGATTGCAACTGTAATTGAGGTTGAGGCCATTCATGAGAGAGTGTATACTATGGAGTGAGTCTTTGCAAACTTGTAGAAGTCATACTCTGACGCTCTCTAAGAGATTGATTCGTTGAGGAAGCAATTTGAAGCTTGCTCAAATACTGAAGCGGAGTTCTGGTGCACAAGATTGGAAGCTCAGATGGTTCGCTTGGAAACGCTCGAGTCCGACCTGACGGGGCCAGTGTCCGCGAGCAATTGGTTTTATAATAAATCTAACCTTGTTTGTTGTGACTTGCAACTTGCCCGCGAGACTGTGGCAGAAGTGTAGGCTGAACTGCAAACTCTGCATGTTGAGAAGGTCAAGAAAGAGTCTGAATGGATTGTCTGATGTCAGCAGTTGAAGGCTGACGTTGATTTTAATGCCAAGAGTTCATGGACTGTTAAAGAGCACCTCCTTTTGGCAAAAAATGAGCTAGGTATTGTTAATGATAAGCTGGGTGCCAAGCAGGCCAAAACTGACATGCTGTCGGGCAAACTAGAGCAGCAGGAGTAGGAGCTTGTTGAATCAAGGGTGCGCGAGGAGAAGCTTCTTAAGGCCCAGGGCATGTTTGAGTTTAACAGAGTCGTGCATGGAAGACTGGAGTTGTTGCATCTGATGAAGGAGGAGCATCTAGACTGGGATCTCTCCTATTATAAAGAGATTGCATATGCGGAGTTCGAAGTGGCCTCTGATTCGTCCGTAAAAGAAGGCGACCCTGACGAGGTGATCAAGAGGCAGCGCATACAAATATTTCTCCTGCTTTTTCTCTTGCTAAGTCTGGCTCTGATGTATTTGACTCTCCTCCTGATGAGGTGTGAAACTTGTATTTTTTTGGCTTGCAAATAAATAGTACTATGTATATCTTCTTTTTTCATTTGCTTTTCTTGTAGCTTTTACCTGTTTTGTCTTATTTTGACATTAATTGTCAAACGAGAGGCTCTGCTAGGCTAGAAAGTTGTATGATTGATCTGCTAGTGAGAGTTCTGACTGCTTGTGTTGCAATAGTTCATGCAATTCTGGTCAATCATTTTTTAGATTGAGTTGTGTAATTCATCCTTTGTCTGGCAGCTTGTTTGTATGTTGAACCAGCAGTTGTTGTTGCTATTAAAGCGAATTAGTCAGATTGTGGTCCAAGCACGTGTGTCGTTGTAGATGATCGAACAATAGTCCTTGCGAGTCATCTGAGTCGAGCTTCTAGAGCTCTGACCAGACTTTCGACTCATCTTTACCTACTATTCATGGAATAAGCTTGGTTGGACCAGAGATTGTTATCGTCAATTATACTAAACTGGGCAGGTTCGGCGACCATGGTGGTCCCTGTCAAATCATCTTGATCAGGCGTCGAAATCACTGACTAGACTCCCACTTTCCAATTCATCTTGATCCACAGTTGGCAAATTACGAATTAGAGTGAGCAAGAAGTTTTCATCGTCAGTCATTTTGACAAAACCTTGGCAGGGTTCGCGATGATTGTCTATAGTTGGTAAATGATCCCTGACAAGCCATTGCGATCAGGCGTCTACGCGTTGACTAAGCTCCCAATTTCTAGGTCGTCAGAATCTGCACGCCGCGAACTGGGCTTCAAGCAGGCCAGAAGCCATCATCATCAGCAGCCACTGACTAAGCTTTGTTCGAGTTCGGCGATCATTATCTATGTACGAGTAGTGATCTCTTTGAAGCCATCTTAATCAGACGTCGAGAGAGCTGACTAGACTCCCACTTTCTAAGTTGTCAAAATCCGTTATTGGCGGACTAGGCTTCGAGCAAACTAGAAGCCATCGTCATCGGTCGTAACCGACTAAGCTTTGGTCAGGTTTGGTCACTATTGCCCTATTTGGACAATGATCCCTAGCAAACCGTCTCGATCAGGCATCAAAACGCTGACTAAGTTGCCATTCTCTAAATCGTTGACACTCGTTTAATGGACGGGGCATTAGAGCGTACCAGAATTTATCATCATAGGTCGAAATCTACTAAGCTTTGGTTAGGTTTGGTGACCATTATCTATAGTTGGATAATGGTCCTTGGCAAGCCATCGGGGTCGGGTGTTAGAAACGCTGACTAAGCTCCCACTTTCTAACCCATCGTCGCCTGTTGTTGATGGGCTAGGTGTTAGAACGGATTATAAGCTATTGTAATCAGTCGGAGCTGACTAAGCTTTGGTCAAAATAAGATTTTGGGGGTGCAAGTTTGACTTGGGTGTCTTAACTTTCTTAGTTCGACTAGCAGTCTAATTCCAGAGTCGGATCGATTGATCGGACTTATAATAGATTGATCAGCTTTAATGAACAACAACGGAATAATAATAGGGTTGATGCCTTGGATTTACTGATAAAACTCTATAGGCGCGCTCCTTATTCCTTAGGCGCTCAAGGCCATTGTTGTTTGTACCTTTGCATGTGTTGGGCCTGATTTGGCATGGCCAAAGCTTTGGCCCATTAGTTGAGGGGCCCAATTAGAAAAAATCTTTGTAGATCAACGTGCCATGTATACGGCGCATATTGCGAGACGGTTCAGTATCGCTTACTCCCCCCAGCTAATGGGGTTGCGTGCAGAGTCATTAATTCAAAGTATGTGGACTCGTGTAGTTGCAATTGGAACCGTCGTTTCCCGATTTCCCTTACGATATTTAATGTTGAAGTAACTGTTGCCTGACGCAGCTTTGTAAACCATCACGCCTATCTATAGGCTAGTCGTTCTGTGTTCAAGCAAAGCAATGAGAATAGTAGAGCATGTTAATCAAATGCATCTTACCTGATAATATGCTTTGGATTTTCCAAAGGCTGAAGGAATATCTCCCTCACTGGAGTCTTCGAATGTTCTGACATTTGCAGCAATTAGTCTTAATAAGACTTGCTATTGTGTGATGCCACCAGATCTGGGTGGGCATCTGATTGATCTCATGACATCTTGTAATATATTTTTATATTTCGAAGAAGAAGTACGGATTCTTCCTCAGGGGACATGTATGTCTTTCATCTTCTATTGTTCTCGAGCTCCCATTTGTCGTTGGGAGGTGGGCCTTGGAGCTAGTTTATGGTTGAGCGTTGTGTCGGCGGATGTGACCTTTGTTCTGGGGTGGAATCTTTGCATCACCCCAGTTATTACACATTTGAGAGGCGTCCCCATCTGGCAATACTGTGAGACCTTAATCGTTTTGCTATTCAGGGACATTTTCATCAGCCTTCTATTGTTTTTCTTCGCGAGGAAGATTGGTGGAGCAAAGAATCAAGGAAATACTTGCACTCACCTTCTCTTCTAGAGGCAGAAAATTGCATAGCGAAAGCATCTGCAATTCGTTTCGTGGTTTATGCTACTACATTTGAATCATCCTGCGAGGTGATTCGATGGAGCAATGAATTGAGCATGCTCTTTCGACTTTTTTTTTCGACACTCTACTTTCACCACCTTCTCTTCTGGATGCAGGTTGGCAGAGTGGAATATTTACGCTTGTTTTAGCAGATAGATACTTGCGACGGACTTAGATACTTGTAGTGTATAAACTTCTATTGGCCAACAAGCTTTGTAATAACATTCATTGCAATCAATAAAATTTGTTTTATTTCTTCTAAACTTAAATAAAAAATAGAAAACAAAAAATGAAATCAAAGCAACAAAATAATTTAACTTCGAGCGGGTACTAGGCTAACCAGGTCCTAAAGGCAGGTCATATGGTCCTGGCTCGGATTGCATAGTCCCTCTAGTGAAGTGTGTTGTTTTGCCAACGCTAGCGAAGTTACTGAATAGTGGACTTCGTGCTGGTGGGAAGTTCCTTGTTGATTATCAGCTCTTTGAGTAGGTGTCCATTTACTGAAGTATCGTTACTTAGCTCTTTATTGGTCTAGATTGCGCTGTCACCCCTAAATTATGGTTGTCTGCATAGCTGAACTTTTGTTGTCGAGGTTCCTCCGCCCTCACAGAGTGATTCTCCTCTTTTGTTTTGGCCTGGTGCCTGACATGTTGGTTATGCAGACCCGAGCTGCAATTGACAACAGTTCATCTATTTCAGAGCTGTATAATGGCAGTCTCTCACTGCATGTTGATCTTCTCGGATAGTTCCTTGGGCCTGGTTTGCTATATATTTTATGCATTGGTGCAGAGTGGAAACTACTGCCTCCATATGATGAAGCCACAACCTTCTCAGAATAATGTTGTAGGTGGACAGAGCGTCAACCACCATAAAATCTTGGATAAGGTACTTCCCCAATTGTGGTTCTCCTATCTCTACCATTAAATTGATCTTCTCGATGGGAAAAATATTTTCTCCACTGAATCCGACCATAGGGTGGGTGGCGGGGGTTAAGTCTTTCTCCGACGCAAGGGTCTGAGAGGGTTCCTCTAGCAGTGGTGGTGGCTCCGAATCGGGCGGCACTATGCTGGTTCGAGCGTTTGGGTGTTCCGCAGCATCTCCATTGTTGCGAGACTTTGTTGTCACCATCTTTCTGGTTTTTTGGGAAAGGTGGTACTATTGTTTCTTTTGAGGAACTCTATCGCTCCCCAGACGACGCCAAATTGATGCAGTCGATTCCTATTCTCCTTCCTCGCCTTTACCTAGACTTGCAAATGTAGCACACGTGAGCAAAGACTACCGACCGATGGCATTCTGATGCTTAAGTTAGATAAGGCTTATGAGAGGCATAAAGCTGTAAATTGGCCTTTTGTAGCGTACCTTAGTTCATCGACCTTATCTCCCTTTTATAGTTTGGGAGTACTTGTTTAGCTGGACCTTCATTGGTGTGGTTTAGGGAAAGAAATTTTGTTGGAGATCCTTTCATGTTTGGGAGCTATCCATGTGGGGTAGCCCTACATGCTTGTGCTTTTGGATCTGCGAGAGAGGTTTCCCTTTCTGAGTGTCCATGCAAGGAAGTTTTTTGCTCAACTTATACTCTAGTATTTGTTTCCTAGTCAGATCCAATGTATTGTTGGCCTACCTATTTTCAGTCGATCCCCCAAATACTTGTTTTATCATAGCTTACTCTTGCCTTATTAGGGCTTACGAGTACTGGGCTTGACCATCTGACATGTGGACTTAATGACGCATTGCAATTTGAGTCCAACTTTTTGGATCCTGCTAATAATGGGTTTAATGTTGTCTAGGCCTTACTAGATTGGGCGTGCAACCAGGTTTGCTTTGTTCTGTTATCATGATACGTATATGGTGCTGATCAAAGTACAGTTTGATGTATCATCAGTTATAAATCTCATGTTGATGTTATTATATAAATTTGATTCGAAGTTGCAGTTGTCGGCATGCCTTTACCAATTTTATTAAGTCTATCACTTATGACACATATTTAGTTTTAAGGGTATCACCTCTCTTTTTACTGGTTGCTTTCAATGCTTATACCTTCTCCTTCACAGCGTCTTTTCTTGACAGTTCTTCTTAAGTGTGCGGTATGTTATATCTGAGTTTTCAAAGATGGCATATCTAGAAATGGTTAAAAAATTTCTAATGCTCATTCCTCAAAACCCCAAGTAGCAAACCTAATGTTGAACAATTAAGTAATTAAGACATTAAATTCTATGTAAATGACCTAAACCACAAGATCTATATATGGTTGCTTAGGAGTTTTGAGTCTCATTTTCCAAAAAAAAAAAATTGGAGTTTCACAGAAAAGGATATGTCGTACACGGATTTTATAGATGTGTACTTGAAAATGAATTGACTCTGGAACCTAAAATGCATGATTTTCACATGGTTAGATGTGAAGTTGAGTCTAGGTTTTAAAAAATAATGGTTCACAATTTGGAATTCCCTAGATAAAGGTGTGTCAAACTGCGTGGACAGTAAACAATAGTTTCTACAGATGTGTACCTAAAACTAACAAGGATCACAAATCTAAGACCATCTCCAATGGGGATGGATAGGAGGCAAAAAAAAGATAATTGTATTCATCTCTATCCATTTTTATCACCGAACGGTATGGATAAGTTCTATCTATCTTTTATTCATCCCTAAGAAATAGATAAAATTACCCATCTCGCTATCCATGGACAGTAGAAAGCGGATGGCTTGTTACAAGCTATCCAACTTTCAAATGACTATCTTTTTTAAATCATGTTATTTGCCTCATACACTGCCTTCTTACCACCATCAACCTTATAATTTGCCTCATATGACTTGCAGTGAAATTGGGGTTATGAAGCGCCTCTGATTAAGCTTACGAGATGTTGTCATTTGAGAGAATTGCCAGAGAATGAGTGAGAGAGAAGTGCAAGAGTGAGTCAAAAGAGTAAAAATTGCAAGAGTGAGTGAGAGAATTGAAAGAGTGAGAATTGCAAGAATGGTCGAAATTTTATAAGCAAACGGAGAATGAGTCGGGGTTATTTACCATTTTATCCCTATTCATCCTCAATGATTGGAGATGGCCTAAAATGCATGATATGTACATTGGTTGGTCATGTGCTTTAAAATTCAGATAGCTATAATGACTTTGTTATATGTGGAATATATACTTGCATAGGCATGCGCATAAATAAAAGGAGCATATAATTTTAAAAATGCAATATATTCAGATACGGTCAAATTTTTAATGAGAAAATCATATCTGAACCAGATCACCCACAATCAATCTGTATCTGAACCGTTTTTCAATTCAGATATTATTTTGAATCCATATCCGCCTTTTTCGGATTTGTTCAGTTATTGTATTTTATCCAAACAGAGGCCGAGCCAGAAATTTTACATGACTTGAGTTGTAAACTAAAAATTCTAATTATGACTACTTATATCACTACACCAAATTGGCTTTTTTGTAACAACTCCAAAACAGTAGCACTTTTCAGCTGTAACAGTCCACCAAATAATTTTCAGTCAAAACTAAATTCAATAAAAAACATGAAAAACAGTTTCACAAAAAAAGTGATACAATAAATTGGATCACTGTGAATAGTATCACTTGTAGCACCATATTCTTCATGGTGATACAATTATTATTCATTTTTTTTCTAAAAATGTATACAATTGTTTGGTGGACTGTTACAACTCAAAAGTGATATTGTTTTGGAGATTATTACAAAAATGTCAATTTGGTGTAGTGTATATATGAATTAAATATAAAAAATCATACAAATGTTATATATTGCATCAAAATTTGAATGATTTAATAAAGTCCGAAGATCCATTCGGTCATGGATAAAAAAAATTTGAACAACCATGGAATCAAACACTAGTTGATGACTAAAAGTAACTTGTGGCTTATCATTGAAGCTCACTTAGTTAAAGACTTGCTCCGACAGTATTGTTCGGCTTCAGGTCAGGCAGTGAATTATGAAAAGCCATCTTTCTTCTACAGCTAAAATGTTCACCCTCGTCACTACAAAATGATTAATAGGATTTTGGGCTCTAAATTGTATAATCCAAAAGATAAACATCTGGGCACTTCGCTTATCTTTTCCAATAAAAAAACGTTTATTTTCAATTCCTGCTTGATAAAGTTACCTCGAAACTCTCAAGCTTGAAAGCCAAAGTTCTTTCACAAGTCGGGAGAACGGTGATGATTAAGGCAGTCTTTAATTCGATTCTAATTTATACCATGCAGTCTTTCCTTCTCCCCTACTTCATCACTAAAAATTGGACATCCTAGCTAGTTGCTTTTGGTGGAATGGAGCATCAGATAGTAAAGCTAGACACATGTGTATCTGAAACCGTATTACTTTACCTCGTCACCTAGGCGGTCTCAATATTTCTTCAACTATGAATAAGAATCTTGCCTTAATGGAATAAAACTTGTGGCAGAGAATTTCCTCGCCTCACAACCCTCGTGTCCTTCAATAAGAGCTCTCTACTACAATAAAAAAAAAAAGCACCTTTCAACTTTGGAAGCCTCCGGCCATTGCCTCATTTGCTTGGACAGATAATCTGAAATCCTTCTCTAGCATGAAATAACATCTCATCTGGCAAGTCATTTCGGGGAACCACATAGATCTTTGGAAAGATTGTTGGGAAGACCTAATCCTTGCTAACTGCCTACTTCATCCGCTCACCCTGACCAGCCCTCAAACCATTCATGTCCTCTGGCTGCCAACCACTGACCACGAAATTCAGTGGAATGAAGACCTGTTCATGTCCATTTTTTCTAGCCCAACGGCTAGAGACATCATGGACATTACTATCAGACCTTCCCTACACCAAGACAAACTCATTTGGCTATCTTATAAAAAAGGCATCTTCTCTGTTAAAAATGTTTCTAGTGCCTTCAATAATGATATTTTCCAAACCTCCACCTTCAATGCACCCAATATTTGTTTGCTAGGAAAAATGCTTAGGGAGTTGTGGAAAATTAATGCTCTGTCGCACACTCTTTTCTTTATCTGGAAGATCAGCTAGAACATTCATCCAATCATGCATAATCTTGTCAGGCACCATATGTTTGTCGACAACTGTTGCATTTTTTGCCACAAGCATATGGAGGATACCACCCACCTCTTCTTCCTTTGCTCAGTCGCAAGTAGATTTTAGCTCCGTTCATCTCTACCTATCAATTGGTACAATGCCAACTGTGACCCAACTTCTGTTTTCGGGTTCTTTCCTTTCATGTGGGACGCAACCAGGGCACACCCTTTGGTTAAGGATGAAATGCTATCTCAATTTACTACAGTTCTCCTAACCATCTGGCAGGTTCGCAACAAAACTATTTTTAACAACACCAGAATCTACACTCAAGCTTTCCTATCCTCTTTCCAACACACCTGGTTATCTTGGCACAATTACTGGTTCACAACCAAGACTACCTTTCATATTCAGACTGTCTTCCGCTCTGGGGAATCTTCCACCACTTTCTTTTTGGTTCCCTATATCCTGCAATTTGCTAGTACGAACAATCAAGTCGCCACTATCCCCATGACATTCTACCACGACCACCCTCTGGGCCCAGTCTGAAATAGTGATCTCACGAATAGCCACGATCCAAGCCCAAGTCCAGTCAGCACGACACCATAGACTCAACCTGGTTTCAAATTTGCATAGGCCAATTCCCTTTGTTTTGGACCCAGACACAATCTTCGTCGATTTTGATGCTTGTTTCTTTGACTCCTCTAAACAGGAAGCTTTCAGCGTGGTTGTGATAGATATACATGGACACATACTAGCTACAGCAGCTGCTCGATTGCAGGCAAGGTTCTTGATAGCACCATGGTAGAATGCTACGCGGTGGAGGCATATCTTATTCTCATTCAGGCTTAGCGTTGGCGGACAAGATTCTTTTTCGGTGACTCGCAACCCTCATTTCTCTTCTTCAGGATGATGACTTTTTACTTTCTTTTACTATGGATTGGGTTTGGCGTTCGCTTATTCAAAATATTAGACGCCTGGTCCTTTTGTTTCCTTTATGGAATTGTCATTATATTTGTAGAGACCTCAATATGGAGGCTCAGTCGACAAATTTGTAACCGTGCTTAGCTTTTTCTATATATATAATGCCTATGGCTTAACAAAAAAAAAAAAAAACAACAACAACAACAATAGTATGCATTTGCCTAGTGTTTTAATATTTATTATAGTGTAGCATATTATTGTTTTTTGAAATATATTTATTAATTATTTATTTTATAAAATCTTCACACGAGTAAGCCATTTATGGCTCCACCCTTGGATCCAAATCATTTTATATTATAGAGATTGTTGGAGATGTAGTTCAATTTGAGCGTGCGAATTACTCCCACATGAGTTTAGGAGTGACATCGTGTCACTACACCAAATTGACATTTTTGTAACAATCCAAAAAATAGTATCACTTTTGAGTTATAACAATCCACAAAGCAATTCTCCACATTTTCACAAACAAAGTGATTCAACAATTGTATCACCACAAATAGTATGAGCTTACAAGTGATGCTATTCATGGTGATCTAATTTATTGTATCACTTTTTTTGTGTAGCTATTTTTCATTTTGTTGACTAAATTTAGTTTTGACTTGAAATTGTTTGGTAAATTGTAATAGCTGAAAAATGTTACTATTTTTTAAGTTGTTACAATTATGCCAATTTGGTGTAGTGTGTGAAATTAATAGAGGTGTTACAGCCTAATTAGATTGCTAAAAATCTCACACCTGTGCACGATAGGTGCTTCGGGGCTTTTCCATTTTCACTCGGGACTCAATATTAACTTGGAATAGTAATACAGTAGAACCTCGTTAATTTAATGTTCAATAATTTAATAACCTCGGTTAAATAATATTTTTGGCTGATACCAGCTTCGGGATAACGCGCTAAATTAACAATTTACTAAATTTAAAAGCTAATACATTACAAAAAAAATCATATAGGTCTCATGTAATATGGATAAATTAATAATTTTTTGATACATAGTGCTTATGATTCAACTATAAGGCTTTCCTAAAATATGACTCAATGATGTTGCCTTAAATCTCATATCTAACTTTTCTTAATATTGTAAGAAGTTCTGGTATGGTTTCCTCATGTTACAACAAAAAAAATTATTCAATGTCATTGCCGCTTTGAGTGCTTCCTTGATTATCTTTGTTGTACTCGCACAATGTTTTACGTATTTTCCCGTCATTGTTGATTTATTTACATCTTTGAGAGAAGTCATTATTGTATGTGTGTTGTGTTGTGTTAATATGACTTTTATTTGTTTAAATAGAGTTTTAACTTGGTTAAATGTTAATAAAATGAAATAATGTAGTACATTGAACAATGACAATCTATTTTTTAGAAATATAAGTAGATTCATGAATTTTAATTAATTAAAAAAATAAAAATAAGTAGATTCGTGAATTTTACTTGGTTAAACAAATACACAAAATTGTTAGTTCGTAAAATGAGAAATTAAATACAATGTACAATATTTAAGAAAATATCTTAAAAATTAGTAAGTTATTAATCAATCGAATTATTTATTATTTAATATTAACTAAATTAATAGATTTTCTTTGATTCCTGAAAAAAGTTTTTTCAGGGTTCCAAATTCAGAGAACCCAAACTCAGTTCTTATTCTTTTTTACCAGTCATCCCTTCTTCTTCCTCCCTAGAATCTTCTCATTTCTTTCACAGAGCCTTTCTTGTTTGTTTGTGTTTCTGGTTACTGTTGTTTCTTTATTTCCCCTTGCAGGTCTCGGGCGTAGTACGGTGTCCATCCTAGCGCCTCGCCATTACTAACATCTTCACTTCATCCATCTCTCTTCTTCTTAATTAACATCTCTACTTTCCAAATTGCATCAATCATCTCCATGGATTCCCAAGCCCCCTTTTCAACTACCACTCATAATTCCTCAAATCACATATGCAAAAATCCTCCCAAAGCTCTTCCTACCCAAACCCAAACTCATAAACATATGCACTCCCCCCCCCCCCCCCCCCCCCATCACACCCACTTGTTTTAATCTTCCAAGCCCACTTCTGCTACCGTGATTTGCTAATGGATGTCTCTAGTCAAATGCTGGCACCCTTACCAAATCCTCACCCCCACCTCATCTACACCCTTACCTTCTCTCAATCACCATCTACTACAACACCCATTGAACTCTGAAGCTCCATCTCCGCCTACCATGCACCATGTTCACTCTTCTTCTACCCGCCAACCACCACTCCGTCTTCCCTCCCCAACTCACACTTCCCAGGTTAATAATCTGACTAATGTACAAGTTCACAATCTGGAAGTCCAGCTTCAAAAAAAATATCACTTTTCCTGCCCCATCTTTCAAAGCCTGCACTGATCACTCTCATGAAGATTTTCAATTGCGCATTGTGGCGAAGTACTGTCACTATCAAACATTGAGCAAATAAGTATTTGCTTATCGAATGGTATCCTAGAGGGACACATCTTTCTCTTTTCACGTTGAGAACCTGGATCGCCAACAAGATTATGAAAACATTTATTATCTAGTTCAATTCATGGCTAAAAAAGATTTACTTACAATTTTGATGGATGGCTTTTGGACTCTATTTGGCAAGCTTGTTATCACCAAACCTTGGCATGCAACGTATTTTACAGTTGTTTTCTCATTGGTTCCAAGTTGGATCAGAATCCACGAGTTCCACCGCACAAAGTGGACAATGATGATATACAAATGTTTGCTTCCGACATTGGCGACCTCATGGAAATTGATCAACATTCACTAGCAGACAACACCACATCCTACATTAGGTTCATAGTATGGCTTGATATAACAAAACCCTTACCGTGTTCAATGACAGCGGATTTTGGCATCACCAGCGGCTATCAATACCATGTAAAATTCTGTTACAAAGACCCCCCCCCCCCCTCCCTCACATTCTGCTTCTTCTGCGGACGTGTTGGCCAAGTCTTTGGATCCCATTGCCCATTATTCTCTACTACTTTCCCTTCAATTCAGATGGCATGGTCGAAGTCGGGCTCTAGATTAAAGTTCCCTTTCTCTCCTCAATCCCATATCAAAGTGAGATTGGAGAGGCGGTCGGGATTTCCTCCTTTCTAGAAAAAATATCACAATTTCCGCCACACACAGGCCCCGCTTAAGAATAGGATAATCAGGGAGCACCACTCGGCGCATCACCAACACTCCATGATGGCTCCGGCTTCAACAGTCAGTGCTCCCTCCGCTCACGGTTGACAGATCTTGCAAGATCACCAGCTGGTTGTGTCGTTGAATGTTGATTCAAACCTCATTGGTGGGCTGCCCTCTCCCTGCTCTTCTCCACCCCACAGTTTTGGCGAAGTTGATGCAAAAAATACTGATGCTCTGTTCCAAGCTACAGTGTACGACCACCATAGTCAACAAGCTGAATTTAATGCAAGCTTTTATTAAGTATTAATTGAAGAGCCTTTAAATACCAACTACTCTACAGCCACCTACTCCCTTTTCCCACCTGCTCCATCCTTCTGTAGTGAGCAAACACTACTTTTCAATCTCAGAAGACCACCTCAGTCAATGCAAAGTAACTTTGGTGCATCAACTCCGTTGGATCACTTCTTTCTAGATCAGTCAGCTAGGCTGGAGTTTTGAACAACTTGAACTCTGTTCATCTGCCAAAAAGCTTTGGGGGGCAGATTCATTTTTCCTCCTCTCTACTGCTAGGCCTTTTTTCTCAAGCTTTTATGCAACCGTCTTTCCCCCTTTCTTCCACATTAGGGTCTTCTCCACCAAGACACACAACTGATCTCTACACCAGGTTCCCTCATGGGAACAATAGTGAGTCAGATAATCACATTGTCAAAAGAATGCAACACTTCAGCTACCTTGGTGTTTTCCAGTGAAAGGAAACATTAACCAATCATTAAGGCCAATAACAAATTGTTTGCTAGAAGAGAATTGGCACTTAGTTTGGGCAAGAGAAATATGATAGCAGTGCATGAAGCTAGTAATGAAGTTATTAGTAGGAAACACACCTCCTTTCCCAGTAGCAAACCACAGAAAGATGCAAAGTTCTCTAGGGCCACCTGTCAGGTCCTCACTACCACAGTGCACGCCCATGCCATTGGGGCAAATATCCGCACTTCTTTGCCCACTTCAGGTTCTACTTCATCAGGGAAGGTGTTGGCGACCATCGTGAAAGGGTTGCCTCGTTGCCAATGATTTTCTCATGGAACGCCAAAGGCATAGGGTCTCTCGAAGCATTCGCAAACTGTGAGACCCTAAGTGGGCGGACCTGAGGTGAGGGTGAGGGTGAGGGTAGAGGGCCCAACAGGCCCAACAGGCCAAGAAGGGTTGGACGAGCTACAAGGGGAATCATAGTCCCATATCGCCTGGGTACGGGAGGGGGATGTGCTTTAAGTGTGCGAGGTCGCTCTACATGATATAACGCGTTTTAAAGCCGTGCGGGCCAGTTGGTAGCCCAGAGCGGACAATATTGTGTCATGTGGACCGGGTCGTTACAGTTGGTATCAGAGCCTGACCCAGCCGAAAGTATGCCACGTGTTGGTGGGCCCTCTGGCGACGTGGACGTTGTGGGTGCCTGTGTGGCCAACGAGGACGTTTGGCCTTAAGGGGGGTGGACTGTGAGACCCTAAGTGGGCGGACCTGAGGTGAGGGTGAGGGTAGAGGACCCAACAGGCCAAGAAGGGTTGGACGAGCTACAAGGGGAATCATAGTCCCATATCGCCTGGGTGCGGGAGGGGGATGTGCTTTAAGTGTGCGAGGTCGCTCTACATGATATAACGCGTTTTAAAGCCGTGCGGGCCAGTTGGTAGCCCAGAGCGGACAATATTGTGTCATGTGGACCGGGTCGTTACACAAACCTAAAGACCCCCTCCCTATAGTCCAATCTCGACATTATTTTCATTTCAGAAACCAAGGCTTCTTCATCTAGGATGGACTGTACACGCCAAAGACTAGGCTTTACACATGGGGCCTACCAGCGCATGGACAGTCAGGGGGATTAGCTCTTTTTTGGAAAGAAAGTTTAAATTTAATTGTTCTCTCTTTTTGTAAATATTTCTTCAATTGTATTATTAATGATTTTTATGCTATTAATGTTTGGTCAGTTGTTTTTGTCTATGGCGAGCCTAATCAAGGTCTCTGTGCTCATTTTCGGAATACTTTGACACAACTCTATAGTTATAAAACTTTTTCGAATATTTTAATAGGGGATCTCAATTCCATTTTTCGATCAAAGTGAAAAGATGGGGGGTAATAGACCTACCTGGACATCTCTCAATCATCTCCAAACCTTTATTGATATTCAACACCTCTTGGATTTTCCTCTCAAAGGGTCCCAATTAACTTTGAATAATAGGCGTCGGGATACTCATGAGATTAAAGCCAAACTTGACAGAATTTTAGCTAACACTGAATGGATGAATCTTTTCCATTCTACCATAGAACGCTCTATTCACACCCCCTCCTCGGACCATAAAGCCTTATCCCTGTAACTAGTCTCACATCTCTCTCAAGGTCTCAAACCTTTTAAATTCTTTCATATGTGGACTCGGGACCCTGATTGTCGAAGACTAGTTCTCTCTCCTTGGGCCCCAAACGACATGCCATACCTGCTCATAATTTTCTTATTAAAACTAAGAGGCTTAGCTACAAACTTTCCCGTTGTAATAAGCTGGAGTTCAGAAATGTCCAACTCTGGATAAAAAAAACCCAACAGGCTTTGGACCAACTTAAAAAATGCTCACTCTCCATCATATTTCTTTGGCTGAGTGGCATGTATTTCCATGGTGCCCCTTTTTCCAATTATGAAGCATGGCTAAGCAATCCCACTCACATAAGACCTAGTGATAGGTGGTTTGGCCAATAGTGAGCCAAAAAATATTGAATGGTGATGTGGGTGGAGGTTTCCGAGGAATACAAATAACCTCTGGGTTTTTTTTCAGATTTGGCGAGCGTCTAGAATAACTAGTGAATTACAACTCTATTGTACTGCAATTGGTGCATTGGTTTTTGCAGCGTTACTCTTCTCAAGACAATGCTAAAGCCATCTCTATTATGGATGCCCAAATTTTTTTATTTCCTGATTAGAGAGAAGTTTTTTTGGTGCAATAAGTCGGATGCCACCTGGATTAAGGAATGTGATAGAAATACTAAATTCTTCATATCATTGCTCTTCTTAGCCAAAAACGGAATTTGATCCTGAGACTCAAGGATGAGGTCAATTGTTGGCACTCTAATCCGGTAGCTATGGGTCATGTGCTTAATAACTACTTCAACAATAGTTCAATTCATCCCATCCCCCTCATTGTTCGGACATTTTGAGCCTTTTTCACCCTGTTATTTCCAGGAACGACAATGGAGCCCTTTTAGTCATTCCTAGTACGGAGGAAATTCATGACATAATTTTTGCCATGGGTAGTCAAAAAGCTCTGGGCTCTGATGGTTTCCATGTTTTTTTCTTCCAATTCTATTCGGACATTGTCCAAACAGATTTCATAGTTGTAGTTCAAAGATTCTTCTCTACCAAACATCTTGACCCTAAGCTCAATGAAACGTTCATGCTCTGATCTCTAAGGTGGGAAACCCGGTCTCACCTGATAAGTTTCGTTCTATAGGGCTTTGTAATGTAATTTATAAGGTCATTTCCAAAATCCTTGCAAACAGACTTAAGTTGTTGCTTGACCACATCATCTCACCTAATTAAGGTGCCTTCCTCAAGGGTCGGTCAGTTGCGGATAATGTTAGCATTGCCCATGAGACTTTTTATCAAATGAAACATTTTTGCAAAAAGAAAGAAGACTGGATGGCTATCAAATTGATATGGCTAAAGAGTATGATAGAGTGGAATGGTATTTTCTTCTTCAAATCCTTAAATAACTTGGATTTACGAAGGATTGGATTTGTTTGATTGAACAATGTATTTCTACACCCTTCCTCCGAGTGCTTCTTAATGGTTCCCCTCTACCATCCATCAAACCATCAAGAAGAATTCGACAAGGAGACTCTCTCCTTATCTCTTCATTCTGATTGCGAAGGCTCTTTCCCGGCTTCGTGCCCGCGCTGAAGTTGATGGTGTTATCAAAGGCCTCAAACTTTGCTGACTTTCTCCCTTCATCAGTCACCTCTTGTATGCAGATGATCTTATGATTTTTTGTATAGAGACTTTAACTGAAGCTCGTTCAGTTAAAGAACTGCTTCAACAATATTGTCAGGCTTTCGGTCAAATAGTCAATTTTGATAAGTCTTCGATCTATTACAGTTCTAATGTGCACCCCAAGGATACTAAGATGATCAACATGATTCTAGGATCTAAGTATTACAACCCCAAATATAAGTACCTTGGATTTCTGTTACTTTTCTCAAACCATAAGGCTTCTGATTAACAACTCTTGATTGACAAGATAAATTATAAGCTCTCTAATTGGAATTTTAAGGTGTTATCACAAGCTAGTAGAACAATAATGATCAAAGTGGTTCTCAATTCAATTCATGTCTATTTTGTGCAAACCTTCCTCCTTCCTGGCGAAGTCTCGAATACCATTGGCAGACTAGCCAGGAACTTCTGGTGGAATGGTACAAAAAATGGCAAAGGTAAACATCTATGTACCTGGGATCGTATTTTCCTTTCTCGACACTTAGGGGGCCTCAATATTCTTGTTACCAAGATAAAAAACCTTGCCTTAATGGCAAAGAGCATGTGAAATGCTATATCCTCTCCCCAGGACACTCGTTCTCGTAAACTCAAGGCCCTGTACTATAATTCTAAGAATGTTATCCAGATCTCCAAATTACCCCCTGCCTTCTTTGATTGGCGTGGTAATCTAACCGCGCTAAAATTTATGAAACGTTGCCTACTTTGGCAAGTTTTATCGGGTGATCAGATTGATACTTGGTGAGACTTTCGGGTGAAACCAGGGCTCGTTCTTGCAGACTGTATTTCTGATCCTCTGCACCTTCTCCTTCCTTAGACCATGCATGACCTTTGGATAATCTTGCCTAATCTTTATGTCAACTGGAATGTGGAGTTGATCGAGCCCTTGATATCTGCCTCAGAAGAGCTATTTGCCCTGATAAACTCATCTGGCTTGCTAACAAGAAGGGATCTTTCTCAGTTAAAAATGCAACACGAGCCTTCACCCTGGATAGCTTGGCAAGCTCCACCTCAGCTCCCCTTCCACTGGTGCTAGGGCTTAAGCTTCTGTGTCAATTATGGTGGATCAAAGACCCTCCCAGCGCCTTTCATTCCTTCGAAAAGTTATCCAAAATCTCCTCCCTACCATGACAAATCTGGCCAAGCTCCATATGCCCCTGGACAATTGTTGTGCCTTTTGTCACAATCACCAGGAAGATATCTTAATTTACTTACAATACATTGATTTTTAAACAATTCAGTACATTGAAAACAATATTTAACAAAGAATAATTGATTTTTAAACAATTTAGCACATTGATTTTTACTCACAGTACATTGATTTTTAAACAATTCAGCACATAATTGTCAATTTGCTTACAATACATAATTGATTTTTAAACAAAATTTACTTATACATTGATTTTTAAACAATTCAGCACATAATTGTTAATTTGTAATCATGAAATATTTAACAGAGAATGTTGCCTGTTTTTTGCCAATAAAACATGAAATTAAACTAACAATAAGGACCAAAGACACCATCTATTTTTCTCTTACATTTTGGAAAAACTAAATTGCAATATATTCTTCCTCAACTTATATTATAAGAGCTCATTTTCAAGTTTCTATTGAAGAGGTAGTAGGCTGTGTCGGCAAGCTACAACATAGCTGAAAATTAACAAAGAAAATATCATTTGTTTGTTTATTTCAATGTGTTTATTAGAGGAATTTTTTTTCATTCTTCATTGAAAGACTATTTAGTACATGCTCATCCTGTCCCATCCCGAACCCATTTGGGATGGGACGAGGTCGGGATGAAGTTTACCCCGTCCCGATCCCGAATGAACATGATGGGATAGAGATGGGGTCCATCCCATCTCGTGCCCACCCCCACATCTTATTAAAATCGAAGAAATACTCTCCCAATTCACAACTATTTTATCTTCATTTGGCACATCCGCAATAAGATTATTTTCAACAAAATCCAAGATTTGCACCCATGCTTTCATCTCCTCCCTCCATCACACTTGGTCAGACTGGTCCCATCAGTGGTTTTCTACCAGACTAGATAAGGTCCCACTTGCTATTACTTCCATGTCTCATATCCATAGTACAACAAAAAATAAACGCCCGCAAAGCCTCCATCACCCCTTCTGTTCTGACTTCTAATAGGATTATCTCCCATTCCGAGTCTACAAATACAGATTTGGCTATGTTAGAAGCTCATATCCTTTTCGCTCGCAACCACGGACTCAATTCCAAATCAAATCAGTGACCACCTTGCCCTCATGAGCTGCACCATGACACTATTATTGTTAGTTTTGACGCTTGCTTTTTTTAGACTACCAAACAGATGAGCAGGAGAAGTGATCGCAAAAGATCTTCATCGACATGTTCTTGCCACGATTTCTAGCCCAATTGTTGGAAAAATTCTGGATAGCACAATGGCGGAGTGCTTTGTGTGGGAAGCGACCATAACTCTGATCCAAACTCAAAAATGGCATACAGGACTTCTTTTTTGTGATTCTGCTACTTTGATTGAGACGCTCCTTAGTAATGATTCCAACCCAACTTTTACTAGGGATTGGATTTGGCATACCACTTGTATGTAATATTAGGCGTCTCTTCTCTTTGCTTTACTCTTGCTCGTGTAACTATATTATTTGAGACCTCAATGACATGGCCCATAACTTGGCAGCTACGTACGGCTAGCCATGATATGTAATATTACTTAGTTTTTCTTTATATAAGCTCAATGCTTTAAAAAGAAAACTGTAGTACCGTGTCTTTAATTGGGTTTGATTGGACTAGGAGCCCCCTGTGTTGGGTTAGTTTTGAAAGTGACAAACATATTTTACTAGCCCTTGATAAAACTTTTCACTTGAATATCCTCTGGAATCTTGATGTTGGTACTTCAAAAACCCTAGGAACTTGGAGGAATGGTGTTTTTCTTCCGCAATTAACGCAAACACACACAATTCATGAAACAGCCAAAATAACCATCATCTCTCTCTCTAGCTAATTGAAGGAAAGAAACACAGAACTTCAAAATTCACTAAAACCACTCCCACTTTCACCCGTGATGGCGCTTCCTTGCTTTCCATCCACAGCTCATACAGATTTAACCCAAAAAAATAAATAAAGATAATTGATTACATGTTATGGCCCCCACCAAATCCTCACATGCACTTCACTCACGGCTACAAAATGGTCTCTTTCCTTCTCATCTTCCCATCTCGTGTTTTTTTTTTTTTTTTGGGGGGCTTGTAACGAGTGTTACCACATTTCATTGATCACCTTATGTTTAAATATTGGTTTGAATTAAAAAAATAAAGGGATATGATTTATTAACTTTCATATTTCTATATTGTTTAGTCTCATATTTTTTTATATAACCCACTTTGGAATAGTTAATAAGGATAGTATTTGGACTTGGGTTTAGATCCTAAGGGGTACCCACTTTAGTGAAGTAAGAAGACATAGACCAATATCGGTCCATTCCACACGCGCGCGCCGCCGCCGTCCCCCTCCAACGGCCAATCTATTTGCTTTGGAAACAGTCTATTTCACAGAGTTCCAGTTGTTTTGTATCTTCGTATTTACTCATTGTTTTTCGTGATTCCGAGCAAAAGAAATAGGGTGAATAGTTCCAGTTGTTTTGTATTTTCGTATTTACTCATTGTTTTTCGTGATTCCGAGCAAAAGAAATAGGGTGAATAAACTTCCGTTCTTGCATGTGACTGAACGAGACAGATAGAGAATTCTGGGTTGTTTTATCCTGAGAGCGACGGAACTATCAAATTCCTTGCACAATCTTGGACAGCGACGAAACATCTTTAAAAATGTGACTTAATCCGCAACTCAACCCCAAAAAATTCAATAATTTTGATCCTATTTTAACTTGCAGCAATTATATTTCCAACATCTTAGCTACCGCACTTGCAACTATTCAAATAGTTGTAATCCCAGTTTTTTCTGATTTGAGATTATTAACAAAGTCAGTGTCCACAGAATTCCGTTTGTAAAGCTTGTGACTGACTATCTTTTATAAAGGGAGAATGGCCAAACCCATATCTAAAATGTTGGATTTTATTAGGTTGGTTGGGATTGCATGCATTGATATGTGATTGTTTAAGGAGGATCTATGTCCTTTTCTCGTGTAAAATCTAATATGACATAAATTCCACATGACATGCATGAACTCAAAATGTTTATTATGCAAGTAAATCTTCTTGTACAAAAAAAATTACATTTGACAAGACAGCCAATAATGGCAGGCACAAGTTTATCAGAATAATGTTGTTAAAAAATTAGTAGTTAGATTTTCTTTAACAAAACCTGATATAACCTATTGAAGAGAAGGAGAGGATTACAGCCCCCTCCCAAGTTTGAAAATCCATATATGCTCGCAGTGAAATTGGGTCTAAACTTCACCACTTCTTAGATTGTCTCCCCCCTCCATTTGCTTCTTTGGCCCGTCAACTTCAAGTAATTCCAACTAGTTTATGAGATAGCTATTATAATCTCATGAGTTCTATACTTTTATTTGCTCCCTGAATTTTAAAAATTATGGTTAACCCCTTAAATTTCTTATAAATAAGTTTATTCTATAAATTTTAAAATCATTATAGTATGTGGGTCGTATATTTTATTCTACATTTCTACTACTAACCAGTATTTTAAAAAGCGCTAGACGGACGGCGGGCGGTAAGCAGATGCCTAGCACCTAGGCGGTCTTAGGTTTTGTATTATAACTTTAATAATTTGCAAAAGTTAAACATAATATCTTATCAATTACATCCAATTTAATGTCAAGGGGATATACAAAATTTAAAAACATGAAAAATTAACAATAATGAACAAAAAATTTTAAAACTCAAATGACTGAAGTTGGTCATGATTGGTACTTTATACAAAATTGAATTTGTGGACAAATATCCAAATATACTCTTTTATTTTTCTTCATATGTTTGCTAAAATCTACATTACTAAAATTGGTACCGACAGATCCTTTGAGAATTCTATTAATTAATCATCATTTGCTACATTTAGACATATACTGAATAAAAAATAATTAAATTGTTTATTTCCAAAAAAGATGAAAGAAAAATAAAATAAAAACATAATCAGCCTTATTAAAAAATAAATTAAAAATTCGCCCAAACCGCCCAATCATTAATCTGGGCGTTTCTGTGACGCCTAGGCCGATTTTTAGAACACTGCTACTAACAAACCCTTTTATGCCAAATTCATTTTCACACCCTAAATTACATATAAAATACAAGTAAATAATATATATAATTTATTTAAATCAATACTATCAAATTAATTATGTTTAGTGGCTTATTTCTGGCTCCCCCCACTGCCCTCACCCCAACTACTTCAGAGGCTAGTGGGCTTGCAACCATTTGTTAGCCCACAAAATCATCAAACAAGGATAACTGACCATTCATTCATTAAGTTAGACCAACCATTTGTTATCCATTTTTCCTTTTTGACTTATTACATTTAGGCAGCTGGTAATCTAATCACAACCATCAGCCTGAAGTGTTCCTCGAAATGTTTCAAATGATGAACTCTTCTCCTCAGTCTGAATAACAACACTCAAGTCTTGATTGCATTGTACATGTATGCTCAAATAATAACCAAATAAAGTTGTTTTTGTGGACATTTACACTTGAAAGCATCTTATTCTTCTAGTTCTTCTCTCTAAAAGTGAGGTGAGGTGAGGTGTGGTAGAAATTTTGAATCAGACGCGTTACAACGTTCAAAAAGGTAATTACAGCCCTCGTGAGTGATTTATCCAACGGTCATAAAATTTATGTCTACCAGATGAAAAAAATGAACTCAAATTCTTATAATTTATAAACATCCCTTCCTGATTACCTACTCCAAGCAGCTTATATCAATCTCTCTTCCACTCTTACTTATCTTCCAAGTGGGCTTTTTGGTGCATGGCCAGTGAATGAGAGATCCAAGTAAAGTGTTTGCAACACAGCTCCTGGTGGTACAGGATTTTGCATATTAAAAACATTTACATTATATATACTTGCTATCTAAGCGAAGGAACATACCCCATCTGGCCTGCAAATTTTTATCTTTTCTCGTCAGATTTTAAATATCTTTCCCTCAAAGTTGCAACTTTTCATTTCAAATACTCCTAATTTGGTTTCTGCCAAGAATATCTAAACCCCACTAGTAGTGAAAATGCAGAATCTGATATGGGTTTTCTTCATTTTCTCAATCTATGGTGTATTGGCCCAACCAATTCCAAAACCCCAATTTTGCCCTGATGTAGACAGAGCTGCTTTGCTCAGCTTCAAATCCAAAATCATCGAAGACACGACAGGTGTTCTTGCTTCGTGGGTTGGTAGAGATTGCTGTGGAGGTGATTGGGAAGGCATTCAGTGCAACCCTGAGACAGGAAGAGTGACTGGTTTGCAATTACAGGCACCCTCTACAAGGGACACTGAGCTCTACATGAAAGGCTCATTGTCCCCTTCTCTTAGCAATCTTCATTTTTTGGAGTTTCTTGTGATAAGTGGGATGAAACAGATTGGAGGCAGCATTCCTGAGAGCTTCTCAAACCTCACTCACCTCACACAACTTGTCCTTGAAGACAACATTCTTCAAGGGTCCATCCCTCCAAGTTTAGATCAGTTGCCCTTACTCAAGGCCCTCTCCTTAAGTGGGAACCATTTGAAAGGATCCATACCTCCAAATTTAGGGAGCCTCCACAACCTAGTCCAAATAAATGTAGGTAAGAACCTCCTCACTGGCCAAATCCCACTTTCATTCAAAAACCTTCATGGTATGCAATACTTTGATCTTGGCTACAATCTGTTGTCTGGGTCTGTCCCAGACTTTATAGGCCAGTTTCAGAACCTCACCTTCCTTGACCTCTCCAACAACCAATTTTCAGGGGAGATACCCGTTTCTCTGTGTAACTTGCCCAAACTTTTGGATATCTCTTTAAGCCATAATAGATTAACAGGAAGAATCCCAAATCAAATTGGGAACCTGAAATCACTCAGTAGCCTTTCTTTGAGTGACAACCATCTTACAGGTACAATTCCAGAATCCATTTCAAGATTGCAAAATCTTTGGTATCTGAATGTGTCTAGAAATGCAATTTCGGATCCTTTACCAAGCACTTTGGCAAAGGGTATCCCTTCATTGTTGTCTATTGACCTGTCCTACAATAACCTCCATTTAGTAACCCTCCCTGATTGGATCAGAAGTAGAGCACTTACAGATCTCCACCTTGCTGGTTGCAACCTCAAAGGAATCCTCCCAACCCTCCGAAAAGCTGAGTCCTTCAATTCATTAGACCTCTCTGATAACCACCTCACAGGTGGGATTTCAAACCTTTTCACAAACATGACAAACTTGCAGAAGCTGAAGCTTTCAAACAATTTGTTCAAGTCTGATATTTCACAAATTGTATTACCAGATGGGATTTCTTCTATTGATCTCCATTCAAATCAGCTCTATGGGTCTCTCACAAAACTACTGCACAACACCACATACAAGTTTTTAGAGGTTTTGGATGTGTCAAAAAATCAAATTGCAGGTCTAGTTCCAGCATTCAGAAAAGGGTCAGGCTTGAAATCACTAAACATTTCAAGCAACAAGATTACAGGTCCAATCCCAAGTTCAATTTCAAACCTTATTGAACTTGAAAGATTAGACATTTCAAGGAACAAGATAAATGGAATCATTCCTCCAAGTTTAGGACAGCTGATGAGGCTTCAATGGTTGGATCTCTCCATCAATGCAATTAGTGGCAAAATTCCAGAGAGTTTCATTGGACTACAAGGTATCAAACATGCAAACTTCAGAGGAAATAGACTATGTGGGCAGATCCCACAAGGGAGACCCTTCAACATATTCCCTGTGGCCGCTTATGCTCACAATCAATGCTTATGTGGAAAGCCCATGCAGACTTGCAAAGGAAGAAAACTGAAGGGTGATGAGAGCCAGTAGCAAGCTGACTCAAATAACTTACTACAGTATAATCATGCCATCTTCTTGTTGCTTTAGAATAATTTATTTATATAGAGAGCTAGCTAAAGAGCATTGTTATTTACTTGTAATTTAAACCCTTTCTTCACTCCCTTATTGATATAAATAAATGATACATGATTTTAGTTAATATTACTTCAATTCTTAAAGCACACAAAACACAATCATTTCAAATGCACAAAAATCTAAAATACAAACATTCTCATAGAAAGCAGTAACTTTTCATTTCAATTTCATTATCTTCCAAACTAGAATAGTAAACAAAACATACATACTGCCCATTTCATTAAGACTACCTATCATTCCTCTACTTTTTCATCCTCACCCTATTCCTTGTCATTCTCTCCTCCTTGTTCATTCTCATCATCAATTACTTCTCTGTCATCATCATTGTCATTGAATTTTGCAACAATCTCCTCGTACTCTGCCTTAAGCTCTTTATGTCTGTCTAAATACGACTGCTTCTCCTGTTATGCGACAAGCGTAAAACACCCATCTCAAAATCCAAACCCATTAACTTACTAAACTTAAAACACATAAGCTTGATCTACATACCTCATCACTCATAGACTTCCACTTCTCTCCAGCTTCCTTTGCAACCTTTAATTCAATTTAGAAATTAAAAAAAAAAAAAAAAAAAAAAAAAAGACTATTATCAAATGTACACAACAACAACAACAACAAGAAATTGTAAAATTAAGTGTAAAGATTGTATATATTACCACCACAATACCCTTCTTGTCTGGATTTGCTTCTTTGAATGACTTTCTAAAATCATCCCTACAACAAAATTCATTCCAGTTAAAATTAAAAACAATGTTCTTAGCCAATACAATGTATCAAGGAAATACTTACAGAAACAAAAAGTAAGCAGTCCGAGGACGCTTTGGCATGTTGAAGTCTTTTGATTTCCTACTCTTCTTTGCTTTTGATGCTGATTTCGCATTCACTACCTTAGCCGTAGTCCTAAAAAAAAGTTTCGCACGTGTTAAAATTTTCACCAAATATCTCACACTCACAAAACAGACTATCAGAATAAAAGCCTACTTGGTTTCTGCAGCTTTCTCAACAACAGTAGACTCTGAAAATCAAATAAAAATAGAACAGCAATGTTCAATAATAGTGATAAAAGTAGAAGAATCAGAAATTAATAGAATGAAGAAATTGCCAAGTAAATAAAAATCATACCCAAATTCATCCTGATCTTAGAATCAAGGCTGCAGCAGTGCATATCAATAAGAACCACTGGTACATCTTTGTTACATTCTTCACTGTAAACAATCAACACAAAAACATAAGAATCCTATCTAGGAGTCAATTCAGATCAACAGAAACAGGGAATCGAGGCAACTAACTAATACTCGGATTCATATAAAATGAAAATCTTCAAAATAATAAAACTACATAAACAGAGAACCCCCTATTCAGGGGGAGATGGGAGTTGTTACCATCTGGTGAAAGCGCTACCATCTCTGGCTCGCTTAAGTGAAGCTGTCTCTACTATTACCCTCTTCCGAGTTCTTGGTGGATTGGTTATCGTTGCACCTCCTGCCATTTCCGCAACCTCAAGGTGTGTTTGTTTATAAAGAGATGAATGAAGAAACACTGAAGAAAAACTAAAAATTTGTGGTATAAGAAGAAGAGAAGTTGAAATTTCGATTTTATTTGGCGCTAAAGAAAAGCGCGGAATTTGAAAATATTTTGACACGGATCGATGAGTTGGATTGTTGACAACCGTTGATTTAGTCACTGCTTCAAGGGCTTCGATTTATTGTATTTTCGTTTTCCCGCCTCTATCGGTCTTGAACAATTTTGACTGACTGGCACACTAACTTGTCCTACCCCGCTCCTGCCCTGCCCGAACTCTCCCACCTTCGGCCTCTTCCAAGCCCATCCCAAGTTTGTTGAAAATTCTCACTTTCAAAGTGTAAGGCTGATTTTTTTTTTTTCTTTGCTCCCTTTTAATTTTTCAAAATTGAGACTGTTTAACAAAAAAAAAAATTGTATCAGACGGATCTGATTCAAGTCGAATTGTCTGAAATCTGAATCTTATAAGAACATATGAAATTCGAATATGATCCCATCCGAAATTTAATTTAATTTGTTAAGTGATCTGAATCTGATGTGAAATCATTAATTCTATCTCAAAATTGAGAATGTTTAAAAAAAAAATATTGTAACAGACGGATTTGATTCAAGTCGAATTGTCTGAAATCTGAATCTTATAAGAACATATGAAATCTGAATATGATCCCATCCGAAATTTAATTTAATTTGTTAAGTGATCTAAATCTGATGTGAAATCATTAATTTTGTCTTTTTATTAAAAATAAAAAACTATTTAAAAAAATGAACCTCTATGTATGAATTGTGATTTCACGAAAGAAAAGAAAGAAAGAAAGAAAAAAAAACTATTGTTGTTTTCACTTTACAAAATGAAGAGTTCTAAAATTGAAATCTCCATTTTTTCATTGAGAAATTTCATAATTTCATCCTGAATTTTGATGAATTCAAGGAGTTCGCAAAAAAAAAAAAAATTGTTTTCTTCCTCCTCAGTCTGCAGAGAGGGTTGGTTTGATGAACAACAACAAGGACGTGGATGTAGACATTGTTATTGTTTCTTAAGAAAAGAAGATGGAAGGTACCAAGAACATAGGGGAATTCAATGATAAGGGTCGATCTATAATTGTCTGCATGGCTTGGATATCTTCCTATCATGAAAAAAACATGAGAAAATCTAGCTGGCCCGTGGTCATGGCCCGTCCCATGGGACGGACCCTCCCAGGCACGTGCCTGTGGGAGGGCGTCTCGCACGTGGAGGAGGAGAAAGCTTTTTGCCAAAAAAAGATTTTCTTCTTCAGTTCATCGACTCCTCCTCGCCTTCACTTCACTTCACTTCAGTTCTTCACTTCAGATCTTCACTTCACTTGAGTTCTTGACAAAGCAAAGCAAAACAAAAAGAGATCTTCTTCATCACCTCCTCCTCGCCTTCAGTTCTTCACTTCACTTGAGTTCTTCACAAAGCAAAGCAAAACAAAAAGAGATCTTCTTCCTCGCCTCCTCCTCGCCTTCAGTTCTTCACTTCACTTGAGTTCTTCACAAAGCAAAGCAAAACAAAAAGAGATCTTCTTCATCGCCTCCTCCTCGCCTCCTCGACGAGGATTCGACTCTCCTCATCGACTCCTCCACTCCTCCTCCTCGACCGCTCGACTCCTCCTCCTCGACCGCACGACTCCTCGACTGCTCCTCCTCCTCGCGCCTGCTCCTGCTCCTCCTCCTCCTCGTGACTGCTCCTGCTCCTCCTCCTCCTCGCACTGCTCCTCCTCCTTCTTCAAGTATGTAATTTCACATCATATTTTTGTTTAACTTGAAAATTAGGGCTAATCCTGCATATTTATCAGATAATCCTGCATATTTTTGTATGTTGAAATTTTTGTATGTTGAAATTATGCTACTGAAATTTTTGTTCAAATTTTTGTATGTTCGAATTTTGTTAAATTATGCTACTGAAATTCATGATAATCCTGCATAATTTTTGTTAAAAAAATATATTTGATTAGATTTTGTTAAATTTTTTTTTTTGTATACGCAGGAATGGCATATAAAGCTTATGTTGTTTATCGTGGGCGTGTTCCTGGAGTATATGTGACTTGGCCAGGTTGCCAGGTTGCGCATTACAAGTTAACGGATACAAGGGTTGTACGTACAAGGGTTTCAAATCAGTTGAAGAAGCTTATGAAGATTACGAAATGTGGAAGCTATCAGAAGAGAACAGATTAGAACACGAAGCTAGATTAGAACACAAAGCGAGAAGAGAACAAGAGGCGAGAAGAGAGCAAGAGGCGAGAAGAGAGCACCCGGACCAATCAAATAATGCTCTTGATGGTCCTTGGGCTTTTACAAGGGACTTAATCAACAGTGTATTAGTGGTATTTTTTTTTTATTCTTGTAATTATCTTTTTTAAGCTTTTGGATGGTATTTGAAACTGAAGTACACTGTTTATCCTATTCTAACACTGTTTTTGGCACATAATGATGTGTAATGTAATATGTACATAAATATGTTTTATGTGAATTTATTTCGTAATCCAATCCAAGTGTTTCATATTGTTCTTTAGTGTGTATAGAGTTTTTGTAAAGCTTTGCCTTATTACTAGTGTTTCATATTGTACTAGTGAAGCAGTGAAGGCCAGGAACCTTAGAACAGAGACCATGATAGGCGAAGGAGCAACAAAATGTCAGAGTTGGTATGTTTTGCTATTAGCAGTCAGTAGGCGAAGGAGCAACAAAATGTCAGAGTCTGTCAATAAAATTGTTAGTGCTCTGTTAGTGTTAGTATTAGTATTCTCTGTCAATAAATTTGTTAGTGTTAGTGCTCGTATTTTCTGTCAATAAATTTGTTAGTATTAGTATTCTCTGTCAGTAGAGCCCAGAGTCAAGGTTTCAGAAGCCAAGTTTCCATAGCTAAAGATTGATCACCAAACTGCGAGCCAAACTGCATACTGTATTGGCAGGAGTTTTGCACTCATGAGGTACCTGCCACCGTTTTGGATGATGGGGGACTGAACCTGATGAGGTGAATTTGATAGTGCTCTGTTAGTGTTATTGCGATGTTAGTATTAGTGCTCTGCTGTTAGTGCTCTGTTAGTGTATGTGCTCTGTCAATACATATCAAACGTGAATAAAAATTGGCAAGGGCTTGATCATTCACCACTGAACTAATGTTTAAAGATTCATTTATCATTCAAAAGCAGGCAATATATTGAGAATAATAAACAAGGAGTACAAGTCTGCAACTGTCTGAGGAGGTAATAAGAAGCAACAAAAGAACCTAAGTTGCTATGTACATTGCTTGTTATCCTACTTCTACCTTTCTAATACAATCTCATTTTTTTCATCTGCTTCACTTCTCTGCCTTCCATATCTGCTACTTCTAATTTGTATGTTCCCATATCATTTCAATGACTATCATTGTGAATCACCAACTGACAATATATAATCTCTGAAGTATAGTGCTGATCTTGATCACTTCAAATTGCATCCAAGCTCCAAATCTGCAATTTCTAGAATCAAGATAAAGGTCAGTTCTTATCACATAACGAACTGAAGTATTTCTAAGAAATTGCCAAAAAAAAAAATGTCAGAGTGCTCTGCTCTGTGAATACAGAGAATCAAGAATTAGTGCTCTGTCAGAGTGTTAGTGCTCTGTCAATACAGAGAGCAGTCAGTAGGCGAAGGACCAATAAATTTGATAGTGCGATGTTAGTGTTATAGTGCTGCTGTTAGTGCTATGCTGTTAGTGTTAGTGCTCTGTCAATACATATCAAACGTGAATAGACACCCTGCATAGACACTAATTCTCTGGAAAGCAGTCAGTGTGCAAAGCATGAATGCTCAACTCTCATGTGAATCAAACACCCTGCATAGACACTAATTTCCTGGGAATTGAACTCTTTGCAAGCAACCAAATCTATCCTCAATCACATTGAGGAAACTTATCCTCTGGAAATAATATGATCATATTCTTCTTTTTGGGATGAAATCATAGTTTTTGGGATGAAATCATAGTTTTTGGAAGGGTGTGGTTCAAACATATTGGTTGTGCACTGAATTGAAAGTCTACTGAAATTGGAGAATTTAATGATCTCTAAGCACATATTCAGGCAGCCTTCACGAATTATTCAAGGAGAAAAAAAAAACAGTGGAGACTAGAGATTAAAGTCAGATGGAAATTGAAAGTCTACAACCATATGCATCTCATTTGAACAATGTTTTGCTTATTGCTTGATATTTCCATAAGATCATGAATTCTATAGGGAAGAATTGATTCATCTGTGGATGACCAATGGTTTTGTGCAATCTAATTGGAAGATGCTGAGAATGGAATTTTTAATGAATTGCTATGGAGGTCCTTCTTTCAGGACATAACAAAATACCACAATGGAAACATAAAAAAGTGTAAGATGCATGATCTTGAATTTCATATTGTAGGGGATGAATGTTCAATTGTCAATATCAGAAGCACCAAAATCATTAGCAGAAGAACTCATCAATTGTCATTTTTATGCAACCATATTGATCTGTTTCTCTGCACAAAATAATGGTGCAGCAGTGTTAAGTAGCTGTATGGAACTGTTTGACGACGCTGAACCTGTAACCCCAACTTGACTAAAACATTAGAAGCTTACGAAAAATCTCAAATTGAGAGGGAAATTTTGTTTACAAATGTAAAGGTCAATCTCCATTATTTTTATTTATTTTTTTGTCCCCTGAATGAGAGTTTGTCATTCAACTCAAAAACATAATACCAGAAATGTCATATGGCTTCAGATAGGATGTCAAATTTTGAAGATAAAGTTATTCACTCAATTTTTTTACGAGGTCTTTCCTTGTATAAATGTCTAACATATATAAGAAGAAAAAAATACATGAAAAAGAAACATTCTTGTTTACTAACACAAGTTATCAAGTTACAGACCGTGACGAGGGACGTGACGTGGCGGGGGGGGGGACCGTCCACCCCGCTCGAGATGCGTGCCGTTGGTTTTGATGCGCGCATCCCGAGCGGGGTGGACGGCTCCCACACCCGCCACCTCACTTCCCTCGCTCATTTCCTCACTTCCCTCGCTCGTTTCCTCGCTCATTTCCATAAAAATGAAGGTAGCCACTAAATAACTTGGAAGAACAAGAAACTAACCTTACTTGAAAACATTTTGAATTCACAACCAGCTATAGTCTGGCAACTCCATGTCGTTGTTTGAAGTTGGTGTCTGCCAAAATAAATAACTAAATAAATAATAAAGAATTGCACTGCAAAATAACATTGCGTACTCTCCAAATAGATAACTACTTAGCATCTTGTCTAAGTGCACAACAATGCTTCTACAGATATTTGAAGATGAACTAGAGAAAGAGCAGAACTAGCATCTTGCTTCAGTGCTTCATATACATTAAGTGTATTTCGATATTTTTTAGGGGGACCCCTTAGCCCTTCATATACATACAAAGGGTTAATAGCAAATGGATTTATACAAAAAATAAATTTAACAAAATCTAAACAAATCTATTTTTAACAAAAATTATGCAGGATTATCATGAATTTCAGTAGCATAATTTAACAAAATATGAACATACAAAAATCTCAACAAAAATTTCAGTAGCATAATTTCAACATATGCAGGATTAGCCCTAATTTTCAAGTTAAACAAAAATATGCAAGATTAGCCCTAATTTTCAAGTTCAACATATGCAAGATTAGCCCTAATTTTCAAGTTAAATAAAAACTGATAAATATGCAGGATTAGCCCTAATTTTCAAGTTATTCAAAAATATGATGTGAAATTACATACCAGAAGAAGGAGGAGGAGGAGCAGTGCGAGGAGGAGGAGGAGTCCAGGAGTCGAGCGGTCGAGGAGGAGGAGTGGAGGAGTCGATGAGATGCGTCGATGAGCAGTGAGGAGGCGAGAAGTTGGCGAGGAGGAGTCGATGAAGAAGGGCTAAGGTTTGCTTTGCTTTGTGAAGAAGCTGAAGTGAAGAAGGGCTAAGGGGTCCCTTGCTTTGTGAAGAAGCAGAAGTGAAGAACTGAGTTCGAAATTTGCTTTGCTTTGTGAAGAAGGAGTCGATGAAGAAGCTACTCTTGCTCTGTGAAGAAGCTGAAGTGAAGAACAAAAAATCAGAAATTGTTTGGCAAGCAAAAAGCTTTCTCCTCCTCCACGTGCGAGACGCCCTCCCAAAGGCACGTGCCTGGGAGGGTCCGTCCCATGGGACGTGCCATGACCACGGGCCAGCTAGAATTTCTGAAAAAACATACATTTACAACAACATCATTGTCTGGGTATCGTTTCCTTATGTAATAGAGAGTGGGTGTCTTTTCAATCTATGCCAAAGGTTTTGTTGTCATTATCATTCAACAACATCATTCTATTTTCTTCATTTCTTCTACGTAAAAGAAAGGCAGACTCATTTATAAACACAACCAGGGAGAGTAAAATAGAAACTCTTATAACCAAAACTCACCAAATCTTTTTTTTCTTTTGTGGGGCAAAGCTTCTTGAAACCATGTTGGAAGTGTGGATGGAGGATTATACAGCATTGTAACTTGTAATGGAGATTCCAGTGGTGTTATATGTTACATAGGTTACAATGGTGACCAAAGCTTCTCTATGGAAGCAAATCATGTTATATCATAAAAATGTCCTTGACAAGGGAAAAAGAATAGGTTCATTTACGTACATGGAACTAGGGGTGGGCACGGTCCGGATCGGTTCCAAATTTGGAGGAACCTAACTCGAACCGTTTAAAATTAACGGATCCGGTCCGGTCCGGATCCCCTCATTTTGAACATGGGAACCGAACCTAACTCGAACCGTTTGGAACGGTCCGGTTCCTACGGTTCCAAACGGTTCCAAATCTAAATTGATTATGTTTTACAAATCTATATGAACCACATTATTTGCAAACTAATCTTAAACAAACTTCTCTAATCAACTTATTAATCAAAACATGAAAACTTCAAAGCCAAATAAACAGAATCAACAGAGTGCAGAAACAAATCTGATATACAGTTGAACAATCAAACTGAACGAGAAACCTACACCATGGTATCCATGATCTTTCAAAAACAGTTGAACAATCAAACTAAATCAAACCTGTATTTCAGGTATCCATGATCTTTCAAAAACAGCTGATGTGAGCGGTTTCTATTTTTATGAACGAGAGACTGAATCTCTACACCATGGTATGGAACATTAAGACTCTACTAAGGAACATTGCATCTCGGACAATTAACAGTGTGCGAGAATGAAATCGGGCTTTTGGCAGGCATTACTCTTGAATGATAGGCTTTGTTGGGCAGAGCCTTGGGATTTTGATGGATTGAGTCAACAGATGGCGACAGAGAGAGATCTCGCTGAGGGAGCTGCTGCTTCTTCTCTTCGACAGAGACAGAGAAAGGAGAGGAGAGGGAGATCTCGGCTTCTTCTCTTCTGATGGAGAGGGAGATCTTCGACAGATCTCTTCTTCGACAGAGAGAGGAGAGGAGAGGAGAGGGAGATCTCCTTCTCGAGACAGAGAGCAGAGAGAGTAGAGGGAGATCTCGCTGATCTCTTCTTCTCTGCTGATCTTCGACAGATCCCTTCGAGTACAGATCCCTTCTTCGACAGATCCCTTCTTCGACATAGAGAGGAGAGGAGAGGAGAGGAGAATCTCCTTCTCGAGACAGAGAGCAGAGAGAGGAGAGGGAGATCTTCCCCTTCTCGAGTCGAGACAGAGACAGAGACAAAGAGAGGAGAGATAGAAATGAGTTGTTTAGGTTTAGGTTTAGGTTTAGGTTTTGGTTTATTCTTAGGGTTTTATAGCAAATGGGATTTGAAACGGTCCGGACGGGTCCAACCCAGACCGTTTCGTTTTTAAAATTAGGAACCGGGACCGGACCGTTTTATAACGGATCCGGACCGATCCGGACCGTATCTAAAAACTTATAATTTAAATCCGGACCGTTTAGAGGAAAACGGTCCGGTTCGAGTTGAATCCGCGGATCGTCGACCCGTTTGCCCACCCCTACATGGAACGAGGGAACTAGGAGACTGGGGATAACACAAACAAGACAAAGGGAAGAGAACAAGTTCATTTACTTGCATCTTATTTTCCCACGTATTTCATACACCCTCAAAATTTATTCTATAGGTTTTATGTATCCTCGAAGCTTTTATGTTTTTTCTTTACACACCGAAAATTTTCTTAAAATCAGGAAACTAAAATTAATGAAAAACGAAATCACAATTCTTGCCTCTTTCTTGAATATAATTATATTGATCAATAAATAGGTGGACAAATCGATATTTGCAATGATTATTTGGAATTTTGAGCTGAACATTGTGAAAAAAAAATTGATTCCAAATCTGAAAATGCTTATTCCAATAATTTCAAAATTTTTTGGAACAGAATTGAAATGTCTCTGAAAAATCAACTTTCGATCCAATTCTGATCCGAATGATTTTGAAATTTGTCGAAAGTCTTCCAATCCGAAAATTTCCAAAAATAATCCAATTACTATATTCCAAAGCATACTAATATGAAAATTCCGATTTATTATGAAAAAATGTAAATAAATAACATTTATATATTATACTGTAAATTATGAATTTATATACTTTCATTCAACATATTAATAAAAAATATTACGTATTATAATTTAAAGTTGTATACATGTTTGCATTTATTATCATACCATAAAATAAGATCACATATGTAATCATTTGTACTTAAAAGAAAAATTTTGACCCCCGTTATTTAATGCACGATAGAAGTTGAACTATTTTAAACTTTGATTGAGAATAACCTCTATTTTTTGAAATTTCATTTCCAAATCTTTTTTTTTTCAAATAAAGTCTTCAAATTTTCAAAAAGTGAAATTCCTAAGTTTCCTAAAAACTTCAAAAATGCCGAAAATTTGGATTGGAAATTTTCTATTTTGAAATTTTGGAATGGAAATTGGAAATGAATTTTAGTTCCAAATTTTTTTGGAACATAATTAAAAAATCAACCCTACTAGTATGTCACTTCGAGCCTCAAAATTTAGCCCTAATATTATTCTAACCTCCAAAATGGATGAAAATCATCAAGCCATGGACATTGACCGGTCAAGACCAATTTGAAACAAAAATAACTTTCGTCCTCTCTTACCTTTTATTTGTACTTTAGCCCCCAAATTTTAGCCTAATATCAGTTTACCCCCAACTTTGACTGAAACCATCCAGCCGTGGACTGCTTAAGACCAATTTGAAGACAATAATACCCTTTTTGTCCTCTCGGTTTACTCTCATTGCAACCACAACTTTCAATGCCTGGAACCTTATTACAACAATCTCATTTCCATTTCTATGAGGGTTGAAGACGGGAGTGGAAGATGGTTGGGTGGGAGTGTAGATATAAGTTGTGATGGTTGTTGGGGCGAGACGATGGTTAGCATATATCAGAGAGAAGAATGTCAATTTAGGGATGGGGATAATGGCTAAAGGTGAGGGTAAAGGTACAGGTGGTGGCTGAGTATTTTGGGTGGGGACGGTATAGAGATGGAGAAATGGAAATGGGGTTAGGTTGGGGACGACAATTGTAGGTGACAGTAATGATGGATTAGGGACAGTGGTTGCAATTGGAGGTGATGATGAGTAGAGATTTTTACGGTGATTAGGTGAGAATGGTCATAGAATGTTGTGGTGGAGCTAATGTGCGTCGATGTTGTAGGTGAAGGTGGGTGAAGGTGATGGTGGTAGTGGTGATAAAGAGAGGTTGAGGGTTGGGTTTCACAGAGAATAAAAAAGGGAAGGCGAAAAGAAGATGGAGAAGATTGAGTTTTAGTTTATAAGAAGATGAAATTTCTATTTTTTAGTTTAAGAAATTAATTTGAAATCAATAGATCTTCTAGATAAGTTTCTAATCCAGGCCTCGATATTTACGTAGTGTATGCGAGCTTCCACATGCCTTTGCGTGTGCTCTACTATGAAGGCATTTTGTTCCAATAAATATGACTAGTTTCACGACCTTTATCAATTTTGGGGTTAGACTGATATTACGTTAAATTTTGGGGGCCAAAGTGTTGGAATTGAGATTTGATGATTAACTTGCGAATAAGATGAAGAGAGAAAGCTACCTCTAGTTTTGGTAGACTTTGTATTGTTTTCTTACTTGTGTTGTTCTCTGAATGAATTACACGAGAGCCTATATATAGAGCTCTTGTACATGAATGAAGACTCTAGATAATCTCAAGAGTCATAGGAAATACAATGTATCATACTCCCAAGGTACATAGCCCTAGGTACATGAATCCAAGGAATAGTTTTCCAAGGTTCATAGTCAAAGCATGCATGAACAAGGCATTAATTATTTCAACACTCCCCCTTAATGCCTTTTGTTACTCCCAACATTTCTCGAAAATACTCAAACTTATCTCTTGGTAGTGTTTTGGTGAAAATGTCTGCAACTTGCTATTCCGTCTTGCAATACTTGAACTGAATTTCTTCTTCTTTTTCCACGGCTTCTCGAATGAAGTGATGCTTGATTGCAATGTGTTTTGTGTGGCTATGGTAAACCGGGTTCTTTGTCATTGCAATCGCGGACTTGTTGTCACATAATATGGGAGTAGCTTTTCTTTGCTTTTCACAAATGTCTTCCAAGATTCTCCTTAGCCATATTGCTTGAGAGGTTGCTAATGATGCCGAAATATACTCAGCCTTAGCTGATGATTGTGCCACCGTTTGTTGCTTCTTGGATGCCCATGCAAATACACTAGAACCAAGAGAAAATGCATAGCCTGAAGTGCTTCTCATATCATCAACACATTCGGCTCAATCACTATCACAAAATCCAAATAACTTTGCTTCAATTTTTCTTTCATACAAAATACCAAAATCAAGAGTACCTTGTATGTATCTCAACACTCTTTTTGCAGCCCCAAAATGGGTTTGACTTGGCATGTGCATGAACCGAGACAACATGCTTGTAGCATACATGATCTTCGGCCTTGTCGCGGTTAAATACAACAAGCTTCCAACCAAACTTCTATAAAGTGATGCATCCACCTCCTGGCTTCCATCTTCTTTCTTCAATTTTTCATTAACAATCAAATGTGTAGCCACTGATTTACAATCTCCCATTCTAAATTTTTCAAGGAGAGGTTTGGCATACTTCCTTTGGTAAATAAAAACACCATCTTCTTTTTGACAAATTTCAATGCCCAAAAAGTAATGCAAGAGTCCCAAATCACTCATTTCATATTTCTTCATCATCTCTTCTTTAAAACTTTCAATCATTTTACGATCACTACCGGTGAAAACCAAATCATCAACATAGAGAGAGGCAATAAGAATTCCGGTAGTACCTTGTCTCTTGACATACAAAGTAGGTTCATTCTTGCTCTTTTGGAAGCCTTGCTTGATAAAATATGAATCTATCTCACTATACCATGCTCGGGGTGTTTGTTTTAGCCCATACAATGTTTCTTCAATTTATACTCTGTCTTCTTCTCCTTTTGACACAAAGCCTTGTGGTTGCTCGACATACACTTCTTCATTTAAATTACCATTCAAAAAAGCTGATTTTACATCAAGTTGATATAAAAGCCAACCCTTTTGAGCGGCCAAAGCAATGAGTGCTCTAATTGTATCCAATCGAGCTACCGATGCAAATGTCTCTTGAAAATCAATTTCGGGCTGTTGAGAATAGCCTTTTGCAACAAGTCCTGCTTTGTTATTTTGAATGGAGCCATTGGGATTAAGCTTTGTCTTGAAAATCCACTTCACCTCAATAACATCTTTGTCTTTCGGCCTCTCCACCAACTCCCAAGTCTTGTTTTTTTCGATCACATGTATTTCTTCTTCCATGGCTTCCTTCCATGCTTCCTCCTTGATTGCTTCTTCAAAGCTTTACGGCTCGACAACACAAAAATTGCAACTTTCATAAATATCATTTATGCTTCTCATTCTTCTTGGTGTTGAACTTGGAGATGAGGAATATGACCTTGATGGAGTAGATTGAGGACTTGAATTTGGAGGGACACTTTGTGGAGCTTCATCTTCAACTTGACTTTCTTGATTTTCCAAATCTTCATCAAAAGTGTAGGCCTGAACTTGGACTTTCTTTTCTTTCCAATCATAAGAAGCTTTCTCATCAAATATGACATCTCTTGAAATAATCACTTTCTTCTTTATCAAATGGTAGAGTCCATAGCCCTTTGATTTTAAGCTATAACCCACAAAGATGCATTTCTCACTAACCTCATCAAGTTTGCGCCTTGTTTCTTTTGGGACATGAACATAGCAGGTGCACCCAAACACCTGCAAGTGACTCACGGATGGCCTTCTTCCACTCCATGCTTCAAGTGGAGTCTTGTTCTCCAAAGCCTTGGTTGGACATCTATTTAGCAAATACACCACTGTATACACGGCTTCACCCCAGAAACTTTTGGGTAGCCCCTTTTCATAAAGCATCGATTTTGCAATCTCTTCAATGCTTCTATTTTTCCTTTCGGCCACTCTATTTTGTTATGGTGTGTATCCCACGGTCAATTGTCTGTCCAAGCCAATATCTTCACAAAACTTGTTAAATTCATTGGAGTTATATTCATCTCCTCTATCACTTCTCAAAATTTTTATGAGATTGCTACTTTGCCTTTCAACATAACTTTGAAACATCTTAAAAATATAAAACACATCTGACTTTTGTTTCATAAAATAAACCCAAGTCATTCTGCTAAAATCATCAATAAAAATAATGAAGTACTTGTTACCGGCATGAGTTGGAGTTGTCATTGGTCCACACACATCCAAATGAACAAGCTCCAAAGGTGCTTTTGCTCTCCACGCCTTCTCCTTTGGAAATGACACTCGATGATGCTTTCCAAGCGCACAACCTTCACAAATGTCATGAACTTCTTTGATACATGGCAGCCCGTATACAATATTCTTTTGTTGCAAATTCTTCAAACTATGAAATTTCAAGTGCCGAAGCCTTTTATGCCAAAGACATGAGTTATCAACAATATCTTCCTTTAAAGCCATATTTTTTTAATAAGGAAAGAAGATAGGAAAACTACGATTATTCTCCATTTTGATGCTTGCAACAAGTTGATTTTTTCCCGTCTTGTCATAAATCTTGCACGAGTTTTCTCCAAAATGAATGAAGTACCCATGCTCAACAAGTTGCCCAACACTAAGGAAATTTTGCTCCAACTCCGGGACAAACAGAACATCTTGGATGAGCCTTCGCCCTTTCTTTGTCTCCACGGCAATAGTACCATTTCCACTTGCTTGGACTATCGCGCCATTACCCATCTTCACTTGAGACTTGGTGGAAGAGTCAATTTCCACAAAAATATTTTTGTCTCCCGTCATATGGTTACTACAACCACTATCAATAAACCAAACATCATTTTTGTGCTTCGTCGCCGTTTGACAAGCAAAAAACATTGCTTCATTTCCTTGTTTCTCGGAAAAATTGATTTGTCTTGACTAGGCAATCTTTTTGAACATGCCCGAACTTCTTGCAAAGATTACATTGTGTCTTTCCCTTGAACCAACAATCTTTATCAACATGACTACTCCTATTGCAAATTCCACACCTTTGTTGAGTGGACTCCATGTTTGCGCTCCTATCGAAGCTATTCCTTCCTTTTCCTTTAAAACTTCTACCTCTTCCAATTCTGCCACCTCTAGAGGATTCACCACTAGAGTTGAATTTTCTTTGAAATGGAGATTGGACATTGAGCTTAGATTGAAAGGCATTTCAATGGACTTTTTGGTTCACCTATTCAACCTTTGCTCAAATCCTTTTATCTTACCCAACAATTCTTCCACATTCAACGTAAAAAGATTGTTAGTTTTTTCTATTACAGCAACCAAAGGATCACATTTTTCGGGCAAGCTAATGAGAAAATTTTCAACAATCTTTTGGTCACTAATATCTTCGCCAAGAGTTTTCATTTGCTCCACAACATCAACAACTCTGGAAGAGTAATCATTCAAACTTTCAACTTCTTTCATCTTCAAATTTTCAAAATCTCTTCTTAGAGATTGTAGTCTTACGGTTCTCATCTTATCATTGCCTCTGTACTCCTTTTGAAGAATGTCCCAAGCCTCCTTCGCCTTTGTAGCATTGATAATTCTTTGAAAAATTGAGTTCGCCACTCCTTGTTGAATGAGACTTAGCGCCTTTGCATCCTTCTTTCTTTTCTCCTTCAATTGTTGCTTTTGTTCATTTGTGAGGTTCGTAGTGTCACCCGAGTCTTCATATCCATCTTCTACATATTCCCATAGATCATGAGAAATAAAGTTTGTTCTCATCTTCACATACCAAAAATCATAGTTATCACCATCAAAGATCGACACCGTTGTGTTGTTGCCCAAACTCGCCATTCCAAACTAATCTTATCTTCACAACCTAGCTCTGATACCAATCTGTTGGAATTGAGATTTCATGATTAACTTGTGAATAAGATGAAGAGAGAAAGCTACCTCTAGTTTGGGTAGACTTTGTATTGTTTTCTTACTTGTGTTGTTCTCTAAATGAATTACATGAGAGCCTATATATAGAGCTCTTGTACATGAATGAAGAGTCTAGATAATCTCAAGAGTCATAGAAAATACAATGTATCATACTCCCAAGGTACATAGCCCCTAGGTACATGAATCCAAGGAATAGTTTTCCAAGGTTCATAGTCAAAGCATGCATGAACAAGGCATTAATTATTTCAACACAAAGATATACATATAAACTAATGGGGGTCAAAGTGAAAATAACCCAGTTTTTAACAACTGAATATGATTTGTTAATCGGTTCTTGTCGTAAGAGTAGTAGTCCTCATATTTCTCATTTAATGTGAAAGGAATTCGCAAGGGGTCTTATTGTTTTCTACAAAGCTTCATGGTAATGTCATGTAGTTAAAGACATTCTCAATAACTATTTTTCTTTTCTATTGCAGCTCAATGTGCATCGTAAACATCAACGTAGTTAGAAATAGGTAAAATTATCCACACCAAAATTGTTGTAGAATTTATGGTTATATAGATATTAAGTTATATTGATTACACCACAAACTACAAGACTTGAGGGGTAAGACTTATCATCGTGTTAGTTGTACAATACTTGGACGAACACAAACACAAACTACATGACTTTGGGTTAAGGCTTATCATTGTGTTAGCTATACAATATTTTGGATGAACATAAACACAGTTGGAGGATGACTTTGTGTTGATGTGGTTAAGTTGAGTGATCCTTAATACACCTCTTCAAGTTCAGCAATGGGAAAGCAATGGCACACAAAACTTTGGACTTTGGTGAAAAAGTCAGCGAGCTAATGTTTGGTAGAGAGAAAACAAACATCAAGTTGTCATCAAGCAACACGTTCCTGGACAAAATGATTTCAATATGTAATTTTGTTTTAGAATGGAACACCAGATTCATTGTTAAGTACATAGCTCCTAGATTATCACACCATAGTGTTGGTGATGGACGAGGGTAGAAGCCAAGCTCACAGAGTAAAGATTGAATCATATAAGCTCAACAGTGGAAATTGCTAAGGCTCGTTATTCGGACTATGTACTTGGTGTAGACACCATTTTTAGTTTTCGAGCATTCTATGATATAAAATTGTCACAAAAAAGTAGAACATCTGTCATCGGCATATCTTGCCCAACCAACATCACAGAAAACATCTAATGTAAGGGAAGAAGAAAACCAAATGAAAATCCCAAGATCAACCGTGTTTTCAAGATAGCGCAAAATGTGTTTGACCACAACCCAATGGACCATGTATTGACACACTTTGTTAATAACATATGATACATCTAGTCAGGTCAAGTAAAGGTAAAATATTGTAAGGCGCAAACTACACTATGATAAAGTGGTGGATCACTAAATTTAATACCCTCAAATTGCAAAAGTTGAGTGTGAAAGGGAGTGGAAACTTGTTTCGCACCATCCACATTGATCTGGCGAAGAAGATCTGTAATATATCTTTTATTTTTAAAAAGAAACACGATAACTTTTGATTCTAAAAAAGTAGTAAAGTAGACCCAAATCTGAAATAGCATACATAGAGTTCAATTTAGCAATTAGGACCGAATGAACTCAACAGTAGAGTCGATGATAATGATGTCGTCGAAATAGACCCACAGAAAAATGGTGAAACCTAAATGTGCCATAATGAAAAGTGAAGTGTCTGACTTTGAGGGCGTATACCCGTTGTTAATAAGAATTAATTAATTCGAGTATGCCAAGCAGGAGATTCATGTTTGAGATCGGAGTTGACAGAGTCAGGATATTGTTTTTCCACATAACTAGGAGCTAGGTTGTTTCATATATACTTTTTTTTTCAAGCACATCACGAAGGAATGTGTTTTACATATCTAGTTGATGCAACAACCAACATCTCGATAAGGCAATGGGAAGCACAATACTTATAGTACAAGGATTTACAACCGAGTGAGTGTGGGGCTAACTTGTAAGGACTGTAAGCTTGAAGATGGGGACACAAGCAACCAAATACTTTTAGAAGATTTTAGTTTGGTTCTTGATTAAATTTTTTTTTTAAATGTGATTTGTTTTGGGTTACAGGTGATGTTAATTGATTTAATAGGTAACAACAGGTCTGAAAAGCCTCTTCCCAATATTGAAAAGGCATTGAAGCATTATCGACTAGTGAGCTTCCAAATTCAACTATGTGATAGTGTTGTCTTTCGGCAAGGTCATGTTGTTCAGATGTAAGGACAAGCAAAACAATGGTAAACACCTTGAGTATCAAGGTATTTTGTAAATTTGTGATATTCCCCACCATTATCAGATTGAAATTTTTTTCATTTTGTAAATTTTCAATATTAGATTTGAATGAAATAAATGTTTGTAGTGCATTAGACCTTTATGCAAGAGGAAAGATCCAAACAAAACGACTAAAAACATCCATAAGCAATAGATGATAACGATAACCAATTATAGAAATAACGGAAGAGGGATCTCACAAAACTGAAGAAATAAGATGCAATGGTTTAGTACATGAACTCAAACTACTAAAAAATGGAAGCTTATGGCTTTTACTAACATGACAAGAATGACATTAATAGTCAATATTATTGCTAAGGACTGGAAGGGAAAGCTCATGAATTACGCGCTTCATAGTATGCATCATACCCTGAGCGTGGTGCTAAAGATGCAATGATTGCTCACTAAGAAATGCTGAATCAAAAGAAGGATCTTTAGTAGTGGAAAATTAATATAGGCCTCCTTTGTTAACCCCATGCAGAACCACCATGACGATCATTCACAAGAAAAAAGGGAAGAAACCCAAATAGACATTGTTGTCTTTAGAAAATTAAGAAACTAGAAGTAAATTTGCAGAGATGTTGGGCACATGAAAGACATTGTTCAGGAAGAAAGTGCGATTATAGCATGAGAAACAAGTCTTACCGACATGGGAAATGAAAGGGAACTACCGTTACCTACAAGAATCTGGTATGAGCCATCATACTCCATTTGAATATACAGATTCTGTAAATTAGGAGTCACATGGTTTGAAGCCCCACTATTAGGAACCTATTGACTACCATTGAACATATTAGGTGCATCAACATAAGCAGCGACATGATTAGTTTTGGAGGGACGAGTCAGAGGCCTAAAATTTGGATCATACAGAGACGAGAAAATTTCGGGTTGCATGGTTTTTAATACGTTACAGTTGACAAACAATAGTTTGGAAAGATTGATTTTGAAATTGATTGATATTGTGGTTGAAACTGTGAGTTGGTGCTTGGTTTTGATTTTGCTTTGCCAAGTTCGAGTTATGAGGATTTTGAAAACCAAAGTTCTAACTAGAATGGGCAACATTCTGTTAGCTATACAGTACTTGGGATGTACACAAAGACAAAATGCATTACTTGGGGGGTAAGGCTTATCACTGTGTTAGCTGTACAATATTTGGGATGAAAACAAACACAGTCGGAAGATGACTTTGTATTGATGTGGTTAAGTTGAGTTATCCTTAATAAACGTATGTAGCATACCATGTTAGGGTTATTCTGGTCGAGAGGTGAATTTCAATAATTCATCTCTATTGCGGCCCTAATATGCATCGTAGACATCATGTATCATACCATGCTAAGGTTCTTCAAGTCAAGAGGTGAATTTGAATAAGTCGTCTCTATTACAGCCCTGATGTGACTCATAGACATCAAATTATGTAGCATACCATGCTGGGAGTAAAAAGATTCAATGCCAAAGATTAATATCTAGGCCTTACCATCTTACCAAATTAAAATAATATCTAGGAACAAAAATTGAGGATTTGAAGTCATCTCTATTGCAGCCCTAATGGTGCATCATAGACATCATGTAACATACCATGCTAGGGTTCTTCAGTTCAAGAGGTGAATTTCAAAAAGTCGTCTCTACTGTAGCCCGCCCTAATGTCATCATAGACATCAACGTATTTATGTAGCATCCCGTGGTAGGGGTTAGATCTGCAATACCAATGATTTAATATCTAGGTCTTCCCTTCTTACCAAATCTTATATGTAGGAAAAAAATTTGGAGATTTTTTTTGTCATTATAGAAAAATTCAATGTAGATATAAATATATATTTTTTAACTTTTAAAGGCGGGCAAGGTTTTTATTGGATCCCAAAACCATAAAATGTCTCCGCTAGAATTCAAACCCTGAATTTGTGATACAATCCATTAAAAGTTTATATGCTGATCTAGTACGCCATTAACATTCAATATAGACTTAGTGGGTGGAAAACTTGGTTATTCACACAAGCAGGTAGTACTATGTTTGGTGAAGTCTATGGTTTCTTCCATTCCTACTTTTCTCAGGCAAACACATCTTCTTCCTAAAGGATTAATCTGTCCACTATTTGTTCTCTTTGTAATGAACGAAATGAATCTGCTCAACATCTTTTGTTAGGTGCATCCATGTTTCGTTCACCTCGAGTTTGGCAATAAATTGAAAATTTCCCCTATTAACATTGCTAAATAGTTTCTTGGTTATTTGTAGATGATAGAAAAAACCAACAACCTAGTAGAGGTGATTACATCTTAGTTGTAGCAACTATGTGAGATGTTCTTTCTGAGGAAAAGGATCTCCATTATCTTCATTGAAAGTGGACTTAATGAATATGCTCTAGTTTCACAATATACATTGACACTTGTTGAGGTCTAGCCCATTAGGGTGGATCCAACTTTGGTAATTAATCAAACATAATTTCAAGTTTGGTTGAATAAAGAAAAAGGTTTTCAATAAGAATCTGTTTTTGTTTTTTAATAAGGAATGAGTTGGCAGCTGGTTAATTAAATAGAAACAAAGTTCTATTTGAGGCGGTGTTGGGCGGCTGCAAACAAGTATAAATAGGTGCATAAAACAGAGTTTTATTCATAGTTTTTCAGAGAAGCTGCTGCGTGAATAAGCAACAAAGAACATAGTATTCTCTTTGGTGTTTGGTGCGGCTGTGTGCGCGTGGACGGTGACTTTGTGTCTGATTCTTTGGGCGCGATTTTGTGCGACAAAGTGTGACGCGTGGCTGTGATATCCACTTAGTTTTTTCGATTGATTTGGTTGAAGAAGTTGAAGGAGATTTTGGGTTAATTTGCTGTGAGGTAACCTGTGTTATTTACTCCTTGTATTACTCAAGCTTTGGGCAAAAAGCTTGAGAAATTATTGTACTTCTTCTTATTTGATTAGTGGATTCTCTCGTATTTGCCCCGTGGTTTTTCCCTTCACATTGAAGGGTTTTTCACGTAAATCTTGGTGTCTCATTTATTATTTCTTTAGATTATTTCCTTGGTATTGTTTTATTGGTATTTGTCATAACAAAGTGGTATCAGAGAAATTGTTGGGAGATTGTCAATTAAGAGAGTTGACATGGAGAATAACAACAATACAAGGATGATTAGCCTTAATGGCTCAAACTATGTTATTTGGAAAACCAAGATGGAAGACATATTATACTGTAAGGATTTGTACCCTCCAATTGAGGGAGATACAGCTAAACCCAAGGATATGTCAGAAGAAGAGTGGAAGAAATTAAACAGAAAGGCTATTGGTCACATTAGGCAATGGTTAGATGATTCGGTATTTCATCATGTGTCAGCTGAGACGTCTGCACATGCTCTTTGGACCAAACTCCAGAATTTATATGAAAGGAAAACCGCTGCAAAGAAGGCCTTCTTGATCAGGAAGTTAGTGAACTTGAAATTCAAGGAAGATAGTTCTATTGTTGAGCACTTGAATGAGGTGCAAAGTGTGGTGAATCAGTTGTCCAACATGAAGATAATGTTAGATGATGAAATGTAAGCACTATTACTTCTTAGCTCATTACCAGATAGTTGGGAAACATTGGTGGTGTCGGTTATTAATTCGACACCGAATGGACAACTTACCATGGAGTTGGTTACCGATAGTTTATTTAATAAAGAGACTAGAAGGAAGTCTGTCGGTACTGATCATTCCCAAGCACTTGTGACTGAAAACAAGGGGAGAGAAAAATATAAGAAATATCATGGTTATGATAAGAACCGTGATAAGTCAAGAGGGAGATCAAAGTCAAGAGATAGAAGTTTTAAGTGTCATTATTGTGGTAAACCAGGCCATTTCAGAAAACAATGTTATAGTTATAAAAGAGATTTGAAAGAGAGGAAAGTGAAGAATGGTGATAGTAAAGAAGCTACAGCTGCTGTTACTAATGAATTCGTGGCTCTTTTGTATGGCGAAGGTGAATGTTTGCATGTTGCAAATGAAGGAAGCGAATGGATTATTGACACTGGTGGATCTTATCATGCAACCTCAAGGAAAGACTATTCCACTCTTATAGAGCAAGAGATTTTGGCAGTGTGAAGATGGGAAACACTAGCAACTCTAAAATAGTGAGAATAGGTGATGTGTGTGTCCAGACTAATACGGGGTGCACGTTGACAGGGTATATTAATTATTTTGGTAATGGTGCATGGAAGCTTACCAAAGGTTCACTTGTTGTGGCAAAGGGTAAGGCGTGTTGCACACTATACAAGACTCAGGTGAAATTGTGTAAGACTGGTTTGAATGCAGCTGAAGATGGTTCTTCTAAAAAATTGTGGCATTGGCGACTTGCACACATGAGTGAGAAAGGTATGCAACTCTTAGAAAAAAAGAAATTAATTCCCTCCTTGAAAGGTACTCCTCTTAACCCCTGTGATTATTGTTTATTTGGTAAACACCATAGAGTTGCATTTCGTAAATCATTAAAAAGAAAATATGGCTTGTTAGATTTGGTTTACACTGATGTTGGTGGTCCCATTGAAGTAGATTCTCTTGGTGGTAGTAGATAACTTGACATTTATTGATGATGCATCAAGAAATGTGTGGATATATTTTCTCAAATCTAAGACCAGGTTTTTTGGCTATTCCAGCAGTTTCATGCCAAGGTTGAAAGAGAAACATGTAGAGTTTTGAAGTGTCTCCGCAATGATAATGGTGGTGAGTGCACATCAAAAGAATTTAAAGCTAATTGTAGTAAGCTTGGTATACGACATGAAAAGATAGTTCCTGGCACTCCACATCATAATGGGGTAGCAGAAAGAATGAACCGAACTATTGTAGAAATGGTGAGATGCATGCTTCACATGGCTAAATTGCCAAAAGAGTTCTGGTCTGAAGCTGCTAGTACAGCTTGTTATCTCATCAGCAGGTCTCCTTCATTTCCTTTAGATGATGACATTCCAGAAAGAGTGTGGAGAGGGAAAGATAGTTCATACTCTCATTTGAAGGTATTTGGTTGTAAAGCATTTGTTCATGTACCGAAGGAGAAAAAATTAAAGCTTGATGAGAAGGTATTTCCATGTATTTTCATTGGTTATGGAGATGAGCAGTTTGGCTATAGATTATGGGATCCTGAGAATAAGAAAATGATTAGAAGCAGAGATGTGGTATTTTATGAAGATCATACCTTTGCAGATTTTGAGAAAATTGAAAAACCCAAGCAGATAAATAATGAGCTAGCAGATCTTACACCACTTCCTCCTCATTTGTCGCATGTTGAAAATGGGGGAGAGATGCCATATGATATAGTTGGTGACCATATGTCAGAAAATGAAGTTGTTAATGATGATCATGTAGAAACAGATGAGATTGCGCATGAAGAGCAACCCCTTCAACAAGAAATAGTAGAGCCTCAATTAAGAAGGTGTACCAAAAAGCGCCAACCTTCAAAGAGGTATCCCAATGATGAGTATGTTTTCCTTATAGAAAAAGGTGAACCAGAAAATTTTCAAGAAGTACTAGATCATAAAGATAAATATAGTTGGATGAAAGCTATGCAAAAAGAGATGAGTTCCTTGCATAAGAATGGTACTTATAATTTAGTTGAGATTCCAAAAGGTAGAAAACCTTTGAAGAACAAATGGGTGTACAAATTGAAAAAGGATGGTGATGGAAAGAATGTGAAGCACAAAGCTTGGTTAGTGGTAAAAGGCTTTGCGCAAAATAAGGGGATAGATTTTGATGAGATATTCTCACCCGTGGTGAAGATGACATCCATTAGAGTGGTGTTAAGTCTTGCAGCTAGACTGGATCTTGAGATTGAGCATTTAGATGTTAAAACTGCATTTCTTTATGGGGATTTGCATGAAGAAATTTACATGGCACAACCAGAGGGTTTTGAAGTGAAGTGGAAAGAACATATGGTTTGCAGATTGAAAAAAAACATTTTATGGATTGAAACAGGCTCCGAGAAAGTTGTATAAGAAGTTTGACTTCTTTATGGTAGGACATGGCTATAAGAGAACACTTCTTGACCATTGTGTTTATGTCAGATATTTTTCGCCTGATAGTTTAATTATTCTGTTTATTTATGTTGATGATATGCTAATTGTTGGAAAAGATGTTGATATGATTGGCAGGTTGAATAAATATTTGTTTAGTTCTTTTGATATGAAAGACTTGGGGCCAACTCAACACATCCTAGGGATGAAGATTACATGTGACAGAAAAATTAAGAAGTTGTGGTTGTCACAAGAAAAGTTTGTTGAAAAAGTACTTGAAAGGTTCAACATGAATGATGTTAAGCCCGTGAATACTCCACTTGCTAATCACTTCAAGTTAAGTGCCAAGTTATATCCTCGTACTGATGAAGAAAATAAGCATATGTCAGGTATTCCATACTCCTCTGCTGTAGGGTGTTTGATGTATGCTATGGTTTGTACAAGACCAGATATTGCTCAAGCAGTCGGTGTTGTGAGTAGGTATTCATAAAATCCAGGCAAAGAACATTGGGTTGAAGTTAAATGGATTATGAGATATTTGAAAAGTACTTCAAAGCTTTGTTTAAGCTTTGGTGATTCAGGAGCTGTGTTAGAAGGGTACACAGATGCAGATTTTGCAGGTGATTTAGACAATAAGAGGTCGACTTTAGGTTATATTTTCACTTTTGCAGGGGGAGTTGTAGCTTGGCAGTCTAGATTGCAAAAGTGTGTTGCTTTGTCAACTACTGAAGCGGAGTATATTGCCATTAATGAAGCAGGGAAGGAAATGTTATGGTTGAAAAGATTGCTCAAGGAGCTGGGGGTGAATCATAATAAGTATGTGGTGCATTGTGATAGTCAGTGTGCTATTGAGTTGAGTAAGAATGCCATATACCATGGACTTATCAAGCATATTGATACACGTTACCACTGGATACGTGATGTGCTTGAGAAAAATTGTTTCCAGGTTGCGAAGATTCATACTAGTGAAAATCCTTTCGACATGATAATAAAAGTAGTTCCAAAAAGAAAACATGAGTTCTGTAAAAAAACTCATTGGAATGAATTAATATGATTAGGCGATGATTCTTCCCTAATGGTATGAAGGGGGAGATTTGTTGAGGTCCAATCCATTAGGGTGGATCCAACTTTGGTAATTAATCAAACATAATTTCAAGTTTGGTTGAATAAGGAATGAGTTGACAACTGGTTAATTAAATAGAAACAAAGTTCTATTTGAGGCGGTATCGGGCGGCAGCTGATTACGCCCAAACAGTACACACGGTCAATTGCAGTAAAGATTGGGGTGTCGATCCCACGAGGAAAAACGACCTACAAAACAAGGTCAATGAAGAAAAACTACGCGAAACTAAATGTAAAAAATTCTAACAAATTTAAAATAAGAAATTAAATTTAGTTTAATAAAAATCAAGTTTAGAAAAGTCACAAGGTTCCAAGAATCCCTCCTAGATTTCACGCGCCAACTAATATCAATTCGCTATGATAACTCAATTACGTGTTTCACATCCCAAACAATGTAATCGGAAGAATAGTCTTTAATGCATTAATATATCCTAATGTAAATGGGTTTTAGTTTTACTTTTTCTAGAAAGCACAAAGGTTGGTCATATGTGATATCCTAAATTTACGATATATCCGGAGACAATAACATAATAAAAGACGATCACATATAACTAACCTACCGGAATCAATTGATCCTTAAAAATTCCACACATAAGAAAAGCGTAACTAAACTTATATGGAGAAGAAAAAGACAACCACCGGAATAATAATCTACGAAGAAATTGATGAAATCTTTGTCACTAAAATAACATAAATTCCTATATTAAATAAAAGTGAGAATCATAAACACAATTATTCATCGTGAAAACATAAAACGAATCAAATACTAATTAAGTGTGTTACATCTAGGAGTTCATCTCTTCACCTTGCGTAGAGTTTAGTGACACATGGCGAATGTGATGACAACAACAACGGTGTAGAGGTTCATCGACATGGCAGCGCGTGGTGGATTAGCGACGCACTCCCTGCTCCTGCTTTTCTGCTGCTGCTGGGCAGCTTCACTGCTGCTGCGTTGTCGCCTCCATTCTCCCCGCGTCTTGGCTGCTGCCCTGTTTTTGTCCTCTGTCTCCTCCTTTTTGTTTTCTCTGTTGTTTTTGTGTTTAAAAAGAAAACTAAACTCCCTTTTCAAAAACCAATTCAGAAGGCCCATATAAATTGGTTTTGTTGTTGTATTTGTGGTAAAAAGCAACAGACTTCTTATTAGAACCAAATAAAAATTGCAAACAAAAGGGGTCCACCCCTTGAAAGGTGGGCTAAAGAACCTCTATATCTTTACTATTTCCTTCTTTGTTTTGTTTTTAGCAAGGGCTCCAAGAAGCATCAATTTCTTGAATTTCTCACACTTCACACGCACATATATCTTCGCATTCAGAAATCACTCCGAGTCTCCTCATTATTAGATTGGTTTTTGTTGATTGTGTAGGAGGTTAGGAACCATATGGAGAATGTCATCCCTTAACTCCATTCACATTTCCATCAATCAAAGCTGTGACTGTGAATGAACGTGGACATTCTACCAACCACTTCAGTAACTTATGGCACACATGCAGTGAAACTCTGGCTTAGTGTTCAATTGCTTTCCAAGTGATCACCTTGCCTAAAAGTCGATCCAAGCTGGGCATATATCTCTTTATTAATCTTTGGCTTGAGTGTCTCCCGCTCTACTTTGTCAATTTGTCTATAAGTTTCCAATTCCGCTACGCTAACGCATTCTTGTCATTTAAACACCAAATCCTACAAAAATATAAAAATAAAATAATTAAACTAAAATACACTATTCGAAATACTAACAAATATAAATTATGAGGTATATTATGTAATAGTTATGTGAACATCAAATACCCCGAAACCTACATTTTGCTAGTCCTCGAGCAAAACAAAATTAAAAATAAAATCCTAACTCACTTTCGTATGAATCACGGTTGCACTTACCTTAACGTGCAACAAGGCTTTAAACCTCTAGATTACCTCTAGAGGACGAGTTATAGTCTCGTGAGGGTTTCCAGAAATGTTACCCCTAAACATTACTGACTCAATAAAACAAAATCTATTTCCTAAAAACATAATGGAAAAACATGAGCATTCTCTTTTATTTTCCTCAAAGTAATTTTCTAATTTCTTAAAATTCAAGAGAAACATCAAACTAAAAAAAATGTCACAATAGTATATCAATAGAGTACAATAATTTAATAGTATCTAAAGGTTAAATAAATTTCATAATCATTCTCAACTCGAAGTGTGTGTGTGTGAGGAGCCTTATCAACATAACTCTTCATCTCATAGTAAAGATGTGACGAGATAACCTTTAGAAAGTACGCTTCGACTACAAATCTCTCATGTCACTCATAAATAAAACACACAGAGATTGGGCACTCAGTTTATATGTGAGGAAAATAATATACTATGGAAAATGCACACGTCTCACATATAATTATCATGAAAAACAGAATTTTTCAAAGAGTGAAATGAATATGATCTCATGGACAAGAATATTGATTACTTTTGAAAATGTTGAATCAAATACCATAGTTCTTGCCTATTCAATCTCCACATCTATTAAACCAACTTTCACTTAAGATCCATTAGGTCTTTACTAGGTTGTAATGGGGCTTGGATTATGGCAAACAATAATAGACAAAAAAGATACAAAAATTTTCTGAGAATGACTACACCCTTGAATAAACACATAGGGCATTGAAGAAGAAATCAATGTTGTACACCATTAACTTTTTCTTCATTATTTTCTTCTTCAACTTTTCTTTTGTTCAACCTTTTTTTTTCAACTTTTTTTTTTTGAACTTTTTTTTTGAATTTGTTTTCTTTTCCCCAGTGATACAATCCGACACTTTCACTTTGAGGGCGCATGAAATATCTATTTTAAACTCTTTCTATTTGCCCATTCCATAAATATATCTCACCGTATACATTCTCAGAAGATTGGGTAAGGATAAAACTATATAGGTATTACTCCTTGATTGAAGTAGGTATTGGGAATGAGGATAACAAAGAGAAGGCTATTTAAAGGCTCAAAGGGCTGCAAATGAATATTTATTATTCGGTAGACTAAAAAGCTAAAAAAAACGGTTTAAAGAAAGAAATGCCTATATCACTTCATAAGTTCTAGTTAGAGATATCTCAACTAAATAAAGCAAGAAGTTTTAGTGTAAAAATTCAATTTTTATGTCATTATTAAAGCAATCAATAAGAAAATCAAGAATAATGAGATCATCAACGAAATAATGCGGACTCAAGAAAAATCAGAGTGTATTTAATAACCCTCAAGGAATAAAGAACGGCTCAAAACTCACAAGGGTTAAGTCTCCACTATTATTCTAAGGTTTTCTAGTTCAATATCTCACTAGTCAACTTAAAATCATGTTGACTCGGCTTATAGTGCACGAATAGTCGAATTTAAAAGTCTCACGAAATACATCTAACATAAGGATAATATCAAATATCATGTTTTCTACTAATATAACTATGTGACACGAGTTAGTATGTGTTTTCTCAAAATTAAAGGCAACAAAAATATTCTCTAAAATTAAAAAGATTCAGTTTTTTTTTTTTTTAATTCACCAAGAGTTCAGATTTCGAATGCATTTCATAAAGATTTTTTACAATTACCGTAATCATCTAAGTATTCAATGGAGATTGAGTAGAACACAAAAATGACTCGGTTTAATTGTAAAATACGTTTTAAGCTCAAAGATTTTTGAAAATTGCACAAAAAAATCTAATAAACCACCATCACCCCTAAACCTAAACCAAACATTGTCCTCAATGTATAAAATAATAATCATGACAAATGAAGAAAAAAGAAAAGAGAAGGGTTAGAGTGATATTACCATGATGAAGAACACAAAAAAGACTCGGTTTAATTGTAAAATACGTTTTAAGCTCAAAGATTTTTGAAAATTGCACAAAAAAAATCTAATAAACCACCATGAAAATTGCTCAAGTGAAGTAAACATGAACCAAAGAAATCACAAAAAACAGTCAAATCATCCATGAATACTTTCATATATTTTTCAACCATGTCACTAAAAATACTCATCATGCATCTCTGAAAAGTAGCCGGTGCATTACACAAACCAAATGGCATACACCGAAAAACATAAGTACCAAAAGGACATGTGAAAGTAGTCTTATCCTGATCCTCTAATGCAATCTCAATCTGATAATATCCTGAATACCCATCTAGAAAGCAATAGAAAGAATAACCAGTTACTCGCTCTAAGATTTGGTCTATGAATGGAAGTGGGAAGTGATCCTTGCGGGTGGTAGAATTAAGTTTCCTATAATCAATGCACATACGCCACCCTGTCACTACCTTAGTAGGAAAAGGCACCCCCTCATCATTAGTCACCATTGTTATTCCAGATTTCTTGTGAACTACTTGAGTTGGACTAATCCACTTGCAATCAGAGATGTGATAAAACAATTTTAAGACTTCATTTTTCACCACCTCTTTCATAGTAGGGTTAAGTCGTCTTTGAGGGTCTCTACGGGGGTTAGCTCCTTATTCTAAGTGAATCCTATGGGAACATATTAAGGGGCTGATACTTTTGATGTCAGCTATAGTCCAACCTAATGCAGATTTGTGCTCACGTAACATATTAATCAATTCTTCTTCTTGTGAGCTATCAAGCACAGAAGAAATAATAACATGAAAGGTATCACCTGGTCCGAGGAATGCATGTTTAAGTCCCTCAGGCAGTGGAGCTAGGTCAACATTCGGAGTTTCCACGGTGGATGGTTGTGGTTTCTGTCTTTCCTTTGGCAACTCCTCAAAGCATGGTTGCCATTGTCGTCATCCTTTATCCTTTAACCCTGAATCAACAGAAATATCAAAAGCATTGTCAGGATAAAGTGATTTCTCAGAATCAGAAATAGAAAGGAGGTACTCTAAGGTTTCAGAATTTGTGCTCAGGAGCGCCTCATCTGATATCAGCGTGTCTATCATGTAGGTATGATGACACTCATCATCATCATGTGGTTGCTTGCTAATATTGACTATATTGACCTCCAGAGTCATGTTCCCAAAATACAGTTTCATTAGACCGTTCCTGCAATTGATAAGAGCATTAGCTGTGGCAAGAAAAGGTCTACCTAAAAAAATTGGAACTGTAGACTCCATATTAACCGCAGAATGAATATCTAAAATAAGAAAGTCGACGGGATAGTAAAACTTATCAATCTGCAGCAAGACATCCTCGACTATTCCTCTTGGCTTCTTAACCGATCTATCGGCCAATTGTAGTACCACAAATATGGGTTTAATTTCTCCTAGACCCAGTCGCAAGTAAATAGAATATGGCATCAGATTTACACTTGCTCCTAAATCCAATAAGGCTTGGCCGAACTCATGAGTCCCAATCTGGCAGGTAACTGTAGGAAACCCTGGATCTTTGTACTTGGGTGGTGTCCTCTGCTAAATCACCACACTTACCTGTTCTGTCAAGAAGGCAATCTTCTTGACATGATGTTTCCTCTTGATAGTGCATAGATCCTTGATGGACCCTCGCATAAGTTGGTACATGTTTAATCACATGTAGCAAAGGTAAGTTAATTGTAACCTGTTTCAAGTGTTCTAGAATCTCACCATGCATTTCCGATTTCTTTCCAGTAGGTCGTAGTGCTTGAGCAAAAGGAACTGGAACTGGAATGTTCCTGTTGGGCTCATCCTCAGGGATGCTCTCCTTTGCACATGGGGAGGTGCCTATAGTCGTGGACGAGCTTGACCCGTCTAAAATCTTACCACTCCGAGTAGTGATGGCATTAACCTCTTTGACATTCTGAGAATCTGAAGTAGAGGTTTGTGCCATAAGTTGGCCTTTCGAATTTGCTTGAGGCTATGACGGAAATTGGCCCCGCTCTTGTACTATTAATGAACTTGTCAGCTTGGTTATCTGGCTTTTGATCTCTTTGTTCTCTTCTGCCAATTGTGTCAATGCAACCTCAAATTTTTGATTAGTTTTACCTTGTGCCTCTATAAATTCATGTAATGTGTCTGATAAGGAACTTCTGTTAGATTGCGCATTGTATGGAGGTGCAGGGTATGATCTAGATGGTTGTGCCTGTGAGTGTGTAGGTTGGTCTGCCTCGGACCTCCAACCAAAGTTAGGGTGATCTCTCCAGCCAGAATTGTAAGTGTTAGAGAATGGTGAGTAAGGCTTCTTGTACATCCCTAAGGCGTTACATTGTTCCTCATAAACCCCTCTCATCTCAGTCAAGGTCGGGCAATCCTGTGCTAAGTGTTCAACTCCCCCGCATATAAAACAGGTGTCTTGTAGCTCAACTCTGGCAACAGTATGTGTGGGCCTACCATCCTTGGTCTTAAGTGCCTCTAACTCCCTAGTCACTCTATCCAATTGAGCTCTAAGGTTGTCATCTTCCCTAAGTTGATAGATTCCAGCTGAGCGTGGTCTATCCATGCTCTCAGTAGCACTTGGACCAGTCCAAGTATGAGCCTTTTCAGCCAAGTCATTCAGGTACTCAATGGCCTCGTCAGGGTCCTTTTGCAAAAACTCTCCATTACACATCATCTCAACGAACTGACGTTCTCTACTGGTGAGCCCCTCATAAAAATAACTGACTAAGCGCCAACTCTCATACCCATGGTGTGGACATGTATTCAAGAGATCTTTGAACCTCTCCCATGCTTGATATAATGTCTCACTATTCTTTTGGGTGAAGGTAGAAATATGTCTCTTTAGATCGTTGGTTTTGTGGTGAGGAAAGTATTTATTAAAAAATGCTTGGGTCATCTCCTCCCACGAGCCTATAGACCTTGGTCGCAAAGAGTATAGCCAACTCTTCGCTTTTTCCTTAAGGGAAAAAGGAAAAAACCTTAGTCTAACCGAGTCTACAGCCTCAATTTTGTTGTGGAAAGTGGCCACAACTTCCTCGAATTCCCTAATGTGAACATAAGGATTCTCACTCTCTAGGCCATGAAAAGTGGGTAATAATTGTATCATATTCGGCTTAAAATCTAGCTTTGATGTACTTGGTGCAAACATGATACATGATGGAGTAGCAATGCACGTGGGGTGGAGATAGTCCTTTAGCGACCGAACATGGTCATCTTCGTGATTATTCATGGTGTTAGAATTAGAAGTATGACTTAATTTGGTCTCAATGTAATTTGTTGGTTTTCTAAATTTGGGACCATAATTAGTCTCCCTAACCTATTCCAACTCACACTCCCCCAATGTATTTTTTTTTTGCAATTTTTTTTGAATTAAAATAAGATAAAAATTAAACTGGACCTAAAACCTAAAAAGAGAATAAAATAAAATAAAATAATGAGCAAGAAAGATAATATCCGAAATCTCCTTTGTAGAATGACATTTGTCCCTGGCAATGGCACCAAAATTTGATTACACCCAAACAGTTTACGCAGTCAATTGCAGTAAAGATTGGGGTGTCGATCCCACGAATAAAAACGATCTACAAAACAAGGTCAAGGAAGAAAAACTACGTGAAACTAAATGTAAGAAATTCTAAAAAATTTAAAATAAGAAATTAAATTTAGTTTAATAAAATTCAAGTTTAAAAAAGTCACAAGGTTCCAAGAATCCCTCCAAGATTTCACACGCTAACTAATATCAATTCGCTATGATAACTCAATTACGTGTTTCACATCCCAAATAACGTAATCGGAAGAATAGTCTTTAATGCATTAATATATCCTAATGTAAATGGGTTTTAGATTTTACTTTTTCTAGAAAGCACAAAGGTTGGTCATATGTGAATCCTAAATTTACGATATATCCGGAGACAATAACATAATAAATGACGATCACATATAACTAACCTACCGGAATCAATTGATCCTTAAAAATTCCACACATAAGAAAAGCGTAACTAAACTTATATGGAGAAGAAAAAGACAATCACCGGAATAATAATCTACGAAGAAATTGATGAAATCTTTGTCACTAAAATAACATAAATTCCTATATTAAATAAAAGTGAGAATCATAAACACCATTATTCATCGTGAAAACATAAAACGAATCAAATACTAATTAAGTGTGTTACATCTAGGAGTTCATCTCTTCACCTTGCGTGGAGTTTAGTGACACATGGCGAATGTGATGACAACAACAGCGGTGTAGAGGTTCATCGGCATGGCAGCGCGTGGTGGATTAGCGACGCACTCCCTGCTCCTGCATTTTTGCTGCTGCGTTGTCGCCTCCATTCTCCCTGCGTCTTGGCTGCTGCCCTGTTTTTGTCCTCCGTCTCCTCCTTTTTGTTTTCTCTATTGTTTTTGTGTTTAAAAAGAAAACTAAACTCCCTTTTCAAAAACCAATTCGGAAGGCTCATATAAATTGGTTTTGTTGCTGTATTTGTGGTAAAAAGCAACAAACTTCTTATTAGAACCAAATAAAAATTGCAAACAAAAGGGGTCCACCCCTTGAAAGGTGGGCTCAAGAACCTCTATATCTTTACTATTTCCTTCTTTGTTTTGTTTTTAGCAAGGGCCCCAAGAAGCATCAATTTCTTGAATTTCTCACACTTCACACGCACATATATCTTCGCATTCAGAAATCACTCCGAGTCTCCTCATCATTAGATTTATTTTTTTTGATTGTGTAGGAGGTTAGGAACCATATGGAGAATGTCATCCCTTAACTCCATTCACATTTCCATCAATCAAAGTTGTGATTGTGAATGAACGTGGACATTCTACCAACCACTTCAGTAACTTATGGCACACATGCAGTGAAACTCTGGCTTAGTGTTCAATTGCTTTCCAAGTGATCACCTTGCCTAAAAGTCGATCCAAGCTGGGCATATATCTCTTTATTAATCTTTGGCTTGAGTGTCTCCCGCTCTACTTTGTCAATTTGTCTATAAGTTTCCAATTCCGCTACGCTAACGCACTTTTGTCATTTAAACACCAAATCCTACAAAAATATAAAAATAAAATAATTAAACTAAAATACACTATTCGAAACACTAACAAATATAAATTATGAGGTATATTATGTAATAATTATGTGAACATTAGCAGCAAACAAGTATAAATAGGTGCATAAAACAAAGCTTTATTCATAGTGTTTTCAGATAAGCTGCTGCATGAATAAGCAACAGAGAACATAGTATTCTCTTTGGTGTTTGGTGCGGCTGTGTGCGTGTGGATTGTGACTTTGTGTCTGATTCTTTGGGCACGATTTTGTGCGACAAAGTGTGACGCGTGGCTACGATATCGACTTAGTTTTGTCGATTGATTTGGTAGAAGAAGTTGAAGGAGCTTTTGGGTTAATTTGTTGTGAGGTAACCTGTGTTATTTACTCGCATTACTCAAGCTTTAGGCAAAAAGCTTGAGAAGTTATTGTACTTCTTCTTATTTGATTAGTGGATTCTCTCGGATTTGCCCCGTGGTTTTTCCCTTCACATTGAAGGGTTTTCCACGTTAATCTTGGTGTCTCGTTTATTATTGCTTTAGATTATTTCCTTGGTATTGTTTTATTGGTATTTGTCCCAATAACACTCTCTCGAAGTGGAGCAATATGTATTTTCCCATTCAGATCCGACAAACAAATATCAAGTAAGACATGAAGAATCAATGCCATCACCATATATATATATTCTGAAAACACATATTAATAATATTATTATTATTATTATTCTACTTGACGCAGGTTTTGATGTCGACTTGAACAATGTAGGTACATATGGTGTTGCCGCTTTTGATAAGGAAGACCAAATTTTGGATAGAGTGGGAGGAGCTGATGGATAAACTAACCAGGAAACTTACAGCAATTGCAGTCTGTAGCAGAATTGTAGATGCAAAGATGCGGTTGAAGACAAAATCACAAATCGGAAGTTGATTATAGTTCACGATCTAGATATCACTTGCAGTGTTTGAAGGAGAAAGTATAACAGAAGACCTAGATAGCACACTCTCAAAACATTCATATCTATTTGTATTGTATTTGCTAACTGCTCTCTCAACGGTTAACAACCACGTTTAGAAAATTGCCGAGCAATTTCTTTATCACGTGTACTAATAAAAAAGCCAACATCTCCCACTTGCACGTGATGAACTAAACCATATAAGAGAACAAATCTCTTTACAACAACATTTATAGTGATAAATATGTTGCGAGACCAACATATCTCACAAATTACGAGAGTTCACTACTATGTAACTGTTAGGTATATATAGCGTTTTCAAGGGGTAGAGAAAATATGTAGTACCCTGACCCGTTTCGTCACATTTAAACATTCATTGATCTCCAATGAATATATCATTATCATGTATTTTCGTATTAAACACACCAATATGGACCTTTGAATACAACGAAATGTGACATTCAATATGGTCTTCCGTTCATCTTAGAATCATTTGATTCCAGTTCAATTGCTTTTCTATAAATACCCATTTAGGCCGAATCATTCATGACCATTAACAACATTCTAAGATAACACAAATCAAACTGAAACTTCAAGAAACCAGTGGAAGTCATAAGGGTACAAATATGGGCCATCTTAGCCTGAAGAGTCTCACATAAGGAGGAAGAGATATCTATAATACCTCATGATTCTCATTGGTCCATACATTGCACATGTGCTATGAAACACAAGCTATGGTATTTTTTCCTTTCTCATGGAGCGTATGTCTTTCATCACAAATACCATAGAAGTGATAGTTCAGATCCACAAACTCAACTTCCATTGTGGATAAGGCTACACATGTTTGTTTCTTATTGCTCCAAGAAATGATACCATTATTCAGTGAGTAAGCATAACCAGAGGTAGATTTTCATTCATCTAAATCTCTTCCCCAATTAGCATCAGTATAGCCTTCAAGATGCAAATCCTTTTCTTCATGATATAATGTGTAATCCGTAGTACCTTTTAGATACCTCAAAATCCTCTTGACCTCCTTTCAATGAACTGGACCTGGATTTGATTGATTTTGCAACGATAAAACAAATATCCAGCATTGTATCAATCATAATGTACATAAGGCTCCCAACTGCATTGGAATAAGTAATTATATTCATTTGTTCCTGATGATACACCAGAACAGTCTCTCTTCTACACCGTACACGTCTCATGATGATCTCGAGAAATAATAGGCCCAAGCGTCAACCCAACACTGATCCATCTTAAGCGGTTCTAAGCCCGCACAATGCTGTCCGCTAGACGGACCAAAATCATTACAGCCAGTACTAAGCCCACGCGTCTCACAACCATCCTCAAAATACCCGTAAGCCTTGCTAAGGCAAGATCTCGAGGATTAGCTTTAGACATGCAAGACAACACTTTGCTTCCAACTAGGAAGCAAATACTAGAGTATACGTCGCACATGGAAACCACTATCTATGGACTACTATCTGATTGGGAATTATCTCCCACGTATCAAGGAAAACAAGGCTAACAAGGAAACTCCCATTCACAACACAACTCTTAATTAGAGAAGGGTCTCCATGAAGATTTTCTTCCCTAAACTACCCATCGATGGCCTCGTTGAAACAAGACTCCATCACTATAAATAAGACATGAGGTTGGTAAGCTAAGGTATGCTACAAATTTCCTATTTACAACATTACGCCTTCTTTAGATCCCTGTCTAACTTTAGCATCGGAATGCCATCAGCCACCATAACTGTGGTCCATGGCTCACGTGCGTTCCTTGTGCAGGTCAACAGGTTTGCAGGTCAAGGTCATACCAGGGAGCGAAAATCGATTGCCTCAGTTTGGCGAATATCGTGGGGACGAAAAAGTTCCAAACCAATCACTAGCACCACCTCTCTTCAGAATGCAAAAAAATGGTGACTACCAGATCACGCAACAATGGAAAACAAAGGGATATGTCAAACGCTCAGACTGACGTTATACCACCGCTTTCAGTGGTGCAAGTGGCACACGGCAGCAGGCTCACACCTTCGTGCCAACAACAACGACAGACCCCAGGATAGATTTGGTGTCGGCACTAATATAGCAAATCGCCAAAGCAGTAGAGGCTCTCATACAACAGAACCCTCCACCTGCAAATGGAGATTAGGAGCAACACATGCCCCCATCTCTGGAAGACAACAGAGAGCAAACACATGAGAGTCAAGCCCCTGCTAGTTCTCATTGGACTAGAGGAGGCGACGACGTTAACGCAGACCCGACCTTCAGGGTAGATAGGCTTGCCCTGCAGAACCCCCTTCACCGAGGGGCTCACGACCCAGACGTGCTATACCACCTCTCTGTTCCACCATTCGTGGACCGTATCATGAACGAAGTTCTTCCAAAGAAGTTCACACCACCAAAGCTCGATTTCTATGGCAGGACCACCGACCTATTCGATCACTTGCACCATTACCAGCATGTAATGGCACTCAAAGAAGGTTCAGAGTCAGTAATGTGCAGAACATTCCCCACCAATCTAAAGAAGTCAGCACTGACGTGGTTCCACAGCCTCCCACCAAAATCAATCGACTCATTCAAGATACTGGCAAAGGAATTCCTAACGCGCTTTGTTGGAAGTCAGCGTCTCCAGAAAGGTCCACACTACATACTCTCTTTGAGGCAAAAATCTAATGAGACGCTAAGAGAGTATGTCACGCGCTTCAATGACGAGCTGCTGCGACGACACAGTCGTGATGGCTTTTACCGCGGGTCTAAGAGAGGGAAAGTTTTATGACTTCCTCACCTTGGAATACCCTCTGGATATGACATAACTCTTGAAGGGCGCCCAGAGGTACATCACCCTGGAAGAGATGAGAACAACGAAGAAGGAGACGAAGTTTAGAAGAAGCCCTCTGTTCCTAGGGACAGGAAGGAATGAAGGAGGTGTGTTGACGCAGAAAGGAACAAGCGAAAACGCAATGGCAACAGGTCGGACCCTGGCTGGGCCAGGCCAGAGAAAGCTTCCAACTATGTTGGATCCAGATCCAGATCCATGACCCCCCTCAATTCTAGCTTATCGGTCGTCCTGAATGCCATGAAAAATTGGAAAGATCTGAAGTGCCCCCCAAAGCAGCGCGGAGACCCCTCCAAACGTGACAACAACAAGTATTGCTCATATCACAAAGAAGGTGGCCACGACACCAACGATTGTAAGAGTCTAAGGTATGAGATCGAATACTAGATTAGCAAGGGAAAACTAAAGAAATTCCTGGGTTCAGAGAAGCAAAAAGATCAACCTAGGGACAGAAGAGAGGCGGTCAAGGAGAATGAAAAGGTGACCCTGGGCATAATCTATGTCCTTCACAGAGTCGGATCAGACAACGACCAGTCAAACAGATCACGCAAGTGGACTCTACTGGAGATGCGGACGCACCCCGCAGACGAGGACATATGCGTATACTACTCGAGGGTACAAAGCCCCATCCCCACCTTGAACTTTATAGACAAGGACCTTGAAGGCGTCCGCGCACCACACAATGACGCCCATGCCATTTCGGTCTCTATCGCAATGTGAGTAGAGAAGAGGGCCCTGGTGGATACGGGAAGCTCCCTCAATGTCCTATTCTACAACATGTTCCATAGTATGGACCTCAAGGAAGAGAACCTGACATCCTCAGATTGCCCGTTGATTGAATTCAGTTGAGAGAAATGCTTCCCCATCGGGAAGTTAAGGTTAGCAGTGGTGGCAGGAGAGCCACAACTAAGAAAAGTCCTATTATTGGACTTCATGGTGGTGGACACACCGTCCACCTATAAACTCATCCTGGGAAGAGTGTGGCTTCACCAGATTGAAGCAGTAGTCTTCACCCTTCACCAATGCGTCAAGTATACTGCTAACCACTCGGAAGGAACAATACGTGGGGACCAACCAACGACACGAGGTTGCCATTACGCACTGAAATAGATATAATGTTCCTAGATCCAACTGGAGCCTTCAAGGCAAGTTGAACAAAATCCAGACCCAGTAATTGTGGAAGAGTCACTCCACTCACATGGAGATAAGGTCCCAATAGCGGTGGCTCAACTTAGAAACGGAAAACATTCAAACTTCATAGGAGAAATTTGCTCTTCGACCCAACAGAGCGGAGAAGTTATTGCAGACGGGAGCACTAACCCCCGACAATCAGTTAGCACAAAAGAAAACTCCCACACAAGGTTTACTTTCAGTAACCTCAACGGCATTAGCGAAGCTTAGCATTTCTCTGAAGATGCTAACGATCCAAAAAAATCCATGCAAATTCACTTCAGGGCCAGGTCTTCTTCTCTTCGCTAACAGTTAGTCTATTAAGTTGTTTAGTTTCCTTTCCGTAGTCGATATAAAAATTTAACTCTTAGGAGCTTATGTGATAATCTATTGAAAACTACAAAGATGTAACAACGATCGCTTAGAGGCGGGTACAAAAGACTACAAACTACAAGCATCATATAGTAAAGACTCGCTTAAACAGTCCGACTCCAGAAGAAGACTTAGAAGCGACATCAAAGGTACCCAAAGTAGACTCCGCGACCTCTCCAAAGAAGATTTTCCATGAGCAAGAGAAAATGGAAGATTGGCATGAGCAAGAGCAGGATGAAATAGCGCATCCAATTCAATGCCTCTACGGACACACCCCTCAAATATGGCCCGAGGTGGTAAAAAATTAGCAATCGAGGACCTCACGAAATGCCAGTTGATGCTACGACCAACTCACACACTCAATCTTCTCAACAATACAAACTCAGGCAAAATTTCAGGTTGAAATAGATCGCATGCACTCTCCCGCTGAAGGGATGAGAGGGGCATCTAGGAGTCAATGGCCCATTTTTACAAGCCATGTCCAACTCCACCCCATCCCGTGATCTCGAATTCCAGCGCAGCGTGACATGACTGGGCAAACCGAGAGTGGAGGGAGGCCACCACTCCAAGGTTGGCTGCTGGTATTATCTCTAAAACTAGGTGTTTCAGAGCACGGACAGGGCACCAACACATAAACGACAAACTCATCCCTTGGGAGGAAGTCTGTACTTCTTCTATGCAATACGAGTAAACTCAACGAACCAATTGGGTGCGCACCCATAGCAGGTGACCATGCATAACAACAAGTCTTATCATGTCTCATCGGTGCAAATGTCAGAACATTCGAAGACTCCAGCGATGGAAATCTCCCTCAGCCTTTAGAAAACCCAAAGCATATTCTTTGAGTAAGAGCATCTAAGGAGGGGTACTTTGTGGAAGATAATGCCTACAACGATGAAGAAACACCATTATATAGACATAGTGGCTCACCAAACAGGCGCTTCAATATGACTATCAGCATTGAGTACCGTATGGGAAACGAAGAGATGACGGTTCCTAAGGAAACTACACATGACCACGTTTATCCAATAAAACAATGCTGCACACAACTCCATTAGAAGGGGGAGTAACCGATACTCAACCGTCCCGCGATCTACCCTTGCACGTGTCACCATGCAATCAACATTATACACATAGCGTCTTGATCCTAAGACAAGCCCTAGATCTTCCTCCACGGGCCCATGGGCTCAGCCCACTATTCAAGCAATATTCTACCACATGCCTAACACAATCATTAGAAACCCTAGTCACTTTCGACACACGGATTACACTTGCATATCACCAGCTAATTTAAGGTACTCCTGTCTCTTCAAAAGGAAACTCGTATGCACGATTCACTCCGCTCGCGGATGTAGGCTTGTACGCTCGCAAAAAATGGAGCCCCTACCTAACTAGGTAAGCTTAGTCAGCTTCGGCTGATGACGACGACTTCTGGTTCATCCCGACGCCTAGTCCGCCCATCGCGGATGTTGATGGTTTAGGAAATAGGAGTCTAATTAGCGCTATTACACTTGGTGACGATGACTTGCCAGGGACCGTTGCCCCCTTCGCAAACAACAGTCACCAAACTCGATCAGATAAGCCTAGCCAGTGACGACTAACAACGACAACTTTTGATCAAAGCCCAGACCTAATCACTTCTGACTGATGTCGATGGTTCACCACGGGACCACTGTTTTTCTACAAACCATGATCGCCGAATTACCAACCCCAGACTTGTAGCTCGCTCCGCGTGGGTGTACATGGTTTGGAAGGTGGGAACCTAGTCAGTCCCGAACTGATTCCGATGGATTGCCACTGTTTTTCTACAGACCATGGTCATTGAATCCCCTAATCCAAAACTTGTAGCCTGCTCCTCACGAGTGTAGATGGTTTCGAAGGTGGGAACCTAGTCAGTCCTGAACTGATGTCAACAACTCGCCACAGGATTGTCATTCTTCAACAGACCATGATCGCCGAATTCTCACATCCCTAACCTGTAATCTGCTCCGCACGGGTGTAGATGGTTTGGAAGGTGGGAGCTTAGTCAGTCCCAAACTGATTTTGAGGACTTGCCATGAGACCATCGCTCCCTTCAAAATAGTGGTCGCCGAAATAATCACAGCTTAGGTAGCGTCTTCACACTCACACAGGCTGACATTCTACTATCAACAATGACCACTCATGCCGACCTAAAAATCAACCCGTTGACACGTGGATGAATGCTACATGGAATGTCAGCCCAAGCTTACGAAACCTGACTCGGGACAAGCGTTCTAGCTCAGAGGCAAGGCATGTGCTCGGCTACCACAGTTCACTGATGCCAACAACGGCAATCGATAGTCAGATACAAAAATTAAGTCCCTGGCGACTTACTTTAAGGATGAGCTATAGCTTGGGTTGCGTAGCCCACTACTAAACCATCCGTAGAACATCTACTATTGGATGTAACTAACCGATAGTGACTCTGAGACCTCAAAGAAGAGCAGGTCAGAATCATTCCCGACGTAAATGGTCAAACTCTCAACAGCTGACAGACCACTCGGCTTCCTGCTAACCCAACAGATTTGTGTCAAAGTAACACGACAAGGCAAAATGGAAAGTGCGAGACAGGGAGACCAAACACAATGCGGGTACAAGGCGTACTCGGAATAAACATGTTTTCATTAACATTTGAAATGGAAAAGGTACAAGTGTTCAAAGCTTATTCCTCGTCAGGAGAGGGTACAGAAACATGATAACTAAGCTTAACAAAGAAAGGAGCAGGAATTGCGTCCATACGCGCCTCAATCTGAGCATCATGACCTGGATTGCCTTCTTCATCTGATGATGCAAAAACCACTATTAAGTCTGCATATGACACCTTCTTATAATAAGCAAAGTCTCATTTCGGATGCTCTTTCTTCATCAGCGCCAGCTGCTCTAATCTCTCATGTACGACCCAGCAGAATTCACACTTGCCTTGCGCCTGGAGAAGTTCTTCCTCGCGCACCTTTGCTTCAGCAAGTTCACACTCCAACAGCTCCAACTTGTCGATCAACAAGTCAACCTAAGACTGCTCCGTAGCCAGACTACTCTTAACAGCGCTGAGCTCATGTTGCTCCAGTTGAAGTTGGTCTTCAGCCTTCCTTACTACTTGAGCATTGAATTCCAAGTTGGCCTCTAACTGTTATCTTTGGGCAACCCAGTCAGTCTCTTTCATGGCATTTTCCTCAGCAAAAGATCGCAACTCAGAGTGCATTTAGCTGCAGCTTCCTACGCAACATCTAGATCATGGCGGATCAGATCCAACTCTTGCTTGAATCTATCCCTTGCAGACACCGCCTTTGCTAAATCAGACTCAAGGGCTTCCAGACGAACCCTTTGAGTCTTGGCAACAACAACTGATTGTTCCAGCCTCCCCTCCTCAATTTGCTTCCTCAATTTCAAAAAGCGTACCAAAATACAACTTCTGCATAGTCGAGAAGACACGCTCCATGGTGTACACCATTTCACGAGCCGCCTCAACTTCCATCCAAGCAACGACCACCTGGCTCAAATGAGACATCCCCAGCATAAGGTGCTTCAAACCCTTATCAATACGCCCTTCCAGCGTATCCTCTTCGAGCTTCAAAGCGTGGTCCATTAGCTAGTTGTAGCGCCTACTTATGTGCTTCCTTGAAGCATAGTCCACTCCAACTTTCTGGTGCCAAGCATGGTTGCTCATCTTCACTTCGTTTGGAGCAAAAAAACTTATTCGCGCATCCGGATGAAGCTCTCCTAGACGCGAAATTACGCTAGCACTGCTCTTTGTAGTCGCCACTGCTCCCATGGCCTCATCCACGACTTTCCCTTTGTCACTAGCAGCCAATCCTTTATTGCGAGATGACTCAGCAGAATCCAAAGGTAGAGAAGGAAACAAATTGTCCAATGGGCTCTCCATCACCCTTATATATGGTCTGGAACGAGATGAGGAACAATGCAGACTACAAGAAGGATGGCCCTTATTACTGCAGCCACTGTCGGACGACCCATCAACATAATGATTGGACTCTGGGACCTCAGGCAAATCCTCATTAGAACCTTCCAGTAAAATAGTTCTAGATTGGTCAGCACCAGTAGAAGCCACCACAACATCCAGCATCAACTTCTCGGTCAAGGTTTTAGCCTGCTCGGTACTTAGATTCGACGCATCTTCAACCCCTGCTAATCGCAGGTGGTCCCTTCCCACTCGAATACTTCAACCTCCGCCATGGCAGGCTGACAAGGTTCATGTTCTTGCCTCACTAGAGCAGACCGTTTGGGAGTCGGCTCAACCCTAGTGCGAGACCTCTTCGAACTTACAAAGGAGGTTAGTGTCTCAGAAAGCCCCGCGTGTCATTCAAAGTATGAGCCTTAACTGTAGAAACCTTCCTCTTTCTGAAAGGGGCTCCACCTTCAAACTTAACCTTCAAAGTTCAGTAAAGAGTGGGGGTCACGTGCCAGTTGGCCCACAACCCACTGCGGCTGAAAATAGTAGGACATATGACTTCCTCGACACTCATTTTCGGCATGTCACAGAATGTCTTGATAGTGTCTTGCTTCTCTGGAGAAGGAGGAATGGTGGGGAACCTCCCTACAAAGAAACACACGCATGATAAGTATACAACCGACACAACGAAATCAAAAGGTGAAGTTGTACTTACGAAGTGGCTTGAATTCCCGCTCAAGCAAACGACCCTTGAACTTGAAGTACTTCGAATTCGAAGGAGCCAAGAAGTAATATTTCTAGTAGAACTTGAAATCATTTGGCAACATCTTGAAGCAAGTCGGTGATGTCATATTGCAAACGGCGTGGTCATCCAGCCAAAGAGAAGTCAGCAACTTAACCACCCGCGGAGTCACGCGTACGCCAGCATCCTTCATTCTGATCAAAATAAGAAGGATGATCCTGTACCCATTGGGTACCAACTGGGTATGAGGGATTCCAAGGAAATCCAAGAAGCCCCAAATCTCGTCAAGAAAAGGAAAACAGACTCCAGTTTGAAGTTTGCGGTGCAAGCAAACGAACCTTTCCGGAGGAAACATCAACGTCTGATCATCCTTCAGAGCATAGAATGGCAGGTCCTCAGGAACCCCGAACGTCTTTCGAATTTCATCAAGGCTCAACTCGAAAATCGACTTGTCTTCAGAAAACTGGAGGCCCTTGGCAAAAGTCTATCATCAAGATGGTTTTGGTGAGCCATGAAAAAGGTGAACGAGTTTTCAATCAAACGACGAATGAAACAAAATCTCTAAAAGCAAAGAAATGGAAAAGTCAATCTCCGCAGAAAGGAAGATCTAAATAGGGATTGGTTTCCAGCCTCTTCCCACCGAATCGACACACACTTAATTAATGAAGCGTGCGGCTCAAACAACGATTCAGACTCGATCATCATGAGTAGCGTGTCTTTTCAAGAAGTAACTTAGTCAACCAATGCGATGGCCCACTAACTCGGGGGGAGTAGTTGATGATACACCAAAATGGTCTCTCTTTTACACCGTACATGTGTCATGATGATCTCGAGAAATAATAGGCCCTAGCATCAGCCCAACACAGATCCGGCCAAGCGGTTCTAAGTCTGCACAATGTAGTCTGTCAGACGGACCCAAATCAATACAGCCTGCTAAGCTCACACGTCTCACATCTATCCTCAATACCCATAAGCCCTGCTAAGACAAGTATCTGAGGATCAACTTCAGACAAACAAGATATAAACACTTTGCTTCCAACTAGGAAGCAAATACCAGAGTATACGTCGCACATGGAAACTTCTATTTATGGACTACTCTCTGATTGGGAACTATCTCTCATGTATCTAGGAGCACAAGGCTAACAACAAAACTCCCCTTTACAACACAACTCTTAATTAGAGAAGGGTCTCCACAAAGATCTTCTTCCCTAAACTACGCCACCAATTACCTGGTCGAACCAGGACTCCAGTACTATAAATAAGACATGAGGTTGGTAAGTTAAGGTACGCTGCAAATTCTCTGTTTACAACATTACGCCTTCCTTAGATCCCTGTCTGACTTTAGCATCGGAGTGCCATCGACCACCACAATGGTGGTCCGTGGCTCACGTGCGTTTCTTGTACAGGTCAGCAGGTTTGCATGTCAAGGTTTTAGCAAGGAGCAAAAATCAACTGCATCAGTTCCTATTTAGTTACGCTCCCATTTGCTTGTTCATCAATAAACTCATATCATTTTGAGTGTTCAAAGTATCTTATATATTTACTATTGTTACCTTTAGGACCTAATTTTCTAAACCTATGGGAAAATTGTGAACACAATCATCACAACCCCAAGATCTTAAATTAGAAAGATCGAGTTAGCGACTAGTCCATAACTCATATAGAGTTGTCGTAACTGACTTTGAGGGCACTAGGTTAATTACATGGGTGAAAATTAGCAAAGCATCGCTCCAAAAGTTAATAGGAAAATTTTAAATTCACTTCCTCGATCGGTTTTTAACATTTTTATTTTATTGTTTAGTGGATCCGCCACCAAATTCACATAGCGCCTGAAGCAATCCAAAGCTTCTAATTTATGAATGGTCATATAGACATAACCAGATCGAGAAAAATCATCTAAATGTGTGAAATATACAAACCCATCTTTGGTCCTAACATTCATCATAGCACAAATGTCCGAATGGATTAACTGCAATGGAATCTCAGCTCTTGTTCCTTTGCCAAATGGTTTACGTGTCATTTTCCAACTAGACAATATTCATATATTGATAGATTGACTTTCTTAATTGAGCCCAATAATCCCTCTTTTACCAATATATGCATTCTTTATTGGTCAATATGGCCTAGTCTAGCATGCGAAACATCTGCATTATCATCAAAATTATTTGAAGTAGATGCAAATAAGGTAAAACCAACACTGGTAAAACTACTAACATAGTCAATATCCAAACTTATAAAACCATCATGCAAATACCCGCCTAGGGGTGGGCACGGTTCGGTTCCAAATTTTGAGGAACCTAACTCGAACCGTTTAAAATTTTAACAGTTCCAATTCGGATCGGTTCCTCTATTTTGAACGTTGGAACCGAACCTAGCTCGAATCGTTTACAATGGTTCGGTTCCAAACGGTTCCTGTATTATATATCTCCAAAAATATTAATAGGCCACGCCGCCACGGACTTGTGCAATGTATTGCCATACATGGATCCAAAATTCATTTTTTAAATTTTGAATGGACTTGATCAATAGCTTGATCATAGTCTAAATGAAAAACCCAAACCTAACCATACCTAGGAAATCTCTGTCTGTTCTCCTTTACAGGTTTACAGACAAATAGACATTACCATGACAAGTTTGAAGAGTATAAAAATGTCACAAATTTGTTCGGGTCTTCAAGAAATAATGCCTTTAAATCAACAACTACTTAAAAAAAATGCAAGAATGTGTAGAGGGACTCACCAGAGAGTGGGTAATCAAAGAGACTTCTCTGACCATCTTTGCACTGGTCAAAGAAAACAGTGCCAGTCACCATAGCATATCCTCTTGTTTCCTCTACAAATGACACCAATAGGAGCACAGACCCCAACAGTAGCTTGAACAGAGAATCCATGAGAATGGGATGAGGAAAAACAAGAACAAGTAGTAATGGAAGAATAAGCAAAAGATCAGGCTTTTTTTTTTCAGCTAATCGGATCGGAACCGAACCGTTTAAATTTTTTTTAGGAATCGGAACCGAACCGTTTATGAACGGTTTTGGAACCGAACCGAATCGTTTCACAAATTTTAAAATCAAAACCGAACCGTTTGGAGTAAAACGGTCCCGTTCGCTTTGGATCCGCGGTTCCTGAACCCATTTCCCCACCCCTATACCCGCCCGAAACCATAAATGTTTTTCATTGTAACACATTTACACTAGTACCATGAAAGTTTAAACTAAAACCTAACTTGGGCAAAACCAACACTAAGACCAATTTTTTTTGAATTTCAGGAGTGTACAAAACATCATGTAGACGAGGGTTCGATCACCATACAAACTCAATTTGGAGGTGCCTATTCCTTTAACTTCCACCCTCGAGTTATTTCCGACATGTATCCACCTCACTCCTTGAGGGATTCGACGGTATTCCACGAAATAATCACGATATTTTGCTATGTGGTTTGTGGCGCCTGATTCTACAGTCCACACATAATGAGATTCGGTTAGAAAAACAAAATTTGATACATATGCAATACTAAAATTTGTATTAAGTGTTTTTAATTTCTTTAGCTCATGGCATTTACGTGCATAGTGACTCTTTCCACCACAATTAAAACATTTCACTCTTGATTTGCTTTTCTTTTTGAAAATATATTTTCCTTTCTTTCGCTCGCATTGGTTGTTGTTAGGCTTTTCCACTTATGGACAACTCCCTTACCCTTTTCATGATATCCACCATAAAATTTTCTTTTAGAGCCTAAACCTCCATTTGAGCTAGAACCAGCCATATACACATATGTCTCTGGCCTTGTCGCTTCAATGCGATCCTCTTCTAGTTCCGAATGACGTACATCATCATCAAGTGTTTTGATGGTTTCATTGTCGATTAGGTGTACCTTCATGTGCTCCCAGTTATGAGGCAATGATCTAATAACAACTTGCTCCTGTTGTTCATCAGTTAACTTGTTACCATCTTCTTTGAGCTCGCTCATCATGTTTGACATTTGCCTCATATTATGGTTTGGGCATTTTCTTGTAGGTGTCGAACTTGATTGTGAGTTCCCTTTGTTTAGTTACAGGAGATCAACCGAACTTTGCTTTCAAAGCTGTTCATATGTCCTTGGTTCTCTCATACTTGCAAATACTCACATTATGTCATTTTCTATACTGCTCAGCAACATAATGCGAGCGATGAATTTCTTTTTAGGCATTGTAAGCCTCTTTATCCCTTATGTTCTTGTTAGAGTTGTTAGCTTCACGCTCTTCTATGGTATGGTTAAGAGCTTACAGTGACTCTTGTTATTCCAGTACATATTGGATTTTCATGTTCCGGATCTTATAGTTATTGCCATTCAATTTCTCACATTGTTCAATTCGGGGACAATATTCTTGGAAGCTGATGCCATGGGCAAGGTTTGTGTCTACACAAGACGTGCACATTCATTAATGCTTAGCATTACATACATCTTATTTGTCACAAACGAATACCAAATCAATGATAATTCACATAAGATGTAGAATAAAAAGTTCACTATGCTCCCAATCATCATCAACTTTTTTTATTTTTATTTTTTTATGTATAATTATTATTAGCTTAGTCTCATTGTGCAAAATTTTAGTCCTTAAGGTAATTTCATTTTACTACCTTAGAATTCTCACTTCAATCAACATCATTATTCAGACATTAAACATTTAATAAAAAATATAAAGAAGCACACTTTCATAAAAATGTACACATATATTCAAATACAATTAAAAACATCAAGAATGATATATTATTCTCCTTGGTATAGTTTCATCTATTTCTTTAAGAATAGATCTAACATTAATTGATAGTAACCAATAAATACTAAGCTTAACACGTTTACTATGGCTAAAGCTAAAGTTCATTGAGAGAGAAATTGTCGTCGTGGCTTCCCTTATCAAATATTCTATAACAAAACTCTTAACTAGCAAATAATATGTTTTGTGTTAATTAGATAATTTTCATATGTTATTTAAAACATTTTGCCAATAACTAAGTAGAGTAGGTCATAGAGAAAAACAAATTGATGTTCATGTCGCAGAAGATGTCCAACAAAGATGACACCTTCTATTATAGAGTTAACTATTTTGACATGTTCATTCATATCAGTATTATTTTGACATGCTTAGTCATGTCAATATTATTGAAATCAATCCTATATTCATCCAATTTTCTGACTAATTTTCTTGTTTGTGCTCTCTGGGCCTTAGTCCTTATAGCAAATCATATCATTGTAACCATTTTTCTTAACCAATAAGAAAAAATTTACTATGTCAAGGAATTTAGAATATAGGTACCAATAATTTTAAAGATACATTATACATGGACAGATAATTCACATAGACAAAAAAGTTTTAGCTAATCTTTAATTGATTTTAAAAATAAGATCACTTTGGCAAATTTTCCAAAAAAAAAAAATTATTGTTGAATCGGACTTTAGAATATATTAAATTAGGTGTTTTCAGCTTATTGGACTTTAATTGATGTCTTTAAAATCTTCCGCAACATTTTATTCAGCCGACACCGCTTAACCGCGTAGGTCAGTAGGAGCAACGCCGTGACAGTAGACACACCATCTCTGACGCTCTTCTTCTGCTTCTTCTTTGAGTTCTCCTTTTATTTTTCCTCGCGATGAGGATGAGTTCGTTGAAGAAGAAGAATATCTAGATGCCTTTTGACTGAAACAGATCAAGAGGAGATGCGATCTTTCATATCGAGCGGAGAGATCATCAATGTTTGTAAAAAAAAAACCCACAACCTTGATGGCCTATTCAAGCCCCCACTACAAACCCATTTGACAACAACCTCTAGTTGATTTGCTTCCAACAGACCCCGGGTCATTAGGTGTTTCACGGGGTTTTAGCCTGAACAGATCCATGTCACCCTCCCCTTTACTTTATTAGTAACTTTTTATTTGGTTTAATTGGTGATGGGGTAGGGTCTTTAATTGAAACCAATTTGTGTGATTTGTAAGAAAACAAATTGCAAAACAAAATTTTGAGTTAACCATAGCTCTGATAACAACGATGGATAAACTAGCCAAGAAACTTGCAATAATTGCAAATTTGCAGCAGAATTGCTCAATCATAAATGCGGAGATGCAGTCGAAGACAATAAAAAATTGAAAGTTGTCTATTGTTACGGCCTAGATATAACTTGCAACATTTTGTTTGAAGGAGAAAGTAGAATAGAAAATCTAGAAAAGCATAATTTCAAAACAATCTCTTTCTATTCAGTCTTGCTATGTAGCCAGGCCAGCAGCCAGCCATTTTTTGGTTAGGTTTGGGCCTTTATACAATTTTACCCATTCTATTTAAAACACAATAAAAAACATCATTGATAGAAGGGATAAAATTGTAAAAAGTTCCAAGCCTGACAAAAAAATGGCTGACTGGCTTGGCTACCTAGAATTGTTGCTTTCTATTTGTATTGTATAAGTTAACTGCTTTCAGACGTTAACAACCATGTTCAACGGTTAACATCCATGTTCAGAAAACCGCCGAATAGTTTCTCATCACGTAAACATTAAAAACCTAACAGGAGCACTCAAAATTATAACCATCTACGAGAGTTACAACCGTTACCATCTACGGAAAATTGCAACTATCAACAAGAGGTTAAAAAAATCAATAGAAAATTACAGCCATCAATGGCTCCTAACCTGCCACGTGTCTTACTCAACTATTAGCAGCTGACTCCGGACCTGCCATGTGTCTCACTCATCTACGAGTAGTTGGCTTCCAAACTGCCATGTGTCTCACTCATCTACGAGCAGTTGGCTCCCGACCTACCGTGTGTCTTATTTGTCTACGAGCAGTTGGCTCCCGACCTGCCACTTGTCTCACTCATCTGCGAGCAGTTGGCTCCTCTTGCCTTTATAAATAGCCAAACACAAAATTATTTTCAGGTTACACTTTTCTGAATCTCAATTCTCTCTAAGAACATAGAAAATAAATAATTTTGAGAGACATTATTCTAACAATGACATCGGAGTCCCCGTGGTAAACACCATATCGGTGTCAAGAATTTTTATCCATCTTATGTAGATTACTCTGTGTGATCATCACGTGATCTGATGAAAATTTGTATCCACAAATTGGTGCTTTCAATGAGGGCTTGAATCATTGTGAACTCTTTTCCTTTGATAAAAAAATTTCATTCGTTCACTTTAAAAAATTGTTCACAAACACTTTTATTTTCGAAGTTCTTTTTCAATACAATGGTTGGGAACCCGAAACCAAACTAACAAAAATAATGTTTCACAATCCTCTGTCCGTACTAGGTCGTCATCGTCATCATGGGTTTAGCCGCCACCGGTTGGACAACCACTGGTAGTAGGTCTGCTGCCCCCGGCTGACCATTAATTGCAATTTTCTTCTCAACAACCAACTCTAATGGAGATGAAACAAGAAGAAAATCTTGCAGGTCAGATCACCAATTCGACTATAATATTGGAGGAGCAAAGTGGGTTGTAGAACGATTAGTGAGTGAACAACCAAGGCAGACGACACATTGTCGTTTGCTAGTATACCATGCGCATGGAAGTGGAAGTAGCCATTCGTTAAAGGGAAATAATTCGTCAGGAGACATTCATTCGAGATTAGGGCCACGAGTAAATGTGCACTCTAGGCTCGGGCTTCAAATGAGAGTTTTCTCAAGGTTGGGCCCCCAAGCAACTGTGCACTCAAGGCTGGGGTCGCAGATGATGTCAGATACAAGTGGTCTATGCAAAAGACATAATCCGGATGGATGTGAACAACTCAGAGGGCCAGAACTGGATCACTACACTAATTTGTCCCAAATACCACATTCAAATACTTGTCATCCAAAGAAGCTTTCAGGTGAATCCCATTGAAACTCTACCCCATTCACATGCAGGCGAGTCACAACCAAACTCAAAATATGAGGAGTCATCTACCGCTGATAATCAAAACTGATACCACCATCCAGCCGATCAGTGGAATACACCTAGGCCCCTGGGAGCTGATGATGTAAAACAAATGGTCAGGGAGCAGTTGAGAAACTTGCAAGTTATGGTAAATTCAGATGATGCTCTACGTACAGAGGTGGCCTTGGTGAACACTTCACATTTTACAGATAAAATTGAAGGGGCTCCTCCATCAGGAAGGTTTACCACACTAACCTTTACTGCTTTCAATAGAAATTTTGATCCTTAAAGATAATTGAAATATTTCTGAAGTATCATGACTCTGCATAAAAATGATGATGAACTTATGTGCAAAGTATTTGCTATGACTTTACAAGGAGTAGCCCAAGATTGGTTCCGCACTTTGACCCCTTAGTCGATCAGTAACTTTGGAGATCTCTCCATTGTCTTCACAAAAGAGTATTCATCCTACCAAACAATAAAAAAATGCTGACCACCTCTTCAACATGAAGAAAATGTAAAATGAATCACTCCGAGATATCATCAAAAGATTCAAGGTAGAAGGGGCTAACATAAATGGGTGTGATGACCAAATTGCATCCTTAGCTATCAAAAAGGGTTTGCCCACAGATTATCGATTGTATGGCGAACTGACCATGAAATCGGGCACAACTCTTGCCAAAATCTCCGCCAAGACAAAACGTTATGCATTGTGGGATGACGAAAAAAATAATGGTATGGCACTAGATGTACTCGAGAAAGATAGTCAACATGCACAAATGAATGCAAATCAGAAGGATGATAAAAAAACAATAGTGACAAGCGTAAAACATGCTCTCCAACTAGATAATCCTCAGCCAGCAGAACATACACAAAGTTCACCGTTCCGATCAATCAATCTCTCCAGCGGATCAGAATATGTTGATTGTGACAACCGACTATTTCACAAAGTGAAATGAAGCTGAGGCGACCTAGCTTTTTTTTAGCTGTTCGGAAGAAAAAAAAAAATACAATGTAAACATAAAAAAAAAAACTTGATTGTATTTTATCTATTCATTGTATTTTATCTCTTCAACAAGAGATTCCTCATCAGGTAGAACATGCACAGAGTTCTCCGTTCCGATCAATCAAATTATCCACGAGATAAATAACCAACATTGGCTGAAGAGACCGCCACCAATGAAGGGAGGTCCTGCCATAGAAGATTCGAACAAATATTTACATATACCTCAGTAGAGCATATGTTATTTTGCTTCTCAGCAGGGAACACTATCTACAGTTGGAATAGCGAAATACTAAAATTAATTCTACATGTCTTGCAGCAGCAGACATTTAGAAATACAAACATTTATATACATCTCAGTAGAGGATGACACTCTCCATGAGTGGGTAATTCATTTAACCAATCACTGAGTATATAAGCATCTTACTCAGGACTACTTAAATCCGTTTAAGTTTAGTCAAGTAGTCAGCAGACCACACAAGCAAAATGCCTCAGTAGAGGATCACACCTCAGTAGAGGATAACACTCTCCATGAATGTGTAATTCAAAACATAGAAGCATCTTACTTAGGATTACTTAAATCCGTTAAAGTTTAGTCAAGTGGTCAACATACGACACAAGTAAAATACCTCAATAGAGGATCACACCTCAGTAGAGGATGACACTCTCTGATAGTGAGTAATTTAATTAATCAATCATTGAGCATAAAATCATCTTACTCAAGACTACTTAAATCCATTTAGGTTTTGTCAAGTGGTCAATAGATCACATAATATTTCCATGCAATTTCGAAGATAAACAAGTTTTAATCCATGATTAATTTCTAAATCCTCAATTCAGGTTTAAGTTCCGACTTAGCATATTGGAAACTCGTGAAGGATGCCGATCAAGCTTTTGCACCCTCAATGAAAATATTTCTAAGTCAGCAGACTAAAAGCAAAGTTGAATGAAATGCAACATAATTTTAACATAATTTCGATAAAAGGGTCAGCAGGCGAACCAACATACATGAAGTTTGGGGATCATGAAAGCAAAGAAGACCACTAATTGAAATGACATCATTATCTACTAGCGTTCGGTGTCGACCATCATGCTCAGCTGAGGACATGAACATACATGAGAGGTCTCTCCAAACGAGATGTTACAACCATCTATGAAAATTTACGGCCATTAACATAAGTTACAACCATCTACGGGAAGTTACAACCATCAACAAGAGGTTATAGCCATCAATGGGAAGTTACATCCATCAATGGCCCTCGACCTGTTACGTATCTCACTCGTCTAGGAGCAATTAGCTCCTGACCTACCACGTGTCTTACTTGTTTATGAGTAGTTGGTTCCCGACCTGCCACATGTCCCACTCATTTATGAGTAGTTACCTCTCGACTTGCCATGTGTCTCACTCGTCTACAAGTAGTTGGCTCCCGACCTGCCACGTGTCCCACTCATTTACGAGTAGTTAGCTCCCAACCTATCACATATCTCACTCATCTACGAGCTGTTGACTCCCGACCTACCATGTGTCCCACTAATTACCCACTCACGGAGAGTGACATCCTTTACTGAGTTGTGATCATTTACTGAGGCATTTAGCTTGTGTGGTCTGCTAACCACTTGACTAAACTTAAACGGATTTAAGTAGTCTTGGTGTGGTGCCTTCCATGAGGACTTCGATGCCAAAGTTAGAGCAATGCCTTTAGGAAAGTATATATTTCTCATTATTTGAAGAGAGAATTGTGAATAAAGAAAGAGTTACCTCAATATGGCTTTGTGTTGGGCTATTTATAGAGGCATAACAAGTAAATTGCTAGCAGATGAGTGAGACATGTGGCAGATGAGTGAGTCATCTACTTGCAGGCGGTTGCAACTTCTCTTAGGTAGTTGTAACTTCTCTCAAGTAGCTGTAACATCCGTAGATAGTTGTAACATTTCGTTGGTGGTTGTAACTTACTGTTTGGAGACACCTCTCCTGCAAGCTTGTGTGCTTAGCTAGAAACAATGGTCAGCGCCCAATACTACTCCTATGGTAAGAGAGTGTTCCGCTGAGTTGTATTGGGCGCAAACTAGGGTTGCATTGGGCTCAAACTTGGGCTTTTCCTACTTGTAACTTTCGTGAGTAATTTTTGGGCTTCTCAGAAACAATCCAAATCTTTGAGTTTACTTATCCTATTGGGCTAGGAATATTTTTGACTCCCACAAAAGTCCCTCATCTCATTTGCTTTTGAGCTAATGTTTTTCTTTTTCTTCTTACTTAAAAGCAGATGAAATGTATTTTTACTATGGAACCCTGCCAAAAATAGAAGTAGAATGCCTCTGATCTTACTTACTTATATGTCTATATTGATACAAGTAAATGATCTGCATGTAGAGACTTTTGTTGTCATTGAAATGCAGTTTGCTAAAGACAAAATGATCTACATGGAGAGGTTTCTGCTACAGATGAGGCGATCTACCGGGTGAGTCACACATAGTAATTTCATGGCTTCTTGGACTTTATCCAAATAGATAATCATCCTTAAGTTAATTAAACAAGTCATGCTCCGGCATCTTCATGATTTGACAACCCATCCACATATAACGTCACATATCTTTGGGCTGACCTGCCCTGTTTCAGCATGAGTTTAGAAGTCTTCATTTATTGAAGGACGCGACACTGATCTGCTAGCTACTTTGTTTCCCCAGTTGAGGAGGAAGCGAATTCTACTTTGAAATTTTCTAAGGCTTGAGCGTTTATAGTTGTCCTCGGGCGGTAGATTTTGTTGAAGGACACGCTACTGATCTACCATGTAGTCGATCAACATGATGCACCCAGCCCCTTGATAGTTGATGATGTAACATGAATTATCAATGAGCAGTTGAAGAACTCGCTTGTCATGGAAAATCCAAATGATGCTCTGTGTAGAGAGATGACCTTGGTAATCACTTCACATTTTACAAATGACATTGAAGGGGATCCTCCACTGGAAATATTTACCATACCAACTTTTACTCATTTCAAATGAGATTTTCATCCTGAGAGGCACTTAAAGCAATTCCAAAGTGTCATGACTCTGCACAAAAATGATGACCCACTTATGTGCAAAATATTCGCTATAAATTTACAAGGGGTGGCCCAAGATTGGTTCCACACTTTGACCCCTTGGTCGATCAACTTTAGGGAGCTCTCCCTTGTTATCAGAAAGAAGTATTCATCCTATCAAACCATCAAAAAACATGTTGACCACCTCTTCAAGATGAAGAAAAAGTCAAATGAATCTCTCTGAGACTTCATACAAATATTTAAGGCAGAAATGACAAACCTAAATGGGTGTGATAACCAAATTGCATCCTTAGTTTTCAATAAGGGTTTGCCTGCAGCTCACTTATTGTATGGCAAATTGAACATGAAATCGGGCAAAACTCTTCCTGAAATCTTCGCCATGGCAGAACACTATGCATTGTGGGATGACGAAAAAATAGTTTTAAGTAGAGGATGACACTAAAAGAATCTTACTCAAGATTACTTAAATCTATTTAAGTTTAGTCAAGTAGTTAGTAGACCAAACAAACAAAATGCCTTAGTAGAGGATCACACCTCAGTAGAGGATGACACTCTTAGTGAGTGGGTAATTCAATGCATAAATGCATTTTACTCGGGACTACTTAAATCCGTTTAAGTTTAGTAAAGTGGTCAGCAAACCACACAAGCAAAATGCCTTAGTAGATGATCACACCTCAGAAGAGAATGGAACTCTTAGTGAGTGGGTAATTCAAGCAAAATCCGTTTAAATTCGTTTAAGTTTAATCAAGTGGTTAGCAGACCACACAAGGCAAATGTCTCAGTAGAGGATTAATTTCCTCAAATTATGCTTAAATTTAGACCTAAGCTTATTGGAAACTCATGAAAAAGGCTAATCAAGCTTTTGCGCCCTTAATGAAAATATTTGTAAGTCAAGAAACCAACAAACATACACAAAGTTTGGGGATCATAAAAGCAAAGAAGACCATTACTTGACATGAAGTCACCATTAAATCCAAAATTAATTCAAAGTTCTGCTAGTAGAGTAGCAGCTTTGGATTGATTCTTGAGTAGATCAGCAGACAAATTCAGGAAAGGACCTGTACATGTACTTGGTAGTTTCAAATTTAGCAGTTAGCTCAGTCCTCATCAGTGAAGAGTTGGGGGCACAACTTTCTCCCGAATGATTGTCAAAAACTCATTACATGAGCAATATAGTTGAGTCAATACGACTTGGTCAACCAGACGATGAAAACTTTAAAGGCTCAAGCTTTAGCAGATTTCATAACATAATTCATTCCCTCCTCAACCGGGGAAACAAAGTCAGCCAACGGATCAATGTTGCGAACTGACCATGAAATCGGACAAAACTCTTGTTGAATCTTCGCCATGGCAGAACGCTATGCATTGTGGGATGACGAAAAAAATATGGCTAAGACACCAGATGTACCCGAGAAAGATAGTCAACCTGCACAAACAAATGCAGACTGAAGGAGGATAAAAATAATAAGGGTGGCAAGCGTAGAACATGTTCCCCAACTAGAGACTTCTTAGCTGGTAGAAAATACACAGAGTTCACCGTTTCGATCAATCAAACTTTTTAGCGCAGAAGAATATGATGATTGTGGCAACAGATTATTTCAGAAATTGGATTGAAGCTGAGGCGTCTTAGTTTTTTTTAGCTTTCCAGATGAAAAAATGTGATGTACATGTAAGAAACACTTGATTGCATTTTATCTTTTCAACAAGAAACTCCTCATCCAGTAGAACATACACAAAGTTCTCCGTTCCGATTAATCAAATTCTCCGCGAGATAAATAACCAACTTTGGCTGAAGATACCGCCACCTATGAAGGGATATCTTAAAAAAAATCTGAACAAATATTTACATATACCTGAGTAGAGGATATGTTATTTTGCTTTTCAGTAGAGAACACACTATCTTCTATTAAAATAGTGAAATACAAAAATTCATTCTACATGTCTTTCAATAGAAGACATTCAGAAATACAAACATCTATATACACCTCAGTAGAGGATGACACTCTCTGTGAGTGGGTAATTTAGTTAATCAATCACTGAGTATATAAGCATCTTACTTAGGACTACTTAAATCCGTTTATGTTTAGTCAAGTTGTCAGCAGACCACGAAAGTAAAATGCCTTAGTAGAGGATTACGCCTCAATAGAGGATGACACTTTCCGTGAGTGGGTAATTCTATGCATAAAAGCATCTTACTAAGAAGGCCATGACTACCTAAATCCATTTGAATTTAGTTAAGTGGTCAGCATACCATACAAGCAAAATGCCTTCGTAGAGGATGACACTCTCCGTGAGTGAGTAATTTAATTAATCAATCACTGAGCATAGAAACATCTTACTCAAGACAACATAAATTCGTTTAGGTTTTGTCAAGTGGTCAGCAGATCACACAATATTTCCATGAAATTTTCAAGTTAAACAAATTTAAATCCATGATTAAGTTCTAAATCCTCAAGTTATGTTTAAGTTACGACTTAGCATAATAGAAACTCGTGAAGAAGACCAAGCAAGCTTTTGCGCCCTCAATGAAAATATTTCTAAGTCAGCAGACTAAAAGCAAAGTTGAATGAAATGCAAGATAACTTCAACATAAGTTCGATAAAATGGCCAGCAGACCAACCAACATACATGAAGTTTTGGGATCATAAAAACAAAGAAGACCATTACTTGACATGAATTCACCATTAGCTCTAAAATAATTCAAAGTCTCACTAGTAGAGTTGCAACTTTGGATCGATTCTTGAGTAGATCATCAGACAAATCCAGAAGAGGATTTTTGTACATCTACTTGGCGGTTTCAAATGTAGCAGTTAGCTCATTTCTCATTAGTGAAGATTGGGGGCAACTTTATCTCGAATGCCTGTCAAAAACTCATGAAATGAGCGATAGAGTTGAGCCAATACGACTTGATCTACCGGCCCAGGATAACTATAAAGGCTCAAGCCTTAGCAGATTTCATGGCATAATTCACTCCCTCCTCAATCAGAGAAACAAAGTAGGCCAGCAGATCAGTGTCGCGTCCTTCAACTAATGAAGACTTCTCAATTCGTGCTGAAACATGGACAGATTAGCCCAACGATATGTGGCATTTATGTGTGGATGAGTCATCAAATCACAAGTGTGTCGGAGTAGGACTTGTTTTATTTACACTCGATGGAGCCATGATAGAACAAACCATCACACTTGGTTGCAAAACCTCCAATAATGAAGCAAAATATGGGGCCTTGTTTGCTGGTCTACGCCTAGCAAAGGATTAGTCAGTTGAAAAGTTAGCCATCTATTATGATTCTTAGCTTACAACCAGTCAAGCATTCGGTGAATACATTCAAAGCACCTAAGGATGATCATCTACTTAAACGAAGTCCAAAAACTCTTAAAGTATTATGTGTGAGTCATCAAGTTGATCACCTCTTATTCAGCCCAATAGCAAAGGAGATTAGGGGTATTGTGGGAGCAAAAAATAATCTGTGGATGCAAATTTCCATCGAATCACGTGCTGATCACATGGAACAGTCTGCATAAGATAGAAATTAATTCTTGACACCGGTGTGGTGCTTGCCACGGAGACTCCCATACCAAAGTTATAACATTGTCTTTATAAAAGTATTTATTTCTCTGTATTTGAAGAGATGATTGTAAGTCAAGAAAAGAATTACCTCCATAAGGCTTTGTGTTTGGCTATTTATAGAGGATGAAAAAGTCAAATGTTGGCTGATGAGTAAGACACGTGGCTAATGAATGAGACACGTGGTAGATGAGTGAGATGTGTGGCAGATGAGTGAGACGCGTGGTACATGAGTGAGTCATCTGCTTGCAGGTTGTTGCAACTTCCCTTAGGTAGTTGTAACTTTCGTGGTTGGTTGTAATCTCCCGTTGGTGGTTGTAACTTCCTGTTTGGAGACACCTCTCTTGCAAGCCCGTGTGCTTAGCTAAACATGGTGGTTGGCGCCAAACTCTACTCCCTTTCCGAGAAAAGAGTATTCTACTAAATTTGTATTGGGCTTTTCAGGAACGACCCGAATCTTTGGGCTTTTTATCTAGTTGGGCTAAAAGTTATTTTTGGCTCCCACAAATGCCCCTCATCTCCTTTGCTTTTGACTAAATAATTATTTTTTAAAACAAAGGAGATGTGCCTAAGGAGTCCTTTTGTACTTAAACACCTTCACTGAGGAGTTCTATTGGACTAGAAGTCATTTTGTTCTTAAATAACTTCACTGAGGAGTTTTATCAGAACAAGAAGTATAGCTTGAGATAAATTCTCCTTTTTAAATCCTAAAGGGTTATCTTATTCCCCTTTCTGAATTTACCGATCTCTTTTTTTATTCCCCACAAAAAAAGAAAGAATTTCTTATTCTTCTTCCATATCTGTGGACTTTGAAAAACAGGAGCTTGCACTTTTTTTTTGTCGGTTTGACTTATTGCAAGGTGAGATTTTTTTAATGAAAATATAATCAATAGGTAGTAAGGTTAGAAGGAGTTGCCTGTTGTCTTCTTTCTTCCCTATCCGGCGATGCACGATTAGCGCGTCGACTGTTTACATTAGCAGGTGAAAGTTAAGTTTGGTTGATTTCCACTTTTTTCTTTTCCGGCGATGCGCATGAGTTTGGGCGATACGCGTATTTTTTCCGGCGAAAGAAATAAGTTTGGACTGACTTCTCAAAGTTTTGAACAATAGATGAATATATGCCATCGTTGGGTGATCGTCAACTGTCGACGGTGGTGAAAGGAACTGTTGACTGTCAACGATGAATCCTCACCATCTTGTAGACTTTGGAAGGATTCCAAACTGTTTTTGGTTCTTTCTTATTTATTCAATTGATAAGTATGGGTTTTGAATCTCTTGATTTGGAACCCACAAATGCCATATTGGGGTATTGATCGTCGTCGTCTCTGCTTTCGATCCAACACAATCTTTGTGTCCTCGTCACAACAGACTCCGTTTATTGCTCAAAATCCATTGCTCTTTAGTATGTTCACCAACATGTGGCCAAGCTCATTGTCTCCAAACTATTGATCGATGTGGTTTGTCTGACAGACTTCCCAATTCTTTTTCAGCGATAAGCAGTGAGAGCTAAAAAAAATATTTCCCTATTTCTTTTCAAACTGGTAAATAGGGGAGCTATCTGTTGGTTGATATCTTCTTTATCTGGCAATGCGTTGTTGGAAATTTACAACAGGGAATGAGAGAGGAGTTTGGTTGACTATTTTCCTTATTTTTCGGCGATGTGGAACGATATCGAGTGGTGGTCATCGACTGTTGAAGGGAACATTTTATCAAAATGGGAAATTCAAATCCAAAATGGATTCTGTGGGGGTCAAACCAAAAGGAATATTTTGGATTCAAATCCAAAATGGAAATTCACCAACTTTGATTCTTCATTGTGGGTTAGATTGTACCCATGGCTCATGTTGCTTGTGTGGATTTGTTGACCTTTGTTTTTGATGATTGGATAAGAAAGATGAACAATGCAAAGGATTTGTGTGCCACTGCACCCCTTTTTTTGCTACGTTCCACCCGAACCTTTTGATCTTTTTAGTCGAATCTAAATACATTTGGGATGCCCTTTTAATCACATTTCTTTGCTAATCTATAAGTGAACTTTTCTCTAACTTTGTTCCATATCTGGATCTCATGGGCTCTAAAAAGAAATCCGATAATAGTCATTTCTCTTATGATGGGGAACCTTTGTACCACCAAGGAGGTTCCATTTCTCATTTTGGAAGATTTGTCTCTAGCTTGCCTAATTTGGAGAACACGGAGGCCTTTTCAAAATGGATTAAAGTTAATCGCTTCCCCTTTCCTGAAGGAGTGCATGTAAGATTGGTTGACCTAAGGAGTTGCAAAGAACCTTGCATCAATCCTAATAACAGAACCATCATATTTCACCCCTTCATTATCTCTTTGCGTTTCAAGTTTCCCTTGCCTAGGTTTTTGAAAGAAGTGCTCGTGAAATGGGGTGTGCCCCTGCTTAATGTTGCCCAAATGTATATAGGGCAATCATGTGTTTCTCCAATTTGAGTAATTTTTGTGGCTTGACTTGACCAAATAAGAAATTTTCTTCTGTTTTGAGGGGAAGAGGCATGGTGATTATGCTCAGCTTAGAGTAAAAAATGTCAAACTTTTTATGAGCTCAACGCTGGTGACCACGACTGGAAGAGGGATACTTTGGAGATCAGGGTGCCTGGGAAGGTGATATGGCAGATGGCCTTCTTGTGCCAATATATGCATTTTCGGCCCCTTTAATCTACACTTGTCTACATGCATTTTTGTATTATGTACAGATTGTTTACTTAGTCACTTTCGTTGCAGATGAGGAGATAGTGAACAAAACTTCTGCCAAGCCTAACATGGAAAAGATTCGAAAGGCGCATGACATACCATCTGAATATCACGAATGAAGATGGTTGTTGAGCCCACTGAGAAATGAAAAGAGTGTCCTTCCTCCGGCCGAAGACATAGAAAATTGGAAGAAGAATGCCCCTGATCTTACTGGTTTTCCATCTCTACTAGTGAGGCTCCTTCCGAGAGTTCTTCAAGAAGAATCCCCAGAAATCTGCTAGGGTTGAGTTCGACTCCTCTACTGGGGAGGAAATATATCTTCTAGCTATCTCCATAGGTTGCAAAGGGACCATCTGCGAGATCTGAAGTTTCTTCTAAAAAGTATGTTTCCAAAAAGAACAGTTTGAAAAATGTAACGTCTCCTCCTTCTGGTCGTCCTCCTATTTCAAAGATCAATATTGTCCAACACCATTTTACCTCGACCAAGAAATCTGCTAGCCATAAAGTTACTTATTCTCTTCCTAAAAAGGTTGACTCTACTCAACATTGTTCTGCCACAGCTAAGAGATCTACTAGTCGAAGAAATGTTTTTTCTCCTCCATCGGCCATGAAGTTTATTCTTTCCCTTGGTGCATCAAAATCTCAAATAACTGAAGATCGAGTCGCAAGTTTAACTCGTACTCTCTTGAGGCTAGGCTCATGATGATCTCCAAAAAATCTGACAATGTTGACACTCCTGATATGAAACTGAAAAGTCTTGGCTTTGATAGGCTTGCAATGTACGTTCCTTCTAAGTTAAAGATTGTTCCAGGACCCTTTCCTATACAAGAAAACTTTGCCACGTCTCCCCCTACGATGAAAGCTAGTGAGAAACTCCTATCTATGTAGAACACTCCAATTGAGGCCCCCACCTTCAAGGTATTGATGACTTTTTTTGTTTTCTGCCCGTTGACTACCTTCGTTGATATGCAAGTCATGCCTTCACCGTCTGAACCGATGCTGATTGGCAGTGAGGGTAAATCCACTTCTGCGGATATTGTTCCCTTGGCCAACCTACTGAAAAAAGATCTTCTATCTGAAAAATTCGGGTGTACTAACTTGGTTGAACGTCTCCTTAGATCAACCAACTTCAGTAAGTTTCAAATGAGCTCATATGTTGAGCTACATGAAGAGGCATTCTTCTCTCTTATGAGGGGTGTCATTATGGCTGAAGAGTCTATGAGACATTTGTCTTATGTGGCCGAGTCTTCTACTGTTACTGCCCCCGCTGCTGATTAGCTTAAAATGTTGAAGGAAGAGAATGAGAAGTTAAAAGCCGACCTTGGAGGTATTGAGAGAGTTCTTGAAGCTGAGCAGAAGTCACACCAAGAAAAGAGTATCCATATCCTCAAATTGGAAAAAAAAAAATGTGTTGATCTGCAAGCTTATCTGTCTTGTAAAAATTTTGAGCTGGTTTATTTGAATATCGAGTTTCATAATCTTACCCAGAAATACAAAACTATGAAACTGGACATGGAACAGTTGGAGATCTTAAAAAGAACCCATGAGTTACTTGAAAATGAATGCAATGAACTCATTTTGTTTTTGTCGGACATTTACTTTATTTTTAGTACCAACTTTTTTTTGTTTATTCATGTATTTGAATTTGGCCTGCTGACCGACTTTGGTTGTTATGGAGACAAGCTTTATTTTGGCTTTTAATTTTCCTTGTTTTTAGTATGTTCAACTGTCGTCTTCCATACCAAAAACAATGCATGAGTAATAAACTTAGCGAAATATCTTCACAAAAAATTTACCATATATGCATGGATGTACCTTTTACCTATTGAGAAGATGATGTGCCTTTTGGTTGAGGAGGGGATGCATCCTTTCATCTGCCAAGGAGTGATATTTTACCCCTTCATCCACTGAGGAGAGTTTCATCCCATGCACTTGCTGACGAGGGTTTACCTTTCGACTATTGAAGAAAGGTATACTATTTTTTGCTTATAAGGAAAGGTGTCCTACGTTCTATTATACGAAAGAATAGTTGTTTCATACATTGTTGTACAAGAAAGGACTTCAAACTTGAGTTGTGATCTACCGTTTTCCCTTCTACCAAATGGGGAATCTGGGTAGAATCGTGAGTGAGAACTCAGTCTTAAGTTGTATAGTACATACTCTCATCTGCTGAAGAAAGATGTGTTTTTTATTTGAAAAAATACAATTACAACCTTTATAGAACTTTTACATTCCTCGACTGAAGAAAAATAAACGTAGCACTTACACATTTCCAATAGGTATGTTCTCTACTGGAAAGGGTAAATACAATCAAGTCTTTTTAGTATGTACATTGCATTTTATATTCTGAAAAACTAAAATACTATAATTTACTTGAAAGGTAGTCTGATGATGACAAAATGATCTGTTTGTAGAGTTATCTACTGAAGATGAGGTGTCTACTGGATGAGTTATACATAGTACTTCCTGTGGTTGTTGGTGTTCCATTGTCTAGGGATTTCTTTGCCATCAAGAGTGTCCAGTGCATAGCTTCCATGACCGCCCACTCTACTTACTACATACAGTCCTTCGCAAGTAAGATCTAATTTCTTTGACCCTTCTACTCTCTTGGTGACGAAGGCCTTTCTTAATACTAAATCCCCAGGTTGGAATTTTCTGATTTTGACCCACTTATTGTCATAGGACATAAGTTGTTGATGATAAGCGACAACTCTTGTGATAATTTTTTTCTCGGTTCTCTTATGCTAGATCCAAGTTAGTCGCCATTTCATTGGCATTTGCTGCTAAGCTGGATAGTTACATTCGCAAGGAGGGGACTACTATGTTGGGTGGGATGATAGCTTCGGTTTCGAAGGCCAAGGAAAATGGCGTTTCTCCAATAGCTCTCATTTTGGTTGTGCAATAAGCCCATAGTACTCCAAGTAACTCCTCAACCCGTTTGCCTTTTGTTTTATCTAATCTTTTTTTATGCAGTCCAGAATAGTTTTGTTGGATGCTTCAACTTGACCATTTCCTTGTGGATACCTAGGAGTTGAATTCTGTCGCTTGATACAACACTTATCAAAGAATAGTGTAATTTCGGTTCCCACAAATTGAAAACCATTGTTGGTCACAATGGTATGCAGAATACCCAATCGACAGATTATTACCTGCCAAATAAACGTTTTTACATCTACTTCCTTGGTAGAAGCAAGAGCGTCAGCTTTAATCTATTTTGTGAAATAGTCGGCTGCCACAATCATCATATTCTTCTGTGCTAGAGCCATTGGCCCTAAAAGGTCAATTGCTCATTGCATGAAAGGTCACAGACTGATATGTGGATTCAATTCTTTTGCGGGTTGAGTAGGAATTGGTTCTAACCGTTGGCATTTGTCACATGTTTGTACGAAGTCTCTTGCATCTTGATGCATGATTGGCCAATAGTATCCAACACTCAAAGCATTTTGTGCTAGTGATCTGCCCCCGGAATGATTTCCACAAGATCCTTCATAAATGCTACTTAAAACTTCAAGTACTGTTGAAGAACTAATACAAGTGAGGTTTGGCCCCAAATATGATCTGCAGTAGAGCTTTTCTTTCTTCACATAATATCTTGCAACCTTCTGTTGGAGTTTCTTGGTTTGTACCTTATTTGCTGACAGATTACCATTCAGTAGAAAATCAATAATGGGATCTTGCCAAGTAGGACTAGCATCGATCATCATCATCTCGTCATCTTTTTCAATACTTGGCGATTTCAGGTGTTCTACTGGGATGGAACGCTTGAATTGATAATCTAAGGCTGACCCCAAGTTTGCTAATGCATCAACATGAGAGTTTTTTTTCCTCTAAGGACCTGCTTAATTGTGAAAATTGGAAAAACCTTAAAAAGTTCTTGGACTTTGTCTTAGTAGAGAATCATCTTGGGTGTTTTGCGATGTATTCATCAGATGCTTGATTGGTTATAAGCTAAGAATTTGAATAGATGGCTAGCCTTTTAACTGACAACTTCTTTGCTAGGCGTAGACCAGCAAGCAAAACCTCATATTCTGCTTCATTATTAGAGGCTTTGAAACCAAGTGTAATGGCTTGTTCTACCATGGTTCCATATGGCATGAATAAAAAAAGTCTCGTTCTGGCACCCTTGTGATTTGACAACCCATCTACATATAAGTGTCACATATCTTTAGGCTGACCTACCCTTGTTCCAGCATGAACTGAGGAATCTTCTGCTATTAAGGGGCGCGACACAGATTTGCTGCCTGACTTTGTCTCATCGGCTGAGGAAGGTGTGAATTTTGAGATGAAATCTGCCAAGGCTTGAGCCTTTATAGTTGTCCTTAGCCGGTAGATCAAATCATATTGGCTTAACTCAATGACCTATTTCATGAGTCTTTTAAAATCATCCGGGCTGTGGAAAATTGACCATAAAGGATATTTCGTCATGATAATCACTCAATGGGCTTGAAAGTAAGGCCTTAGCTTCTTTGCCGAAACCAAAAGTGCCAAAATTAATTTTTCCATTTTTGGTTACTTGGTCTCAGCATCGAGAAAAGCTTTAGATATGTAAAATACGGGAAGTTGTGCCTCCAATTCTTATCTGATGAGAGCTAAACTAACTACCACATTTGAAACTGCCAAGTAGAGGTACAAGTCCTCTCTCGGCTAAGGTTTTGACAGTAGAGGAGAGGAAGATAACTAAGTTTTCAAAATTTTAAATGCAGTTTTACACTCTTCATACAATTTGTCTCATTGTCCTTTTTTCAATGCTTTAAAAAAAAATGGAAGAATCGATTTAAAATGGCTGCTCTACCTGTGAGACTTTGGATTTCTTTTGGAGTTGATGGTGATTCATGTCAATGATTGCTTTGATTTGATTTGGATGGGCTTCAATTCTCCTCTGGGTGACTAGGTATCCCAAAAATATTCCTAAAAAAACTCCAAAAGTACACTTCTCTGGATTTAACTTCATTCGATATTTCCTTAGAAGTCCAAATGTTTCTTCAAGATTTCTGATGTGATCTGCTAGCTGAGGACCCTTGATTAGCATTTCGTTTACGTAAACATCCATGGGTTTCCAATTAAATGCTTGAAGATTTTGTTCACTAACCTTTGATAGGCCGCTCTAGCATTTTTTAAACCAAAAGACATTACCTTGTAGCAGTAAGTCCCTCTTTTGATGATGAATGAACTTTTGGCTTTGTCGGGTTCGTACATCATAATTTGATTATAACCTGAATAGGCATCTAGGAAGCTGAGCAACTGGTTACCAGGATTAGAATCTACTAACTGATCAATGCGAGGTAGATGATAATTGTCTTTGGGACATGCTTTGTTGAGGTCAGTGTAATCTACAAAAACTCTCCATTTTCCATTTTCTTTTTTCTTGACTAATATCACATTTGCCAACCATTCGGGATTCTTCATCGATGAAACTGGATACCAAGAGCTTGTTTATTTCAACTTCAACGATTGCTACTTTTTCTGAGGCAAAGTTTTGTCTCTTCTGCAGAATAGGTATGCAATTTGTGGTAGATCATACTTGGCTCAATAGGGTATGTCTGAGGCTGACCAAGCGAACACATCTTTGTTGCTTTGAAAGAAACTAGTGAGCTCTGCCTTCTCATGCGCGCTGAGGCAAAAGCCCATTTTCGCATTTCTTTCAAGCAGATCAGGATCAAGAATCACAAGTTCTGCATCTTCTTCAGGTCTCCATCCCTCCTTAACTGAGGATTCGAATTGAACTTCTCATTTTTTATCCTGGTGTTGTAATTGCTATTGAGAGGTAAAAGGCTTCTTCCCTTTCACTTCGGCTGAAGTGATGAGAATAAACTCCTTCTGTTTTGTTTCCTTTAAAACTTAGGTTGCACACCTCCTTACAATGGCTTGATCGTTCTTTGTTTCTCCAACTCCACCTCCTGGGATTGGATATCTGATTTTTTTTTTGTAGACAATACGTGACAACATCAATTTTAGTAATCCATGGTCTCCCCAAAAGTCTGTTGTAGGGAGAGTGCTCATCTATTATCATAAAGGTCTGCAAGCAGATGATCGATGGTGAGTAGACGTCTAGAATCACAGTGTCAATCGTTATGATGTAGCTTCATTGAAGGCAGTCAAAACTTTTGTCTTTTTGGTGTTAAGTGAGTCTAAATTCATTTGTTTGACAATCGAAAGTTGAAGTATATTGGTTGCATTTTTCTCATCTACATGAATTCTATCAATCATTGCATGAGCGAATCAAGGCCCTGCAAGTCACTTTTAGTATAGCTGATCATTTGATTTTCGTTTGAGGAACTAGTTGTGGGGCCATCAGCTGAGGAGGTAATTAGCATTTGAGCAACCGAAGTTGCTTGTTTGATCTTTCACTTCCTTCCATTATTTGTGAAACCAAAGAGTTCAGATTCAACAAAAATTTCATTGATTCTTATGACTTTCTTTGGGGGTTCCTTGGCTGCATTTCTTTCCTCAATTTATTGAATGGCTTTTTTGGCTACATACGCTGTGCAATGATTTGTTTTGACTAACTCCTCAAGGTGGTCCTTCCATGCTCGACATTCTTTTGTCAAATGACCAGTGGCTTCATGAAATGCACAATATTTATTCAAATCTCTTTTTGCAGGATCTCCCTTCATGGGTGGCGGTCTCTTCAGCCAAGGTTGGTTCTTTATCTCGTGGAGAATTTGATTGATTGGGATCGAGAACTCTGTGTATGTTCTACTGGTAGATGAGTCTTTTGTTGGAGAGTGTGCCCTACGTTTTTCACCCCTGTTCTTTTTACTTTCATTTTGATCTGCATTCATTTGTGTAGGTTGGATATCCTTCTTGAACGCATCAGATACTTTAGCACTATTTTTTCATCATCCCACAATGCGTAACGCTCTGCCACGGCGAAGACTTCTGCAAGAGTTTTGTCTGGTTTCATGGTCAGCTCGCCATATGATGGGGCACGCAATTTGATCATCACACTTATGCTCATTTTTCCCTATTTGAATCTTTTAATGAAGTCTCTGAGCGATTCATTTGGCTTCTTCTTTCTGTTGAAGAAGTGGTCAACATGTTTTTTGACGGTTCGGTAGGATGAATATTATTTTGTGAAGACAAGTGAAAGATTTCCAAAGTTGCTGATTGACTGTGGGGTCAAAACGTGGAACCAATCTTGGGCTACTCCCAGAAAAGTCATAGCAAATACTTTGCATAGAAGCGAATCATCATTTTTGTGCAGAGTTATGACGCTTCGAAAATGCTTCAAGTGTCTCTCAGGATCAGAATCTCCTTTGAAAGAGGTAAAGGTTGGTATGGTAAACCTTGCTTGTGGAAGAGCCCCTTCGATGTTATCTATAAAATGCGAAGTGTTCACCAAGGCTACCTCTCTGCGCAGTGCACCATCTGGATTTCCCATAACTTGTAAGTTCCTCAACTGTTTTTTGACCATTCGTGCCACATCATCTGCCCTAAGGGCTTGGGTGTATCCTGTTGATTGGCTGTATGGTGGTTTTGGTTTCGATTATCTGCTATAGATGACTCCTCATATGCCAAATTTGATTGTGACTTACTTTCATGTGAGTGAGGTAGAGTCTCAACGGGATTTGTTTGAAAGCTCATCTGGACTTGACAAACCTTTGAATGTGGTATGTGAAACAAATTAGTGTAGTGATCTATATTTGGTCCTTTGCGTTGTTCACATCCATCGAGATTTTGTCTTCTACGCCGACCACTTATATCTAGCATCGTCTGCGGTCCCAGCCTTGAGTGCACAATTTCTTGGGAGCCCAACCTTGAGAAGACTCTCGTTTGAGACCCGAGCCTGGAGTACACATTTACTCGCGACCCTAATCTCAAATGAATGCTTTCAGAGGGATTATTTCCCTTTGATGGATGACTACTTCCATTCCCATGCGCATGATTTGCTGGTAGATGGCAATGTGTCATCTGCTTTGGCTGTTCGCTTACCAATCGCTCTACTACCCGAGTCTATTCTTCCAATATGTTAGTCAGATTTGCGATCTGACTTGCAAGATTTTCTTGTTGTGCAATCTCCATTTGGCTTGGTTGTTGGGTAGAAGGTTGCAATTGATGGTCAGCAGGCAGTGGCAGACCTACTACCAGTGGTTGTCCGACCGGTAACGATTGAACCCGGGGTGACTATGGCGGCCTAGTACGAGCAGAGGACCGTGTAACATTACTTTTGCTATTTTGTTTTCGAGTTCCCACCATAGTATTAAAAAGAACTTTGAAAATAAAAGTGTTTGTGAAAGAAAATTTAAAGTGAATGAATGAAAGAATTTTATTTTTATTTTTATTTTTATGAAATGAGTTCGATTTAAACTCTCATTGAAATCACCAATTTGTGGATACAAATTTTCATCGGATCACGTGCTGATCATGCAGGCATAAGATAGAAATTAATTCTTGACATTGGTGTGGTGCCAGCCACGGGGACTCCGATGCCAAAGTTAGAACAATGTCTTTAGAAAAATATTCATTTATCTGTATTTGAAAAGAGGAATCTAAGTCAAGAAAACAGTTACCTCCATAAGGCTTTGTGTTTGGCTATTTATAGAGGCTAAAAAAGTCAACTGCTGGCTGATGAGTGAGCCACGTGGCTGATCAGTGAGACACGTGGCAAATGAGTGAGATGAGTGGCAGATGAGTGAGTCATCTGCTTGCAGGCGGTTGCAACTCCCCTTAGGTAATTGTAACTTTCGTGGTTGGTTGTAACCTCCCGTTGGTGGTTGTAATTTCCTGTTTAAAGACACCTCTCTTGCAAGCCTGTGTGCTCAGTTGAGCATGGTGGTTGGCGTCGAACACTACCCCCTGCTGAGAAAATAGTGTTCCATTAATGGCTATAACCATCTACGAAAAGTTACAACCATCTACGAGAAGTTACAACCAACCAGAGGCTATTACCATCAATGGGAAGTTACATCCATTAATGGCTCCTGACCAGCCACACGTCTCACTCGTCTATGAGCAGTCGGCTCCCAACTTGCCACGTGTCTCAGTCGTCTATGAGCAGTTGGATCCCGACTTGCCATGTGTCTCACTCATCTACGATTAGTTGGCTCTCGACCTGCCGCGTGTCTCACTCTTCTACGAGCAGTTGGCTCCCAACCAGCCACATGTCCCACTCTAAAACGTTATTCTAACTTTGGCATCGGAGTCCCCGTGACAGACACCAGAACAATTTCAAGAATCTTTCCTCATCTTATATAGATTACTCCGCGTAATCCGCACGTGATTCGGTCAAAATTTGCATCCACAATGGTTACATCTTAACTTACTCAGATCTCTTCTACTTCTTCCATCTTACACAAACACACAACACATTCTACTTGTATTTCCTCAGACCCAGCTGACTGATAAAAATGGTCCTCACCAACTTCTTGTATTTGACTCGTGTCATTCTTATCAAACCATTTGGCTCCATTGAGAACATAAGCTAGCTTTGATTGTACACAAGAAGTGGCATTGAAAGATCTTTGAATGAGAGGTAGAGTTCTACAAGAGATGTAGTACTACTATCCATGTTTGTTGTGACTTAGTGATTCACTAACTAGTCCTATGTGGGAGATATATATGGAAGATGTTTAGGTCAAGGTAGGTGAGCTCAGTGTGGTATTTACATAATTTGAATATCGAGGTAAATGCCATGTTTTCCACAAGAATGTTGGTTTTGTATTATGTTGTACTATTTTTGTTAGGAATTTTCCATTTTTTTTTAAAATGTGAAATTAGAAATAAACTCGATGTTAAATAATGGTTTCATGGTTGTTTAATTTAGACTTATGGAAGCAATGGGAACCAATACCATTAGCTAATCAAAACCACATGTTTCGATGGTTGTTTAACTTGAAGAGTTACACAACACATCAGAATACTAGTCAAACTTAGAGTAACAAGAAAATAAATTCTCTAATTGCAGTCTTAATTAAAATATTAAAATTTATAACAATAACTATTAAATAAATTTAGTTCGGGACGGGATGGATGAGATTAAAAATCTTAATTCGGATCCCATCCCACTCTAAATCGGTATGGGATTGGAATGAAATCGATCAATTTAAAAAAGATTCAAAAAAACCAGGACGAGACGAGACCGGGATGAGATCGAGATTGCCAGATGGGATGCCCACCCCTACTTCCTGATTTATTATTAGGGTGGGTACTATAGAAGGTGTTAAGCCGGACCCTAACCCCGTGAAAGCTCAAAGCCTAAGCCCATTTTAGGTATTGGATAAGTTGAACTTCAAGACAAACATGATTCAAGAATATTAATTCCTACACAGTGTAATGAAACCATTAATAAAAAAAAAAAAGAAAAAAAAATTACAATGAACACTCACAAAAAATGTGTTTACATGATTCTGCATCAAAACGAACAGGAACACAGAAAATGTACAAAACATAAAGACCATAAGGAGTTTAGAATCACGATGACTAGCACATGTTACATGAAGTTTGAATGGCTGACATCAATCATCAATGGCAAAAGGAAAGCGTATGGTAATTTCAAAGAAGAAAGGAAGTAACATCACACAAATGGAGAGGCCAGCATTAGGAATCACACTTGAAATCGAAATTAATAACACACTTTTTCAAATATTTATCAATGAAGGTCAAAGAATGATTAAAGAAAAAGTGTTTCACGTGGAATAGTAATATTTTCGTGGAATTCCAAATGTTTGAGTTGAGTTGAGCAAAATTGCAGAGAATTTTTTCATTGTAATGGATATGGAAAATATTCTCTGCACATGGTCTCTTTAAAAGCAAAATCACTTTGGAGAAAGAAAAGAAAGAATGAAAGCGAGAGAGGAATAAAAGATGGATGAATTTGTAAACTAAAATTGTACCTCAGCACAACACACATATGCAAGCGATTTCCATAGCTTAGCATGTGATGCTACGGATCGCCCACGCGTTCTGTCTTTCTATCAACTGGGTACATATGACGTTGACAGTCTATCGCTCTTTCACTACTCTCGATTGATCGATCGATCGAGTATCAACGCACAAATCCCTTTTGTCCTTATGGTTTCCGCAGGCCGGTGAGCAAAGTGATGTTTAAGTAATTACGAATCTCAGCCACGAAATGAACACTTAGTAAGTTGTATGTTTATTACATATTAAGATATGATGGAATGACATAATATTAAACTGAAGTATATATTATCATTTTTCTTTTAAAGGTCTATCACAAAATATATACAAATTAAATCATGTTTAATGCAGTCGCTTTCCACTCTGCTTTGACCTAGTTTTGCTAATTTGCTAACCTGGACAAGTAACGGATGTGAGTCACGGACCACCGTTGTGGTGGTCGATGACACTCCGATGCTAAAATCAGACAGAGATCTAAAGAAGGCATAATGCTCTAAACAGAAATTTGCAGCGTGCTTTAGCTTAACAACCTCATTTCTTATTTATAGTGCATGAGTCCTGGTTCTACCATGCCATCGTAGGCATAGTTTAAGAAGAAGATCTTCGTAGAGATCCTTATCTAATTAGGAGTCGTGCTGTAGGAGAAAAATTATCTTTTAGCCCTGTGCTTCTAGATACGCGGGAGATAGTTCCCAATCCAAGAGCAATCTGTAAAAGAAAGTTTCCCTGTGTGGAATGTTAATATTATGGTATTTGCTTCCTAGTTGGAACGGATATTGAGGATAGTTGTGAGACGTGTGGGTCTAACATGCTGTAAGAGTTTGGGTTCGTCTGGCGGACTGAACCAGACGGGCTTGAAACCATCTTGGGCCGGATCAATGTTGGGCTGATGGTGGGGCCCGTATTTTCTCGAGATCATCGTGACACGTGTATGACTTGGGGATATGACCGTTTTTATGTATCATCAGCTACTTCCCCTGAGTTAGTGGGTTGTCACATTGGTTCACTAAGTCATCTCTTGAAAAGATATGCCACTCATGATGATGATTGAGTCTGAATCGTTGCTTGAGCCTCGCGCTGCATTAATTGAACGTGCATCGATTTAGCGAAAAAGATGCAGGAACCTAATCCTTATTTAGGTCATCCATAGTGTAGAGTTTGAGTCTTCTATTTTCCTTGCTTTTGAAGCTACTGCTCGGTTCATCTTCTGATTAGAAAAGATTGTTCATCTTCTTCATGGCTCAACAAAATCTTCTTGATGACGTAACTTTGGCCAAGGGCCTGGAGTTTTTCAAAGATAGGTTACTTTCTGAGCTTGGCCTTGCTGAAATTCGTACGAAGTTTGGAGTCCCTGAAGACCCACTGTATGTCCTGAAGGGTGACCAGATGCAAATGTCGCTACTGGCGAGGTTCATCTATTTGCATCGCGAGATGCTTCAAACTGAAGTGCGCTTTCCATTCTGGACGTGATCTGGGAATTCTCGGATCTTCAGGGGATTCCTTTGGCCTAATTGGGGCTTAATGGATATATGATCATCCTTTTCATCCTGATCAGGGTGAAGGAGGCCGACGTTAGCATGACTCTGCGTGTAATTTAATTGTTGACTTCCCTTTGGCTGAAGGGTAACGTCGTCTGTAAGATGACGTCATCGACTTGTTTCGTGAACTTGCTCGATGATTTCAAGTTTTGGTAGAAGTAATACTTCTTAGCCCCTGCGGATTCAAAGTACTTCCGGTGCAAGGGTTGTCCGCTCGAGCGAGAGTTCAAGCCGCTTCGTAAGTTCAGTTTTTTCTTTTGACTCCGGTATGCTTGATTGCTAGCCAATCGTTGCTCGCTTTTTTTGTAGGAAGGTTTCCTACTACTCTCACTCTAGAGGAGCAAAACACTGTGAAAACGTTATGTGGCTTGTCAATGAAGAACGTGAACGTGGTGGACGTCATAAACGTTCCCAACTTCATTCGCAGTGGGCTGTGGGACAACTGGCACGTGACTCTCACTATTTATCGAGCGTCGTGAGTTAAGTTGGAAGATGGGGCCCCTTCTAGGAAGATGAAGGTTGCTAGGGCTAGAGCTCCCATTTTATCTGACGTGGAGGAGTTGTCTGACATGTTTGCCTCGTTTGTGAGTTCGAAGAAATCTCGTGTCAGGACTGGGTTGCCTACAGAACGACCCGCTCCAGCAGGAGAAGTGCACGAGTCTGATTGGCCCATCAGGGCGGACACTGATGTGTTCGGCTGGGAGAAGGATTACTTGCTGTTTGTAGGGGTTGCAAACAATTCGAATCTCAGTGATGCACAGGCCAAAGCTTTGAATGAGCATTTAGTGCGGGTTTCAATGGCAGCTTCTGTCGGTGCTGATTCGTGCAGGATTGTTCCAGTAGAAGGCTTCTGTGAAGATCCGCTTGAGGTTGTAGAATCTGATCGTCCCATTGGCGCTTCATCAAAAAGTGGTTGTGGCACAGGCTAAGTTTCTTGTAGTCCGCGTTGTTTACCGTCTTGTTCTACGCCACAACTAGAAGTGTTGGAGAGTCCTTTGGATAATTTATTTCCTCCTCCTCCACCGGACCCTGTCAACTTGTTTCGTACTAAAGGGTCTGTTGTTCGTGACAAGGGAAAGGTCGTGGAGAAGAGCCTGAGAACAATGGCAACTGCAAAGGGTGGTGTCGGCGTGATTTCTGATTTGGGAAAACTTCATCCGGATGCGCGGATAAGCCTGTTTGCATTAGACTTGGTAAGGATGAACTCTCAGGTCTGGCACTAAGAGGCTGATGTGGATTATGCTTCAAGAAAACATATAAGCAGGCGTCACAGCTGGCTGATGGATTGCACTCCGAAGGCTGATGAGGATACTCTGGAAGAGTGTATGGATAAGGGTTTAAAGTACCTTATGCTGGGTTTGTCTCACTTGATCCAAGTGGCCGTAGCTGGAATGAGAGTCGAGGTGGCTCGTGAGGGGGTATACACCATGGAGTGCGTCTTCTCGCACATGCAGCCGCTGTATTCTAATACGTTCTATGAAATTGAGTAGCTACAGAACAAGGTTGAGGAAAAGAGGATGGATTAGTCAACCATGGCCGCGGAGGCTCAGAGGGATCGTCTAGAGGCCCTTGAGTGTTATCTAGCAGAGGCGGTATCTGAAAGAGACGAACTCCACTAGGAGTTTAGCCGGATCCGCCGAGACATAGAGGTTGTACAGGAAACTGCGGCTAAGGCGTGTTCTGAAGTGCAGTCTCTTGCTGAAGAGAATGCTTCGAAGAAGGCCGAGGACCAACTCGAACTGAAGTTGCATGAACTCAGTGTTGTGAAGAGCAATCTGGCCACGAAACAGTTTTCGGTAGAGGCGCTGACTGGCAAGTTGGAGCTGTTGGAGGCAGTGTTCTAAAAAGCGCTAGGCGGTGGGCGGGAGGCGAGCTGGTGCCTAGCGCCCAGGGGCCTAGGCGGCACCTCGGCGGTCTTAGGTTTGTATTATAACTTTAATAATTTATAAAAGTTAAGCATAATACCTTATCAATTACATCCAATTTAATGCCAAGATACATATGCAAAATTTAAAAACATAAAAAATTAACATTCATGAACAAAATTTATTAAAACTCAAATGTCTGAAGTTGGTCATGATGGGTACTTTATACAAAGTTGAATTTGTGGAAAAATATCCAAACCTACTCTTTTATTTTTCTTCAAATTGCATGAATAACCTTAGTCGTGTTTGATAAAATCTACATTACTAAAATTGGTACCGACAGATTTTGAGAATTCCATTAAGTAATCATCCTTTGCTACATTTAGACATATACTAAATAAAAAATAATAAAATTGTTTATTTCTAAAAAAGATGAAAGAAAAATAAAATAAGAACACAATCAGCCTTATTAAAAAAAAAAAAAAAACTTTGTATACTTGTACCCGCCTAGGCCGCCCAGACCCGCCTAGAACCCGCCCAGCCATTAATCTGGGAATTTTTCTACTGCCTAGGCGACTGCCTAGGCCGATTTTAGAACACTGGTTGGAGGTTGACCTTGCTGAATCGAAGGGAGGAATAGCTTCTGCAGGAACAAGGCGGATGCGAGTTCCATTGGGTTGTACACGGTAGGCTGGAGCTGCTGGCGTTGATGAAGGATGACCATCCGGAATGGGACCTCGGCCGTTACAAGAAGATGTCGTTTGTAGACTTATCTGTTGCCTTTGCGTCATCGAACAATGAGGGCAGTTCGGGCCCAGATGCCCAAGCCGTGGTGCGTGCGGACGCAACTTCTGCTCCTTCCTCCAATAGGTAGCTCTTCTATTTCTGTACATTTTTTTGATAATGAGTAAACTTTGTATACTTGTTCCCTTTCTGTTAATGAAAACAATTTTATCAGTTTGTGTTTGTTGTCTCTATTGCATGTTTTTTCGTTTCGCCTTGTCTTCTTGCTATGACATAGGCTGGTTTAATCAATAGGACGCCAAGTGGCTGTAGTAGAGAACTTGACCGTTTTATATTGCAAATGACTCAGGATCATTGTTGTGTAGTCATGTTCTATAGTGGGCATGTTGCGAACAGTTTAGCTGGGGGTTGGGTTGCCTGCGTAGTGTCTTGTCTCTAAGGTAAGCTGCTTGAGGCTTGCCTTGCTTTTCTAATTGGCCGGCTGCAGCTGCTTCTATGGGCAAGTTGCGATGGCCGAGCGTATGTGTCAGAGCGTTTGTGCCGAGTCAGGCATCGTAAGCTTGGGTTGAAATTCTATGTAGCATTTACCCGAGCACTTACTAGATGATCTATGTATCGACGAGAGTGGCCTTTGCTTATATTAGAATGAGCAGTCCGTCTGAGCGTGAAGACTCTGACTCAGCTAGATTCATCTTTGCAGCCGATGTTTCGAAGGAGAGCAGTGGTCGCATGGTGGGCTGTTAGACATTCCAAACCATCTATGTTCAACAATATGGACTACAGGTTCAAGGACTAAAGATTTGGCGACTATGCTAAAGAGCAGTTGTCCCAGACTGGCTAGTCTTCCACCTTTTGAACCATCTACACTCGCGTGGTGGGGGTTACAAGTCCGAGGTAAAGAGGTTCAACGACCAGGATGAAAAGCAGTGGTCCCGTGGCAAGCCGTCTGAATCAGTTCGGGACTGTCTAGGTTCCCACCAACCAAATCATCTACACCTGTGTGCATCAAGCTACACATTTGGGAGTTTTTGGCGACCACGTTTAAAAGCAGTGGTCCCATGGCGAACCATCAGAATCAGTTCATGATTGACTAGGCTCCCACCTTCTAGACTATCTACACCTGCGCAGTGGGGGCTACAAGTCCAGGGTTGGTGATTCGATGGCCACAATGAAAAGCAGTGGTCTTATGGCGAGCCGTTGAAATCAGTTCGGAACTGACTAGGCTCTTACCTTCTAAACTATCTACACCCACGCAGTGGGGGCTACAAGTTCAGGGTTGGTAATTTGGCATCCACGCTGAAAAGCAGTGGTCCTGTGGCGAGCCGTCAGAATCAGTTCGGGACTCACTAAGCTCCCACCTTCCAAACCATTTACGCCCGCGTAATAGGGGCTACAAATCTGGGCTTTGTTCAGAAGCTTTCGTTGTCAGTCGACACCAGCTAGGCTTACCTGATCGGGTTCGGTGATCATTAACCACGAAGGGGGCAATGATCCCTGGCAAGTCGTAGTTACCAGGCGTGATAGCGCTGATTAGACTCCCATTTCCTAAACCATTGGGGATCGCACTAGACGAACTAGGTATTGGGGTGAACCAGAAGCCTTCGTCGTCAGCCTTGGCTGATTAAGCTTGCCCGGTTGAAGAAGGGTTCCGCCTGTTTGAGGGCGAGCGAACCCATGTCCGCTAGTGTCACACATTGTGTGGACAACATTACCTTAAAACAAACAGCGATCCGTAGGTACGATCCGTGCATTAAAGTTGATTTGGATTTGTGCTCGTGCCAAGCATGTAGCAGAATACTATTTGACTGGTGGGCCGAGCCTTTGGGCCCGTAGATGAATAGTTAGGGTTTCCTGTAAGGTTGCACTACGTGTATGACATAAATCACGCAGTGACACGTGTACGGCGTAAGCTGTGGAACGGTTGAGCACTGATTACTCCCCCTCAATTGATGAGGTTGCGTGCAACGCCATTAATTGAATGAATGTGGTCTGCCCAGTTTCCTCGGGAACCGCCGTCCTTTTACTTTCCATATGGTATTCAATAGTTGACATTTAATGCTGGGGTGTCCGTTTGGTGAACCATCTTGTCTATATAATGGTGTTTTCCATTATTTTAGGCACTATCTTTCGTAGAGCGTATCTCTTGTAATGTTCTTGTTTGAAGAAAATGCTTTGAATTTTTCAAAGGCTGAAGGGAGATCTCTAGCAATGGAGTCTTCGAATGTTCTGACATTTGCACTTATCAGGTACGATGATAGGAATTTTTATGCGTTGTTACCTGTTCTGGGTGGGCACGTAGTTGATATGCTGAGATCTCGTGATTTCTTTTCACATTCCAGAGAAGTAGTACTAGTTTCCTACTAAGGTAGATGCCTTGGTGTTACTTCATGCCGCTTGTGTTCGCGTGTATGCGGTTCTTGCTGCTAACTTATGGCTGATCAAAGTGTTAGCGGATGCACGATGTTTTTGAATATGGTTATCTCTCAGTCACCTCGGGTCCCGCAGGAAAAATGGTCTCGCTTGGTAGCACTGTGAAACTTTGGCTGCTTCATCACTTGTGGCCATCCTCATCCGCTTTCTTTTATCTCTTTTGGGAGGCCGAAAACTGTTTGAGGATGTCTGCAAAGGGTAGGATTTTTTTCGAGGAAGTCGGTAGTCCGTTGCAAGGTTTACAACACTGTTGTAGGGGCACTTTCCTGGGGTGATTTGATGGAGCAATTGACCGCTCAGTCCCTTCAATCCCCTCTGACACTTTGTCTTTGATCTTCGGAAGGGGTCGAACGAAGTCCATTGAATGTCTTTGTTGTCACTTGCAAATGGCCTTCTTCGGATACCTTTATGTAGTTAGATCGTCTAAGCGAGTCTTTTCTTGTAGTATATAGTCTTTTGTATCCGCCTCAAAGCGCTTGTTATCAATCTTTCCAGTAATCAATATAGTTTGTTTTCGTAATCCTTTATTTACTTCTTAAATGATTGCAAATCACATGAGCCTTTAAGAACTAAAACTTTACATTGACTACGGAAAGGGAAATAAATAATCGAAAAAGAGATTGATCATGGCCCTGATGTGGGCTCGGATGGCCCTTGCGGATCGTTAGCGTTCTTCAGCGGACTGTCGAGACTTGCTGGCGTTACAGAGGTAACTGAAGAGTAAACCTTGTGGAGGTGTTAATCTCCGCCCCGACGGAAGGTCGAGGGGTTATGTTCCCGTTTGCCTTAGCCTCTCCGTTCGGCTTGGCTGAAGAGTTGATTGCTCCTTTACAGTTTGACTGTGGTGCCTCCGCTGTCACTCAACCTGGCACTAGTTCAGGCTATTCCGTAAAACTCAGTTAGATCTGAGAGCACTCTATTTGTTACAGTGCAACTTAATGGCAGCCTCGTGCCATAGGTTGGTCTCCATGTATTGTCCATTTGGAGTGGTTAGCAGTATACTTAACGCACTGGTGAAGGGTGGTGACTACTGCTTCCATCTGGTGAAGCCATGGTATTCCCAAGATAAGGTTGTAGGTTGATGGCGCAGCTACTACCATGAAGTAGGTTTTCTTCCTTGAGGTCCATACTGTGGTACGCGCTGCAGAACAGGACGTTGAGTGAGCTTCCTGTGTCCACTAGAGCTCTCTTCACCTCCCACCTTGCAATGGAGACTGAGATGACTGTGGCATCATTGTGCGACACTCGAACTCCTTCAAGGTCTTTGTCCATAAAGGTCAAGGTGAGAATGGGGGTCTGAATCCTCGAGTGGCAGATGAGTTTGTCTTCATCCGCGGGTTGTGTTCGCATCTTTAGTAAGGTCTGCTTGCGATACCTGTACCACTGGTCTTCATTCGGTCCAACTCCATGAAGGACATAGATTATCCCTGGAGTCTCATTCTCTATTTCTTTAACTGACTCCTCGGTCCCTGGTTCGTTCTGGCTGCTTATCAGAGTTCAGGAATTCTTTCAGTTTGCTGTTGCGGATCCAATACTCAACCTCATACCTCAGACTCTTGCAATCATTGGTATCGTGGCCACCCTCCTGTGGTATGCGTAGTACTTGTCGCTGTCACGCTTGGTGGGGTCTCCGCGTTGCTTTGGGGGCTACTTAAGATCTTCCAAATTTTTTATGGAGTGTAGTACGTCCGACAGGCTGGAATCGGGGGGCGTCACAGTTTTGGATCTAACGTAGTTGGAAGCTTACTTTGGCCTTGACTGACTAGGGTCTGACCTGTTGTCTCCGCGCTTTTTTTTTGTCATTTCTTCGTCTTCGCGTTTCTTTCCCTCCTTCTTGTCCTTAGGAGCGGAGTGCTTTTCTCGCCTTCAGTTTTCCTTTTCACAGTCCTCTGCTCCTCCAAGGTAATGTGTTTCTGAGCACTCTTGAGGAGCTCTGTCATGTCCAGAGGAGGCTTCAAGGTGAGGTCTTCGTAAATCTTTCCTTTCTTAAGGCCCGCAGTGAAGGTAGTCACTACTGTATTGTTGCTGCATCAGTTAATGAGGGTCAGCTTATTTTTAAAGCGCGTGACATACTCTCTGAGTGTCTCGTGGGACCTCTGTTTGAGTGAGAGTATGTAGTATGAGCCTTTTCGGAAACGCTGGCTCCTAATGAAATGTGCCAGGAACTCCTTTGCAAGTGTCTTGAAGGAGTCGATCGATCTCCATCAGTGCTGACTTTTTTAGGCTGGTAGGAAATGTTCTGCAAATTACCGATTCAGATCCTTCCTTGAGGACCATTACGTATTGGTAATGGCGTAGGTGGTCGAATGGATCAGTGGTTCCGTAGTAAAAGTCGAGCTTTGGGGGAGTGAATTTCCTCGGGAGGGCCTCGTTCATGATTTGGTCCACAAATGGTGGGACAGAGAGATGGTACAACATGTCTGGGTCGTGAGCCTATCTGCGGAGAGGGTTCTAAGGGCCGAGCGTCTTTGCCCTGGCGGTGGGCTCAACATTAACCGCGTAGCCTCCCCTAGTCCAATGAGAACTAGATGAGGCTTGGATTTTCTATGCTTGCGCTCTACCATCCTCCAAAGACAGAGGCCCGTGCTGTTCCTGGTCTCCATTAGCAGGTGGTGGATTTTGTCACGTGAGAGCCTCCACCGCCTTGGCGATCTGCTATATTTGAGTTGACAACATATCGATTATGGGGTCCGTCGTTGCTGTTGTTGGTGCAGGGACGTGAGTCTGCTGCCCGTGCATGACCGGAACTGCTGAAAGCGGCGGTGCAGCTCCAGCCTGAGCGTTTGATGTGTCCTCTTATTTTTCGTTGTTGCGTGACCTATTGGTCACCATCTCTTTGGGTTTTGAAGGGAGATGACGCTAGTGAAAAATTAAGAACTTAGTCGTCCCCACGGACGACGCCAAACTGATGTAGTCGTTTTTCGCTCCCTGCTTTGACCTAATCACACCGACCTTGTGACCAACACAAGTAATACATGTGAGCCACAGACCATCGTTGTGGTGGCCGATAGCACTCCGATGCTAAAGTCAGACAAGGATCCGAGGAAGGCGTAATGCTGTAAAAAAAAATTTGTAACGTACCTTAGCTTACCAACCTCATGTCTTATTTATAGTGTAGGAGTCCTGGTTCTACCAGGCCATCGTAGGCGTAGTTTAGGAAGAAGATCTTCGTGGAAATCCTTATCTATTAGGAGTCGTGATGTAGAAGGGAAGTTCCATATTAGCATTGTGCTCTTAGATACACGGGAGATTGTTCCCAAGCCAAAAGCAAATCGTAGAAGGGAGTTTTCCTATGTGGAATGTACTCTGATATTTGCTTCCTAGTTGGAAGCAAAGAGCTGTTGTAGTGTTGATCCTCGAGATATTTGCCTTAGTAGGACTTATGGGTATTGAGGATAGCTGTGAGACGTGTGCGCCTAATATGCTGTAAGAGTTCGGGTCCGTCTGGCGGACTGAACTAGGCGGGCTTGAAATTGCTTGGATCGGATCAGTGTTGGGCTGACACTGGAGCCCGTATTTCCTCGAGATCATTATGACACATGTATGGCTTAGGTACGTGATCATTTTTATGTATCATCAATGTAATACATGTATGACACCCTTTGAAAGAAAATGGTGTCACCAAGTAAATACATGTTAAACCAATACTAGGGGTGGAAGCCATACATGCGCGTATATAGTAGATGCGAAGATTACAGAGAGGGGTGAAGAAAGGGGGGGGGGGGGGGGGGGGGGTGGTTGCGAAAAAAAAAGAAAAGAGGAAGGCGGGAGAAGGAGGAAGAAGAGGGCCAATGGCGGTGGAGAAGAGGAGGAGACGAAGAAGGATAGAAAGGACGAGGATATGATGACCATATTTTAATTTGAGTGAGGGCAAAATTGAAAACTAAAAATTAAGTTGAAAATATACACATTTTACTATTCATTAATCAATATTTAAGATGTGTTGATTTTGATTGTAAAAATATAAAATGTGGAGGGAAAATGGAAAATCAAAATGTTAGATGTAAGAGCATTTTAATAATTTATAAATAATTGGAAGACTTCAAATAAATTATGTTGGGGGTATAAATATAATTAATGAATGTTTACAGGGGCTGACTTTGATTGAAAATAAAAAATTAGATGTTAAGGAATTTTTAAAATTTATAGATAATTAGAGGGCTTTAAATAAATTATGTTAGGGCCTTGGGGTAATTAATAATTGTTTAAAAGTAAATAGCATAAATTTAGAGGGCGAAATAAAAATTATTATTAAAATTTCTAAACATTTAAGGTCCTTTGTATAGATTATAATAATTAGAGGCTTTGAATAAATTATATTAGTGGCTTAGGTATAATTAACAATATTTGAAGGGGTGGTTTTTTTTTATTGTAAATAATTTAAATTTGAGAGGGTAAAATGATACATATATGTAATAGTTTTTTTTATTTAAAATGACAAAAATATATTCACTTACTATTGTTTTTTCTTGTAAATATGATAGAATTAAGAGGCCATTTTGAGCAACCTAAAAATCAGGTTGAGGACGCACAAAAACATTGTTCCTAAGCCCAACTCTCATTATAAAGTTTAGATGATATTTGAGCTATCAAATAATGTCAAGTAAACTGATAGGCTACTTTATCTTCCTATTGAGATTATTATTATTATTATTATTATTATTATTTTTTTTTTTTGTAAATACTGATCTACTTAGAATTGATGAGTTTGTTTGTTGCTAACATTCGTCATGCAAGGTCACCCAAAAATTAAAATAAAAAAAAGTTTAAAAAATCACTTTTACAATTTGGTATTTAGTTTTAATGTGTTTTGTACCGTCCCTAACTTAGCGTCCAGACATGCCATATATTAAGATAATTAAGCCTATCAATTGGTCTATTTACAATTGATTTGTGGGTTTTTATTGATCTAATATTGATATATTTAATGTTAGTTTCTAAGGTATGCACGTGCTAAGAAACTGTTCGGCAGTTCGGTTAACTGCTGAGAATAGTTAACTAATATGATAACCGTTAAAGAAAAAGAAAAAAAAAATAAGTTTTCAAGATAGAGAAAAACCTATCTTCTTTTTTCTGTTCTTCATCTCTCCTAAACCTACATTGCAAATTGTTGGATATTTAGGTTGTAAACAATAAACGATTTTCAAGTTCGTGATTTCGTCTTCGATCGCATCTCTGCATCCACGAATTGAAGATTTCGCAAAACCGTAAGTTTTATGGCATATTAATTTCTACATTAGTATCAAAGCTATGATGTTTTCATAGATTTATTTTGCAATTTGTAATTTATTTTGTTGTTGTAAATAACACAGATCTGTTTGAAGAAAAAAAAAAACTACGCATTCTCATCACTAATCAAAGAAATCATAAAGGAAAACATGAAGGATTTTGGATGATTTTGAATATACTTACAAATCTCATATTTAGCTTGAATTAGTGTGGAGAGGGAAATTAGTGAGAGAAAACATGGTGGCTCAAGTCGGATCTGAACCAGAGACATTTAGTGTGTGAAACCATAAACCTGAAGGATTGAGTCGTGCTCTTATGAGACTCCATGGATGATGATGAGGAATTCTTCTTCATTCTACACATTCTCTGTATCTTTGGGTTTCAAAGGAGAACATAGAGAACCAAAGGTAAAAAGAATATATTTATAAGATACTCCGAACACTCTAAAGGATATGTGTTTATTGGTGAACAAACAAGTGGTAACATAACTGAATTTGAATCAATAGATGTCATGTTTCTTGAAACAAAATTTTCAAGCAGGGGCGAGTTAAATCGTGATTTAACTCTCTTCAAAATGGCAGATTCAAATGAATTTGTTATGCAAAAATCAATTGGTGAATTCATTAGATAATTCAACCATATCATCTAATCCGAGTGGGAGCCAAATAAATAATGGTGAATTCGTTTCACAAGAAAATCAACTACGACGTAGTAGTCGTGTGAATATTCCTCGTCGTTATTTTGAAATCGAGGGTAAGTTTATTTTGTAACTCCACAAGAGGACGATGAACCTAAAGTGGTTGGGAAGGCTCTCACATGCCCTGCAAAGGAACAATAGATAAAAGCAATGGACGAAGAAATGAAGTCAATGAGATCAAACCAAGTTTTGCAATTGGTTGATATTTTAGATGGACATAAAGCTATTAGGATCAAATGGGTTCTCAAGATTAAGCGTAAAGTTGCCGGAATAATTGAAAGTTATAAGGCTCAACTTGTAGCCAAGAGGTATACTCAACAAGAGGGAATTTATTACTAATAAACATTCTCCCTCGTTGTGAGATTTACCTCTATTCACCTTATTCTGGCTACAGTGGCAAATATGAATCTTGAATTACATCAAATGGATGTAAAGACTGTTTTTCTCAATGGAGAATTGCAAGAGAAAATCTATATGGACAACTTGTAGGTTTCATAAAGGAAGGCGAATAACACAAAGTGTGTAGGTTCTTAAGATCAATTTATGGTATAAAATAATCTTCCAGATAGTGGTATATACGTTATCATCAATCCTTAATGTCATTTGATTTAACATAGGATCACTGCGTATATGTTAAAAGATTTAATGACAAGTTTGTGATCTTGTCACTATATGTAGATGACATATTGTTGGCCGCAAATGATAGTTCGTGATAGCCATTAAGAGTTGGTTATCATCAACATTCGAAATGAAAGACATGAGTAAAGTTGCATTTATACGTGGTGTTAAAATCGAATGAGATCGTTCAAAGATATTGTTAACTCTTTTACAAAAATCTTATATAAAGAAAATTCTTGAATGATTTAATATGCAGAATTGTAAACCCAGTGACACTCCTATTACAAAAAGGCGAAAGTCTAAGCGAAAGGTTCAGCCTTAAAACTCCATTTGAAAATGGACAAATTAAAAAAAATCCTTATTCCAGTGTTGTTGGGAGCTTTATGTACGTTATGATGTATACGAGGCCGGATTTGCAATTGGAATGACAAACAAATAAAATCAAATCCAGGTCCAGTTCATTAGAAAACAATCAAGAGGATTTTGAGGTATTTAAAAGGAATTGTGGATTACACATTGTATTATGAAGGAAAGAATATGCATCTTGAAGGCTATACCGATGCTAATTGGGGAGGAGAGTTAGATAAAGAAATCTACCTTTGGTTCTGATTTCTTACTAAATAATGGTGCCATTTCTTGGAGCAATAAGAAACAAACATGTGTAACCTTATCCATAATGAAAGTTGAGTTTGTGGCGTTATCAACTGCAACATGCAGTACAAGAGGTGGTTTGACTTAAGAGACTTTTTAATCACTCGGGAGTTAAGAAAGATGTTGTAAATACAATCTTAGTGAATTGTGATAACTAGGCAGCTATAGCTTTCACAAAAGATCCCAAGTATCACTCTATGACCAAACATATAAATACCAAAATACAATTTTGTTAGAGACTTGGTTGCACAGTAAGAAGTGAGTTTGAAGTATATATCTGCGCATAAAATGATAACAAATCCATTTGCAAAATCGATACCCAGAGATGTAATTAATGATCATATCGGATCTCTTGGATCGCGTAGATATTGATGAGAGATTGTCAATTATGAACAATCAATGCATTCACTTTTTTACTTTTAATGTAATGTTCATAAGTTTGTTATTTAGTTGATGCCTAATATTACTATTTTTGGTTGAAAGCGTACACACATGATACATGCTTTGTGCATGATTTAAAAGGTAGATCGGACAGATTGATTGGCCCTCTCACATAGGCAGTCACACAAATGGAGCATTATAAGTGTTCAAACTCAAACGGATAACCTTGATTAAGGATCAAGATGAGGTCAATATGTTTATCTGACAACAGATGAATAACCTCACGATTCATCTTATCTATCTTAATGTTAGGTGAAAGTTCTATTTGTGATGAAATAAAGAGTAGAGTGGTGGACTTAAGTTAGATGTTGAGTGTATTTGAACTATTACCTGTATGATACTTATAATGAGAGACATATGCTCCATGGGAAAGAAGAAATTATCATCACATGTGTTTCATACCATATGTGTAAAATACTGATCAATGAGAGTAACGAGACATTATTGACCTCTCTTCCTCGTTATGTGAGACTCTTGAGTCTGAGAGGGCCCATATTAGTACCCTTATGACTTCCACTAGTTTCTTGAGGTTTGAATTTGATTCGGAATCACTTGTTTTTCACAACCTAAGTATCCAACAACTTGCAGTAAGGTTTTGGAGAGAGGAAGAACATAAAAACAGAGAGGTATTTCTCTATCTCGAAACTAATTTTCTTTTCTCTCTAATGGTAATCATATTAGTTAACTGCTCTCAGCGGTTAAGCAAATCGCCGAGTAGTTTCTCAGCACGTGCATAACTTAGAAACTAACATCTCCCACTTGCACGTGATGAATAGGCTGTGAGACCAACATATCTCACAAATCATGAAAGTTCACTACTATGTAACTGTTAGGTATACATTGTAGTTCCAACGAGTAAAGAACATATGCAGTATCCCAGACCCATTTCGTCACATTTATGAATCGCCTGATCTCTAAATGAATATATCATTATAATGCATTTCCGTATTCCCAATTATGTAAACACATAACAAGGATTGTGATTTCGTTTTTCGAGTTATTTTCAATCTTCTGATATTAAGAAATATTTCGGTGTGTAAAGAAAAAACGTAAAAAAATTCGAGGATGTATGAAATACATAAAATGAATTTTGAGAGCATTTAAAATATGTGAAAAATAAGAAATTAAATAAATCTATTAAACACATTAAATGAAGCCTAAATACCAAGAAATGAAACAAACAATCAATATATAATTAGAAAATTAGACAGTGGTTTAAAAAATCTATATATAAGTAGAATAATGATAATTAAAAAATCAAGGGGTGGTTTGAAAAATCAATAAATAATAAGAAAAAATGATAATTATAAAAAAAAAAACTTCAAAATTTATGAAAAATCTCTGAAATTTTTGAAAGAACTCAAAAAAAATGTAATTTTTGGTAGTTGGTTTTTGTATTTTAACGAAAAAATCTCAAAATTTTAAAAAAAACCTCGAAATTTTTGGAAAAACTCTAATCATCATCATCATCATCATCAAAGCCCATTCCCGAGATTTGGAAAAACTCTAATAAAAAATGTAATTATTTCTTGCACCATTTTTCTTTTCTTAATATGAAAAAAATATGTCGGTGAAATTTTGCAAGATTTCGCGAAATCTCATTCCTTGACACATGATAAACATAATTGTTCGATCTGTGAATACTAGGGGTGGGCACGAGACGGGATGGACCTCATCCTTATCCCATCCCGTTTGTTCGGGATTGGGACAGGACGAGATAGACCTCATCCCGGCCTCGTCCCATCCCAAACTGTTTCGAGACGAGATGGGATGAGCATGTACTAAATTTTGGATTGAAAATTTAACATGCAAGATTGAAAATTTTGAATTTACCAAACACACAACTCTAAGAACAACTATATAAGTGTAAGCCATTGATTATTATTTCTCCATTTCATTAGCTCTTATTCATTTTTTTAGAACCACTATTGAAGATAGTCATTTTTTGTACGTTGCTAACGAAAATGATCAATGGGTTTGTCATTTAAAAACTACGAAAAACACACATTGTTGTTGTCAAGAGTTAGGAAGAGGGAAAAAAATGGGAGAGGGGTTGAGTTAGATTCATTATCTAGGTGACATGGAAGCTTGTGAGAATAAAATAGTCATGTCAATAAATAAAACAACAAATAAAAGTCATGTCAACAAATAGTTTCATAGTTTCATACTACAAATTTCATATTAAATATTTACAAAAATCGGTTCGGAACGGGACAGGATGGGCGGGGTTGAAAATCTTCATCCTAATCTCATACCACTCTAGATCGGACGGGACGGGATCGGGATGAGATTGATTAATCCCAATAGGACCTGAAAAAATTGGGACGGGACGAGACGGGATCGGATCATGGGATGGGATGCCAACCCCTAGTGAATACAACGAAATGTGACATTCAACGTGGTCATCCTTTCATCTTAGAATCCTTTGATTCCTGTTCAATTGTTATTCTAGAAATATCCATTTAAGCCTAATCATTTATGATTTGTAAGATATGCTAGTCACACAACCTATTTATCTGTATGAACATTGCAGTGAAGTGATTTGTTCTCTTATAGATTGGTTCATCACATGCAACTGTGAGATGTTAGTTTTTAACGTATGCACGTGCTCAGAAACTACTCGACAATTTGGCTAACTGCTGAGAGCAGTTAACTAATATGAAAACCATTATAGAGAGAAAATTTTGGTTTTTGAGATAGAGAAATACCTTTCTAATTTTTTTGTTCTCTCTCTCTCTAAAGCCTACACTGCACATTGTTTGATACTTAGGTTGTGAACAACAAACGATTTTCGAGTTCCTGATTTTGTTTTCGATCACATCTCCACATCCACGACATTGAGGATTTCGTAAAACCGTAAGTTTCTTGGGCATATTGATTTCTACACTTAGAATAGATATGTGGTGTTTTTTTTTTTTTTTTTTTTTTTTAATAATTCATATGCAAGATATAAATAAAAAGGGTTATTTAACTTTTGCTTCTCAGTATTATGATCAATTTAGCTTTTAAATCCCAAATTTGTCAAAACTTTACTTTAGACCCAAAATTTCATAATTTTTTTGAGATGCACATTCTACCCTTCTTTTTTAATTAGTGGAAGATGTGACATTTACTCATCAAACCTATACAATTTAGACGTATCCCTCATAGCGATATATTTGGCTATCTCGAGGCAGTTTGAATGGGTATTTCTAATTTATATAGATTTAAGGAGGAAACATTAAATTTCACGAGAAAAAGATAGTATGGTTTATAGAAATTATGGTCTATAGTAAAGCTTGGACAAATTTAAAGTGTAAAAGCTAGATTAGTCATAATAATGCTGAGGGCAAATGTCAAATAACCTAAAGTAATATCAATTTTATTTGGTATTTTGTTTTTAAGGTTTATTGTATAGTTCCAAACACTGGTTCAAGTGCATACCATTTGGGTATATACTTGTCAAAAAGCACATATTCATTTGCCAAAAGAAACGAGGCATACGATAGAACACGTACACAACATAAGTGGTTAGATGGTTTGAGCGAATAGCTTGTAGGTTAAATGGCCTTTCGATTTCTTTTGGGTCGTTTTGGATCAGTTAAGTTGAAGCAATTGGTTTCACAAACTTTTATCTTACAAGATAAAGATTGCTCTTAATAGTTCTTTCATAAAAAGGCTTGATACCTTGCAGCTTTTTTGATTCATTTGCTTAATTTACTTAAATTCTCTGTGTCGGACATTTGTATGTTTTGCTATACATCCTGTGAGAGTCCGCGCAAGAGCATAAGCTTCTAGGCTTCTAGCCTTGTGGCAAATTTTCACATTCAGACTACGTACCAATTACCCCATTCTCGTTGTCCACGGCTCCGCCTTATAAGACTTAATAGGTGAAGAAGAATAAGTTAAATGAGTTTATTTTTTCTTTTTTTAAAAGCAACCACGGTTTTGAGTAGCTTATTAAATGAGACTTAATTATATTAACCTTTCCCCCTTAACGTATAATCCCCAAATGTACGATCCAATATTGATATACACAATGATTATGATCATCTCCACATAAATCATTACTTTCTTGAGTGATGCTACAGAACTCGGCAATCTTCTAACTAGAGGCCTGTCTAAAGACTTAAAAAAGGTGCATCCCAACTCGTAATCACAATTAAAAATAAATAAATAAATAAATAAATAAATAAAATATGACTTAGGCTTTATTGTTGCATTAGCTTCACATGTCGGTGCATGATGAAGGATGAGATTTAGGCAATCATTTAATTAAGGCACAGTGGCAGTGTTGTTAATGATCAACATCCCAAATCATTCTCGAATGATTCATGCAAGAAAGAGTAGTCAGTTAATCTAAGTCTTCTGATAAGCATCCCCCCATTAAATTTAGTGTTAATTATGTGTCAATGAAGCCTTTTTCCATCATCGCCTGCAGTGCTTTTAAATTTTAGGGTTGTTGGGTGGTATATATGTTGACACCATCCAAATAAAAGAAATGCCGCATGTTCATGGCAGACCAAAGGGTTATTTATCATCAACTAACAAAAAAATGTGACTTTAATCTGATCTGATGCACTTAAAATCAATCGAATTAGATTAGGGATTGATTCCAAGCGCATGACACATCAAGGAATCCAAGGTCACACTGTGGCCTCTTCTTGTTATAGAAAACATGTCTTCTTATACATATTTTGTCAGTATATTTTTTCATGTCCAAACTTCATATTTCCTTTTTTGGCCTTTCTTTCAATTGAATTCCATGAGAATCTTTCAAGGGAAAAGGGTCCTCCCAATTGGATAAACTCGATTGCTTTCTTTCTCCAACTCATAGATGCTCCAAAGATAGAGATACTCTTGAAAAGTCTTCAATTGAGAAAAAAAAAAAAAAAAATCGAATTTACCAAAGTAGCCTCTTCCCATATAGAAAATGTCCAGGAAATGGCAATTATTTATGAATAAGATTATAGATTATTAACCACAAATAAAAATTATGATAATTAACAATGATCTCGTTGTTATATTTTTTTTCCAATTAAGTTTTTAAATGAAATCAAAAATATATTTTCAGTTAAGTAGATCAAAAAATTCAGATTGTTTGATGGCTTATTTCCAGCATTTTGATTTTGGTGATACATAAGAAATTCTTGTTCAATTGAAAATTGAAAATTTCATATAAGCTTTTCATCTAACATCTAAAGGATACAAGGGTTAATTTCAGTAAAAAAGAAAAATAAAACTTAATAAGCAAAAAGAATTAAACAAGCTTAAATGGAAATTAAACCCAGAAGATGTAAATGGACTTTTCCTCTTGAAATTAAGAAATTGCCCCATTGCCTCTTCTTCTTCTTCTTCTTCTTCATCCCAACTTGTGAAAGTGGATGTTTATGCAATATTCGATCGGACTTTGCCATAAAATAGATTGAGGATACAGTGGTCATTCTGAAATGTACAACCAGTACGGCCACCTGCACATTTGCTGAGATATGAAAGATTTTGTTAGCTACACCCACTTGTTATTCCCTCCCTGTGTGGGACTTGAAAAAGCACCATTGCATGCAAAGAGAGAGCTCAAGTCCTTATCAACAAAATCATCAGGTTTTATCTTCAAATCCACCGAAATATCAATGATAACATTCTCCCTTTCTCTTTCTCTATTTCTTTGTTTCTTTCAATATGTTTTACATAATTAAACAATTCAGTCCACCACCCTCAGTTGCCCCTATAAATATGTACCCACAACACCCCAAATTCATCAAACCAGAGCACTCAAACTAGCTAGCTACTCAGTACGTACTCCCATTTCAAACACTTGTTGGTTTCTAGTTCACATCTCTAATACACAATCTGCATTCTATCACATCTAGCTGCAATGGAGAGAGTTTCAAGATTGGCTTCCCAAAGAGCAGTTGTCATTTTCAGCAAGAGCTCATGCTGCATGTGTCATACTATCAAGACTCTTTTTAGTGATCTTGGTGTCAATGCTGCGGTTCACGAGCTTGACCAAGATCCAAGGGGAAGGGAGACGGAGCGGGTGCTTATCAGGTTGGGGTGTAACCCAGCCATTCCAGCTGTGTTCATCGGTGGGGAGTTGATTGGTGGAGCTAACCAAGTCATGGAACGTCACCTTCAAGGCTCTCTCGTACCATTACTCAGACAAGTTGGTGCTATATGGCTTTGAAATAGTTAAGTTTCAAAATGCTTTGACATCATGAGATCGAGGGTTTAACTAGTTCAGGTATTTATCATAACTAAATAGATTGGATGCTCTGATATATATACCAAGCATATATCAGACTAATAAGGTTCACTCAACGACATAATAATATTATTACTATTTTAGCTCTACACGAGGATGAAGGTGAGCACCATATATGGAGTCTATGAGAGAGGTAAGGTCTTTTTGGTATGTTTCTAGCTAATTACGTTTTTACCAAGAGTTTGCACTTTGAGGTGTAGCCTTTGAGTACTTAATGCGGTAAAGTAAATGTTTACAAAGAACGCTCTAGAAATTTTGTTTTCTAGAAAGATTGGGTTGTACTTGATAACTTGAAGATGAATACAAGTATTCTTGTGTAACCCTTTTGTGGGATTCTTTGCATGCTGCAGGTACAACCACATACAAAGAATTTATTTAAGTTGATACCCTTTTATTTTACAAGTCCATATCAAATGTGACTACAAAATCACATGTGATATTCTTCAGTGTTGTCATGTAGCTCCAGAATATATAAGAATACTGTGTGCAATCATCTCATGAATTATACTCTCTTAGGATCCAAACACAATAGCTTGCAATGTAAATTGTGCACACCTCATTTAACAAACTCCGATCCCAAGAGAAACTTAAGAATGCGCAAAAGTGGTAATATGTATGCAACCGGTGTGAGGAATGTGGCGTAAATATCGATTAAAAAAAAATGGGTCACCATCCCAATTTGATTAAAAAAAAATGGGTCACCAACTAGTTAACCCTATAGGGTCAGTTATGTAGCCTTCGGGCGTTGATTTTTAAATGAATAAAATGGGTCACCATCCCAATTTGATTAAAAAAAAAAAAAAAAAAGCTTGAGATTATAAGGATTATTTGTTGGTTGACACTCTCCACACATTGTTGGGTAAATACGCAATTTCTCAGTTAACTAGATTACGAGAGTGAGAATAATTAAATCATGACACGCACAATTTACGTGGTTCACCCAACTTGGGCTACGTCCACGAGCTGCTGCAAATCTTTACTAAAGGGAGAAAACAAGTATTTGCAAACACTCAACTCACAACCCACAACCCAATTACTCCCAAGAAAACTACTCTCAATTTTCTCTCTCTCACAAGCTTAATTCTCTAAGCTTTTACTCTCTTTCTTTTCTCTGAGGAGGAGGTGGAATGAAATGAGTTGGGATGAAATGATTTACCAAAGGAGGAAGGGGGCCTTTATATAGGCTTCATATGTAGGTGGATTAATTAATGAGGTGGGTGGTTGCTAAACATTTCACCATGCAACCAACCATATTGATTGTTGCTATCGATTTCTGTGTAGGTGGTTGCTAAACACTTCACCATTCAACCACCATGCCTCTCTTTTTGACTTTCTCAACAATCTCCCACTTGAAGACTAATTTCAATCTATCTTCACACCTCGATCAATGTAGCAGCTCTTTTTTTTTATCTTGTCACACATGCAGGCCAACTGAAGTTGTGTTCAACTTCAGTTTGTCGATCGTCACTATCTTTGTCAACATGTCTTCAAGATTCTTACTACCATGTATCTTCTCAAGTGTTAACACATCATCTTCTAACAAAGACCTGATGAAGTGATAACGAAGTCCGATATGCTTGGTTCTGCAATGAAATGTTGAATTCTTTGCCAGATGTATAGCACTTTGACTGTCGCTATACAAAATATTCTTCGTCTGTTTGAATCCTAGCTCAGTTAACAATCCCAAAAGCCAAATCATTTCTTTACTGGCTTCTGTCACTGCTACATATTCAGCTTCTGTAGTGGATAATGCAACAATTTTTTGTATCTGTGACGTCCAACTAACAACTGTAGAGCCCACGGTAAATACATAATCGGTAGTGCTCCTTCGGTGATCAACTTCCCCTGCAAAATCTGCATCGACGTATCCTTGTACAATCAACTCTTCTTTTTCAAAGTACAAACACTTGTCCGTGGTGCCTCATAGGTACCTCAAGATCCATTTTACTGCTTCCCAATGAGTTTTTCCTGGGTTTGACATAAATCTGCTAACAGCTCCCACTGTATGGCCAATGTCTGATCTCGTACAGATCATTGCGTACATCAAACTTCCAATGGCTAATGTGTAAGGAATCTTAGCCATGAAGTTTCTTTCTTCCTCTGTCTGAGGGGACTGATCATTGGATAAGCAAAAATGACTTGCCAAGGGTGTGCTGACTGCCTTGGCATCGCTCATGTTGAATCTCTGCAAAACACATTTGGTGCCTGAGATAACTGCAAAGTCTCTTTTTGCTTATCTCTAGTGATTTGCATCCTAAGAATCTTCTTAGCAGGACCCAAGTCTTTCATGTCAAACTCTTTTGACAATTGTTGCTTCAACCTTATGATATCGTCCATGTTTGGGCCTGCTAATAACATATCATATATATAAAGTAGTAGAATGATATAACTGGACCGATACATCTTGAAGTAGCAATAGTGGTCGGTGTTGTACTTCTAGAAACCTTCCTTATGCATGAAGCCGTTAAACTTTCTGTACCACTGCCTTGGGGCTTGTTTCAGGCCATACAAGCTCTTTTTGAGTTTGCACTCCATATTCTCTTTCCATTTTTCTAAGAATTCTTCTGGTTGGTGCATGTATATCTCCTCTAGTAGGTCTCCGTGAAGAAATGCAATCTTCTTCACGTCCAATTGCTCAAGATGAAGCTCTTCACTGGCAACAATACTTAATACTGACCTGATCGTATAGAGCTTCACATCGAGAGAAAAAATGTCGGTGTAGTCAATTCCTTCCTTTTGCTGGAATCATTTGACAACTAAGCGGGCTTTATATCTCTTGGAGCTGTCGTGCTCCTCTTTCACCCAATACACCCATTTGTTGTGAAAAGTTTCCCATAGGCAAATCAGCTAGTTCCCATGTCTAGTTGGAGATTAGAGACTTCATATCATATTTCATGGCAAACTCCCACTTACTAGCATCTTTGGTCTGACGTGCTTCATCATAGCATTCGGGCTCTCGTTCATCAGTTAACAATAGATAGTTCATTTATTACCGGTTAGGCACATGAGGCCGAAAAAACCTTCTCAATACAGGAGCTGGAGTGGGAGGTTACGGTGTATCGGACTATTGCGCACTGCTATGTCCAACAGGTTCCTCTAGTTGAGGGCTTGCTACTATCTGTTTATGTAAAGGACTATCTGGGTCATCATCTACATCTGCATACATTAATTCACTTTCTACTGAGTCGTCGACGTCTGTTGTATGTATGTTCTTGTACATAACCTTTTCGTTGAACATCACATCTCTGCTATGGATCACCTTCTTGTTTTCGTCATCCCAGATGCAGTAGCCAAACTCATCCTCGCCATAGCCGATGAGGGTGCATTCTTGGACTTGGGATCAAGCTTATTTCTGCCTTGATCACTGATATGCACATACGCTACAAACCGAAAACTTTAAGATGTGAGAGTTTGACCTCATTTCCACCCCATACCTCCTTTGATATTTTGTGTTCTAGTGGAATCGATGGTCCTCGGTTGATCAAGTAAGCTGCTATGTTGACTGTTTCATCCCAGAACTGCTTTGGTAGGCTTGACTGCATACGCATGCTTCTGGCTATCTCAGTCAACGTTCGGTTCATATGCTCAGCTACACCATTGTGTTGCGGCGTACCTGGCACGGTTCTCTCCATTTTGATCCCGTGCTCGTAGCATAAGTTTTTGAATCTACTGTCTTCATATTCTCCACCATTGTCGGTCCTGAGTCTTTTTCATTTTGAGACTTGTCTCATTTTCGACCATAGTTTTCCATCTTTTAAAAGCATCAAACACTTCTGACTTGTGTCTTAGAAAGTAAACCCATACCTCCCGAGAGTGATCATCAATGAATGTCACAAAGTAGTGTTTTTCACCAATGGATGAGATGGTAGTTGGTCCCCAAACATCAGAGTGAACAAGCTCCAGCCTTTCCTTCTTCCGGGTTCTGCTACTATTCTGAAAGCTGACACTCGAAGCTTTCCAAATATGCAATCTTCACACATGTCAATTTCAATTGACCGTAGATCCGACAATTTCTCTTTGGAATGTATGATCTTAATTCCCTTTTTCACTCATGAGGCCGAGTCTCTGGTGCCACAGGTTGGAATTTTCATTGCCTTCTGCAACTGCAATCGAATAGCATGCCCTGCTATCATATAAAAAGTACCACTCTTCGTGCCTCATGCAATGGTCATTGCAAACTTTGAAATCTTCCAATCATTGCCATGGAAGATCGTGGTGTAGCCTTTACTAGCCAGCTGCCCTACTGCGATTAAGTTCTTTATTTGGTCGGGAATATGCCTGACATCCCTCAGCTCCCATACAGACCTGTTTAACTTAATCTTCACTACACCTTTACCAACAATATCACAAGGTTGGTCATCACCAAGGTATACTTTACCAAAAATTCCTAGCACATACTTTTCAAAGAGTTCTTTTGGCAAAGTGGCGTGGAACGAAGCTCCAGAGTCTAACACCCAAGACTCCTCCTTGCTCTCCAAAGAGCATATCAATGAATCATCTCCTCCTGAGGTGGAAGCAACGTTTGTTTCTGCCTTCGCTTCTTGATCATTTGGTGCATTCTTATACTGATTTGAGGCAGATGGTTTTTCATACAAGTTGGAGAGAGCCTCCATAAGACCCATCGTGGTCATTTCCTTAGCTATATTGAAGGCTACGTTTCGTGATAACGTCAATCGAAAAACTTCAAGGGCTTGTCTGTCAAGAAGAGCCCACTCATCATCTTCCATAGTTTCTGGCTTCTTCCTTATTAAAGGTAGATATATATTTCTTTGATACAGATAATCCTCTATCTGCATCTTCTAGAATCCAAAATCTGCACCGAGTTTCACCTTCCCTTTGTCTGTAGCCATTGCTCCCACTCGAATCTAGTAACCTTTGGATCCTTTATGACTTTTCTTTTGAACTTCCGTGTATTAGAACACATTCGTCGACACACCGGTAGCGCCGACGAAAATTAATATTCACATGAAAAGTACCTCGCCCAAAAAACTGTTAAAATTCATGACCAGGGGCTCTGATACCAGTTGTTGGGGAAATACACAATTTCTCAGTTAACTAGATTACGAGAGTGAGAATAATTAAATCATGACACACACAATTTACGTGGTTCATCCAACTTGGGCTACGTCCACATCTTTACTAAAAGGAGAAAACAAGTGTTTGCAAACACTCACAACCCACAACCCACAACCCAATTACACCCAAGAAAATTACTCTCAATTTTCTCTCTCTGACAAGCTTAATTCTCTAAGTTTTTACTCTTTCTCTGAAGAGGAGGTGGAATGAAATGAGTTTTGATGAGATGATTTATCAAAGGAGGAAGGGGGCCTTTATATAGGCTTCATATCTAGGTGGATTAATTAATGAGGTGGGTGGTTGCTACACATTTCACCATTCAACCAACCATATTGATTGTTGCTATAAATTTTTGGGTAAGTAGTTGCTAAACACTTCACCATTCAACAACCATGCTTCCCTTTTTGACTTTCTCAACACACATAACATTAATTGGGCCCTGACAACATTTACAATTGCTGGCAAACACCCGATTGGGCCCAACTCAAAAACTACAAACTTTCTCGCTCCCAAATTGTACAAATTCTACAATAAAATTAATACATAAACTAATTAAAAATATAAAATGTAAAAATAAAAAAATAGAGCCCAAAAGTGTTATCATCAAATTTGGGTTTGTCCCAAACAAATAAAAGAGTATCTTGCAAACTTATTCACAGTTTACGACTTTAAATGACATAAATAAACTAACATTAAATCCTAAGACCTTAACTTCATGATTATCACATCAAAATATTTAAAATGTAACTAAAATACTTTGAATATCCATTAGGTAGCAACAACTTGTTTGGAACAACAGAAAATATCTTATGCATCAATCTGTTTTTATACATTAAAGCCAATACAGTTAGAAGTAGAAAACAAAACTGAACATTCGTTAGCTAATTGTGTGTGGACTCGTCTGATGATTAACAGTAGCAATAGAGATAGTAGTAGTAGACCCAACGGATATTGTCTCAAATAAGGCGAAACTCCTCATAACCAATTGGCATGTCTCAAATTACGATATTATGCCCAACTCAAAAACCCGCAGCTTTCAGGTGTGGGGGTTTTTTTTTTATCAATTGGGCTCTGCTGTCCTAGTGAGAAACACGTCCAATTTTATTAACTTCACACGATATAGCTCCTTAACCCATGTGAAACTAAATGCAAACTCAAATCGAGCCACGTCTCCAACAGTAGTAGTAGCAGTGAATTGCCTATAAATCTTATGGAACTCTTTATTTGATGAGTGAAAAGTAAGTTCATTCACTACAAGTAAAGGTGTTAAATTTTCTTGAGGTCAAACCTGGTAACGTGTAATGGAGATACTTGGTTTTTCTCTTTTCTCTTAGCCTATGAACCCTTAATTGTGTTTACTTTTTGTGTGACAATGATGGAACTTGTCATATATTTGTTTATTATAGGTAGAGAGAGCGTGATCAAATTTCTAAATCAAAAGGGTTATTCAGAGGATTCCCTTCATCAAAAATGAACCACCACGCCCTTTTAACTCCATGATTCTCCCCCTCTACACCCTGGAATGAACCACTATCCTATTTAACCATGACCTCCAACACTACTGACCTCAAGCACATTTAATTAATTCAAACCCACCACCATCTCATAAATTTTCCACCACCAAATTTCTACCCTATCAAACCCACAAGTATCTTAAATGTATAATACTCAACAATACAACTCAATTTACACACTCTCAATTCCATCTCTCTATGTTTTTCCAGTCCACCAAATCCTAAATAAAGCAACACACATGGCCACACACACGCACAGTTTTGAAAAAAAAATGATTTTGATGGATAGATAGAAAAGAAGAAAAAACAAAACAAAAATATCAGTAAAAGCAAAGCAGGGACAAAATCACATACTCCATCTCTCTCTCTTTGCATTTTTTAATTCCATCCATCCATCTCTCCTCCTAGTCTCCTATGTTTTAACTTGAGCATAAATATTTCTAACACAGCGAAGTATCTAACATGCCAGAGTATGACTTCCTGGGTGTAGAGATTTATTATATATATGTTTACTGCTAGAATTTTTTTTTTTTTTTTATATAATTTGTAACAAAAATATAATAACCATACAATACCTGGAAAGCTGATGATCTGAAGCTCTTACAAATATTAAGTGCTTTATGTGCATGCAATGCACATACTAATTCTATTTTGATTGGTTGTAGTATAGATTGTATTATGCAATTTATAATGTAACAAAAAAATTAAAATTATGAAGAATATTCGTTCACTAAATATCTCAGCCATATATTTTCATTTTTAGTACATGCACGAATGTGCCAACACTTAATTACCTAGGAGCACTTTGGGAAAATAAAAAATTGCTTTGAATGAGGAGTGAGGACATTTGATGCATAAACGAGCATATGTACTTATAGTATTAGATTAGCTAGAATTGTGCATGTACGATGCACGCTTTTATTATTCATTTGGTGTCGTGTATTACCAATTTTATGGATTGGGTAAATATAAATATAAATATAAATATAAATTACAAATTACTTTTGCTTGATAATAAGATACGGGCTGGGAGGGGGTGTTTGAGGACCCAACAAAAGGAAGAACATGGGTATTTAAAAAAGAATGCAAGTTATGTAGGGATAATTTAGGGGTTCAAAATTTTTTGTTGATTGCTGTAGGAATGAGGTTAGGCTTTTATACCGTTGAGATATAGATAGAGATAGTATTAGATTAGAAATATTATATCTCTATCAATAAATGCAATTGGGCAGTTGCCTGGTTGTAAATTCGTGTTTTCTGGAATCTTGAAATTGCCCTCCAATTCTCGAATGAAATCTCAAAATCATCCTCTTTTCCTTTTTCTTTTAAAATTTAAAAAAAAAAATTCTCTAATTGAATTTTTTTATCTAGGTTTCTTTATGGCTAAAGGCACTTTCTCTCCATCTAACAAGGGCATCCACTCATCATATGTTTCAAGATCTTTAGGATCTCATGCCTTCAAGAGATTAGATGGAGGTGATTCAAATCTCATAGATCCAACTTCTTCCTTCTTTCTCGAAGAATCATTGAATTGAAGAACGCAAGGCTCCAGCAGTTATTCGGCTCAACGACATCTTTCGGAGCTAGAGGATTGTTCAATCCAACACTGATACAGTTAAGGTCAAGGGTTTATCTTCATAGAATTTTCACATGCAAACACCATGCAGAGACTTTGTCTTCAAACCTGGGAGAGCTAAGTTTAATGAAATTTGGTGTATTATTTTTAAGAAAAATTTGGTGTATTACATTTTAATGAAATTTTCATATAATCCATTTAATTAGAAGGCAAGTTTTATTGCTGACGACTTAGTTTGTGATGATTTCTTTTTATCAACCATTATGTCATTTGCATGAGTGTTAAGCATTCATATGCAATGAATGACAAAAATTTTAATTTAATGTTTGTCACACACAAAAATGAGTAGAAGAACAAAAATGTCACTCAACAATATTTTAGACTTCAAACTGCAAACAGTTTATTGATGTTCAACTCCAAATTACACTGTCCAGAGGGTTATTCTGGCAGAATAACAAATATAGGCATTACTTCTTAATAGACTTTATATCAAAGGTCTATTGACCACAAAGGGGACTTGAAGTTTTGCCATACCATAAATTTAGATTATATGGAAATGTTGTTAAGAACTCCCTTCCCTGCCACCCCAAGCTCAGAAAATGGCTTCAAGAGCTCATAAGGTACTACACCAGCTCCTATTCGGTTATTCAGGTTAGTATTTTCGTTTCTTGCGTCAATTATTCTGTCCACCTCCAACAACCTTCCATTAAACCTCTCAAATGCCGCTTTTTATGACTGGATCTGTAGACCATACTGGTTGAATATTCTCCTCGACATATTACTCATCAGTTGAATGACCTGATAGCACGTTCAGAATAACCATTACCAGTGTGACTGAATTTGTGAAGGGAAGCATTTCATCAGTGTGGCCTTTGGCTTCTTCAGGAATGTCTTAGTCTTCGTCTTTTGGATTCTCATTAGGCATGTTGGTCCTGCATCGTTGATTGTAAACTTATTTTTCATAGTCATAATATAATAAACAAAATTGGTTGAATCACATTACATCGTTCTATTCTTTATTTTTGGGTTTCTTGAATTAAACCCCACTATTCTGAATTTAATGAGACTAAATCATGGTAAATGTGGAAGTAGTCATGTTCGCCTTGTTTTTTTTTAAACTTCTCTTTAGTTAATCCAAAGCAACTAAAAACTACTCATATGGCCATGCCCAACACCATAGGGAGGAACATGAAGAGAAAAACCTGGCAAAGCCGAGGAATGGGGTGAGTCTTTTCATTCATTATCTTCCAAATCTATCAAAGAAATGGTTGAAGAACGGGGAGAACAAAAAGGGAACAACCCATCTCCTAATTTTTCACGTCTTTCAATTCGTTTCCACTTTGAAGAGGATCACACCTCATTTTGTTGTTCTTTTTATTAATTTGTCTTTAATAATCAATACCATATATGATAGATGTGTGTTGAATTGTCAAATATGTCTATTGTAAAACTTATATTAGATGTTTAAATAGATATTACTTTAGCATAATGCAAATCAATATTGATAGGGAGCAAAACCCCAACAAAGAGGAGGTGAAAGTAGTATATTATAATGATGATGTGTATAAATATTTTATAATACTAGATCGATAAGAATGAAAAAAAATATAATTTATCAATGTTTTGTTAAGCAATAATTTGCTTTCATATTTGGTAATTGAGTGACCTATTTAGAGAGTGCCAAAGGCACAACCAGAGAACCTCGGTGTCATGTCGAAGGCATGATATTGTACTTGTGCCAATAACATGGATATGTGCTATATGAAAAGTGTACAGTCGTGACAACGCCATGTCCGGTACACTAGTCACTCTTACCATCAATTGTTCAATAAGAGATTTTGTGAGAAAAAGAGAAAATTGCTCTCGGGTGTATTGTATATATGCATGCTACTATTGTAATTAGGTGGTGGTGTTGTAAAACATTGTATGTTGAAGAAAATTCTAGACATTTGTGATGTCCACTGCATATTTGAGGTGGCATTGTTTAGGAAGTGATGTGCTGAGGTGGCAACAAAATATAAAAGTTGCTTACCACCTCATGCTTCTTTGCATGTATGTGTGTAACATGATGAATAAATCTATTCTCTAACGAAAATTGGGCTGGGGAATAGTGAAGCTCTGCCTCATAATGTCATGTCAAATTTTTTCTTTTCAAATTGCCTATGTACAAATTCAACAAGTCCATCTCCTCTGTTTCTTCTTCTTCTTCTGCTATCTCCGCTCACCAAACAACATGGTATCCCAGACCCTTTATTACTTTACCAAAAAATAAATCAATTAGGAGGGACATATGGCCTTACCCTTACATTCACTCAGTTGCTCGAAGCCACTAAGACCATTGTACATACATCAACCAAAGCTAAGCTTATGACTTGACTCTAAGATATGGCACCCAATTTTTTCCATGTTAATGATAACTTTTACATGCGGCAAAATGATCGATCCATGCATTCCTGGTGTTTTCGAAAGTCTAGCTTTTGAAGCCAAAAAATGTGTAATTGTATTGGCTTCCACGAAAATGTGCATCACTTCAATTTGTCTCTCATTCCGTATTTAAAAAAAGCTAATTCGTATTGACGAGGAAACGGGCGAGGGAGGGGTACAACCCTCCATCTCCCTCGAGATGTGTGCCTCCCTCGCCCATTTCCTTGCTAATAAGACAAACTCTTTAAAAAATGTTCTCCCACCAGGGCTTCAACATCCAAACAGCCCCTTTAACCCTGTCACTAACAGCTCCGTTGAGCTCTCTTTGAAGAGAGCTTCCTCTTCTCTGATTTAAGCCGTAGCTGCCCACCCACTGAAACAACTATGATAGCTCTTGCTCTCTTATCTGAATTGAGTCTCTACCTTCTATTGGCTATCCCCCAAGAGATAATATCCACAGTTGCTCGGCCCTTATTTATTTTGGTCTTTGTCCAACCAAGGAACCACTCTTCACCACATCATTTGAAACTTTCGATGCAAGGAAAATAGATATGATACAGGAAGAGAAATACATGAAATGAATTATGATACAGAGAGAAACCTAAATAATAGTGAACTTGATTGAGACTTTGAGAATTCCTTTCATTTATTTCAACACGTTATTAGCACAAAGCTCCCACCAGTTGAGCGCTACCTAATTATTATATTTCACTTTGATTCAAGGGTATTTGAATACAAAACCTAGCTCGGGTAATTTTCTTCGCCTTCCTTTCTCCAAATTCTTTATCCAAAAGAGTTTTGAGGTAAATAATTTAAACAATAGCTAATATTTTTTTGAATTTTAATATGAATGTTCTATGATATATATTACATATGTTACATCACAAGAAAACACAATTTTCATGGCGGTGTTTCATGCTTGGAATTCAAACTTTGTTTAAATTTCAAACCCCTCATCACACACATCACAGTATCACACATGTGTTGGATAGAGGTTAGAATAACAATAGAGACGTTCAATTTGACTCTTGGTATTTAGTAAATTCCATTGATGGTGGTACTCATAATTGGACAAATTATAGGCTGAATTTTATCATGAATACACCACTCACATAAGGAGAAAATTCTAACTCACCAGAATAACCAAGAAGATAAAGACTCAAAACTGAGACAACAATTAATACTTCATCGATTTCTTCCCTTTCTTCTCTTGTCATTGATTGTCCCAAATTTTTTTTCTAAAGAAACAACGAAAGGTGAGCGTAGCTAGCCAACGGCGTCGAAGTTCATCTCAGGGTCTTCATAGGCCGAACTCTAGCTCCCGTAGGTAGAATCGTCAGGTTTCTCAAAGTCGAAAACCACGCTAAACATGTTGGCGCTGGTACCCTCGTATATGTCTGCGTCGTGCTCGAGTACCTTGCTGCTAAAATTCTTAAGCCCGTTTATGGTTTCAAATTGATTAGTTTGTCATAAAACTATTAGAATATTTTCATTAAATAACATCCAAACTCATAGGTTCTTCACTAGGTCCAACCTCAAATATCACCAACATGTTTTCTCTATTGAAGCTCTCTATCTCTTTGTGTTGTGTTCTTTATTGATTTATCTTAGAACGCTAAACCTTGTTGCAAAATGGGTAAAGAAACCAGACATGGAAAGTTAGGGAATTTTGCATACCAAAAATCGTAGTATGTGCCAGATACCAACCTGTCTCTGAAACAATGAGTTTTTCCTGGTGGTTTTGAGAAATGAATCCAATAGAAAATAAAGATATGGGTGGTAAGCTAGGTTGTACTGAGCTAAGTTCATTTGGTTGATGTGGGTAGGTGTGCCCATGTGTTCTTATTGACCGGGGTGTTAAATATTGCATTGTATACTCTCAATGTGGTTTTTGTTTTCTTAGGTAGAATTCCTTCCTACCCGTGGTAACTTCAATTCATCAAACTACAGTGAAGTGTGGGTATAACTGCTTTCAGCTAAATTGGTATTTATTATAACCACTTTGTTGTCAGACATGAATCTTTTGACAAATATTGTTATTTCGAAGTAGGTAAGTAATTAAGCACAAACACTGTTTTCTTTAGTATTTATTGCATTTGTCACAATGATCATTGTTTTTTGCTATGTGATCCCACTAAAATGGGCTTACTTAAAATAACTTTTGTGAAACAAAACAGATCTGATATGCAAAATAAAGTTAACTATATGTGTATTTTACACACAACCATTTAAATTTTGCAATATATAGTTTTATTTCTTAAGTGACATGTCACGTGCATTATACACCTCATAGAGAGTTATTTTATTGACCAAGTGGTTCACTTCTTATGGGTGAATAAATTATATAAAAGATGACAACTCCCAAAGTGGTAAGCCCTAGAAGTGGTAACCATGGTAATCACTCCAGAAGAGGTAGTCAAATAATCACTCGAGCATAAGGGATTATAACAATTACTTCAGTAGAGGTAATTACCCCAGCAGAGGTAGTCACAACACTTACTACATGGTTCAAATGATAAAACTCCTGCAAAGGATACTGAGAATCCTTTTAGAGTTGTCACTTGTCATATGTGTAGTAAATGTGGAAATTGGTCACATGTTTGTCGCGTACCCATAAAAGCAGTAGAGAAATATCGAGATTCCATTAAAATCAAATAGAAAACTTTGATACAATAAGAAGATAATAATCACTATTCCTTTCATTTTTTAATTTACTCTCGTTGCAGTAAAATCGAGAGTCTTACTTTACTCATGGTTTTGAGTTAGTTACTTATATATTTATAAAATCAGACAAAGCAAAGGATTTAATGAAAAATCATGGTCTACGATATTTTTTGTAGTAAGTGTCAATTTTAGCTGTAAAAAAAATAGAGGTAGAGAAAATGCAAAACATAAATAACCTCGAGTCTGAGGCAGCTCCAGCAGAGGTAGCCATTAGTCAAAGTAATGACCCCAGCAGCGGTGGTTACCACCATATTGCTACATGTATAATACTTATTTTATAAACCACCTGAAGAGGTCTAGAACATTTGCTACTCGTTAATATCGTAGATGATGTTACATTAGAATATTTGCTGCTACTTGTGAAACATATGCAACATATTATGTTTTGCTTGATTTATTTACTGCATACCTTTTCTTTGAAGGTATGGTTTATAAACTGCAAATGATGAAGAATCATATTTGTTTAATTGTTAGTAATACTACTTAGAATTTATTGACAATTCAGAATATTTTCTCAACACTGTCCTTTAAGACACAAAGGGTGTCTATCATAGCTGAACCTCTGCAATTTCTTGACGGCTCTGCGAGAGTCTACCATTTTTTATTGCAGTTTCTAACAAAACTTGCTTTATTTCAACATATATGCATCATATCTAATAATGGAAGCCTGAAGCTTACATTAGAAATGTATACATCAAGCCTGGAACTTACATTCAAGATTTATGCATTACAACTAATGTTGGAAGCCTGAAGCTGCATTAGAGATAATTTCCATTAACTCATTGAGATTATAACACTCTCAGAGTTGTTTATCATAAACTAGAAGCTTTTGCATGGTAATCATTTCATTATACGTCTTCACCTTGTTGGAAGACTTTTCTAGTCTAAACTGCCTAATAGTATTTGGGAACATACAATATTGCATATTGCAATATTGCATAGCATGACTCTATTCCCACCATTAGGGGAAGATATGGATATAGAACGGTGTGGAATTAGACTACTTCCATTTTTGTCTCATCTAGACCCTAAAATCACATGTGTCAACTATGAGTACACCTGCTCCCTTAAGGACAAAGTTCGAATAAGGAAGCTAATGAATCTACGACACGCTAAAAGCATGGTAGACGCCTGCTCGAATTTGTATCCCTGAATGACAAACTTCAAATAAGGCAGTTAATCAATCTGTTGCACATCAGAAGCGTGGCAGACCTATAGGTTCCAAAGATTCAACTCTTCGTAAATGGAGAATTTTTAAAATTCATGCCCTATTGCTACTGAAGAAACAATGCTTGAAACTCTTGCAGAAGTTGTACAAGCTTCAAATAAAGTTGTGCATGATGCTCCAGCATTAGCATGACATGACGCTCTAGAAAAGGTCATGAAGCTCCAGCAGTAGCAGTACATAACGCTCCTGAAAGAGGTTATGGCTCCAGCATTAGCATTGAATAACGTTCCTGAAGAGGTTATGGCTCCAACAGTAGCAGTACATGACGCTCCTGAAAGAGCTTATAGCTTCAGTAGTAGCATTATATAATGCTCCTGAAGAGGTTATGGCTCTAGCAGTAACATGACATAAAGCTTCTAAAGAGGTTATGTTGAAAAGCCTTGGGAAAACTCAAAATTTCTTAGTAAATATGTAACTCACCAAATGCAGCAGGGTTTTAATTTTTGTGTAACTGGTGGCGTAAATATACCCGTAAACATATGTTGAGCCACCGAAGGTGAGACTGAGTTCTAAAATCACAAAAAAAAAGTTGGAGATTGTACAAGACTACAAGTTTGTTGGTACTTTCCATGTATGGTGTGATGGCCTTGGATTAACACTATCTACAATTGCGAGTATACACCCAATTGGCCTCGAACCAAAAACTAAAAACTTCTTCGCTCCCAAACTGTACAAGTTCTGCAAATACAAAAACCAATTAATAGTATTGTCAATTGGTTTGGTCCCCGCATATATCTACACATTTTAAGAGCTATATTATTTTTAAAAATATTTAAATAAACCCTAAACCTTTGTGCTGACGCTATGAAGCTTTGATAAATACCTATAACTCTAACCATCATTTGTTGTTTGTGAGAACTTGTGAGAAGAACAACAAATTGCTCTGGGTGTATTTACTACTACTACTACTATCGTAATTGGCTGGTTCGAGATAGTTTTTGATATTATAATTGTGATATGATCTTGTCGTTTCAAGGTTTAATACTTATAAAATTAAATGATAAATTGGATCTATTGAGGGAAGCACAATCTCCAATGAGTTAATTCGAGAAAACTCAAACCTCTAAAAGCACATTTGTGTTGATAAAATATTTCAAGCCCTTATTTTCATCTAGACTATTTAATGATTCTTCCCCAAATGAATAGAAAAAATTTATGTCTTCAACTTTAATTTTTTTCCCATTTTGCCCTCCAATATTTTTTATTAATTACATGTGAAACCAACAGACCAATGAAAACTGTCAGGAGTATTTGTGTTTTTTAATTGAAAGCACTATCACATTTGTCTTCAACTAATTTTCCAGTTTCGACAATGCCCTTCCAACTTTATAATATTTACAAAAAAAATCAAAAGTTGGTAAAAGTGACAAAGGGTTTTGTATCTTTAAAGAAAAAATATAATTGCATTTTTTACACTTTTTCACTCTCAAATTCAGATTATTTATAATCAAACCCAGCCCCTCTCAATATTCATTAATTATACATGATGTAGTCGATTTTCGCTCCCTGGTTGACCTTGACCTTGATCTGCACAAGGAACGCACGTGAGTCACAAACCACCGCTGTGGTGGCCAATGACACTCCGATGCTGAAGTCAGACAGGGATCTGAGGAAGACGTAATGTGTAAACATGGAATTTGTAGCGTACCTTAGTTTACCAACCTCATGTCTTATTTATAGTGTTGGAGTCCTGGTTCGACCAGGCCATCGATTGCATAGTTTAGGGAAGAAGATATTCGTGGAGATCATTATCTAATTAGGACTTGTGCTGTGAAGGGAAGTTTCCCTGTTAGGCTTGTGTTCTTAGATACGCGGGAGATAGTTTCCAACTAGAGTGTTATAGATAGATAGAAGTTTCTATGAGTGACGTAAGCTCTGGTATTTGCTTCCTAGTTGAAAGCAAAGTGCTACTGTCTTGCCTGTTCAAAGCTGATTCTCGAGATACTTAGGGCTTATGGGTATGGAGATAGTTGTAAGATACGTGGGCTTAGCAAGCTGTAGTGATTTGGGTCCGTCTGGCGGATTGCATTGTGTGGGCTTGGAACCGCTTGGGCCGGATCAGTGTTGGGCTGACGCTTGAGGCTGTTATTTCTCGAGATCATCATGACACATGTATGGTGTAGAAGAGATGATGTTTTGGTGCATCATCAGCTACTCCCCCAAGTTAGTTGGCCACCGTATCGGTTCACTAAGTCAATTTTTGGAAAGATACGCCACTCATGATGATTGAGTCTGAACCGTTACTTGAGTGTCGCACTTTATTAATTAAGCGTGCGTTGGTTCAGTGGAGAAGAGGCGGGAAACCAATCCCTATTTAGATCTCCCTTTCTGCAGAGATTGACTCTTCCATTTCCTCGCTTTTAGAGACTCCGTTCTGTTTGTATTTTGATTGAAAGTTTATTCACCTTTTTCATGGCTTTCCAAAATCACCTTGACGACGGGCTTTTGGCCAAAAGCCTCTAGTTATTTGAAAATAGGTCAGTTTTCGAATTGGGCCTTGCCAATATTCTAAAGACATTTGGGGTCCCTAAGGACCTGCCATCTATACTCTGAGTATTGATCAAACGCCGATGTTTCCTCCGGAAGGGTTCATATGTTTTCACCGGGGGATGCTTCAAACTGGAGTTCGTTTTCCTATTCTTGACGAGATCGGGGGGTTTTTGGATTTTTTTGGAATCCCTCATGCCTAGTTGGTACCTAATGGGTACAAAATTATCCTTCTCATATTAGTCAGGGCGAAAGATGCTGGTGTCTGCGTGACTCCAAGAGTGATCCAGCTGCTGACTTCCCCTCGGCTGAATGATCACGCCATTTGCAAGATTACATCACCAGCTTGCTTCGTGAAGTTGCCAGATGACTTCAAATTCTGGCAGAAATACTGCTTCTTGGCTCCTTCAGATTCGAAGCACTTCGAGTTTAAGGGCTGTCCGCTTGAGTGGGAGTTCAAGCCACTTCGGAATACAGTTTCACCCCTTGATTTCATTTCATTGATTGTATGCTAATCGTCGCATGTGTTTCTTTGTAGGAAGGCTCCCCACTACTTCTTTTTCTCCGGATGAGCAAGTTAATAAAGGCATTCCGCGACATGTCGTGGATGAGTGTGGAAGACGTTATCTGTCCAACTAACTTTAGTCACAATGGACTGTGGGCCAACTGGCACGTGGCCCCCACTCTTTATAGAGTGTCGAAGGTTAACTCTGAAGGTGAAACCCTTTCTAGGAAGAGAAAGGCTTCAAAGTTAATGCTCCTGCCTTGCTCACTATAGAGAAGCTTTCTGAGACGTTTGCCTATTTCATAAGCTCGAAGAGGTCCCACGTTGGGGGTGAGCCGACTCCCAAACGATCAAAGTGAGGGAGAAGTGTGAACCTGACCAGCTCGCCAGGGCGGAGGTTGTAGTATCTGTCTAGGAGAAGGACCACTTGTGATTAGCAGAGGTTGATGATGTGTCGAAACTGAGTATTAAACAGGCTAAGGCTTTGAGTGAGTAGTTGAAGCTGGCTGATGTGGCGGCTTCTACTGGTGCTAACTAATCCAGAACCATTTTACTGGAAGGTTCTGATGAGGATTTGCCTGAGGTTCCATAGTTCAATCATCATGTTGGTGGATCGTTCGATAGTGGTCGTGGCAGGGTGGGTCGACCCTCTTGTAGTCCGTATTATCCCTCATCTCGCTCAAGATCGCATATCAAGGTAATGGATGGTCCATTAGATAATTCGCTTCCTTTTTTTTCTTCGAATTCCGTTGAGCCAACTAATTAAGGGTCAGCTGCTGGTGACAAAGGAAGGCTGTTGATGAGGGCCTAGGTGTGGTAAAGACTATAAAGGGCGGTGCTGGCGTCATCCCACATCCGGGAGAGCTTTATCCGGATGTGCGGATGAGTCTGTTTGCTCCATACGTAGTGAAGATGAGCAACCAGACCTGGCACCAGGAGATTGACATTGACTATACTTCGATGAAGTAGGTAAGCAGGTGTTACAGCTGGCTAATGGACAACACTTCAAAGCCCGAGGAGGATATGCTGGAAGGGCGTATGGATAAGGGTTTGAAACACCTTATGTTGGGGATGTCCCAATTGAGCCAGGTGGTCATCGCTGGGATGGAAGTTGAGGCAGCTCGTGAGAGGGTGTACACCATGGAGTGTGTCTTCTCGACTATGCAAAAGTCGTATTCTGATGCACTTTGAAGAGATGAGGCTGGAATAGCCAGTCGTTGATGTCGAAACTCTTAGGGTTTGTCTGGAAGACCTTGAGTCTAATTTAGCAAAGGCGGTGTCTGCAAGGGATAGATTCAGACAAGAGTTGAACCTGGTTCGCCATGATCTTAAAATTGTGCAGGAGGCTGCGGCTAAGATGTGCTTTGAATTGTAGATTTTTGTTGAGGAAAACACCATGAAGGAGTCTGAATGGGTTGCCCAGCGACAATAGTTAAAGGCCGATGTGGAATTCAATACTCGGGAAGCAAGAAAAGCTGAGGACCAACTTTTCCTAGAGAAACATGAGCTTAGCGCAGTTAAGAGTAGCCTGGTTACGGAGCAGTCTCTGGTTGATGCACTGTCAGACAAGTTGGAGCTGTTGGAGCATGAACTTGTTGAAGCAAAGGCGCGCGAGGAAGAATTTCTCAAGACGCAAGGCAAGTGTGAATTTCGTTGGGTCGTGCATGGGAGATTAGAACTGCTGGCGCTGAGAAGGAAAAACATCTGGAATGGGACCTTGCATATTATAAGAAGATGTCTTATGCAACCTTCAGAATGGTCTTTGAGTCATCAGAAAAAAAAGGCAGTCTGGATCATGGCACTCAGATTGAGGCACGTACGGACGCAACTCCTTCTCCTGCCAAGCTTAGTTCCCCTATATTTGTACCCCCTTCTCATGAGGAGTAAATTTTGTACATTTGCACTTTTAATTCAATTGTTAATGAAAACTGGTTTATTTTGAGTACGCTTTGTACCCGCATTATGTTCGGTCTCCCTGTTGAGCGGTTTCCATTTTGCCTTGTAATTTTACTTTGACACAGGTCTAGTTGGGTTAGCAAGAAGCCGAGTGGTCTGTTTGCTGTTGAGAGTTTGACCAATTATGTCGCGAATGATTCTGATCTGCTCTTCGGTGAGGTTTCAGAGTTTCCATTGCTTGGTTACATGCAATAGTGGCATTTTGCGGATGGTTTGGCAGTGGGTTACACTAATCAGGTCGTAGCTCATCCTTAAGGTAAGACGTTAAAGGCTTAATTAAGTTGTGTATCTGACCATTGGTTGCGGTCGTTGGCATGAGTGAACTGTTGTAGCCGAGCACATGCGTTTTCGTCTGTAGTTGAACAAGAGTGCTTGGTTCGAGTCAAGCTTCGTAAGCTCGAGCTGGTATCCCGTGTAGCACATGTTCATGCTTAGCGGGTTGTTTTTTTAGAGGCTCAAGTGGCCATCATTGATAACAGGATGTCAGCCTGTGTGAGCGTAAAGACACTGCTTAAGCTATAATCGAATTTGGCGATCGTTGTTTTGAGAAAGAGCAGTGGTCCTGTGGTAAGCCGTTGACGTCACTCGGGGCTGACTCGGCTCCCACCTTTCAAACTATTTACACCCGCACGGAGCTAGCTACATGTTCGAGATTAGAAAATTTGGGATCATGGTCTGTAAAGAGCAGTGATCCCGCGACGAGCTGTCGGCATTAGCCGAAACTGACTAGTCTCCTACCTTCCAAACCATCTATATTCGCGTGGAATAGGCTACAAGCTTGGGATGAGAAAAATCGGCGACCATGGTCTATAAGAGAGGAATGGTCTCATGGCGAGTCGTCAACATCAGTTGGATCTGATTAGGCTCCCACCTTCCAAATCATCTACACCCTGTGTGCATTGAGCTACAAATTTGGGGGTTTTCATCAACTATGGTCTATAGAAGAGCGGTAGTTTCGTGGCAAGCCATCGTCATCAGTCGTGGCTGACTTGGCTCCCACCTTCCAAACCATCTATACCCGTGCGGACGGGGCTACAAGTCTGGGAGTTGGTAATTCAGCGACCATGGTTTGTGTAGAAGAACATTGGTCCTATGGCGAACCGTCGAAACTGACTAAATTTCCACCTTCCAAACCATCTACATCGGCGCGGAGCAAGTTACAGGTCTGGGCTTTGACCAGAAGCTGTCGTTGTCAGTCGTCACTAGTTTGGCTTACGTGATCGAGTTAAGCGTCTGTTGTCCACGAAGGGGGCGATGGCCCCTGGCGAGTCGCCATCACCAGGCCTAAGAGCGCTGATTAGATATCCACTTCCTAGATCATCAACATCCACGCGCAGCGAACTAGGCGTCGGGATGAACCAAAAGCTGTCGTCATCAGTCAAAACTGACTAAGCTTCCCTGGTTAGGTCGGGGCTCCGCCTGTCACCGGCGTGCGAGCCTAGTTCCGCAGGCGGAGTGCATTGTGCGTATAAGTTTCTTTCAAAAAGAAAGAGGTACCTTAAATCAATTGGTGATATGCAGGTGTGATCTGTGTCTCAAAAGTGACTAGGGTTTCTACTGCCCGCGTCAGTGCACGTGGTAGAATACCGCTGGAATAGTGGGCCGAACCCATGAGCCCATAAAAGAAGAACTAGGCCCTGTTGTAGGATCACACTACAAGAACTTGGCAATTTAGCGCGGCGGTTATTTAATGACGTTTCGAAAAAAACTGCCGCTAAATACTATTTTCAACGATGATTGTTCAACCGTCATAGAATAATATTGTTTAACGACGATTATTGTCAATGGCGATAGTTTTAACTGTTGTTATAAAAAAAAGTCAATTTTTTTACCCAACCATCCCTTAAAACCCTATCCCTTATTTTCTCGATCTCTACTCTCCCTCATCCCCTCCTCCCCTAGCTCCTCAATCACACACCACCACTACTACCAATGTTTGCTTCCATATTTTCTTTTTCTTCCTTCCTTCCTACCTCTCCCCCCCCCCCCCCCCTTTTTCTCTTTACTCTATTAATAAAATAAATCTGCAAAAAGGCGAAAAGCAACGCAAAAGAAGAGATACCCGATCAAGTTTTTACTAATTTTGAACAACAAACCATCAAATTGATTGATTGTTTCTTCTCATTATGCTCAATTTGCAGGTAGGGATTCTTGTTTCTCCTCATTTTATAGAGATTATGCGTTCTTCGAGTTTTAGGGTTTTGGTGTTTCTTGGTCGATATCGTTCGGTGTGAGAGATGCAATTAGGTTTGTTAGATGTGATGAGTTTCTCTTCCATCTCTGTGAATGGAGACACCTTCTCTTACATTTCAATTCTTGTTGTTGTTGGTCTTGTTCATCAATTTGAGTTTAAATGTTGAGAAAATTTGGGTTCCGTCATAGTCGTGACTTGAAACAACTCAAATTAAGAAGATAAGAGAACACTTGCAGCAATTTTATTACTCAAAACAGAGAAACAACACTCGTCATATTTCGTGAACATAGACCTTAAACTTTCATACAAAAAATGCTTACTGTTCATCTTATCTAATTCCCTAACCAAAGTTTCTAGTAGATTCTCAACAAAAATTCAAATATAGCAAATGGAATATTGACACGTGGTCATTCCTCTTCCTCTCAAACTACTTACTAAAAATTACACATATGCCATTATAAAATTCAAAAAATTACCCGCCTTTCAACCGTATTAACTGTTTTTTTTCCTCTCTTTTCAAACTTTACTTCTTCATGCTTCTTCAACTGTGACATTGCCCACTCCATGAGAGCATCCTTGTCCTCAAGGATGAAAATGCGGAAAAGAAGCTTGAATGTGGGTAAAGTCCTCCCAAGTTGCTTCCTGTTTGGAAGCATTTGACCACTGTATGAGTACCTGTGTCATGACACTACTATGGCGTGGGATTAGTCATCTTTCACAGGATGGCCACAGGCTCTGCTTTAAGTGTCCCTGGTTGTCTATGACAGGAAGTTGTGGAGATGAAGTAACATTGGAGTCTAGTTTCAATTTCAATTGAGAAACATGGAAAATTGAATATATCTTGGACTGTGGTGGTAACTGAAGGCGGTAAGCAACAAGACCTACCTTTTCAATAACCTAAAATGGGCCATAAAACCTTGCTGATAGCTTGAGGTTGTGACATATATTCACTAAAGTTTGTCTATATTGCTACAGCTTAAGATACACCCAATCTCCTACAGAAAAATGTCTCTCTGATCTATTCCTATCAGCATAATATTTCATTCTGTCCTAAGCCCTTGAAGCTTTTCCTTAAGGAGTTGTAGCATCTGTTCTCTTTCTTGTAAATAGCTGGTGACATCAGGTGTAGAAAGAGTTGTGATGGGTGGAAAGGCTAGCATGGAGGCAAGGATTATGATTTTGTTTTTCGAGTTCATTTCGATTTCCTGATTTTAAGAAATATTTCGATATGTAAAGAAAAAAGATAAAAATTTCGAGGATAAATGAAATATATAATGAATTTTGAGGGTATATTAAATATGTAAAAAAATAATATGTAAGTAAATAAATGTATAAAATACATTAAATGAAACTAAAATGCCAATAATTAGAAAATCAAGGGGTAGTTTAAATAATCAATATATAAGTAGAAGACGTGATAACTAGGAAATTGGGGATTGGTTTCTAAAATCAATAAATAATTAGAATGAATGATAATTGGAAGAAAAAAACTCGAAATTTACGAAAAAATTCAGAAATTTTTCGAAAAAATCCTCAAAAAAATGTAAATTTTAGTAGCTGATTTTGTATTTTTGCAAAAAAAAAAAAAAAAACTTTAAATTTACGGAAAAAACCTAGAATTTTTCGAAAAAAACCCTCAAAAAATGTAATTTTTTCATTCGCCCTTTTTCTTTTCATAATTTCAAAAAAAATAAAGTTTTGGCAAAATTTCGCAAAATCTCAATCCTTGCATGTAGGTAAGTAGCCATAGAGTGCTCGGAAGGGTGTAGTTTGTAGGCTAGTATGGAAAATAGTGTTAAACCAATGCTCTGCAAAATAGAGCCAATGTGACCATTTATAAGGTGTTTCACCACACATACAACGAAGATAGTTCTCTAGGCAAGCATTTGTTCTTTCAGTCTGACCATCTGTTTGGGTGTGATAGGCAGTGCTTAAGGCTAGAGTTGTGCCAAGTGCAGAAAATAGGTCTTTCCAAAAGGCACTCATGAAAACCTTGTCTCTGTCTGATATGATGGAAAGAAGGCAGCCCATGGAACTTATATATAGATTGCAAAAAGACATCAGCAACTGAAGATGCTATAAAAGGGTGTAATAAGGCAATGAAATGACTGTATTTAGTCAATTTGTCCAATACCACCAGAATTACTAATTTGTTTTAGGACAATAGAAGGCCTTCTATGAAATCCATAGCGATGTTTTACCATGCGTGCTCCAGAATAGGCAATGGTTGAAGTAAACCCTCATAAGATGACTGATCTACCTTGTTCTTTTGGCAAGTGTCACAACAAGTAATAAACTGAATAAGATCAGACTTCATACCTTGCAGATAAAAATGTTGTCTCATCTTTTGGTAAGTGAAAATGATGCCCGAGTGGCCACCTATGGCTGGCTATGAAAAACATGGATAATTTACTTCCTTAGAGATCCTTGGCTTCCAGCATATATCTTATTCTTGTACTTGAGAATTCCATGAGTGAAAGAATAATTTGGGGTAGAGTCTGGACTGAGCAGCAACTGTTTGATGTAGTCATGGCTGCACATTGACCCGATTCTTCCATACATTTTGACAAAGCATTTGCAACCTTATTATCAACCCCCTTTTTGTATTGAATTTCATATTCATATCCCAATAGCTTGGATAACCATCTTTATTGAAAAACAGTAGTGACCCTTTTAGAAAGAAAGTTCATAATACTCTGGTGGTCAGTCAAAATGTAAAATTTGGACCCCAAAAGATAAGCTCTCAATTTATTTACTACTAGCACAATGGCCAAGAACTCTTTCTCATAGGTAGACATAGCTAGGTTCTTAGGACCTAAAGCCTTACTGAAGAAGGTTATGGGCCTTCAATTTTGGGAAATGACAACCCCTACCCCTACCCCTCTTGAATTTGCATCTGTTTCCAAGGTAAAAGAATGTCGAAAATCAGAGAGAGCTAGTAAAGGAGCAGTACACATAGCTTTTTTAAGAACTAGGAAGGCTTGAGTGGCTAGGGAAGACCATTTGAAGTTATTTTTCTTGAGGAGATCTGTAAGAGGTTGAAGTATATGGCCATAATGTTGGATAAATTTCGTGTAGTAACCAGTGAGTCCCAAAAACCTCTTAATTGCTTAAGAGAAGTAGGAATAAGCCATCTAGACATAGCCTCAATTTTGGTTTGATTAGATTCTACTCATTGGGTACTAATGATGTGCCCAAGATATTCTAACTAGGTTTGGAGGAAGGAACATTTAGACAACTTAACATAGAGTTGATGTTTCCCAAGTGTTGAAAAAATAGTTTGTAAGTGGTGGGGATGATTGGAAATGGAAGAACTATAGATGAGTATATCATCAAAGATTATTAGGATAAATTTTCTCAAATAAGGCTGGAAAATGTGATTCATTAAGGCTTGAAAAGAAGCTGGAGCATTGGTAAACCCAAATGGCATAACCTTGAACTCAAAATGGCCATGATGGTTTTTAAAAGTTGTTTTGTGGACATTAGGAGGGTGGACAAGTATATGATGATAGCAAGACCTGAGATCCAGTTGGAGAAGATGGTGGCACCATGAAGTCCATCTAAGAGTTCATTTATTAAAGGCATGGGAAATTTGTCTTTAATATTGATCTCATTCAATCTCCGGTAGTCAACACAAAATCTCTAGATATCATCATTCTTTATTTACTAAGAGGATTGAGTTTGCAGCATATGGACTATGAGAGTGTTTGATGAGGCCTGAGTGTAGCATTTCTTGAATTAACTTCTCTACCAAAGACTTTTGCATGTATGGTATTTTGTAGGGAATTTGAGAAGGGGGAGTAGACCCAAATTTGAGTGGAATTTTGTGGTCTAAAGACCTGGTGGGAGGTAGGGTTGTTAGGAATTTGAAAAATGTCATCAAATTCCAGCAATAATTTGGAGAGCATGGGGTGAGTGGTAATGGATTTGTCTAAAGGTTGAGGTATCTCTGATATGGCAAATAGTTGGCCTACAAAACATGCAGAGTGGTTTTTGAACCCAAATCCCTTGGATTCCATCATGTAAATGGTGCTTTCACTTGTAACACCATGTAGGGTAAGAGGTTTTCCTTGAATGGTAAGAGTGATTTGAGGATTTTGAAGGTTTATAATAATATCCCCAAATGGCTTCAACCAATCCCCATCCAATACCATGTCGTAGCCTCCTAATGGGAAGACCCTTACTAACCCTTCAAACACAACTCCTTGTATAGACTATTGTAAGTTTTGACAAATAGCTAGGTTAATCAATTGCTCCCTATTTGCAACCTTTACCACCATCTGTGGAGTTAGCTTGGTTGCCCATTTTGTGTCACCCAGGGATCCACAAAGGGTGCTCCTTGTATCCACTAAGATAGAGATTCCTTTCTTCTTGACATACCCCCTTAGTAAGATAGTATTGGCATAGAAGCTGCCTTGAATAGCATGGAGGGAGACCTCCATATCAGATTGGACCTCCTGAGTTAGATCTATGGTATCCTCTAGTTTCACTGTGTCTTCTTCTTCAATCTCACATTCGGGTACTATCATGAATTGTTGTTGATGCTTGCACAAAGGGCCTGCCTTATAAACTTCATCACATTAGTAGCAGAAACCTTGCTCTCTCCTGAGTTTCATATGTGCTGGTGTAAGTCTTCTTATGGGAGGAGTAGGTGAATTAATATGTGGTGAGGTGTTCCTGTTGGGGTGTGGGAAAACATTTCTTATAGCAGCATTTGCAGGTTGTGTAGCTAGAAGTGTACTGGATGTGAACATATGCTGTATTTGAGGCTTAAAGCCAGAAAATAAGGAAGAACTGATACTGGTCTTAGGCTGGAAAGTGTTGTACTGTCTATTCCTTGCTTGAGTGTAGATTTGGTTTAGTGAGTTTTCATGCATCCTAGCAAGAGTAATAGCCCGAGCTATACTAGTAGGCTTAAACGTCTGTACCAAAGCCTTAATTTCAGGCCTCGGTCCACTGAGAAAACTCAGGATGAAATAGTTGGTATCCAAGCTCCTATTGTGACTCATCATCAAAGACTTTAAGCTCCTCGAATTGATCATAATATACCTCCACCGTATCCTCTTGCTTTAGTTTATTGAAACCCCTGTGTAATTATCCATCACTGACTCTTCAAACCTTTCACATACATCGTGTACAAATTTTTTCCATTCGAGCATTTCATTGCATAGTTGGTAGTCAAGATACCATAGGCCAACTTTACCCAGTAAGTGTATGGAAGCTATTGAAATTTTATTCTCATCCCCAACTTGATAAAGTGAAAAAAAAACGTTCACACTTTTTAAGCCATGCAAGGGGGTTGGATCATCCAAATGTGGAAATTCAAGTTTCGGCATTCTAGAAAACATACCCGGGTTCTCCAAGGAATTTTGGAGAGGAGTACCTTGATTCAGTCCACTAGATCCATTGATCTGAGTTGATGGAGTAGAACTAGACTCAGCTGCCTCAGGTCTCCTCTGGTTTGCTTGCATCACCTGCATGATTTGATCTAGCCGAGCATCCAATCGATTCTCCTGAGCTTCTCTAGCCATAAGGAGTCTTTTCAATTCGGCCTTCATAATTTCCATCTGTTCGGTTGCTTCCATTTGTTTTTCTTAGTTTCTCTTAAGATCATCTCGACATCCTTTGCCCTTGTTTCCATAACTCTAATCGATTCTTTTATTCAGACCTTGCTCTAATACCAATTGTCATAGTCATGACTTGAAACAACTCAAATTAAGAAGATAAGAGAACAATTGAAACAATTTTATTACTCAAAACAGAGAAACAACACTTCTCCTGTTTCGTGAACAGAGACCTCAAACTTTCATACAAAAAATGCTTACTGTTCATTTTCTCTAATTCCCTATTTAACAAGAGTTTCTAACAGATTCTCAACAGAAATTCAAATATAGCAAATGGAATACTGACACGTGGTCATTCCTCTTCCTCTCAAACTACTTATACAAAATTACACATCTACCATTATAAAATTCAACCGTATTAACTGCTTTTCCCTCTCTTTTCAAACTTTACTTCCTTTTGCTTCTTCAACCGTGACAGGTTCAAAGGAGGATTTTTTGGTTCTTGATGTGGATTTCAATGATTTGTAATGACAAGATTATTTGTCTCTATTACCACCATCACCGCTCTCCCCTAATTGATCACAACCCCGCAACACCTTATTGAACGATCGGTTGGTCCCTCAACACAATCAAGCAATTGAACAATCCTTCATCTTCAGGTGCATTCTTCACTTTTTCATCAACTATTTCTTCTTATAGATTCATTATAGCTTCAACTTCAAAGTCTATGACAATGGAAGCATATAAACAGGTTAGGTCTTTATTACATATTTACATTTTTGTAAAACATGTCAAATTTCAGATTCTATTGAGTTGTTCTGAAGTTTGCTTTGTTTTTCTTGTATATCTTATCGATTTTATTAACTTCTGTGTGTTTGATTGTTAAAAAAAGGAAGAAAAAAAAAATGAAAAATGACTTTTAAGACCTACTTTTTCACAAAATAGACCATTTAGATATAATAGTTGATGTAATAACAAATTTGTACATACTTTTATACTTTTATGACCAACGAGGATTATTTTATCAATCCAAGTTAAACCATAAAGTTATAAGACATCTTTACCTTTTCTAAACAAATAGAAAACCTATTTTTATGACCAACAATGATTGTTTAATTAATTATTCTAATTATGACCAACCAATTGTTGGTTGGGTTATGCTTTATAAGGTGATAATTAATGACCTATTATTTTCACAATTACTCTCTAAAACATATCTAATGGAGCCAAAAGTATCACATTTTATTTATTTATTTATTTATTATTATCATCATCATCATTATTATTATTATTATTGCCCACTACAGCTTACTGCAATAATCAGTCATAATTTGTTTTTCTTAATAGCCTCCTCAACTTCAGTTGTCATTTGTTGATGACAGCTTTGATGTATCCCCAATGATAGATTGCTTAATTTCTTATCTATTTCGTAAATATTAATCTTTGTAAGAAATTAATTAACTTAAGTATTATTCATGTAGATTAAGTATCTTGATTTGTTAACAATTCAAGTTTTGGGGCTATTAAGGATTTAAGTTAAGAGGTAAACACTGCGATCTTTTATAGCTAAAATCATGCCGCAAAAAAATAATAATAAATAAAACAAGTTTGTGGTATTTCTAACTCAATTAGATGTGTTTTGAAATGCGTAAATTGACGAAAATCATCAACTTAAATAGCCTAACGCAAACAGATCCAACGGTTATTGAAGTCATGCAGTATACAACGTTGAATAACAAACTGATGAAATTTTAATTGAAAAAATTTGACAGTTTAAGTTTGAGGATATTAATGAGCAAGTTAAGTGGTAAAGACTATTATCTACTTAGAAATGAAATCATCCATTTTCCCTATGCACATAATAATAATAACTAAATTAATAAATAATAAAAACAAATTGATACTTCTATTATAATAATTAATTAAAGAGTCATTGTTGGTCATAAAAGTATAAAAATAGGTTTTCTATTTGTTTAGGAAGGATAAAAATGTCTTATAAATTTACGAGTTAACCTAAGAGTCATGTTGGTCATAAAAGTATAAAATATGAATAAATTAGCCACTACATCAACTACTAAAAACAACATTTTCTTCAAAATTTGATATTTAGGCCAGGATATTTTGATATTGAGGCTAGGATGCATTGCAAACATCTTATTTTCCATTTGCAAGATCATAATTCTTTAAAAAAAAACCCATTCTAATCCTTCCACAAACTTTTGGTGTAATTGCTACAAAAATTCAGCAATGAGCAAATTTTTCTTCCTAGTTGTGGTAACCAAAAAAGTAATTTTTTCTGGCAATGTTGTTCTATACCTCCCAAATTGGTTTGTTATATGAAACTTTACTTAATGTAGTGGTAGCCGATACTTGTTATGATTGACTTGAGATTCTTCTATGAATAATGGGATGGTAATTTGGAACTTGTACTCCACTTGGTACATTGTAAAATAATGCATTTCACAAATTGATGCAGATGCATTAGTTTGTAATGCATTACTTTATGAACGCTTGGTAGTAATTAAAGAAAATCAATGAAAATTAGACAAATGATTGTGAGTGGTGTTGATAATGGTAGTAGTTGTAATTATGATATGGCATGGTGGCGGTAATTGTGACTATGGTGATGGTGATTGTGAATGCAGACAGTGATGGTGATTGCCAATGTGGATAATGATGGTGGTAGTGGCGGTAATGGAGGCGGTGGTTAAAATGGTGGTTGTGGTGGCTATAGTGGTTGTGGCAGTGGTAGTGATAAAGGTGGTAGATGTAGTGATTATGCTATAGTAGTTGTGGTGGTAATAGTTGTTGTGATGGCGACAAAGGTTATGGTGGTACTAGTAAAGTTGGTAGTGGTTGTGATGGTTTTGTTATGGTGATGCAAGGGATTTTGTCCCGCAAAGTTTTGCAGAATTTTATAACTATGAGATTTAGAGGTCTGGAATTCAAATTTCAATAACTGTTTTCCGTAAAGCCAACCAAGCACCCAATTTATGTAACTGTCGTAAACTTTTGTATTGTGCATTCTTTTACCGTGTACCAAACAGAGCCTTAGTATAGATTTTCACATCTTTTTCTTCAAATATATCAAAGAAATCATTTAAGTAGCACTCACTTTGTTGCCTAACCTCTTTCAATGATGCATGATATGCATTACGTGCACCACATGCTGCTTGAAGATTAACAAATGCAGCTTGGCACTCTTTCAAAATTTGTACCACATCTTCCCAATTTTCTTAGTTTGTTGAATAATTTTTTTTACCCAACAAAGAACACCAAATGGATCCAACGAATACGACCATATGAAATGGCAATGAAGAAGCCAAAGATTGAACAACTCCGACTCCAAATGATACGATCTTGTGGTAGTAAGGTTGAATGCGGAAAACTCAAACCACTCAAAAACACATACATTTGTGCTGATAAAATACTCAAGGCCCTCATTTTCATTGATTTTAACTCTTTAAATAGAGTTTTTATATAGTTAACACTCATGCATGAACCCACTTACAATTAAATGCCATAAATTGTGGAACACCATAACAAAGTGGAACTAAACCCAAAGACCCATTTGCCCAATTACCTTTTTAACTCCTAGTTTATAGCCTAAGGGGGTGTGAATGTTATGTACATACCACATTGCTTCCAATATTGACCATGAATATGGATTTTGCTAAGTAGGGGGCGAGCTCCTCTGAAGTTTTGAAGTTGTTGGCCAAGTCCCTTGTTACAGTTTGTAGGAAGAAACTCACTTGATACTCTAGAGGTACGTTATACCCTTGCAGACCAGTAAGAGAAAACAGGAAAATACGATTTTAGTAGGTTGCTAGGCGACACAATGTTAATATCCATTCACGACACTTGTGATATTAGAGAGTAAGTTAATTGTTTTTGCGTAATAAGTCAATTTGTATTTTTCCATTACTCAATATTATTTTTAGCCTCTAACAGAGCAAAGGCTTGATAAAGTATCATTAACTGCAACAAGGGAGGGAATATGATGAGTCTTTCAGTATGTACGTGTCTGCCATGAAAATGGATTAAATATGTTGAAATTATATTTATAGAACTAGAAATATTTAAGAGTAAATAAGTTAGTTTTTTGAGTAAATAAATTGAAAATGGGTTTTTCTTAAGATTTTTTTTTCCATTTCATCATCGTAAAATCCAATATTTTTATTAGTTGACAAACTGTAAACACAAAAACTAAAAATGACTATAAAATGATGTTTCTAATCCATAGAATGAGTATAAAATGATGTTTATAATCTCTAGTAAAGTTGTTTTATGAGAGTGATTACTGTGAAAATGTTCGTAATTCATAACTTGAGAAATGAGATGATCCAAGATAAATGAAAATTTATCTGTCTATTTACTCTTTTCACTGTGATATTTGGTTGGGAAACATATGCATGAGTAAAATAAATAAAAATTATACAAATTCATGTTGTGGCAGTATCATTGTTTTCCTTAACAGATAGTCTGGTTTCGAAACCAGTTGCTAACTTTCTTCCATTCTTGTAATTTTCTTTTATTATTTACTAAACATGTTTCACCTTACTCAGTTTATTCTTTGTTTGCAATGTGTGCATATCAAACAATAATTTTTCGTTATGTAATCCCTTGAATTTCTACTAAATGTTGGGAGGGATGTCGTTTAATCTTTAGAAATAAATTAAATACATAAACAACCATATCGTATAATGCACAAATAAAGTATAAAAATAAATCAAATTGGATACAAATTTCCGAAACGAATACTGGTGGAGGTTTGGGTTTGGGACCTCTTGTGAGAAAGTCAAAGTAGAGTCACAATTGGCATGTTTTTTGCTATTCACGTTTGCAAATTGTTTGACGGGGTGGGTTTTCTGTTTCCCCCTTCGAGTATGGGACTTTTGGAAGACCAACATCCATCTAATCAATTTATTTATTTATTTAATTATAATAAGTTAGCTGATTACGGTGAAAGATCCTGAAGCCCTCACCACGATCAAGTATACCGAACAGCACAAAAGTGTATCTTCAATCTCATATTTGCATTGTCAATTTTGAACCTTCTAAACTATTGCATTTTATATTTAAACTCAATTCCTTTAAAAAATCATTAACTACGGTCAAAGCTTTAATATAATTTACTTAAACTCTTCTAATTTATTTATAAATTATAAAAAGGCCCTTACATCTAACTTTTTTTTATTTTCCCCTTTAAACATTCATTAATTACATTCAATGCTATAACATAATTTATTTAAAGCCCCCCAATTTATCCATAAATTATTAAAAAAAAACCTCATATCTTATGCGAGATCTCCTCCCTCCATCACGCCCTCGATAGCAGGGACAGTTGAGAGGGAACACTCGCTATAAGAGATGATGAAATGACGAAGAAATGTATGCATACACATTACAATTTACATATAATTTTCATTCTTCAATATCTGACTTAAACATTGAAGTGCCTTCGACCACCACAACTGTGATTCTTGGCTTAATTGATGCTCATTTTGTAGGTTCGATATCATTGGGATTAACGAGGACAGATCTAAACACGTCAGTTTGGCGTCGTCCATGGGTAAGTTGACGATAAGTTTTCCCTGAAACAAATATACAAAGTTTTTTTTAGCTAAGTAAAGCATCGAGAAATGGTCACCAGCACCAGATCTTGAGCATTCAATGATGTCGCCGAACCAAACGAAGTTTTGGCTGGTGAAGCCTAGCATCAAGGCTGAATCGCTTCGATCGAGGAGACTAAACAACCACACGGTCCAGCTGCGAAGGTGACCATGGCTACCCCCAGCATGTGTCAAAACTAAAAGGAGATCCTTCAAAGCGTGACAAGAGTAAGCATTGATCTTATCACAAAGAGATAGGTCATGACACCAAAGACTAAAGGAGCCTCAGAGATGAGATCTAGTATTGGATCTAGAGAGGATGAATGAAAGAGTTCATCGACCTCAGAGACATGCATTCTCAAGGCGAAGGAACAACACAAGAAGTGAAAGACATGACTCCCGACATGGTAAGTGTCTTTCATGAGACAAACGATGATAGATAACACTTGAATCGTTCACTGAAGAAATCAGTACGAAAATTGCAAGTTAGATCGCACTACCGATGTCAATTGTAAAATAGGTACAGGAGGGAAGAAAAGCCTCGAGCTTAATGTTCACGAAACGGGACATGAATGGTGTCCGCTTTCCACACAACGATGCCCTAGTAATCTCAGTAGTGATAATGAACTGAGAAGTGAAAAGATTATCGGCGGACACATGCAGCTCTGTCAACGTACTGTTCCTAGACACATTCATGAAAATGCAATTGACAGAAGGAGAATTGACACCTTCAAATCAAGCCATGTTTGGCTTCAATGGAAAATGCTGCTATTCGGTGGGTAAATTCACACTGCCAGTGGTTGTAGGGTAGCCAGACCTACAAAGGATCCTGTTGATGGAGTTCTCAGTCATAAACGCCAACTCCGTATACAACGTGATCTTAGGTCGACCTTGGTTACACCATATGGAAGTAGTCGTCTCCACCTAGCGTCAGTGCCTCAAGTACTCCTTTGACCGCGAGGTAGGGACAATCAGAGGAGTCATACTACTACTATGGAAAGTCACTATGCCTCAACCAGGCAACCGGATAGCGGAGCATAGACATCCAAACAAAGGGTCTGAATGAGGAAACCCCGAATCTAAATATAGGGGACTCACCTCAACCTTCGGACCTCGAACCTCGAACCTTTCTAGCTCGAGGGGAAGGCTGAATGTTGGGCAACCGAAAGAAAAAGCTATCCAAAAATATACCTAGATAACCCAGCTAACACAAAAGCAATCCAGATAGGCCTTAATCTCAACATAGCTGGCAGATCAGCTAGCCGTGCTCTTGAAACAAAACCATGACATCTCCACCTGGACAATGAATAACATGGTTGGGATTGACCCCACATTAATCCTGCACCGACTGGCAGTCAATCCTGAGTTGAAGCCAGTCCGACAGAAAGAAGGCCAGTGGTGGCCGAGCGCAACTAGACCATAAGTGAATAAGTGCAAAGACTTCTAAACGCCGACTATTGCTCAGTCCTAGTGAGAAAAAAACAGAAAAGAAAGTGGAGGGTCTGCGTGGATTCGTGGACTGCATGGACCTTAAGAAAGCCTACCCAAAAGGCAACCTTTTCATTGCTCCGAATAAACTAGATTGTTGATGCGACATCCAGACATAGCCTACTCAGCTCCACGAAATCGTATTCTAGCTACAATTAGATCCCTATGCACCACCAGACCAAGATACAACCTCATTCATAATGGACAAGGGCACACACTGCTATCGGGTAATTCCATTCAGACTGAAGAATATCGAATGTTCAAAAGACAAATAAAAAAAACCATGGAAGTTTACATCGATGACATGCTGGTAAAAATCTTCCATAGTCCAGACCAACCGGCAGACCTCCAAGGAGCGTTCTTTCAACTTAGAAAGTACCAAATGAGGTTCAACCCATAGAAAGGCACTTTTCGGGTGCAATCAAGAAAATTCCAGGATGACATAGTTAACAATAGGGAGAAATAGGCTGATTCAAAGCAAATTTAGGCTATTCTTTACATGAGACCACCAACAAGCATTAAAGAATTTCAGAGCCTGACTGAGAGGGTGGCAACCCTAAACAGGTTCATCTCCAAACCATCATACATATGCCTCCATTTATTTAAAATCATAAAGTGAAACAAAGAATTCCAATGGAAGGAACGGTGTGAACATGCATTCCAAGATCTGAAGGCGTATGTGAGAAGTACGAAGCTACTATCAAAACAATAAACTTACTCCAGGTGAGACGCACTACTTATACCATTCAGTCTTAGAACATGCTGTCAACTCAGCTCTTGTTCGGGAAGAGAAAGGAAAACAAAAGCTTGTCTATTACATCAGCAAAATGTTCAATGGGGTGGAGGCTAACTACCCTAATTTGGAAAAATCGACCTTAGTGTTAGTAAATTCCTCTAGGAAACTATCGCATTGCTTCCAAGGTCACTCGATAATAGTCTCGTCCGAGTACCCACTCCGGTCAGTATTGCACAAGCCAGAGCTATCATGGGGAATGGTCAAATGATCAGTGGAGCTGGGACATATTGACATCCACTACGCTCCGAGAACAACCCTCAAGGCACAAACACTAGTAGACTTCATTGCTGAGTTCACTGGGATATGAGAACCAGGACTGAAAGACCAGGAAGGAGATGAGAACGCCAAGCCACCCCTACAGGGATGGATCTTGCAATGCGATGGGTCATCTAACGTGAAGGGTTGAGGAACGGGGATCGTCCTTTACACCCCTGAAGGGGTCACCGTTAGAAAGACTATCAAATTAACTCCCGCGCTTCAAACAACAAAGCAGAGTACGAACCCCTCCTAGCAGGGCTAAAGCTAACCAAGGGAATCAAAATAGAAGAAATCACAGTGTTTAATGACTCTCAATTAGTGGGCAATCAGGTGAACAATGAATTTGATGTTAAAGAACCCCGAATAATGGCCTACTGCAGGAAAACAATCAACGCCAAAGGATAGTTCAAGAGAATACTACTTTATTGCTGCTACAGTATAGATAACGAGGAAGCCGACAACCTGGCCTAAAAGGCCTCGTCTGCACAGAATGACTTCGACACACTCACATAGTTTGAAAATAAGTCGGTTCTAGAAGAAGAAGGCCTCTATGAAACCCTTTCCACAAGTATGAAGAACAACAGGATGAGCCCTCTGATCAACTACATAAAAAATAGAGTCCTCCTAACAGATAAGCTTGAGGCCCGCAAGCTGAAAAACAGAGCGGTAAGATCTATTCAATGACACGTAGCACAGGAGATCAACAATTGGCCCTCTGTCAGATGCAAACTAGATCCTCCTTGAAATCCATAAAGGAATATGTGGGAACCACCCCGGAGGAAGGATACCAGCTCTTAAAGCTCTCACGCTAGGGTACTATTGCTCGAAAAGGCAGCAAGTTGCCAAAGACTTGGTCAACAAGTGCAATAAGTTTCAATGGTACGCCCCGTACACACATATGCATGCATAGAACCTGGTTCCAATGACTAACTCGCGCCCCTGCGCTCAATGAGGATGGACATTGTGGGCCCATTCCCCATCTCCAAAAGTAGGAAGTTCCTCCTTGTGGCGATCGATTACTTCACCAAATGGGTAGAAATAGAGCCCCTATTTAAGATAGGAGAGAATAAGATCAAGAACTTTCTTTAGAAGTCCATCGTCCGCAGGTTCAAAATACCAAAAATCCTGGTCAGCGACAACATGACTCAGTTCGAGGGTCGGAAAGTCAAGCAACTTTGCACTCAACTAAAGCATACTTCAGGTCCATTAGGTCGGAGGCTCAGAAGTTCACTTAGAGGCGCTTAAGTCCAACTTGGCGGGGGTAATGTTTGTGAGGGATCAATTCGATAACAAATTGAACCATGTCCGTTGTGACTTGCAACTTGCCCGTGATACTGTGGTTGGAGTGCAGCCGAGCAACAGGCTCTGCATGCTAAGGGATCAAGAAGGAGTCCAAATGGACTATACGATGGCAGCAATTGGAGGCCGACATTGAGTTCAATGCCAAGAGCGCACAGACTATTGAAGAACAATTCCTTCTGGCACAGAGTGGGTTGAATATTGCCAATGATAAGCTGTGTGCTGAGCAATTCAAGACTGAGATGCTATCGGGCGAGCTGGAGCTACTGCAACAGAAGTTTGCTGAGTCTAGAGAGCACGAGAAAAAGCTTCTCAAGGCCCAAGGTACTCTTCAACTCAGCAGAGTCGTGCATGAAAGGCTAGAGCTGTTGCACCTGATGAAAGAAGAGCATCCTGACTGGGATCTCTCTTTTTATTAAGAGACTACATATGCAGAATTTGGAAGGACCTCCGATTCATCTGAAGAAGAAGGCACCCCTGATGAGGGGGATTGAAAGGTAGTACCCGCGAATGTGTCTCATGTTTCTTCCCCTGCTAAGTCTAGTTTTGTTGTGTCCGACTCTCCTTCTGATGAGGGGTAAATCTTGTATTTTATTTCCAGTTTGCAAATGAATAGTACTTCGCACTTATTTGTTTGACTTTGCTTTTTCTGCTAATTTTTACATGCTCTGTCTTATTTCGACATTAATTGTCAGACGAGAAGCTCTGTTAGGCTAGGAAGCTTTATGACTGATTCATTGTTGAAAGCTCTGACTTCTTGTGCTGCAACAGTTTGTGCAATTCTGGTCAGGCTCCTTTTTGGAGATCGGGGAGTGTAATACATTCTGTCTGGCAGCTTGGCTGTATGTTGGACAAGCAGTTGTTGTTGCTGTTACAAGCAGTTGTTGTTGCTTGGCTGTATGGTGGTCCCTAGCAAGCCATCTTGATCAGGCGTCGAGGGCACTGACTAGACTCCCACTTTCCAAGCAATCTTGATCCGTTCGTGGCGGACTAGGAATTGGAGCGAGCCAGTAGTTATCATTGTCTGCCTTTCTAACTAAACTTTTGGTGGGGGTTCAATGATCATTTTCTGTAGTTGGCCAATGATCCCTAGCAAGCCATCTTCACCAAGCTACATGAGTACTGACTAAGCTCTCACTTTCTAGGCTATTGGAATTCGCGTGCAGTGAACTAGGTTTTGAGCAGACCAAAACAATCATTCTCGGCGGCGAATGACTAAGCTTTGGTTGGGGTTCGTGATCACTATCTGTGTACAAGTAGTGACTCCTAGCAAGCCATCTTAATCAGGGGTCGAGAGCGCTGACTAGACTCCCACTTTCTAGGCCGTTGGAATCCGATATTTGTTGACTAGGCTTCGAGCATACCAGAATCCATCGTCGCCGATTGTAATAGACTAAGCTTTGGTTGAGCTTGGCCTCTATTGCCCATGTTTGGACAATGATCCCTGGTGAGCCGTCTTGATAAGGCATCAGAGCGCTGACTAAGTTGCCACTTTCTAATCAGTTGGCACCCGTTTAATTTAACTTGGCATTTAGCGTACCAGAAGCTATTGTCATAGGTCAAAATAAACTAAGCTTTGGTTAGGTTCGGTGACATTATCTATAGTTGGACAACGACCCCTGGCATGCCATTGCGGTCAGGTATTACAAACACTGACTAAGCTCCCGCTTTCTAACCCATCATCGTTCGCTTTTGGCGGGCTAGGTGTTAGGGCAGACCAGAAGCTGTTGTAATCAGTCAGAGCTGACTAAGCTTTGGTCAGAATAAGATTTTGGGCATGTAAGTCTGATTTGGTTGTCCTGACTTACTTAGCTCGCATGTAAGATTCTAGGCGAGTAGTCTGACTTGGGTGTCCTTATTTACTAAGCTCGTCTGGCGGTCCGATTCCAGTGTAAGTTAGATCGATTGATCAGACGAATAATAGGTTGACCGGTTATAATGAACAACAACTAAATAATAGTGGAGTTGATGCCTTAGATTTTGTGATAACACTTTGTAGGCGCGCTCCTTATCCTGTAGGCGCTTAGGACCTTTGTTGTTTGTTCCTTTGCATGTGCTGGGCCATATCTGGCAGGGCATAAGCTTGAGTCCATTAGTTGAAGGGCCCAATTAGAAAAAATCTTTGTGGATCAACGTGCTAGTGATACGACGCATTCTATGAGATGGTTCAGTATCGATTACTCCCCAGTTAATGGGGCTACTTGCAGGGTCATTAATTCAAAAGATGTGGACTTGTGCTGTTGCAATTGGAGTCGTCATTTTTCCGATTTCCCGTACGACATTTAATGCTGAAGTAATTGATTTTTGACGCCTTTTCATGAACCATTTCGCCTATATATGGGCTGGCTATTCAACGTTCAAGCATTGCAGTGAGAATAACAAAGCTTGTTAATCAAATGCATCTTACCAGAGAGTTAGCTTTGGATTTTCCAAAGGCTGAAGGAAGATCTCCCTCACTGGTCTCTTCGAATGTTCTGACATTTGCACTGATGAGTCTTGATAAGACTTGCTATTATGCGCTACCGCCTGATATGGGTGGGCATCTGATTGATCCTATGAGATCTTGTAATATCTTCTTAGATTTCGTAGAATAAGTATAGACTATTCCTCCGGGGATAGGTCTGTCTTCCATTTTCTATGGCTCTCGAGCAGTGTTCTAAAAATCAACCTAGGTGAGAGAAGGTAGAAAACCGCCCAGATTAATGGCTGGGCGGTTCTAGGCGAGGTCTAGGCGGGCTGAGCGATTTTTTTTTAATAAGGCTAATTGTGTTCTTATTTTATTTTTCTTTCTTCTTTTTTAGAAATAAACTATTTAATTATTTTTTATTCAGTATATGTCTAAATGTAGCAAATGATGATTACTTAATGGAATTCTCAAAGGATCTGCCAGTACCTATTTTACTAATATAGATTTTATCAAACATAACTGAGGTTATTCATGCAATTTGAAGAAAAATAAAAGAGTAGGTTTGGATATTTGTCTACAAATTCAATTTTATATAAAGTACCCATCATGACCAACTTCAGTCATTTGAGTTATAATAATTTTGTTCATGATTGTTAATTTTTTATGTTTTTAAAATTTGCATATGTATCTTGGCATTAAATTGGATGTAATTGATAAGGTATTGTGCTTAACTTTTGTAAATTATTAAAGTTATAATACAAAACCTAAGACCAGGTGCCGCCTAGGCCTCTGGGCTCTAGGCACCTGCTCGCCGCCCGCCCAGCTCCTAGCGCTTTTTAGAACACTGTTCTCGAGTTCACATTCGCCACTATTGTTGGATGATAATACCAGCAACTAGTTTGTGGTGTTCATTCGTTTTGGGTTTCATGCGTGATGCCCCAACCGGAGGGCAGGTTGGCGTAGCAGCGTACTGATGAATGCAACGTTATTTCTAGTGACGTTAGCTCAGCCTCATTTTAGACACTTCTGTCTTGAGGGTCATTTTCCTCTTGCCTCATTCTGTTCCAGTTTCGTCCCTTTTCATAGGGTTGTCTGGCAGGTTGAAGACGTCTGCGTTTCGTTTCGAGGCTCATGTGGCCACCTTTGAATCATCCCCGCAAAGTGATTTGATGGAGCAACGAATTGAGTGCGTTCCTTTGCTTTCAGCTATGGACGCTTTACTTTAACCACTTTATCTTTTGGAAGCAGATTTATAGATCGGAGTCTCTACCCTTGTTTCAGCGGATAGATACTTGCATCGGAATTAGATACTTGTAGTGTATAAACTGATGCACTTGTTGGTCGGAAAGCTTTGTAATAACTCTCATTGCAATCAATAAAATCTATTTTATTTCTGGAATGTGTCTTGTACGAACAACTATTCTAAACTGAAATGAAAAACAGGAAACAAGAAACGAAATCAAAGCAACAAACAATTTAGCTCCAAGTGGAGACTGAGCTAATCCGACCCTAAAGAAGGCGCAAATGGTCATGGCTTGGATTGTGTGTCTTTCTAGCAATATAAAAAAAATTAATGAAGTTACTGAATAGTGGACTTCGTGCTGGCGGGCTAGTCCTTACTGATTAACAACTCTCGGAGTTGGTGCCCGCTTTGTTGAAGTATCGTTACTTAGCTCTTCATTAGTCTGGATTGCATTGCTAGATTTGTCTCTTGGATCACCATATAGCTGCATTTTGGTTATCTGGGCTCTTCCGCCTTTATAGAGTGATTCTCTTTTTTTGTCTAGGCCCGATGCCTGACATATTGGTTCTGCGAGCCCGAGCTGTAACTGACAACAATTCAACTACTTGAGGGTTGCATAATGGCAACCTCTTATTGTTGGTTGATCTCTTTGGATAGTCCCTTGGGCATGGTTGGTTGTATATTTTATGCATTGGTGCAGGGTGGATACCATTGCTTCCACATGATGAAGCCACGACCTTCCTAGAATAATGTTGTAGGTGAATGGGGCGTCATCTACCATGAGCTCTTGGACAAGGTACTTTCGTGATTGTGGCTCTCCTACCACCACCATTAGATTGATCTTCCCGATGGGGAAGCACTTCTCTCCTTTGACTCAAATCATAGGATGGGTGGCGGGTGTTAGGTCTTTCTCCTGTAGCTGCATGCTGCGGAATGCACTGAGGAACATGACATTTAGTGAGCTTCGAGTGTCCACCAAGTCTTTTTTTACCTCCCACTTAGCGAAAAGGACGGAGATGACCAGGGCATCATTGTGAGAAGAATGTACTCCCTGGAAATCCCTCTCTGTAAACGTCAGTGATGGGATCGAGCTGTGAACTCGTGCATGCTGCACTTGTTGGTCCTCATATTGAGATGGTGTTCACATCTCGGTTAGCGAGCTATTGCAAGACCTGTTTGATTGTTTTCCTTTGGGACTGACCCCGTGGAGGACAAAATGACGCCAGGAGCTTCCTTTTCAATCTCCTTGACAGCGTCCATTCTTTTCTTTGCTTCTTGTCCAAGCCTATGAACTCTTTTAATTTGCATTCCTGATCTAGTGCTCGACTTCTCTTTTAAGGTTTCTGCAATCCTTAGTATCATGTCCACCTTCCTTGTGGTAGGCGTAGTATTTGATGTTGTCACACCGAATAAGGTTTCCTCGCTACTTAGGTGGCCACTTCAGCTCTTCCCAATCCTTGATGGAATCTAGGATGTTGGATAGACTGGTATTGAAAGGGGTGATAGACCTGGACCCGACGTAATTCGAGGCCTTGTCCTGCTGTCTGTGCACTTCCTCTTGTTACTGTCATCGTCCTCTTTCTTCTTCCCTTCTTTCCTGTCCTTTAGAATATAATGTTTCTTCTTTAACTCCACCTCTCTCTTGGCAGCCAACATTTCGTCCGAAGTGATGTATCTTTGGGCATGTCTGAGAAAGTCTATCACATTGGTTAAGGTCCATGGTAAAAAAGTCATAGAGCTTGCCTCTTCTCAGACCCGAAGTGAAAGTCATGACAGCGGTGTCATCACTATAGCCATCGATGAGGGTCAACTTATCATTAAAACAAGTGACGTACTTCCTCAATGTCTCGTTCTGTTTTTGCTTTAGGATTAGCAGATAATGCGGGTCCCTCTTGAGTTGTTAGCTGCCCACGAAGTGTGTAAGGAAAGCCAATGCCAACGTCTGAAATTGATTTCGAAGGAAGGTTGTGGTACCACGTCATTGCTGACATCTTCAGGCTTGCGCGGAATGCTCGACACATTATTGCATCAGACCCTTCTTTGAACGCCATAACGTGTTGGAAGTGGCGCAAGTGATCGGATGGGTCGCTTGTCCCGTCGTAAAACTCCAACTCCGGTGGGGTGTATTTCTTTGGTAGTGGTTCATCCATGATATGATCAAAGAAATGAGGGACTGTGAGACTAATCAACACTCTGGGTTTGTGGCCCCGTTACGGATAAGGTTGTGGGAGACGTGCCTATCGGCTCTGGATTTTAGGTCTCCACTAGTCACGCCTCCGTCTCTTGTCCATTGCGAAGTTGTTGGGGCAACACGACTCTCCTAAATATGCTCTCTGCAACTTTCTAGAGACCAAGCCCTTCACTACTCACGGTCTCCCTCTGCAGATGGAGGATTCCGCTGTTTGAGAGCCTCCAACATTTTTGTGATTTGTTGCATCTGTGTTGAAAGTAGGTCCACCCTTGGGTCTAATGCGATTGCCACCAGTGCGGGGGTCTGAGGAGGTTCCTCCCATGGCAGTGGTGGAATGGACGGCGCTTTGTCGGTTTGAGTATTCAAAGGCTCAACAACATCTCCATTGTTGCGAGACCTTGTTGTCACCATCTCGCTGATTTTTTGGAAAATGTGGTACTATTGATTTTTCTGAGGAACTCTGTTGTTCCCCACGGACGGTGCCAAACTGATGTAGTCGATTCATGCTCTCCTTCCTTGCCGTTTACCTAGATTTGCACATGTAGCAAACGTGAGTCAAGGCCCACCTTGTGGTGGCAGATGACACTCTGATGCATAAGTTAGATAAGGCTTAGGAGAAACTTAAAATTGTAAACTAGGATTATGTAGTGTACCTCTAGTTCATCGACCTTATCTCCTTTTTATAGTGTAGGAGTCCTGGTTTGGCTAGGGCTTTGGTGGCGTAGTTTAGGAAAATAGATCTTGCTGTGGAGACCCTTTCCTAATTAGGAGCTGTCCAGGTGTGGTAGTTTCCCTACACGACTCGTGCGCCTAGATTTGCGGTAGAGGTTTCCCTTTCTGAGTGTTGTCCATGCAAGGAAATTTCCTTGCCCGACTTGTACTCTAATATATGTTTCCTAGTCAGATCCAATGTGTTGTTGGCTTGCCTGTCTTGGGTAGATCTCTCAGATACTTGCCTTAGAGGTCTTACGAGTATTGGGCTTGATCGCGTGACGCCTGGGCTTACTGGCTTATTGCAACTCGGATCTGACTGTATGGATCTTGCCAATAATAGGCTTAGTGTGTTTGGGCCTCGTTGGATTGAGCATGCAATCGGGCCTGCTATGTTTTGTCGACGAGATTTTCATAACACGTGTACGGTGCTGATCAGAGGACGGTTTTATGTATCATCAATTTATTATTAAATGTTGTATCGTGTCCATACCCATATCCACAATTTTGGAAATCTTCCATATCCTCGTACCGATTACTTACCCGACTAGTACATATCTGTGTGGGTGCAACTCAAGTGGTGGTGAATTTATTTTGTTTAATTAGAAGATGGAAACATGGTTTCCAAATTTGCATGAGTGAAGTCTTCGTTTCTACTTCGACTGGAGTCTTTGCTTCTACTTCAAGTAATTGCTAGTTTGGTGCACCCATGGAGGCTTATAAATTTGACTTCTTCCGAGATTTTTACTGCAATCCAAAAATTGATTTAAAGCATCTGAAAATTACAAATTTGTTTCTCATTTGGAGCTCTCTTTATCTTGTTGTGTTCTTTGGTTTAGATTTTGGCTTTTGGGTTTCTTTCTAGAAATTGATTTGTGAGAGAGATTGTTTGTGAGAGTTGAAGTTGTAACTTCTATAAAAGCAATAAGATTTGGAATTTGTTATGGTGGATATAAGAAATTTTGTCGAACCACGTTAAATTAGTACTGTTTGGTACATATTTGTTTATTTAGTTCTTCTACTTTGCATTGATTGATTCGTTTGTGCAATTGTTACTCTCTTCATTGATTGTCAATTTGTGTTTTTCATTCATCCTCAATAGGGGAGTGCATCCCATCCTGCAATCCCAGTCCTGTCCCGATTTTTTCCGAGTTCTTCTGGGTGTTAATCAAATTCATCCCGATCTCGTCTCATCCCAATCTAGAGTGGGATAGGATCGGAATGAAGATTTTCAATCCCTCCCATCTCGGTCTCGTCCCGAACTTATTTATTTACTATAAATTTTAATATTTTAATTTTAGAACAGAAACAGAAGTCATTTGCTATAAAGTTTGGAATTATTATTCCAACCAAAAAATAATAATAAGAATACCCTTTATTTAGATATGCTTTATTGAGGTGTGGACATTTATATTTATGGAAGAAATATCATAACACTTCTCATCATATCCAAATGAAAGGTATGATTTGCTCCACTTTTAGTTTTATTTGCCAAAAGTAAGGAAGTAGTGGCATCTACTACCAAACTGTTATGTCCTTGTGATGAAAAAAGAATTATTATTTTTAATTTGTGTATTCGATAATAAAATGAATTTGTATTCTTAATTTGGATATTTAGTCGCCTTAGAATAAAAAGTCATACTCTAATTTTTTGATATAAAGTCTTAACAATTTTTTTATTGTCTTTAAACCATGTTCATCCCGTCCCGTCCCTAACCCGTTTGGGATGGGATGAGGTCGGGATGAGATCTATCCCATTTTGAAGATAAAGCAACAGGATGGGATAAGGATGAAGTGTATCTCATCCAGTGCCCACCCCAAATCCACAATTTGTGTCACTACAAAAAAAAAAGCCCTTTAATAGCGGTTCAAAAACGCTATGGTAGGATACCATAGCGTTTTAGTAACCGCTATGTCTGCCGACGCTATAATAGACCCTGGGTCTATTATAGCGGTTTTAAACCGCTATAGAAAGTTTGGCTTTTATAGCGTTTTAAAAACGCTATTGTAGATCCTTAAAACCGCTATAGTAAAGTCTACCATAGCGTTTTAAAAACGCTATGGTAAGTATACATAGCAAAAATTTTTTTTTTTTTGTTTTTTTTGCTATCAACTGTTAATTATTTTCAACTCAAAAGTATAAACATTCGCATTATAGAATCCAAATAGGATCACTAACAACAAAATTATAATTTTTTTGCTATCAACTCAAAATTATAAACATTCGAATCATCATATATTGTACTATTGGTGGACATTGACATTATAGAATCCAAATAGGATCACTAAGAACAAAAACAGTTGTTTGCTTGCAGCACTTGTAACCCCAAATAGTATAAACATTGACATTATAGAATCCAACAGTTTTTTTTTGATGCTGCTGCTGATGCCGCTAATGCTGCTGATGCTGCTGCTGCGTTGCTGATGCTGCTGCTGCCTTGATGCTGCTGCGCTGAGTTGCTGCTGCTGCTGATGCTGCTGCTACGCTGAATTGCTACTGCTGCTGCTGCTACGCTGAACTGTCGCAGCGTTGGTTGGAGGTACGCTCGGGTCGCAGAAACGCGCGTGTGCTGCGTGCTCTATGGAAATGTACTCCAAGCAACCAAGCAACAGTGGCCTTAGCCTTGCATTCACCAGTGGTTACAAAGAAATGATCATATAAATTTGTGAGCTCAACCACAATATTTTCCTTTGCAGCTTTTCGTAACATTGCCAAATACCTGATAGAGAAAGCGATTCTAACTGACTTGCATTTTTAACATTGTTCCTGGTGTGGACATTGTTTGGAGCAGGTTTAGGCTGTGAAAACATACATAATAATAGTTTAGAAGGTTTCTATACATAATAAAGTACAGATAATTAACAAGGTTCCTGGTGACTATACCCTGTGGCCCCGACCCATTATGCCACCTATTTCTTAAAGACTGTTGATTAACAGGCATGCTCTTCATGAGGTGTCAACAAAACCAATTGAAACACTTTTGTATCCATATGACATTTCATTCATGTTTGACAGACTCACAGTCTTCACTACACCTATAGAGGTTTTGAAATACAGAAATCACATCCCAAGAAATCAAGTGTCATTTCATAAAATACCAATTTATATTAACGGTCCTTCATCATTAATTCAAAGACCACATTATGGGGTTTAACACGACAAATATTCAATAGATGTGATTTTAATGGGAAAGATATCACCTCTCCCAAAACACCAATGCATTTGAAACCTCCATGTCAATGTGACGGAGTGCTACAACCTCAGCTACTGCTACAACCTGGTTTTGGTCTGTGGTCAGCAAGGAGAAATCATCGTTACAAGAGTCCTCAACTTGAATGTGAAGAGTGCTACTTTCATCAGATATCTCATCCAAGGGATCAGAAGAGTGATTTTCTAGGGAGTCCCCTCCATCTAACACAGAAGATGTTTCAACTGGTTTTGATGCTACTTCCACTTTTTGTTTTTTTTTTTTCCAGTTTGGACTCTAACCTATTAACATGTCTAAATGCAACAACAATTCACAAACTATCAATGTATAGACTATTTAGCTAATAAACATTCCAATCTAAAACGAATCCAATCAAAATTCGTACATAATTCGCATTAGCATGCAGAAATGTGTATATAACTAAATATATATTTTCGATAAAGCATTCAGAAACAACATGGTGAATGTTTCTACTTTATCTATGTGTATCCTTGTCCTTGTAAGTTTCAAATGAATGTTTCGACCATTTTATCACAGTGCCGTAGATATGAAATATTTCCACACTATTAAATAATTCAAAGAGATGGAACATCTCTAAAACAGAAATTGTCATCTACAAAATACAAATCTTTACTCACCTTACGAACAACTTTTGCTGTAGCAGCTACACCTTTATCAATGAAATATCCCAAGAAAGTTGGGTCAGCAACACGAACCTGTTTCGCCAATCAATAAATAGATTAAGATGAATAACAATTCCTGAAAATGCATGCTAATGGCACCAAGTAATGAAGGATAAGGTCTTACCAATGCATTATCTACTCCATAACAATCCACGTATCTCATACCTCTCACAGCCATATGTTCTAACAAGTTTGAAGTTTTTAGAGCTGAAACATTTACAATTTTGCACAAACGTTATAAATGAGAAAGGAGCAAACAATCCCAACTTGAAGTTGAAACACTGAAATCAGTACTTACCAGAATATACTCCACCATTTCCATTAGGAGCCTTTGCAACAATGCAGTCACAAAATCAGCGAACTCTGAAATTTTGATTGTCATCACGTTTTCTCTAAATTTCATAGGGAAAATGATTGAATGAAACATGACTACTCAGTTTGGAGTGCCATGTCTGTGTCAAACACCCCGAGACAATACGATAACCCCTCGATGTGTAGGGACGACATCTTAAGTGTGATGACACCCTGACTCCAGAGGAGTGGAGGAGTAACATTCACACCTACTTAAGAAATGTCCAGCACAGATCAGCCTAGTAATGTTACCTTTACACGATCAGAATCAGACAACATCTTTGACATAACATCTTTGCCTAGAAGCTGAGTAACAAATTCAGTTACAGGGAGAGGCTCAATAAATGCTGCCGAAGACATGTCTGTAAGAGATAAATAAGATTGAAATCAGAAGGAGAAACACCAATTATGAAACAATGAAAAGAATAACTAATTCCTCATATCAGTTACATAGGCTGACTTGCTGTCACATACCAATATTTAGTGATAAGCCCATCTGTGTAGGTCTTATACTCTGGTAGAAACCACATCAGGACTCCAAACCCTCTCCAAGCCAATGAGGCTTTCGTATATCAGGTGAAAAAATGATCTCCCAACAGAACATTACCTTAAATATGCAAAGGTTTTAGTAAGAATTAGAGCTCAACTAGGCAATATGTATTATATTTTCTACAATTAGATTCAAGAAGATATGCTTCCTAGAACTTGTGTACCTTCTGTTGGAGAGTTCCCTTAACACAATGTCAAGAATCTGAAGGGCTTCTTGTGGAGCATCCGCACATTTCCCAGCTAGGAATTGGCCTAAATGATGCATGTTCGCACAAGTGAAATAACTTGATTGCTACTTTGTATTCCCTTTCTCTTATGAGAAAATCAGTAACAATTGAGTATTTACTCCATTAAACCAGAAAACAACCCATCAAGGACACCATAATTTATTCTAAAACGTCACTTTCATCAGATTTTTTGCCTCCTCTACCCCTTCTCCTCCCTCTCTTCTTTGCTGGAGGTGAATTGCTGTGAGAGGTTTTGGGATTCCGGGGTTCTTGAGATGGTGGTCCTTTGCAATTTTGAGAAGTTTTTTGGGGTTTTTGGAATTGATTCATGCAGGTTTGCACTTGTGGTTTGATCACAAGGTGCTCCTCTGAGCTCTCCTTCATCTGCCTTATGGGCATGGTGACTCAAATTTGTGTCCCAAGCCAAAGAGAAAAACTTTGCCTTCACCAACTTCACAAGTGTGTATCTCTTTTACTCTTCCCTTATCTTGTCTTACTTGGAAGCACATTGAGGTTCTAAACTATTTGTACTGCAAAATCTAAAGAAGCAGATAATGACGAGGAATCTCTCCCATCATTCCAAAATCAAAATATGCAAGGGAACCATCATCTATAGCAACTAGGTTCCCTGGGTGTGGGTCAGCATGGAAAAACCCCACCTCTAGTAATTGTCTGAGAGAGCAATAAAGTCCCTGCAAAATCAAATTAAAAATTATTGAACTTGCAGCATTGTACAAGCTTTTGCAAGAAAATTTATTTTATGTTCTTCGCCCCTATAAAAATGATGCAAGCCAATGCAACCATAACAGTAGTGAAAAATAAAACATTCGGCCTTTTTAATCTGAATTTGTTACTTTTTCCCGCAAACAACTGCTTAGCGCAAATGATGTAGCACCCCTTCTCATTGTAGGAGGTTGCTGAATCAATGCTTGAATACATGATAACCAAGGGAAACTACCTGGTTATACTATAGCTTTTAAGAGAAAACCACAAACCAAATAGAAGGGCAATGGGAGTTACTTGTATAGGAACCATAGAGAGAAGCGAAGCGCTCGGCATTATGTCCCTCAAGTAAGTAATCTATTTCTTCAAACATGTGCCTGACCTGCACATCCCTGCATGATGCCCCAAGGTAACATGCCACCGACAAATAACCCTTTTTTTTAATATCAAATATTCCCCACTAGGAAATACGTTGCAACAGAGAAAGGAACAATTATCAAACCAGCGAATATGAATTTCTGCAGAAACGCCCCACCATTGCCAATAGATGAGCAAGTTTGAAAAAAGTTAAAAATGGAACAGGATACCACTCATCATAGTTTACTATGCTCTTCAACAAAAGGAAAGAAAAAGTGAAATGGTAGCTCACCATTTCAGTGACTGCCACCAAAAGATCCTTTCGAGCCTTAGCAAATCGCTTCAACTGGCCTCCAATCATGTTAAATAGTAAGGCATCAAGGGTCAATAAGAGTGACATACCAGGTCTCTGCACTTTCACTGCTACAAGCTCGCCTGAGTGCAGATGAGCTGCAAATGCCAACAAGAAATGTAAGGGTTTATGTTAGTCAATGACAAATCTAATATACATTTTGAGGAAATAAAAGTATAATGTAAAGAAACGCAAACATAGTTTAAGACAGAATGTCCTCTCATCAGGAAAGCAATTACAAACTCTCTAACCTTTATACACCTGCCCTAAGGATGCAGCTGCTATGGGTTCAGAGCTGATGTCTGCAAATATTTTCGAAATTGGAGCACCCAACTGGGACTCGATGGACTTAATGGCAACAGTAGTTGGAAATGGAGGTATTTGATCCTAGCATCGAGGAAAGTTTCAAGCATTAAATTTTGTGATCTAGAAATCTGCACAGCACATCAATCACTTGCTCACACATCCCAATTTTCAGAAGTTGGTTAATAGGGCAAGGGAGCTAATTTACCTGTAATTTAGCAAGTTCCTGGCAGTAAACAGTAGGTAAAATGTCTGGCCGAGTGCTCAGAGCCTGTCCAAGCTGGCCAAACAAATAAAAATGTAAGATATCCCCAGCAAGGAATCCAAGAATAACCTAGCACTGCCTCTAAAACATGAATAGACAACCATCAAAATGATGATGAAATAAATAGGGAAGAAAGTACTTGACAAACCAAAATCCAAAGTGTTTCCTCAATTGCTTCATCACTCAATTTTTCACTTCCACCCTTTTTGAGAATATTATCACAAAAAGTGGCCAATAGCTCTGCACTTGAGCTGCCAGCAACTCCCTTATTGCAGAACACTTCAAAGGCCTCTTTGAGTGCCTAGAATATGAAAGCAATAACGTAAGGAAAATAAGGACATAATATTAGGAACAAGATTCAGTGTCCAATACAAACCTTGTGGAAAAGATTATGATTCTGGAAGCACTCATTTACATATGCCAGATATTTGTCATGCAGCTCAATAACTTTTCTAACAAACACCTGATTACAACAAGATTAAGTCAGTTTTCTAACATATGCCATATACTTTTTTTTTTGTCAGATAAGGTCATAGTGTTTCCCTATAAAGGCAGAGTAGCAATGAAGGAGGATCTAAAACCAAACAAGAAATGAGATAAGATTCGATTGAATTTCGAGTAAATTGGATGTAAAGCCAAATGTTGAGAGTCACGTCTATTTACATCCCAAGGTTTAGAATCCAAACTTTCTTCAAACCCCATTATCACCAAATGTTTGAAAACGGTAATTCCAACATCAAAATGATTCAATTAATCAAAAAAAAATAACACAAACTAAACAATAAAGATATGATTTTTATCAAGAAAAAAACACAGATTCGAAGTAAAACCTTCGATGGGGGTGTAGATCTAATGAAATCCTAAAAGACAAATGTAAAAAATGCTATCAGCAAATGCTATCAAAGATGATGTGTTGTGTATTGTTTCATAATCACTAAAGGACAAATCCAAGTTCAAGAATCATGGTATCAATGCATATCTTTGAATAAATATTCCGAAGACTTGATTTGTGAAGACATATACTTACACATGGGCCTGTTAGTGGCCACAGAAGCAATCTTTGAAAACGTGCCATGTCACAGGGTATGAAACTTAATAAGATGTTTCTACTTAAACTAAACCAAAAAAAAAATCATATGTCCAAAGTAAGTACAATATATTTAAAACGAAGTACAAAATATCATTTTCTCTAATCACTTCCTTTAGTTTCACAATATTGGGATGGTTCATCTTCCGCAGTGATTGGGAAAAACAAGTAAATAAAAAGATTAAATAATGAATCTTCAAGAGGTCATTAGTGAATAAAATAGGGGAAAAGTAAGGGTTAGAGGAGGAAGGGGGGGGGGGGGGGGGGGGGGAGTCATTACCTTTACTTCCCTAAGATTTATGCATTCCTCCCAAGAATAATACTTTTTCATCTTTTTGATTGAGACCTATCAAGCAATGCAACATCTTCAGTATAAGAGTAACCAAGGCCATAAGAAAACATCATTTATTACTACATACAATTTTGCCTGTTTGTCTATTTATTGCTCGCCAAACACTTCCGAAAGTTCCATCTCCAACTTCCTTAATAATCTTGTACCTATAGTAGCAAAGAGAAATCATTATAAACTGACATCAAATGAAATGTTTCATTATAAACTTCCTTAATGTCATGCATACATGTTGTCCACTAATTGTACAATGTACTATAGTGAAGGATTGTCCATAATTTCAGCAGGTGGTACACACAATATCACAACATATTGGCCACAAATGCAAACATAAAGATAAATTTGGACAAGTGAAACAACTTAATCCATCTCTATCATCAAATGTGACTAAACTTGCTTTAAAAAAGGTGAAATGGCTGTATGTGATGCACCTTGGTCATGTTTTGAAACAACTCTATCAAAACTTGGTAGAAAAGACTCTTATTTTGGATGTTTTGGAAATCTTGGTGTTCAAACATTGAGGGCTTAGCTCAAAACACAAAACATCCAACTAGTTCATTACCCCTAATTGAACCAAAAGTAAAGGTAAACTAAATAGATAAAATGTAATATGCAAATCTACCTTAGAACCCAAGCTTGGTTCCGCACCAGTGAACACAAGGTATTTCACATTGTACCTAAAAAAACACCCAAAACAAATCACCAATTCAGAAAACCAATTGAACACAAGGTGTTTGACGAAAAGACAAAGAAAGAACAAACGAAAAAAAAAAAAAAAATTGGGGTTTTGATTTTGAGTAGACAAAGAAAGAACCAACCTTTGTCTTGTTGGAAAACCAAGATAAGCAAAGGAGTTCAATAATTGTTGAATGCAAAGAACAACAACTAACTCAAATAAGATTCTTATTATAAGCAGACAAACATAATTCCATGAGAACTCGGTAAGCTATGGGGATAGATCTTCTCAACTTTATTGACAGCACTTACAATTCACCAAAACGAGGAAAAAAAGCCCCAAATCCAAAATCAAACACCAAAACTCCTAAAACCTTTTGACAACCAAAATCACAAAAATCTTCATGTACCAAGACCTGAAAGTTGAAATCGAATCCCTCAGAACACTGAACCATAACTAAAATTCACTAATCTAGTAAAACCGAGAGAACAAAGCAAAAGATTTATGAATCGCTCACCTTGAGGAAGGAAAATAATGTCTGCAGTAACCTATCCCCACCTAGTCGAAATGAAAAAAAGAATTGTGGAGATCGTAGTCATTTAGGCGAAACAGGTTGGTCGTTGACAGCACAGGGAGATCAATAGGAGAGGGAGAGCGATCGAAGAGGGGGAGCAGAACGGTGAGGGAGATGAGAGCAGTCGGAGAGGGAGAGGGAGAGGGAGATGAGAGCAGTCGGAGAGGGAGAGGGAGATGCTTCGGCTTCGGCTTCTGCTTCCTTCCTTCCTTCTTTCTCTGTTCTGTTTTGTTTCTGTTTTGTTTTTTTTTTTTGGTTTGGATCGAGCGGGAGCTTTGGCGCTCCCAGCGAATTACTCCCGCCCACATTTGATAGCCTTTCACAATTGAGAAAATTCCCTTTCATAGCACTTTCTAAAAAACCGCTATTGTCATGTGCTATCTATCACCATTTGTGTTGTAGTGTGTTCTGCAATAGAGTAAGCTTGATGTTTTTTTTTTTTGAAAGGCAAGCGTGGGGGTTTATATGGGCTCCCCAGACCACTTAAAATAAAAAGGTAGAGCTTGGTTACATTCGAGTATATTTCCTACCTCTAGCATCATCAAACACAATCTTCTTGATGTCCTCCGCAAAGGAGCTCAAAATGATCTCCACAAACTCATGATTCGGTAGCAGGCTGGCTAGTTTATCCGCTGCTTGGTTCGTTTCTCGTACTGTATGCGTTACCCTGCATTTCGCAAATTTCCTCATTTCCTCCTTGATACGTCTAGTTGTGTGAACCGCTTCCCATGGAGGAACTTTATTGGTAGTTATGTACTTCATGGCATTCCTTGAGTCTAAACATAATTCCACCCGCTGGATGCCGTGTCTATGTGCTAGTCTGATTCCCAGCTCAATGCCCTGTAACTCATGCAAGATGACTGTCTATGCTCTTTGAGACCCTGCTGCAGCTGCCACCACAAGTCCATCATGGTCTCTGATCAGTGCATCGTAACCCTCTTTAGTACCATTGAGAGAACCATCTGTATTGACTTTGAACCAACCTTGTTCAGGCCGTTGCCATGCATGCAAAGTGCTTGTGCGCATATGGAACTGGGCTCCAATTCTCCATCTGTCAAATAGCTCTCTGTTGTCAGCATTGTCTTCTACCTAAAAATCCAGGTCCGAGACTCATAATTTGACATCTTCAATGACCTTTGGAACCAGTTCAACTGCTGCATTGAACTTGGATTGGAACACTCTGCAATTTCTCTCTGTCCATAGATGATAAATGGTTGCAATCAAGGCCTGATTTTTTTAACACAGTGCTAGGTGATGCACCACTGAAAGTCTTCTCACACCATTTCCACTCTGCTTCCCAATCCATTGGTTGATGTCTGTATCCTAGGTGAATGAGAACATGTGACCAAACAAAACAAGAATACCTACATTTGAAAAACAAGTGCTCTTCACACTCTCGCTCATCACTACAAAGAGGGCATAGTAAGCATTCTATTACTCTCAATTTTTTTAGTTTGTCTTGTGTTTTGAGCGCCTTGTGCATTACTTGTCATGTAATAAAACTGTGTCTGGGTATCCTTCCTGTGAACAACATTAATTTGGACCAAGATATTGCTTGCATTCTCTGTCTCATTGAGTGATAAGCACTTTTGTTTGTAAACTCCCCTTCATGACCCCCCATCCAGATGATTTCATCCTTATATTCACTGTCAAATTCCACTGAGCCAAGTTCTTCATAGATGTCAGCTAGATCTGTTCTCTTGCATTCTTGTATTCCATTTGTTGTCTGTTATAAAAGCACTCACTTTAGCATTGCGATGAAGCACTGAGTGGTATGTAAGGTGTTGGGGGAATCTGTTAACTAGGATACCTAATGGGTGCCATGGGTCCTTCCACAGGAGAGTGCCCTTTCCATCCCCAATTGAATGAACGATAAGAGAGCTTGCCTACACTCTAGACTGAAGTATTTTGTGCCAACATCATGACGAATCACTTGGAGTATCCATGATCCAGAAATTTTTGTCTTTGATTATATTTCCTTTTGTCCACTGTACCCATAGGTTATTCTTATTCGAAACAATATTCCACACATGCCTCATCATAGCAGCTTTGTTTGAAGTTTCAATACACCTTACCCCCAGACCTTCTTCATTATAAGGGTTGCATACTTGTTGCCAGTTCACCGTAGGTGTTTTAGTGTACTTATCAGAGGCTGACCACAGAAAATTCCTTATTATTGTTGTTATATCCTCTCTAACACTTGAAGGCAGGATTGAACAAGAGGTCCAGTACACTTGAAGGCTATTCAGAATAGCTTTAATCAGAGTTAGTCGACTTGCATATGAGAGAGTCTTATTCTTCCAAGATTGTACTCTTTTGCGGATTGTGTTTATCAATGGTAGGCATTGATGGTAGACCAGTCGAGAAGAAATCAGTGGGAGTCCCAGGTATTTCACTGGAAGTGTCTCTAGTTTGAAGTCAAGGAACCTAGTGATCAAATTAAGCACCTCATTGGGGACCCCAGCAGCAAAAAGGTTACTCTTAGAGCAATTAAAAGCAAGCCCCGTGCTTGAATTAAATAGGCTCAAGGCAGTAGATAGGGCCTTTGCAGACTTGATGCAACCATGAAAAAATGCAATGAGGTCATCAACAAAGCATAGGTGGGTTATCTGTGGATTACTTCACTTAGGATGCAAAATGTATTCCCCTTCTTCCACCTTCTCTTTCAGTATTAAGTGCAATATTTCCATAACTAGGACAAACAAGTAGGGTGACATGGGACACCCTTGTCGTATGCCTCTTTTGGCCCTTATAAAACTTTTAGGTGAACCATTGATAGAAATGGAAAATCTAGGAGTCATTACGCAGGCCTTCACCCATTCAATGAACTGTTCTGGAAATTTCATTTTTCGCATAACATGCTCTATTGCCTCCCATCTAACCGTATCATATGCTTTCCTTAGATCTATCTTAGATGCACATCTAGGAACTCATCTGTTACGGTGATAATTTCTGACAAGTTCATGGGCTAGCATCACATTATCATGTATATACCTGCCTCTTATGAAAGTAGACTGGTCCAAGCTAACCAGTCTATGCACCACTTTCTTCATCCTGTTTGTCAATATCTTAGTAATGCATTTGTACAATACATTGCAACAAGAGATTGGTCTGAAATCACCCAGATAAGATGCATTAGTAACCTTAGGAATCAAAGTAATGTACGTCGCATTTACCTCACCAAGCAGCTTTTTACTTCTGAAAAAGTTCTTTACCGCCTTTGTAAAATCATTCCCTATAATCCTCCAAGCTGTTTTGAAAAATAGGAAAGAGAAGCCATCAAGGTCGGGTGCCTTGTCAGAGCCTATTGAAGATAGAGCTTCTGTGATTTCATTCCTGCTCACCTCCTGGGTCACCTCCATAGTCTCTGCTACAGTTATGGTTCTTTCAACTTGCAAGCTATCAATTACTCCTGTGTCATAGGCTCCCTGTTCACCGACAAAAATTTCATCAAAATGCTTAATGCATTCAGCCTCAATGTTCTTCATATCTTCAAGTTTCTCATTGTGGGAGTTGTATATAGAGAGTATCTTATTCTTTGATCGTCTTTCACGTAGGTAGTGATGAAAATAAGTGACGTTTTCATCACCTGACCGCATGTTCTTTGCCTTAGCTTTTTGCATGACTTCAGACTCTGCATTCCTGGCTGTAAATGCATATTGTTTAACTGCCTTTTTTTCTGCATCTGCAAGACTAGGATTGAGTGGGTTTGACTGGAGAGAGCTTTGTGTTACTTCCATGAATTGCTTGGCAGCATATACCCCACTACTTGCATTAACAAAATTGTTTTATCTCCAAGCTATCAAATTAGCTTTCACTCGTTTAAGTTTTTGAACTAAACAGTAGGTAGCATTACCATTCACTGGTTGAGCCCATGCATTTTGAACCACCTCCATGTAGCCTTTCTCATGTACCCAGTAGTTTTAAAACTTAAAAGGGATAGGTCCTGGATTCGTGTGTTCATAGATTTTATAGAATGACTGGTGAGTGGTCATATATTCCTGGGTTGATGAAATCAACTTCAGAATTGGGCATATCCATTAGCCATTCCTGGTTTATCATAGCTCTGTCTAACTTACTCATGACTCTATTCTCCCCACACTGCTTGTTGCTCCAAGTTAAGAAGCAACTCTTGTACTGGCAATCACAAAGTCCTGCCTTCATGACACATTCTGCCAGATGTATAAACTGACCAGGGTGTAGCTCCTCCCCACCTACTCTTTCCTCGGAGTTCAATATCGAGTTGAAATCACCCAATACTGACCATGGGAGCTTATTGATGCTTGAGAAATTCTGAAGTTCTAGCCATAAACTCTTCCTGATGGTATTATAGTTGCTACCATATACATAAGTTAAGACGCATGTGTATCCATTAGGCCAAATGGATTTTAAGAAAATGGGCTGGTCAGATCTAGAGATTACACTTATGTTAACTGCTTGAGGGTCCCAAAGTACCCATACTCTACCTCCTTGCACTATGTCATTGTTGTCAACTGCTAGCCAGTCACGGACCAGCTCCCTTTGAATCTTCTCCTTCTTTTCATTACTAACTTTAGTCTCAACCAAACATATAATATTGATTTTCTGCTTGTGTATAAGTTTGTGCACTTCACTCTGCTTTAAGGGGTCATTTAGGCCCCTGGCATTCCAACAAGCAGTTTTCATCATCTAAACAATCAACATTTAGTTCCCCTCCTCCAGTTGGGTTAGATACGCCTTGTCCTGTAGCAGACCTAGGTGCCTTAGTTTGAGTCTTTCTAGCTAGCACATTCTCAGGCCCTTGGTCTAATCTTTGTAATACCTCAAACGGGTTGCCTTTGCTGTGTAGGTTGTTGGTTCTGGTCTGAGGTTGTTGGTGCTTGTTGCTTCCTTGATTTTGAGCCGAAGTGCTGTTATTTGTCTTTGTAGAAGTAGAAACTGATGTAGGACATATGGCTAAAATAATTAAAGATGTAATGACCTAACAAAAGACAAAGAGTGTATTTGGAATTTACAGTATTCGGAATTTACAGATTGGGCGAAAGAGCTCAGAATGACAAGTGCAATACCTTTTTGGAAAGGGAGACGACGTTGTGGGTACAACTCATAGCTACGTTGTGACGTATGATGAAATTTAGGCATTTGAGATCGTTTAGGTTTCCAAAACAACAATTTACTGTTTTGAAATAGAATTTTAGTTTTTATTTTCCAATAGGGTTTTAATTTCTTTTTTCCAATAGGATTTTAATTTTTTTCTAATAGGATTATAGTTTTTATTTCCCACGATGACTTAAATAGGCGATGGGGTATTATAAGTGGCAGAGTGGCCTTCCTGCCACGATCCACTAAGATTCAGCCCCATGTCGCATCGATTCGTCCCTCCCTCTCCATAAAATCTCTCCAACTCTCACAACACATTCAATCCAAATCATCCACACTAGCAAGGCCCTAAATTTAAGGATGAAAGCAAACAAAAAAATGAATAAGGATAAGGCTAATAGGACAATCCAAGATTGAGTTAGGTCTTTAAACTGTTCTCATGTATTGCTCAAGGAATTATTTAATCAATTATTATTCAAAGAAACATTTGTGTTCTATCTTTTTCTAGTGGATTCCATAATGTTTCTGGTGGACTTCAGATTGTTTTTGCTTGTGCTACGTCAGAAGCAGTCTTGGAATCTGTGAGACCAAAACCATTACAAATGTCAGAATCATATTTGGCGCTATGAGAGATAATAACCGCTAGAATCTAATTGAATTTCAAAGCCCAAGTAGTTGAGACATTCAAGGTCATTCATTTCAAAATGTTGGTTAAGAGATTGTTTGAGAGTAGAGAATTCGAGAGAAACATCATTGGTAATCTTCATATCATCAATATACAGTAGTAAAAGAGTAACCCCAGATGCAGTCTTGTGAATAAAGGACAAGAGTCATATGGGATGGAAGCAATGTTTTAAAAATCGTTAGGCGGTTGGTGGGCGACGAGCAGGGAACTAGTGCCAGAGGAATAGGCGGAAAGCTAGGCAGTTTTATTAATTTACTATAATTTATAATTTATACAAATTAAGTATAATAGCATATATATTACTTCCAATTCAATTCGAAGACATATGCAAAATGCATAAAAAAAATAGTCATAATTTTTATTTTTTTCGAATTGGAAATAAATTTTTTTTAAAGAAATTTTAAAAATCAGCCCAGGTGGCCGCCTAGCACTAGGCCAATTTTTAGAACATTGGCCGGAAGTAAAACCAAGGTTTTCAATAGTAGAGCTGAATTTTGTAGACCTGGCCCTAGAGTTTTCTTTAGACCATAGAGTGTTTGTCGAAGTTTGCAAACTTGATGAGAAGAATGATCATATCCAGGAGGAGGTTTCATATAAACTTCTTTTTCAAGATCACCATTAAGAAAAACATTTTTCACATCCATCTTAAATAGATCCATTTACGAGATGTGGCAACTACAATTAAAATGCGAACAAAGGTTATTCGAGCAACTGAGAAACAAGTTTCTTCATGGTCAATGAAATATTAATGTGTGAACACTTTTAGCTATCAAACAAGCTTTTTATTGTTCCATAGGGCCATCAGAAGGAGTTTTGATTTTGTAAACCCATTTGCATCCAACAACAATATTTCCCGGAGGTAAATCAACCATGTCGCATGTATAACCCTTGATAAGAGCTTATAATTCGCCAGTCATTCACTTTTGCCAATAAGGATTAGAACTAGCTTCTCGATATAATGAGCTCATAACGAAATAGGATAGTCGAGAAGCAATGATAGTTTCGAAGATAACCTGGTTTATTTCCTACTTAGCCAAAATGACGAGTACCATTACACCACAAAAGGCCTTTGCTTATTTTATAAAACGTTAATATAAATATCAGTAACCTTTTTAACTGTTTATATGGGCGTGGGTAATGATTTGAACGGTTGCTCTAACGTTTCTAGCTGTTAGGTTAGTAGCTATTACTTGTGGTTGCAACGGTTACTCTGTCTCCGCAACACTTTCATTGAGTTGAAGTTACCAATAGTTATAACCGTGAGTAACCTTGGTGAGGAATTCAAAAAAGAGAAAAAAGAAAATTGCATCAATTTCGTTGGGGTTGCTGTACACTACATCACTATACCATACTCCACTACACAACTTCATGTATTCATAAAAACTCCACTAAACATGTATCACATAGTACTCAAACAAGCTACCATTGAAACATTGTCTCACAACTTCTTTACATAAGAAACCGTCTTCATCTCTTGAAAGAACACGGTACCTCCATCTAGCTAGTTTGTTTACGGTCCTGCAAAACCCATTACATAATTAATGACATAAAATTTAAGCATTTACACTAAAATAAAAACAAAAAAAAAGGTGTCTAGGATGTTTTACCTTGTTGTCTTTCTTGAGCCAATTTGATATGGGTTCAACGCCAATTCAACATGAATTTAGTGCTCCGAGTCCCTTGTAGTCATTCACTGTGTTTTTCATTAATACAATTGATTATACATCAAACCGAACTCTGATCAACATTGTATGCGTGTCATGATAATCTCACCAACAGAATAAAGCAGACTTGATTGCACGCTCAATCTAGTAAGGGCCAAACAACATTAAGTCCATTATTGGCAGGATTCAGAAGGTCGGATCGAAATTGCAACGCACCACTAAGCCCACACATCACGCGGTCAAGCCCAATACTTGTAAACCCTGATAAGGCAACTGTCTGGGGGATCGCCCAAGACAGGAAAGCCAGCAATACATTAGTTCCAACTAAGAAAAAAATACTAGAGTATAAGTAGGGCAAGGAAACTTGCTTGCATAGACAACACCCGGAAAGGAAAACATTTCCTGCAGATCTAGAAGCACAAGTCGCATAGGGGAACTACCATATATGGACAACTCCCAACTAGGAAAGAATCTTCAGCAAGCGCCACTGAAGGACTAGCCGAACAAGGACTCTCACACTATAAAAGGGAGATAAGGTCGATGAACAAAGGTACACTACAAAAACCCGATTACAGCTTTAAGCCCCTCCTAAGCCTTATCTAGCTTAACGGAGTGCCATCGGCGGCCACATGGTGGTCTTTGGTTCACGTGTGCTACTTGTGCAGGTTTAGGTAAAGGCGAGGAAGGAGAGCGAAAATCGATCACATCAGTTTGGCGCCGACCATGGGGAATGACAGATCTCCTCAGAAGAAACAATAGTACCAATTTTCATAGAGAATCGAAAAGATGGTGACAACAAGGTCTCGCAACAATGGAGATGCTATGAAACCCTCGAATGCTCGAACCAGCAGAGCGCTGCCCACTTTGGCGCCACCACCACCGAGGGAGGAACCCGCTAAGACCTCGCACCGGTGGCAGCCATGGTGGACCCAAGGGTGGATATACTGTCAATCCAGATGCAGCAAATTGCACAAGAGGTGGAGGCACTCAAACAGCAGAATTTTCCACCCACAGAAGGAGATCGCGAATAGCAAATAATCGAGTCCCCAGAGAGCTCCAAAGAACTTGTTCAGGAGAGCCACACTGCCCCAGCAGCTTCTCAATGGACCAGAAGTCGAGGAGCGGACAACAGCGACCCAACGTCCAGAGTCGATGCACGGCTCGCACAACCCCATTCGAAATGGGGCCACAATTCCAAACATATTGTTTAAGCTCATGTACCTCTGTTTATGGATCATATCATGGACGAACAGCTGCCGAAGAAGTACTCACCACCGAAGCTAGAGTTTTACGATGGGACAGAAGACCTGTCCGATCACTTGTGCCACTCCCAACACATTATGGCACTCAAGGAAAGGTCTGATGCGGTAATGTGCCAATCATTCCCTACCAGCCTGAAGAAGTCAGCGCTGACCTGGTTCCACAGCCTCCCTCTGAGGTCTATCGATTAATTCCGAACATTGGCGAGGATATTCCTCACACTCTTCGTGGGCAGCCAACGAATCAGGAAGGGCCCATATTATCTGCCAACCCTAAAGCAAAAGCATAACAAGATGTTAAGGGAGTGCGTCACTCATTTCAACGATGAGTTGACCCTCATCGACAGCTGTAGTGGTGACACTGTCATCTTAACTTTTACTTTAGGTCTGAGAAGATGGAAATTCTACGACTTTATTACTCTGAACCCCTAACCAATATGGAAAACCTGCTAAGGGACGCCAAAAGATATATCACTCTAGACGAGATGCTGACCGCCAAAAAGGAAGCGAAATCATAGAAGAAACCCTCTGCACGAGTTCACAAGCCGATCCCACCACTGCCGTTTACGGAAAGAGATCTCCAGGGGGTACATTCTCCTCGCAATGATGCCCTGGTCATCTCCGTCATCATTGCTAAGTTGGAGGTAAAGAGGGCCTTGGTGGATACAGAAGCTCACTCAATGTCTTGTTTCCCAATGCATTCCACAACATGCAACTATAGGAGAAAGATTTAACCCCCACTACTTACCCCATGGTCGGATTCAGTAGAGATAAGTGTTTTCCCATCGGGAAGATCAATCTAATGGTGGTGGCGGAAGAGCCATAATTTTGAAAGTACCTTGTCCAAGACTTTATGGTGGTTGACGCTCCGTCCACTTACAACATTATAATGGGAAGCTCGTGGCTTCATCATATGGAGGTAGTAGTTGCCACTCTACACCAATGCATAAAATATACAGTCAACCAAGCCCAAGGAACTATCCGAGGAGATCAACCTACAATAAGAGACTTCCATTATGCAGCCCTAAAACAACTGACTTTTTTCCAATTGCAGCTCGGACTCGCAGAACAAACATGTCCGGCACCAGGCTTAGACAAAATAGGATAATCACTCCGCTAGTACGGAGGAGCCCCGACAACCAAAGTGTAGCTATGCAGAGAGCCAGAATTCAGAGTTGGCAATGCAATCTAGACGATACTTCAACAAACGGGCACATATTCCAAGAGCTGAGCAAGAAACTGTCCGTCAGCACGAAGTCCACTATTCAGTAACTTCACTAGCTTTGAGGAAACAAAACACTTTGCTAGAGGAACTATGCAATCCAAACCAGGACCATATGCGCCTATTTCAATGGCGGGTTAGCTTAGTCCCCGCTTGGAGTTAAATTATTTTGTTGCTTTGATTTCATTTTATGTTTTTGTTTTTATTTCAGTTTAGAAGAATTGTTCGTACCAAACACATTCCATAAATAAAACAAATTTTATTGATTGCAATGAAAGTTATTACAAATCTTGTCGACCAACTAGTATAGAAGTGTATATACTACAAGTGTAAAGATTTCGCAAGTGTAAAGATTGTCGACCAACTCCAACGCAAGTATCTATCCGCTGAAACAAGTGTAAAGATTTCGTTCAGCTAATCTGCCTCCAGAAGAGAAAATGGTGAAAGTAGAATGTCTTAAAAGGAAGCCGAAAGAGCGCACTCAATTCATTGCTTCGTCAAATCACCTTACAAGGATGATTTGAAGGTAGCAACATGAACCTCAAAACGAAATGTAGACATATTTGTTCCCATCATCTTCATCCAATCAACAATAAACTAGCTGCATGGACCATCCCCCAACAACAGTGACAGATATAAGAAGATATTACAAGATCTCATGGGATCAATCAGATGTCCACCCAAATTAGGTGGCATCGCATAATAGCTAGGCTTATTAAGACTCATCACTGCAAATGTCAGAACATTCCATGACTCTAGTGAGGGAAATCTTCCTTCAGCCTTTGGAAAACCCAAAGCACACTCTTTGGTAAGATGCATTTGATTAACATGCTCTATTATTCTCATTCCAGTGCTCAAACGATGAACGACCAGCTTATATATAGGCATGATGGTTTACGAATCAACGTTAACCAACAATTACTTTAGATTTAAATGCCATATGGGAAATCGAGAAACAATGGTTCCAATTGAAATTGCATGAGTCCACATACTTAGAAACATTGACCATGCTCGCAACCTGATAATCACATAATTATAACATTTTTTACCTCTTATTATATTTTTGTTAATCCTTGTTTTATTTTATTTTAAATTAATTATTAATTTTTGTGTTTTTGTAGAATTCGGAGCAATAATGAAGAAATAAAAAAAATGCAATGAATAAATCACAGACGGTGACTTCAGAGGAAGTGGAGGTGAGAATAGCCTAAACCCATAACCTAAACTAAAAACCAAACCCAAAACCAAATCCGTAAACCCAAACCCAATCAAACCCAAAGAATATTTTCTTAATTATCCAAGATTCTAGCCTTAAATCACTCATTGAACCCTCCCCTTAACTTGTCCAAGTTCATTTTCTCAAACCCAAAGCAAATTCTCTTAATTATCCAAGATTCTAGTTTGATTTAAGCCTTAAATCACTCATTGAACCCTCCCCTTCACTTGTCCAAGTTCATTTTCTTAATTCTCTATAAATAAAATAGAAATGAATAAGAAAGGGGAAGAAGAGAAAGGAAAGAAAAAAATACAGAATACCAAAACCTCTTCTTCACAATTTGTGATTCTCATCACCATCCCAACGAAGCAAAATCACCACCCAGAGCCTAACCATCTATGTTTTCTCTCCTTCACTCCACCGAAACAGGGGCGTGACAACCCTGTTTCACTTCATCTTCAACCACCGTCACCGGCTGCACCACGCACCACCACAGAGACTTAAATCAAGTTGACGCTACTGGCACCCAGTGGACCTTGCTGAGAGCACCTCGGCTGAGAAAGATCAGAACTATTTGCACCCACTGGGATCTGCTGAGCCACACTGGACCTGTTCCTGTTTGCACCCTGCTGAATGCTCTGTAACACCACAGTGAATTAAGTCTCAAACTCTAGAATTAATTTCATTTTACTTTATTATTCCATGATTAATATTAATTGATTCGCGATTTATAACATTTTACTTTCACCTAATATGTCATGCATCTTAGGTTGTTAGAAAAAATATTATGTTATAAATCAAGCATGTTTTAATTGAATAATTAAACTTGTGATTAATTGTGCCCAAAAAAGATAATTAATGCTAGGAGTTTATACATTGCTAAAGTCATTTATTTGAAATTGGAATAATAAGAAAAATTGAATATAATTTTAGGAGCTTGAAAAATATTTTGCAAATTGTGGTTTCCCTCCAACTCTTTTCTTTTATTTATTGTTATTTTTATTACTTTTGTTTAACTCGAATTTTTAAACACTGTAACCCCCATTTTCTCCAAATTAGTTTAGGTAAATTATTAAATTCAATTTAATCCACCTTCCTCGTGAGATCGACCCGTACTTGCCAATGTCTACCAGTTAGACACATTGCACTTGCGGTTATTACAAGTGGGTCAAATTAGCATGTTTATTTAGGCTGGTTAAACCCACAACAAATTTTTGGCGCCGTTGCCGGGGAAGGTAGCGGTGTAATTGAATTTAAGATTTATTTTCACTAATTTAAAAAAAAAATTCAGAAAAAAAAAAAAACAAAATTTTATTTTTATTTTTTTAAGTTCTTTTTACACTCTATTTGTGTTATTTTTTGGATTTTGCAGAATACACGCTTCTCGAGCAAATTGGACGATCCTGCAAACATCAAGAAAATTTTAATTTTTAATTTACAATTTTTTTTTATTTTGTGAGGAGAGTTTTAATTTTATTTTCACCTCGTTTTACGAGTGTGTGGTGTAATAATTTTTGTAAACTCTATTGTTTTCCATTTTTAATAACCTAAAAAAAAAAAAAAACCCCAAAATTTTCCAAGTCAAAAGAAATTATAGGGAAACAATTTTAATTGTTACCCAATAAATTTTTTTATGATCCGACTTCTAAGACCAAGACCAGTAATTTGATTGAATATGCTTCTCATCTTCCTCCTTCTTCAAGGTTGGAAGAATTTGTAATGACAATGGCACAGAAGATTGATGCATATCTGGAAAAGTCTCAGCCATCAGTCCAAACCAATGTTCCATCCGAGGTCTGTGCTGCATGTTCAAGTTCTAGTCATCCCACATCAGACTGTCACTTGAAAAATGAGTACCCTGCTTATTTTGCTGAGCAAGTCAATGCATTCAATACCTTTAGGCAATCTGGTTATAATCCACACTCAAATTTTTACAATCCAGGTTTAGCCAAACACCCTAATCTCTCATGGGCCCATGGTCAACATCAAGGAAGCCCAATTGTTATCCCTCAAGCTCCTCGAGCTCCAATTCCTTCTAATAGGCCTCAATTCAATCAAGATGTACCTCCCTCTAACACTCAGAGTTTACAGGATACATTGAACCAATTTGTGCAAAGAACAGGAACCATGCTCGAACAGAACTCTCAGGCTATCAGCGAACTAAGAGCTACTTCTCAACAACAATCTCAAGCCATCCAAAAGCTTGAGATGATTGTGAGTCAAATAGCAAAATCCTTTCCTGAAAGAGAAGCAGGAAGATTCCCTAGTCAACCCATTCAAAATCCTAAGGGCCAATTCGAAATAGGTAGTACATCTCAGCCACGCAATGAAGATGTCAAATTTATCATCACCCTTAGGAGTGGAAAACAAGTTGACAGCCAAATTAGAATGCCTAATTTGATTGATCCTGAATCCCAATCCACGCCAAAGCAAGTCACACATCCATCTGAGAAGGAGGTTGATAAAGCCTCATCTTCTCAAGAGGATCATCATCTTGACTCTGATCCCACCAAGGCATCCTATATGCCTAGAACACCATTTCCATCGCGGTTAGTTCCGACAAAGAAAGTAACAAATGCCAACGATATAATGGAAATTTTTAAACAAATTCAAATCAATATTCCATTACTCGAGGCCATTAAGAAATTTCCCTTTTATGCCAAGTTTTTGAAGGATTTGTGGACACAAAAGTGAAAACTGAATGTGCACAAAAGAGCCTTCCTAACTGAGCAAGTCAGCTCCATCCTTCAACACAAAACCCCACCTAAGTACAGAGATTCTGGTTGCCCGACTATTTCATCTGTGATTGGTGATCATATGATTGGGAAGGCACTGTTAGATTTAGGGGCAAGTGTTAATCTATTGCCATATTCAGTATATGTGCAATTGGGTCTTGGTGAGTTGAAACCAGCTCAAGTGACACTGCAATTGGCAGACAGATCTGTCCGAGTCCCCCACGGTGTGATAGAGGATGTGATCATTAAGGTTGACAAATTTTATTTCCCTGTGGACTTCATAGTCCTTGACACACAACATGTTCACAATCCCTCTAGTCTCATTCCAGTTATTTTGGGTCGTCCATTTTTTGCCACATCCAATGCTATCATTAACTGCCGAAATGGAATCATGAAATTATCATTTGGTAACATGACCGTCAAACTCAACGTATTCAATGTAAGTCAACAACCTCCCGAGTCTGAGGATTCCTTTGAGGTTAACATGATTGAGAGTTTGGCGAAACATTCATTTCCACAGTTTAATGATCCTTTAAAGGCTTGTTTGACTCATTTTAATTTAGACTTCGATATTAATGATTCCATCAGGGAAGTCAATGCTTTGCTTGACTCTACCCCTAAAATGGAAACCAGTTATAAATGGAAGCCTAGGGTGGAACCTCTTCCACTCATTGAGTCAAAACAAGTTCATTCCGTTGAAAAACCACCCAAGCTCGACCTAAAAGTATTACCTGACAACCTCAAGTATGCATTTTTAGGTGTTGACAATACCTTACCTGTTATTATTTCATTTGCATTGACTGAAGAACAGGAAGGAAAATTGTTAGATGTTTTAAAAGAACATAAAACAACACTTGGGTGGACTATCGCGGATATTAAAGGAATAAGTTCAATCGTTTGCATGCATCGCATTCATATCGAAGATAATGCCAAAGTATCGCGTGAAATGCAACGTAGACTTAATCCTAATCTGAAGGAAGTTGTCCGAGCCGAAGTACTCAAATTGTTGGATGTGGGTATAATCTACCCAATTTCGGATAGTCCTTGGGTCAGCCCTGTTCAAGTTGTCCCAAAGAAGTCAGAGGTAACGGTAATCAAGAATGAATTAGTACCAACCCGCATGACCACGGGGTGGCGAGCAGGGGCGGACCCAAGATTTTAGTCGAGGGGGGGGGGGGGGCGAAATGAAAAATACTTATTAGTTGATAATAGTAGTTATCAATGGTAAAGCCAATTTTTTTTTACCGAAGCTAGTAACTAATAAAAAAAATTCAAGTATAAAAAATACAATGCATATATCAAATTGGATCCAAGTGTAGTCAATTTTAAGCCAAAATAAGGTCACTATTGATAACCTCAGCAAAGAGCAAACAAGCATAATAACTAGAATATATAACTAATATCACAAAAGAGTTTGTCTAGGCAACCAAACTTTAAAGCCATTTTTATGCCAGGCTAGAGCATTTTTACATCTCTACCCATTCTCTTTAAAATACAATCACAAACATTATCTATAGAAGGGATAGAAATGTAAAAAACTTAAAACCTGACCAAAAAGTGGCTATAAAGCCTGGTTGTCTAGAATTGAGAATCACAAAATAATTAGGATAAGTTCTAGGTGAAGCTAAAAAAAATTTGAAATTTGCGAATCTAATATGATCATAATACAATTTCAAAGAAAAAATAGTTTATATGAGGCTCAAATTTTATACGAGTTGGCTAATGGTATATATTTTCATTGAATTCTATCGTTATTATTTTAGATATTAATTTTAAATATTTTTTTGTTAGGGGTTTAATATTACTTGTGAAAAACAATTCATTTATTTAATGTTAATAAATTTTTATTAAACTAAACATTTTTTAATGTTTGCAATTACTAATAAAATTGCATTGAAAATAAAAAAAAATGCAATCAAAGAGTATCGAGCTTAGGTATTTTACTAAAAAAGATAAACCTCCAACCACTGCACCAACAAAGACATCTTATAATATTTTTATAAACAATTAACATATTGTATTCTACATTATATAATCGATTTTTTAAGACTAAAATATATATACTAAAAATATTTTAAAAGTTGAGGGGGGGGGGGGGGGGGGGGGCAGCTGCCCCCCCTCGCCCCTTAGTAGGCCCGCCCATGGTGGCGAGTATGTATTGATTACCGTAAGTTGAACTTGGTCACAAGGAAGGATCACTTTCCTCTTCCTTTCATTGATCAAATGCTTGAAAGGTTAGTCGGACATGATTACTATTGTTTTCTTGATGGGTATTCTGGTTATAACCAAATCCCCATTGCACCCGAGGATCAAGAGAAGACCACATTCACTCGTACCTTTGGTACTTTCGCATATCGGAGAATGCTGTTTGGATTGTGTAACGCACCCGCTATTTTTCAGCGGTGCATGCTTAGTGTTTTTTCCGATATGGTTGAGAGGTTCCTCGAGGTGTTTATGGATGATTTCTCAGTATTTGGTGATTCATTTGATGATTGTTTACATCATTTAACGTTAGTGTTAAATAGATGTGTGGAGAAAAATCTTTTCTTAAATTGGGAGAAATGTCATTTTATGGTACGACAGGACATTGTTCTTGGACATGTAATTTCACACAAGGGAATTGAAGTCGACAAAGCCAAAATTGATTTAATTTCGAGTCTTCCAGCTCCAAAGACGGTTAAGGAAATTAGATATTTTCTTGGCCATTCTAGATTTTATCGGAGATTCATCAAAGACTTTAGCAAAATCGCTTGTCCTTTAGTCAATTTACTTTCTAAAGACGTGGTTTTTGTTTTTGATGAAGATTGTTTGAAAGCTTTTGAGAAGCTTAAACAATTATTGACTTCAGCTCCAATCTCCTAATTGGAACTTTCCCTTTGGGCTTATGTGTGATGCTCTCGACTTTGCACTCGGAGTTCAAGCCACATGTCATTTATTACGCTAGTAGAACTCTACAAGACGCACAGCTTAATTACTCCACCACTGAGAAAGAGTTATTAGCTGTAGTCTTTGCTCTAGACAAATTTTGGTCTTACCTTATAGGATCCAAAGTAATTATTTTTATTGATCATGCGGCGTTAAAGTATCCTTTCTCTAAAAAAGATGCTAAACCTCGCTTAATTCGATGGGTCCTATTGCTACAAGAGTTTGATATTGAAATTCAGGACAAGAAAGGTTCGGAAAATGTTGTAGCTGACCATTTATCTAGACTTCTGGCAGAGTCATATAGCGAATATGTACCAATGAATGAGTCATTTCCTAATTAGCAATTATTTGCTCTCTCCCAATTTCTAGGAAAAACGTTGTTACAGGTCAACTTCCTTTTAAGTGGTCTAAACAAGATAAATCCAAATTTCTTGCTGAGGTTAGACATTTCTTCTGGGATGATCCATACTTGTTCAAGTATTATCCTAATCAGGTTATTAGGAGATGTACTCCTGAGAATGAATTTCACAGCATCATATCATTTTGTCATGAGCAAGCTTGTGGTGGTCATTTTAGCTCTAGAAAGACAGCTGCAAAAGTTTTGCAGAGTTGTTTTTATTGGCCTACCCTTTTTCGAGATACTCATGCCTTTTGCACCACTTGTGATCGATGCCAACGAATGGGTTCCATTTCTCGTCGCAACATGATGCCCCTTACTAATATTCTTGTGGTTGAAATTTTTGATGTTTGGGGTATTGATAAATCCTTCTTCGTAAGTCCTTTGAACCGTTGGTTTATTCAATGAGGATAAAGATGTGAGAATGAAGAAAAAAATTGATGGTGCGCAACATTGGTTTACTCTTGACAGCCCTAATTATTCGTTGAATGAGTGTATACATTCCTAGAAATTTTTGTTAGAATCCTTCGACATTCCTTATCAACCATTACCCAAGCCCCGTTACAACCCAACAAAGTCCTAGTTGATCTTAGGTAAAGGTTGGTTCCGTAGATGTGGAGATTTAATAACCAAGACCTATGGTGTTTGATTCAACATTCCCAAAAGTAATTGATATTCCTGTCCATGAGATCATGTTCATTCCATTCTTGAAAGGTCCGTTCTTCATAATACTATATGTGAGATGATTGTTTTCCATTATTTACTCTTTACTCACATATAAACTGAGTGAAATACCAAATCTCTGAGTGCTTTATTGTGAGTGACATGAGAGGTTTGAAGTCAAAACAAACTTTCTACAGGAGATTTAGTCATTATTTTACTTTGAAATGAAAAGTTATGTTGATAGTGCTTTTCACACAAACACATTGAGTTGAGGATAATTGTGAATTTTTTCTAACCTTTGGAGAATATTAAATTATTTGGAGATTTGTTGATACACTAAAATGACACTGTTGGTTTCTTGCATATCTTGAAGTTTTAAAATAAACACTGTTTGACCAAGTTTTGTTGAGTCAGTAATGTTTGTGGTAACATTTTCTGGAAACCCTCACGAGACTATAACTCGTCCCCTAGAGGTAATCTAGGGGTTCAAAGCCTTGTTGCACATTTTCAAAGGTAAGTGCAATCGACGATGCCTGCGAAAGTGAGTTAGGATTTTCTTTTCGATTTTCTTTTTTGTTTTGCTCAAGGACTAGCAAAATATAGGTTTGGGGGTATTTGATAATCACATAATTATAACATTTTTTACCTCTTATTATATTTTTGTTAATCCTTGTTTTATTTTATTTTAAATTAATTATTAATTTTTTGTTTTTTTGTAGAATTTGGAGCAATAACGAAGAAATAAAAAAAATGCAATGAATAAATCACATACGGTGACTTCAGAGGAAGTGGAGGTGAGAATAGCCTAAGCCCAGTGGACCTTGCTGAGAGCGCCTCGGCTGAGAAAGATCAAAACTATTTGCACCCACTGGGATCTGCTAAGCCACACTGGACCTGTTCTTGTTTGCACCCTGCTGAATGCTCTGTAACACCACAGTGAATTAAGTCTCAAACTCTAGAATTAATTTCATTTTACTTTATTATTCCATGATTAATATTAATTGATTCGCGATTTATAATATTTTACTTTCACCTAATATGTCATGCATCTTAGGTTGTTAGAAAAATATTGTGTCATAAATCAAGCATGTTTTAATTGAATAATTAAACTTGTGATTAATTGTGCCCTAAAAAGACAATTAATGCTAGGAGTTTATACATTGCTAGAGTCATTTATTTGAAATTGGAATAATAAGAAAAATTGAATATAATTGTAGGACCTTGAAAAATATTTTGCAAATTGTGGTTTCCCTCCAACTCTTTTCTTTTATTTATTGTTATTTTTATTACTTTTGTTTAACTCGGATTTTTAAACACTGTAACCCCCATTTTCTCCAAATTAGTTTAGGTAAATTATTAAATTCAATTTAATCCACCTTCCTCGTGGGATCGACCCGTACTTGTCGTTGTCTACCAGTTAGACATCGTGCACTTGCGGTTATTACAAGTTGGTCAAATTAGCCTATTTATTTAGGCCGGTTAAACCCGCAACACAACCCCATTAACTGGGAGGAGTAACTGATACTGAATCGTCACAATATGCGCCATAAATCTGGCACGTTGATCTACAAATATTATTTCTAATTGGGCCCCTCAACTAATGGGCCCAAGCTTATGCCCAGCCAGATTCGGCCCAACACATGCAAATGTAGAAATAGCAAATGCCTTGAGCGCCATGGAATAAGGAGCGCGCCTACAGAGTATTATCAGTAAATCAAAGGTATCAATCTTATTGATTGTACTGTTGTTGTTCATTAAAACTGGTTAATCTATCATTACTTCGATCAATCGATCCGACTCTGGAATCAGACCGCTGTGCGAACTAAGTAAGTCAGGACATCCAAGTCAGACTTATGATAATCACATAATTCTAACATTATTACCTCTTATTATATTTTTGTTAATCCTTATTTTTATCTTATTTGAGATTAATTATTAAATTTTTGTGTTTTTGTAGAATGTGGAGTTGTAATGAAGAAATCAGAGAAAAATGCAATGAACAAATCTCAGACGGTGACTTCAGAGGAAGTGGATGTGAAAATAGCCTAAGCCCATAACCTAAACTCAAAACCAAGCCCATAAACTCAAACCCAAAGAATATTCTCCCATTTATCCCATATTCAGATTTGATTTTACCTTGATTCACTCCATGAATCATCCCTTTATCTCATCTCTATTCATTTTGTTCATTATCTATAAATACAATAGAAAATGAATGTGAAAGGGGAGGAGAAGAAGGGAATCAAGCCTCAATAGCCAAAAACAAATCTTCTTTCCTTCACAAAGTGATTTTCATCACACCCATCTCATCACCATCCATTTCTCACTCCCTCTCTGTCCAGACCATCTCTCCCTGTTCCATCACGCCACACAGCCACCGCCACCACCGAGCACCACCATCATCTTTGACGCACCACATAAAGCAACAGACCACGCTCCTCTCCCTCTCCCTGTTCCATCACGCCACACAGCCACCACCACCACCGGAGCACGACCCCCCTGTCCTCTCTTCTCCACCTCGCCTTCCTTCCTCTGATCAACCTCGGACCAGCTCGCACACCACCACCGAGACAGGAGCAGCAAACAGGGAGCACCCCCTATTTCTCTCGCCCGTTTCGTCTTTCTCTCTCGCGGGGCAGTCACAACGAACAAACCAGAATCGGAAGATCTCCTCCATCATCCAATCTCAGTCGGGTCCCCTGAGCATCACCGGATCCTCCAGTCTCTCTCTCAACAGCGCTCCTGCTTCGGTGGAGTTTCTCGCCTCTCTCTGTTCAAATCGAAGAAAGAGCTCGTGATGAGCAAAGAACAACCCTGCCGGAGCCGTTCGGAGGGAGAAAGAGCTCGCGAGGAGCAAAGAACAACACGAAGGCGCAGAGGAGCGCGACATTTCTGGCGGGAACCAACTGCTTTTCAAAATAGTTGGTTGTTTGCAACTTGTTGATCTGCTGAGTACCACCGCACCGAGGCGGCAACAAACCAAAAGGGTTGTATAATTTATTTTAATTTATTTTACTGACTTAAATGCTTAATTGTTAATTACAATTTTATTTCAGAAATTTGATAAATTGCTTTCACCTTTCATGTTCGATTAAAACTTGATATCTTTGGTAGTTAGATTCACATTTTTTCAATATTCAAAGCATGTGCTAAAAATTATTAAGCTTAGACTTTGATTAAGTGTGCCTTAAAAAGACACTTAATGCTTGGTAAGAGTTTATTTGCTTGAGATAAATTGTTAATGTTTGACAGAAACTTGATATGATTGGAATTGGATTTTAGTGATCATGTCTTCGGTGCAAGCAAGGGATCCTCATCCCTAAAGCTTCTCGTTTATAATTTCAGTAATTTAGATTTAAATATATTTGCTAACTCATCGGTGAGTCCAAACCCCACAAAATCCATCTCATCCATCTTTTCCTTTTATTTTATTTTTCTTATTTTTAATTTATTTTTAGTTTAGTTTTAAAAACACTGTAACCCCATTTTTATGTAAATTAGTTTAGATAAATTCTAAAATTCAATTGCATCCACTTTCCTTGTGGGATCGACCCGTACTTGTCGTTGTCTACCAGTTGGACATCGTGCACTTGCGATTATTACAAGTGGGTCAAATTAGCTTGTTTATTTAGGCCGGTTAAACCCGCAACAACTTACACGCCCAAAATCTTATCCTGACCAAAGCTTAGTTAGCTCCGACTGACTACAATAGCTTCTGGTCCACTCTAACACCTAGCCTGCCAAAAGCGGACAACAATGAGTTAGAAAGTGGGAGCATAGTAAGCGTTTTTAACACTTGACCGCGATGGCTTGCCAGGGGCCATTGTCCAACTATAGATAATGGTCGCTGAACCTCACCAAAACTTAGTTGGTTTCGACCTATGACGATAGCTTTTGGTACGCTCTAACGCCCAGTCCATTAAACGTGTGTCAACGGTTTAGAGAGTGAGAGCTTAGTCAGCACTCTGATGCCTGATCGAGACGGCTTGCTAGGGATCATTCTCTAAACATAGGTAATAGTGACCAAACCCGACAAAAGCTTAGTCGGTGACGATGGCTTTTGGTCTACTCGAAGCCTATTCCGCCAATAACGGATTCCGACGGGTTAGAAAGTGGTAATCTAGTCAACACTCTCAACGTCTAATTAAGATGGCTTGCCAGGGATCACCAATCATACACAGATGGTGATCACTGAACCTGACCAAAGCTTTGTCAGTGGCCGCTAATGACGATGGCTTCTAGTCTGCTCGAAGCCTAGTTAGTTGCATGTAGATTCTAACGGCCTAGAAAGTGAGAGCTTAGTAAGGGCGACGACGCCTAGCCGCGATGGCTTACAAGGGATCATTGGCTAACTACAGACAATGATCGCCAAACCCTGCCAAAGTTTAGTCAGAATGACTAACGATGATAACTTCTGACTCACTTCAATTCCTAGTACACCAAGAATGGATCAAGATGGGTTGGAAAGTGGGAGTCTAGTCAATGACCTTGACGCCTGATGAAGATTACTTGCCAGGGACCACCATGGTTGCTGAACCTGACCCAGGTTTAGTAAGTTATAACTGGCGATAACAACCTCTGGTCCAACTAAGCCTATTCCATGAGTTGAGGTAAATACGAGTCAAAAGTCATGTGAGAGCTCTGAAAGCTCGACTTAGATGACTCGCGAGGACTGTTGTTTGATCATATACAACGGTGCACATGTTGGGACCACAGTCTGACTAATTCTCTTATAGTAGCAACAACAACTACTGGTTCAACATACAGCCAAGCTGCCAGACAAATGGTGAATTACACTCCTCAATCTCTAAAAGGATTCTTACCAAAATTGCATGAACTATCACAGCACAAACAGTCAAAACGATGGTTTCTTGTGAGCCATTTTAATAAGGCGTCAAGGGCACTGACTAGACTCCCACTTTTCAAGCCATCTTTATCCGCTCTTGGCGAACTAGGAATTGGAGTGAGCCAGAAGTTATCATCTTCAGTCGTTCTGACTAAACTTTGGCAGGTTTAGGCATTCATTGTCTATAGTTGGCCAAGGATCCCTGGAAAGCCATCGCGGTCAGGCGTCGTCGCGCTGACTAAGCTTCCACTTTATAAGCCGTCGGAATCCACGCGCAGCAAACTAGGCTTTGAACAGACCAAAAGCCATCGTCATCAGAGGCCACTGACTAAGCTCTGGTCGGGTTCGGCAAGCTATCACCATTTGCATAAGAAGGTGATCCATGGCAAGCTATCTTAATCAGGCATCAAGAACGCTGAATAGACTCCTACTTTATAAGCCGTCAGAATCCATTATTTGCGAACTAGGCTTCAAGCGAACGAAAAGCCATCATCATCGGTCATCACCGACCAAGCTTTGGTCAGGTTTGGTCACTATTGCCCATGTTTGGACAATGATCTCTGGCAAGCTGTCTCGATCAGGCATCAGAGCGCTGACTAACTTGCCACTCTCTAAACCGTTGACACACGTTTAATGAACTGGGCGTTAGAGCGGAACAAAAACTATCGTCATAGGTCGAAACCGACTAAGCTTTGGTTAAATTCGCCAACCATTATCTGCATTTGGACAATGGTCCCTGGCAAGCAATCGTGGTTAGGTGTTTAAAATGCTGATTAAGCTCCCACTTTCTAACCGCTAGGTGTTAGAGCAAATCAGAAGCTATTGTAATCAGTCGGAGCTGACTAAGCTTTGGTCAGAATAAGATTTTGGGCGTGCAAGTCTGACTTGGGTGTTCTAACTTACTTAGTTCGCCTAGTGGTCTGATTTTGGAGTCTGATTAATTGATCGGACTAGTAATAGATTGAGCAACTTTAATTAACAGCGGCAAAATAATAATAAGGCGGATGCCTTGGATTTACTGATAATATTTTGTAGGCGCGCTCCTTATTCCATGGGCGCTCATGGTCCTTGTTGTTCGTACCTTTGCATGTGCTGGGTCGAATCTGGCAGGGCATAAGTTTGGGTCCATTTGTTGGCGGGGCCCAATTGGAAAAATCTTTGTAGATTAGCGTGTCATGTGTACGGCGCATATTGCGAGACAATTTAGTATCGGTTACTCCCCTAGTTAATGGGGCTGCTTGCAAGGTCATTAATTCGAAGTATGTGGACTTGTGCAGTTGCAATTGGAACCGTCTTTTTCCGATTTCCCGTACGGCATTTGCTGATGTAACTGTTGGATGTCGCTGCTTCGTAAACCACCACGCCTATATATAGGCTAGTTGTTTTTTGTTTCAAGCATTGCGATGAGCATTGTAGGGCATGTTGATCATATGCATTTTATCAGAGAATATGTTTTAGGTTTTCCAAAGGCTGACGGAAGATCTTTGTTACTAGAGTCTTTGAATGTTTTGATATTTGCATCGATGAGTCTTAATAAGACTTGTTATTATGTGATGCCACTTAATTTGGGTGAGCATTTGATTGATTTCATGAGATCATGTAATATCTTCTTATATTTCGAAGAAGAAGTAGTGTCTCTTCCTCAGGGGACATGTTTGTCTTCCATCTTTTGTTGCTCCCATTCTCCCATCTATCGTTGGGAGATGGCCTCTGCAGCTAGTTTATGGTTGAGTGGAGTGCTGGCGGACTTGACTTTCGTTCCTGGGGTGGTATCTCTGCGTCACACTAGGCATTACACATTTGATGGTCGTCCCTATCTGGCAGCACTGTGAGACCTCAAGCATTTTGCTATTCAAAAATATTCTCGTCTGCTTCCTTTTGCTCCCTTATGTTCCATTTTAAGAAACAGATTCGCGGAACAACGAATCAAGGGAGTTGTTACAACCTTATTCAAGTAGTTTACTCTTACCACCTTATCTTATGGAGGCAGATTGGCAGAGCGAAATCTTTACAATTGTTTCAGCGGATAGATACTTGCATCGGACTTAGATACTTGTAATATATAAACTTCTGTACTAGTTGGTCGGCAAGCTTTATAATAACTTTCATTGTAATCAATAAAATCTGTTTTATTTTTGGAATATGTCTGGTACGAACAATTCTCCTAAACAAAAACAAAAAACAAAAAACAAAAAACAAAAAACAAAAAACAAAAAACAAAAAACAAAAAACAAAAAACAAAAAACAAAAAACAAAAAACAAAAAACAAAAAACAAAAAACAAAAAACAAAAAACAAAAAACAAAAAACAAAAAACAAATAAACAAAAAACAAAAAACAAAAAACAAATAAACAAATAAACAAATAAACAAAAAAAAACTAAAAATGAAATCAAAACAACAAAATAATTTAACTCCGAGTGGGGATTAAGCTAACCCAGCCCTGAAGGAGGCGTGTATGGTCCTGGTTCGGATTGTATAGTATATTTGTCGAAGAGTCTTGCTTTGCCAAAGCTAGCGAAGTTACTGAATAGTGAACTTCGTGTTAGTGGACAGTTCCTTGCTGATTATCAGCTCTTGGAGTAGGTACTCGTTTGCTGAAGTATCGTTACTTAGCTCTATATTGGCTGGAATATGGTTCCAGCTCTGAATTTCGACTCTCTGCATAGCTGTAGATTGGTTGTCGGGGCCCTTCCACCCACGCAGAATGATTCCCTTTGCACTGGGATGGTTTCTGCATCTCGGTCAGTCTCCTTTTGTGAGACTTGTTTGACTGCTTCCCCTCAGGATTGACCCCATGAAGTACATAAATGATGGCAAGAGCTTCTTTTTCAATATCTTTGGCAGTGTCTTCTTTTTCCTTTGCTCGACCCTACATCCTGTTTGAGCCCGGCAAATCTTTGAGCTTGCCTTTCCTGATCCAGTACTCGACTTTCTCTTATGAGGTTTTTGCAATCCTCAGTGTCATGTCCGCCTTCTTTTTGTGGAAAACGCAGTATTTGTATTTATTGTTGTCGCGTCGAGCGGGATCTCCTCGCTGCTTGAGAGGCCACTTCAGTTCTTCCATATTCTTCATCGAATCGAGGATGTCGGGCAGACTAGAGTTGAGAGGGGTTACATATTTGGACCCGACATAATTACATGCCTTGTCTTGCCTTGTGCGGCCCGAGTCGGTATTGTTGTCAGTGTGCTTCTTTTTGTTCCCGTTGGCGTCCTCTTTCTTCTTCCCCTTTTTCTTGTCCCTAGGAGCAAAGGGTTTCTTTTCTGATTCCGCCTCCTTCTTGGCGATCAACATCTCGTCTAGGGTTATATATCTCTGGGCATCCTTCAGCAGGTCTGCCACATTGGTTGGGGGTACCTAGATATAGTACTTGCCCCTCCTCACACCTGAAGTGAAGGTTGTGATGGCAGTGTCATTGCTACGACCATCGATGAGGGTTAACTCATCATTAAAAAGAGTGACGTATTCCCTTAACTTCTCGTTTTGCTTTTGCTTTAGGGATAGCAGATAGTGCATGCCTTTTTTTTTTGAAAGGCGAGCTGGGTTTTCAGGATCCCATAACCTATCAAAGACTAGATCTGGTCAACACACCATAAACTAATAAACACGACGATGGCTGGGTTCGAACCCATGACTTAGTAATACCATCCACCATGCTCTAACCATTTAGCTATCATGCCATTGGCTGCCCATGAAGCGAGTGAGGAACGCCTTCACCAATGTCCGAAATGAATCGATAGATCTCGGAGGGAGGCTGTGGAACCAGGTCAGCGCTGACTTCTTCGGGCTGGTAGGGAATGATCGGCACACTATCTTATCGAACCCTTTCTTGAGTGCCATTACGTGCTGGATGTAGCGCGAGTGGTTCGATGGGCCTCCCGATTAGTCGTAAAACTCTAGCTTTGGCAGGGCATACTTCTTCGATAGCGGTTCATCCATGATATGATCCATGAATGAAAGGACAGTGAGGTTGAACAATACGTCTGGATTTGTGGCATTGTTTCAAATGGGATTGTGCACAACGTTCCTGTTGGCTCTGGACACTGGGTCTCTTTTGGCCGCTCCTCCACTTCTGATCCATTGAGAAGTTGTTAAGGCAGCGCGACTCTTTAATGTGTTCTCTGGAACTCTCTGGGGACTGGGCTCTTCACCGCTCCCAATCTCCTTCTACGGGTAGATGGTTCCATTGTTTGAGTGCCTCTATCGCTTGTGCGATTTGCTGCATCTGGGTTGACAGTAGATCCACCCTTGGGTCCATCGTGGCTGTCATCGGTGCGGGGTGTGAGAGGCTTCCTCCCGTGGTGGTGGTGGCACCAGACCGGGAGGTGTTATGCTGGTTCGAGCGTTTGAGGGTTCCGCAACATCTCCATTGTTGTGAGACCTTGTTGTCACCATCTTTCTTGTTCTATAGGAAATGTAGTACTACTGTTCCTTTTCTGTCGTTCCCCACGAACGGCGCCAAAGTGATATAGTCGATTTCTGCTTTCATTCCTCGCATAAACCTATACCTGCACAAGTAGCACACGTGAGCCAAAGACCACCATGTGGCGGCCGACGACACTCCGATGCTCAAAGTTGTAAATTGGATTTCATTATCGTATTGTAGTTCATCGGCCTTATCTTCCTTTTATAGTATGAGAGTCCTTATTCAGCTAAGGCCATTGGTGAAGTAGTTTAGGGAAAGAGATTTTGCCGGAGATCATTTCCTAAATGGGAGTTGTCCATGTAAGGTAGTTTCCCTACACGACTTGTAAATCTATGGGAGAGGTTTTCCTTTCTGAGTGTTGTCCATGCAAGGAAGTTTCCTTGCCCGACTTATACTCTTGTATTTGTTTTGTAGCCGAAATCGATGTATTGTTGGCATGCCTGTCTTGGGTCGATCCCCCAGATACTTGCCTTATCAGGGCTTACTCTTGCCTTATTAGGGTTTACGAGTATTGGGTTTGACCGCATGACATATGGGCTTAGTGGCACATTGCAATTTGGGTCCGACCTTCTGGATCGTGCCAATTGTGGGCTTAATGTTGTCTGAGCCTTGCTGAGTGGAGCATGCAATCGGGCCTATTTTATTTTGTTGACGAGATTATCATGACACGTGTATTGTGCTAATCAAATGACGGTTTAATGCATCATCAAATATCTATAATTAATAATAGCATTAGGAGGTGGATATCAGTTACAACCACTGACTAAGCATCCTAACATTCTATATTAATGCATATAATGGAATAGAAATCATAAATTCCCTCTTAACATTCTTGGTATAGTGCATCCCTATTTCAAATGTCTCAAAGGAATGACCACTCTTTTCATCTTTGGAAAAGAAAAAAAAAAAAAAAACTTGAATGGATAAAAGTGATGGAAGGAATATTACTTACAAATTGCCAGCACCCCATCTTTTGCTGGCCATACAGAACCCACTTAGAGCACCTCGAATCGCCCCCATAATAAGGGTTTTATAGAGAAAATCTTCCCTCCAATTATCCCCCTAAACAATCCCCTATAATAGCTCCACCTCCAACTTCCCCCTAAATTTAGGGGGAAGTTAATTATCCCTTATATCTCATATAATAATAAAATATTTTCAATATTTAGTTTTCTAAATTAAAAATAAATAAAAAATAAAAACAAAAGTATCTAAATAATAGTATAATATAAAAAAGTAATGATTAATGCTAATTTATATAATGATAAATAAATAATTAAAAAAATATTAATAGTATAATTAAAAACAAATTAATACTAATTTAAACAAAAGTAATTATTAATATTAATTTAAATAATAATATAATTAAAAAATTAATTATCTAAATAATGATATAAAATGTGGGAGATATATTTAAATAAAAATAAAAAAAACTAATTATTAATAAAAAAATTTTAAAAAACTCCCAAATCTTTTAATTAGTCAAATTTAAATTAAGTTGAAATTAATAATAGTATATATTTTATAATATTATAATAATATAATTGAAACTAATAATAGTATAATTATATTAAATTGAAATTAATAATAGTATAAGTGAAATTGAATTGGTATAGAAAAGTTGAAGATATATTAAGATAATAATGAAAAAATTAAAACAGGGGATGTGGTTGGAGTGTTGAAGTAATAGAGAACCTCCAAATTTATAATTAAAATGAGGAATGGTTCATCCTCTATTTTAACTTTTACCATTAAAAATGCTCTTACCTGTTAGATTAAAACTGATTGTGAGATTTCAATTGTCATCACCCTTCCTTCAAACTTACCTCACAAAAATCTTTATTTCTGCCTATAATATCAAATAAAAAATCAAAATAGCAAACTTGATACATTGTGCACTAAATTGTACAGTAGAGGGAAGTGCATCGAAAAGGGTTCTTGACCACCCCCTATGAAATAAAATATGAAAAGCACAACAAAGTAACTAACCTCTTTGAATAACTAACCAAGTAATTGGTAAACTACCATTTGCCCTAGCAATAACATGGGGTAATGGTAGAAGGATTTCGTAAGCTTTGACCATGAAGAAGAAGAGTGGCAGGTTATTACCTTGGGTTTATATGGATTTGATTATCCCCCTTGTGAAAACCCTCTCTCCTAAAAATATTATATAACATGTTTGCAAGGTGATCAGATGCCTGGTAGACCCCAAATCTAAATTATTCATGTTAGTTTAGTCAAAACTATAATATTCTATATAAAAACCATTTGTTAATTTAGGGTCCTCTTATTGCAAAAGGGTTATGAGATATTTATGTGATTTATAGTCAATATTTTCCTTTTCTGAGAACTTAAGTATGGATATTTAAAGGATCAAAACATTATCATCTTATTTCTTTACGACATAATTCATGTTGCAAGAATGATATTTTTGAATCTACAAAATAATTAAACCCAATATGATGGGGTATGTATTCACTAGTTTTTGCCTCAAAACCTAAGTTAAGGGACACGAGAATAAATTGATGTAAATAGAGGATTATAGGATTTAATATCCAATTGGTCAATTATGGCACAACGGAATATTTGCAAATCTACTCTCTAACGAGAAATCGCGTCGGTAGTGTAAGTGTGTTCCAAATTACAGAATTGCCCATGCTTTTGTGTTCGAAATTCACAATTGCCCCTGCTTTTTCAACTTCACCCCTCCCCCCTTTGCTTCTCTTTCTTTCATCTCCATCTGTACCAGACTGCCACCGTATTGAAGAACCTGTCAACCCCGCGCTCACTTCGTCTGTGTAACCACTGCCTCTCTCCCTTTTCCTTCTTACTGCCTTCCATTCTTCCTGTGAAGAAGAAGAAACCCTTGTATATAGAATATTTTATCCTAAATTGTAATTATTTTTTTATTAGAGAAAAGAAAATGGGGAGGGGGGGGGGGGGGGGGCATATTAGTTTGCTTAAAACCCTAATTTAATAGGGTTTAAGTTATATATGGAATAATATTTTCTCCAGTCAGCTGTAAAAAATAAAAAAATTGTGAAGAAAAAAAGGAGAGAAGGAATTGAAGATGAAGAAAAAGAGTAATGGAAAATTTTCCAAGAATTATGTTCTACTAAGATCAACACCATGAGAAAATTAGTATTCAAGCATGCAAGTTGTGCATGCCCTATTAACCAAATTCCCAAGATTTCTATGTGAAAGTGGAAAAATATATGCACACAAACTGGTTTAAACGAGTGAAAGTGGTAACATGTTATGAAATGTCTGCATATTGTTGTAGGGCCAGTATATATTATGCTACTATTATAGACAGGTGGTTGAAGATAATTGTTGATATAAACGCTGCTCCCGATATTGACCCTGAATATGGACTTTGCCAAGTACTCGCAGAGCTCCACTGAAGTTTTAAAGTTGTTTGGAAAGTCTCTTGTTAATGTATGTTGGAAGAACTTCACTTGATCCTCCAGACGTATATTCTGTCCCTGCAAACCCAATACGATAAAACAGGGGAAAAAATAATAATATTAGGTTGTGATGCAACACAATAATAATATCCATTCATGTCACATCGCTGATATTAGAGAGTAAGGGGTGGTATTCAATTACGAATTTTAATGGATTGCGAAAGATTTTAAAATTCATTAAAATTCAGGAGTATTCAATTAAGGATTTGAAATAATACATATAACGGGTGGTATTCAATTACGAATTTTAATGGATTGCGAAGGATTTTAAAATCCATTAAAATTCAGAGGTATTCAATTAAGGATTTGAAATAATACATATAAATCTAGGGGTATTCAAATACGAATTTTAAAGGATTGTTTTAAAATCCATTAAAATCAGGGGGTATTCAATTCATGCTTTTCAAAAGTCTACCAAAATAAGGGGTATTCAAAAAGTAGTTGATTTTAATAAATTTGTTAAAGTTGTGGATTTTGAAGGATTTGTGAGTGAAAATTATATATAACAAGAGTTATTCCAAATCCAAGCTTCCCCTCTCATATTTCAACGGATTTTTATTGGTTATTATTAAATAACACCACCATTTTCACTGAAGGACACCACCCCATTTTTTTGTGATATGCTGAAGGACACCACCACCTTCCATTTTCTTCTCTCTTCACAAGAGCAACACCACATCGCCCCACAACTTCTGGCCACACCATCATGCCCTACCATCGCAGGATGCACCACCAACTGCACTTCATCTTCTCTTTTGTTCTTATTCTTTATTATTATTATTATTATTCTCATTATCTTCCTCCTATTTTCTCTTTTTCTTATCCTCTCTTCATCTTTGTTTTTTGTTATTCTCTTTTTTTCTTCTTTTGTCTTTGTTTTTCTTCTTCTATTTTTTCTCATCTCTTCTTCTATTCCAATTTTTTTTTTTTCGCCCTTGCGGAGGTTTCTGCGAGTGGAGGTTCCTCACTTGCTAAAACGTTTGTGAGGGCAAAAAGAAGATAGGAGAAAAAAAAAATAGAGAGAAAAAAAGTGGATGAGGAAAAGAAAAAAATAAAAATAAATAAATAAATAAAATAAGAGGTGAGGGGGAGGAAGTTGAAAATAAGAAGATGAAAATGGAAGGAGGTGGAATGAGAGGTGGCGGTGGTGATTAATGGAGAAGAAGAAGAGGGGGGAGGAAGAGGAGAGGTGGCGATAGCGTGGTGGTGGTGGTGATTGATAAATAAGGGAGAATGAGAGGTGGCGGTGGCGGGGATAACAATTTGAAGTAAAATAGTTATTTGTATTACCTTTTAGACCATTTTCAATGTATTTAATTTTTTTTTTTTAATTTGAAGTAAAATTATCGTAACATACAAACAATTGTTTAATTGATGTTTTGAGTGATGTTTTATGATTTGTGTTGGCATGAATAACAATGTAGGTGATGTTTTTTTTATTGTTTCCTATGATTAATAACATATTTATAAGAATTCATAGAAATCCATAACAAACCTTTATAAAATCTACAAAATTCAATCATTTAAAATTCATCAAAATCCAGTGAATTTTGTAAAATCATTTGAAACCTTTTAAAATCCACGAGATTTAAAATTATTCCGAGTCTATTCAAATCTCGAATTGAATACCTCCCCCTAAGTCAATGCATTAACCTTGTTTTGCTGAATAATTCGGTTGTATTATTGCATTCCTCGATTTTAATTATCTAAAACTTTTATCCTTTCATATTTTTTTTTTGTTGAATTAAAGTGTATATCAGTGTTTTCCTTTTCCCGCAAGCCTCTAACAGAAAAGAAGGGTAGTAACTTTTCAAGTTAAACATTCACCGCTTCTTATTATTTTGTATGTTCCAATCTCAATTTCTTATATAATTTATTTTAGCAGTAATAAAAATGACATTTTGGGAATGCATATGAATGTCCACCGTGAAGGTTTTTTTTTTTTTTTTTTGTAATATTAATTTGTACTAACTAGACAAAGTAGATTACTGACTAAATGCTTGTTACCAGGGCACTTCCTGTTTCGCGGAGAATGCCTGCAGCGCCAGAAGCATAATTAACACCTGTTGTGATCCTCCTTCTATCATCAGGTGAAAGACCCAAATATGCCGGAAATGGTAGATCCAGGGATTGAGCTACAACCATGATAAATAAAGAAATAAAACAATTCACACAACCCAAATTAGCACCTTACATATATATCAAAAATATAAACAAAAGTAGCAACTTCAATTAAAACATGAGTATATTCCATTAATACCAACGAAATCGACAGTTGTTTTGCCGTTGGTGACTCTTCCTGTCGATCCCAATGGAAAATCTATGCCATATGGATTATAGTTGGCTCTGGCTTGAGTTTGCAGATTGGTTATTGTTGCCACTGTCTGAAAGCTGAGTCTCCATATACATAAATAGCTGGTGCAATTCACCGAAATGAATTGGAAGAGAAGATAGATTGAGAAAATAAACAATGATGAGTTGCTCTGCGTAGCCATCTCTGTTTAAAACTGATTTTGAATATGTAATGAAAATGAATGAATGCATATTAGACTTTTATAGTGTTCGGCTTTCTGACTTTTTAATCTGTTAACAGTTTATTTATTTGATTTTGTTGCCACCAAATCAATTTTATTTTTCTAAACAAATTGTGAACGCGAAATAAAATTATATACAAATGATTCTTCTAATCTACAGTAAAGCTGTTGCATGAAAGGAATTACCTGTGACAGAGTCATCAACTCAATCATGCTTGAGATTGCAGACTTTGACCTGATTGCCATAGGGAAACAGGAAAAACCGCCATTTCAAGGAAAGATCAAAGTGATTTTTTTTTTTTTTTTTTTTTTTTTTTATTTTTTTATTTTTTTTATTTTTTTATTGAATGATAATTGCTTGAAAATGAACGGAAACATGCATATTGAGTAATACAAATGTTTATGCAAATTGATGCTCGTCTTTCTTGTTATTTGATAATTGGCTACTTGTTGCTCAATTTCTAGTGCCTTACTGTCAAGTATGATCTGCTTTTCCGGTTAGGGCTCTATTGATAGATCGCATGCATCATTGTATTGTGCATATCAAACATTGATTAACTTTTTGTTATGTATTACTAATCCCTCAAAATTCTACCAAAAATGTGTGGTACAATCAAAATAGCTCCTAATAACAATGATGATACATCAAGTTATCACCCGATCGTGGTCATACACATGGCGCAAACCATCGTTGCTAGAGATGGTTGTTACGAAGAAGATAAGTAATGAAGGGAATTACTCCTCCAAGGACGTATCTCAATTAAGAGATGGTTGTTACGAAAAATTCACCGACTCATGAACCCTACCCCCAAACTAATCCAAACATTGTCCTCAATGTTTAACAAAATAATTTTGACAAATGAATGAAATAAGTACATGAGAGGAGGTTAGAACAGTATTACCGCGGTGAAGATTTTACCGATTTTCACAAGTAATTCACCGATGAGAGCTCAAAGAATAAAAGAATTGTGGATTAGTTAATAGAAATAGATAAAATACACACTCAACATGCACTCTTACAACAAAAGGTGGGTTGCCTCCCAGTAGCGCTTGGTTTAACGTCATCAGCTTGACAAAACCCAAAAGATCCTCAATTCTGATACACAGGGTCCTCTAATAGAATTACATCAACCTCGACTTCTAATCGAGGTAACTCTAAGAATGGCTTAAGCCGTTGACAATTTACCTTAAATACATGGCCATCCTCAGGGTTAACGATCTCCACAGCTCCATGTGGGAACATTGCTTTCACAATATAAGGTCCAGACCACCGAGATCTCAACTTTCTAGGAAAAAGTCGTAATCGAGAGTTGAACAACAAAACTTTTTGAGACGGTTCAAAGGACTTACGAAGAATGGATTTATCATGAAATATCTTCGTTCGTTCTTTGTAGATTTTGGCATTGTGGTACGCATCATTTCGGATCTCTTCCAACTCATTAAGTTGAAGCTTACGATGCAATCCAGCCTTGACCATATCAAAATTGAACGTCTTGATGACCCAATATGCATGATGTTCCCATTCCACAAGCAAATGACATGTTTTTCCAAAAACAAGTCTATATGGAGACATTCCAATCAGGGTCTTAAATGTTGTTCTATAAGCCCAGAGAGCATCACTCAGACGTTGAGACCAGTCTTTACGATCTGGTCTGACTGTCTTCTCTAGAATGTTTTTAATCTCCCGATTGAAAATATCAACTTGCCCACTTGTTTGTAGATGATAGGGGGTGCCAACTTTATGAGTGATGGAGTATTTTTTTACTAATAGCTCGAACGGTCTATTGCAAAAATGATAACCACCGTCGCTTATAACGGCACGCGGAATACCAAAACGAGAAAAGATATTATCTTTCAAGAATCTTACCACAATCATGTGGTTATTCGTTTTACATGGTATCGCTTCTACCCATTTGGACACATAATCCACAGTAACAAGGATGAAAATATTGCCAAACAAAGGCAGGAATGGTCCCATGAAATCAATACCCTAAACATCAAAAATTTCAACCACGAGAATATTAGTAAGGGGCATCATGTTGCGACGAGAAATGGAACCCATTCGTTGGCATCGATCACAAGTGGTGCACAAGGCATGAGTATCTCGAAAAAGGGTAGGCCAATAAAAACCACTTTGCAAAACTTTTGCAGCTGTCTTTCTAGAGCTAAAATGCCCACCACAAGCTTGTTCATGACAAAATGAGATGATGTTGTGAAATTCACTCTCAGGAACACATCTCCTGATAACCTGATCAGGACAATACTTGAACAAGTATGGATCATCCCAGAAGAAATGTCTAACCTCAGCAAGAAATTTGGATCTATCTTGTTTAGACTACTTAAAAAGAAGTTGACCTGTAACAAGATAGTTCACGATATCTGCATACCAAAGTAATTGGGAGAGAGCAAATAATTGCTCATCAGGAAATGACTCATTCAATGGTAAATATTCGCTAGATGACTCTACCAGAAGTCTAGATAAATGGTCAGCTACAACGTTTTTCGAACCTTTATTGTCCCGAATTTCAATATCAAACTCTTGTAACAATAGGACCCATCGAATTAAGCGAGGTTTAGCATTTTTTTAGAGTTTGAGACTTAATTCACTGTGGTGTTTAATTCTAGAGTTTGATATTTAATTCTAGAGTTTGAGACTTAATTCACTGTGGTGTTACAGAGCATTCAGCAGGGTGCAAACAAGAACAGGTCCAGTGTGGCTCAACAGATCCCAGTGGGTGCAAATAGTTCTGATATTTCTCAGCCGAGGCGCTCTCAGCAAGGTTCACTGGGTGCCAGTAGCGTCAACTTGATTTAAGTCTCTCAGCCGGTGACGGTGGTTGAAGAAGAAGTGAAACAGGGTTGTCACGCCCCTGTTTCGGTGGAGCGAAGGAGAGAAAACAAAGATGGATAGGTTGTGGGTGGTGATTTTGCTTGGTTGGGATGGTGATGAGAACCACATATTGTGAAGAAGAGGTTTTGGTATTCTGTATTTTTTTTCCCTTTTCTTATTCATTTCTATTGTATATATAGAGAATTAAGAAAATGAACTTGGACAAGTTAAGGGGAGGGTTCAATTATTGATTTAAGGCTTAAATCAAACTAGAATCTTGGATAATTAAGAGAATATGCTTTGGGTTTGACATTGGGTTTGGGTTTACGGATTTGGTTTTGGGTTTGGTTTTGAGTTTAGGTTATGGACTTAGGCTATTCTCACCTCCACTTATTCTAAAGTCACCGTCTGTGATTTATTCATTGCGTTTTTCTTTGATTTCTTCGTTATTGCTCCGAATTCTACAATAAAACAAAATTTTAATAATTAATTTAAAATAAAATATAACAAGGATTAACAAAAATATAATAAGAGGCAAAAAATGTTATAATTATGTGATTATCAGCAAGTCATCTTGAGAAGAACAGATTTGGACGCATCAGTTTGGCGCTGTCCGTGCGAAACGACTAGGGTTGAAAAAAAACCGACCAAACCGATTAAACTGACTGAACCGATCGGTTTGGTTTACGTTCGGTTTTGTTCGATTTCAATTTTAAAAAATTCAAAACTGAAATGTTCGATTCGATTTTTCAGTTTCTATGTGATTTTAACTGACAAAACCGAACCGACCGAATATATATAATAAATAATATATTTTATATAAAAATAATATAATATGTTTAAAATAGTCGGTTGGTTCTGTTTTAGTCGGTTTGGTTACGGTTTGCATAAATTAGAATCGGTTCGGTTCGGTTCGAAATTTTTTAAACTGATCAAAATTCGTTCGATTCACAGTTTAGGTGAAAAATTGAACCGTTGGCTCGATTTTTAACCCTTGAAATGACAGTTTCCTTAAAAATTGAAAAGTCTATGCTTGAACACAACTTAGCAACAAGACGAGAGCCTATGCTTGGATATGTTGTTGTCGTCGCATTGGCTGTTGTAAACAATGTGGTTGACCGTTGACCATAACCAGACATGTTACAATTGTCCAAAGTTGAATCTCTATTTCCAGAGTTGTCTATCTTCTCAACTTCAGGTCTCCATGAATGTTCGCTTTGGGCTGTACAATTTGGACGAGAACATCTTGTGCCATGTGTCCAAATTTCAAACAAAGTCACATTCCTGAAATGGAAGTAATATACTTCACAAGGACTCTAATAACTCATAAAGTCACAATGACCATTCACTGCACTTCAGATACAATCCCAAAGTCTGTATGTTATTCAAATCAAAATGATGTTTCTCTTTGTGCATTGAAGAAGACAACAGCAACAGGAGGACCAAGATGTAAGAATGTTGGCGAGAATTGAAGTTTAGTCCCACATCGAGTAGTGAGCCAAGTGAAGTGAAGTTAATAAGTGATAAAATGTGTGTCAATAAGTAACGGGGCCTTTTGGGGGCAGTTGAATAATTGAGCTCTGTTCGTAAAAATCCCACACTCGAAGGGACACAGGTGTCTAAGTTGGGGACAATATCGTTGCTTGAGACATGTCTATTGGTGGTGTCGAGGGGCTTCGCAGCTTCACCCTCGAGCACAACAAGTGGTATCAGAGCCGATGGTTCGGCCTTGGATTTGGCAAGTTGAAAGAGCAAAGTAGCACGTTGTGGTGGGGTTTGGCGAAGTTGAAAAGTACACGTTGAGACAAGTTAGAAGTGTACGTTGAGGTGGAGCTTATCCCGGGCCAGGATAAGCTTAATAAGTCTCGCCAAGGTGGAGATTATTGGAGTTGGGTTGGCTCAAATTAGTCCCATATCAATTAAGGAGCCAAGTGATATCAAGTATATAAGGAGTTGGATATATCTCATTAAGCGATAAGGCATTTTGGGGGCAGTTGAATAGTTGAGCCCCATTTGTAGTAAAAACCCCACACCCGGGCGTGGTGGGTGTCTAAATTGGGGACAATATCGTTGTTTCAGACACATCGTGTAGTGATGGTGCCGGAAGACTTCGTTTCTTCACCCCCGAGCACAACAAGTGGTATCAAAGCCGATGGTTAGGCCTTAGGCTTGGCAAGTTGAAAGTGCAAAGTAGCACGTTGTGGTGGGGCTTGGGGAAGTTAGAAAGTGCACGTTGAGGTGGAGCTTATCTTGGGCAAGGATAGGCTCAAGTCTCGCCAAGGTAGAGATTGTTAGAATGTTGGCGAGAATTGAAGTTTAGTCCGACATCGAGTAGTGAGCCAAGTGAAGTGAAGTTAATAAGTGATTGAATGTGTGTCAATAAGCGACGAGGCCTTTTGGGAGTAGTTAAATAGTTGAGCTCCGTTCGTAAAACCCTACACTAGAAGGGAAGCGGGTGTCTAAGTTGGGGATAGTATCGTTGCTCAAGACATGTCTAGTGGTGGTGCCGGTGGGCTTCACAGCTTCACCCCCGAGCACAACATAAGAGAACAATCCCTATGTCAGGCCTTGGCATCTCATAACTCACAATTTTGACCCTTGGTGGCTGGCCGCAAGCAAATCCCAAGCTTAACGCTAGGAACAAGCTATTTTTTATTGTTAGAGTGTCTTACCAACTTTTTATCACTACTTTGAAGATTTCTATCAACAAGAATAATGGGCCTTGTAGTAAGTACTGTCACTCGGACATATTGTTCATCGAGTTGTCATTATGTGTTTGTTTTGTGTTATATGTTCAATCATAATTATGCGAGGATCCCTGCCCATATAATTCAAACAGGTTTGGCTTTAATTCAAGTAAGTCTGACTGGAAATTGGTCCGCAGGTTCGTCAGAAGACTAGTTCGACTGGAGTCTGGGCCATAGGTCTGCAAGTCCAACTAGATACTGGTTCGCAGGTCTGACAGAAGACTAGTCCGACTAGAGACTGGTTCCTAGGTCCGCAAGTCCAATTGGAGACATGTCCACAGGTCTGACTGGAGACTAGTCCGCAAGTCTGACTAGAAACTGGTTCACAAGTCCAACAGAAGACTAATTCGAATGGAGACTAGTTTGACTGGAGATTGGTCCGCAGGTCCGACAAAATACTTGTCTACAAGTTTGATAGGTCCGATTGGAAACAGGTTTGACTGGAGACAAGTTCGACAGGAGCCAGACCCGACATGAATCAGGTCCGACAATAGACAAATTCGACAAGAATCAGGTCCTCAAGTCCGATCGAAGACTAATCTGACTTAAGACTAGTTGCACTGACTTCATCTAGTCTGGACTCATGCAGCTGACTACGATGATTTTTGAGATGAGTGATAAGTCATCGGGTCCGAATTCACGAAGTCCGAATACGATGACCTATCACAAAAAAATTCATCTGGTCTGAACTCATACAGTCCTTCTCCGATGACCTCACAAAAATTTTCATCTGGTCTGAACTCATACAGTCTGTCTCTAATGACTTCACTTGGTGCTCCGATGACTTGTCGCGCTGACTTCACAGTCTAACTAAAAAATCCATCATCATGCTGCTCTGGCTCCAACAATTGACAAGTTAGTGGCCACGCTTGCATTGCCACTAATCGGGGAGAGGGGGGAGGAGTTGATGATACATCAAATTGTCACCCGATCGTGACCATACACGCTGTGCAAACCATCATAACTAGAAATGTTTGTTACGAAGAAGATAAGTCATGGCGGAAAGGAATCCACCAAGGACGCAACTCATTAAGAAAGAGTTGTTACAAATGATATAAGTCATGATGGGACATAAACACATCTCAATTATGAGATGATAATTACGAAAGAGATAAGTTATAGTGGGAATCACTCCCCCAAGGACACATCTCAATGAAGGAGGAGATCGTTATAATAAACGTCCCTCTTCGTTGCGTCATTCGAGCTTAATTCATGCAAATAGTTGAATGCACTTTCTACTGTAAACTAAAATGATATCAAAATAACCCTTTATGTTTTTATTGTTTCTTTGTGTTTGTTTTGCAGGTCTCCGACTCAGTGTGTCTCCTCGGCAAAGTTTCAGGATTTTCCCCTAAATTAGCCATCAAACACTTTACCTCTCTCATCATTTCTTCTCCCTCTCCAACCATAGAACTTCCATCAACTGATTATTAAAGCTTTTGGATTGAAAATGATTTTTTATGTAAAAATTTTATCCTGAATGGTCTTTCTGGTGATCTTTATGATTATTACTGTTCTGAACAAACTGCAAAAGATATTTGGGAAGCCCTTAGAAAGAAATATGACACTGAGGAGGCTGGCACAAAGAAATATGCTGTCAGTCGCTATCTGAAATTTCAAATGACTGATGATAAGTCTGTGGAAACCCAATCACACGAGCTTCAAAAGATTGCTCATGAAATTATATCTGAGGGAATGACTTTAGATGAGCAATTTCAAGTAGTTGTTGTGATAGACAAATTGCCCCCTAGCTGGAAAGATTTTAAGAATGTCCTTAGGCATAAAACTAAAGAGTTTTCCCTAGAAAGCCTGATAACCCGACTTCGTATTGAGGAGGAAGCCAGGAAACAAGATCAGAAAGATGAAGTTCTGATTATATCAAACCATAAGAAGTCTACCCCTGTTTCTCTGAAACCCAATGAAAAGACAATGAAAAATCAGAATAACAATAAAAACCAGAACTATCAGAATCGGAACCAGCAGAACCGGAACAATCAGAACCGCAACCATCAGAATCAGAATCCTCCGCGAAATCAGAATGGACAGAAACATCCCTCCAAGAATTATTTAGCACAGTTCCTATGCTACACCTGTGGTAGGCCAGGGCATATGGCCAGGAACTGCCGGAACGGATCTCGCCCTGCACCTCAGGCGAACCTAACCGAAGACCAACTTATTGCCATGATCTCTGAGATCAATTTTGTTGGTGGATCCGAGGGATGGTGGGTTGACACTGGTGCTTCTCGACATGTCTGCTATGATCGAGAAATGTTCAAGTCCTATTCTGAAGCTGAGGACAAGAAAGTGTTGTTGGGTGATTCCCACTCCACTATAGTTGCTGGAACTGGAACAGTAGAACTGAAGTTTACCTCTGGAAAGACTGTTATCCTGAAAGACGTCTTGCATACTCCAGAGATGAGAAAGAACCTAGTATCTGGTTATCTTCTGAACAAGGTTGGGTTTACTCAAATTATAGGGGCTGATTTATATACCATTACAAAGAATAATGTATTTGTGGGGAAAGGGTATGCTACTGATGGAATGTTTAAGTTAAATGTTGAAGCAAATAAAATTTCTAGTTCTGCTTACATGTTGTGCACTTTTAATATCTGGCATGCTAGACTTTGTCATGTTAATAAGCGTATTATTAAAAATATGAGTAACTTAGAACTAATTCCAAAATTGTCCTTAAATGATTTTGAAAAGTGCAATTATTGTAGTCAAGCTAAGATAACCAAAACACCACATAAATCTGTAGTTAGAGAATCTGAACCTTTAGATTTGATACACTCAGATATATGTGAACTTGATGGTATCTTGACTAGAAATGGAAAACGTTATTTTATTACGTTTATTGATGACTGTTCTGATTATACCTTTGTTTACTTAATGAAAAATAAAAGTGATGCCTTTGACATGTTTAAATTATTTTTGACTGAAGTTGAAAATCAATATAATAGAAAGATTAAGAGACTTATGAGTGATAGAGGCACTGAATATGATAGCAGTATTTTCATAGAGTTCTATAATTCTCAAGGAATTATTCATGAAACAACTGCACCATATTCTCTTGAGATGAATGGCAAAGCTGAAAGGAAAAATAGAACTCTTACCGAGTTAGTAGTTGCCATAATGCTTAACTCCGGTGCTGCTTCGCACTGGTGGGGAGAAATTATATTGACAGTCTGTTATGTGCTAAATAGAGTCCCCAAATCGAAAAGTAATACATCTCCATATGAGATTCTGAAAAATAGACAACCGAACTTGTCTTATTTGAAAACTTGGGGTTGCTTAGCTTATGTTAGAATTCCTGATCCTAAAAGGAATAAGCTTGCTAGTAGGGCATATGAATGTGTATTCATAGGATATGCCATGAATAACAAAGCTTATAGATTCTATAATCTTAAAGATCAAGTTATTATAGAATCAAACGACGTTGACTTTTATGAAGATAAATTTCCTTTTATTTCGAGGAATAGTGGGGGTACATCATCAAACAACGTACCCTTGATCAGGGTAAATGAAACTGATAAAGCCACAGAATTTGAGCCAAGAAGAAGTAAACGGAAACGAACTTCTAAAAACTTTGGCCCCGATTACTATGTCTTTTCAGTCGAAGAGGATCCCCTTAGTTTTCAAAAGGCTCTATCCTCTATAGATGCCAATTTTTGGGAAGAAGCTATTGATGATGAAATGTACTCTCTTGAGTCTAATAGAACCTGACATTTAGTTGATTTGCCACCAGGTTGCAAGTCAATAGGATGTAAATGGATATTTAAGAAGAAATTGAAACCCGATGGTAATGTTGACAAGTTCAAAGCTCGTCTCGTAGCCAAAGGGTATAGACAGCGAGAAAATGTTGACTTCTTTGACACATATTCTCCTGTAACCAGGATTACATCTATTCGAGTGTTAATTTCTCTTGCTGCAATACATAATCTAGTCTTGCACCAAATGGACGTTAAGACTGCGTTTCTTAATGGCGATTTGGAAGAAGAAATTTACATGGATCAACCTGAAGGTTTTGTTATTCCAGGGCAAGAACATAAAGTTTGCAAACTAGATAAATCACTTTATGGTTTGAAACAAGCTCCAAAACAATGGCATGAAAAATTTGATAATCTTATTATCGCACATGACTTTAAAGTGAACGAAAGTGACAAATGCATTTACTAAAAAGATGAAAATGGCATTTGCACTATTATATGTCTTTATGTGGATGACTTACTTATCTTTGGTTCTAATATCCATGCCGTGAATAAAGTGAAAGCTTTATTGTGTGCAAACTTTGATATGAAAGACCTTGGAGAAGCGAGTGTAATCCTTGGTATCAAGATTACTAGGTCTGAAAAGGGAATTTCTTTGGATCAATCACACTATATCGAGAAGATCCTAAATAAATATAATTACTCTGACTGTAAACCTGCATGTACTCCTTATGATCCTAGTGTAAAGTTGTTCAAGAACACCGGTAACGGTGTTAGACAATCTGAGTATGCGAGCATCATTGGTAGTCTTAGATATGCTACCGATTGCACTAGACCCGACATAGCTTATGCCGTTGGATTATTATGCAGATTTACCAGTAGACCTAGTATAGAGCATTGGCATGCAATTGAACGGGTCATGAGGTACCTAAAGAGGACTAAGAACCTCGGATTACATTATAAGAAGTTTCCCGCTGTCCTTGAAGGATATAGCGATGCTGATTGGAACACCCTTTCAGATGACTCCAAAGCCACCAGTAGCTATATTTTCAATATAGCTGGTGGAGCTGTTTCTTGGAAATCAAAGAAACAGACCATTTTGGCACAGTCCACGATGGAGTCAGAGATTATAGCACTAGCCACGGCTAGTGAAGAAGCAGGTTGGCTGATAAACCTGCTAGCAGAGATCCCTTTATGGGAAAGACCGATTCCAGCTGTCTTGATCCATTGCGATAGTACCGCGGCTATTGCAAAAATACAGAACCGTTATTATAACGGCAAGAAACGACAAATACGTCGTAAGCACAACACAGTTAGAGAGTTTCTATCTACTGGTGCTGTGAGAGTGGATCATGTACGAACTGATGAGAACTTGGCTGATCCTTTGACAAAAGGATTAGCTAGAGAGAAGGTTTTCAAAACCTCGAAAAGAATGGGACTAATGCCCTTAGACTGATGAGTTATTCACGATGGTAACCCAACCTATAGACTGGAGATCCCAAGAAATAGGTTCAATGGGTAATAACAAGTCGTGAATGATATGATGTGAATCATGCTGACAAAATAACAATCTCATTCCTAGACTACAGCATGAATTCCTGAAGCAATAGTAGGATGAGTTTAAAAAACTCTTAATGAGGTCTATACTCTATGTGGAGTGGAGTACCTAGTTACAGGAATACTCTTGATAGACTCACCTAAGTGATTGTGAAAGTTTGGCCGCTTCCTATGGAATTTGTGGGCAAAATTCTTAGAGCCTTCACTATATTGGGATATACGTGCATGGCCGTAAAGCACGAGCTTTTTAGACTTCACCCTGGTAAGGTTGTGCGTGTAATGTCTGTTAGAGATAGAGTTCAAAACTACGAGTTACTCTAGTATATTCTAAAGCATGAACACTACGCAAGAGTTCAAGTCGAAAGACACTTTTGCTTATGCACAATCTTATATTTTAGAGATTGCTCGATGACAATTGTTTTTAAAAATCCAAGTGGGGGATTGTTGCAAATTTGGCTTTTTAAAAATAAAAACAAATGTGTGTTTACCTGGTTTTGAACCCTGGACCTCTCTCCTATTTTCATCTTTGAATCACTCTCTAATATTTAGTCTCATATCTATTATATAACTCTTTGTGGTAGAGTTTATAAGGAGATAGTTAGGACTTGGGTTTGGACCCCTTGGGGGTACCACTCTTTTATGAGGAGGGGAGAGATAGACTCTCGCGCCCGCCGCCGCCGCCGTCCGTCTGGTCGAGCGGGCGGGAGGGTCGGGTCGGGTCATTTAGAGAGCAAACCATTTTTTGCTGAAAATTTATTTAAACGAAAAAAATAAACTCTTGAACTTCTGAAGAGAACTGAATCTAGATACGATGTATTTGTACAGTCTCTCTAAATCACGTATGGCATAAGTCGCGGCGGGATTTTCTCTCCACGATTTGATTTTATTCTCCACGCGATTGATGCCAATGAATAGAGTCTGTATTTCGTTTTCGATTGTACGATTTTCAATCCATAAATACCATTCAGTTTTAGAGTTTTAACAAGGAGAAAAACAAACAAGAAACATTGTCTTCTTTCGAAATGAGAAACTGAGGGTTGTTCTTTCAGAAACATAGTGTTCTTTCGACATCAGAGAGTATTTGAAATTAGAAAAGTTTTGCAAACAGTCTTCGTGTTTTACAATCAGTTTTCGTCCATTAAGTTTCTGCTTCTTGCTGATTTATTTCAATGGTATTGGTGATTCCGAGCAAATAAGGAGATTAAGGGTGATTTGTATTCCGTTTATATACTGTGCAATTTTTGAACGAGACAGAGAAGATTCTGGGCTGTTTTATCCTGGGGACGGCGGGGTTACAATACTGCTTGCACAATTTTGAGCAGAGCTGCGAAACGTCTTAAAGAAAGCGACCTACTCCGCGACTCAACCCAAACAAAATTGGTACCATCGTTCCTACCTTTTTAATTCGAATTTACAGCATATTTTTCCAACACCTACTACTCCCCCAAATATAACTCCATCATCACCAACTTCTTCATTATCCCCCCGCTCCCAACACCGTGAACCGTTTACTTCAACTTAAAACATGATTAAAAATCTGGAGACCCAGTTGGCTAGGAATTTGACTCTCCCAACACCCCAATTTACAATTCATAAAAGAATTAGCACTGAAGATACATCTTTGACTATGGTGGCAAAAAATTATCATCGCCAAAACTTACGTAAATAACAGGGGGGTATTCAAACATGGATTTTAATAGACTCTGGAAGATTTTAAAGTCTATTAAAATATAGGGGTATTCAATTAAGGATTTAAAACAATACAATGAAATCTAGAGGTATTCAAATATAGATTTTAAATGATTGTTTTATAATCCATTAAAATCATGGGGTATTCAATCATGGATTTTAAACAATACAATGAAATCTAGGGGTATTCAAACAGCAGTGGATTTTAATGAATTTGTTGACTTGATGGACTTTGAAGGACTTTGAAGGATTTATGTGTGAAAGATATAAATATCAAAGTCCTTTTCAAATTCAGCCTATTACCCTCGGATTTTTATTTATCTGCTCCCTCTCTCCCACCCACACTGTGTCGAGAAACATCTTCTTCGATTCGGAAACATTCTAGAACTGTGACAGCTCCAGCAGTGCTCCTCCCCACCTCGTAAGGTTCTGGTCACATAAAAAACAGTAACTCAAATCATAAACAACGAAGAATTCAATTCATCTATAGCAGCATTTCATACAAACCCTAAAAGAACGAACTGTGTAGATCTAAAATTCTTAGCGTTGCTTTGGGGTTTTGGTGTTGAATTTGGAGGAGTTTGTGTTTGAATTGAGAAATTTGTGGTTTTTCTTGTAGATGTCTTGGTATGACCATGAGATTTTCGGCTCGAATCGTTGCTAGGGATCAAGAATTGTAACATTTTGGAGGACTTGAGCTGGAGCTGAAGATTTGGGCTTAGTTGAAATGGCGTCTGGAGAAGGGAGGAGTCGTCATCATCATGATCTTGTACCTCTAACTGCTTTGATTAGTAGGGAGTTGAAGATTGAAAAGATGGAGAAACCCAGTGTTAGATATGGGTGTGCTGCACAACCGAGGAAAGGCGAGGACTATTTTCTTCTGAAGACTGATTGCCAGAGAGTTCCTGGGAATCCTTCAACATCGTTTTCTGTATTTGCTGTATGTACCGTCCATTCACACTCTTTGCTTGTACTTTGATGATTGTTTTAGTTACCTGTGCCCTTTTGAAATTTGATCACTGTTCTATAAATTCTTTTAGTAAAGTTAAATTTAGAAGCGTGCATATTTGGCCAGTGAAAACTGAGTCAGATTCGACCAATTGTGTAGATTATATTTAAATGGTAACTTTTGTTGTATGCTTCTAGCATGTTGAAGCTTCTCACATAGTGTAGCTGCTATTTTACATAATCACAAACCTTTTCATTTTCGTATATTGTATCACTTTTCCACTCCAAGTGCTTTTACAACCAAAAAGAACATACCTCAGTTATTCTTCTAGTGCATACTGTCACTTTCCACAGTATACCAAAGCTGAATCATTAATTTTGATGTGTGAGTAAGGACCAAGGTTATGGAATTTACAGTAAGTTACAGATTTACATGTTTGAGAACATTTAGCATATGTACATTCTTCAAAGTGTTTGGCCGAGTCGTTGGTTTCAGTTCAAATGTATTTTTTGGTTTGATACTCAGTGGAATACTTTATATTAACCAAATTTCAGGTATTTGATGGCCACAATGGAAATGCTGCAGCAATTTTTACCAAGGAAAATCTGTTAAATCATGTATTGGGTGCGATGCCCCATTGTCTTGGCAGGGAGGAGTGGCTTCAGGCTTTACCTCGGGCATTAGTTGCAGGGTTTGTTAAGACGGACAAAGAGTTTCAAAGCAGAGGCATGGGCTCCCTCATTTTATATTTTGTATTGAAGTTTTGTAGTCTTAGTTATAAGAATTCTAAGCTGGCTTTCATTATCCCTCCTTGCAGGAGAGACTTCTGGAACCACTGTTACTTTTGTCATAGTTGATGGATGGACTGTCACAATCGCATCTGTTGGAGACTCGCGTTGCATTTTGGATGCTCAGGGTGGTGCCGTTTCAGTCTTAACTGTAGATCATAGACTAGAAGAAAATGTGGAGGAGTGCGTATCTGTGTGACCCTCTTGATTATCTACCTGCAATTTAGATGCGTACTTGATTGCCTGTTCTATTACTGCAGGAGGGAACGCGTAACTGCAAGTGGAGGCGAAGTTGGCCGGCTTAGTATTGTTGGTGGGGCTGAGGTAAGCCGATTATCTATTCGTGTTCTTTCAAATTCATTAGATTAAGGCGGGTTTGCAAGGCCGAGGTCTAGGTCGAGCCCATCCCAACTCTAAATTACTTGATTCCCAAGCTGAACCTGACTGTACCTCACTTTCATTATGTTTTGCCCAAGCCTAAACATTGCATTATATTATGATTTATGTCCTATACTATTATACATTTAATTTGAAAAATTGTAAATTAATGATTATAATGGATCTTAATTCTTAAACTACAATCATTGCACGAATATACACATAACACGCATACGCAGAAAGTTAGTACAAATATAATGCAAGGAGAATAAACAAATTTGTTGAGATGACGAGTACAGGGTTATGTACGCAAGGTTTAAAGATCTCAGCTCAAAACCATCTCGAGTTGTGAATGTGCAAGTCCAAGTGTACTTAAATCAGATTGAGCCCTCAGGACTTGGATCTGACCTGCCCAAGTTTTACCTTTGATAGAATACCTACAGTGTGTTGCATTGTTAATTTCTTTCATGCATATGGTTTTAACTAGCTTTACAATCTTTGAAACAGATTGGTCCTTTGCGTTGTTGGCCAGGGGGGTTATGCCTTTCGAGGTCGATTGGAGACATGGATGTTGGCGAATTTATAGTTCCTATACCCTATGTTAAACAAGTTAAGGTGCGTGTATTTTTCTTGACTATACATTGATTTTCTTGGTTGATGATTTTCGATTTGTCAAGACCACAATTCTATTCTTGAATTCTAGTTATTTTATTTTATTTTTATATTTTAATCTTAAACAAGATTTAATTAATGAAAACAGTAACTCAGTGAAAGGGGAATCACTGAGAATCTGAGCAAATTCCTTTTATTTGTAAGTGACCGAATTGTGATATGGAATTGCTGGTGTTTATTGAGTTTCAAATCCTAACAGCTTCGTTGGTAAATCAGCTGTCAAATGCAGGAGGAAGACTTATAATCGCTTCTGATGGTATCTGGGATGCCCTACTCTCTGAAAAGGCTGCAATATCTTGTCGTGGATTGCCTGCAGAGCTTGCTGCTAAGCAAGTTGTTAAGGTGATTTAAACCAGTGACTGCTTTTTCTGGTTATTAATGCGTTCACATGAAGCCTTTCTATCCTGCATTGAATCACATGAAAATCTCCAACTTCTTATGGGTTTTCATCAATGAGGGGCTAGTAGTTTGATACGCTTGTTGAATAATGGCTTGGAACTTATTTTGATCAAGTTTGGTGGCTTACTAACAGGAGGCATTGAGGACTAGGGGGTTGAAAGATGACACAACCTGCATTGTAGTTGATATAATTCCTCCAGATAATTCACTACCACCTTCACCGCCACCCAAAAAGCAAAATAAGCTTAGAGCATTTATATTCAGGAAGAGATCTCGTGATTCTGCAAATAAACTAGCAAAGAAGCTATCAACTGTAGGTATAGTGGAAGAACTATTTGAAGAGGGATCTGCGATGCTTGCAGAAAGGTTAGTATTGGTTATAATTCTTTGCATATTCTTTTCTCTTGCAGTATCATAGAATTTTCTACCAATGGCTATGACTATGAAAGTACCATAATATCCCTCTATGTGGCTATTATATTAAAGGGAACAAACTCAGAAATGTATAAAGCTCACCTTGTGCTTGTTATCTCTAAAGGCGAGGTGCATAGTTTTGCCTAAAGCTTGAAATTCAGTTTGTATGCATTAGATGTAATATTCACCTTGGCGAAAGATGTAATCGGCTATGTTTGGAGTCATTGGAGGCTATGTTTTAATGTAAAAGTTGAGTAGTAGTGTTTGATTGACAGTAGTAAAAAAAAAAGGATAAATACTTTTACTTCTTTTATGGTGTTTTAAGGAAAAACGAAAGCACGTGTCAGTGGGAAGTGTATTTGGTTTCCAAACCAATTCTCTAGTAATAAATAATAATAATAATGTGTTAAACTAAAATAATGCAAATTTGTTATATTGGAAATATAAAACATAAAATGTAAAAAAATGCGTCTAAACAATCCCATCCTTGGTCTCACTTATTCATGTTACTAGTGTCAGTGAACACATTGTTGTCATGCCTGTACATTTTCGCCCGACCCTTTTGGGTGGTTATTTTCCAATCCTCTTCCCGTCCTTGCTATCCTTGCTAATGACATAAGTGAATTAGCAGCAGATGAGAAGGAGCTTTTTAGTCCAATACTGAAAATTCAATAATAACAATCAGTGACGGAGCCAGGATTTTTGTTGAGGGGGGGGCGGAGTGATGTCATAATTAATTAAATATAATATAAAAATTAGTTACTTTAACATGAATTTTTTTTTTAAATCCGAAATTCTTCCTGACCTGGAAAAACCGGCGAGGTTGCTGCCTGAAGAGGCAAAAATACACTTTTGCCCCCCTATTTAACAACCTTTTTGGAAAAGGTGTTTAAAGAGGGGGGGCAAAAGTGTATTTTTGCCCCCCAGGCAGCAAACCAAGCAGGGGGACCCAGGCCCTGTAGAATTACTACTATATTCATTGATTACTACTATAGCAAAAATGGGAGTACAACAAAGACAGTCATTGAAGATGATTACTATTATATTCATTGAAGATGATTACTACTTATAGAAACACAACAAAAGAGAAGGGTTTGAATCGTTGATTACTACTACATGAAGAAAATGAGGAAGAGATTGAGTTGCTTACGATTTTTTTTGTGGAGATGACCAACACAGTGATTAATGAAGGCACCTGGTACCTAGAAGAAGAAGAATAAGGTGGTTTGGATCCTACTAGATCTTGTGAAGATGAGCTCAAATAACTCAATAGTTATAGATCTTTGAAGATGATGAAATATAGGGGTTTCCCTCATCTTATCCAATCGATGGAGTGTAAAGAAGAAACTGTGGATTTTGGTTTCTTTGAGAAGCAATTCTAGCTAGCCTGGGAAACCAGCCCGGTCCCTGCCTGGAGGGCGAAAATACATTTTTGCCCCCCTCTTTAAAACACATTTTTGGAGTATGTGTTTAAAGAGGGGGGGCAAGCAGGGAAACCACGCTGGTTTCCCAGGTCCGCTAGAATTTCTGTTCTTTGAGAGATTTGAGGGATTTAACATCTGTCTCTAACTCTAAAAGTAGAGTTTGAATTTGATATGTATATGATTTGAAGGATGAAGTCCTGGTTGAAGTGAAAAGTGAGAATAGTCGAATAGATGAGCAAATTAAAAACTAATTGGGAGACAAATAAATTATTAAAAAAAAAAAAAAATCTCAAAAGTAAGTGGGGGCAAGTTTGCCCCCACCTGAATCCGTGCCTGTCCACAAACCTGCATACATAAATTAATCAAACCAACCAAACTGAAACACTAACATTACTAGTTAAAGCGATTTGATATACATCATCGTTACTACTACTATCGAAACCAAATCGAACGGATGCTCACTGCGCCACCTCGATGGGTGCCATCTCAACAGCGGGCCCAGTGGCATCCTCTTTACGGTCAAAGACCTTCGCAATCTTCTCAATGGGTATCAAAGGCAGATAAGCTGAGTCCTCATAGCCACTTTTAGGGATTTGGGGTATACATAATAATAATAATAATAATAATAATAATAATAATAATAATAATAAATAAATAAATAAATCAAAAAAAAATTTCTCAAAAAGTCAGTGGGGGCAAGTGCCCCCGCTTGCCCCCACGTGGCTCCGTGCCTGATAACAATCCATTAAAATCCATAACAATCCTTTATAAAATTCAGAAAATCCAATAATAAAAATCCATTAAAATCCAGTGGATTCTGTAAATTTCACAAAATCCAATCACTTAAAATACATCAAAGTTCAGTGGATTCTGTAAACTCCTTTGAAATATTTTAAAATCCATGAGATTTTAAAGTCTTTCACACTTTATTAAAATCCATGATTGAATACCCCCTGTAAGTGTTTGCCCATAGAATGCCAAGTCAGTGGCAAAACACTCATTCTTGTGGAGCAACTAGAGAGATGATCAAATATCAAAGGCAAGTATTACCTTATTCAATTCACAGACCAAGAAGATAAACACAAATCACTCACCTCCAGTTTGTCGGTAATATTTGGTTGGCTGGTCTCAGTGAAGCCATGGGAAGATCAGTATCACTTGATTGACTACTCTAAAGTGCCCTGCTGGATTTGCTTCAATGAGTTCCCCACCTAAAAACATATCATTGCAAGATTTTCAATCTTTGGCTGAGTGTATAGGCCAGTGTTTGGAGCTGGACATGGAATCTTTGAGCAACTTGTCCATCAATTACATCTGATTCAAGGTTTGGCTTGATACCTCCAAACCCCTCCCATGTTCAATGTGACCCAATTTGGGATTGAAGGTAGTGGAACCTTTACTATTAAGTTCTGTAGTGAATACTGCCCAAATTTTACTTCTTTTGTGGCATGATGAGCATGTGTTTGGTAATGATTGTCCCCTATTTTTCTCAAGCCAATACTTCCCTACACCAACTGACATCCGGCCATGCCCAAGAGGGACTCCTCCTCCCCTTCAACTAATGCTTCAGAATTCGCCAGAGAGATGAAAATTGGTTCACTGTGCAACCTCGGTTGAGTCGGCTGAGCTCGACTAGATACACACAACAACCTATCTTTTCACCTGTTGGCTAACCGAAGAGTGGGTTGTCGTCTTGCCATGTTGAGCAACCCATGACTGATTCACCTCTCATCTCCAATAATTCACTGAATGGCAACATCTTCAACAACTCACTGTCTTCCAGACAGCTGAGTTTATTTACAGTGGGTAACTCGATGGGTGACTTGGCCTTTAATGCCCTTCTTGACTCAGTAATTGATGACCTGGTAAACTCAGCAATTATTCTTCCACCTACTCAGCTTTAATTCAACAATCACTAGCTTATGTTCCTAAGTTCACTGATGTTTTAATGTTCGTTACAAAAGATGCCATCAATGACGCCCTCCTCGACCGTTGGATGGCCCCCTTGTTGGCTACTCACGAAGCAGGTTCTTCGCCAAGATTGCTTTAGATGACGTCACTCAGCAACATCTCAATAACTCTGTTTTACGTGCAAATGCAACCCGAACTTTTTTATAGCACCACATCTACCCATCTCATTTTACACTCACTGGTATTACCACCAAATGGAACCAAGGCGTGCCACTCTTTTCTAGCCTGATCCCACCATCTACTCATACCCTCCCCCCCTCCCCAAACATATCATACCACATGCTCTAGTACATACCTACTGCAATACCCCACCAATATCCTCTCCAATTGCGGCTATTCCGAAAGCTTACACCACCGCTTCACTCCACTATATCCCAACCTCCATTTACCCATCACACTAACCAATCACATCCAATTTGACACTCCCACTATATCACAAATGAATTTCACCAGTGCTGACTTCTGAGTAACCTAGCCTACTCCAATCAGAAATAACACTATTTAAGCACAACAATCCTACATTAGCCATGTTCTCGATGGCCCCACCCATTATAATCCTTTCACTTAGGAGTGGGCACGGGATGGGATGGGACGAGATATACTCATTTTTATATCAATCTCGTATGAATGGGATTGGGACGGGATGGGATGGAAAAAACCTAATCCCGACCTCGTCCCATCCCAAACGAATTCTGGACGGGACGGGACGGGATCAGCGTGCTGCCTGTGACTGCTGCGAAGATTATCATCATATAAGAGCGTGAAAAATAACTTTCTTATAATTAGATATAGAGCGTGAAAAATAACTTTCTTAAACCTACAAGCAAATTGCAGGAATCTGGAAATAGTTATGAATAACACCTAAGCAGTGAAATTTCCACCAATATAGAGGCGACCCCATGGAAAACTCAAGGTCTCGTAAACCAGATCAGCTCTTGAATATACGTTCTCTGACACTACAAGATAACTCCTATTGCCCGAGGGTGAGTAGCATATTACCTAACAGGCTTTAGTCTTAAACCAAATTAATAATGGATAAAAAAGACATGTCTGAATATGTCTCTCAAGATGCTTATAACATTGTATATGTAACGAGCACGTGATTGATTGCAAACCTCCCTCAAGTGCTAATCTAGTTGGGATGTTTGGGAGAGTTCAATTTGCTTTTGTTTTCATCTGTTGTCTCCTTGAAACTTCAGATAAACCCATAAATGATAGCCTCAAGAGACACTCATATATAGTTTAAATCGATATTACATAATATATAAAACCTAAAATAAAATAAATGAAATTCAAATGCAATCTTGAACATCAAAAGATGAAGATCTCATAAAGGGTTCAAATGCAAACACCATGAGTTTCTGTCAGTCATCTTTAAGTTTATATGAATAAAAATAAATAAATAAATAAAATATTAATAATAAATATTAAAAATTAGCTCGGGACGGGACGGGATTGGCGAGATTGAAAATCTTCATCTCATCCCATTCTAGATCGGGACGAGACGGGATCGGGATGAAATTATTCAATCCCATTAAGACCCGAAAAAATCGGGACGGGACGGGATCGGGATCGCGGGATAGGATGCCCACCCCTACTTTCACCTGTGAAGAAGCATCGCAATGTTGTCATCACCAGAAACAGGTCAATTAGTAAGAGTATTGAGGAAACCAAACTTGGGAAATGAAAACTGGAGATGTTTTCATTTGATACACACATTGGAACTACTCACAAGGGTTTCATTCATGAAGAATTGTATGGAGGGAAGAAAAGATTTACAACTCTCTCTATTTGGGCTGAATCGGATGAGACACCTACATGGACTATCTCTTTTGTCTCCCAAGATGCTTAGAGCAATAGGGGCAAAGGGCCCATCTCAGTGATCCATCAGCTTTCATCCAAACTATCGGCTCAGGTGAGTCATCTACTCATTCAACCACGGAATCCGGTACACCATTTGAAGCAGCGACAACTGTAGATTAGGGGTCGCCTCAGTATCCATTATTTTGTCATGTAACGCTCGGGGAATGGGTCTCCCCGTGCGCTCTGGAACCTAAAGGCTCTCGCCCGCAAGTCCAATATTGACATCTTTTTCATCCAATCTCATGTTTTTCTATCAAGTCTTTCTTCTAGAAGCCCATTGTGTGAAGGACATTCTCCAACAATATACTATAGGGTCTCGGGCCAGATAATAAATTATGATAAATCCTCTGTCTGCTATAGTTCAAATGTTCACTTAAGACATTCCAAGATGATCAATAGGATTATGAGCTCCAAGTCGTACAATTCCAAAGATAAATACATTGGCTTCCCTCTTCTACTATCCAAAATAAAAGCTTTAGATTTCCAATTCCTAATAGATAAAGTCAAATTGAAACTTTTGAATTGGAAATCTAAACTCCTTTCTCAAGCTGGCCAAACACATGTGTACTTGGGATATGATTACTTTGCCTCGATATCTTGGAGGTCTCATCATTCCATCGACCAAGAATAAAAATCAGGCATTAATGGCCAAAAATTTGTGGCAGATGGAGAGCAACACAAACAACCTTTTCCTAGAGAAAACACATGGAGAGCTTCAGAAAAATTAGAACTTGTTCATGCAGATCTATGTGGCCCAATTACTTAAATCTCTAACAGCGGCAAAAGGTATGTCATTACCTTCATTGATGATCTTAGTCACAAAACTTGGGCATTTTTCTTGCTCAAAAAGTCAGAAACCTTTGTTGTCTTTAAGATGTTCAAAAACATGGTTGAGAAGGAGAGTGGAATGAGCATCAAATGTTTGAGAACAGATCGAGGAGGTGAGTTTAACTCGCATGATTTGCAAGTTTTTGTGTTGATCATGGCATTAAAAGACAACTAACAACATCATACACACCACAACAAAACGGTGTGGCAGAGAGAAAGAACCAAACCATGATGAACATGGTACGATGTATGCTAACAGGAAAAGGAGTTCCAATAACCTTTTGGCCAGAAGCTGTTAATTGGACAATGCATATTCTCAATAGAAGCCCCACAATATCAGTAAAGAACTTGACACCTTAAAAGGCATGGAGTGGAGTAAGGCCATCTGTGGATCATTTCAGGATATTCGAGAGTATCTCCTATGCACATGTGCCTAATCAAAAGATAACCAAGCTGGACAACAAGAGCATCAAGTGTGTCTTTCTTGGCATAAGTGAGGAATCAAAAGCTTACAGATTATATGACCCGATTTCCAAGAAAATAATTATTAGTAGAGATGTGTTGTTCAATGAAAATGAAGAGTGGGATTGGGATGTCAATTATAAGAAGGACTTGGATGCGATATTGGATTGGGGTGAAAGTGATGACAACTTGGAAGAAATTGAAAGGAATGTTGAAGTATTTGAAAATGAACAAGAAAACTTAGTTATTGAAGGGAATGTAGATCAAAACAGTGAAAGAGTAGCAGCAGAGAATTCACAAATACCTATTGGATCTACAAATGACACCCAACAAGACGGTGCACTTAGGAGAGTTGTTAATCAACTTGAAGGACGAATGAGAAGCATGCCACAATGGATGAGAGATTATGAAACTGGAGAAGGTTTATCAGATGATGAGAACTCAGTCAACTTTATGATGTTTGCAGATTCTGATCCTATATCATATCAAAATGCAATTAAGAGCAAAAAATGGCATGACGCAATGGATGTAGAAATGCAGGCCATAGAAAGAAATGAAACTTGGGAACTAACTGAATTACCAAAAGAAAACAAAAAAATTGGTTTGAAATGGATTTACAAAACCAAATTCAATGAGGAGGGTAAAGTGGACAAATTTAAAGCTCGGCTAGTAGCTAAAGGCTACTGCCAACAACATGGTGTGGATTTTGATGAAGGGTTTGCCCCGGTAGCACGATGGGTACCATTAGAGTTGTTTTAGCCTTTGCTGCACAATGTCAATGGTCTGTATATCAACTCGATGTGAAATCAGCCTTTCTTCATGGTAACCTTGCAGAAGAAGTCTTTGTGGAACAACCACTGGGATATGAGATCAAAGGAGAAGAACATAAGGTGTTTCGGCTCAAGAAAGCGTTGTACGAGCTTAAACAAGCACCACGTGCTTGGTACAACAAAATTGATTCATACTTCATCAAGGAGGGATTTCAAAAATGCCCTTATGAGCACACACTGTTCATTAAAACTGGTAATGGAGGTGAATTATTGATTGTTTGTTTATATGTCGATGACTTAATCTTTACTGGGAATTGCATTGAGCTATTCTCTCAATTTAAGCAGTCAATGATGACTGAATTTGAGATGACCGACTTGGGTAAAATGAAGTTTTTCTTAGGAATTGAAGTGAATAAAGGTGATGAAGGAATCTTTATATGTCAAAAGAAGTATGGAATGGAGGTACTTGAAAGGTTTGGTATGGAAAATTCAAAACCTGTGCTCAATCCAGTGGTTCCAGGTACTAAACTAAATAAAGATGAAGGTGGCACAAAGGTGGATTCCACCATTTACAAGTAAATGGTGGGAAGTTTGATTTTTTTTTTTTTTTTTTTTTTTTTTAAATTAAACCTCCAAGGGCAGGGGCAACTATGGAATGCCAGGCCTTTATTACTTATCAAAAAATTGATTTACAAAACAAGACGGGGGTACATTACGACGTTACCCGTGATAACACCAAAACAAAAAATTCGACAAAAGCCCATATGCCACTAATTGCTCCTACTTGAATAACTACAGGCCCATGAACTTAAAAGATATAAGAGCAAACACCTTGGTAGAAAAAGAGCCAAAAAGAACAGAGTGAAACATCTCCAAAAAAAAAACAGAGTGCATCTAAGTCTATGCGCATCCTTGCATCAGCTGCTCCAAACGTCACTTGGCAGACCAGATGGCCTCTTCCAGCACTTAGGCAGCAAGCAACTCGCCAAGAGTACCCGCTCCTGCAGCTCCACCAGGCAGCATGAATTCCTGGACGCAGTACAGTCCAGCATCCTGCAGAAATCCCCAGACCACAGATGACCCCTGACTGTGCTACGCAACTGCTCCAAAACCAGCTTCACCATCGCAGCACACGCCTGTGTTGCATCCAGTGCACATGCATTTCATTTCTGCAAGCCAAACAAAACCACATTCCGCAATCTCGCCCCATGGCAGAGCCTAAAAACAGAGTGGAAGTAGAGACCGAAATTGCTTGGCGCACTTGCAGTGCAGCCAATAACCCAGCAGGTGGCCTGATTCTCCTACGGGAGCGTCCCTGCAGTCCAAACCAACAACAACATGACACAGCGAGCAGCAGGACGCAAACGTCCCACAATCCGCATTCTCGCCCCAGTTGAAAGCCTCTACATTTCTCGCAGCCAGAGTGCAAGATCAGGTAAAGCCGCGAATGCCCGTAAAAACTACCTCTACGCATCCCCATGGCGAATGTACGCCGTATGCAATCTGTCAAGCATGATCAAGCCTGCCACTCTCCTAGGAAAATCAGTCCCATCGAAAGAAGCAGTCCTATGGTCTCGTTGTGCTCTATCCGCTAACGCATCCGCCACCGCATTGGCCTCTCTATAGATATGTTGCAATCTAACGTCATTGTCGCTGCCAACAACTTAATTTCTTTCAAAATATTCTCCAAATGCCATGGGATTTTCAAAATATCCTTAAGCCAACCACAAACAAGTTCCGAGTCTGTTTGGACTACCACCTTTTTGAATCCCCAGGCGAGACAAAGGCGGAGGCCCTCAACAAGAGCAAAAATTTCCGCTTTATTGTTGGTTCCTGCACCGAAAAATATTTGTTTTCCCACAACGCAGTAACCCCGAGAGTCTCTAATAATCATACCGCCGGATGCCTTGCCCTTGCGGGAGGATCCATCCACATTAAGCGCAACAAAATCTATGGGTGGGGGGTGCCAAAAAACAATTCTAACGAACTTCCTTCTAACAGGGAGCACATCCAACCCCAAAGCCCGTAAGGGGGCCTTGTTACTGCTAACTTGCTTGGGGATTATAAAATTATTTGCCAATCGCAATTGACGCCTAATGTTCAAAATCGCAAAGGCAGGATTTGGGGGAGCATTTTCATAAACACATTTGCATCTTTGTTTCCAAATTTCCCATAAAATGAACATAGGAGTAAGAAAGAATAACACACCTGTCTGCGAATTGCGTTTAGCTCTCTTGAACCAAATTACTAGCACCGTTGAGATTTCTGCTGGACGCCGTATATGTACCTCAAAAATCCTGTCAAAGTGACTCCACACCTGCATCGCCAATTCTCCGTCCAGAAAGAGATGATTCAAGGATTCACACCTTGGCAAGCTACAACAATGACATCTAGAGGCTAGACTCAAACCGCATCTGTATAACTCCCCATCCACTGGTACCCCTCTACGGAGTAGTTTCCAAACAAAGACTGATATTTTGGAAGGAAGAAGGTCATGCCAAATCAACTGACTTAATGCAGTAACTTTCCCATGTCTTCGAAGCAATTCATAGGCCGACTGAAGGGAAAAGAGCCCATTCAGGTTTGGAATCCATACACACGTATCCCCCTCATCGGCCTCACCACGTAATCTATCTGTAAAAAGACTACGCGCCATGCTTCTGATATCTGGATGGACCAATTCAAAATTTGTTGAAAGCACCTCGCTAACTGAAGGCCAAAAACCTTGATTAACCAATGTTGCCGACCTCCTGAAAGAAGCCACCATATTCCAATTCTCCTCAAAAAAACCGATATCCCCCATGCCAATACGCCAAAGTGAGTTAGTCGAAATAAAAGGCCTCCAAAGCATAATTTCTTTAAAAAAAGGTGAAGCCCCAACTTTCACAGGTTGACTATTCAACGCCACTCCATGTAACCAGTATTTTCTCCTCATAAAAGTAGCCCACAAAGAATCTGAAGTCATAAGTCTCCAAAGGGCCTTGGCTCGAAAAGCCTGCATCACAATCGTCAGGTCTCTAACTCCCAAACCTTCTTCCGCCTGTGGAAAACAAATATTATCCCATGACACCCATTTTTTCTTTAGTCGGCCTTCACAATCCCCCCAAAAGAAATCCGCCAACAACCTATTAATCCGAGAAAGAACTGTCTATGGTACACACATGGAACTAAGAATATAAATGGGAATCGAGCTAAGGACATGCTTGATCAAGATTAATCTGCCTCCCGGAGATAGCAATTTTGCCTTCCATCCCTGAATACAAGCTTGAATTTTAACAATCAAGTCTTTAAAATAAGAAATTTTAACTCTCCCTTGGAAAACTGGCCCACCCAAATATTTCAATGGAGTGGTGTGAAACTGGAAACCGGTACAACTTTTTAACACCAAAATTCGCTCCACTTCTGCCTTGGCATCCAAAGTAAAAGAGCTTTTACCCTCATTTATTTTCTGCCCCGAGGTCAAACAGTATCGTCGCAAGAAATTCATGCATCCCATAATTGAGGATTTTCTTCCATTTAAAAATATTAGGGTGTCATCTGCATACAGAAGATGGGAAATAGGATTGCAGTTCCTGGGAGTATAATAGTATCCAATTTTTTCGTTTTCAAAAGCCGCTTTCAATCCCCTACTCAACACTTCAGAGGCAATAATGAAAAGAAACGGAGAAAGATGATCTACTTGCCTTAAACCCCTAGCGGACCTGAAAAAGCCTTTGTAGGCTCCCTGCAGCAGAATCGAAAAGCCACAAAAAGCAATGCAGTTGGAGATGAGGTGACAAATTCTACCAGTAAAGCCAAATTTTTAAGCACTGCGAGCAAGAAGTTCCACTCCATTTTGTCATATGCTTTCTCCATGTCAATTTTCAGCACCACATTGCCACCAAAGACCTTCCTGTTAATGTCTCTAGTCAATTCCTGCGCCAGGCCAATATTTTTGCCAATGAACCTGCCTTTGACAAAAGCCCCCTACTCCTGAGAAATTGACCTTGGCAATATATCAACCAGTCTATTGCATAGAATTTTACTGAAAATCTTATAAATCACATTGCACAAACTGATGGGGCGAAAATCTGCAAAAGAGCCTGGGTTCTCAATTTTAGGAATCAAAGCCATGAAATTTGCCGAAAAGGAGTTCGGCATCGCCTCCCCTTCGAAAAATTGATTAGCCGCCTCCCAAATATCCGTACCCAAGACCTCCCAACAAGACTGGAAGAAATCAGCGGTAAAGCCATCCGGTCTTGGCGCACTATTCTTGGGTATGTCGAAAACAACATTTCTCACTTCCGCCAAAGAAGGTCGTTTAACCAAAGTGTCACATTGATCCGGCTCCATCAAATTCGGGATACAATTTAGCAATTCCATATCCACCATACAAGGTCCTTGAGAGGACATAAGATTGGCAAAAAACTGATTGGCTTTGTCGAGAATGTCACCAGAATCCGAAATAATTCTACCACATGGTAAAGTAATCTGGTTGATAGCTCGGCGCTTTTGTTTGGACTTGGTGGAAGCAAAGAAGTATTTAGTGCATGCATCCCCCTCCTTAAACTCCTTTTCACCTGATTTTTGAATCCAGTAAAGCTCCTCCTGTTTGAGGGCTAATCTGTATTCTGCCTGACAGCGATGTAGGTTGCAACAAGCCTAGACATCCCAATTAGCATCAGTATTTAGACCATTAGTACTGTTATTTGCAAAACCTTCCAAAAGCGTTGTTTCCCACTGTTGCATTTCATCTTCTAGAGCTCGGATTCTGCTGAAAACATTGCCAAAGACTGTCTTGTTCCACTGTTTAAGAGCTCTATGGGTCAATTTAAGTTTAGCATCCACTTTATCAATGGGTCTAATGGTACCCATGTCAGTCAACCACGTGTCCTTAACCAGAGCCAAAAATTCAGGATGGGTCGTCCACATATTAAGAAACCGAAAAGGAGCAAAACCGACTTTTGATTGGGTAGGCATGGAAGCCAGTAGCGGAGAATGATCTGAAAATGTTCTGCTGAGGTGTTCCACTTTCGGACTACCCAAATCTGTTAACCAAGCTGAATTGACAAAAATCCTATCAAGTCTAGCCCAAATACGCTCACTGCCTCACCTGTTATTGCACCAAGTGAGTCGAGGACCCGAAAATCCACAATCAATTAGGCCACAGTTTTCAATACGGTCAGAGAAGTGAGACATGCTTGCCAGGGACGGCTCGATCCCCCCCACTTTTTCTCCCGAATGCAAATAAGTATTAAAATCACCTCCGACCATCCATGGAGTATCATGATTTGCAGCAAAATTGGCCATATTTAACCATAGATCCCTTCTTTCATCCACAGAGCATTTAGCATAAAAAAAAGAAATTAAAAAATTTCGTGAGGCAGAGTCCGTTACCTGACAATGGATGATCTGATCCGACATGGCCACCACCGAGAGTGCAAGAGAGGTATCCCAAAGAATCCAAATCTTGCCGCCAAACGTGTCATTCAAAGCAAAACCGCCAAGGTAGAGTTTGTTACCAATCTCCATGAATCTACTAGCATCAATCATAGGCTCCGCAATCATAAGAATTCTGACTTTATGGTCAACGACCAAATTTTTTAACCTCCTCCTCGTGGCCTTATTGCCAACCCCACGAGCATTCCAAAACATAAAATTTTCCATCATCTTAAACACGAGAGGATATTTGACCCCTCTTAGTCTGACGACGATTGCCCTTAGGTACCGCCAACTTGACTTTGTTTTGAAGATCCATGTCGGATTGGGCCCCCAAGAGTAAATCTTTGATAGCTTTTGATTCCGGCCCCAACTCCGAATCCGATGCAGCCTCGTCACTATCTTCTACGGCGCCGTCTAGAGTATTAATGTTCATTGTTTTTTTTTGTTTTCGCAAGGCATGGCTTTCCTTGAACAGCTGGATGGCGACATCATACAAAACGCTCCCTGTTATCTCAGGGTCGGATAATTGACCAGTTACTGCAGGTTGTGCTCGCTTGGCAAGGATTTCTGTCAACTGTTCCAGTACTGTCGGCTTCACCGTTCCGGCCCCTACATCCTGTGTCACAGTCATCATGGTTTGCGTCACGGGGCGAGGAGCAACTGCAGTCGAATTAGGCGCTAACACGTCCCCTGTTTTGGGGCCGTGGACTGTCTGGGGCCGTGGTCTGGCTGCGGACTGGCCGTGGACCAGCTAGGGCCGTGAACAGGTCGTGAAACAATCGGGCCCGTGCCCTATATTGAGCTTTGTTCTGTCTGTGGCCGTGGTCTGGCTGGGGCCTGGGCTGGCTGAGGCCTTGGGCTGACTGGTGCCGAGATTCGGTTATGCCACTGCCCCTGTGGTAATGCTGATCATAGGCGGGGTGGAAGGATGAGCTGGCTGGGCCGGTGCATAGTTCACCGCCGGGCTGGCAGGTTGTCCCGCTTCGTCCTTGCCTGTATAAGTGCTTGCCGCACCTTGCGACGCTGCCGCCTGATGATGAGGAGATATGTTGTCAATATTGCTTGTGTTCATATCGTCGGAAGGACTATTCTTCGGCCTTGAAATTACTTCATCTTGATGTGGTGCCGGCTGTGCTTTATGTCCAGTAGCCTGTGCAATCTCCGCAATTGTATACCCCACCTCAAGCAGGCATTCCTCCGTAGATTCTGGAACGAGCTTGGCATTGTCATGTACCTGTTGCGCACTCTATTCCAGTGTTCTAAAAAGCGGCCTGGGCGGCCGCCTAGGCGCTAGTAGGTAGAGAGACGCCTAGACTAGTTGCTGGGCGGAGGGAAAAATCGGTCAGGGCGCCTAGGCGGGTTCTGGGAGTTTTTTTTTTTTTTTTTTTTTTTTTTTTTTTTTTCTGATTGCAAATTACCAAAACCAATCGACCTACCCATCGAAATTTTTAGGTTTTGTTTGCAAAACAGAGAGAAAAGAAAAGGGGAAGAAGGAGAAGAAGAAGAAGACACTATTACAAATATAGGCTTGCATAGCGCTTAAAAATAGGCTTAGATAGCGCTTTTTAGCGCTATCTAAGCTACCGCTATGGTAGCTTAGATAACGCTCAAAAAGGCGCTATGCAAGGCGCGTACTTGAATAGCGCTTCGTTAGATAGCGCTTTATTAAGCGTTGATTTTTTTTTTAATTAACTTCAATAGCGCCTTAGAAAGCGCTATGTAAGCGCTAGTTTTTATTTTTTTTAAATTAGCTTGAATAGCGCTATTTAATTTTGTTGAATTTTTTTTTTAATTAGCTTCAATAGCTATTTAATTTCGGTGAATTTTTTTTATTAACTACCATAGCGCTTAAAAGCGCTATTTAATTTAAATGAATTTTTTAAATTAGATTTGTTTATCTGCTAAGATAGCGCGTAAATAAGCGCTATGGAAGTAATTAGATTGTTCTTAGATAGCGCTAAAAGAAGCGCTATTGTAGTATATATGTTAAACTTAGATAGCGCTTATTTGAGCGCTATCTAAGTTATTTGATTTGTTTTTTCTATTTTTCCGATACCGATTTTCTGGGCTAAATATAATATTTAATATAATAATGACAACGTTCAATCAATCAATAAAGACACAACATGATAACTAACTGTTTCTCATTCATTCAAAATATAATATCAGCATTCATACAAAGTGCAGCAGGTAACTGTTTCTCAAATTCCCATCTACCAGTCAATATATAACACGATCGTACACACCTAAATGATCAACTGCACATCATTGAGGTCCAAACCCCTAGCTGCCACATTTGTGGCCACCAATGTCATGAACTTTCCAGACCTAAACCCAGAAAGTGTGACCTACAAAGAATCACCCAATTATTAAGAAGAAAAAGATTGAGTGCTACATGTGTTAAATAAAAATAAGAACACAATCCAAAAGGAGCAAGTAACACCGGCGGCACGCTTGCCTTTCGAAAAAAAAAAGTGTAACAAAGAAAGAGAACTTTCTCAGAAATTGGAAGTACATATTTTGAAGATCTTAATCGAAGTGCAAACTTTGCAACCAAATTTAAGGAATAACAAAAAAGGGCATACTACCATGTAGCTAGTAAACTTACTTCACGTGTTGCCTGTTGTATATCTCCATGTAAAGCACGTGCACCAGGCAATAGGCCCGAAAGCACAGAAGCAAAATCCTTTGTTTCTGTGAAAATAATTGTTCGCCCACCACTTTATAAAATTAAGACCAGAAATAATACACCATTAGGTCACCGAAGATTATACAAATGATGCAAAAGATATTGTTTATAAACACTGTTACACATATACCAATAGAAAAATAGTGTGCAAAGGCAAACTATGAAGAGCCCAAAAAATATTATTTCAAGCGAGCAAAACAAAAATGCAGCAGAGAAAGGATCTGTCACATTGACCATTTCTATCCTTTACATAACTTTGAATTTTGGATAAATTTTCCCAAGAATAGCAATGGATACTAAAATTAGAATATAATTTCAGAAACCGTGTCGAGGCATGCCAAATTTTGTACACAAGAACAGCTTGTCGCATGCATGTTATCGTTTCCAGGATGCATGGCACCTGTATTGCCAATGACATGCTATGTGCTACCAACATAGCATGTCAAGTATGCGAAGGTCTGGCAATTTACTTTCAAATATGAAAACATAGGTTTGTGTGTGTGTGTGCTGGGGGATTCAAATCAATAAAAAAGAACAATCCAAAAATAACAAACCTGCTATAACAATGAATGATATCAGGGATAAGTTTCGATATGGCTGCACTAGAGAAGGGAAGAACAATATGTCTGACATTAGTACTAGCCTTCATTTTCTCGTTACCAACAAGATCGGCTGTTTTCTTATCAGATTTAAGCAACCTAGAAGAGATCTGCCAATAGATTAAAGAAAAGAAATACTAATTAGATAAAGTAGTTAAAATATAGATATATGACTATAAAATATGGATGATTTGGAAACATACATTCTTCACCCAGGGAGGCAAAGTAGCACTGAACAGAAGAGTTTGGACTTTTGTTACATCCGCAACTTTGCCTGCAGGAGGAAATTGCTAATTATAATCCTACTAAATCAAGATTTCAACATCAACAGCTGCTATAAAGACACTTAGAGATTTTGCATGATTTATTCAAAAATCCAAGAAAACAGTAAACATTAGCAAATTTTAAAACGACTGACTTACTTATGTAATAGAAATGTGCTACTAGCATGTCATCCAATGGTCAGGTGTAAAGACTGCGTTCAACTGGAGCATGGTCACGTGGAGCAGTCAAACCCTTTTAATTACACAACTTCCCCACCACACATACTCAACTGCTGGATATCACCCTGAGGGTGGACATACTATAACAGTTGTATTGGTCATAGTGGTATTAGTTAACTGGAAACAAAGTGTTCTAGACAAGCTTTCAGTGACCTATTCTAGTACAAGTCAACCTCAAATTTGAGACATTGCTAGCTAAGGAAATTTTTCCTTTCAGAAACAAGCCAAGTTGGTAATAATTACTTTCAAGAATGCTCCACAATAATCAATTCAAGTAAACTATTTTATATGGAAGTACCTAGAATAAGTTCAACATCATCGACAAAACCCATCCTTAGCATTTCATCAGCCTCGTCAAGGACCCGAAATTGTAAAGAGCTCAAGTCAATATTTTCTCTTTCTATGTGATCCTACATAGAGATTTGCATGAGTTAGCATCCAAGTGAATCAGTTTAACAAATTTTTCACATTTACTATGAATTACCTTGACCCTTCCAGGTGTACCAATAACTATATCAACACCCCTTCTCAAAGCTGTCTCTTGAGGGCGGTAAGGAAATCCTCCATACAAACAACATGCAGACAATCCCACAGCTCCACCATAAACTTCAAAGTCCGCAAACACCTGAAAATAATAAGAAAATGAATTCCATATACTATGCCCTTTATAAAGATACATGAAGAAAGTCATAAAGTTCACAACAATCACCTGGTTGGCTAACTCCCTTGTTGGTAGAAGCACCAGAACGCTAGGTGATCTTCCAAATCCTGTCTTTCGTTTTGACTTTGCAGGACCATTGGTTAACGACTCCAGAATGGGTAGAACAAATGCCAATGTTTTTCCCTATACAAGTGAAGGTTGATAAAATCAAGTTAATGAACCAACACCACATCATCCCCATCTAGTGAGTGCTAATGCTATGGCTAAATAGGGGATCAAATATCTTAGACAGTGTACACTAGAGAAGTGTCACTCATATACAAAACCACTGAATTTGAATGTTTCATCAACCGACTAATCACATAAGTTCATAAAAATATGAAATAATTTATAAATGTATTGGACTCTTACAAACGCACAAGGTGACTTTGTAATTGTCAAACACACAATTCTCCATACAGTCGAGCAACAAAAACAAATTGAAATTTGGATTTATGTGACACCCACCCACGCACACTTAATCTAGAGTAGACCATAGCTACTTCCCCCAAAGATATTGCCTATACTTATCCATCAAATCCAACCAATTCAAGAAACACTTGAAATAAAAATTAGAACTTGAAATGAAACTATCAACAAAACAAACTAAACAGACAAAACACACATGAAATCTTCATCATCACAGCAACAAAACAGATGTATGTACAATATACCTGACCAGTACGAGCTCTGCCGACCAAATCAGACCCATCAGAATGGTATCAAAGGTCATAGCTTGAATGGGAAACAAAGCCTCAATCCCATTAGCCTTCAACTTTTCCCTCAAAGGCTTAGAAATCCTAAACCTCGAAGTCGCATTCGGATCCTCTTTTACAGCAGGAGCAGCAACCACCTCTCCATTCTCCAGCAACTTCTGCTTATTGACAGACTCCCCCACCAACTCAGTCTCAGTCTCAGTCTCCTCAGCGCTCCTCTTCTTCTTCTTCTTCTTCGACTTCTTCAGCTGCGCAGAGTCATCGCTGCTTGGTTCCTCCACTTTGGGGATCTTCTTCTCCTTGCTCTTCTTCTTGTCCGTCGATGTTGTTATCTCCATGGCGGCGGCGTCGCTTGTCTTTCGAAGATTTCTTCTTGTCTTTGGGTTGCTCTTCGAAGATCATTGAATCAGTGATTGGGATTGAAGGCATTGGAATGATAAAATTAGGGTTGGGGAAGATATTAGGGTTTCTAAGTTGTTGTTCGTTCCTCTAATTCTACTTCTGCTGCTAAGGAGAGATGCGGCTCTGAGTTGCAGTTTAGCAGAGAAGAGAAGAGAACGAAAGAGAGATATTTAGGGGGTTAGGGTTTGGCTTTTATACAACTTTAGGAGGTGGACGTGCTCTATATAAGATAGCGCTATATAAGCGCTATAGTAGTGATAATTAAATTTTTTTTTTTTTTAATTGCTAGACTAAGATAGCGCTTTAGTAGTGATATATAGGATAGCGCTTCCGAAGCGCTATCCTAAATGTAAGTAGCATAGCGCTTCGGAAGCGCTATGCAAGCACTTTAAAAGCGCTATGGTAGCTTTGGTAACGTTTTTTCTCATAGCGTTTTTTAAAGCGCTATCTAAGACATAACTAAGATAGCGCTTAACTGAAAAAAAAATTAAAAGCGCTATTGTAGTGTTTTTTTTTTTTTTGATTTTTTTTTTTTTAAAGACAAATAAGCGCTATCCTAGTGCCCACTTGGATAGCTCTTTAAAAAAGCGCTATCTAAGTGGCGTTACCTAAGCTAATATTTGTAGTAGTGAGAAGGGGAAGAAGGGGAAGACGAAGAAGATGGGTATCGCCATTAATGAACACAGAATCTACATTAATGAACCCCCATGGTGGTGTTGTTGTGGCCCCTCCATTTTTGAACGTGGCTTGCGACTCTCTCTTTACGCCATTACCACTTTCTCTTAAGCTCTTTTCTGTTCTCTTTCCCTTCTTCTGTTTGAAGATTAAAAGTAGATGCTTTTGCAGAGAATCTGATTCATTGCAGTGAACCTTTTTGTTCTAATACAACTATTGGGTTCTCTTGTTCAGGTCAGAGATTTCTTCATTACTCCTTTGTTTTTTCGTCTTTTCTTTTTCCTTGATTGTTAGTAGAGATTCAAGAAACCCAAAGTGGTTTTTTTATTTTTTTATTTTAGCTGATACTTCAAATGGGTCTGTTTGAATTTTTGTTATTGGGGATTTTCTTGATAGAGTCTTCATCACTCAGTTTTGCTTACTTGAAGTTTAAAAAAGTCAATTTTGTGTGATTTATAGCTGGAACTTTGTAATGGGTATGTTTGATTCTCTTTATTCAAATTGTTCTTAAGTTATTAATGTGTATATCTGTGATTGTGAATACACTGTTAGAGCATTGTTAGTCAGCCTTGGTCATATTTTAGCAAGACCAAAATACATGAAACTCTATGTTATGCAATTTATGCTATTATAAATTTTAATGTTAGCTTAATTTTTTATGTTTATAAATTTTTCATATGTATTCTGGCATTAAATTGTAAGTAATTGATAAAATATTAATGTATTATGCTAAATTTTTGTAAATTATGAAAATTATAATACAAAATCTAAAACCGCCTAGGCGCCCGCCTAGGCCCCTAGGCGCTAGGCGCCCGCCTAGGCCCCTAGGCGCTAGGCACCTGCTGGCCGCCCGCCCACCGCCTAGCGATTTTTAGAACACTGCTCTCTTCTGCATCAAAATTTTCCGTAAGTGACTCAAATTTGTTTGACAACACCACCTTAATCGGATCCATGACCACAGGCCTCTTCTCCCCAACGTCCTCATTAATCTCCTCCCCCTGGCTATTCTTGGCCCCGCTCGGACCCACTGAGGAATTGGAATGTTTAGCTTTGTTGAGAACGGGGACATATTGTTGCTTGACAGTGATTGGCTCAACCTTCGGCTTTAACACCTTCTCCGCTTTGCCTAAATCAATGGCTCTCCCTCCACCCTTAAGACCTAGCTTTTTCCTACAAAACTCCTCTTGGTGCCCTATCAAAGAACAAAAGTCACAATATTTGAATAGTGGATATTCAATCTTCTGCCAGAAACCCCTATTATTGGTCCTATCAATCCAAACTCTAGTTGGTAATTTCTCCGCCAAAGTCATCTTCACGCAAACACGGGCAAAACCCGGACGTGACAGGCATCGAGTGTAGTCATCCATCCGCAAAAAATCACAAAAAGAATTCACAATTGCTTTTAAAATAGGGGGATGAAATAAATGCAGAGGTAGGTTAGGCAACTCTACCCATAAAGGCACTGAGATTGGATCTTCCTTCAGACTGAAACCATCATACCACCGGAAAGCTTTGAACCGAACTCCACGAATCAGAAAAGAGTCTCGCGACAGAACTTTATTTGCTTCCACCTCAGATAGAAGTCGCACCAACACGTGTCGCTGATTAAGTAAACCAAGCGAAAAATCGCCCAAAATTCCCCAAGTTCTGTGAATCGAGTCGCGGATATCTGCCAAAGTAGGTCGATAACTAGAGAATTTTAGCACAATCACATGTTTTTCCATGAAAGCTTCTCCCCGAACTTCATCCATTGTCGTGATTCCGATGGTTGGTGCCCCTTATTTAGGGAATCGGGTTCCTTCAACCGGAGTTTCCGCTTTGTCATCAACCAAAAATTTTCCCAAAATCTGGGCGAAAGAGGGCTTGTGACCAGCCACTGTTTCCCCATGTCCAGGACCCGTGGGAGGAGGGATGTCGGCTGAGGGCACTGTCATCACATCCAGAGGATCGGCGGTCGTAACGGCGACTTGTATCCGATCCGAACAGTGCGTGTATCAGCAAAACTGTTTGTGTATCGGCCAGAAAAGTTCGTGTATCGGCAGAGCAGTTCGTGTATCGGCAGAGCAGTTCGTGTAGCGGCAGAGCAGATCGTGTATCAGCAGAACAGTGCGTGTATCAGCAAAACAGTTCATGTATCGGTACTTCGGAAATCGGTGCAATATCGCCAGGATTGAATCCCAGTTTGTTGGAGCGGCTAGGATTGAAAGATCCTCAAATTAGAATATTCCCAGACTACCCCTCAATATCGCCTCAGCTAGTTTGATGTATTTAACCCACACCCGACCTGATATGATGTACTATGTTAGTCTAATAAGCAGGTACATGGAGAATCCGACACAATTACACTTGCAAGCTGTGAAAAGATTAATGAGATATCTCAGAAGTACACTTGAATTAGGAGTATTTTACAAGAAAGGAGGACCTTCCAGATTGATTGGTTATTCTGAAAGTGATTATGCAGGAGATATAGATGATAGAAAGAGTACGATGGGTTATGTTTTCATGTTAAGTAATGGAGTTGTATGTTGGTCATCACGGAAGTAATCTGTAGTAACATTGTCCAGCACAGAAGCAAAGTTTGTGGCTGCAACATCCACCTCATGTCAAGCTATGTGGTTAAGAGGACTCTTAGGAGAACTTGAGCATGTTCATAAGGGTGCAACAACCACTTGGTGTGACAACAGCTCAACTATCAAACTTTCAAAGAATCCTGTGATGCATGGACGAAGTAAGCACATTGATGTGCGATATCACTTTCTTAGAGAGCTCACTAAGGACGAGATTGTAGAGTTGATTCATTGCAGGAATGAAGAACAGATTGCAGATATCCTCACCAAGCCATTGAAATTGGAGACCTTTCTGAAGTTACGCGCGTTGGTTGGAGTCTATTCTGATGTGTAAACTGATTTTAAATTTTGAAATCAGTTTAAGGGAGGATATGTTGGATTATAGACTGGAACTTTGTGTTTAGTTATTAAGTTATCAAGTAGTTATGTGTTTGAATTGGTTTCTATTTAGTTATTAAGAAGTCCATGTTCTTAGGGAAGATATGTTATTGGTTATTGCATTGTAAAAGGCTTATAAATAGCCATTGAAATCTTTTGAATAAAGCAGAGAAGTATTTTCCTTTGGATTTTCGTGTGTTTTTGCCTATCTTCTTGCCAAAATTTAATAATTGAAAGGCTATTAATTGGACTAGGTTTCGGTGAAACTGAACAAGACCAACTTCCTAAAAGTTCAACATTGTGCAAAATTTTCTACTATAGTTAAAATTGGGTGTGAAAATTTTGATTATTGGTTGTTTGGTTTTTAGCATAGAGATTCCAAAGCCCGTGTATGCTTTAGAGGCAAGTTATGCTCACCGTTCTCACTATTTATCTACAGTTTCGGAATGGGTTCATTGGTGTTTTGTTCAATAAAAATAACTTACAGTAACAGATTGGAGAAAAAGATGGCGAAAATTTAATAATAGGAGATGACAATAATTTAAAAACTTTGTTGCTCCATGTCCTAAGAATATATAAAAACAAAAAAAGAAAAAGAAATCACCCGTTGTTCTCCCTCCTGCTTACCTCTCTGTATTTCGTGGTCCTGTATGGAATTCATCGTTTTGAAACCAATAGTATTCAATTAATCACAAAGTCTTTGTAGAATTTACAAGTAGTTGGCTCGCGTGAACACACCACAGACACAACATAACTTGTCCATAGAATTTAGTGGGGCTAAAATTGTTTAATTGTTGATAAATAAAGTCGAATGATTACTTATCCCTCTAAACATGGACATATTTTTTTGAATAATTTAGAGATCAAATAGTTATAGTCGGCCTGCTATATAGGTGCTCTCTGCTTGCATACTGTTTATTTTATTGTAAAGAATCTCAAAGAAGCTTATCATGGAATTGTTACCCCTCCACGAAAGCTTAACCAGGGGGTAGACGCTATAGTTGTTGTTAAAAATAAGCAGTTGCATAATCTAAATAAAGTAATGTAAAGTCAATAACAAACACGTATGTAATGTGATTCGGCAATGTTTGCCTACATTTCAGAGGCAAAGTGGAGAAATTCAACAATATGATAAAAAAAAAAAAAAAAAAATTGTTTTGCTCATACACACGCCAAATGCTTATGTCACTCTCTTTAGGGGTGGGCACGGGACGGGATGGGACGAGATGAATCCATCTCTATCCCATCCCGTTCATTTGGGATCGGGACGGGATATATACCTCATCCCATCTCAAACGAGATCGGGACGGGACGAAATGGGACGGGATGAACACGTACTAAATAGTCATCCAATAAAAAAATAACAAAATGAGTTTTATCTCACATTACTCACACACCAATAATGTCAAATTTATATACATATAACTTAAATCATAAATAATAATAGATATTAAAAAAATAAATATTAAATTTCATTTAGAATTAATGATTTAATTCATTTAAATTTCATATAGAATTTCATCTTACATTGATTTAATTTCAACACATCCTAAACTTTAATTTAAAAGAGTATTTTGATTAAAATTAATAATAATAATTATTAAATAATTAAATTCAGGACGAAACGAGACAGAATAGACGAGATTGAAAATCTTCATCTCGATCTCATCCCACTCTAAATCGGGACGGGACGGGAAAGTGATGAGTTTGATCAATCCCAAAAGAATTCAAAAAATTCAGGACGAGACGGGACGTGATCGGAAAGAGTTCGAAATCGCGAAATGAGATGCCCATCCCTAACTCTCTTCAGCTGGAAGAATCTCTCTCTTCAACTCTAACACAAATCTTCAACTCTCTTACAAAGGATGTTCTCACATTGTTTTTTAATTTTTAGATGCTTTAAACTCTCAATGAAAGGTTAGCTTGGCTTGCAATTCAAGCAATAACAATTGGAAATAAGCTCAAAGATCCCTAAATATTTCATATTCTAAAAGATTTGAAGAAACACAAGCACAATCTCATTTGGGAAACCAAATTCTACAACCTTCTAGAAGATTTTGAAAAACTCTTCACATGGGTGGAGACCCAATTTAATTCAACTTCTTCACCTTGGTTCCTCTTTTCAATTTCCAACTGGAATCATATGATTTTTAATTTATAAAAAAATTAAGGCGACGCTTGTTTTTTTCAATTACTGAAATTGTTTGTTTTGCTTCTGAATGAGTTGCTTATTAGAAACTGTAAGGAATGAGATTTCTCGAAAAATGTCAAAATTTCACCGAATATTTCTCTTTTTTTAGTTATCGAAATTTCTTTCGAAACCGAAATAAAATTTTTTTTCATTAAGTAAATCTCAATGTCAGTACATTTTAATCCATATAATTTTAGCTTAGTATTAAAATTTTGTTATATAAGTGATTCTTATGCAATATGTAGTTTGTATGACATTACGAGTCTCATGACATTCTTTATGTAATATGTAAGAATTTAAAATGCTTAACTTATATTGATAAGTTAGAAATTATATTGCCAATGGTGTTATGGCCTAGGGGTTAGGGCTGTGTGGGTTTGTCTCCCACGTCCTAGCTTCGAATCCCATCTGCGGCGTGGTTACTTTCTAATGGGTGTTGACCTATAGGTCGCCCAGTTGATAGGTTATGGTAGGGCTGGCCAAGTACGGGTAACCGGCCCAAAAGCTAAAAACCGAAAATCGGCCCGAAAAATTCGGGTCCGTGTTTATGAGACCCGAAACCAGACCGAGTCGACCGGATAACCGAGGTCCCGGTTAACCGATTAACTGGCCGATTTCGGGCTGGTCTCGGTCCTAAGAGAAAAAAAATACTTCTACAGTAAAAAAGAAAAAAATTCTTCGTTCATCATAAGTACAAAAATTATATCAAAAAATTACAAAAAAAAAAAAAACCATACAACAATTACAAGATCAGATCTGTAATACTTCATTCATCGTCTGTAACCATACAACAAAATTAAAAAATACTTCATTCATTCATCGTCTGTAAGGTAGAGATCTGATCGAGATCTTGATCTGCTCAAGATCTCTGATCAAGATCTGATCTAGAGAAAGGCAGGGGGAAAGAGGGGAGAGGGAGGCGGCTCGGCCTCCGCCTTCGCGGAGAGTAGGGCTGGGAGTAGGGCCTTCGCTGAGAGAGGGAGGCGGTCAATCTCGTCCAAAACAACTCTGATCATCATCATCGCATCAGCATCAGCATCACCATCGTTCATCATCATCCATCGAGCATCAGCATCACCATCGATCAGCATCAGCATCACCATCGAGCATCTCTGATCTGAGATTTGGAAGAAGAATAGTGAACGTGAGAGATCTTCGACTCTCTCTGATCTCTGATTCGATTCTTTTTGTGAGGGAAGAGAATAGTGAACATGGTCTTCGACTCTCTCTGTGTGTGAGAGGGAGAGATCTTCGACTGTCTCTGTGAGGGGAGAGGGAGTGATCTTCGAGTGATCTTCGACTGTCTCTGTGAGGGGAGAACGTGAAGAGCAGAAAATCTAGGCAGCCGTGAAGAGATGTGAGAATGAGATGAGAAGTTGAAGGGAGAGAGAATTAGTTAAGTGAAGGAGTCGGGCCGGGCCGGTTACCCAACGGGCTTAAGAAATGGAAACCGAGGCCCAGACCAGAAACTTCGGGCCGGGCTGGGCTTTTACAACCGAAAAGTTTTTAATTAATTAAAACCGATCCGATCGGTCCGGTTGTCGGTTCGGTCCGGTCCGGGGTTTCGGTCCTAAATGCCCACCCCTAGGTTATGGGATCCTTAAAAACCCAGCTCGCCTTCAAAAAAAAAAAACTTCAAAATTAAAATCGAACTTTTTACGGTTTTTCTATACACAATAAAATATTTTTTAAAATTAACTTAATGAAATTACCTCGAAATACATAATCACAATCCTTGGCCGGAAGCAAGGCTAATGTCATGTAAGTGAGCTCCTAAGTAAACCCTTTAGGTGTTGCTACTGATCAGATTACACAACACCTTAAGGAAAGGTCCAAAATGGAAGAACCCGTCTAACAGGCGAGGAAACCAGCGAGGAAAACAGCGAGGGAGGGAGGGGGACCCTCCATCCCCCTCGCGATACGTGCGTCCCATCCCTTGCACGTATCGCGAGGGGGATGGAGGGTCCTCCCTCGCTGGTTTCCTCGACAATTAGAATTGGGAAAAATGGAATTAATTTACAAAGCATTACTTTGGTTCATAATCGGAGAGAAACATCCTTCATGCCACTAAATGATTTTACTCATGTTTTAATGTGCTACCAAGTTATTGAAAAAAAAAAAAAAAAAAAAAAGAAAGTGCTACCAAGTGGGTCAATTGAGAATTTAAATAAAAAATAACAAATAACAAATAAAAAAGAATAGTTGATCAGATCTCACTAGGGGTGGGCACGGGACGGGATGGGACGAGATATAACCATCCCTATCCCATCCCGACCTCGTCCCATCCCAAACGGGTTCGGGACGGAATCAGCGTGTTGCTTGTGACTGCTGCGAAAATTATCATCATATAAGAGCGTGAAAAATAATTCTTATAATTAGATATAGATGTGGCATGCAAATATAAGGGTAGCCACTAAATCCCCTAACAATGAAGTCGAGTGGGCTGACTTTTAGAAAATGACATGATAAATGGGACCCACTAGTCTAAGAGTATTGTGTTGCTGTGATGGCCTCCCAACTGATTTTACAATTTCATTACTGTGGGAAACAAAATTCATAGTTCCTTGACAAAATGACATTTCATCTTTTGATAGGGAAGAAATATAGATCTATTGGTGATGCTCTAACATATTCATAATGGTTTACCATCAATACATATATTGTAATTAAAAAAAAATATTTTTACATCCCGGGGCATCTGAAATTCTTGGCTCCGCCCCTGAATGTTCCCTTCTGAATATGTATTACTCAGTTAATTGTTATTTTTCATCTTCACCTGGGTATTATCAATATTTGAAAGTTAAATAATTGGAGCCACTTTTATTGGGAATCCAAGCAACAGTCTGTTATCTTTCTCTTGCTTAATGAATATTTATTTCTTGAAGTAACATTTCTGTTACCACTGCAAACACCATGAGTTTTTGTCAGTCATCTGTAAGTTTATATAAATAAATAAATATATATATATATATATTAATAAATATTAAAAAATTAGCTCGAGACGGGATTGGCGGGATTGAAAATCTTCATCCCATCCCATTCTAGATCGGGACGGGACGGGATCGAGATCGCGGGATGGGATGCCCACCCCTAGATCTCACCATATTTGCTTAGGGTTTACAACTTTACATTCATGTCATAAATGTCTCCTTGAACTAGCACTGATTCAGGGAGAGAGAGGAACTGAGTTCTTCAAAAACCATACTGAAAAAGTTGTGATTAAATAGTCGTCAACACATGACGTGATGTATTGGGCCTTGGATAAACATCGTTTACAATTGCTGGCATACATCCTATTGGGTCCAATCCTAAAAGTACAAGCTTCCTCGCTCCAAGATTGTGCAAGGCCTGCCAAACATGAGAACACAAATAAGAGTAATTCTACCTGTCGAGGAAGTGGGCGAGGAAATGGGCGAGGGAAGGTGGTTAGCACGTGCAGAGGTGACGTGGTAAAAAAAAAAAAGTGGGGGAAATCCAAAATTTGGGGGAGAAGGAGGGAATCGAAAGCTGCTTTCTCCCCATTTCCTCATTCCCTCTCCCTCTCACCATTTTGGCCTACGCAGAGACGAGTAAAACTCCCTCTCCCTCTCCCCATTTTCCATCTCGACACAGATATAGAAGAAGCTCTCCCTCTCCACCCTCTCCCCATCATTGTCATCGACTGAAACGAAGGAGAATAGAAGAAGCTCAAACGAAGCCAGAGAAGAAGCTCTCCCTCGTCCCTTTCCTCTCGCAAAAGGTAAACCCGACCCTTGATTTTCCCTCTCATTTTAGGTTTTAGGTTTTTGGATTTTGATTAACCCTTTACTTGGGTGTTTTAGGGTTTTGGTTTCGGACAAGAAGTTGGTGGGCAATCTGGTTTTCACCGCTCGGACGTAGAGGTAAGATTTCGGGCTCCCTTTCTTCTTCTCTTTGTTTCGTCTTCAGCCGAAGAGCTTCAAAAAATTTTTTTGCTCCTCTTATTTTAGATCTAGGGTTTACGAAATTTCTTCAGAAATAGTCTGTAGATCTTTTTTTTTTTTTTTTTTAATTTCAGTGTTCATATCTGATTGAATTGTAGGTTTTTTTTTATGATGAATTCTATTTGGTTTTTTTGTCAATGGGCGAGGAAATGAAAAAATGGGACTGAAAAAATTCTACCTGTCGAATTTCAGTGTTCATATCCAAAATTCAGAATTTTTTTTTTAAATTCAGAATTAGTCATGGTTTTTTTTTTTTTTTAATTTCAGTGTTCATATCCAAAAATGTGAAAAAATTCTTCAGAAATAGTCAATTCAGAAATGGTTTTTTTTTTTTAATTTCAGTGTTCATATCCAATTTTTTTTTTTACCACAGTTATAATCAATCCACAGTCATAATTGTCTTCACATTCTATTCAATTTATAACGAATGGAAGGGGACTGAAAAAATGGAGTAATATGTGAAACGTTAACATTGTTTGGAATACATGAGGTGTTGGTTTTCTAACTGATGGTTATATGCTAAGGTTATAGTCATAATTTGATGGTTTGTGATGTTGGCAATTGCTGCTATAATGTTGTTAACTGTATAAATTTTGTCAAATAGGTGAAAGTGTTCACTGTATTTCATAGAGCCAGTGTCTTCCCCTTAGTTTATCATCTGTAAATTTTCCTATGTAACCCTTTAAAGCTTTCCTCTCTACTTGTAAGTTTCTATCTCTATCTCCTAAGTATTTCCTCTGTAATTTCTTATTTTCAATATATAAAACATGCATTATTGTTTATCTTCTTCTTCTTTTTTTTCAAAACTTTCTAAGAACTGTTCCTGCACGAACATCTCGTTATACTAGCTCACACCTAGTATCGACACCGTTCGCTTGAATAGTTTAAAGAAATGTCTTTTGAAAATCTTGTTTTATTTGTTATAGTTTATAACAAATAAATTTTTGATGTTAATTAGGTTCTCCCTTCTGATGAAATGAAATTTTTTATCGTGAGATCACATCCTTTGTTTATGTGTGTGTTCTAGATCACCTTCTTTTATGACCTTGTTATGCACTTCATTGGCTGATAATTTATAAACAAACATTACAGGAATGGATAGTGTAGAAGATAATGATTGTATGTTGGTGGAAGAAAACATAGAAGAGGTGAGGGAACCTAAAGATGTGATGGAATTCGTCAACCTTGACGAGTTCCAATGATATTATCATGAATATGGTAATAGAAAGGGATTTCCAGTGAAAATAATGACTACTGAAAAAGATGGTGATGGAAAACCTACGTTCATTCAGCTTTCATGTGGTCGGGCTGGGAAGCAAAGAGGTGATGGAAAAAATGTTTTGGGATTGCGTCCGTCGACCAAATGTGGTTGTAAGGCTAAGATTAGAGGTCATATACAGGTTGATGGAACAGTTTCAGTGAAAATAGTTACACTTGATCACAATCACGCGTTAAGCCCTAGTAAATCGAAATTTTATCGAAAAAACAGATCTATGAGCTCGTATGTCAAGAAGAAGCTTGAATATAATGATAGGGCAGGTATTAGACCAAATAAGAGTTATTCGTCATGTGTGGTTGAAGTTGGTGGACATGAAATTTTGCCTTTTTCCCAAAAAGACTGTTACAATTATTTGGACAAAGTGAGGAAGTTGAGACTTGGTGAGGGGGATGCGATGGCTCTTTATAACTACTTCCAAAGAATGCAAGCTAATAATGCTGATTTATTTTATATGATGGATTTGGATGATGAAGGTAGGTTGAGAAATGTATTTTGGGCTGACGCATGGAGTAGGGCAGCTTACAAGGAGTTTGGGGATGTTGTTACATTTGACACTACATACTTGACAAATAAGTATGAGATGCCATTTGCTCCTTTTGTTGGGGTGAATCATCACGGTCAGTCAGTTCTTTTGGGATGTGGATTGATATGTGGTGAGACGATTGAAGAATTTGTATGGCGTTTTCAAACATGGCTCGTGTGTATGAATGACAATGCTCCGTCTGCTATAATCACTGATCAAGATAGGGCAATGAAGAGGGCCATTGAAATTGTATTTCCCAGCACACGACACAGATGGTGCTTGTGGCATATCATGAAGAAGTTGCCTGAAAAACTGTCTGGTTGCAATCAATATGAGGCGATCAAGTTTGCAATGCAAAGAGCAGTTTATGATTCCCTGTCTCATGATGAGTTTGAAGAAAATTGGCATTGTTTTATTGATAAATATAGTCTGCATGAAAATGACTGGTTGGGTGGATTATACTATGAAAGGATGCGATGGGTGCCAATATTTCAAAGAAATGGTTTTTGGGCGGGGATGTCTTCAACTCAAAGGAGTGAAAGCATGAATGCTTTTTTTGATGGTTATGTTAATTCAAAGACCACATTGAAGCAATTCGTAGAACATTATGAGAATGCACAACGAAGTAAAGTCCAAAAGGAAGTTGAACAGGACTTTAAATCTTTTAGCCGAAGGATTCCATGCATTACTCCATATGCAATAGAGAAAAAAATTTCAAAATGCTTACACTACAAAAAAATTTAAAGAGCTCCAACAAGAGATATGAGGGAATCTATGTTGTAGAATTGTGGGTGAAGATATGGATGGGGGTGGCTGTGAGTTGTACACTATTAAAGAAGACTTGCTGATAAATGATAGGCAACGATCGGTCCATTATGTAGTCTATTTAAATGTTGACGACTTTGGCATCAAGTGTAATTGTCAATTGTTTGAGTTCAGGGGGATTTTATGCAAACATATATTGAAAGTCTTGTTTGAAAGAGAGATTCATGATATACCTGATAACTATGTTCTTCGGAGGTGGAGGAAAGATGTTAGGAGGGCTCATACGAAGGTGAAAATTGTTTATTCAGATTGGGGAATGAAGCCTGAAAATGTGCGATTTGAAAAGATGTGCAATGCCTTCTATGAAATGGCTGAATTCGCCGCTGAGGATGAAAAGAAGACATGCGAAGTTCAAGAATGGATCACTTTGAAGATGGAGCAATATAAAATTGTCGGTGGTGATGAGCATGTTGATTCGCAGAGGTTTTTGGAAGTGGGCACCACTACTTCTAGTTCTTCCATCTAGATTCATAGTCCATTAGCGGTTCGTAGCAAAGGACGACTGTCTAAATCAAGGATGAAATCCACTGTCACGCCCCGACCCGCCACGGGAATCGCAGCGTGCCGATGCGTGAACTACCACGTACACAGGCGGATCGTAACCGGCCACAACATCATAATATAACACATTCTTGATACGATAAACAAACGGAAATAAAACTACGCTAAAGTTTGAACAAAATAGATATATATTTGATTCGCCCCGCCAGAGTCATAGCGACAAAATCAGTATACAAACATCTAGTTTAACAATAGAGTACATCAGAAATACAGAGAAAGCAAAACATACCCGTACAGGGCGGACACAACCAAAAAGCTCAAAACACGCCTACAACGAAAATCGAGGCCTACGCGCCACGATCAGCAGGAACGCCAACACTGCCTGCACTCCAATAGAAGCACACCCCTTGCGGGGTCAGCAAAGCACAAAGCTAGCTGGTGCGAGCGAACTAAATACAAATAACAGAATAATAAACAAGGAAAATTCACGCCACACAACAATGAATAAGCAACAAGTTCTAAAGTCTAAATCACACCGTGTCTCTAAGGATAATGTTTCTAAGTTCAAGCAACAACACAAACATTTCAGATTCAACAATAACTACCAGTTTACGATATATGTCAATCATTACACACGATTCAAACAGGGTAAATATCAAGCGATGGAAATAAAACAATCTCATAATTCTTCCTAGCCTCCTAGGTATAGCAATCAAGTTGAAATCAGAAATTCTGTAAAATCCTGTATAAGTGTCTCATATCGTAGGTATCCGCATACCCTACGAATGTGTCTCACCCAGACACATCCCACAACGTGCACCAGTACCACTTCGGGCTTGTTTGTATCCTAATGGGGTGCCATCTGCCAGGATACAAACTCAAACATCCCGAACGACTGGCCTAACACGGCCAACCTAACATAATCAAAGTCAAGCGCGCTGGGAGGGAAAGCGAGTAATCTCCAAAGCACGTCCTCCGGGACCCGTCCTACTGCACTCTATAGTGGCAAGTGCGTGCGGGAGCTCACCGCACCTCAGCAAGCTTGCCACATGCAATAGCGTCCACAATGTCAGGTGCGAGTCATCTCAAGCACCGTCCAACTCACGATGCGAGCAAGCTCCTAAGCATCGGCACAACAGGCATTATAGCGGGGTAAAGACACTTATACTACTATCCACATGCACAAATGACAAGTCTGTACATAACCAAAAGTAACAGACGTGCAGTCATAAACAATTCGGCAATTTTTATAAAATCACGACTATGCCAGGGTCCCAACATGACCCAATCACCACAATAAATTTATTCGAGTCGATTATCATACATGCTCAAGACTCGAAAATCCACGGTAAAACATGATATGCTATGCAAACTCGAAAACAAAGCATACAAGTCTCATGTCATTACACCAAAGCCTAATCACACCAAAATTACCATTCGACTTCATTCAAGTATAACATGCTTTCCGAAAATTCAAGGCATAATTCATTCACACATAACTAACACAACCCTCGAAATATCTGAAAACTACGAATTCCGGATTTGGATACAATTACACCCAATTGACGGTATAATGTAAAAATTCAATTTAGATTTTCAAATAATTATTTTCTCAAAATAAACATTATAATTCTACTCACCTGGCGGAATGGATTTTCAAAACCCAATTCCTACCGGTCGAAGCTCCAAACACGCAAAATCACAAATGCGAGACCACGAAAATTCGAAAACTGCAAGGCGGACTCGAAAATGAGTAAACTAGCCGAAAACTGAAATAAATAAATAAATACGAGTGGCGCGTGACTGAAAGGAAAACTTACAGGCACTAAAAAAATTCGGCAACCACTCCGCCGAAACCCAAAGTAGGGCGAAAACGCGCCGGAACCCTCCCTCCACCGGTCTGATCGCTACCAAACTGCACCACAACACGTAAAAGGGTCTAAGGACACTCAGAGTCACGAAAAGGTGGCTCACCCACGCACCCAAAGCCCGGTTTCACGCCGAGGAACCCTCCAAACAAACATGCACCCTGATTTTTTGAAAAAATTTTGGCCAACCCCAAAATAGTCTTGCATGTCGGTTCTAAGGGCTCCCAAGGACGCCACCAAGGCCCCAACACGGCTGATCGGAGTTATGAACACCGATCAAACCCCAACCCAAATGAAAACTGATTTTTTTTTTTTTTTTTTTTTTTTTTTTCTCAAAACAACCCAACAAAGAAATAAAGAGGGGAAAGGGGGAGAGAACGAACCTAGGAGGAGGAGGAGGTGAAATTGGGGAAGAAAAACCCACAAAACCACCGAAATCAGCTGGAGAAATGGCGAGGAGGTCGTCGCGTCTCTCGCTGGAACGAACAGAAGAAAAAGAAAGAAAGAAAGAGAAGAAGAAAGGGGGGAGGGGAGGGGTCGTGCTGTTTAAAAGGGGTGGGTGGCTATGTGCCCCCACCACCTTTGCTGAGTACACCCGCCTAAAGAAACTTTTTTTTTTTTTTTAAAACCGCAGGTCTCACATCATACACACCTTAAAAGAGATCTCGTCCTCGAGATCGGACAAAAGCCACGACAAGAAAACCTAGGCAAAAAGCTCGGGGTATTTCTGTCTCATCTGATCCTCCAGCTCCCAAGTCACGTCACCCGCTCGGTGGCTCCACTGAACCTTCACTAACTTCACTATCCTCCGACGAAGTTGTTTCACATCATCATCAACAATGGCTATTGGCCTCACTGGATACGTCAACTCATCCGAAATCTCCACCTCAGCAGGCTCTATAATCTGTGACGGGTCTGCCAAACACTTCCGCAACATGGATACGTGAAACACGTCGTGGATACCTGACATACTCTGCGGCAAAGCTAATCTGTAGGCCACTGGTCCAATTCTCTCAGTAATCTCATATGGCCCTACATACCTCGGTGCAAGTTTCCCACGACTTCGAAACCTAACAACTCCGCGCATCGGGGAAACTTTCAGAAAAACCCTGTCACCAACATCAAACTCCAACTCCTTACGCCTCCTATCAGCGTAACTCTTCTGTCTACTCTGGGCTGTCAACAACCGCGCTCTAATCAGCTCAATCTTTTCAGTAGTTTCTCTGATCACATCCGGCCCCATCACAACTGACTCTCCAATCTCTGCCCAACAAACAGGGGACCTACATGGTCGTCCATAGAGTGCCTCAAACGGTGCCATGCCAATACTTACGTGGTAGCTGTTGTTGTACGCAAACTCGCATAACGGTAGGTGATCTTCCCAACTGCCCCCAAAGTCTAAAATGCATGCTCTCAGCATGTCTTCCACTACCTGATTCACCCGCTCAGATTGGCCATCTGTCTGTGGATGATAAGCTGTACTCATGTCCAATCTAGTACCCATAGCTTGCTGAAAGCTCTGCCAGAAGTGGGCTGTGAAAAGCGGATCTCTGTCGGATACAATCGAAACAGGCGACCCATGAAGGCGAACTATCTCCCGAATGAACAACACTGCTAGACTGTCTGTCGTCCGGTTCATACCAACAGGAATGAAATGTGCACACTTCGTCAACCGATCAACAATGACCCATATCGACTCATTACCTTTCCTCGACCGTGGAAGTCCATCGATGAAATCCATAGTGATATACTCCCACTTCCACGTCGGAATATCCAATGGATGCAATAACCCAGATGGTCTCTGATGTTCGGCTTTCACCTGCTGACAAGTCGCACACCGTGCCACAAACTCTCCAATGTCTTTCTTCATGCCATGCCACCAGAAAGAACGTCTCAAATCTCGATACATCTTCGTTCCACCGGGATGAATGGTGAAACGAGATCTATGAGCTTCCTGTAAGATATCTCTTCGCAACTCCTCATCAGACGGAACACAAAGCCGCCCACGAAATCGCAACCCTCCATCTGAACCCACTGACCAATCGGTAGGACACTCATCCAATGTGTCCACTACCAAATCTGCTATCTGCCTCGTAATCACTGGATCAGAGGTCTGTTTCTCCACCACTCTACTGATCAATGACGGATAAACTGCTAAACCCGCTATCATGCTGCCCTCTGTACTGAAAGTAGGCTGAACTGCAAATGAAGCTAATGTCTCAAGTGTTCGGTACTCCTGAATCATCATGGTTGCCATCACTGCATGTCGCCTACTCAAGGCATCTGCAACCACATTGGCCCTACCAGGCTGATACTGTATCTCGAAGTCATAGCTGCTAAGGAAATCAACCCATCGTTGTTGCCTCATATTCAACTCCTTCTGAGTGAATAAGTACTTCAAACTCTTGTGATCTGTGAACAACTCAAACCTCTCACCATACAGATAATGTCTCCAGATCTTCAAAGCAAAGACTACGGCTGCCAACTCTAAATCATGTGTCGAATATTTTCGCTCGTGGGGTTTCAACTGTCGAGACGCATAGGCTACGACCTTCTTGCCTTGCATCAACACTCCACCCAATCCTGTACCGCAAGCATCAGTAAATACCACCAGTTGGCTACCAGGTGTCGGAATAGTCAACACTGGTGCTGAAGTCAACCGAAGCTTCAAAGTTTCAAAAGCTTCTTCACACTTTTCTGACCATACAAAAGGAACATCCTTCCTAGTTAACTGAGTGAGTGGTGCCGCGATCAAGGAAAATTTCTCAATAAACCGTCGGTAATAACCAGCCAAACCCAGAAAACTACGAATCTCTGTCACACTACTAGGTCGTCTCCAAGACTTCACTGCTTCGACTTTCTCGGGATCCACTGCAATACCTCCACTAGAAATGACATGCCCAAGAAATCGAACTTCAGGCTCCCAGAAGTGACACTTACTGAACTTCGCATACAACTGATTTTCTCTAAGTGTCTGCAAAACAATGCGAAGGTGCTCTCTGTGCTCCTCTAAACTCCTCGAGTACACTAAGATATCATCAATGAAGATTACCACAAACTTGTCCAAGTACGGACTGAACAATCTATTCATCAAATCCATGAAGAATGCTGGTGCATTTGTCAATCCAAATGGCATGACTGGAAACTCATACAAGCCATAACGGGTTCGAAAAGCGGTAATTGGAACGGAATGTTCCTCAACTCTCATCTGATGATACCCAGACTGCAAATCTAACTGTGAAAACACTACGGCTCCCCTCAACTGATCCAATAAATCATCAATCCGAGGCAATGGATACTTATTCTTGATGGTGACTTTATTCAGATCTCGATAATCTATGCACATCCTCAATGATCCATCCTTCTTGGATACAAATATTGCTGGAGCTCCCCAAGGTGAATTGCTCGGACGAATAAACCCCTTCCGAAGCAACTCATCAAGCTGTACTTTCATCTCTTCCAATTGCTTAGGTGCAAGCCTGTACGCTGATTTAGAGATGGGTGCAGTACCAGGAACCAGGTCAATCCGAAACTCTACCTCACGACGTGGAGGAATACCAGGAATCTCTTGGAACACATCAGGAAACTCACACACAACCTCTACAGAACTAGTGTCGGCACAAGAAATCTCAAGAGAGCTAAGAAAACTCGACATCAACGAAACCGAATCGGGCTCACAAGCCAACACACGAGGCGAAGCATCAGGTGGCGCTAACATCACCGACCTATGCAAGCAATCAATGATCACCGGATGACTGGACAACCAATCCATCCCTAGAATCAATTGATAGCCCTCAAAACCCAAAACAATAAAGTCAAACACAAAGCTGTACCCCAACAAGGAAAACTCGAAACTGGGACACAATTCCCACAACCAAACCGAACTGCCCAAGGGAGACACAACGCACAAGGGCTCCGGCAAATGCACCACCTCAAGGTTGTCTCTAACAACGAACTGTCTAGAAATAAAAGACCTAGATGCTCCTGTATCGAAAAGAGCCCTCAACAGGGAAGACGACGAATGCACAAAACCTGGCACACAACACATGTATCCTGAATCACATAACAACACACTAACATGCAATTTTTCCTAAGTGTAATGCACATAACACAATCTTACCACAACTGGCACACACAAAATGACAATAAAAAATAAATAAAATAACATACCCTCAACATTTCCCTGACCGGGAATAGCTGCTAGGCGAACAGGCGGTGCTGGGAGAGGGACTCTCTGACCACTACCAGACGCAGGCGCTAACTGTCCCTGAGGCGCCCTCTGCAGTGCTGGTCCAGCCCTATTCTGAGGACAAAGTCTAGAAAAGTGCCCCAATTGTCCACAAGTATAACAAACTACATGATCCCATCGATTTGTCTGACCTCTTGGACAATCACGAGCTACATGTCCCTCCTGACCACAAGTGAAACAACCGCTCTTACTTCCTGTCTGACCACCCCACCTAGGCTGTCTCTGTTGCTGCTGCTGCTGTCGATGATCTCCTCTGGAACGTTTGTCGCCTCTGCGATCTCTGCCAGTCCTAACTGGTCCCCCTCTACCAGGGTCTCTCTGCTGGACAACGGCACGCTCTGGCTGCGGTGCCTGCTCAATGGTCTGGCTTCCTCGACCAAACCTCAGACTGCGCTCTGAACCTCTAGCTCGTCGAACCAGAGTCTCCTGTCTACACTCAGCATCCACTCGCTCCTGACTCAAAGTGATATCCACTAATCTATCAAAAGGACGATCAATCATCACCATCAACTGTTTCCTTAAAAACGGGTTCAGACCACTCAAAAATTTTCTGTTCTTCTTCTCTGGTGTGTCTATAAAATAAGTGGCATAGCGGCTCAACTGTGTAAATTCGGACAAGTATTCAGAAACAGATCTAGAACCCTGCTGTAAATGTAGAAACCTGTCCACCATCTCAGCTCTTGCAGAATCAGGAACAAAATGTTGTTCAAACACCTGGCAAAATGTATCCCACTGCATCTCTGACACGTCACGGTTCTGCCTCACTGTATCCCACCAGTACATAGCCTCTCCGTCAAACTGGTGTGCTGCTAACTCAGTACGCTGTATAGGTGTCAGCACCATCCTCTCAAATATGAGCTCTACCTTACGGATCCACCGATCCGCAGCTAGAGAATCTCCAGTACCATCAAACCTTTCACCACCCAAGCTGACGAAATCCCTGTTGCGCCGAGTAAACGGATCCTCTGACTGACTGCCTTGCCTCACACTCTGCGCCAACTGGGTCATAATTTCCATAAAAGCCTGAGAGATATCCTCCCCTGCAGCGCCTGATCCCTCACCCCGAGATCTCTGACCACGCGCCATCACCAAACAACCTCTACGAACTATATAAAACACACATACCATACATCAAACAACACAACAAAAGTCCTAACTCCTCTACCCAATCCACTCAAGAAAGTGGTATACGATGATGTTCTATGTGAACCGGTAAACAATGGCTCTGATACCAAGCTCTGTCACGCCCCGACCCGCCACGGGAATCGCAGCGTGCCGATGCGTGAACTAACACCTACACAGGCGGATCGTAACCGGCCACAACATCATAATATAACACATTCTTGATACGATAAACAAACGGAAATAAAACTACGCTAAAGTTTGAACAAAATAGATATATATTTGATTCGCCCCGCCAGAGTCATAGCGACAAAATCAGTATACAAACATCTAGTTTAACAATAGAGTACATCAGAAATACAGAGAAAGCAAAACATACCCGTACAGGGCGGACACAACCAAAAAGCTCAAAACACGCCTACAACGAAAATCGAGGCCTACGCGCCACGATCAGCAGGAACGCCAACACTGCCTGCACTCCAATAGAAGCACACCCCTTGCGGGGTCAGCAAAGCACAAAGCTAGCTGGTGCGAGCGAACTAAATACAAATAACAGAATAATAAACAAGGAAAATTCACGCCACACAACAATGAATAAGCAACAAGTTCTAAAGTCTAAATCACACCGTGTCTCTAAGGATAATGTTTCTAAGTTCAAGCAACAACACAAACATTTCAGATTCAACAATAACTACCAGTTTACGATATATGTCAATCATTACACACGATTCAAACAGGGTAAATATCAAGCGATGGAAATAAAACAATCTCATAATTCTTCCTAGCCTCCTAGGTATAGCAATCAAGTTGAAATCAGAAATTCTGTAAAATCCTGTATAAGTGTCTCATATCGTAGGTATCCGCATACCCTACGAATGTGTCTCACCCAGACACATCCCACAACGTGCACCAGTACCACTTCGGGCTTGTTTGTATCCTAATGGGGTGCCATCTGCCAGGATACAAACTCAAACATCCCGAACGACTGGCCTAACACGGCCAACCTAACATAATCAAAGTCAAGCGCGCTGGGAGGGAAAGCGAGTAATCTCCAAAGCACGTCCTCCGGGACCCGTCCTACTGCACTCTATAGTGGCAAGTGCGTGCGGGAGCTCACCGCACCTCAGCAAGCTTGCCACATGCAATAGCGTCCACAATGTCAGGTGCGAGTCATCTCAAGCACCGTCCAACTCACGATGCGAGCAAGCTCCTAAGCATCGGCACAACAGGCATTATAGCGGGGTAAAGACACTTATACTACTATCCACATGCACAAATGACAAGTCTGTACATAACCAAAAGTAACAGACGTGCAGTCATAAACAATTCGGCAATTTTTATAAAATCACGACTATGCCAGGGTCCCAACATGACCCAATCACCACAATAAATTTATTCGAGTCGATTATCATACATGCTCAAGACTCGAAAATCCACGGTAAAACATGATATGCTATGCAAACTCGAAAACAAAGCATACAAGTCTCATGTCATTACACCAAAGCCTAATCACACCAAAATTACCATTCGACTTCATTCAAGTATAACATGCTTTCCGAAAATTCAAGGCATAATTCATTCACACATAACTAACACAACCCTCGAAATATCTGAAAACTACGAATTCCGGATTTGGATACAATTACACCCAATTGACGGTATAATGTAAAAATTCAATTTAGATTTTCAAATAATTATTTTCTCAAAATAAACATTATAATTCTACTCACCTGGCGGAATGGATTTTCAAAACCCAATTCCTACCGGTCGAAGCTCCAAACACGCAAAATCACAAATGCGAGACCACGAAAATTCGAAAACTGCAAGGCGGACTCGAAAATGAGTAAACTAGCCGAAAACTGAAATAAATAAATAAATACGAGTGGCGCGTGACTGAAAGGAAAACTTACAGGCACTAAAAAAATTCGGCAACCACTCCGCCGAAACCCAAAGTAGGGCGAAAACGCGCCGAAACCCTCCCTCCACCGGTCTGATCGCTACCAAACTGCACCACAGCACGTAAAAGGGTCTAAGGACACTCAGAGTCACGAAAAGGTGGCTCACCCACGCACCCAAAGCCCGGTTTCACGCCGAGGAACCCTCCAAACAAACATGCACCCTGATTTTTTGAAAAAATTTTGGCCAACCCCAAAACAGTCTTGCATGTCGGTTCTAAGGGCTCCCAAGGACGCCACCAAGGCCCCAACACGGCTGATCGGAGTTATGAACACCGATCAAACCCCAACCCAAATGAAAACTGATTTTTTTTTTTTTTTTTTTTTTTTTCTCAAAACAACCCAACAAAGAAATAAAGAGGGGAAAGGGGGAGAGAACGAACCTAGGAGGAGGAGGAGGTGAAATTGGGGAAGAAAAACCCACAAAACCACCGAAATCAGCTGGAGAAATGGCGAGGAGGTCGTCGCGTCTCTCGCTGGAACGAACAGAAGAAAAAGAAAGAAAGAAAGAGAAGAAGAAAGGGGGGAGGGGAGGGGTCGTGCTGTTTAAAAGGGGTGGGTGGCTATGTGCCCCCACCACCTTTGCTGAGTACACCCGCCTAAAGAAACTTTTTTTTTTTTTTTAAAACCGCAGGTCTCACATCCACCGTCGAGAAGATGTGTAAAAGGATGCAAAGGAAAAAAAGAAAGACACGCAAACGAATCAGGCCATTGAGACTAATCTGGTATGTTTTGCAATGTGTTTGATGAATGTATTTTTTTTAATTTACATATATTGAAAATTTTATTTACAAATGTCATTTGTAGGGTTTACAGTGTATGCCTTATGTTATGCCTCATGACAGCAATACGATGCCTAGTCAAAGCAATACACAGGTTTGTTTGTTATATTTATAAGGTATGCATCAATAACTATGTTTGGCCACTTATGATTTGTATGTTTGTTATCGTTAAGGATGATAATACGGGGTCATGCAATTTACAACCTGGAAGCGTTGATCAATTCTACTCGCTCCTCTCACAGGTACATATTTTGAATTTTGTATGTTTCTCTTTGTACGGTTTGTTAGTTTGTTATGTGTTTTGTATGCCTCCTATTATTTCTTTTTTTATCAGTATTATTTATTTTTGCAGCCGCCAGGTTCAAGCCACGGAATGGACTATACAAATTATAGGTTATGATAAGGTTGGTGAAGCTTGTTCATGGCTTTCATGTTTATTACTCCTGTTCATGCATTATCATTTTAAAAACGACTGACATTATGCATTATCAATTTTCAGAATGTAAAGAAGACTGATTTTGGTTTCTGAAATGTAAAAAAGAATGTAAAGAAGACTCACATGCTTTCAGAATGTAAAAAAAAAACTGACCTTATGCATTACTTCATTTGGCAGGCTACTTCATTTGGCAGTATGCTGAAGATTTGGCAGACTGACATTATGCTGATACCCTGCTGGAGAAAGAATTGAAGTGAATTGGACTGACATTGGAGAAAGAATTGAAGTGAATTGGACTACATTATGCTGAAAATTTGGCAGACTGACATTACAGTGAATTTGACCATTTGGCAGCCTATCGTATGTTCTGCGGAAAAGAATTGAAGGTCCTTGATGTAGTCTTGCGAAAAAGAAAAGAATTGGACCATTTCAGTGAGCGTCCATTTCAGTGTGTGGTTTGTCCATTTCAGTCAGTCTTTTCGCTACATTTCGCTAGAATCACAAGATCGGAGAGACTTGTTACTGTCAGTCTTTTCTATATTATGTAATGAGCTTGTGTAGCAAATCAAACATTCTGTAATGACCTTGTGTAGCTTCTGTAATGGCTTTCTAGATTACTGTCAGTGTGTGGTGCATAATGATCTTCGAGTTTTTAGGCATATCAAACATTCTGTAATGAGCTTGTGTAGCAAATCAAACATTCTGTAATGAGCTTGTGTAGCTTCTGTAATGGCTTTCTAGATTACTGTCAGCGTGTGGTGCTGTCAGTATGTCCTTTTATTAATAACTTGTTTCGATGTTCCATTAGAACCTGTGATAACTAGCAAAATGTAGCATTTTTAAAGAAGAGAACAAAACAGTTTAATGCAATACAGTTAGAACGTTGAGCACACAGGGTGCTTCATGATATCATAGCATTGCACCAATGTAGCATTGCATTCAATATAAAAACGTTTAGCACACAGGGTGCTTCACGATAGTACATTGGTTAGAACCATTATATCATAGCAACTAGTACACCAATGCCAACAATTTCAAACATCCTACTCGCAGTAAGTCAGATTGTTTCGCAACCAATCAACGTAACAATATGAAAACTAAACCAAAAAAATAAAGACCCAAACGAAATTGATAGACACAGTGGCTACAGAGGTCGTCATCATTTGCAGCATTAGTGGCAGTAGCAAATGGGTTTGAAGCACCCCCAGCTGGTGCAGCATTATCAGAACGATCGGAGAATTTAAATTCATAACCAAATCCACGGGACTGTTGTAGAGTTTGAGCAAACAGCTGATATTTCCTGATATCTGCATCGCTCACACTTCTGCGAGCAAACTTCATTGATTCTTCGAAGTGTATGCCTTGATCTCAGGGACATTGTATATATCATACTCTTCCATTGCTTCAGGGTTTTCTTGTCTCCTCTTCTCCTTCTCAATATCCTGTCATCCACAGAGAACATAGTATTAAATACATCCTGTCAAGAGTTCAAAGAAACACGCTGTCACAAAATCTTTCCATTATATGGTTATAACTTGTAAAGCACCTAAATAAATTACAGGACAAGGGCAAGTAGCAGTAGTTCTATATAACCACCAAAACTCAAAGCAAGCATAAAACCAAGTAGCACAGTGCAAATATTCAGATAACATGATATAAGAGCAAAATTGTGATGTAGAAAAGCTAAATCTTTCATATATCTGTCCTAACATCAGTGCTTCATTTGTTTATCCTCGCCTACTATTAGTTCCCAGAAACCACATGGTTGCACATAATAGTTATAATTCCCAAAATTCACTATCCAGGACTCTTTAGTTCACATATACTACCCAGTACCCACATGCCATCAGGCTATTGTTTAAGATCTCAGTGATAAACCATTGAACCTACATGTCATTGGAGGCAAACAGTGTTTAAAGTTCATGCAGTCATTAAACAAGGGAGATTGTCACTTTTTCCCACACCTCAAGCAACAAATACAGTGAAACATAAGTAGTATTCCAGGTTAAACAAAAACTGACAGGAGCATTGAGGTTAATGAATCGCGTCAAGCCTATAGTTAAATAAATAACTTTTTTTTTTGGTGGTTGGAATAAATAACATTGGTTAAGACTCAACTATTTATGGTCTATACAAAAATCAAGCCCTTATATGGTATATCAAACAGAAAAAAAAAACAAGTAAATCTAATATACATTTTCACATTTCTTACTGCAGAACAAGTTTCCTTCAGGACAACCATCAAGCTTCATGTGTCTTATTTTCTTACTTCATGAACTTATCACACTATTTTCCTTAGGAATACATGAACTCTGTCTGTTGATTTGAATTAGGTGATTCCATCCTGCAGAGCATTACAAAAAACAAGTCAGATCTTATCACACTAGTGAATAAGCAAATCAGTGCACTTACAGAGAGTAGGAAGTCTGATGAAGAATCCTGGCAGAATTTGGAATGCAAACAACAAGCTACACTCCGCAACCACAGCTTGCGTTCAAAAAAAGAATAACAAGAACAATATGAAACAAAAGCATACCATACGGAAGAAAAAAAAAGAACAATATGAAACACAAATTTCATTGGATTATGAAATATATTCACATAATACATATGTATGTACATATTACATTACATATAATTCCATCATTCGTCCAAGAGCTTAAGAATAAATATTAAACCTAAGATAATAAGTACAATTATCAAAGTATTGATTAAGTCCCTCGTAAAAGCCCAAGGATCATTGTTCCCTTGGGTGACATTTCTTTGATCATTTGATGGACCGGCTTGATCGTCAAAAACTACATCGTTAACTTCGACATCTTCATTGTTGTTGGATTCCTCCGAATCTCTCCTCGCCGCTTCTGAGCGAACCCACAACTCGTATGATTCCTCAGCTTCTTCGACTGACATAAACCCCTTGTAAGAAGCACCCCTATACCCTGATACCGCGGATAAACATGCGAGCCAGTTTAGGTATACTCCAGGCTGACGACCTCGATAGACAACGTACGCTCTGAATGCCATTCTTGCATTTAAAAAAATAAATGCCGCGATAGATACGCATGTGGATAGTGTTTCTTCTTAAACTACCTAATGGTCATATCTCATTATCTTCAGACTATAAACAACAATTCTATACTTCAGAGTTTCTAGCGTTGAACAACACAATGCAAAACTCGATTACTTTTCTAAATTGTATATGTATCAAGTGACAGATATTTTAAATTGGGAAGAACTCCACCCATCGATCTTCTCCATTTCAAACCATAAATCAGCTATTGAATCAAGCTTAGTTTGAAGTTACCAGTCGCAACAGGAGGGGATATAAGGAAGAGGGAAGTATAGTGTGAGAGGCTGTTAGAATTCAGGCGTGCGAACAAATTCTAAAATCACACAAAGGTCTAAAAGTTCATTAACATCTTGAAACTCTAGTACATAAAGCTAAGATGTACATACTATTTCTGAACAAAAATCGTAAACCCTAGATCTAAAATAAGATATCTAATTCTAGATCTAAACTCTAGTACATAAAGCTAATTCTACCTCTAGTACATAATAACCGTAATTTGATGTTATACTCATAATTTGATGTTTTCTAACTTGCTATCTTAGCATTTAAGATAGTTTTGATCATAACCTGATACCACAACCCACACAAACCAATACCTCTATGAAACCAAGGTTGACGAATTCCATCCCATCTGTAGGTTCCTCACCTATTCTACATTTTCTTCAAACAACATACAATCATTATCTTCTACACTATCCATTCCTGTAATGTTTGTTTATAAATTATCAGCCAATGAAGTGCATAACAAGGTCATAAAAGAAGGTGATCTAGAACACACACATAAACAAAGGATGTGATGTCACGATAAAATTTTTCATTTTATCAGAAGGGAGAACCTAATTAACATAAAAAATTTATTTACCCCAAAGGGAGATAGTGTTGCATATGATTAAACCATCTCGGTTGTTTCTGCCTTAATTTCATTATCCATTACAACAAGACTTTAGCCCATGTGCTCCAACAAAGCAATACCAATCAAAGCCTTAATTTTATTTTCATTATAACAACAATAATGGTTAATCACAGAGAGATGATAAGCAGTATGATATTCAGAAATCAAAACAGAAATGAAATACAAAACATAGAATCAATACAGAGATTCTATCTTTGATCTGTTAGAACGAACGATGCCGATACTAGGGTTCAGCTAGTATAACGAGATGTTCAATTAATAACAGATCTTGGATAGTCAGAGATAGAGAAAAGATTTTATTTATTTAATATGTACAAGAAATACAGAAAGATGAAAGCTTAAGAACAGAAGGAAAGACTTACAAATAAAAGATGAAAGCTATTTGTTCACACTCGATTTTATTTTCATTATAACAACAACAATGGTTAATCACAGACAACATTTACTTCATGCCAATTCAGATATCATTGAGAAAAAAACCAAACAAAATTCATCATAAAAAAAAACCCACAATTCAATCAGATATGAACACTGAAATTAAAAAAAAAAAAAAAAAAAAATCTGCAGACTATATCTGAAAAAATTTCGTAAACCCTAGATCTATAATAAGATGAGCAAAATAAGAGGAGCAAATTTTTTTTGAAGTTCTTCGGCTGAAGACGAAACGAAGAGAAGAAGAAAGGGAGCCCGAAATCTTACCTCTGCGTCCGAGCGATGAAAACCAGATTGCCCACAAACTTCTTGTCCGAAACCAAAAACCTAAAACACCCAAGTAAAGGGTTAATCAAAATCCAAAAACCAAAAACCTAAAACCTAAAACCTAAAATGAGAGGGGAAATCAAGGGTCGGGTTTACCTTTTGCGAGAGGAAAGGGACGAGGGAGAGCTTCTTCTCTGGCTTCGTTTGAGCTTCTTCTCTTCTCCTTCGTTTCAGTCGATGACGATGATGGGGAGAGGGTGGAGAGGGAGAGTTTCTTCTATATCTATGTCGAGATGGAAAATGGGGAGAGGGAGAGGGAGTTTTACTCGTCTCTGCGTGCGCCAAAATGGGGAGAGGGAGAGGGAATGAGGAAATAGGGAGAAAGCAGCTTTCGATTCCCTCCTTCTCCCCCAAATTTTGGATTTCCCCCGCTTTTTTTTTTTTTTTTTTTTTTTTTACCACGCCACCTCTGCACGTGCTAACAACCCTCCCTCACCCATTTCCTCGCCCACTTCCTCGACAGGTAGAATTACTCCACAAATAAAGTCATAGATTAGTTTGTTTTCTACTTGCAAATCAAATACAACGAAGTCATTTATTATTTTCAAAATTTCTTTTTACATTTGAAAATTTTGATTGTTATTCAAAATTTTATAACTTTTATATTTTTCAACTATTAAATAAGTTTATGTTTCTTACCGTCAAGTATTGTTTGAGGGCACCTACGAGTAGAAGAACAAATTGTTCCGAGACTGCGTTTTGTGCTACTATCATGATGAGCTGGTTCAAGATAATTGTTGATATAGTCATTGCTCCCAATTGATACTATAAAAATCGATTTGCAAGTGTTGTGAGAGTTCACATGAGGTTTTGAAGTTGTTGGGCAAGTCTTTTGTTACAGTCTCTTCAAAGAACTTTATTTGAACGCCAAAACCAAAATTATGCCGCTGCAAGAACACCCCAGAAAAAAAAATGTATATATATATATAGAAAAGAAAAAACATATTGATGAATTTATTAAGTTAGATACGGATATAGAGTATAGACATAGCCAATTAAATTACCAGAGCATACCTTGTTTTGGAGAGAATGCCAGCAGAACCAGAGGCAATGTTCACGCCCAATATTATCTCGCTTTTTACTGTGGCCGAAAGACCCAAATATGGAGGAACAAATGGTAGCCCGTTGATTTTGCTACATTAGAAACAAATAAAAATGAATAAAACAATCGACTTTGAAGAATGCAAAATACAGAGTCCTTGTGATCTTGTCCAAAATACCAATGAAATCGACATAAGTTTTGGCATTTGTGAATCTTCCTGTGGCTCCAGATCAGATGGAAAATCTATGATTGTAATTGACTCTGGCTTCAGTCTTCATAAAAAAGTTGTTGCCACTGTCTGAACCAGTCTCCAAATGCATATAAAGCTGACAAGAATTGGAAGGAAGATGGATTGATAATACAAACATTGGTGTCTTAAAAAAATCACTAATATAACATGTAATAACAATATATGAAAATTGTTTCTCTGCTACAACAAAAATAAAAATCCTTATTTATAGCATGCCAAAAACGCTATTACTTGATATGATAGCGTTAAATGACATGCTTTGACAGTCCCGTTATTAAAAGTTTGACCTCTATATTAAAAATGCACTTTTAATAGCGTTTTTAGCACTATTTTAACCTTTTCATTAACACTTAGAACATGTTGTATAGTGTTAAGTGCTGTTGTAACAACTTTTATAGTGTAAAATAAATGTTGTTACATAATTTTATACAACGTTTTTAGAGTGCTATAAAATTAGTTAACAAAGGCACTTTAAAAGTGCTATTAAAATCGTCCAACATTTTTTTAACCCATTTGTTTTTAGCTATATTGGTATCATTTGCAATGTTGTTGTACCTGCTATAGCATAATCCGACAATGTAAGAAAATACAAAAGTAAATAGAATCCAACAATGTAAGAAAATCTTCATTTATAGCATAATCATACTAGCTTGATACATGATAAACTAAATAAATCTCATTAATTATTACAAAACATTAAACATAGCATGAAGTCATTTCTTCAAAGTAAATATATAAACTCATTTTTCTAGTCATTTTCTTCTTCTTTATCCTTTTCATATTCTTCTTCATCCTGCAATTAAACATAAAGATATATCTAGAGGTTATAAATCTCGCTAGAACAAACAATGATCCTTCACATATGTAAAAAAAAAAAAAAAAACCCACAAGGAAAAGGATCCCTCATTTGGGAATGTGGGTGTCCACATTGACAAAGCATCGCACACATAGAGACACATTCATTGTTGAACCCCATTGAAGATTTCAACAATGGTTGTAAATAATGTAAGCAAGATTTACATTATTTATAAATTATTAGCAGAAGCAGCTCAAGGAGCCTTTAACTACTCCTAATAATAATGTAAGTTAGACAGTTCATATCTGAATGAACCAAACTTGCTCAAAATTTGATAAACCTCGAGTAAAGTCTAACGGATATATGTTATGTTATCCATATGTAAGGAAGCACAATTGTGATTTAAGCTTCGAGCAAACCACATAAAAGACAAAGGAGCAGCATACACGCTAGGGTAGTAATGATGCTATGAAACCTTTCCTAGTTAAACTATATTGTATGGACAATGGTAAAACAATATTATGTCTAAAACATCACCTTCAACCCAAATTGACAAAGATAAAAACACATATGGATTTGAACTTGAGCTACAAAATGCCTATAGCAATAATGCTAAGCCTAGGTCTAACCAAAGCAACAATTCTCAGCTAGAACCTACCTCTTTTTTATTTCAGATAATAAAGTGCAGGAGCTGCCCTAATTTTATTTTATTTTTTGAAATCTTATCTACAAACAAGTGTACATTCACATTGACTAATGTAAAACTAGAAAATGAGAGCGGAAATCCCAGAAAACCAGCTGGAACTAGAACAACCAAAACCTATGAAAAAGATAAGGACAAGAAAACTATGCATACACATAATGACAGTTATGAGAAATTTGAAGAAATGAGTAAAGAAACAATATAAGCATCAACTACACACAATATAATAAAACAACGAAAACAGGAACATCATTTTGAATGAAGAACCTATTTATATAAGGGGCACCTATTTTCTTGCTCATAAGAAAAGTAAAGCTCGGTCAAGTATCTTATTTGAACTTATTTATTTACACAAATATTAGTTTGTACTAGTGGACACTACGCGGTTTTGCTTTAAATTGAGTCATAAAATAGTTATTGAGTTTTAGGGAGTGATTGAAGCATACTAGTCCAAATGTACATCATTTGTGCACTAATATTATTGCCTTATAGTCACTGAACTTCTTGAAGCATAACAAAATCAATGTTGAAAGAAATTTAAGAAGTTGAAAGGGATTGGCATAAATGAAAATTATAGAATTAAAGTGACAATTGCTACGGATTATAAAAGTTTACATTTATAGTATGATATTCCAAACATTCCAAACAGTGATCCAATCACCTATGGAAATTCCAAACAGTTAACAGGAAACAACTTTGGAGATTCATCTAAAGACTATTTCATGACGTTATTCCTTTCTAGCAAATGGTTATGAAAGTGGCAAAAATCCAAGTTAGCCACTAGAGAAGTATTTCAAACCATACAAACCCTTTCATGGTGTTGTTATGCTCTGTGTAAAGGATAATATTCAAGAAGGATGTTTCGTTGGGAGGGAAAGCTATAAGGTTGCGCTCCTAGACATAATGCACTAGCATACCTTTAATGGAAACATTTGCTAGTTTGAGAAGTGGATATTTTGAGGAAGAGTATGACTCAAATGTAGGGCAAAATTAAAATTGGAACTAAAGACAAAGAGCTTTACACACTTACATGAAGAATTGTGCCAAAATTTGAACTCTAGAGGGGTAGAGAAATGGGAGAAGGTTTGATTGCCTCAAAATAATCAGCAAAATCAAGGGTAACTTCAGCAGTCCTCATTTCACAGACCAAAACAACTCCAAATGTTAGTGCAAGTTAAGAACACCTGACTGAACCGATCCAAGAGACATGACTTGTCCAAACCAAATGCAAAAAACTTTCAGTCACAATGTTCGTTAATAGCTTGGAAATAATTATGGGGAACAGTAAAACAACTTACAACCCAATATCATATTCAATCCTTGTCCATGCAGTGTTGCAATGTTACAGTGTATACCAATGTTTATACTGAACTGAAATGGAAATGTGATAGCTCGCTCATACGTTAATCAACAAACTCAAAAGTCTCAGCACTTATCATCATCATCAAAGCCCATTCCCGATATTTTCGGGGTCGGCTACATGGATTTTGGTTTTCTAAGCAATGTGGTCTTCCCACATATCCTCACCTAATCCAAGCTCAATGATGTCTTCATTCACCGCCTTCATCTAAGTTTTCAACAGTCGTCCCCTCCGTCTACACCCTCCATTAACTTGCCAATCTAGACATTTTCTAATTGGCGCCGTGCTTGGTCTTCTCCACATGTAACCAAACCAAGTTAAACGTCTTTCTGTAATTTTGTTCTCTATGGGCGCTACATTTAAGTGTCTCCTAATTCTTTTATTTCTAATTTTATCCTTACGGATTTTACCACACATCCACCTTTACATACACATTTCTGCTATTGCCATCTTATGTGTATGTTGTCTCGTAGTAGCCCAACATTCTGAACCGTATAGCATGGCTGGTCAAACAATTGTCTTATAGCATTTCCCTTTTAGCCTTGCAGGCATCCTTCTATCGCATAATACTCCTGACGTCATTTTTCATTTCAGCCAACCAGCTTTAATCCTATGGTCTACATCTTCTCCAATAGCTCCATTATTTTGAATTATAGATCCTAGATATCGAAAAGTCTCACACTCTGGGACCTCCACACCTTCGATCTCAATTACATTACTCTTCCCTCATGATTCACAACCAAAGTTGCACACTAGATATTCCGTCTTCGAACGACTAATTCTAAAACCCTTGCTCTCTAAAGCCTCCCGCCACCTATCTAATTTCTAACCTAAACCATCACTAGTCTCATCAATTAAGACAATATCATTTGCAAATAACATGCACCAAGGTATATCTTCTTGCAGATGTCTCGTAGACTCATCCATGACCAAAGCAAACAAATATGGACTTAAGGTCGACCCTTGATGTAGTCTTATTGACATTGGAAATTCACTGGACATCCCACCTACTGAGCGAACACTTGTTACAGCCCCTTCATACATATCCTTAATGATATCGACATAACATGGAGACATTTTCTTTTTTTCAAGCACCCACCAAATTAATTCCCCGGGGACCCTTTCGTAAGCTTTCTCCAGATCAATAAAAACCATATGCAAACTCTGACGTTCCTGTCAATATTTTTCTATAATTTGCCTAGGTAGGAATATGGCCTCCGTAGTAGACCTACCTGGCATAAATCCAAATTGATTCTCTGAAACCGTGGTTAAACTCCTAAGTCTCCGTTCTATAACCTCCCCCAAAGTTTCATCGTATGACTCATAAGCTTTATCCCTCTATAGTTCGAGCAATTCTAAATATCCCCTTTGTTCTTATAAATTGGTACCACAATGCTATGCCTCCACGAATCTGACATTTTTCTAGTTTCCAAAATCCTATTAAAGAGCTTAGTTAGCCATTGAATCCCAACTTCTCCCAGACATTTCTTCGCTTCAATTGGTATATCATCTAGTCCAGCTACCTTCCCCATCTTCATTCTTTTTAAAGCTTCTCTTACTTTTGTGGCACTAACTCTGCGATGGAACACGCGATGTCTCCCTTCCTGTGAAGCATACCCCTTCAAGTTTAACTCCCCTACATGTGTTCCATTGAGTAGGTTCCAAAAGTAATTCTTCCATCTATCTAAAATAGCTTTATCCCGCATTAAAATTCTTCCATCCTCATGCTTAACACACTTAACATGACTCAAGTCCCTAGTTTTTCTTTCTCTAGCTTTAGCTATCTTGATAATATTCTTCTCCCCTTCCTTTGTACCTAGCCTATTATATAGATCATCATATGCTTTCTTCTTAACTTCCCCTACTGCTTTACTACTCAATTTTTTAGCTTGCTTATAAAGCTCATAAGACTCTAGGCATCTATCTTTTAGCCATTCCTTAAAGCATCTTCAACAGGTATATTATAAGAAAAAAACTGAAGATGTGGAAAATTGACTCAGTAAACACGTCCCAACTCCCAGAACGGATCCATAAGAATTGACATCATTCAACATGAGATCTGAAAGCACAGATTAATTTAGCAAGGCAAACTAAAGGTGTGCAAAGAGAAAATTTCAATTGTATTTGCAAAACTTAAGTCTATATCAAGTCAAAATAATCAAGTTTTCACATTTTTCACCTAACATATATTTTTCACTGAAATATATTTTCAGAAAGTCTTAGGAAGAGCATCTGAATATAGATAACATCATAACAACATTAGATTTAAACTCAGCGTAAGGGTATTCACCAATTACCACAATGGCATGGGAAATGTCATTAGATATAACAAAGTCGTATCTGGATTGTTATTGTAGACAACTTGGGTGCTTGAATCTACAATGACTTTGATGGCATTGAAGACAGTAGTTTTTGTTTGTAAGCCATCATACATCAGTGAGATGATAGTCAGATCATCATAAAGGAATGAAAAGTTGAAAACCTCAAATTCCAAATTCTAATTCTATCAAATATGCATAGTCATGGTGATATTTTCGTTAATACCATTGACTATGTCACCATCACCCAAAAAGTGCTTAGCACAAGTTGCTACCTTGTCCCTGCATAGTATGAGAAACGTACAAATTTGAGTATTAGTACACCATAGTCATCCAACTAAAACTTTGTTCTATAAGTTGCAGAATCGTAAACCTAACATAAGAATAGATCACAACAACATGCTAGAAAATAAGACATAAGACAACGTACAAGACATAAGCACAAGGAAAGAAGGAGTCGAGTAATTTACTTTCCACCAACATAAGGAACACACTTTCAATAACCCGTTGGGGAATCTCCTTGCAATCTAGTTATGATCTCTGTCATGGAACTATATTCATAATGCACATACAAAACCACCACTTGTCTTAATGTCAAGGTCTATATCAGCATCCATCTCATCAAAATCCATGCTACCGCCAAGTAAATCTCCACCAAGCTTTAGTCCTTTGATAGACTTTCTTGCCTCTTGCCGTATTGCCAATATATTTTCAATGCTTTGGATCGATCATCTAAATCCTGATGTTGCAGTGTACCATATTTTGTTTCCATCAATTCTACTGGTAAGTTCATTAGGAACCACGAGTGAGTTTTAATCTCGGAAATGGTTATCTTCTATAAAGAACCACTTAACCCAATCAAGTTGAGCCTAAAATAGACTCAAACAAATGTAAATAGAAAGGGTTTAACTTGATCGCCTTATCGGGGTTAGACACAAATATCCGTGATAAAAGTTGTTTGCACTCCATGGATACTCAAACATAGTTTGGAATCGAGTAGTGGACACTTAGAATCCACTGCCATAAGTCATAATGTTATTTCCAGTCTAAATAGACTGCAATGCAAATTATTGACATAGTAATCAATGTAGGAATGGGCAATATTACTACTCACCCCAATTTTTTTTCTAAATCTCCTTTGATCACTAGGATCTTCGAATGGATAAGCCCCTACTAACATCACATATAGAGTAACCCCACAAGACCAAACATTTGCAATCTGCAATCTCAAGTGTTACAGTACTGATTACTAAATCATAACATCATAAGATAATGTTAAATAACATGTATCACCTTTCCCTAGTATTCCTTTCTAGACAGGACTTCGGGAGCTATGTATGCTGGTGTTCCTACTGTTGATTTGGGTTGAAAATGCAACACGAATGACTACCAACAAGGAAGATGTGTGGTTAGTAGTTAAGAAAATACTAAAGTAAACCAAACCTTATACTTGCACAAACCAAATCACTAACAAGAATAATTACCAAATTACGTGACAATAAGCTAACCATTTCATTAAAAAAAGGCTAACCTTGTCTTTGCTGAATCTTCCAGCATTGCATATCCTGTCAAACAGTTCACCACTAGCAGCATATTCCATGACTATTGCTAGATGAGTAGGTGTTAGCAGTATCTGAAAGCAATCAACAATTTCTTCTCATTATAATAAGCTCATCCAATCAATTTTATCACACACAAATACTCCGTTGGAAACCATAACAAAAGAGAAAATTGGTTCAATGGCCTTAATTAATTCGTTTATTGAAACGGGTATCATTTGATTAATTTTTTTATCAAAACCTTGACCAACAAGAAGGCTTGAACTGAAGATCAACACCTGATTTCCTCAAAGGGTATTACTTAAATATCTTAAAAGCTCATAACTCATTGAGTTCTTTCTGTTTTCAATTTCCAAGAATAGAAAACAGAGAAGGCACCTCAAACAAATAAAAGGATATTTAATTGTTTGAGCTTGAAATCGATAGCTAAGAGAAAGACATGTAACAGTAAACTCACCTATTTGAATCTAACAATATGGGGATGCTTCAATTGGAGAAAGATAGAGGAGCACCACAGAGAGACAACAACAACGAATCTAAAACGAGATCGAGCAAGAGAGAGAGAGCCACAACTCAAGAGCGAGAGAGATGGAAAACGATGGAGTGAGGGAGGGAGAGTAACGAAGAGAGGGAAGCAACGGGGAGAGGGAGAGCGACAGAGAGAGGGAGCAGTGCGATAGCGACACACAGAGAAGGGAAGTGAGAGGGACAGGGAGGCGTTGTTCTCCCTATCTAGGTTAGATCGAGCGCGCTTTCAAAAATTTGGGTGAAATAATAAGCGATTTTATGAATTTGATCTCTCGCCTTTGTTCACAACATCTTGAAGATTAAAATATTATTACAAACTAGACTTTTTATATCATAAGTAAAAAAAAATGCTATTATGTATTGGTTCCTCTTGCTTCCATAAAAAGCATGAGCAATGCATACAACAACAACAACAACAACAACAACAACAACAACAACAACAACAACAATAATAATAATAATAAATAATAATGATAATTGATAATACGTCAAATAAGCCTCTAATCACGACTGTACACTGGAAAATATCATCCATCACGAGGAACATGCACTTTGATCTCAACACGGATAACGGGCTCCATCCCAGAAGCTTGAAAAGGAAAACCCAATCATTAAAGCCCAAAAGAGTCCTCAATAATAGATCACGATCAAAGACCCAATTCTAGAGCCAACGAATATTTTCCCTTCGAGAAGAAAGACGTTACAAAGGAGACAAGTCATGGCGGAAATCACTCCCCCAAAGACGTACCTCAATGAAAGAGGAGACTGTTGTGAATAACGTCTCCTCTCATCATGCCCTACATGCTTAAATCACGCATAGAGATAATTACATATATTATATAAGGTAAAGGGAACATTTAACAAAAGGTATGCAAACACAACTGAACTATACTCTGTGCAAATTTAACCTTCTCCCACAGATTAACTAACTTAAGTATCGGAATGCCTTTGGCCACCAAATAGGTGGTCATTGGCAATCTAACCTTGTTTTGCAGGTCAGATCTCTAGGAAAACATATTTGGACGCATCAATTTGACGTCATCCATGGGGACGATAGTTTCCTTATTTAAAGAAAAATATTTTGTTGGTAGTTTCTTTAACGCGAATCGATAACAAAAAGATTTAATGCAAATTGAACCTCCTACAAATTCTCAGATTAGCAACAATCAAGGCAACTCTTTCACTAGCGAAACTAAATTACCGAGTAGACACATCCCAAACCAAACACTGGAAGAACCATTTATGCAAGGTAATGAAATGTGGTGCCACCAAATAGTATGGTGGCCCAACAAGCCCAAACGTTTGGCGGTATAATGACAGACCCTCACGTGGACAGGTTTTTGGCCCTGATGGATTATCTAGCCAAAGCGGTCGAAAAGCTCATTCAAGAATGTGTTCCACCTATCGAACATGTTTGAATGCCACTTCAGCAAAATTCCGCCAACCACGTTTTAGAGGGAAATGAACCATAGGGAGATGGATCTTAGACTGACGGAATTCTTCTACAAGTTTCGTTCAGGATCGGAGTTACAGATACCAACATGCTTTATGAGTTGGCTAGACCACCATTCTCCGATGCAATAACGAAGACATCTCTGCCGAAAAAGTTTACTCTGCCAAAGTTTGAAACTTATTATGGCATTATTGATCCGCCAGACCATTTACATAATTTCCACCATATGATGGCATTGAAAGAAAGCATGAAGTCCATTTTGTGCAAAACCTTTCCTACTAGCCTCACGTCTACAACAATGAGTTGGTTCAATAGCCTTCCACCTAGATCAATAGATTATTTCCAAGCATTGGCCATGACCTTCATCACAATGTTCATTGGTAGTCAACGAATTAGAAATAATCCTCACTATTTGCTTCACATCAAGCAAAAGCCTGATGAAACTATAAGAGAGTACATTACTCATTTTACTGACGAGTTAACTATGATCTATGGATGCAGCGACGACACAACCATAGCCACTTTCACCTCCAGATTAAAAGGATGACCGTTTTACAACTCTCTGAATCTGGATCCTCCGATAAGCAAGGCAAACTTGATGAAAACTGCTAAAAATATATCATCACCGAGGAGATGAGGGCTACCAAGAAGAAAAACTAGTCCAAGAAAAGGTCCTTCCCAAGAAATTGTGAAAGGAGAGAGGAGAGAATAAGAAATGAGAGGCTACGAGAGGAAAATGACCAATCCTAAATGCATCGGACCAACGACAAGTCCGAGTTCATCAAACAAGAATCCAAAAAATTGCAATTTGGAAGACCCAGACATGAACGTTCAACACATGAAGTCAACACAAAGTACACTGCTCTGAAAATGAGTTTGGCAACTATTATGAAGTCCATGGCAAATTGGGAAGACGTCAAGTGGCCACTCAAACTGAAGAGAGATCCGGTCGGACGAGATAAGAGTAAAAAATTTTCTTTCCACAAGAACCACGGACACGACAAGAAAGACTGCTATAATTTAAAGAATGAAATCAAGTATTGGATCTAGAATGGACGACTTGGTGAATTTATTGGGTTGAAAGATAAACAGTCTAAAGGGAAAGAGAAAGCGGACGCTACCATGGAGTCGAATGAATAGTCCAGAGAGCTGATATACGTCCTACATGGCGTATCTAAAGAAAAAAAATTATCTAATCGATCCATCCAAGACTTACGGACGAGGGTATGACATCCGAACCTTTCCGTTCATCGCGCCAGAATTGACCACCCAACTCTAACCTTTTCTGAGAAGGATGCACAAGGAGTTCATTTTCCCCCACAATGACGCCTTGGTGATTTCAGTTTCTATAGCCAAGTGGGAAGTCAAAAGAGTACTCATTGACACGGGTAGCTCGGCCAACCTCTTATTTCTGATTGCATTCCCATAAATCCAGTTCAACGAAGAACGACTTACACCTACTGACCAACCTATGGTAGGTTTTAGTGGGGAACAATGCCACCCACTCTGGCTAATCCGTCTACCAGTCGTAGTAGGAACACTAAGCAAACAACGGGTCCTATTAATGATCTTCTTCATTGTTGGCACGCCTTCAACATACAATATGCTTTTGGAAGGACCCTGGCTACACGAAATGGGTGCAATATCTTCCACCTTACACCAATGCCCAAAGTATCACGTTGGTGATGATGTTGAATGTCATTATGCAGCAACGAAGTCCTCCAATAGATAGCAATCACAGTCACGATCAGATGAGCCATTACAACAACCCAGTCAATTACAGATGGATCACGACCTCCAGTTAGTCAAAGAGGCCGACCAAATACTGGACAACCGGAAGACGAAACAACATCACTCCATCTGACAGTGAAGAAAGGAGAAAAATAGTTCGGATTGGCATAAAACAACACCCATAACTAACTAACTAACTAACTAACTGATCCAACTACTAAAAGATAACCAGGATGTCTTCGCTTGGACAATGACAGACATGGTAGGCATTAATCCCTCCGTCATCACTCATAGGTTGCAAGTCAACCCAGATAAGAAGCCAGTCTGATAGAAAATAAGACCAGTTGCTCTAAAGAGTAACCACGCAATCAATGATGAGGTACATCGCTTAATGAATGTAGGGATGATCAAGGAATCCCCTACTCAGGCTGGTTTGCCAACACAGTTTCGGTAAAAAAAAAGAACAGAAAATGGAGAGTATGTATAGACTACACTGATCTCAACAAAGCCTGTGCGAAAGATAGTTTTCCATTTCCACGAATAGATCAGATATTGGACGCTACTTTCAGACACGAGCTCCTAAGATTCATGGACGCATACTCTTGCTACAATCAGATAGAAATTCACCATCAGACCTGGAGAAGACATTTTTAATAGCAGAAAGAGGTACATATTGCTACCAAGTGATGCCATTCGGACTAAAGAATGTGGGAGCCACGTACCAACGTCTTGTAAACAGAATGTTTAGAGATTAGATTGACAAGACCATGGAGGCTTACATTGATGACATGTTAATCAAGAGCCTACATAGAGATGACCACATCAAATACCTCAAGCATGTCTTCTCTCAGCTCCGAAAGTACAAAATGAATTTGAACCCAGAAACATGTGCAGTAGAATTAGGGAAGTTCCTCGGGTATATGGTCAACCAGAGAAGGATCGAGGCTGATCCAAAACAAACACAAACACTCCTAATTATGCAATCGCCTACCAAAATCAAAGTTGTACAAAGCCTCAATGGCAAGATATCAGCCTTGAATAGGTTCATCTCCAGATCATTAAACAAATGCATTCCCTTTTTCAAGATCTTGAAAGTAAACAACACGGTCAAACGGAGTAAAGAATGTGAACATGCTTTTCAAAGCTTGAAAGCATACATGGGGAGCACAAAACTATTATCAAAGACAATAACAGGTAAAACACTGTACTTGTATCTATCAGTATCCAAACAAGCAGTTATTTTGACACTGATACGTGAGGAGAACGACGCACAAAAACTAGTCTAGTATATCAGCAAGATATTTGCGGACGCAAAAGTCAACTACCCATCGCTGGAGAAACTAGCACTCGCCTTGGTCGCATCTTTAAGAAAACTGCGACCATACTTCCAAGCCCACCCCATCATTGTCATGATCAAACGACCACTTCGGTCGGTACTGCATAAACCAGTGCTATCCAAAAGAATGGTGAAATGGGCAGTAGAGCTCGGTCAGTTCGACATCATCTATGCTCCTAAGACTGCAATAAAAGCTCAGGCATTAGCAGACTTCATTGTTGAATTCACATGCTTCAATGAATATTGAACAGACAACAATAAAGAGCAAGAAACCAGTAAACCAAATGCTCACAAATGAATCCAACTCTGCGACGGGCATCTAACAATAAGGGAAGTGGAGCTGGAATAACACTGTATAACTCGGATGGAGTGTAGTTGGAAAAATGCAATAAAATTCAGTTTCAAAACCTCAAACAACGAAGCCGAGTATGAAACAGTAATAGCCGGGTTACAATTGGCCAAACACCTCAAAATAAAAGAAGTTGGCATTTTCACTAACTCCAAACTGATAGTCAACCAATTGAATGGTGAATTCCAAGTCAAAAACGCACGGATGAAAGCCTACCTTCAAAAGGCAAGCGAATTGATTGAAAACTTCAAAACAATAACCATTCAACGATGAGTAAGAGCATACAACTTGGCTAAGGAGGCATCACATGCTGAAGAAACTAATAATCCACTCGTCACAATACAAGAAAGCTCAATCTTAGAACACCAAACATAAGAAATGTGTACAACATATCAGGAGAGCAACTGAATAATTTTAATCTTGACGTACATACGAATGGATAAGATGGAGGCCCATAAACTATGAAACAAATTAGCACGATACACACTGAATAACGACAGACTCTACAGAAGTGTGCCATAGATTCACTGCTAAGATGCCTTTCACCCAGCAACGCCAACTATGTTCTACGATAAATTCACTTCAGCATATGCGGGAACCATCCAAGAGGGAAAAGATTAGCTAGTAAAGCCTTAACATTGGGATACTACTGGCCAATAATGCAACAAGATTCTAATGAAATAGTTTGGACTTGCAACAAATGTGAACTACTCGCTCCGTACACCCACATGCCAAGCCAAAATCTAATCTCGATGACTAGTCCGTGGCCATTTGTGCGACGAGGGATGGATATCGTAGGGCCACATTCAATGTTCGATAGAAAAAAAGTTCCTCCTCGTGGCAGTACATTACTTCACCAAATGGGTAATAGTATAACCATTAGCAAAGATAGGAGAAGCTCAAATTGAAAACTTTATCGGGAAGGACATAATATGTAGATTTGGAGTCCCAGAGTAATTTTTACTGACAATGGAAAGCAATTCGAAGGCAAAAAAGTCAAAAAGTTGTGTGAGAATTTAAACATCAAACATCACTTCCCAACACCCGCCCACCTGCAAGCTAATGATCTATCCTAGAAGCAATAAAAAAGCTCAAAAAATCAAAATGATTATAGATCTCCGAATTTCCAGGCATCCTCTGGGCCTACAGAATAATGAAGAAAACTTCGACCAGAGAAACACCGTTCGCCCTAACCTACGGATTTGAGGCAATTGTACAAATAGAAATTGGCATGCCAATATTCAGAACTGAAGAATGTCGAACAAAATATAACAATGAAGTACTGCGTGTCAAACTTGACCTTATTGATTATAAAATACACAAAGCTTTGATCAAAGCAGCGACCTACCAACAAAGAATGGCCAGTTACTACAACAAAAAATTCAAACCCCGCACTTTCAACATCGGCAATTGGGTGCTCAAAACGATCCAATTCAATACAAAAGAACTAGGTGCGGGTAATTTGAATCCAAACTGGTAAAAGCTATACAAAGTGGTGAAAATCAACAGACCATAAACATATTTGTTAGAAGATTCGACAGATGAATAACTCAAAAGACCGTGGATTGTCAAACACTTGAAGAAATATTATGAATAAACTTCCAAAATCCAAAAACACTTCATCTCGTGCTCCAATAATCTAATCCAGTCAAGACGAAAAAGTCAGACTTAGTCGTAAATCTTTTGGTCCGATCACCAAGTCGGACCATGAAGGGTACTTAATAAGTCAGGATGTATAATCAAACTTACTCATAAATCAGTTGGTCCGATCACCATGTCGAACCACAAAGTGTACTTAAAAAGTAAGGATGTATAAGTCAGAATTACTCGTAAATCTTCTGGTTTGATCACCATGTCAGACCATGAAGTGTACTTAAAAAGTTAGGACTAGGGATGGGAATCCCATCCCAAGATTCCGATCCCGATCCTGATCTCGATCCCGTCCCGATATTTTTCGGGTCTTATTGAAATTTATCAATCTCATCCCGATCCCGCCCGTCCCGATCTAGAGTGGAACGGGATCGGGATGGAGATTTTCAATTATGATCATCCTGCCCCATCCCAAATTGATTTTTTAAATATTTACTATTAATAATTTTAATTTTATTCATGAAAATAATAACAAATGGATTCCATTCTAGTAGGAATTGTTTTCTATTGTTGTCTTATTCATGAAAATAATAACACATGTATTCTATTCTAGATAAAACACAAGTTGTATTCCAAATAATGTTCATTCACATAAAGCTCAATTTACTAAATCTTTCCTATAAAAGTTCACATGCTGAAAAAGCATAGCAAAACATATTCATATATACAATCATATGTATCTATCCTTTCATATAAGTATAAATAAAGCTAATTCAATTTTTTACATTTGAAAACAAAGAATAACATCAATGTGAAATAAACAAAATGTTTTATTTCTTGCTGATGTAGTTGATTCTTGCTCTCCTTCTTTACTGCTTACCTACACCTGCACTGGTAGCAAACGTGAGCCAAAGACCACCGTGTGGCGATCGATGCACTCCGATGCTTATGTTAGACAAGGCTTGGAAAGACTTAAAATTGTAAATTGGGATTATGTAACGTACCTCAAGTTCATCGACCTTATCTCTCATTTATAGTATAAGAGTCCTTGTTTGGCTAGGCCATTGGTGGATAGTTTAGGGAAAGAGATCTTGGCAGAGATTCTTTCCTAATTGGGAGCTGTTCATGTGCGATAGTTTCTCTACACGACTTGTGCTCCTAGATTTGTGGGAGAGGTTTATCTTTCTAAGTGTTGTCCATGCAAGGAAGTTTTCTTGCCTGACTTATACTCTAATATATGTTTCCTAGTCATCCAATGTGTTGTTGGTTTGCTAGTTTTGGGTAGATATCTCAGATACTTGTCTTAGAGGTCTTACAAGTATTGGGCCTTACCGCGCGATGTGTGGGCTTAATGGCTCATTGCAACTCAGATTCGACTATCTGGATCCTGCCAATGATGGGCTTGGTGTTGTTTGGGCCTCGCTGGATTGGGCATGCAATCGGGCTTCTTCGTTATGTTGACGAGATTATCATGACATGTGTACGGTGCTGATCAAATGATGGTTTGATGCATCATCAACTACTCCCCTCGAGTTAGTGGGTCATATTATCGGTCCACTAAATCATTTCATAAAGCAACTGTGCAGTCACGATGATTGAGTCTGAGTTGTTTCCTCAAGTGGCGAATTACATTAATTGAGCATGCAACAGCTTGAAAGCAGGAAAGGGGGGAGTTCAGTTTTCTATATAGATTTCTTGCCTGTAAAATATAGCCCCTTTACTCTTTCGATCTTAGATATTATGTTTTGCCAAATTGTCTTTTGTGCTTTTGACTTTGTTTAACCTTCGTATTTGAAAGCTTGTACTTTCTTTCATGGCGGGCCAGAATCATCTTCCTAATGAACTGTTCGCTAAGGGCCATAAGTTTTTTTAGGAGAGGTTGCTTTCTGAATCTGAATGGAAGTCCTTCGTAAGACATACCGAATTCCTTGTGATCTGGTGCTCTGCAATGTGGGTGCTGATTTTACGCCATTGTACCCTCCTGAGGGGTTTATCTATCTTCATCGAGTTATGTTTCAATCGGGTGTCTGCTTTCCAGTTACAAAGGAGATCTGGGAGTTCCTGGTTCTGATTAGGGCTAAAGACGTTTGTGTCCGAGTGTCTTCCAGGGCGATGCAATTCCTCACTTTGATTGCCAAACGAGTATCAAACTTTGATTGCCATTCTGATTAGGGCTAAGAACGCTGGTGTGCAAGTGTCTTCGAGGGCGATGCAATTGCTTACTTTTCTCGGATAAAGAAGCACGCTGTGTGTTTGCTGACGTTGCCGGACTATTTTGGAAAACTGTCCGACGATTTTAAATCACTACAGAAGTTTTGTTTCATGGTTCCTACTCACTCGACGTAGTTTGAGCTTGCTTGTCGCCTGGTCGATTTTGAATTCCTACCGTTGCGTAAGTTGACTCATTATCTGGTCTTGTTTGTGTTAACTGCATATTAGATTGACCTATTGTTGTTTTTGCAAGGTGATTCTCAACTTCGCCGCTTTCTACTGAAGATAACAACTTTGGATGTGTTCCGCGACATGCCTTGTCTGGAAGTAAAGGATGTCATTAAGTCTCCTAATATTGAGCGTAGCGGACTATGGGCTCATTGGCATGTGGCTACCACTCTGAATAAGCCAAAGCCCGAAGGTGGGTATACTTCAATGAAGAGGAAACTTCTCAATATCAGGGTTCTTAGCCCTTCGAAGAGGGCAGAAATAGGTAAAACACTTCGTTTCTCTATCCATCCAAAGAAGTCTCATGCTTTGTCTAGGTACGTCCGCAGGCACTTGGCCTCATCCAAAGGACAAGAGGTTGTCAGGAATGTGCAGGATGAGACAACTATTTTTGAGGGGTGTGACGCTCAGGTCATGGCCCTTATCTCCCTTCCTGACTTGGAGAGAGAGTATCTACAAATTGTTGGGGTGGAGGACGTGACCAAACTGAGCTCCAAGCAGACAGAGTTTTTGAATTAGATGCTACTGTAGGCAAGCTTGGAGGCTTAAGATGGTCGTCCTTTTTTCAATAAAGGACTTTGAGGTCCACCTCTCTCTGGATCTTGAACCTGTTGAAGAATCATCCGATCATCGACGCCATGGTGAAGGGTCCCGTTGTCATCGCCCATACTGTGCTTTGTCTTGTTTCCATTCTCATATTGAGTTGACGACGGATCCATGGAATAACTTGCTTCCCCTATTGTACGTCAACTGATTTAGGATAGGTGCGTAAAAAAAGTGCTGATTGTTGCGGGCAAAGGGAAAACTATTGATGAGGGCCCTGATTCAGTGAAGACAACTAAAGGCAGTGCTGGGGTGATTCTGGTTCCGAATGATCTTTATCCGGATGCTCGGATCAGTTTGTTTGCTCCAGATGTAGTAAAGATTAACAACCAAGCTTGGCATCAGGAGGTCAACATCTCTTACACTGCGAGGAAGCATATCAACAGGTGGAACAACTGGCTGGCAAACTGCACTCCGGAGCCAGTGGGAGAGACGCTAGGAGGGCGTTTAGATAAAAAGCAGAAACATCTTGTGTTGGGGATGTCATATCTGAATCAAGTGGTCGTAGCTAGAATTGAACTTGAGTTCGCTCGTGAGAGAGTGTATAGCATGGAGCAAGTCTTTGCAAACTTGCAGAAGTCATCCTCTAATGCTCTCCACGAGATTGAGTCGTTGAGGAAACAATTTGAAGCTTTTTCAGATTTTGGACCCGGTCTATTAGGTCGGAGGCTCAAAAAGTTTGCTTGGAGGCATTTGAGTCCGACTTGACGGGGGTAGTATCCGCAGGGATCAGTTCGGGAATGAATTGAACCTCGTTCGTCGTGACTTACAGCTTGACCGTGAGACTGTGGCTGGAATGCAGGTTGAATTGTAGGCTCTGTATGTTGAGGGGGTCAAGAAGGATTCCAAATGTATTGTCTAATGTTAGCAGTTGTAGGCCGATGTTGAGTTTAATGCCACGAGTGCACGGACCGCTGAAGAACAGTTCCTTCTGGCATAAAGTGAGCTGAATATTGCTAATGATAAGCTGTGTGCTGAGCAGTCCAAGCCTGAAATGCTATCGGGCAAGCTGGAGCGGCTGAAACAGGAGCTCGCTAAATCAAGAGGGCGCAGAGAGAAGCTTATCAAGGCCCGAGGAACATTTGAATTCAGCCGAGTCGTGCATGTAGGGCTGGAGCTGTTGCATCTGATGAAGAAGAAACATCTCGACTGGGATTTCTCCTATTATAAAAAGATTGCATATGCAGAGTTTGGAGCAATCTCTGATTCATCTAAAGAAGAAAATGGCCTTGATGAGAGGGATCAAGAGGCAACACCTACAGATGTCTCATGTTTCTTCCTCTGCTAAGTCTAGTTCTATTGTATCTGACTCTTCTCCTGACGAGGGGCGAATCTTGTATTTTCTTTCCAGCTTGCAAATGAATAGTACTTCGCAATTGTTTGTCTTTTGTTTTTCTTCTAGCTTTTTTTAGTTTTGTCTTATTTCGACATTATTTGTCAAACGAGAAGCTCCATTAGGATAGGAAGCTTTATGATGATCTGCAGTAGAGAGCTCTGACTTCTTGTGCTGTAATAGTTTGTGTTGTTCTGGTTAGACTCCTTTTTAAAGATCTGGGAGTGGAATACACCCTCGTCTTGCGACTTGGCTGTTTGTTGGACCAGCAATTGTTGTTGATGTCATAAGCATATTAGTCATACTGTGGTCCCAACATTTGCACCCTAGTAGATGATTGGACAACAGTCCTTGCAAGTCCTTTGGGTCCAGTTTTCAGAACTTTGACCAAACTTTTGACTCCTGTTTATTTGTTATTCGTATAATAGGTTTAATTGGACCGGGGGTTGTTGTTCCAGTTATGACTTTCAGCGACCATGGTTGTCCTTGGCAAGTGTTGCGGGTTTAACTGGCCTAAATAAACAGGCTAATTTGACCCACTTGTAATAACCGCAAGTGCAAAGTGTCTAACTGGTAGACAACGACAAGTACGGGTCGATCCCACGAGGAAAGTGGATGCAATTGAATTTTAGAATTTATCTAAACTAATTTACAGAAAAATGGGGTTACAGTGTCTTTAAATCTAAACTAAAAATAAATTAAAAATAAGAAAAATAAAATTAAAGGGAAAGATGGATGAGATGGATTTTGTGGGGTTTGGACTCACCGATGAGTTAGCAAATATATTTAAATCTAAATTACTGAAATTATAAACGAGAAGCTTTAGGGATGAGGATCCCTTGCTTGCACTGAAGATGTGATCATTAAAATCCAATTCCAATCATATCAAGTTTCTGTCAAACATTAACAATTTATCTCAAGCAAATAAACTCTTACCAAGCATTAAGTGTCTTTTTAAGGCACACTTAATCAAAGTCTAAGCTTAATAATTTTTAGCACATGCTTTGAATATTGATAAAATGTGAATCTAACTACCAAACATATCAAGTTGTAATCGAACATGAAAGGTGACAGCAATTTATCAAATTTCTGAAAAAAAAATTGTAATTAACAATTAAGCATTTAAGTCAGTAAAATAAATTATACAACCCTTTTGGTTTGTTGCCGCCTCGATGCGGTGGTACTCAGCAGATCAGCAGGTTGCAAACATCGCCATGCCCAGCCAGGTTGCTCTTATGATTCACTGGGTGCCAGTAGCATTCATATTCTTTAAACAGTGGTTGTACAACCTCAAGGTGTGGGTGTCAATATTCACATACTCATCTTCTTCTTTTTGAAATCAGTTAACAATTGAAAATGGAGGGAAGAGACCGGCTGCGCAAGGGCGTTGATGGAGGGCCTGCTTGGGCGTGTCGGTGTGCGTCCGGAGCTGACCGGCGTTGGGTGGCGGCTGGTATATGAAAAGAGACCGAGAGAAGTTTCGATTGAGGAGAGAGAACTTAGAGAGTGGCGGGAAGCATGGAGATGTTTCTGTTGCAGCTGAGCTGTGGGCCTCCGGTGGCTGTGGCTTGCGTCCGACACCGAAAGAGAGAAAAACTGAGAGAGAGAGAGAGGTGTGGAGAGACAGAGACATAGTTAGACACACAGAGAGAGATGGATGGAGGTAGCTGTAACAGGTGGAGAAGAGGACTGTGAGAGAGGTTGGGTGGTGTAGGTTGCTCGTGGAAGAAGGAGAAACAGGAGATGGTGGTCGGACTGTGGTAGTGGAGAAGAAGATATGGCTGTGGGTGGTGGTTTTGTTTGGTTGGGATGGTGATGAGAATCACAACATGTGAGAAAGAGGTTTGGATTTTCTATAATGTTTTCTTTTCCCTTCTCTTCCTCCCATTTCTCATTCATTTCTCTTGTATTTATAGAGAATTAAGAAAATGAATATGGACAAGTTAAGGGGAGGGTTCAATGAGTGATTTAAGGCTTAAATCAAATCAGAATCTTGGATAATTGAGAGAATATGCCTTGGGTTTGATTGGGCTTGCCTTGGGTCATGGGTCGAATCGACTAAGCTTTGGTTAAGTTCGGCGACCATTATCTATAATTGGACAATGATCCCTGGCAAGCCATCGTGGTCAGGTAGTACAAACACTGACTAAGCTCCCACTTTCTAACCCATCGTTGTCCCCTTGTGGCGGGCCAGGTGTTAGAGTGGACTGAAAGTTGTTGTAATCAGCTAGAGTTGACTAAGCTTTGGTCAGAATAAGATTCTTGGCGTGTAAGTCTGACTTGGGTGTCCTGACTTACGTAGCTCGCTCGACGTTCCCATTCCAGTGTCGGATCAATTGATTGGACTGATACAAGATTGATCGGCTTTAATAAACAACAACAGAATAATAGTGGAGTTGATGCCTTGGATTTAATTATAACACTCTATAGGCGCGCTACTTATTCTATTGGCGCTCAGGGTCGTTGTTGTTTGTTCATTTCAGTGTGCTGGGTCGGATATGGCAGGGCATAAGCTTGGGCCCAATAGTTGAGGGGCCCAATTAGAAAAAAAATCTTTGTGGATCAGCGTGCTAGGGATACGACGTGTCCTGCGAAATTGTTCAATATCGAAAGATGTAAGCCTGTGTAGTTGCAATTGGAATCATCGTTTTCCCAATTTCCCATATGGAATTTAATGTTGATGTAACTTCTTGTTGACGCCTCTTCGTGAACCATTTGGCCTATAAATAGGTTGGCAATTTTGCATTCAAGCAATGCAATGAGAATAGTAGAGCATGTTAATCAAATGCATCTTGCCAGAGAGTTTGCTTTGGGTTTTTCAAAGGCTAAAGGAAGATCTCCCTTACTAGATTCTTTGAAAATTCTAACATTTGCGTCGAAGAGTCTTGATAAGACTCGCTATTATGCGGTGTCGCCTGATCTGGGTGGGCACCTTATAGATCCCATGAGATCTTGTAATATCTTCTTGCATTTCGAAGAAGGGTTACAAACTTCCTCTTGGGGTTTAGGTCCGTCTTCCATCTTCCGGTGCTCAAGTACTCTCTCATCCATTTACTGCTGTCGAGGGATGGTCCTCGTAACTACTTTATGGTTGATGGGAGCATTGGAGGTCATGACTCTCGTTTACGGGGTAGTATCCCTGCGTCACCCCAAGCATTACACATTTGAGAGGTGTCCCCATTTGGCAACATTGTGAGACCTCGGTGATCCCGTTGTTCTGGGACATTTTTGTCAGCTTTCTGTCGCTTCCTTCTGTTCCTCTTTATGAGGCAGACTGGCGGAGCAAAGAATTGAAGGAGTGTTCTCAACCTTCTTTATGTACTTTGCTTGCCGCATCCAAATCATTTTTCTGGGGTGATTCAAAGGAACCATAAATTGAGCGCGCTCTTTCGTCTTTTGTCGCGGACACTTTACTTTAACCACCTTCTCTTTTGGAAGCTGATTTGTCGATCGGAGTCCCTACCCTTGTTTCAGCGGATAGATGCTTGCCTCGGACTTAGATACTTGTAGTGTATACTAACGTACTAGCTAGTCGGCAAGCTTTGTAATAAATCACATTGCAATCGATAAAATCTATTTTATTTCTGGAATGTGTCTCTTATGAACAACTCTTCTAAACTGAAATGAAAAACAGAAAACAAGAATTTAATTCTAAGTGGAGACTAAGCTAATCAGGCCTTGAAGAAGGCGCAAATGGTCTTTGCTCGGATTGCATGGTCCTTCTAGCGAAGTTATTTCTTCTTCCCTTCTTTTTTGTCCTTTGGAACAAAGGGTTTCTTCTTTGACTTCGCCTCTCTCTTGGTGACCAAGATTTCATCTAGAGTGATGTATCTCTGGGCATCTCTGAGCAAGTCTGTCATATTGGTTGGTGGTCCAGGGTAAGGAAGTCATAGAGTTTGCCTCTTTTCAGACCTGAAGTGAAAGTCGTGACAGTGGTGTCATCACTACAGCCATCGATGAAATTCAACTCATCATTCGAACAAGACGTTGAGGGAGTATGTTACTCATTTTGTTTTTGCTTTAGGGTCAGTAAATAATGCGAGCCCTTCCTAAGTTGTTGGCTGCCCACGAAGCGTGTGAGAAACACCAATGCTAACGTTCGGAATGAATCGATGGACATCGGAGGAAGGCTGTGGAACCATGTCAGTGCTGATGTCTTCAGGTTTGCAAGGAATGATCAGCACATTATTGCTTCAGACCTTTCCTTGAGCGCCATAACATGCTGGAAGTGGCGCAAGTGATCGGACGTGTCTCTTGTCCCGTCGTAAAATTCGAACTTTGGTGGTGTGTATTTCGTTGGTAGTGGTTCGTCCATGATATGGTCCATTAACGGAGGGACCGTGAGACTAAATAGCACGTTTGGGTTTGTGGCCCCGTTGCGGATGGGTTTGTGCGAGACGTGCCTGTTGGCTCTGGGCGTTGGGTCTCTATTTGTTGTTGCTCCACCTCTTGTCCATTGAGAAGTTGTTGCGGCATCGCGGCTCTCTTGAACATACATTCTGGAACTTTCTAGGGATCGGGTCTTTCGTTTCTCACAGTTTCCCTTTGTAGGTGGAGGATTCCACTGTTTGAGAGTCTCCAACATCTTTGTGATTTGTTGCATTACTATTGAAAGTAGGTCTACCTTTTGGTCTGCTGCGGCTACCACCGGCACGGGGGTCTGAGGAGGTTCCTCCCATGCAGTGGTGGAATGGGCAGCGCTCTGCCTGTTTGAGCGTTCGAGGGCTCAACAACATCTCCATTGTTGCGAGACCTAGTTGTTACCATCTTGTGATTTTCTGGAAAAGGTGAAACTTAAATTTTTTATGAAAAACTTTGTCGTTCCCCAATGACGACGCCAAACTGATTTTGTTGACTCATGCTCTCCTTTCTTGCTGCTTACCTAGACCTGCACATGTATCAAACGTGAGCCAAAGGCCACAGTGTGGTGGCCAATGATACTCTAAGGCATAAGTTAGACAAGGCCTAGGAAAATATTAAAACTGTAAACAGGGATTCTGTAGCGTACCTTAAGTTCATCGACCTTGTCTCCCTTTTATAGTGTAGGAGTCCTTGTTAGGCTAGGCCTTTGGTGGCGTAATTTAGGGGAAAATATCTTGTTGGAGATTCTTTCCTAATTTGGAGCTGTCCATGTGGGATATATTCCCTTCACGGCTCGTGTTCCTAGATCTATGAGAGAGGTTTCCCTTTCTGAGCGTTGTCCATGCAAGAAAGTTTCATTGCCCGACTTATACTCTAGTATATGTTTCCTAGTTGGATTTGATGTGTTCAGGCTGCCAATCTTGGGTTGATATCTCAGATACTTGCCATAGAGGTCATACGAGTATTGGGCCTGACTGCTTGACGTGTGGGCTTAATAGCTCATTGCCACTCGGGCCCAACTGTCTGGATCCTGCCAATGATGGGCTTAGTGTTGTTTGGGCTTCGCTGGATAGACCATGCAATCGGGCCTGCTTCGTTCTTTTGACGAGATTATAATGAAAGTGTACGGTGCTGATCAAAGGACGGTGTGTTGTATCATCACTTGCTGATCCCATCACGTACCCGTTTGGAATGGGATGAGGTTTATCTCGTCCTGATCCCGAACGAACGAAATGGGATAGGGATGAGGTCTATCCTGTCCCATCCCGTCCTATTTCCACGCCTAGTCAAGACATATAAAACAAACTTATTTGTAAATCTTCTGGCTCGATCACCATGTCAGACCACAAACTATACTTAAAAAGTCAAGATGTATAAGTCAAACTTACTCAAAACTTTCTGGCCCGATAACCATGTCGAACCACGAAGTGTACTTAAAAAGTCAGGACATATAAGTCATACTTATAAAATTTATGGTTCAATCACCATGTTCGACCAGGAAGTACATTTTATAAGTCAGTCTTAGTCGTCAATCTCTTAGTCCGATTACCATGTCAAACCATGAAGTATACTTAATAAGCCAAAAAATATAAGTCAAACTTACTCATAAACCTTCTGGCCCGATCACCATGTTGGACCACAAAGTTTACTAAAAGAGTTAGGACAACTTAATCGTAAACCTTTTGGTCTGATCACAATGTCAGCCGACAAAGTGTATCTAATAAGTCAGGACATACAAGTCAGACTTACTCGTTGATCTTCTGGCCCGATCACCACGTCGGACCACGAACTATACCTAATAAGTCAGAACGTATAAGTCAGACTTAATCAAAAGTTATAGTTTGATTATAATGGAGGAAGTAATTAAATCATCACTAGTAGGAACAGTCGGAGCAGGTTGAACATTGCAGACAGGATGAGATGGAGTCTTGTTTTCAAAAAGAGATGGAGTATTTTCTTCAATAGTAGGAGCAGACGGTGGTGGAACTCTATATTCAACAAAAGGACCAGACAAAGGAGTCAATGTCTCATCGATAGCGGCAGCATCAGAGAGATGAGGAGACACTTGACCTTCATCAACAAAATCACTCGATGGATCCAGAACATATTCTTCCTCATCCTCGTCCTCAAAGACTTGTCAGCCAATGCACGATATTTTGACATATCGCGACCTTCCTCCAATTCAATAAAGTCGATAGTGTCAATCTCGCCATCGATGATTTTGGTCCACTCTGTCGCTTCTGCAGCCTTGAGCTTATCTATGACCGCAGAAAGTTCATCCTTTGTCAAAAGCAAGTTCTCCTTCAAATGCGGAAAGCTTTGCCGAAGTCTGCACTTTAACAGATGCAAGCTTAGAGGTCAGCTGCACTACTCGCTCTTTTGTGGTCTTACGACAAGCAGAATGCTCATCAGCAATACACATTGCCTCTTCACGACCAGCCTTCTCATTGGATAACTCACTTTCGACAGCAGCCAACTGATCCCGGAGGTTGTTCATCTCCTCCTCCAAAACAGCAAAGTCAGCAACAAACTTATCTCGGACACACTTTGCTTCCTTTAACGAAGCCCGAGTAGCATCAATAACCTTTTCTTGCTCGACATGTTCCGCCTTCAGCTTATCAACTTGAAATAAGGCGCCAGAAAGCCACAACGCCCGCCCCGCCATCTGTTTCTCCACGACCGACACATGATCACGTGTAGCCTGGTACTCCAACCCCATCATCCCAGCATAAGTGAGATGATTCATCTCCTCCATTATCTGTTTAAGACCTTGGCCGACGCACTGGCATCAGGACTCTCTCAACCAAATGCCTATGCCACGAAACAATGAAATTACATGCACTATCCTGCACGTCTATCTCCAAGAACCAACTGAACTTCCCATACGAGTTAATACAGATCCTCCAGGAACATGCTCTTTCCAACTGATCTATGGATGAAGGACAGTGGGATCCGAAAGAATTGAAGCTTCGCTTTTGGTAAACAATTTTATGACCAGAACGACAGTAATAATGGAAACACCACTTTTACCCTTCTTCAAAACAACATTAGCAGGCGTCGGACAAGTAGGAGGAGAAGCATGCAACTTCGTGAAAACAACAGGATCAGTTGGAGGAGGAGGAGGATACTTGGAGCTTTGACCATGGTAAACTTCAATCTCATCAAAAGTAGGATTGTAGTCAAAATCAACAATGGTTTTTTCTCTATTCGGATTAAGAGAAAACTCCATGGAAAGTTGTGTCATCTTATTATTGATAACACGAGTATCATCAACAAAAACCTTGGCAAGATCATGCACGCCATGAGTAGAGATAAGGGTTTTCTCATTCTCACTTAATGGATGAGAGACCTCAAACTTACTCCTCTCCACATCCTAATTCATTTCTTCAACCTCCTGAGCAGCAAGTCCACTTCGTCTTCTTCATCTTTCCCAGTAGAACTCGAAAAATAAACAGCCCCGAAGCCGAACTAGCAAGTCTCTTTCTCTTTGAAATGCAACCAAGACTAACCAAAGTACTAGCAACCAGCCTCTTCGATGGGCAGGCATGCCTAGGAGCCTTTCTCTTCCTGGTGGTTAAACCAGCACCACCAACAACAATAGGAGTAGCGAGATCCGTAACTTTCTCGGCAGAGCTCACTTTCCCATCAATGCTTGCAAAAGCAGTACGCTCCTCCGCCTTGTCAGAGATAACAATTGTGCTAGCACGAGCAACACTGACATCGAAATTTCAATGCTCAAGAAATAGAGCACGATCCACATTATTCATAGTGTACAAACCACTGTGCTTGACGACATCCAGATCGAAAAACTCTTCCAAAGCATCATTAGGAAGTGAGAGAAATCGCTCACGCACTCCCTTCTCCGCTTCAGTCAAATGTAGTTTAGTCCACTTCCTGGGCTCCCGAAACGTCCGTATAATGGGTCGATTGCCAAGCCTAAAATACCCAAAATTCATGGAAGCATAAAACCAAGGCCTCACTAAAGACCTGTAATCACCTTTCAGCCCCCCCATACAAGTAGGCGAACAGAGAAAGTAAATACTACTCGTGCTTACCAAAAGTTTCACCACATAGTGCAGAGTCTTCTTGTTCAAGGGAATGTCGGATTAAAGGGCTCTTACCAGGGTTGCAACCATTACCCACAAGTCGTTGGGACCCATCTGAGTAGGAGCGATACCCACAAAATCTAAATAAGCCCTTAAGATCTCTGGAGCAAAAAATCGAAGACCAGATCTAAACATTGCAGGATAGATTGTAATGTAATCAGGCCGCGGAAGAGAGAACGTCTGAAGAACATAATCTAAAGTTCCATGTGTCGACTGTCTAGGTTCGAAGAGCGCCTCACAGACAGCAAGATCGTCCCTACTTAGAACTATGTTAGAAGCCATGAAAAAAGATTGGGAAAGATAGAAAACGAAGAAAATGAGAAATAATGAGCTCTAGAAATGGAAATATAATAAAAAAAAGGTAAAACACATATCCCCTCCACCCTATGATAGGGTTGGGCAACAAAAAGACAACTAATGGGAAGACGTGCAAAACGTGATTGCTGCATGAAATCCCAAAAATATGCCAAAACGAACAGACTAATGGAGTAATGGAATAGAAATCGATTTGACAGCCGTTAATGACTTTAATTTTGTGCAAAAAAAATGATGAATTCGAAAAGACAATCGCCGAAGAGTTAGTCGCCACACAAGCATACCTACTAACTAGGGGGAGTAGCTCATAAATCAAATAAGCCTCTAATCATGACCGTACACATGGCAAAGATCACGAGGAACATACACTTCGATCTCAACGCGGATAACAGGGCCCGATCCCATAAGCCTGAAAAGGTAGACCCAGTCATTAAAGCACAAAAGGGTCCTTAATAATAGATCACAATCAAAGGCCCAACTCTAGGCTCAATGGATCTCTTCCCTTAGAGAAGAGAGACATTACAAATGAGACAAGTCATGGCTGGAATCACTCCCCTAAAGACGTACCTCAATGAAAGAGGCGATCGTTGTGAATAACGTCTCCTGTCATCACGCCCTATATGTTTAAGTCACGCAGATAATTTATTACATACATTATATAAGGTAAATGGAACATTCGACAAAAGGTATGCAAACACAACTAAACTATACTCTGTCCAAATTTAACCTTCTCCCATAGATTAATTGACTTAAGCATCTAAGTGCCTTCTGTCACCAAACAGGTGGTCATTGGCAATATAACCCTATTTTGCAGGTCATATCTCAAGGAGAACATATTTTGACTCATCAATAATAACCAATCAGCTAACGATAGAACTACTGAGTAGCGAGAGTTAATTTTGTCCCTTTCATTTTATGATAACAATAATAAAACTGTAATTGGTCTATAAATTGATACCCAAAAATTATCGATAAATCTTTACTTGTCATATTTATGCAAACAATATGATCCTTTGTAAACAAGGATTGTGATTTCGTTTTTTGAAGTAATTTCGGTAAGTTGATTCTAAGAAATATTTCGTTGTGTATATAAAAATGTAAAATTTTGTTTTAATTTTGAAGTTATCAATATAATTTAAGCATTTTAAACTCTTACATTCTACATAAAAAGAGTACCACAAGACTCATAATGTCATACAAACTACATATTGCATAAGATAGCATATATAACAAAAATATGCATATATAACATAATTGAATACTACACTAAGGTTATAACGGGTTAAAATGTATGAAAATTGAGATTGGCCCAATGAAAGAAATAAATATTTCAAATTTCAAAGAAATTTTGGTAACTCGAAAAAATAAATATTTTGTGAAGATATTTTTCAAGAAATCACATTCCTTGCGGGCAAGAAACTTAGAGAACATGAGTTTGCGACTACAACAAACTGAGAAATTTAAATGGTAATTGGTTTATAGGAAACCATAAGTCTACAATAGGTATTACTTTTGCATAAGTTATTGGATGTTGATGGGAAAACATAGAAAGGAAAAACAACCATGTTCAACAATATCTAAATAGATCATTACCAAGACCTCATCTTAGTAATCAATAAAGAATAACTGTAATCAATAATCAAAGCATAACTAAACACATTGATGAAAATAATCCTTGCAGCAATCCTTACGAACATAACAACACATAGCGGAAAGGTCTTCCATTTCCAAAACCTTTCTTATATGTCTCTCAAATCGGATGAGAAAAGTAAGAGTTAGAGAATTTTAGGTTTGGAGTGGGGACATCAACCATATATATAGAGCCTAATTTTATAATTAGTCCATTATCAATAACATAATTATAGTACCTTCATACTCAATTTAGTAACACATGCAAGACCTACAACATGTAACTAGATACATGTCTATGACCCTAAATTTGTTTCTTAATGATCACAACTATACAGGTCTAACTAAACACCACTACATGTAGCTCGACGGTCTACGATGTGTAATAATATGATCTATGTAGGTCCATTAGAAAGGAATTTTCTAACAGTCTCCTACTTAAACCACATAGATCATCCGGAGACTATACATTGTAAAACCTTATGAGCTAAAAATTGGACTGTCGAGATTTGTGCCCGACGTCGCAAAACAATTTGGTCTAAAATATTGGATCATAACGACCTTCACCACGTTTGATGATACATCAAAATAGACCGATCATCGTGGCCATACACGTGGCAAAAAAATTCATCGTGAGGATATGGCGTCCCATCTATGAGGCCAGCCCGCAAAACCAAAGAAGAATGAAGCCAACCATAAGGACCCAAGCAAGGCCCACTATGAGAAGATATAATCAAAGCCTGAATCCAGGTCCGACACAAGTTATCTCAGAAAGAAGATGAACGTTGCACCAAAATCAAGTCGTGGAGAGAGTTACACCTCCACGGATGCATCCCCATCAAGGAGGAGACTGTGTCGAGAAACATCTCCTTATGTCGCGTCTCACATGCTTAAGTCATGCAGAGAATTAACCGCGACCTTTATAAAAGGTAAAGGGAACATTCGACACATGTATGCAACTATAACTGAGTTTTGTCCAGATTTACTTCCTTCTTCAAACAGAGTTGTTGACTTAAGCATCAGAGTGCCTTTGGCTACCAAAAAGGTGGTATTTGGCAGTCTAACCTTTGTTTTGCAGGTCAAACTCATAGGAGGATGATTTTTGGATGCATCATTTAGGCCGTTTGTGGGGAGCGACGAGTTTCCTTTCTAAAATTAAGATCCACAGTGACAAACTTCACCAAAATCTGATAAACGATCAACAAGCTATGAGAACAAATGACACACCCTACAGATCCTCAACCCGGTGACGATAACAACTCTCCTATCAGCGACAATGTATCACAAGCAGCTCACGAACAAGATGCATCCCAAATCATTAGGCCAATGGCGCCCGAGAATCAAGACCCACAACATGCAATAGCCCAGACAACTCACACATCCGGTGATGTTGCCATTGATCCTCGTGTATACCTGCTTATGGTCTAGATGAATTACATGACGAAGATGCTGAAAAAATCGCCTAGGAGCACATCCAGGTAGCTGATCCTATCCAGGCACTGCCCCAACAAAACTCCGCCAACCAAACTCAAGGGAGTGACAAAGTCCCAGCGGAACCCCAACAGGGAAACTTCGAGAGCAATGAACTCCTCCAAGGCAAGGCTCCACATTGTGATGGAACACTTGTTGAGATCCTGTTCAGAATTGGAGTCATGGATCCCGACGTATTGTAAAAATTAGGGGTGGGCACGGGACAAGATAAACCTCATCCCTATCCTATCCCGTTTGTTTGGGATCGAGATGAGACATGATATACCTCATCCCATCCCAAATGGGTTCGGGACAAGACGAGATGAGCATGTACTAAATTTTGGATAGAAAATTTAACATGCATGACTGAAAATTTTGGATTTACCAAACACACAACTCTAAGAACAACTATATAAATTTAAGCCATTGATTATTATTTCCCCATTTCATTAGCTTTTACTCCATTTTTTTTAGAACCACTATTGAAGATAGTCATTTTTTGGTACATTGCTAACGAAAATGATCAATGGGTTTGTCATTTAAAAATACGAGGAACACACATTGTTGTAGGCGAGAGTTAGGAAAACAAGGGAGAGGGTTTCAGTTAGATTCATTAATCTAGGTGAGTCACATGGATTCTTGTGAGAATAAAATAGTCATGTCAATAAATACAACAACAAATAAAATAGTCATGCCAACAAATAGTTTTACTTCATAGTTTATACTAAATACTAAAAAAATCGATTCGGGATAGAACGGGATGGGCGGGATTGAAAATTTTCATCCTGATCCCATCCCACCCTATATCGGGACGATATGGGATCGGGATGGGATTGATCAATCCTAATAAGACCCAAAAAAATTGGGACGGGATGGGATGCCCACCCCTAGTAAAAATTAGTCAAGATGTCATTCTTTGATGCCCTCATAAAAAGCCCATGCCGAAAAGTTCACTACACAAAAGTTCAAAGTATATGATGGTACTACCGACCCAACCGATCACTTGAGACGCTTCCACCACATGATGGCTCTGAAGGAAACCACAGAGTTGATCTTATGTAGAACATTTCTGACCAGGAGATGAAAGCGGCCTGGAGGAAAAATGACCAAGAAAGAGAAGTCATTCATAGAAACGGGAAAGAAAAGAAGAAACGAGGTGGGGTGACGGATCACGGAAGGATAACATTCAGTTGAAAAGGCATCAGAATGACGGAAGAACCATTTCAAACCAACAAGAGTCCGAGAAGCTACAATCAGCACGGCCCTGACATGAGCGAGTAACAAGCGTGACGAAGAATACATACAAACCATATAAAACCTTGAAATCGAGTCGAGCCAATATACTAAAGCACGTAGCAAAATGGGATAACATCAACTAGCCGCTCAGGATGAGAGCAGACCTGGAAGGAAGAGACAAAAACAAATACTGTTCCTTCCATAAGGATCATGGGCACGATACCGAAGACTATTAAAATCTAAAAGACAAAATCGAGCATTGGGTGAAGAAAGGAGGACTCGACGAGTTCATCGGAATGCTAGACAAACAACTCAAATGGAAGGAGAAAGCAGACACCACTACGGGATCAAAAGAACAGCCCAAAAAACTAATATACGCCCTACAGAAGAAGCAGCCAAAAAACCTCCCACTCAAGCTGATTTATATTAGAACAGGAGTACTAACGAAACCAAACAAGCCATTTACTAATGCATAAAATATGGAGAAGTTTTCACCAATCAACTAACACGATTCAAAGACCCTACCGACGAATGCAAGCTCGACCTGAATCTACCAACAACAAAATTGACGGCAACGGACTCTACCAAACCTCGGCAGCCGACAACAAACACGGATCTAACATGAGCACGATTGGACAATTTGGTGCTGATGTGAACATGATTGGACAATTTGCTGCTGATGTGAGCATGATTGGACAGTTTGGTGTTGACGTGAGCATGATTAGACAGTTTGGCGCTGATGTGAGCATAATCGGACAAATAAACACTGATCAGTTATCGGATAAAAAAGCACCCCGAGTTTATTAGCCACAACAACATATACAACAAACAAGTAAAACGCAGTCCATAGCAAATACAGTGAATAAAAATGTATGGGACAAAACAACAAAAACATAATTCTTTAATACGAGGATCGACATCAACCAAGCAAAAGAAGACGAAGCAACAAAAACATCATTATTTAATATTAATATGAGGATCGACATCAACCAAGCAAAGGAAGACAAAGAAAATCGCTCTTCAAAATAACATAAATGTTTCAACAGTTAGGGATGGTCAGAGCATTCGAAAGGGAACATCAATAAGAATACAAATTTGGAATCCCCATTTTACGCGTGGACGAAAAAATAAACGTGTCAAAATTTAGCCATACAAAGTAATTGGCATACCTAGAAATAAGAAATCAGGACAAAAGTTAGATATTTATAATGAAAACTTCTAGTCTGATCAACCACGAAGTAAAAGTTGGACAAACGAGTCAACTTAACACAGAAACCTTTGAGTTGACTGAGACGTCGAGCCAACGAAGAAAAAGTTGGACGAATGAGTCAACTTAACACCGTAAACTTTGAATCGATTGAGGCGTCGAACTAACGAAGTAAAAGTTGGACAAACGAGCCAACTTAGCAAAGAAAACTTCAAGTCGACTGAGACATCAAGCCAAAGAAGTAAAAGTTGGACGAATGAGTCAACTTAACACAGTAAACTTCAAATCGACTGAGACATCGAGCGAACAAAGTAAAAGTTGGACAAATGAGTCAAATTAACACAGAAAATTTCGAGTTGACTAAGATGTCGAGCCAACGAAGTAAAAGTTGGACGAACGAGTAAACTTAACACAATAAACTTCGAATCGACTGAGACATCGAGCGAACAAAGTAAATTTCGCCAAATGAGTCAAATTAACACAAAAAATTTTGAGTCGACTGAAACGTCGAGCCAACGAAGTAAAAGTTTGACGAACGAGTCAACCTAACACAGTAAACTTCAAATCGACTGAGACGTCGAACTAACAAATTAAAAGTTGGACGAACGAGTTAACTTAACATAGTAAACTTCGAATTGATTGAGACGTCTAACTAATGAAGTAAAAGTTGGACAAACGAGTCAACTTAACATAGAAAACTTCGAGTCGACTGAGACATCGAGCCAATGAAATAAAAGTTGGATGAAATAATCAACTTAACACAGTAAACTTCGAATCGACTAAGACGTCGAGCTAACAAAGTAAAAGTTTGACAAACGAGTCAACTTAACACAGAAAACTTCGAGTCGACTGAGATGTCGAGCCAATGAAGTAAAAGTTGGACGAACGATTCAACTTAACAAAGTAAACTTTGAATCGATTGAGACGTCGAGCCAACAAAGTAAAAGTTGGACAAATGAGTCAACTTAACACATAAAACTTCTAGTTGACTGAGACGTCGAATCAATGAAGTCATAATTGAAGGAACAAATACATGATTCAAAGAACTACTGATCGACCGAACAAACAAGGCAGAGGTAGAGACCAAAAGTCAACTTTTTTGTGAAAACTCATGCTCATCAAGATGGATAAAGTCGACCCATCCCTAGACAAATAATGAGCCAAAACACAAAAGTAGCAATAAAGGAATTCAAAGTAATGCATGTGATGACTACAACTGGATAAAAAAAAGGAACAAGCAACACACAATGAGTCAACAAGATAAACTACAGAAACATGCAATACCCAAAAATGAAGTTATTTTCATTAACAATACTATTTTGTTACGTCTAGAGAAAAATATGGAGTAGGAAAAGAAATGGAGGCAACAATAGGATCATTAGCTATATCACCTATGGAAGAGGGCGTAGGTCTCTTTTCAGAAAAGAGAGGAAGCAATGGCTTTTCATCCACTGGGGCAGCTTCTTTACCATCATCATCTTCATAAGCTTGATCAACCAAGTGGTTGTACACAGATAAATCCGTGTCGAGCCCCTCGATATAGTAAAAAAGCTCAACTAGATAATCAACAACTCTCTTCCAATCTTCGGCTTCGACAATGCGAACCGTGTCCTTGGTAGTAGTGAGTTCATTTTTTCCTGTGGCAAGCCGACCCTCAGTAGTGGTAATCATAACAGAAGTATCTGCCTTTACCTCGTCAAGCGCAGCCGTCAACTGTTCCATCCGCCTCTCAGTGATATCGCGAATAATGGATTGTTCAATCTCAGCACAAGAAGGCACATCACAAGCTACCTTCTCAGCGGATAACTCCTTCACCACATCGTTTAGATGGACACGAACCCCATCCAACTTGTCATTCAAGGATTCAAGCTCAGCAACATATTTATCCCACATACTATTTGCCTCAATCAACGAAGTCTGAGCAGCCCTAGCAGTTTTCTCCAACTCTGCGCATTGCATTCTCAACACATTGAATTGAGAAAGAACGTGAGAAAACACCAGCAGCAATGCTGCCAAACTTCTCTCCAAAGAAACCTCCTAATCACGATCGGCTCAATAGATCGAGCCCATTACCCCTGCATAAACGAGGTGAGTCATCCCGTCCATTATCTGCTCAAGACCATGATCAAGGTGATCACATGGATCCAATACGGGCATCGAAGGTCTTTCAACTGATCGCCCGTGCCATTTATTTATCAATTTGCATGCACCATCTTGCACGTCAAGTTGAGTGAACCGGCAAAACTTGTCGACTGACTTGATACGGATATGTTTTTGGCCCAGACTCAGTCCAGCCAACCCGTGGATGAAGAACATGAGGATCCGGAAAAACTGAGGAGCCACCCCCAACAGCCAGAAGGGCAGAAGGAACAAAAAATGACAATGGAAAAACCGCTTTTACTCTCCCGTCGATGAGCATTCGTAGCAGGAACGAGACTAGTAGTGATGGCGGGAGTAGGAGAATCAAAATGGCAAGGAAAAGAAACTAAGAATCTGGCTGCATCACTGATGTCAATAGAAGGAAAAGAAGGAGGGTGAACCTTGAATCTCTGACCACCACCAACAACCACATTAGACTCCAACATCAACCTCATCTCCTCAGCCTCCTCGAGAGATACGCGGTCCCTTTTTATGACATCTTCGCAAGAAGGACATAGAAGAGAGGTAGCCTCTGTAACATCCAGACCAGGGCTTAGATGGGATGTAGTCTGAGCATAACCATGAGTAGAAAGTCGTTTCTTCCTCGAAACCCAACCAAGATCTACCGGCAATCGCCTCGATGGAATAGTCAGCCTCGCAAGCTTCTTTTTCTGGAACCTGGAACTATGACATTAACAGGAGCATCGAGATCCGTAACACGCCTGTTCAAACTCACTTCCCAATCAATGCTAACATAAATAACACCAGCACAAGTAGCATGAGCAACGATATCCTCAGCACGGGACTTTGTAAGCAATACCCACTCTGCTTTGTTCATAGTGTACAAACAACTACGATCCAGGATGTCCTCGAAAATAAATGCCTCCACAGGAAACCTGGGAAGCTTCAAGAATTGGTCACTAATCCTTTGCTTATCCACAGTTAACTAAAGATTTTTTCGTTTATTGGGAACTCGGAATGATCAAAAAATCAGACGACCTCGCAGTTGGAAGTAGCCAAGGTTAACAAAACCATAAAACCAACACCTTGACCAATCACATATGTCATCATTAAGCTTCTCAAAGCAAACAAGAGAATGGAGAAAGCATATATCCTTGGTCACCATCAGAGCAACCACCAAATGTAAAATTCTCACAGTTAAAAGAAAGCTGGATAAAATAACCCTTGCGCTAGAAGAAACCAATACTCTCCAACCACTGGGACCCATTTGAGCACGAGGAATACCCAAGAAGTTCAGATACTCCCAAAACAACTCTGGATCTGGGAATCGAAAGCTAGAAGAAAACATGCCCGGATACAGTATGATGTACCCAGACCATGGATTACAAGGACTGTCATTTTTTCTAGGTAAGATAATCTCAAGGTCGGGCAGTAGATTGTAGTCCAACGAAGATTGTCCAGTGTCACCTGAGAAGCTTTCTTGAGAGAAAAATGAGCCTCACAAATGGCTAGTGACTTATCGCTTAATTTGTTACCAACAAACATCGTTAAAGAACAGAAGAACAAAAGAGAATGAAGAAGGTGAAGGAAGAAACTAACTGTAATTTCAAAGATAGCGTAAAAATGAAGGAAAACAAATTCGTCACATTCTCTTTATAGAGTCGAGCAATGAAGGGACTGCTCATGGGACATCGTGTGAGATATGATGGCTACATGAAATTCTAAAAAAGTGCGGAAAATGAATGTGCAAGCAAAGAATTGTGACACCAATCCGCAAAAAGTTACTGGCAACATTAAATACAAGGCAATGATGGAATTGAAAGATAAACCATCATGAAGTTAGTGGCCACATCATCATACCCACAAACTAAGGGGGAGTAGCTAATGATACATCAAAATAGACTGATCATCGCGGCCATATACAAGGTAAAAAACATCCATCGCGAGGATATAACGTACCATCTACTAGGCCAGCCCACAAAACCCAAGAAGAATGAAGCCAACCATACAAAGCCCAATATGAAAAGATATAATCAAAGCCCGAATTCAGGCCAAAATGAATCAAAGCCCGAATCCATGCCCGACACGAGTTTTCACATAAAGAAGAGGAACGTTGCACCAGAAAAAAGTCGTGGAGGGAGTTACGCCTCCACGGACGCATCCCATCAAGGAAGAGACTGTTACGAGAAACATCTCCTTCTGTTACGCCTCACATGCTTAAGTCACGTACAGAAGTAACCACGTCCATTATAAAAGGTAAAGGGAACATTCAACATAGGTATGCAACTTTAACTGAGTTCTGTCTAGATTTACTTCGTTTTTCAAACAGAGTCGCTGACTTAAGCATCGGAGTGCCTTCGGTTACCAAAAAGGTGGTCCTTGGTAGTCTAACATTTGTTTTGCAAGTCAAACTCATAGGAGGTCGATTTTTGGATGCATCAACATTTATTGTGGTTGGACTCATCTATTGTCACAAATACCAATATAATCAACGACATGGATCAAAATACAGATGTTTAACATGAAATGACATGTAATGTGATCATCGATCATATCCATTTTCAACTGGTTCTAATGATTCAAAAATTGAATAACCTTATGCGCAACCATAATTTAAGTGGTAGAGATCTTTATCTCAGAATCATCAATAAACCAAAAGTGATCACCAAGAGTTAAACAAATGACAATGAAACAAGGTAATATAGACTCCAGTTGATGAAGAACTCCATAAGAACTAGCCACTTTTTAAACAAGCTACATGTTTGTTGAAAACTTTATGTGATACATCTTTAATAATAATTCATAGTTAGATATGTATTAATAAACTCAATCGTCATAAGATGATTATGAATTTTTTCTTTAATGACAAAAAAAATCATTCTCCTAATACAATCAATGGTTGTATTCTAGTATGTTTCTCAATGAAACCCAAAACATGAAGTCCTGAAATAAAAATTCTTTAACCATAATGTTTGATAACATGTTTTACATCCAACAAATTTTTTTATTATCTAGGCAGTACACTAAAAACAAAATATGAATATCTAGTTCAATTGATTAGATTTTTAGCATATGAGCATAAACTTTTATTCCTTTGTTAAATACGGCAATACTCATTGTTTAGTGATCATTCTTCAGTCTAAAAATATCTACCAAGCGTTCCAAATATCTTAATACGGATAAACTTGATCCTACATTATACTATCTAGTCTCTACTACCTAGGCACGAGAGATAATTTTCATGTATTCCTTTTATCTATAAATCATTATTCGGGCATTGGAGAAAACTTAACTTATCACTTGTAACAATGAATAGTTTACATAGTGCAAAGAACCCACCTAGTTAATTCAACAAATATCTTATGTGATAGACCAATAATACTATGTGATCAGTACAATTAGTTTCTATACACGTCATAAGATACGTTTTTAGCAAAAAACCTGAATAAGAAATTTGTTGAAAGAAATAAACTTATGGCACAATTTTCAAGTAGGATTTCATCAACATGTCGTACTAGAAAAATAATCTTGTTCCAACTACTCTTACAATAAACACATTGATCAACCGAATTTTCCTCAAAACTGAAGAAGGAAATTACCTGATCAAAGTTTTTATACCATTGGCGAGTTGCATGTTTTAACAAATAGATGGATTTCTTTAATTTGAAAATTTTATAATGTAAGTATTTAGTCTCAAAACAATGTAATTGCTAGTTTCTTCAACATTTCCATGTAGAAATGCAATTTTAACATCCATATGATGTAGCTCTAAATCATTACGAGCTACAAGTGTCATGCTAATTCTTTTTAGATTTTTTTCGTAGAAATTAGAGAAAATATTTTATTATAATCACTACCCTCTTTTTGAGTAAAGCCTTTATCAATAAGGCATGTCTTATATATTTCGATGTTGCCTTTGGAATCTTGTTTGGTTTTAAAAAATCCAATTGCATTCTGTTGGTTTCACACCCTTAGGCAACTCAACAAGATACATCATTTTCCTTCATAAACTTTAACTCATCTAACATAGCATTCATCCAATCAAAGGAGTGAACACTTTGTTTGGGTTGAAGAAAAGTGGTAGAATAATTTTGCATTCCTATATCAAACTTATACTCATCAAGATAAACTAAATAATCATCTTAAATAACATATCTTTTTTCCTTATTGACAATTTTAATTGGTGAGGTTGAGGTTCTTCTAGATTAGCAAAAGGCAACACAGGAACAACTTCGTGATTTGCATGTGCATCCTGTTCACGACAAGGATGACCACGTTAATAGGTTGAACTCCATCATGGGATTGTCAACAAATTTTTCTTCAAAACTAATATTCCTTGATTGTGTACTCCCACTATTCTCCACATCCTCAATACACTTGGCATTATCTGTCTCAATTAAGGTATTAGTGGATAGCTAAAACTTGAATCCCCTTGATATTTACGAGTATCCAATAAAGTAGCAACTAATAGTTCTTGAGTCCAATTTTCCTTAATTATGCCTAGCCTCAGCTAGACATCCTTGAATATGTAAGTACCTAATGCTAGGACTTCTTCCGGTCCATAACTCATACGAGGTTTTAGTTACAGTTTCATTGGGTACTCTATTAAGGATATAAATTGCACTCCTTAAGGTATTTCCAAACAAGACTCTGGCAAGCTAGAATGAAAAATCATACTCCTAACCATCACTTTTAGAGTTTGATTTCGTCTCTAAGATACACAATTTTGACGTGGTGCCATTGGCATGGTGTATTGAGGGACGATGTCATATTCATGTTAGTACCTAGCAAATGAACCTAAATATTGGCTTGATCTGTCATATCTACCATAATATTCACCACACTACTTGATTTAACGACCTTAATTTCCTTACTATGTTGATTTTTAACATTAGCTTTATAGGCCTTGAACATATCCAATGATTGTGATTTTCCATGTATTAAGTATAGAAACCCATAACAAGAGCAATTGTTTGTATAAGTGATTAAATAATGTTGTCCATTTCAAATTGTCGTTGAGAATTGACGACAAATATCACTATGTATCAAATCTAAGAGATCTCCTATTAGCACCTAATTTCCTAGTATTTGTTTGTTTCCTCTTTATGCATTAAATACAAATTGTAAAATCTGTAAAATCAATTGGCCATGAACTACAATTGACACAAGCCTTTCAATTCTTTGTCTAGAGGTATGACCTAGACGCTTATGCCATAATATAGAAGAGTATACATTAAGGCAGTGACTATTTGGCACCACAACTTACTCTCCGCTTTCCCTTCTCCAAGTTTTCTCACTATTTCTTATTCTCCCACTCTCCTTCAATTCTCCTCTATTTTTCTCCCACCCTCGCTTCTTCTCACACAGGCCATTGCCCTTTCCCTCTCATTCTTCTCCTTCCCATTGCATTTTGTTTTTCTCCCTTGCAGCAGCTTGTGCGTGACCTCACAAAAGTACCTGCGAATGAAAAACTCGCTGGCGAGGGGTGCTTTGCAGGTGCCCGGATGGGGAGGAAAAAGAAAAATGAGAGAAGAAGATGCAGAGAAGAAGAAGAAGATTGGAAAAGAAGAATGGTGGTGGTGAGAATAGAGGAAGTTGAGAGGGGAGATGGAGCTTCCATCGTTTTGAATTTGGGAGGGAAAAAGATTTAGGTTTTTCTTTTTATAGGTGGTGTGGAAGAGAACAGTAGTGTGGGACGGAAAGTGCACGGTGTGGGGAAAAAAATTAGATGGGTGGTGTGGTGAGAGTAAGTTATGGTGTCAAGTAGTCGCTGTCTTACATTAATTAATCTTTGTTTACTACCATAATTACTAACATGCAAGTTTTCATTTGATTTTAAGTGTAAAACATCTAAGTCTAATTTAAATAGATTATCAATTAGATATCCAATACCAATAATATTGGAAATTTTGAAGAGACTAAACCTTCATTTTCTAAAAGAAAAAAGGTATAACTGCATTTATCCAAACTGGAAACATAAATTAAATTTAGCCTAAATGACGGTACATAAACAGTCTCATTCAAATCTAAATAAAAACCAGATTCTAATTTTAATCTTCTAGAAAAGCTTTATTGTCATCTTCCATGTAAATGAACCTTTCGGCATTATTTGATTTTTTTTTTTTTTTGCTCCTTATGCAACCATGCATAGAAATATTGGTGTGAATAGTTGCTCCTATAACTATCCAGTAAGAATGGCACAGTACATCAAATAGATTAAATTTTGAACAAAAATAGCTAAAATTATCACATTTTTTTGTGAGTCATTTTTGATAATTTAGGCATTTCTTTTCACATGGCAAGTTTTTTTGAAAAAGCAACATGTGGTGACCTTATCATGTTTCTGTTGCACATTTGCCTTTGAAGGAATTTTAGATGCAGTTCCCTTAACTTTAAAATTAGTATATTTTTTTTCCTGCTTGAATTGCCCTTGAAAAATGTTGTCATGTGAGCACTTTTTTTATTTTTTTTTCTCCTTTCAATCTTTCATCTTCTTACACACACTGAGCAATGAGCACATTAATAGTATGTTTCTTTCTTTGTGTATAATTGATCTTAAAGGGACCAAATTGTGTAGGAAGAAAAATCAAATTGAGGTGCATAAGAAGTTTATCAGAAAATTCAAACTTTAATTTATGCATTTTTGCAACAAGATTAGACATTTTCATAATATACTCCCTTATATTTCCTTTGCCAGTATACCACATTTAACAAAAGTTTACCAAGAAGCGTATTTGCCTCCACCCTTTACTATTCAACAAATCGTTATACAACCTGGCATAGAAATGTTTTTAGCAATTTCCTCCTAGGCATTGCACCATGAAAATTTTAAGAAATAGAGTGTTTCATTATCATAAGATTAATGCAATTACAAGGCTCATACTTTTCAGTAGAAACCTTATCTTCAGCTCAACTAGAATCATTAGTCATAGCAAATTCATCAACACGAAGTGCATAATCCAAATCCATACACCCAAGAATGATTACAGTATAGTCTTTTAATTTTTTAAAATTGAACCCATTAAGCAATGGAATGTTGTTTAAATTTACAGATGTCAAAGAAGCATTCACTAAATAACAAAAAATAATAATAGCACATTAATATATGTACACCCAATCAATTAAAATGCAATGATATGTTAAAATAAAAATACATATCGAAATAATCATTTTCATGCAAATTTTGTCTAATTAAAGAGCTAGACTAACGACAAATGGTACATATAAATTTACATCTTTAATATGGGTCCTTATCGAAAACCGAACACACCATTACAATTCAAGTCTTTGGACAAACATTATAACGTGTAAGTGGTTCTCTCAAAACAACTAAAGCTAATTTATATAAATAAAATAAAACTAGGCTTGGTCAAACAATAATCTTCCATTGGTTCGATCATTGAACGCATAAGTAAATCAAAAAATTATTTTACCTAAATCAATTACCTAATGTCATCTAAGAATAGGCTAAAATAACAACCTTCCTTTACGTGATTGTTGTCTGCATGGTTCATGTTGTAGCCATATGCAATCCACTAATATACGTAACTTAAATTTAATTCAAATAAATTTTCATGAAGGATGTCACTTAGGGGGCATATCATGAAAAATTTACCTAAATTTAAATTTTGGATTGCTATTAAAAAATTATACTTTAGGTGCTCCAGAGAAAACCCATCAACTGGTTCCAACCCTACTAACTCTTGGACTAAAGAACAAAACTGAGTCAATTGGGTCCAGCCCAATTAACTCATTGTATAACTTAACTCAACTCTGGGCCTACAAACAAAACTGTGTTAATTGGGTTCAATCCAATTAATTCATCATCTTCTTCACCACGACTTTCAAGTTTTGAACCCACAAAACCCTTATCAGTGGACGAAGACAACGAGGATGACTACGGTAATCGAGCACACTCGGAGAGGCGAACAAGCCTACGATATCTTTTCTCGTCTTTTCAAATAGTGGATCGTTATCATTAGAGGTGTTAATTGTTTCCTAAAAATCGGCTGAACCGAATAAAAATTGAAACCAAATGGAAAAAATAGCCGAATGCAATTAGGTTTGTTTTCAATTTTGTTTTTCCATACCCAAAATAAGTGAACTGAACCAAAAGCCCAATTCAACCCCAAAACCCAATTTACACATCTTTTCTTCCTCAACACTCTTCTCACTAGGCATATACCACCCCACCCAAGACCGAAACACCTATTCTGCCAAACCCTATCACTCATTCCCTACTTCTTCTTACTCCAAACACGTATTCTAATCTATATATTTTTCTATCTCTAAACCAAAACTCTCAAAATTTTAAAAAAAAAAAAAAAAAAAAAAAAATTTCAAAGTCTCTCAAATTCCACTAAATTAGGGTTTCCACTTCTCTTTTTCACTTAAAAACCCTCACACTTATACAAAAGTTCGAGCAAACATTATGGATTTAGCAACAATGCAGAAAGAATTAGTGGATTGCAACAGAGACAAGGTGATTTTCAGGGTGAGTATCAAGCTGCAAGGGGACGATCCGCGGGATCTCCATCTCTATCTCCTGTTCGACCAACCTGTCACAACCTTGTGATAATTTGGTTGAACAACAACTGATCTAAGAGTCTGATCTAAGTTCTGAAGGACTAAATCTATCAATGATTTGGAAGAGAAGAACTTGATAACAGAAATTAAGACAAGAAGAATCTCTCTAAGAGAGCCAGAGGTAGAAGAAGAAGAAATTTGATTATCAATTTAGAGAGACCTTTATTACAGAACATCTTCTCCTTATATACTGGAGGTAAGCTACAATTCAATTTCATCATTCCCTAAGATGTTGACACGTGTACAATGAATTCCTCTTTTCTAACAACCACTTAACCACTTTTTCATAGTAAATGTCCTTCTTGCAACGGTTAGCCCCTTTTAAACCAATTTCAGCCTCTTGTCCAGTGAACTAATCACTGTTTTGAATTCCCAAATTGCTGAATCTCGATTTCTTCTGAATGATTTCAGTTGTTGGTCGTGACAAAGCCCACCGCTCGAAATGATTCTTGTCCTCAAGAATCGAAGGATGGAAATCGATGGTGGAAAGATAGCCAATCTTCCCAAGTAGCGTCTTGAGGAGAACCATTAGACCAATGAACCAGCACTTGAGTAACTGCCTGATTGTTGCGAAGAACCAATCTGCGAGCAAGGATGGCGATGGGTTCTGCTTGAATTTGTCCACTTCCATCTGCAAGTGGCAGTGTAGGCTGAGGTACATGATGTTGACCTAATTTCTTTTTCAATTGTGATACATGAAAAATTGGGTGAATTCGGGATGAATCTGGGAGGATGAGCTTGTAAGCAACCTCTCCAATCTTCTCTATTATTCGAAAAGGGCCATAAAACCTTGAAGCCAGCTTCAGATTTCGACGAAATTGGACCGATACCTGTCGATAAGGTTGCAATTTCAAATACACCCAATCCCCAATTGCAAAAGTTCTCTCTACTCTGTGTTTATCTGCATACCATTTCATGTTCTCTTGTGCCCTATGCAATTTTTCCTTGATAATGCCCAACATAGAAACCCTTCTTTTAAGTAGGTATTAACGTCAATAACATTGACTGTGTCTAATGGTGGTAATGCCAACAAAGGTGGGGAGTACCCATATAAGGCCTTAAAAGGAGAGGTATTCAAGCTTGAATGGTATGTTGTATTGAACCAATGTTCTGCTAAATAAAGCCAGTGAGCCCATCGATTTGGAGCATGACCAGTCATACACCTCAGATAAGTTTCAATACATGCATTTGTCCTTTCTATTTGTCCATCAGTCTGAGGGTGATAGGAGGTGCTTAGGTTGATAGAAATACCCAGGGAAGTGAAGAGTTGGGACCAGAATGCACTAGTAAAGACCTTATCCCTATCTGACACAATAGAGACTGGGAGACCATGTAACTTGTATACATTCTTCATAAACTGATTAGCTACTATAGAAGCATTGTAAGGGTGTGGTAAACCCATGAAATGATTGTATTTGGAAAGTCGGTCTACTACCACTAGTATAACAGACAACCCTTGGGATTTAGGCAAACCTTCTATAAAGTTCATAGTTATGTGTTGCCAAGCATGATCCGGAACTGGTAAAGGTTGGAGTAAACCCCCATATCCACTCTGGTCTCCTTTGTTCCTCTGACATGTGTCACACTCCAAGATGAGTTTAGTAATGCAAGCTTTAAGACCTGACCAATAGAAAAGTGATTTCATTATTTGATAAGAAGCCATTATGCCTGAATGACCACCAATATTGGAACAATGAATTGTAGAACAAAGTTGTTGTCTCAAGGGTCCATGACTGCCTATGTAAAGTCTTCCTTTGAGTTTCAATAATCCATTGGACAAGCTAAAGTGAGGAATAGCATCTTTATCCAGTAATAACTTGGCACAAATTTCCTTAGCAAAAACATCATGTTCATAGCTCTTTAATACCTCTGACGGCCATTTAGGAGTGCATATAGATAAAGCTGTCAGTGAAGCCTTCCCTTGTTGTCTGGATAATGCATCAACTGGTAGGTTTGATAAAGTTGTCAATGAAGCATCCCCTGGTTTTCTGGATAATGCATCAGCTGCTAGGTTTGTGGATCCTTTCTTACACCCAATGGTGTAGTCATAGCCTAATAACCTTGCAAGCCACTTTTGTTGCATAAGTGTAGTCAATTTCTGTGACAGAAAGTACTGTATGCTTTGATGATCAGTCAAAATAGTAAACTTAGATCCCAGCAAATAACATCTCCATTTTTGGATAACTGATACAATAGCTAGTAGCTCCTTTTCATATGTGGACAGGGTGATGAATTTGGGACCTAATGCTTTGCTAAAATAAGCAATTGGATGACCTTCTTGAGATAGGATAGCCCCAATACCTGAAGAACAAGCATCAGTTTCTACTGCAAATGGTAAGTTGAAATCAGGTAACCTTAACACTGGTGTACTGCACATTGCTGCTTTAAGCTGTTGAAAGGCTTTCTCCGTAGTCTCAGTCCAAGTAAAAGCATCTTTTTTGAGTAGTTCAGTGAGTGGTTTTGCTATTATACCATAGTCCTTGACAAACTTCCTATAATAGCCTGTTAAACCCAAGAATCCTCTGAGTAATTTGACTGAGGTAGGAGTAGGCCATGATTGCATAGAATCAACCTTCTTAGGATCAGCAGCTACACCATTTATTGTAATAATATGGCCAAGGTATTCAAGGCTAGTTTGACCAAAAGAGCATTTGGTTTTCTTAGCAAACAGAGAGTGTTGTCTCAAAGTATTAAAAGCAATGTCAAGGTGATTTAAATGGGATTCCAATGAGGGGCTATAAATGAGTATATCATCAAAAAAGACAAGGATAAATTTTCTAAGATAGGGGCCAAAAACTGAATTCATTAATGCCTAGAAGGTAGCAGGGGCATTTGTTAGCCCAAAGGGCATAACTATGAATTCAAAATGACCATGATGGGTCCTAAAAGCAGTCTTGTGAATGTCATCTGGATTGACAAGTACTTGATGGTAACCTGACCTTAGATCAATCTTAGAAAAGATCTTGGCTCCATGTAATTCATCTAGTAACTCATCAATGAGGGGCATTGGAAATTTATCCTTAATAGTCATATCATTGAGCCTCCTGTAATCCACACAAAACCTCCATGTTTGATTTTTTTTCTTGACTAATAAGATAGAAGCAGCAAATGGACTGTGAGAAGGCCTAATCAACCCTTCAGATAGCATCTCTTTGGTCAATTGTTCCACCACACTCTTATGTAAATGAGGTAATCTATACGGGGATTGAGAAGGGGGAGTAGTATGTGGTTTAAGTGGTATTGAATGATCTAGAGCTCTAGATGGGGGTAACTTGGTAGGTGTTTGAAAAAGATCATCATACTGACTTAACAGTTTCATAATGGCAGTGTCGCATTCTAAGTCAGATTCACTGGCAATAAGAGAAAAAAACAGCCCAAAAAAGAATGGCTAGACTTAGACCATACCTTATTGGCTTTTGACTCAGTCAAAAGAGATAATGAAGCCTGCTTAGTGACCCCCTGCAATGTAATTTTCTTGCCTTGATGTATCAATGTAATTTGAAGTTCTTGCAGGTTGATAATGATGTTACCATACGGTTTCAACCAGTCCCCTCCCAACACCATATCAAACTCCCCTAGTTGCAAAACCCTTAAGGTGCCTTCAAATTTGTATCCTTGCATTGTCCACCTGAGTGGATGACAGAGTTCACTACTAATCACTTGTTGTCCATTGGCTACTTTCACTAGCATCTTGGGAGTGGATATTGTAGGCCATTGAGTAAGATGAATAATTCTAGGATCCACAAAGGAATGGGTACTCCCAGTATCCACTAAAATTTGTATTGGAACCCTTTTTACTAGTCCTTGTAACAGTATTGTATTATAGGAGTGGTTTCCCATCAAAGCATGTATGGATATTTCCATTTCAGTAGGAATTTCTTGGGCTAGATCTTCTATTTCTATGATACCTTCACTGTCTATAGGATTTCCATTTTCCTCTGCCATCAACAAGTAAATATGTTGTTTCTTGCAAAAATGTCCAGGTTTGTATTCTTCATCACAATGATAGCACAGACCTTGCTCTCTCCTTATCCTCATTTGTTCTTGTGAAATTCTTCTTATAGGAGGATTGATGTTGTTGGTTCTGTATTGTGGTGTTGTTGATAATAAGGGAGCCTTATTGACAGAGGAGTTGGACATCTGGTCTTGCATATATGGTTTAGCTTGACTAGTGACTGAAGGAGTATTGTAAGACATGTTTTTAGAACAAGAATTGGAAGAAACAGATTGGGTTTGGTTATTCTTGGATTGGAATGAGGTGGGCTGTTTGGTCAGTGGTTGAATACACCCTTCTTGCATCTTAGCTAAAGAGAATGCATGAGCAAGATTACCCGGATTGAACATTTGAACTACTCTTTTGATTTCAGGCTTCAAACCACTAATAAAACTAAGGACAAAATAAGATTCAGATAGAGTTGGGTTAGACATTACCATCCAAGCTTTCAATTCTTCAAATTGTTCCAGATAAGCCTCAATATTCTAATCTTGGTATAGCTTGTTGAATCTATCCACATAGTTGTCTTGAAGAGGGTCTACAAACCTGATACATATATCTAGTACCAACTGATTCCATCTGATTGTAGTTTTTCCTACTTGGTAATCCAGAAACCAAGTATCAGCTCTGTCATCAAAGTGCAGTGAGGCTATTGCTACTTTGTCCTCTTCTCCCACTTTGTGTAGTTGAAAGTATCTTTCACATTTCTTAACCCAAGATTTGGGGTTACTTCCATCAAAATGTGGAAAGTCTAGGCGAGGGAATCTATATTGAAGATTACCTTGTCCACTGGCCTGGTAATGGCCCTGTTCTGATCTCCCTGAAGGTGCATTTGGACCATGTGAGTGTGAGTTACTAGATTCTCCTACTTGGGTATTCGGCTGATTGGAGGCCAATTGCCAGATTTGTGCCATCATCTGATCTATCTTTCTCTCAGTAGATTCACCCATTTGTGTTAATCTACTCACATCTTTCTTTAGGAGATCAATCTGTCCATTAGTCTCTACAGTTTGTTTTCTTGATTCTTTCATAAAGATCTCCATCTCTTTAGCTCTTGTTTCCATGTCTGATTCCCAAGATACCTGCTCTGATACCAATTGTCACAACCTTGTGATAATTTGGTTGAACAACAACTGATCTAAGAGTCTGATCTAAGTTCTAAAGGACTAAATCTATCAATGATCTGGAAGAGAAGAACTTGATAACAGAAATTAAGACAAGAAGAATCTCTCTAAGAGAGCCAGAGGTAGAAGAAGAAGAAATTTGATTATCAATTCAGAGAGACCTTTATTACAGAACATCTTCTCCTTATATACTGGAGGTAAGCTACAATTCAATTTCATCATTCCCTAAGATGTTGACACGTGTACAATGAATTCCTCTTTTCTAACAACCTATCAACCACTTAACCACGTTTTCATAGTAAATGTCCTAAATGTCCTTCTTGCAACGGTTAGCCCCTTTTAAACCAATTTCAGCCTCTTGTCTTGTGAACTAGTCACTGTTTTGAATTCCCAAATTGTTGAATCTCGATTTCTTCTGAATGATTTCAGTTGTTGGTCGTGACACAACCATACACAATAACCCATCGCCTCCACCCTCTCTTTGTCTCACTGATCACCCCATCTCTCCACACTGTAGCAATCAATTGAGGCTCACAACAGCGTCTCTACTTTTTTTTTGGAGCCTTTTTGCTGTTTTCTTCTCTTCATCCATCAGATAATCACATCCCATTTAAAGCTTCAACAATATTTGAGTCTCTAATTCGATTCATTTATTGCAGTTCTTAAGCCCGAAACAGGAGGAACATATGAGATTTAGGTGATGGAAAAAAGAAAAATAAATCAAAAAATCAAAATCGAATCTCTAGTTCAGTTTGGTTATGGTCCAATTTAGAACCGATCAAACCGATTAACACACCTAATTCTCATTAACGTAACAATCCACGACACCACTGCTTCTATAGTTGTCGTACAACTTCTATTCCGCAAATTGGATAACCCCTCCAAACCAGTGTTCTAAAAATCGCTAGGCGCTGGGCGGGCGGCGAGCAAGTGCCTAGCGCCCAGGGGCCTAGGCGGGTGCCTAGGCGGTCTTAGGTTTTGTATTATAACTTTAATAATTTACAAAAGTTAAGCATAATACCTTATCAATTACATCCAATTTAATGTCAATATACATATGCAAAATTTAAAAACATGAAAAATTAACAATCGTGAACAAAATTTATTAAAACTCAAATGACTGAAGTTGGTCATGATGGGTACTTTATATAAATTTGAATTTGTGTAATCTTTTATTTTTCTTCAAATTGCATGAATAACCTCAGTTATGTTTGATAAAATCTACATTAGTAAAATTGGTACCGGCAGATCCTTTGAGAATTCCATTAAGTAATCATCTTTCGCTACATTTAGACATATCATCATCATCATCATCAAGCCCATTCCCGAGATTTTCGAAAAAAACAATTAAATAGTTTATTTCTAAAAAATAGGAAAGAAAAATAAAATAAGAACACAATCAACCTTATTAAAAAAAAATAATAATAAAAAAAATAAAAAAATAAAAAAAATAAAAAAAATAAAAAAATAAAAAAAAATCTCCCAGACCGCCTAGAGTCCGCCTAGACCCCGCCTAGGCCGCCTAGACCGCCTAGCCCGCCTAGACCGCCTAGCCCGCCCAGACCGCCTAGACCCCTCCCAGACCCGCCTAGACCCGCCTAGCCCGCCCAGACCGCCTAGCCCGCCCAGACCGCCCAGATTGCCCGCCCAGGCATTAATCTGGGTGGTTTTCCACCTTCTAGCGCGCCTAGACCGATTTTTAGAACACTGCTCCAAACCCATTAACATGTACATCAATTCACCAGTTGGGGTCATCTTTGGTTGCCTTGCTATCTGCCATACAATGTATTGGCCAGTTTGCCTCGCCTTTTGACTACTGGTGCCAAGGGCAAGAGATGACTTTTCCAATTTTGTGTTATCCCTATCGATCAGGTGTGATGCAACAATGAGGTCGGTCAATCCAAATCCATCGAATGGGTCGAAGAACTTGGTCAACACTTCAAGATTTAAAGAACTGTGAAGTTTAAAATTGACATTCAACTATCACCGACCACCCAAATAACCTTATGAAGTCGATTAACACTGGCTAAACAATAATCTAGTCCCTGAGAGAACCTGATCCGATCAAATATATTTCTAGATTTTGGGCAAAACGAATGTAGTGAAGTAGTAATTAGATTTTCCTGATAAGTTGTGCTTAGAGGATTGATTAATTAATCAGATAGTAAGAAAACAATAAACCTTATGTGATGCAGTCATTTTCCACTCCCTGCTTTGACCTAGTCCCGCTGACCTACACAAGTAACACACGTGAGCCACGGACCACTGTTGTGGTGGCCGATGGCACTCTGATGCTTAAGTCAGATAGGGATATGAGAAAGGTGTAATGCTATAAACAGGGAATTTGTAGCGTACCTTAGCTTACCAAGCTCATGTTTTATTTATAGTGCAGGAGTCATGGTTCTACCAGGCCATCGAAAACGTAGTTTAGGAAGGATATCTTCGTGGAGATCATTCTCTAACTAGGAGTCGTGTTGTAGGAGGGAAGTTCCTTGTTAGCCTTGTGCTCCTAGATACGCGGGAGATAGTTCCCAATCCAAGAGTAATCCGTACAAAGAAGTTTCCCTGCGTGGAATGTACTCTGGTATTTGCTTCCTAGTTGGAAGCAGAGAGTTGTTGTAATTGCTTGTTCGAAGCTGATCCTCGGGATACTTGCCTTAGTAAGACTTACGAGTATTGACGATAGCTATGAGACGTGTGGGCCTAGCATGCTGTAAGAGTTCGGGTTTGCCTGGTAGACTGAGTTAGGCGGGCTTGGAACCACTTCGGCCAGATCGGTGTTGGGCTGATGCTGGGGCTCGTAAATCCTCGAGATCATCATAACACGTGTATGGCTCAGGGATGTGACCTTTTTATCAGCTACTTCCCCCGAGTTAGTGGGCCATCACATTGGTTCACTAAGCCATCTCTTGAAAAAATACGTTGCTCATGATGATTGAGTCTGAATCGTTGCTTGAGGGGTGCACTGCATTAATTGAACGTGCGTCGGTTCAGCAGAAAAGAGGCTAGAACCTAATCCCTATTTTGGTCATCCGTAGTGCGGAGTCTGACTCTTTATTTTCTTTGCTTTTGAAGATGTTGCTCTATTCACCTTATGATTTAGAAAAGATTGTTCGTCTTCATCATGGCTCAACAAGACCTTCTTGATGACGCAACCTTGGCCAGGGGCATAGAGTTTTTCAAAGACAGGTTGCTTTCTAAGCCCGACCTTGCTGAAATTGGTACAAAGTTTGGGGTCTCCCAGGACCTACCGTTGTATGTCCTAATGGGTGACCAGACGCTACTTTCGCCACCGACGGGTTTATCTGCTTGCATCGTGGCTGCTTCAAACTGTGGTGTGTTTTCCCATTCTGGACGTGATTTGGGAATTCTTGGACCTCCTTGGGATTCCTTTGGCCCAATTGGGACCCAATGGATATAGGATTATCATTTTCTTTCTGATCAGGGCGAAGAAGGTCGATGTCCGCGTGACTTCGTGGGTAATCCAGTTGCTGACTTCTCCTCGGTTGAAAAGTAATGCCTTCTTTAAGATGATGTCGCCGACCTGCTTCATGAATTTTCCAGACAACTTTAAGTTTTGGCAAAAGTATTGCTTCTTAGCCCCTGTGAATTCAAAGTACTTCGGTTCAAGGGTCGTTTGCTCGAACGAGAGTTCAGGCCGTTTCGTAAGTATAACTTTTTCTTTTGATGCTGCTATAGAGACGTTCTACGGCTTGTCAATGAGGAATGTGGTGGATGCCATAAGCGTCCCCAACTTCATCCGTAGTGGGCTGTGGGACAACTGGCACGTAGCCCCCACTCTGTACTGAGCATCGCGGGTTAAGCTTGATGATGGGGTCCCATTCTAGGAAGTGGAAGGTTGTTGGGGCCAAAACTCATGTTTTATCCGACATGGAGGAGCCGTCTGAGATGCTTGCTTCTTTCGTGAGTTTGAAGAGGTCCTGTGTCAAAGCTGGGTTGCCTTCAACACGACTCGCTCCAGTAAAGGAAAAGTGTGAGTCTGATCGGCTTGTCAAGGCGGAGACTGATGTATCCAGCTGGGAGAAAGATTACATGCGGTTTGCAGGGGTTGAAAACAGGTCATTTTCTTAGTGATGCGCAGGCCGAAGCTTTGAATGAGCGGTTGGTACGGGTTGCAATGGCGACTTCTGCCAGTGTTGATTCGTGTGAAACCATTCCAATAGAAGGTTCTTGTGAAGATCCGCCTGAGGTTGTGAAATCTGATCGTCCCATTGGTGCAATATCTGATAGCGGTCGTGGTTGCACATGCCAAGTTTCATGTAGTTCGCATTGTTCACACTCTCATTCCAGGCCACATTTCGAAGTGTTTGAGGGTCCTTTGGATAATTTGCTTCATTCTCTCCCTCCAGATCCTGTCAAGCCATCTCGCACTAAAGGGTTAGTTGTTGATGACAAGGGAAAGTTCGCGGAGGAGAGCTTGGGAATAGTGGCAATTGCGAAGGGTGGTATAAGCGTGATTCCTGAATCGGGAAAACTTCATCTGAATGCGCGGATAAGCCTATTTGCACCAGACTTGGTAAGGATGAACACTTAGGTCTGGCACCAAGAGGTTGATGTGGAGTATGTTTCGAGGAAGCATATAAGCAGGTGTCACAGCTGGCTGATAGATTGCGCTCCAAAACCCGAGGAGGATACGCTAGAAGGGTGTATGGATAAGGGTTTAAAGTATCTTATGTTGGGTATTTTCACTTGACCCAAGTGGTCGTTGCTGGGATGAAAGTCGAGGCAACTCATGAGAGAGTATATACACCATGGAGCGTGTCTTCTTTCGCATGCAGACGTTGTATTCTGACTCGTTTTATGAAATTGAGCGGCTATAAAAGCAGGCTGAAGAAAAAGGGCTGGAGCAGTCAGCCGTGTCCGAGAGAGATGGACTCAAGCTGGAGTTGAACCGGGTCTTGCGAGAAGTAGAGGTCGCACAGGAAATTATGGCTGAGGCGCGTTCTGAACTGCGGTATCTTGTTGAAGAGAATGTTTCTAAGGGACTGAATGGGCTGCTCAGAAGCGACAATTGGAATATGATGTGAAGTTCAATACCCGAGAGATAAGGAAGGTCGAGGACCAACTCGAATTAGAATGGCATGAGCTCAGCGGTGTGAAGAGTAGTCTAGCCACAAAGCGACCTTAGGTTGACACGCTAACAGGCAAGTTGGAGTTGTTAGAGCATGAACTTGCTGATGCGAAGGCGTGAAAGGAAGTGCTTCTGCAGGAACAAGGCAAATACGAGTTCCGCTGGGTTGTATACACGGCAGGTTGGAGCTGTTGGCACTGATGAAAAAGGAGTATCCAGAGTGGGATCTCGACAGATATAAGAAGATGTCATATGTAGACTTGTCTGTTGCGTTTGCGTCATCAGACCAGGAGGACAGTTTGGACCTTGATGCCCAGACCATAGTGCGTGTGGATGCGACTCCTGTTCCTTCCTCGGCTAAACTTAGCTCTTATATTTTTGTACCTTCTCTTGATAAGGAGTAAGCTCTGTATTTTGTACTCATTTTGTTCGACCGTTAATGAAAATAATTTTATCCATTTTGTGCTCGTTGCCTCTACCGTATGTTTTTCGTTTTGCCTTGTCGTCTTGCATTGGCATAGGCTGGTTGAATAATTAGGACGTAGAGTGGTTGTCTGCTGTTAAGAGCTTGACCTTTTATGTTGCGGATGACTTCAGAGTCACTTTTGCATAATCATGTCCAATAGCGGGCATGTTGCAGACAATTTAGCCTGGGGTTAGTTTCCCCAAGTTGTTGTCTTGTCCTTGAGGTAAGCTACTGGAGGTTCGCTTCGCTTGTTTGATTGGTCGGCTGCAGTTGCTGCTATGGGCGAGTTGCGATAGCCAAGCGCGTGCGTTGAAGCGTTTGTACTGAGTCCAGTGTCCTAAGCTCGGGCTGACATGCTATGTAGCATTTATTTGAGCACTAGAAAAATGATTTATGTGTCGGCGTGAGTTGTCTTTGCTGATAATAGGATGCTAGTCCGTTTGAGCGTGAAGACACTGACTTAGCTAGATTCTACTTTGCGGCCACTGTTTCGTAAGAGAATGGTGGTCACATGGCGAATTTCTTGGGGCTCCCACCTTTCGAACCATCTATGTTTGAACAATGTGGACTACAGGTTCAGAGAGTAAGGATTTGGCGACTACGCTGAAGAGTAGTAGTCCCGTGGCGAGTCATCGACATCAATCGGGGATTGACTAGTCTCCCACCTTTTGAACCATCTACACCCGCGTGGTGAGGGCTACAAGTTCGAGTCAAAGGGGTTTGGCGACCAAATTGAAAAGCAGTGGTCCCGTGGCAAGCCGTCGAAATCAGTTTGGGACTGACTTGGCTCCCACCTTCCAAATCATCTACACCTGTGTAAATCAAGCTACAAATTTGGGAGTTTTCGGTGACCACGCTGAAGAGCAGTGGTCTCGTGGTGAGCCATCGAAATCACTTAGTTCTTTACTAGGCTCCCACCTTCTATACTATCTACACCCGCTCAATGGGGCTGCAAGTCCAGGGTTGTAATTCGGCGGCCACGCTGAAAAGCAGTGGTCCCGTGGCGATCTGTCGAAGTTAGTTCGGGACTGACTAGGCTCTCACTTTCTAAACTATCTACACCCGCGGAATGGGGACTACAAGTCCTGGGTTGGTAATTTGGCGGCCACGCTGAAAAGCAGTGGTCCCGTGGCGAGCCGTCAGAATCAATTTGGGACTGACTCGGCTCCCACCTTCTAAACTATTTACACTCGTGCATTTGGGGCAACATCCAAAAAGTTTTCATTGTCATTTGTCACCAGCTAGGCTTACCTGATCGGGTTTTGCGATCATTGACCACGAAGGGGGCAACAATCCCGAGCGAGTAGTCATTACCAGACGTGATAGCGCTGATTAGACTCCCACTTCCTATACCATCGGGATTTGTGTTGGGCGGACTAGGCGTCGGGACGTACCAGAAGATGTTTGAGGGCATGCGAACCCAGTCTGCTAGTGTCGCGCACTGAGTGTACAACATTACCTTAAATTAAACAACGATCCGTAGTTACGATCTGTGCGTCAAAGCTGATTTAGATCTGTGCTAGTGCCAAGCATGTAGCAGAATATTGTTTGAATGGTGGGCCGAGCCTATGGGCCCGTAGAGGATGAACTAGGGTTTCCTATACAATTGCACTACGTGTACGACATAGATCGCGTGGTAACATGTGTATGGCGTAAGCTGCGGGATGGTTGAGTATCGATTACTCCCCTTCATTAATTGAACGAAAGTGGTCTGCACAGTTTCCTTGGGAACCGCCATCACCACATTTCCCAAACGGTGTTCAATGCTTGACAGTTAATGCTGGGGTGCCTGTTTGGTGAACCATCATGTCATATAATGGTGTTCTTCCATCGTTGTAGGCACTATCTTTTGTTGACCGTATTCCTTGTAATGTTCTTGTTTGAAGAAAATGCTTTGGATTTTCCAAAGGCTGAAGGGAGATCTCTAGCAATGGAATCTTCAAATATTTTGAGATTTGCACTGATCAGACATGATCATAATTGCCGTTATCTGTGGTCACTTGTTCTAGATGGGCACGTAGTTGATTTGCTAAGATCTCGTAATTTCTTTTCACATTGTGGAGAGGTAGTACGGTTTGCTATCAAGGGAGAAGCCTTGTCTTACTTCGTGCCGCTTGTGTCCGCGTGTATGCGGTTCCCGCTGCTAACTTATGGCTGATCTAAGTGTTAGCGGATGTGCGATGCTTCCATGTGTGGTATCTCTTAGTCACCCCGGGTACCACGCATGTGAAAAGTGTTCTCGCTTGACAACATTGTGAGACCTTGGCTGCTTCGTTGCTTGTGGATATCCTCATCCGCTTTCTTTTATCTTCTTCAAGAGGCCGAAAACCGTTCGAGGAGTCATCAAGGAGGTAGGATGCCTTTTGGGGAAGTCAGGCGTTTGTTGTAAGGTCTACAACGCTATTGTAGGGGCGCTTTCCTGGGGTGATTTGACAGAGCAATCGACTGCTCAGTCCTTTAAATCCCATCTGACACTTTGTCTTTGATCTTAGGAAGGGTTCAAACGAAGTCCAACAAATATTTTTGCTGTCAATTGCAAATAGCTTGCATGGCCTCCTACAGATACCTTTACATAGTTAGATCGTAAGCGAGTATTTACTTCATGTCACACTGATTTCAGATGCTTGTAGTATGTAGCCTTTGTATGCTTCGAGGCGCTTGTTGTTACATCTTTCGAGTAATCAATAAAGTTTGTTTTCGTAATCCTTTCTTTACTTCTTAAATAATGGCAAATCACATAAGCTTTTAAGAAATAAAAATATATATTGACTATGGAAAGGGAAATAAACAATCGAAAATGACTAACTATTAACTGTTTAGACGGCCTTTGCGGATCGTTAGTGTTCTCAGCGGAATGTCGAGATTTGCTGGCCTTATAGAGGTTACTGAAAAGTAAACATTGTAGAGGGGTTAATCTTTGCACCGACGAAAGGTCGGGGGGTTGTGTTCCCGTGTGCCTTGGCCTCTGTCGTTATTCTTCTTGGCACTGGTTCAGACTGCTCTGCAGGATATAGTTGGATCCGGGAGCATTCTATTTGTTTCAGCGCAACGTAATGGCAACCTCGTGTTGTAGGTTGGCCTCCACATATTATCCCTTCAGAGCGGTTAGCGGTGTACTTAACGCACTGGTGAAGGGTGGAGACTATTGCTTCTATTCAGTGGAGCCATGGTCTTCCCAAGATAAAGTTGTAAGTTGATGGCGCATCTACCACCATGAAGTCTAAAAACAAGACCTTTCTTAGCAGTGGCTCTCCTGCCACTGTTGCTAACATTATCTTTCCGATGGGGAAACATTTCTCCCTGCTAAATTCAATCAGCGGGTAATCTAAAGACGTTAGGTTTTCCTCCTTGAGGTCGTTGTGCGGCGCTTGAAATCATTCCGATAGGGAAGCATTTTCAATGGGGAACACGTTGTAGAATAGGACATTGAGCGAGCTTCCTGTGTCTACCAGAGCTCTCTTTACCTCCCACCTTGCAATGGAGACCAAGATGACTAGGGCGTCGTTGTGTGGCGCTTGAAATCCTTCGAGGTCTTTTCCCGTAAAGGTCAAGGTGGGAATGGGGCTCTGAACCACCGAGTGGCAGATGCGTCTGTCCTCGTCCGCGAGTTGTGTTCGCATCTCAAGTGGAGTCTGCTTGCGGGACCAGTACGACTGATTTTCACTCGGTTCGACTCCATGAAGGAAATAGATTATCCCTAAAGTATCCTTTTATATTTTTTTAACCGACTCCCTTCGATCCCTGGTTCGTTCTGGTCGTTTCTCAAAGTTCAGGAATTCTTTTAGTTTGCCCCTGCGGATCCAGTACTCAACCTCATACCTCAGACTCTTGCAGTCGTTGGTATCATGGCCACCCTCCTTGTGGTACGTGCAGTACTTGCCATTGTCACGCTTGGAGGGATCCCCGCGCTGCTTCATAGGCCACTTCAGATCTTCCCAGTTTTTCATGGAATTTAGTACGTCTGATAGGCTAGAATTGAGGGGTGTCAATGCTCTGGATCAAACGTAGTTGGAGGCTTTCTTTAGCCTAGACCGACTAGGGTCTGACATGTTGTCATTGTGTTTTATCTTACTCATTTCTTCATCCTCGTGTCTCTTTCCCTCCTTCTTGTCCTTAGTAGCGGAATGTTATTTCTTGCCTTCAGTTTCCCTCTCCATGGTCCTCAACTCCTCCAAGGTAATGTGTTTCTGAGCGCTCTTGAGGAGATCCGTCATGTTCAGAGGGGGCTCCAAAGTAAGATCTTCGTAGAGCTTTCCCTCTTTGAGGCCCGCAGTGAAGGTTTTCACGGTTGTGTTGTCGCTGCATTCATCAATGAGAGTTAGCTCGTTGTTGAACTCTCATTGTTGAAGGGCGTGACATACTCTCTGAGTGTCTCATTGGACTTCTGCTTTAGAGAGAGTATGTAGTGTAGGCCTTTTCGGAAATTTTGGCTCCCAACGAAACGTGTCAGGAACTCTTTTGCTAGGGTCTTGAAGGAGTCGATCGACCTCGCCGAAAGGTTGTGGAACCGCGTTAGTGCTAACTTCCTCAGGCTAGTGGAAAGAGTTATGCACATCACCGACTCAAATCCTTCTTTGAGAGCCATTACGTGTTGGTAATGGTAGAGGTTGTCAAATGGGTCGGTAGTCCCATCGTAGAAGTTGAGCTTCGGGGGAGTGAACTTCCTTGGAAGGGCCTCATTCATGATTCGGTCCACAAATGGTGGGATAGAGAGACGATACATAGTCGTGTGCCCCTCTGTGAAGGGGGTTATGAGGGCCAAGCCTCTTTGCCCTGGCGGAGGGCTTAGCGTGAGCCGCGCAACCTTTTCTAGTTCAGTGAGAACTAGTGGGGGTTTGGCTTTTTTGTGCTTGTTTTCTGTCATCCTCAAGAGACGGAGGCATGTGCTGCTCCCGGTCTCCATTAGCGGGCGGTGGATTTTGTGGCTTGAGAGACTCCACCACTTTGGCGATCTGCTGTATTTGTAATGACATCTCTATTTTGGGGTCCGTCGTTGCTATTGTCGACGCGGGGGCATGACTCTGACGTTCGAGCATGACCATAACCGCTGAAAGCGGTGGTACAATGTCAGCCTGAGCATTTGATGTGTCCCCTTGTTCTCCGTTGTTGTGTGATCTAGTGGTTACCATCTCTCTGTGTTTTGAAGGGAGACAGTGCTAGTGAAAAGTTAGGAACTTTGTCGTCCCCACGAACAACGCCAAACAGTCGTTTTTCGCTCCCTGCTTAGAGTCAGACAAGGATCTCAGGAATGTGTAATTTTGTAAACATGGAATTTGTAGCGTACCTTAGCTTACCAACCTCATGTTTTATTTACAGTGCAGGAGTCCTGGTTCTAATAGGCATCAATAGTGTAGTTTAGGAAGGAAATCTTCATGGAGATCCTTATCTAATTTGGAGTCGTGCTATAGGAGGGAAGTTTCATGTTAGCCCTGTGTACCTAGATATGCAGGAGATAATTCCCAATCCAAGAGCAATCCGTAGAAGAAAGTTTTCATGCGTGAAATGTATTCTGGTATTTGCTTCCTAGTTGGAAGCAGAGAGTTGTTGTAATTGCCTGTCCGAAGTGGATCCTTGAGATACTTACCTTAGTAGGACTTACGAGTATTAAGAATAGTTGTGAGACGTGTGGGCCTAGCATGATGTAAGATTTTGGGCCCGCTTGGCGGATTGAGTTAGGTGAACTTTCTAACACCACCATGTACTTTTCTTTTTTTCCTACTAACCCACACCATCCAAAAAACAGTTTTTGAGAAATTAGTAACATAAAAACATGGAAACTTTCGACCAATTTAAACTCTCAATTGAGACTGATTCTAAAGTTTATCAAAACTTGAAAATTATAGTACTCTGAGTTATCTGATAAACACAATTTGAATCACTTGAAAATATTTTGAATGAGCAAGTTATGGTCATTTTACTAAAGCCGCACAAATCTATCTCGCAAAGAAAATAGGGTAGTGTCCCTGAATTTCAGCCAACTTATGTGCTCGATCGAGACCGATTCTCAAGCTCATCAAAACACAATAATTGTAATACTATTTTTTATCTAATAAACACAATTATAATCACTTGAAAATGTTTTAAAATGATCAAGTTATGATCATTTTACTAAAGTCGTCCAAATCTGTCCGAAAAACTAAAAATGGGGTAATGTCCCCGACTTTCGGCCAACCTATGTGCTCTATCGAGATCGATTCTCAAGCTCATCATAATGAAAATTGTAGTCCTATGAGTTATGTAACAAACACAATTTGAATCACTTGAAAATGTTTTGAAATGAGAAAGTTATAGCTATTTTACAAAAATCACGCAAATCTGTTCGCCCCAACTAATGTGAGATTCCTAGGCGAGGTTTTTGCAAAAATCTAGCATTGGTTGGGGCGTACAGACTTTTTTATGGACATATTTGCGCAATTTTTGTAAATGGCTATAACTTTCTCATTTCAAAACATTTTCAAGTGATTCAAATTGTGTTTGTTAGATAAATCATAGTACTAAAATTTTTATGTTTTGATAAGCTTGAGAATCGGTCTCAATCGAGCACATAGGTTGACCGAAAGTCAGGGACACTACCCCATTTTCAGTTTTCCAGACAGATTTGTACGACTTTAGTAAAATGATCATAACTTGATCATTTAAAAACATTTTCATGTGATTCAAATTGTGTTTATTAGATAACTCATAGTATTACAATTATTATGTTTTGATGAGCTTGAGAATCAGTCTCAATCGAGGACATAAGTTGGCCGAAAGTCAGGGACACTACCCCGTTTTCATTGCAAGACAGATTTGTGCGGCTTTAGTAAAATGACCGTAACTTGCTCATTTCAATACATTTTTAAGTGATTCAAATTGTGTTTATTAGATAAATTAGAGTAATATAATTTTCAAGTTTTGATGAGCTTGAAAATTAGTCTCAATTGAAGGGTTTAAATTGGTTGAAAGTTACCATATTTTTATGTTACTATTTTCTCAAAATTGATTTTTTGGATGGTGTGGGTTAGTAGGAAAAATCGCTTGGGCCGGATTAGTGTTAGCTAGGCTGATGTTGAGGCTCGTAGTTCATCATGACACGTGTATGGCCTAGGGATGTGACTGTTTTTATGTATCATCATTATGTTTTCTTCAATGACTCTGACAAGGAGGCATGAGAATCAAATGGATCCTTACCAATGAAGAGTAGCTGTAAAATAATCAATGCACAGGTCTTCCACTTTCCGAAACTTTCTCTTATATCTTTATAACCGGATGAGAAAAGTAAGAGTTAGAGATTTTTAGGTTTGGTGTGGGGATCTCAACCATATATATAAAGCCTTAATTCTATTATTTGCCCATCATTATAATATAATTATAGTAAGGTTTAAATTGGTTTCTACATACAAATAACATTCATACTCAATTTAGTAACACATGTCAAGACCTACAATATGTAATGAGAGACATGTCTATGACCTTGATATTGTTTCTTAATGATCACAATTAAATGGGTATAACCAAACACCACTCACTTATAATTCGACAGTCTATAATGTATAATAATGTGATTTATGTTGGTCCAACTTAAAGGAATTTTCTAACAACAATTCCATGTACTGCTTCAGTGGGGTGAAATGTGTCCTAGTAAACACGTATAGGCCATGCACTTGGTAGGCATATTCCAGTTCTTATGCCTACCAAGTACACGACAAGGGGATTGCCATGCGTTCCAGGATTAATTTGGTATTAGAAAGTAAAATTGCAAATAAACAAATAAATTAGTTGATGAGATCTCACCATATTTATTGGGATTTAGGTTCATGTCAGAGACGGTCTTGTAAGTGTCTCTTTGAACTAATATTGATTCAGGAAGTACAGATTTAAGCTCTTGAATCATACTAGAGACTTCAACATCATACAGGGTAACAAGCTTATGGACATTCTCTACACATGGTGTCTTAGGTCTTGGATTAGTCATGTTTGCAATTGCAGGCGAATACCAATTGGGTCCGACCACTACATCAAATTGGTATATTTGTAACAACTTAAAAAATAATAACGCTTTTGAGCTATTACAATCCACCAAACAATTTTAAGTCAAAACTAAATTTAGTCAACAAAATGAAAAATAACTAAAAAAAAAATGATACAATAAATTAGATCACCATGAATAACATCACTTGTAAGCCCATACTACTTGTGGTGATACAACTATTGAATCACTTTGTTTGTGAAAATGTATAAAATTGCTTTGTGAATTGTTATAGTTCAAATATGTTACTATTTTTTGAATTGTTACAAACATATCAATTTGGTGTAGTGACAAAAAAACTACGAACTTTCTGACTCCCAAGTTGTGCAAATACTGCCAAATAAGAACACAAGAAGTAATATCATGGATTTGGGGCATAAATTGGATGGATTTCAGATGTACATTTAAATTTTAATTGGATCCAATCTTGAGTCAGAGATGATGTAAACTTTAACAAAAAGGAAACCATATCCTGACCATTTTATGTCCTATCTAGATTCGGTTCTATATTTATTATCCTTCTCCATTGCTTACCCTCAAATGTTGTTTTAATGCCCTCGCAAAATGCCTAGATTCAGTTATATATTTATTATCCTTCTGCACTACTTACCTTCAAATATTGTTTTAGTTCATTCGCAAGAAGTGAAGCAAATTGTTGTGGCGTATATTTCTTGCTACTGTTACACTGGGCTAGTTGGAGTTAGTTATTAATATAATCATTGCTACCAATTGATACTATGAAGATGGACTTTGCTAAGAATGGAAAGAGCTCCACTAGGGTTTTAAATTTCTTTGGCAAGTCCTACATTACAGTCTCTTGGAAAAAAATTTCTTTGAGCGTCCAACCCCAAATTTATTCCTTACATAGCACCATAAAAATGTTATCGTAAAGTGAAAAGAAAGCTCTAACGACCTTGGCAATTGAACGACTTTGGTTGTATTTCTTTCATTTTACTTCAAGAGGGTCTATAAAGGCAACTTAGAAATAAACTCAATATTAAATTTACTATTTTAGTTCAAAATTTTGCATCATGATAACATATACGAATGCACAAAAATATAAGGCTTTGCACAAAAATATAAGGCTTTAATTTATGTTCAAATTAATTCTATGCCATATTTAAGGAGAATGTCAGCAGAGCCACAAGTGCAATTCACACCCAATGTTGTCTTTCCTTCGACAATGGCCGAAAGACCTAAATATGGCAGAACAAGTGGTATCACCATAGATTGTGCTACAATGACAAATTCAATTAAATTAAATTAAAATTTTTATATAAATCATAGATGGTAATTCGCGTTGTCTATAAAAACACATGGAATATGTAAGTTACTTGAATTTATCACCAATAGCAATGAAATCGAAGTAAGTTTTGCCATTGGTGAATCTTCCTGTTGCTCCAGATGGAAAATTCATCCCAGTTGGCTTGTAATTGCCTTTGGCTTGAGTTTGCAAGAAATTATTGTTGCCACTTCTGAGAGAGAATCTCCAAATACATATAACACAGCAGTACAAACGGTGTTGAGCAATGCACTAATCAGAACTGGAAGAAAAGGTAGATTAAGAAAAGAAAAATTGATGAGTTGCTCCGTGCAGGCATCTTAATTTGTTTGAAATAATGGGCAATCGATCTGTAATAAATAAATAAAATACATTCTTACCTTCTTCTTCTTCTTTTTTATTAGATAATTTAATTAAAAGATCAAATCTTGTGATACATACTATTAATTTGACCCATGCGGGCATCTTAATTTTTGGGTAGTAAGACTTTAACTATATCATTTGATGTAGTCGATTCTTGCTCTTCTTTCTCGCCGTTACCTAGACCTACACAAGTAGCACGCATAAGCGAAAGACCACCATGTGACAGCCGATGACATTCCGATGCTTAAGTTAGATAAAGCTTAGGAGAGGCTTAAAGCTGTAAATTGGGATTATGTAGCGTACCTTAAGTTCATCGATCTTATCCCCCTTTTATAGTGTGAAATTCCTTGTTCGGCTAAGCTTTTGGTGGCATAGTTTAGGGAAAAAAAACCTTGCTGGAGATCCCTTTCTGTTTGAGAGATGTCCATGTGGGATAGTTTCCCTACACGACTTGTGCTCCTAGATTTGCAAGAGAAGTTTCCATTTATGAGTGTTGTCCATGCAATGAAGTTTTTTTGCCCGACTTATACTCTAGTATTTGTTTCCTAGTCGGAACCGATGTACTGCTAACTTGCATGTCTTGGGTTGACCCCCCATATACTTGCCTTATTAGGGTTTACTCTTACCTTATCAGGGCTTACAAGTATTGGGCCTAAATGCGTGACGTATGAACTTATTAAAGCATTGCAATTCGTGTCCAACATTCTGGAATATGCCAATAGTAGGCTTAATGTTGTTTGGGACTCGCTGGATTGAGCATACAATCGGGCCGACTTTGTTGTTGACGAGACTATCATGACACATGTACGGTGTTGATCAGAGGGCGGTTTGATGTATCATCAGTTACTCCACTGAGTTTGTGAGCCATCTCATCAGCCCACCAGGTCATTTCATGAAGCAATTGTGCAGTCATGATGGTTGAGTCTGAGTTTTTTCCTCGAGCGGTGAGTTTCATTAATTGGGCGTGCATCAGCTCGAAAGAAAGAAAGGCATGAGTTATGTTTTCTATATAGATCTCTTGCATATGGAGTGTAGCCTCTTTACTCTTTCAATCTCAGAGATTTTGTTTTGCCGTATCACCTAATGTGCTTTTGACTTCGTTTAACCTTCATATACGAAATTTTGTACTATTCATGGTGGACCGAAATCGGTTTTTCGAAGAACTATTCGCTAAGGGCTGCAAGTTTTTTAGGAGAGGTTGTTCTCTAAATCGTATCTAGAAGTCCTTCGTAAAACAATACATGATTCCTGATGATCTGGTGTTTTGCACTCTGGGCATCGATCTGATGTCGTTGTCTCCTCTTGAAGGGTTTATATGTCTTCACCGAGGTATGCTTCAGTCTGGCGTCCACTTTCCTATTGTCAACGAGATTTGGGAGTTCCTGGCGTACCTCGGCATTGCACTGAACGGGTATAGGACTGTGAATTCCATTTTGATTAGGGCTTAGGACGCCGGTGTCTAAGTATTTTCGATAGTGATGCAATTGCTTACTTCCCCTCGGGTTAACGAGCAAGCTGTGTGGATGCTGATGTTGCCGGACTGCTTCGACAACCTGCCTGATGATTTTAAATCCTGGCAAAAGTTATGTTTTATGGCCCTTGTGAACTTGATGTACTTTGAGCTCGTTGGTCGTTCGGTCGAGCGTAAATTCAGACAACTGAGTAATTCAACTCTTTTTCTAGTATTGCTTGCGTCAACTGCATATTAGATTGACCTTTGTGGTTTGCATAGGGAAATCCCAACTTCACCACTTTCTACTGAGGATAAAGCAAAGTTTGGACGTGTTTTGTGACATGCCTCGTCTAATGATAGATGATGTAATTGAGTCTTCTAATTAATTTCAAGCGCAGCGGACTGCAGGCTCATTGGAATGTGGCTTCTATTCTCTTTCCTGGTAAAGAAACCAAAGCCTAAGGTGTGTCTGCTTCAAGGAAGATAAAACTTCCCAAGATTAAGGTTCCAAGCCCTTCAAGAAGGGTAGAAATAGATGAGGCGCTTCCTTCTCCAATGCATTTGAAGAGATCTCGTGTTTTGCTTTGACCTGTCTGCAGGCGCTTGGCTTCGTCCGAAGGACGTGATGCTGTCAGGCAAGTGCATGATGACACTGTTGTTTTTTAGAGGCATGATGCTCAGACCAAGGCCCCTATTTCCCTTCCTGACAGAGGATGTAACCAAACTGGGTACCAAGCATGTAGAGTTTTTGAACAAAATGTTGTTGCAGGCAGGCATGGAAGTTTCATCTGATTGTCCTTTTTCAATAAAGGACTTTGAGCTTCGTTTTTCTCTGGATCATGAACCCGTTGAAAATTCGTCTAATCGTTGACTTTATGGTGAAAGGTCCTCTCCTTGTCGCCTGTATTGTGTTCCATCTCGTTGTCGTCCTCATATCGAATTGATGACGGGTCAAAGAATAACTCGCTTCCCTCTTCCCCGTCAATTGATTATGAATCGGCGTGTGAAAGAGAGTCGATTATTGCGAACAAAGGGAAAGTCATCAATAAGGGCCCTGATGCAGTGAAGATGGTCAAGAGTGACACTAAGGTGATTCTGGTTCCGAGGGATCTCCATCCGGATGCGCGGATCAGTCTGTTTGCTTCAGACGTAGTAAGGATGAGCAACCAAGCTTGACATCAGGAGGTTGACATTTCTTAAGCTTCGAGGAAACATATTAGTAGGTGGAATGATTGGCTGGCAAACTATGCTCCGGAGCCTGTGGGAGAGACGATGAGAGAGCGTATGGATAAAGGGCAACCTGAAGTTGGAACTGAAGTTGAGGCCGCTCGTGAGAGAGTGTATGCTATGGAACGAGTCTTTGTAAACTTGCAGAAGTCATACTCTGACACTCTACGAGATTGAGTTGTTGAAGAAGCAACCTGAAGCTTACTCAGATACTGGAGCGGAGTCCTGGCGTATCAAGTCGGAGGCTCAGAAGGTTTGCTTGGTAGCATTTGAGTCCAATTTAGTGGGGGCAGTGTCCGTGAGGGATCGGTTCATGAATGATTTGAACCTTGTCTGTCGTGACTTGCAGCATGCCCGTAAGACTGTGGCCAGAGTGCAAGCTGAGCTACAAGCTCTGCATACTGAGATGATCAAGAAGGAGTCCAAATGAACTGTCCAATGTCAGCAGTTGGAGGCCAAGGTTGATTTTAATGTCAAGTGTGTGCGGACCTATGAAGAGAAGTTCCTTCTAGCACAGAATGAGCTAAGTATTGTTAATGCTATGTTGGGTGCTGAGCAGTCAAAGACTGACCTGCTGTTGGGAAAACTGGAGCAGCTAGAACAAAAGTTTGCTTAATCAAGAGTGCGCGAGGAGAAACTTCTCAAGGCCTAAGGCACATTTGAGTTCAGCAGAGTCGTGCATGGAAGGATGGAGTTGTTGCATCTGATGAAGGAAGAATGTCCCGACTGAGATCTTTCATATTATAAAAAGATTGCATATGCAAAGTTTGGAATAGCCTCCGATCGTCTGAAAACGAAGGCGACACTGATGAAGGCAATCGAGAGGCAACACGTACAGATGTGTCTCATGCTTCTTCCCCTGTCTATTGTATCTAACTCTCCTCGTGATGAAGGGTGAATCATGAATTTTCTTTTTGGCTTTCAAATGAATAGTATTGTGTACATGTTCGTTCTTACCTTTGCTTTACTGCTAGCTTTTAAATTCTTTGTCTTATTTTGACATTAATTGTCATACAAGAGGCTCTGCTAGGCCAGGAAGCTTTATGATTGATCTGCTGGTGAGAGTTCTGACTCCTTGTGCTGCGATAGTTTGTGCAATTTTGATCAGAATCCTTTTAGAGATTGGGGAGTGTAATACACCCTTTGTCTGGCGGCTTGGTTGTATGTTGAATCGATAGTTGTTGTTGCTTTTATAAGCAAATTAGTTAGACTATGGTCCCAGCACGTGCACCGTTGTAGATGATTAGACAATAGTCCTCGCGAGTCGAGCTTCCAGAGCTCTGACAAAACTTTTGGCTCGTCTATACCTATTATTTGTGGAATAGGCTTAGTTGGACCAGGGGTTGTTATTGCTAGTCATAACTTACTAAAATTGGGTCAGGTTTTGGCAACCATGGCAATCCCTGGTAAGTCATCTTGATCAGGCGTCGAGGGCACTGACTAGACTACCACTTTCCAACCCATCTTCATTCGTTAGTGGCGGACTAGAAATTGGAGCGAGCCAGAAGTTATCATTGTCAGTCGTTTTGACTAAACTTTGGCCGGGTTCAATGATCATTGTCTGTAGTTGGCCAATGATCCCAGGCAAGCTGTATTCACCAGGCTACATGAGCTTTGACTAAGCTCCCACTTTCTAGGTCGTCATAATTCGCACAAAGCGAACTAGGTTTTGAGCATACTAAAGCCATCATCATCAACGGCCACTGACTAAGCTTTGGTCGGGTTTCGGCGATCACTATTTGAGTACAAGCAGTGACCCCTAGCAAGCCATCTTAAATAGACATCGAGAGCGTTGACTAGACTCCCATTTTCTAAGCCGTCAGAATCCATTATTAGCGGACTAAGCTTCGAGTAGACCAAAAGCCATCATCTTCGATCGTCACCGACTAAGCTTTGGTCGGGTTTGGTCATTATTCCCCATGTTTGGACAATGATTCCTGGCAAGCCGTCTTGATCAGACATCAGAGCACTGACTAAGTTGCCACTCTCTAAACCATTGACACCCGTTTAAAAGAATGAGTGTTAGAGCATACCAGAGCTATCGTCATTGGTTGAAACTGAGTAAGAGGTCGAAACCAACTAAGCTTTGGTTAGGTTCGGCGATCATTATCTATAGTTGGACAATGGACCCTGGCAAGCCATCACGGTAAGGTATTAAAAACATGGACTAAGCTCCTCCTTTCTAACCCATCATCATCCGCTTTTGGCGGGCTAGGTGTTAGAGTGGACCAGAAGCTATTGTAATTACTCAAAGCTAACTAAGATTTGGTAAGAATAAGATTTTGGGCATGTAAGTCTGACTTCCGTGTCATGACTTACTTAGTTCGACTGACGATCTGATTCCAGAATCGGATTGACTGATTGGACATAATAGATTGACCGGCTTTAATAAACATAAGCAAAATAATAATAGAGTTGATGCCTTGGATTTAATGATAATACTATGTAGGCGCGCTACTTATTCCATGGGCGCTCAGGGCCTTTGTTGTTTGTTCCTTTTGCATGTGTTGGGCCGGATCTGACAGGGTATAAGCTTGGGCCCCTTAATGAAGGGGACCATTTAGAAAAAATCTTTGTAGATTAGCGTGCTAGGGATACAACGTATATTGCAAGACGGTTCAATATTGATTACTCCCTAGTTAATGGGGTTACTTGCAGAGTCATTAACTCGAAGTATGTGAACTTGTACAATTGCAATTGGAACCATCGTTTCCCGATTTCCCATACGACATTTAATGCTGAAGTAACTGTTTGCTGATGTTGCTTCATAAAACATCACGCCTATATATAAACTGATCGTTCTATGTTTAAGCACTGCAATGAGAATAGTAGAGCATGTTAATCAAATGCATATTACCATAGAATTTGCTTTGGGTTATCCAAAGGTTGAAGGAAGATCTCCCTCATTGGAGTCTTCAAATGTTCTGACATTTGCGCCGATGAGTCTTAATAAGACTTGCTTTATGCGGTGCTACCTGATCTGGGTGAGCATCTGATTAATCTCATGAGATCGTGTAATATATTTTTATATTTCAAAGAAGAAGTACAGACTCTTCCTCTGGGGATAGGTATGTCTTCCATTTTTTGTGGCTCCTGGGTTCCCATTCATCACTGATATTGGGTGATAATCCCTGCAACTAGTTTGTGGCGGTTGTTCTTTCAGTATCTGTTGTTGGGCTTCACGCGTGACACCGCAACCGGAAAACAGGTTGGTGGAGCGGAGCTCTAATGAATGTGATCTTCTTTCCACGAACGTTAACTCAGTTGCATCTTAGACACTTTCGTCTTGAGGGTCATCCTCCTGTGCCTTCTTCCATTCTAGTTTGTTTTGCTACCTTCAAATCATCATGCGAGGTGATTCGATGGAGCAATGAATTGAACGCGCTCTTTCGTCTTCTTCTTCAGACGCTTTACTTTCACCAACTTTTTTCTGGAAGCAGATTGGTAGAGCAAAATCTTTACGCTTGTTTCAGCGGATAGATACTTGAATCGGGCTTAGATACTTGTCCTGCATAAACTGATGTACTAGTTGGTCGGCAAGCTTTGTAATAACTCTCATTGCAATCAATAAAATCTGTTTTATTTCTGGAATTTTTCTTGTACGAACAATTCTTCTAAACTAAAATTAAAAATAGAAAATAAAAAACGAAATCAAAGTAACAAAATAATTTAACTCTGATCGGGACTAAGCTAATCCGACCATGAAGGAGACTCATATGATCTTGGCTCGGATTGCATAGTCCCTTTAGCAAAGAGCCTTGTTTTGCCAATGCTAGTGAAGTTATTAAATAGTTGACTTCGTGCTGGCGGGCAGTTCCTTGTTGATTAACAACTCTTGGAGTAGGTGCCTATTTTCTGAAGTATTGTTACTTAGCTTTTTATTAGTCTGGATTGTGCTGCTAGCTCTGGATTATGGCTCTTTGCATAGCTGCACTTTGGTTGTCGGGGCTCCTCCGCCCTTGCAGAGTGATCCTCATTTTTTTCTAGGCCCGGTATCTGATTTGTTTGTTCCGCGGACCCGAGCTGGAATTGACAACAGTTTAGTTGTTTCAAGGCTGCATAATGGAAGTCTCTTGCTATAGATTGATCTCCTTGGATAGTTCCTTGGGCCTGGTTGGTTGTATATGTTATGCATTGGTGCATAGCGTAAACCACTGCCTCCATATGATGAAGCCACGAGCTTTCCAGAATAATGTTGTAGGTAGACGGGGCATCAACCACCATAAATTTTTGGACAAGGTACTTCCACAATTGTGGGTCTCCCGCCTCCTCCATTAGATTGATCTTCCCGATGGGGAAACACTTTTCTCCACTGAATTCGATCATGGGGTGGGTGGTGGGGGTTAAGTCTTTTTTTCTGCAATTGCTTGTTGTGGAATGCGTTGAGAAAAATGACATTGAGTAGGATTCTTATGTCCACCAAAGCCCTCTTTAACTCCCACTTAGCGATGTGGACAGAGATGACCATGGCTTCATTGTGAGGAGAATGTAACTTCTGGAGATCCCTTCTGTAAACATCAGTGATGGAATCAGACTGTGAACTCGTGCATGTTGCACTTATCTGTTCTCGTACTGATATGGTGTCCGCATCTTGGTCATTGTCTTCTTGTGGGACCTATTAGATTGCTCTCCTTCGAGATCGACCCCATGGAAGACATAAATGACTCCAAGAGATTCTTTTTCAATCTCATTGACACCGTCTATTCTTTCCTTTGCTCGGCCCTGCGTCGTGTCCGAGCCTAGGAACTCCTTCTACTTTCATTTCTTGATCTAGTACTCTACTTCTCCTATGAGATTTCTACAATCCTCAGTATCATGTCTGTCTTCCTTGTGGTAGGCGCAATATTTGTTGTTGTCGCATTGAGCGGGGTCTCCTCGCTGCTTAGGCGGCCACTTCAGTTCTTCCCAATCCTTTATGGAATCAAGGATGTTGGAAAGACTATTATTGAGAGGAGTAACAGACTTGGACTCGGCATAATTAGAGGTCTTGTCCTGCCTTGTGTGGTCTGAGTCGGTCTTGCTGTCAGTGCGCTTCATCTTGTTCCCATCATCGTGCTCTTTCTTCTTCATTTCTTTATTGTCCTTGGAGACAGAGGGTTTCTTCTCTGACTCTGTTTCCATCTTGGCGATTAGCATCTCATCTAGAGTGATTTATCTTTGGGCATCCCTGAGCAGGTCTGCCATATTGGTCGGGGGGTCCAAAGTAAGGAAGTCATAGAACTTTCCCTTTCTCAGACTCGAAGAGAAAGCGGTGATGGCAATGTCATCACTACAGTCGTCGATGAGGGTTAGTTCATCGTTGAAATGAGTGATGTACTCCTTTAACATTTTGTTATATTTTTGCTTTAGGGTCAGCAGATAATGTGGGCCCTTTATGATTCATTGGCTGCTCACAAAGCGTGTGAGGAACCTCGTCGCCAATGTCCGAAATGAATCAATAGATTTCGAAGGGAGGTTGTGGAACCAGGTTAGCGCTAACGTTTTCAAGCTGGTAGGGAATGACCGACACAATAATGCATCATAACCTTCCTTGAGTGTCATAACATGCTGGAAGTGGCACTAATGATTAGACAAGTCCTCCTGTCCCATCGTAAAACTCCAAATTCGGTGGTGTGTACTTTTTTGGCAGCAGTTTATCCATGATGATATGATCCATGAATAGAGGAACCATGAGATTAAATAGCATGTCTAGGTTTGTGGCCCTGTTACCGATGAGGTTGTGCGAGACATGCCTATCCAAACAAATCTAATAATATAAGGGTCGAATTAGGGGTGGGCATCCCATCCCGCGATCTCGATCCCGTCCCGATCCAGTCCTGTCTCGTCCCGATTTTTCCAGGTCTTAATGGGATTGAATAATTTCATCCCGATCCCGTCCTGATCCAGAATGGGATGGGATGAGATGAAGATTTTCAATCCCGTCCCGTCCTGAGCTAAATTTTTAATATTTATTATTAATATTTATTTATTTTTATTCATATAAACTTACAGATGACTGACAGAAACTCATGGTGTCACTACACCAAAAATACCCATTAGCAACGATTTTAAACCGTGGGGGTAACCCATTGTCACGGCTTAGAGCCGTGGGCTGTAGAGGCGTCACTAAATCCCCAGTAACGGCTAAAAACCGTGGCAAAAATATCAGCAACGGTTTTATCTCGATGACGGTTGATGATTTAGCCACAGTTATAAACCGTTGCAACAATCTTAGCCACAGTTCTAAGCCGTGGCCAGGAGTAGCAAGGGCTTAAAACCGTGGCAAGTTATGGCCATGGTTCTAAGATGTTGCAATAGTTTTAGCAACGGTTCTAAGCCGTGGCCAGTACTAGCCACGGTTTTTAGCCGTTGCAATAATTAGCCACGGTTTTAAGCCGTGGCAAAATTTTTTTTATTTATTTATTTATTTATTTTTTGTCACGGTGTTAAGCCAATGCAGTTCTACTGACAGTGATGCAATACAGGCAATGTAGAGAAATTACAGACTGAAGAACTTGTAATTGTAATTCTGGATTGATGACAGTAAATGGAATGGATTGTATTCAATAAGAAAGCTAATCTTCTGTAGAGCAAATGCTCAAGTGTACAATTTTCTTACAAATCAAATGAATCCCTTTTTCTCTCTTATGCTCTCTTATTTATAGTACTACATTTATTGAAAACTAATCTAACATAAATCCTTCCTAAACAACATTACATGTAACAACATAGCACTCTGCAACATATAGCAACCTGCTCCCTTTAGTAACAACATTTGTGTTAGCAGCCTGCATTCCATTCATGCACAAAAGAGATGAGGGTGATAATATGAAACTGTGTTTAGTAACAATATGCTGAAGAGATGATTGGTTTGAGAAGTTTCCCTCAAATAAAAATACTCTTAATTGAACCAAATCATGTTTTAATATTTGAAACAACAAATGTTTTAGCACCCAAGTAATATTAAATCCATAGGGAAATTTTACCTCCTTCATCAACTCCAAGGGCAGCAGGGCATAACCCTGCAGAGACAACAGTGGCAGATCCACTAGAAGAACCTCCAGAGATCTTTGTTGGATCGTAAGGATTCCTAGGAGCCCTGAAATAGAAAATTTTGATGCCACAAAGCATGCTCCCATCAATTTTTTGACAAAGTAAGACGCACACTAAACAAGACATACAGAATTGTTAGTATCTAAGTTATAGTGCTACCTGAAAAATCAATGCAGGACATTCTTAAGAAGATTGGAGATGGCCATTAATAATAGCTCGAATGGCTAAAGTCAGAAAAACATCCCTAGGCATGTATCTAAGGTACAATTGCTGTTACAAAATAACCTGTATTCTGTTCATGATGACCATTACCATTTTACTTGTTCTCCATATTTTTATTTATTCTTTTATGATAATTTCTTTGAAAATCTTAAGTACTATAATATTTTCAGCCTTCTGAAAAGCATGACTGGATGTTTACCTATTCAAAGGATAGAGTTTCAAACTGTTGCATTAGGTCCATGAGTAAATGAAAAATCTGACAACTTATGTTTGTGCGAAGTTTTGAATTTTACAAGGAAAACACACCTTCCCATGTGTAGCTAGGAACATAGAAAGGCGATTCCTTCAACACTGCATATGAAACAAGCTGCACAAGTTGAAACGCTTGTAAACAAGTGAGAGAGCATTCAATTGAAAGTAATTAGCACAAGTATTCAAAATGTCGTTCTTGAGAAAATGCAGAGATGGGCTTGTGTAGACCCGATTGAAATACAATAAGAAAACTCAGAATATGCAATGTCCATCTCGGTCAGTATACTAATAATGGTGGTGAGCAAAGGGTGCCCCCCGCTAAATCAATATTTATGCAAAAACCAGTAAATGACAGGATGGATTGGATTTCTTAACACCTACCTCCTCTGACTTCAATTAAATCAGATATAAAATACAGACAAGCCTTGTAAAAATCAGGAAAAATCTTCTCATACCTTGTAAATCAGATTTAGTGAGGTAACGTGTTTTCTACAGCTCACTGAAAATGGACCATTAATACCTCACAAGAGAGTGATGAAATGTTGCCTGATACATCACAACCCATGGCAACCCAAGGCTCGTCATGAGGACTGAAAACTCCAAGCATCTCTTTCGTGCTGTCAACTGAATAAAAAAAAATCCAAGGGATATAGAAATCAAGGAACTTCCTTAGTTAATCACAGCGAACTCTAAGATCAAAAGAGATAAAGAATGTACTCACCTTTGACACCAGTTTTCCAAACTGTATTGGTGTATCTTAAGCCAGAGACAATGTTATTGCTCACTTTGAAAGAGAACTTTAGGCGGTAATGGCTACCTTCTTTCAGTGTAAACCATGTGCCCTTTGGATTTCCAGCCTCGGGGATTGGAAGCACAAGTTCAGGTCTATCAGGGGCGAGAATCGTAAGGCATAGGATCTTCACATCTGCTAACAAAACTGAAAGAATGAGGTCAAAAAGTTGTGTAATATGCTAACAACAACCTAGCTAGGAAATAAGTTAAAATATCTTTTACGAGATAATTTCCAACCCCTAAATTTGATTAAAACACAAAAAAATACTCATCCAACCATTTTTCTAAGACCATCTAAAACTGCTAAAAATAGTTACAGCTAAATTGCAACCAAGGACTGTAACTGTATTCAAAAGAATTCGAAGAAAAAAAATTGTAGACTATACCAAATGGTCAAGCTCTCTTTTCATGTCTGTGATATACCTGTTGGAGCTCTTTGGCAAGTTCTACAACCTCATCCAAGTTTGCATTAGCTTCCTGAAACAAATAATACCCACTCATACTGAATTAGCTTTGCATTGTGTACAAAAATTGAATACACGGTCACTCGTTTGTTTACCGAATGTAAAAAATACCAATCCAACAAGATGAGCACCATGGACACTCCATGCTTAATGAATCTAACATGTCAAAAATCTTGTGGTACTGGTAGTCCTAAGACATGACAGGCCAAAAGCTTAATTTGGATTTTTGAATCAATTTATGAAGAGAATACGTCTGACAGTCCATATGGATGTCTAGACACTAAGGTCAGTTTCCTCGACATAATTGAAATAACATTTAACTACCAAAGTGAACACGCTTCTAATACCAACAGTGCCTCGAAGAGAGCTTCTTTTAATCACTTTCTATGAAAAATCAAATTAAATTTGCCTTAGGGAGAGGTTTATAGACAAGAAAACTTGTTCAACTGACCAAGACAAAAGTAGAAGGGAAGACCAACCTCTAAGGTTTTACCATCAGGAACAATGTCCCTGTCGTGGAAGCACCAATTTGAGGAAGACAAAACTACATGACTTCCACCCATTTGAGGAACAAGTAGAGTATTAATCATGAATGAAGTTCCTAAACTGACTATGTAATGTTGAAAAGCCAACACAACAGCTTCAGCTGTAATAAAATCGTCAGAAATTAAGCTCATCCACTAGAACACATACATAAATAGTAACAAGATAAGAACACACATCCAGCTACGAGTCATTATGCGAGTACCTGGACGGATTATGCCAACAGGAGTCCCTGGACTTGACCCAGAAACACCTGAAGATGACCCTGGGTGAAATCTAGGAATGGAGTTAGTAGCTCGTCCTGCAAATGGTGGATATGGTGATGGCTACAGTGGTGGTAATATGTGAGACCTCAAACATTTTCAAGTCCATAAGAGCTTCTAGTGCCTTGCTCATATCCTGCCTGAAAATGACAACAAAAAACCCATCATTTCATTTTTCTACAAACAGACTGATAAAATCGCAAAACATATTGTCACTACTCAACTAGAACTAGTTAAATGAACAATTACAGAAATGTGTGATTTTGAGGGTTTTCTATTTCAGGTATAGTTTTTTTCTTCTAGAAACAGGGTGTGGCCTCTGTTTTGAGCAGTTTCTGGGCACCGCGGAAAGGTGTCGTCTTCTCAGACAGACCCATTGTGAGATTAATAAAGGATGTTAATAAGTAGGTCCATACAAGATGTCTAAAATTATTCAATGTAAACACACTTATTACATTATCATGTAATCTCAACTTATTTAATCCTAATGGAAGTTCAAAACAGATAGCTTGCCCAACACTTGTATACATGTAGGTGCAACAACATATTTATTTAACATCAAACAGATAATTTCTATGAAAGTTCACTACTGCTGAATGATACTAGTGGTACCTATATGCATAACAGTGAATCCAATTAGCATCCAATTAGCATAATGGTCGTCTTATAAATAAAAGGAAATGACCAGACCAACAAAAGCAATAATGAAATTTCTATAGGATCAAGTGACAAACCCCTGGAGTTTGGAAAGATTCTTGCAGTGCAAACATTTGGGAATCTGGTGGTTGCTCCATAACCTATTAGAAGAAAAAAAAATACAAAATAGGAAAACCTTCAGATAAGTTGAGAATAAAGTGGCCAAAAAATTATAACCAAACACTGAGTGAACCTACATATATAGTCTGGGATTTGAAAGTTCGCAGCGCCTAAATGATCGAAACTCACTATCAACAACCACATATAGCTCAGTAAAGGTAAAATAAGGATAAACACACATCCTATCAATAGTAGACAAATATGCTCTACTTGAATGTCCAAAGCCCCCTAGTACAGATTATGGCTTTATACAAATGCTTACTGATGAAGAGATTTATCTAAAGGACAATGAAGAGAAAATGCAGAACAATAATGAGAACCAACAATAAATTTATAGCTTTGTTTAACCATATACGTGCCAACAACAACAACAATTTAACCATATCAAATGCGTGCCAACAACAACATCTATCGACATACTCAATTTAACCATATACTCACACTCACAAAACAGACTATCGCACAAATTTTCATCAAATATCTCACACTCACAAAACAGACTATAGCAGAAGAAAAGCCTACTTGGTTTCTGCAGCTTTTTCAACAACAGTAGACTCTGAAAATCAAATAGAAATAGAAAATTAGAGCAACAATGTTCATATACTATTTTTTTTCAAATCAATGATCAGCATACTGACCTGTATGCTTGAATCTGTGCAGCCAATGTTAGAAAAATAGTTCAAAATTTTCAGCCAATGTGGTGAACAAAGAATGTGCATTTTAACACCTGAATGGAGATGTTTATTCACCTCGGGCACTTCAGATAAATCTTCTAAAGTGGTGTTTACTATATGCTCCTCCATATAGAAAAAAAAAAAAAAAAAAAAGAGAATCGACAACATGAAATTTATTATGATCTCCACCTTCTTGGTTTATTAAAATATTTTGGAAATTATTTCTTTTACCCCAAAGAATATTTCCCAAAAGACATCGTCATCTTCTAGCTCAAGGTGGAAAAGTTTTCCCACTTACTATCCCACCTCTTCTCTTATTTATTTTTTTGTAGTTTCCCATCAACAATTTTCCTTAGAACACTCCCTAAAAAATTATTGTGGGATTGGCAATGCAACAAAAGTAGTTAGTTTTGGTGAAAAAAAAGATGAGCTAGTTGGTTGTTCCTGTAGTCAGATTTCACAAGCTGTTAAACTACTTTAAGTCAAAGTGAGAAAAATAACCAAAAATAGGGTAGGAATTTCAGTACAGTGGAGATCATCCACACCCTATTGAAGTCTATTCTAATTAAAGCTCTATAAAACATGGCATTTTCTTTACATGTGTACGCCTGGAAATTTTTGGAGTCCCCAAAAATGCCCAGTTACTTTTTTGCAGTAATATGGAGAAACAACATTCTAATGTATTGCCAAATGCAGCCAAGTTACGCATAAGAAGCTCAATATTGAAGACAAAAATGTGTAAATTGTGTACCTCCATAATATGCAGCAGCCTGAGCACTACTATAATGGTTAAGTCCACCAAATAAGCTTGTGTTGTATGCAAGAGTCAGTGCTGACAAAACACCAGGAACTCCAGCCGCCAAGTGCATAGTAAGAAATGAAGAATACAGAGCTCCTATATGAGCAGCCTGACTAGCAAATATTTAGTGAATGAGGAAGTAAGTTGCCTGAAGCACGGCAAATGCAGGGCAGCTCAATGAGAAAGACTGAAGAGCAGTGGCCACACAATTAGACACCCAGGCGACAATACCCAGGTTAGTGAGTTGGCCTGCCATACCCACTAGAACTGAAAACCAAGCTAAGGTATCCCATGCAGACTTTTCACTTAGTCAATCATTCCAATCCACCACCCCTAATAGCAGTAGTATGGAAAGACCAAGCATTGCAGTAACAACACTGGATATACCCACAGCCTCTCTGCATACAAAGCTTAATAATGTTAGAAAGACTCTAAACAAAGAAGTATACTTTGAACAATAACAAAAAACAACTCAATAAATATTGACAGAAGGAAATGTCACTCATTGTAGCTTTCATATTGATAACAAAACAAAATAAGTTGTATAAAACTATAACAAAAAATTTTGTCTCTCATTGTAAAGCTAGATAGAAATTGGCTTTGTGCTACGTTAAAATGCCCAACAAGCTCCCTTGATGTATTTAACATGTTCTATATCATTGGATATGTGGTTCAGCAAATAAGTGCAAATAATCATAAACTTTGCATAATTGCATCCCAATAACAGAAACAAGTGAAATGAAGATGAAAGTCGGATTCATGAATCAAAACATAAAAATGATGCAAGTCTTCTATACGAAACTTATTGATGACAAATAAGACGACGGTAACTTATTAACACCAATAATAATGCAGTAAAGATAAAAGAAATAAACAATTGCTGAAAGAGGACCTGCTGCAGTTGAACCTTCATTGTCAAGAACCTTCACTGGGACCATAGTGGTAACAGGTTGCACAACCTGTTCAGGTATGAAGTTAATTTTTTCATAAACCAAATGAATTGTTAACAGAGATACAAGACTCCAAATAAGGCCCATTTGACAGTACTATTCTTTGGGAATTTCTTTCTCTGTTGTCTCTAAAATAAAAAGTGTGTTTCTAGTTTCTAATTGCTCTCTGACTCTCTCCTTATAGGCAAATAGAATGGAAAGTAAACCACATCATCATGCACAACAAAAATGATATTCTTTGTGTTTTGACAGTGAACAATATGCATTAAAATTCTAAGTCACTAGCATACACAAAATTATCAAATTTGATAAACATTTAGGAATTAGGATTAAGAGTGAGATTGAACACATTCAATAAAACATTCAAACTATGAACTAAGATCTACTATTAGAGAAGCTTTCAGCCCTCGTTCCAACTAAATACTAATTTGTCAAAATGGTAGAAAATAAACGAAAGTTTTGACATATTGAACAAAAAAGGTACAAACTTCTCAAGAATAATGGAAATCCGGAAATTTCTTTGAATATTCAACAAACATATGAGATAAAATGAGCAGAGATTTGTACCAAGATTAGCATAACCTCCAATTGCATACATAATTGAAGCATTTTATCAAACAACTAGTGTTCACTTGAAATTGTTCCATATCTTTCAAACTCTTTCATCAAGGGATAGATTAATTGAAGCATTTTATCAAACAACTCGTGTTCAAGTCAAATTGTTCCATATCGTTCAAACTCTTTCATAAGGGATAGATTTTCAAATATTTATTCTCAATGTTAGTAATTCTCGCTGTTAATGATCTTTCCTACTCGAAGTAGAGGGTTTTCCTCTAAATCTTCACAGCAAGATGAATTAAAGAAGATGAGAGTTCATTGATACATTTACCTTGGAAAATCGATGAACTCAAAGAAAAATTTGTATCTGAAATGAAGCACAAAAGACCTAGAAATAAAAATAGCCATCAATGAAGCTCACTACACCTCCTTTAGATTATCTTCTAGGTCTTCGATTCGATTTCCTTCAAAGACATCTCCATAGGTAAAACAAAAAGAACATATGTCACAGGATGTAACCAATAAGAAGAAGAAAAAAAAATAAGAAGAGATCAACAAAGAGATCTAAAGAATAAGGAGATCTAAAGAAGAAGAAGGAGATCTTACCTTCTCAAACTTTCTTCTTTTTCTTCTTCTTCTTCTTCTTCTTCTTCTTCTATCGTCCTCTCCTTCTTTCGTCCTTCTTCTTCTCTGCTTCGAGAATCAGATCCTTCTTCTTCTCTGCTTCTAGAATCAGGTCCTTCTTCTTCCCTGTTTCGACAATCAGTGATTGTGAAGAGGAGGTGTGGAGAGAGTCTGTTTTTCCCCAATTTTTTTCGCCAAAGCGCGAAACAATTTTGGCCAAAGCGCGAAAATGAAAATTTTTTTAGCTACGGTTTTAAACCGTTGGCATTTTTAGCCACGGTTGAAAACCGTTGGCAGTTATAGCCACGGTTTAAAACCGTGGCAACCCTTTTGGTGTAGTGTTTTTTGGCCACGGTTTTATTTTTTAGCCACGGTTTTAAACCGTTGGCCATTATAGCCACGGTTTTTAGCCGTGGCAATTAAACCAACGACTTAGAGCCGTGGCCACCTCTCCGTAGCTAAACACGCCTTTTGGTGTAGTGTGTTTGCAGTGGTAACATAAATGGTACTTCAAGAAATAAATATTCATTAAGCAAGAGAAAGATATCAGACTGTTGCTTGGATTCCCAATAAAAGTGGCTCCAATTATTTAACTTCCAAATATTGATAATACCCAGGTGAAGATGAAAAATAACAATTAGCTGAGTAATACATATTCAGAAGGGAACATTCAGGGGCGGTGCCAAGAATTTGAGATGCCCCGGGCTGTAAAAATATTTTGTTTTAATTACAATATATGTATTGATGGTAAACCATTATGAATATGTTAGTGCATCACCAATAGGTCTATATTTCTTCCCTAACAAAAGATGAAATGTCATTTTGTCAAAGAACCATGAATTTTGTTTCCCACAGTAATGAAATTGTAAAATCAGTTGGGAGGCCATCACAGCGACACAATACTCTTAGTGGGTCCCATTTATCATGTCATTTTTTAAAAGTCAGCCCACTCGACTTCATTGTTAGGGGATTTAGTGGCTACCCTTGTATTTGCATGCCACATCTATATCTAATTATAAGAAAATTATTTTTCACGCTCTTATATGATGATAATTTTCGTAGCAATCACAGGCAGCACACTGATCCCGTCCTGTCCCGAACCCGTTTGGGATGGGACGAGGTCGAGATGGGGTTTTTTCCATCCTGTCCCGTCCCGATCCCGTATGAACGGGATGGGATAGGGATGGGTATATCTCGTCCCGTGCCCACCCCTATGTCAAATACACAATGCCCATGATTTCAACCTGATTCTTGTAATCCCCATTTACCCTCTCATATCGTGTTATTTACAGTTAAACCCATTCCCTCGCTTAAGAGATGCACAATTTCTTTCTATATGGAACAGAAAACCTTTGCTCTTCATCCACGCCAACGTCAACAACGTCCTTTTCTCGGCAAGCCACCATCTGACTTACATCATTCTCGAGTGATGTGGGTTTAACTAACCTAAATAAATAGGTTAATTTAATCCACTTGTAATAACTGCAAGTGCACAGTGTCTAACTGGTAGACAACGGCAAGTACAAGTCGATCCCACAAGGACTGTGGTTGCAATTAAGTTTCAGAGTTGACTTAAACTAATTTAAGTGGGGGTTACAGCAATTAAAATATATAAACTAAAAATCAAATTAAAAAGCAAAATAAAAAGTCTTTAAGAATATGAGAAGGGAAACCAAGGGATTGAATCCACCACAGGTTCTTTGAAATTTGTATAATCCAAATTATTGTTTTCAAGAATTAACATGACTAACCTAAAGATTAATCTAAGTTCGCAATTGATTTCAGCAAAGGTATAAACCCCTATCATTGCGTGTCTTCTTACGGCACACACAATCACAAGTCTATTTTAACTAATGTTAAACCCCTAGCATTGCATGTCTTCTTACGGCACACACAATCACAGATTCAGATTAATTGATTAAATAAGGCTTTGAATGTCAACAAAGGGTACTCCTAACTACCGACTAGTCTAGATAATTAATCAGGATATAATCGGTGAAAGCAAATTATTGAGACTCAGAAATCAAATGTGTTTAACGTTCAAGCATAAAGAAAACAATAAATTTAATACAACAAACTCTAGGAAACCCTGTGGTTTCATCTTCGACTTGGCGAAGGGTTTAGCTCATCATGGTAGCGGTGGTCATATCATCAATGGAGGTGGAAGACATCTCTGCATGAACGCGCATCCCGAGAAAATGTTGAAATTGCAATGTGGTGGCTCTTACAGATTCTCGGGGTGTCAATAGCCAAAACTGTTTTGAAAAACTGTTTTCTCCCTCCCGAAAAGCAGCGCTCTTCGTCTCCAGCGAGACGCCCTGCTCCGCCGCTGCTGCTTCGCTCCTCGCGAGCGTTCTCTTTTCCCTAACTAGCTCCGGTACCTGCAAGAAGACAGAGAGGGTAAGGAAACAACGAGATAACGAAACGACGAGAAGGAGAGGAGCGGTGGTGCTCTGTCGCGAGCTCTGTTTTGCGGCGGCTGATGGTGTAGTTGCGTGGTTTGTTGTGAAGCAGGAACAGAGAGAGAGAGGTGGAGGAGGGAGATACCGTGGAGAAGAGAAGAAGACAGGAAATAGGGCGGCTGCAAGGGAGGAAAACAAGGATTTGCTCCCTATTTCTCCTCTGTACTGTGTGCGCGGTGGTGGTGGTGGTGCTCGGGTGATGGTGGCTGTGAGAGAGAAAGAGAGAGATGGTGGTGGCGGCTGTGTTCTGGCAGAGAGGGTGTTGGTTGTTGGCTGGGAGAACGAGAGAGAAACGACGAGATGAAGGGTGATGGCGGGATTATCGCACTGTCGGCTCTCCTATCGAGCGAGGATTGTTGGCAGGGTGGATTGGTGTGGTGGCTGGAAGAGCCCCCAGAGAGGGGAAGAAAAGAGAGAAGAAGAGAGAAAAGATTTCTCCAAACTGAGGAGAGCTAAATAGGGTTCTCCTATTTTCTTGGGCTTGGGTTTTTATGTTGGCATTTTGGTTTTGGGCTTAGGTTAAATTAGGTGGACCTAAGTTTATTAGGGTTAGGTTTAGATATGTGACTCTCTGCTTTGTACCATCGCTAGAATCAACCAATTGTCATTCCTTAAATTGTCGCCTTAATACGATTTCATCGTTCACGCTCAAATTCCTACAAATACATGAAAACGAAATAATTATTATAAAATATAATAATCGAAACACTAACATATATAAATTAAGGGATGTATTATGTAATAATTACGTGAATATCAAATACCCCAAACATATTTTGCTAGTCCTCGAGCAAAACAATAAAAATAAAATCTAACTCACTTTCACAGGAATCATCGGTTGCACTTACCTTAAACGTGCAACAAGGCTTTAAACCCCTAGATTACCTCTAGTGGACGAGTTATAGTCTCGTGAGGGTTTCCAGATATGTTACCCACAAACATTATGACTCAATAAATTTCCAAAACATGGTAACTCAGTCTATTATCCTCAGAGTAAGAATCTAATTGCCAAAAAAATTTGAAAACAATTAACAGTCTCACAATGATATATCAAAGAGTCTCACAACAATTTAATAATACCCAAAGGTTAAATAAATTTCATCAATTATTCTCAACTCGAAGTGCGTGTGTGCATGGCCTTATCAACATAACTTTATTTTTCTCAGCAAAGATACGACTAGATAACCTTTGAATTGTGCGCTTCGACTACAAATCTCTCTTATCACTCATAAATGAATCACTCAGAGATTGGTTAGTTATCACTCAGTTTATATGTGAGAAAGAGAATAAATTATGGAAAGACAAACATCTCACATATAATAATCATGAAAAAACGGACTTTTCAAAGAATGAAATTAATATGATCTCATAGACATGAATATCAATTACTTTGGGAATGTTGAATCACACGCCATAGTTCTTGTTTATTTAATCTCCACGTCTATGAACCAAACTTTTACTTAAGATCAATTAGGTCTTTATTAGGTTGTAATGAGGCTAAGTTATATTTTGGCTAACAAGAATGGAAAAGGATACGAGAAAATTCTCTGAGAATGGATACACCCTTTAATAAGCACGTGGGGCTCTAAAGAATAAACCAATGTTGTACACCATTAATTTATCTTCCTTCAAAATTCTTCTTCATATCTTTTTTTTTTTTTTAATTTTATTTTATACATGCTTTCCCCTTCTGCACAATAAAACATTTCAGTCCCGAAGATTCATGAAATATTTAATTTCAATTCTTTTTATTTGCCAATTTCAAAAATACGTCAACCATACACATTCTCAGAGACATTGGGTAAGGATAAAAATAATATGGGATATTACTCTCTAACTGGAGTAGGTACTGTTAATGGGGTTAGCAAAGAAAAAGTCTATTTGAAGGCTCAAATGGCTGCAAACGGATATTTATCATTGGGTAGGCTAAAAGGCTAAAAAACGGTTCAAAGAAAAAAAAAATGCATATATCACTTCTTAAGCTCTAGTCAGTATTATGACATCTCAACTAAATAAAACAAGAAGTTCTAGTGTAATAATTCAATTTTAACACCATGCTCAAAGCAATCAATAAAAGAAACAAGAAAAATGATATCATCAACGAGAAAATGCGGACTCAAGAAAAGTAAGAGTTTATTTAATAACCCTCAAGAAAAATATAATGTCTCGAAACTCAAAAGGGTTAAGTCTCCACTATTATTCTAAGGTTTTCTAATTAATATCTTACTGATTAACTTCAAATCATGCTAACTCGGCTTATAGTGCAAGAATGGTCGAATCGAAAAAATCACATGAAATATATTTAACTTAAAAATAATATTAAACCTTATGTTTTCCTATTGATATATAAAAGTGACAAGTGAAAGCATGTATTCCTCAAATTTAAAGGCATACTTGAAAGCACATCCTCTTCATTGGAAAGAAACTTAGATTTTGAATGCATTTTCAAATCGAAAATTTTCACACAGTCATAATTAACTATCTATTCAATGGAGATTGAGTAGAATACAATAGTAAATTGTGAAATAAATTTTAGTTCAAATTTCTTGAAAAATGCAGAAAAACTCATAAACCTCACCCCCAAACCTAAACCAAACATTGTCCTCAATGTATAAAATGATGATCATGACAAATGCAGGAAAAAGAAAAGATGAGAGTTAGAATGTTATTACCATGGGAAAGATTTTACCAATATCCAAGAAGTCATCCATCAATGAGGCTCACAAACATAAGAATCATGGAGTTTTCATTAGAGATCAATAAAATGCAGACTCGGCACTAACAAAGAACACTAAAAAAAAAAGGCATGTTGTAAGTCAAAACTGTTATGGAGCCAACGAGTATGAGTGAAACACAACTAAATAGGGTACTCAAAAATCAATCCAGACTAACAGCAAAGACACACAACTAAAGCTAGGCTGCCTCCTAGGAGCGCTTGGTTTAACGTCGTCAGCCCGACATATATTCTCCCTCATGAATGATATATCATGAAGTGACGAGGAAGAACATAGGGAACATTCACCTCAAAAGGGTTAAGGAATCGTATACCAACAACCTGAAAAGTTGAGGATCAGTCCACTCAAAAATAGCAACCACATGCGACACAAGATATACTAGCACATCCCAAAAGTTGCAAGGACACCATCTAAAATCATATAGAAATTGTAAAGAAGTTCGCATTCCTTGGAAGTCAGTAGGGTTCTTAAACATGAATGGGTCGCACGTAGTGCTATGCAACAAAGGATCCTCCCTTACTCCTAAAATGGAACATCCTAAGTCTGGTTCAAAATCAGAAGATTGGATAATTTTCACAACAGGATGGTGAAAACTGAAATCCTCACTACAGCACAAGGGATCGGTGAAAGTAGCCTTAGTAAATGGGAATGTGATGCAAATAGATGAGACGATGGATATATCAGGTGGTACAGGCTCATCACATAAATCACATAGAGATATTGGTCTAGACAACTCAACAACACCCTCAACCCTAGAATTGACACTACTTATGGATTACACTCTCTTACTAGATATATCTCCCGACTTCTTTGAGACAACCTATTTTGAATTCAATATAGATGAAATAATAATAACAGGCAAAGTATCATCAGTACCTGAAAATGCATACCTGAGGGTGTCAGGTAATTGTTTAAGGTCAAGCTCAGGTGGCTCAACTGATGGGACTAGTTTTGACTCACTGAGTGAAATAGGCTTCACTTTAGACTTCCATTTATAACTAGGATCCACAATGGGGGCTGAGTCAAGCAAATCATTGACTTCCCTAATGAAATCTTCAACATCAAAGTCTAAACTAAAATGAGTCAAACAAGCCTCTAAATGGTCTTGTGTATCATGAAAACAGTCAAGGGGAGACTCTAAAGAATGTTCACAGTTTGATTCTATGCATGAGTCACTAGGAAGGCATATGTCTAATGAGCCAACATGGGAAGGAGATGTTTGTAGTGTCTCAGAATCTACAGGTTCATCAATAAATGAGGCTTTATCAATTTTCTTATGAGAGGAGGATGCAACCTGTGTAACATTGGGTGAGGATATAATAACACTTATGTCAGACATTCCTACCTGATTGTCAACCAATTTTTCACTCCTAAGAGTAGTAATGGATTGGACATCTTCACTGTCCGGCTCAGATGTGCCACTAATTTCAAATTGACCATTTGGGTTTGAAATAGGTTGGCTAGGGAATATTTATGACTCTATCTCAGGAAGTGACTCAGCTATTTGACTCAAAGTCATCTCAAGTTTCTTGATAGCTTAAGAGTTTTGTCGATAAATAACTGTCAATTCTGTGATATCCTGAGAATTTTGCTCAAGCATTTCTCCTGTTCGCTGCATGACACGAGTTAAGGCGTCCTCTAAACTAGATGTGTTAGAAGGAGAAACAACTCGATGAAATTGAGACTCATTATCAGGAATGAAAGCTTGAGGAGTGTCTAGAGGGCCTTCATGGTACCGACCATGAGCCCATGAGAAGTCAGAATGATAGGCTAGACCTGGGTAATAATCTAAATATGGATCTTAGTCAGGTCGTCGCATGTCATAAAATGAATTGACTTGCTCGGAAAAATAGGCTGGATAATCCATTGTGATCATTTTTTTTTAATTTTTAATTTTTAATTTTTAATTTTTAATTTTTAATTTTTAATTTTTAATTTTTAATTTTTAATTTTTAATTTTTAATTTTTAATTTTTAATTTTTAATTTTTAATTTTTAATTTTTAATTTTTAATTTTTAATTTTTAATTTTTAAATTTTTTTTTAAATCACTAACTCTAAACAAAATATACACAGACTCACACGCAATCAACAACCAATAAATGCACAAGAAACATGCCTCCCTAAGCAATCAACGTTTTTGAGATCAATTATCTTTTTTATCTTTAGGGGACAATTATTTCTTATGTAATCTTTATGACACAGCAATAGGTGCTACAAGTTGATCCTAAGAGTGTACACTTTATACCGCAAAGTTCAAAATCAGTAGGCTAGAGTTTTGTTTCAAAGAAACCGGATCATCGCACAAGAGAAGGAGGTCACAATGGTCCAATTAAGTACTTCCTTGTGCTACCGCTCTGTAAGCCAATAGATGTGCGAACGATGTGATGTTAAATGTACACTTGAGGCCTGTGTTCCTAACCCAAAACTGTTAGTTACACTAATCCTTCTTGTGGATCGTAGCTTACTTATGACTCGGCGTACTGGGTAAATTACCCTTGTGGCAGTGGCCTATCGGAGTTCATTGAATGATTAAACCCATCGCCACTTTTATCATTGGTCAACACAAAAATTATTGGATTCACCTTGGTCTTGGTTGTCCTATGAACATCGTACCTAAAAGATGGCTCTATCTAATTTGCTAATTGATTTTAATTATGTTTGGCTATTGGTTGCACACAGCTGGAGTGATGAGGTGGGGATATCAAGTCCCACCAGTTTCTATTTAGAAGCTGGGTTTTCTTATTATGAATTACTAAAGTTTAGCATCCACAATTACAGAAATTAAACAACCAACACACAATTGCAAACAATTACATAAAACACACGGTCGCTAATATGTTGCGTGAGTTAAAAGTACTTACAGTCTGCGCATTCCGTTCTGCACAAAAAGTTAGCACAATTTTAAAAAAAAATGTCCAACTTCTTTTTATCCGTTTCACTCAACACACAAGCACATGCAAATAAATTTACTGGTCTTGGTCGTAGAAGTCGGATTTCTAAATCACAAGAAATTATTGGGTAACAATTAAAATTGTTTCCCCATATTTTCTTTTGACTTAGAGAATTTAGGTTTTTTTTTTTTTTTTGGTTAAACAAAATGAAAAACAGTAGAGTTTAAAAAATTATTACACAACACACTCGTAAAACGAGGTGAAAATAAAATTAAATCTCTCCTCACAAAATAAAAAAATAAAAAAATAAACTTTGCTTGATGTTTGCAGGATCGTTCAATTTTCTCGAGAAGCGTGTAATCTGCAAAATCAAACACAAAATGAGTTTAAAAAGAACTTAATAAAATAAAATTAAAAAAGTTTTGTTTTGTTTTTTTTTTTTTTCTGAAATTTTTTTTTTTTTTTTTTTTTAAATTAGTGAAAATAAATCTTAAATTCAATTATACCGCTACCTTCCCCGGCATCGGCGCCAAAAATTTGATGCAGATTTAACTAACCTAAATAAATAGGTTAATTTAACCCACTTGTAATAACTGCAAGTGCACAGTGTCTAACTGGTAGACAATGGCAAGTACAGGTCGATCCCACAAGGACTGTGGTTGCAATTAAGTTTCAGAATTGACTTAAACTAATTTAAGTGGGGGTTACAGCAATTAAAATATCTAAACTAAAAATCAAATTAAAAAGCAAAATAAAAAGTCTTTAAGAATATGAAAAGGGAAACCAAGGCATTGAATCCACCACAGGTTCTTTGAAATTTGTATAATCCAAATTATTGTTTTCAAGAATTAACATGACTAACTTAAAGATTAATCTAAGTTTGCAATTGATTTCAGCAAAGGTATAAACCCTTAGCATTGTGTGTCTTCTTACGGCACACACAATCACAGGTCTATTTTAACTAATGCTAAACCCCTAGCATTGCATGTCTTCTTACGGCACACACAATCACAGATTCAAATTAATTGATTAAATCAGGCTTTGAATGTCAACAAAGGGTACTCCTAACTACCGACTAGTCTAGATAATTAATCAGGATATAATCGGTGAAAGCAAATTATTGAGACTCAGAAATCAAATGTGTTTAACGTTCAAGCATAAAGAAAACAATAAATTTAAATACAACAAACTCTAGGAAACCCTGTGGTTTCATCTTCGCCTTGGCGAAGGGTTTGGCTGATCATGGTAGCGGTGGTCATTGCATCAATGGAGGTGGAAGTCATATCTGCACGAATGCGCATCCCGAGAAAATGCTAAAATTGCACTGTGGTGGCTCTTACAGGTTCTCGGGGTGTCAATGCATCAATGGAGGTGGAAGTCATCTTTGAAAATGCACTGTGGTCATAGCATCAATGGAGGTGGAAGTCATCTTTGAAAAACAATTTTCTCTCACCCGAAAAGCAGCGCTCTTCGTCTCCAGCGAGACGCCTGCTCCGCCGCTGCTGCTTCGCTCCTCGCAAGCGTTCTCTTCTCCCTAACTGGCTCTGGTACCTGCAAGAAGACAGAGAGAGGATGTGGAAACAACGAGATAACGAAACGACGAGAAGGAGAGGAGTGGCGGTGCTCTGTCGCTAGCTCTGTTTCGCGACGGCTGATGGTGTGGTTGCGTGGTCTATTGTGATGCAGGAACAGAGAGAGAGAGGTGGAGGAGGGAGAGACCGTGGAGAAGAGAGGAAGACAGGAAAGAGGGCGGCTGCGAGGGAGGAAAACAGGGATCTGCTCCCTGTTTCTCCTCCTTAATGTGCGCACGGTGGTGGTGGTGGTGCTCGGGTGATGGTGGCTGTGAGAGAGAGAGAGATGGTGGCGGCGGCTGTGTTCTGGACAGAGAGGGTGGTGGTTGTTGGCTGGGAGAACTAGAGAGAGACGACGAGATGAAGGGTGATGGCAGGATTATCGCACTGTCGGCTCTCCTATCGAGCGAGGATTGCCGGCAGGGTGGATTGGTGTGGTGGCTGGAAGAGCCCCCAGAGAGGGGAAGAAAAGAGAGAAGAAGAGAGAGAAGAGAGAAGAGCTTTCTCCAAGCTGAGGAGATCTCACTACAAAAAAAAAGCCCTTTAATAGCGGTTCAAAAACGCTATGGTAGGATACCATAGCGTTTTAGTAACCGCTATGTCTGCCGACGCTATAATAGACGGTTTAAAACCGCTATAGAAAGTTTGGCTTTTATAGCGTTTTAAAAACGCTATTGTAGATCCTTAAAACCGCTATAGTAAAGTCTACCATAGCGTTTTAAAAACGCTATGGTAAGTATACATAGCAAAAAAAAATTTTTTTTTTTTTTGTTTTTTTTGCTATCAACTGTTAATTATTTTCAACTCAAAAGTATAAACATTCGCATTATAGAATCCAAATAGGATCACTAACAACAAAATTATAATTTTTTTGCTATCAACTCAAAATTATAAACATTCGAATCATCATATATTGTACTATTGGTGGACATTGACATTATAGAATCCAAATAGGATCACTAAGAACAAAAACAGTTGTTTGCTTGCAGCACTTGTAACCCCAAATAGTATAAACATTGACATTATAGAATCCAACAGTTTTTTTTGATGCTGCTGCTGCTGCTGCTGATGCTGCTGCTGCGTTGCTGATGCTGCTGCTGCTGCGCTGAGTTGCTGCTGCTGCTGCTGCGCTGAGTTGCTGCTGATGCTGCTGCTGCTGCTGCTGCTGCTGCTGATGCTGCTGCTACGCTGAATTGCTACTGCTGCTGCTGCTACGCTGAACTGTCGCAGCGTTGGTTGGAGGTACGCTCGGGTCGCAGAAACGCGCGTGTGCTGCGTGCTCTATGGAAATGTACTCCAAGCAACCAAGCAACAGTGGCCTTAGCCTTGCATTCACCAGTGGTTACAAAGAAATGATCATATAAATTTGTGAGCTCAACCACAATATTTTCCTTTGCAGCTTTTCGTAACATTGCCAAATACCTGATAGAGAAAGCGATTCTAACTGACTTGCATTTTTAACACTGTTCCTGGTGTGGACATTGTTTGGAACAGGTTTAGGCTGTGAAAACATACATAATAATAGTTTAGAAGGTTTCTATACATAATAAAGTACAGATAATTAACAAGGTTCCTGGTGACTATACCCTGTGGCCCCGACCCATTATGCCACCTATTTCTTAAAGACTGTTGATTAACAGGCATGCTCTTCATGAGGTGTCAACAAAACCAATTGAAACACTTTTGTATCCATATGACATTTCATTCATGTTTGACAGACTCACAGTCTTTACTACACCTATAGAGGTTTTGAAATACAGAAATCACATCCCAAGAAATCAAGTGTCATTTCATAAAATACCAATTTATATTAACGGTCCTTCATCATTAATTCAAAGACCACATTATGGGGTTTAACACGGCAAATATTCAATAGATGTGATTTTAATGGGAAAGATATCACCTCTCCCAAAACACCAATGCATTTGAAACCTCCATGTCAATGTGACGGAGTGCTACAACCTCAGCTACTGCTACAACCTGGTTTTGGTCTGTGGTCAGCAAGGAGAAATCATCGTTACAAGAGTCCTCAACTTGAATGTGAAGAGTGCTACTTTCATCAGATATCTCATCCAAGGGATTAGAAGAGTGATTTTCCAGGGAGTCCCCTCCATCTAACACAGAAGATGTTTCAACTGGTTTTGATGCTACTTCCACTTTTTGTTTTTTTTTTCCAGTTTGGACTCTAACCTATTAACATGTCTAAATGCAACAACAATTCACAAACTATCAATGTATAGACTATTTAGCTAATAAACATTCCAATCTAAAACGAATCCAATCAAAATTCGTACATAATTCGCATTAGCATGCAGAAATGTGTATATAACTAAATATATATTTTCGATAAAGCATTCAGAAACAACATGGTGAATGTTTCTACTTTATCTATGTGTATCCTTGTCCTTGTAAGTTTCAAATGAATGTTTCGACCATTTTATCACAGTGCCGTAGATATGAAATATTTCCACACTATTAAATAATTCAAAGAGATGGAACATCTCTAAAACAGAAATTGTCATCTACAAAATACAAATCTTTACTCACCTTACGAACAACTTTTGCTGTAGCAGCTACACCTTTATCAATGAAATATCCCAAGAAAGTTGGGTCAGCAACACGAACCTGTTTCGCCAATCAATAAATAGATTAAGATGAATAACAATTCCTGAAAATGCATGCTAATGGCACCAAGTAATGAAGGATAAGGTCTTACCAATGCATTATCTACTCCATAACAATCCACGTATCTCATACCTCTCACAGCCATATGTTCTAACAAGTTTGAAGTTTTTAGAGCTGAAACATTTACAATTTTGCACAAACGTTATAAATGAGAAAGGAGCAAACAATCCCAACTTGAAGTTGAAACACTGAAATCAGTACTTACCAGAATATACTCCACCATTTCCATCAGGAGCCTTTGCAACAATGCAGTCACAAAATCAACGAACTCTGAAATTTTGATTGTCATCACGTTTTCTCTAAATTTCATAGGGAAAATGATTGAATGAAACATGACTACTCAGTTTGGAGTGCCATGTCTGTGTCAAACACCCCGAGACAATACGATAACCCCTCGATGTGTAGGGCACGACATCTTAAGTGTGATGACACCCTGACTCCAGAGGAGTGGAGGAGTAACATTCACACCTACTTAAGAAATGTCCAGCACAGATCAGCCTAGTAATGTTACCTTTACACGATCAGAATCAGACAACATCTTTGACATAACATCTTTGCCTAGAAGCTGAGTAACAAATTCAGTTACAGGGAGAGGCTCAATAAATGCTGCCGAAGACATGTCTGTAAGAGATAAATAAGATTGAAATCAGAAGGAGAAACACCAATTATGAAACAATGAAAAGAATAACTAATTCCTCATATCAGTTACATAGGCTGACTTGCTGTCACATACCAATATTTAGTGATAAGCCCATCTGTGTAGGTCTTATACTCTGGTATAAACCACATCAGGACTCCAAACCCTCTCCAAGCCAATGAGGCTTTCGTATATCAGGTGAAAAAATGATCTCCCAACAGAACATTACCTTAAATATGCAAAGGTTTTAGTAAGAATTAGAGCTCAACTAGGCAATATGTATTGTATTTTCTACAATTAGATTCAAGAAGATATGCTTCCTAGAACTTGTGTACCTTCTGTTGGAGAGTTCCCTTAACACAATGTCAAGAATCTGAAGGGCTTCTTGTGGAGCATCCGCACATTTCCCAGCTAGGAATTGGCCTAAATGATGCATGTTCGCACAAGTGAAATAACTTGATTGCTACTTTGTATTCCCTTTCTCTTCTGAGAAAATCAGTAACAATTGAGTATTTACTCCATTAAACCAGAAAACAACCCATCAAGGACACCATAATTTATTCTAAAACGTCACTTTCATCAGATTTTTTGCCTCCTCTACCCCTTCTCCTCCCTCTCTTCTTTGCTGGAGGTGAATTGCTGTGAGAGGTTTTGGGATTCCGGGGTTCTTGAGATGGTGGTCCTTTGCAATTTTGAGAAGTTTTTTGGGGTTTTTGGAATTGATTCATGCAGGTTTGCACTTGTGGTTTGATCACAAGGTGCTCCTCTGAGCTCTCCTTCATCTGCCTTATGGGCATGGTGACTCAAATTTGTGTCCCAAGCCAAAGAGAAAAACTTTGCCTTCACCAACTTCACAAGTGTGTATCTCTTTTACTCTTCCCTTATCTTGTCTTACTTGGAAGCACATTGAGGTTCTAAACTATTTGTACTGCAAAATCTAAAGAAGCAGATAATGACGAGGAATCTCTCCCATCATTCCAAAATCAAAATATGCAAGGGAACCATCATCTATAGCAACTAGGTTCCCTGGGTGTGGGTCAGCATGGAAAAACCCCACCTCTAGTAATTGTCTGAGAGAGCAATAAAGTCCCTGCAAAATCAAATTAAAAATTATTGAACTTGCAGCATTGTACAAGCTTTTGCAAGAAAATTTATTTTATGTTCTTCGCCCCTATAAAAATGATGCAAGCCAATGCAACCATAACAGTAGAGAAAAATAAAACATTCGGCCTTTTTAATCTGAATTTGTTACTTTTTCCCGCAAACAACTGCTTAGCGCAAATGATGTAGCACCCCTTCTCATTGTAGGAGGTTGCTGAATCAATGCTTGAATACATGATAACCAAGGGAAACTACCTGGTTATACTATAGCTTTTAAGAGAAAACCACAAACCAAATAGAAGGGCAATGGGAGTTACTTGTATAGGAACCATAGAGAGAAGCGAAGCGCTCGGCATTATGTCCCTCAAGTAAGTAATCTATTTCTTCAAACATGTGCCTGACCTGCACATCCCTGCATGATGCCCCAAGGTAACATGCCACCGACAAATAACCCTTTTTTTTAATATCAAATATTCCCCACTAGGAAATACGTTGCAACAGAGAAAGGAACAATTATCAAACCAGCGAATATGAATTTCTGCAGAAACGCCCCACCATTGCCAATAGATGAGCAAGTTTGAAAAAAGTTAAAAATGGAACAGGATACCACTCATCATAGTTTACTATGCTCTTCAACAAAAGGAAAGAAAAAGTGAAATGGTAGCTCACCATTTCAGTGACTGCCACCAAAAGATCCTTTCGAGCCTTAGCAAATCGCTTCAACTGGCCTCCAATCATGTTAAATAGTAAGGCATCAAGGGTCAATAAGAGTGACATACCAGGTCTCTGCACTTTCACTGCTACAAGCTCGCCTGAGTGCAGATGAGCTGCAAATGCCAACAAGAAATGTAAGGGTTTATGTTAGTCAATGACAAATCTAATATACATTTTGAGGAAATAAAAGTATAATGTAAAGAAACGCAAACATAGTTTAAGACAGAATGTCCTCTCATCAGGAAAGCAATTACAAACTCTCTAACCTTTATACACCTGCCCTAAGGATGCAACTGCTATGGGTTCAGAGCTGATGTCTGCAAATATTTTCGAAATTGGAGCACCCAACTGGGACTCGATGGACTTAATGGCAACAGTAGTTGGAAATGGAGGTATTTGATCCTAGCATCGAGGAAAGTTTCAAGCATTAAATGTTGTGATCTAGAAATCTGCACAGCACATCAATCACTTGCTCACACATCCCAATTTTCAGAAGTTGGTTAATAGGGCAAGGAAGCTAATTTACCTGTAATTTAGCAAGTTCCTGGCAGTAAACAGTAGGTAAAATGTCTGGCCGAGTGCTCAGAGCCTGTCCAAGCTGGCCAAACAAATAAAAATGTAAGATATCCCCAGCAAGGAATCCAAGAATAACCTAGCACTGCCTCTAAAACATGAATAGACAACCATCAAAATGATGATGAAATAAATAGGGAAGAAAGTACTTGACAAACCAAAATCCAAAGTGTTTCCTCAATTTCTTCATCACTCAATTTTTCACTTCCACCCTTTTTGAGATTATTATCACAAAAAGTGGCCAATAGCTCTGCACTTGAGCTGCCAGCAACTCCCTTATTGCAGAACACTTCAAAGGCCTCTTTGAGTGCCTAGAATATGAAATCAATAACGTAAGGAAAATAAGGACATAATATTAGGAACAAGATTCAGTGTCCAATACAAACCTTGTGGAAAAGATTATGATTCTGGAAGCACTCATTTACATATGCCAGATATTTGTCATGCAGCTCAATAACTTTTCTAACAAACACCTGATTACAACAAGATTAAGTCAGTTTTCTAACATATGCCATATACTTTTTTTTTGTCAGATAAGGTCATAGTGTTTCCCTATAAAGGCAGAGTAGCAATGAAGGAGGATCTAAAACCAAACAAGAAATGAGATAAGATTCGATTGAATTTCGAGTAAATTGGATGTAAAGCCAAATGTTGAGAGTCACGTCTATTTACATCCCAAGGTTTAGAATCCAAACTTTCTTCAAACCCCATTATCACCAAATGTTTGAAAACGGTAATTCCAACATCAAAATGATTCAATTAATCAAAAAAAATAACACAAACTAAACAATAAAGATATGATTTTTATCAAGAAAAAAACACAGATTCGAAGTAAAACCTTCGATGGAGGTGTAGATCTAATGAAATCCTAAAAGACAAATGTAAAAAATGCTATCAGCAAATGCTATCAAAGATGATGTGTTGTGTATTGTTTCATAATCACTAAAGGACAAATCCAAGTTCAAGAATCATGGTATCAATGCATATCTTTGAATAAATATTCCGAAGACTTGATTTGTGAAGACATATACTTACACATGGGCCTGTTAGTGGCCACAGAAGCAATCTTTGAAAACGTGCCATGTCACAGGGTATGAAACTTAATAAGATGTTTCTACTTAAACTAAACCAAAAAAAAAAATCATATGTCCAAAGTAAGTACAATATATTTAAAACGAAGTACAAAATATCATTTTCTCTAATCACTTCCTTTAGTTTCACAATATTGGGATGGTTCATCTTCCGCAGTGATTGGGAAAAACAAGTAAATAAAAAGATTAAATAATGAATCTTCAAGAGGTCATTAGTGAATAAAATAGGGGAAAAGTAAGGGTTAGAGGAGGAAGGGGGGGGGAGTCATTACCTTTACTTCCCTAAGATTTATGCATTCCTCCCAAGAATAATACTTTTTCATCTTTTTGATTGAGACCTATCAAGCAATGCAACATCTTCAGTATAAGAGTAACCAAGGCCATAAGAAAACATCATTTATTACTACATACAATTTTGCCTGTTTGTCTATTTATTGCTCGCCAAACACTTCCGAAAGTTCCATCTCCAACTTCCTTAATAATCTTGTACCTATAGTAGCAAAGAGAAATCATTATAAACTGACATCAAATGAAATGTTTCATTATAAACTTCCTTAATGTCATGCATACATGTTGTCCACTAATTGTACAATGTACTATAGTGAAGGATTGTCCATAATTTCAGCAGGTGGTACACACAATATCACAACATATTGGCCACAAATGCAAACATAAAGATAAATTTGGACAAGTGAAACAACTTAATCCATCTCTATCATCAAATGTGACTAAACTTGCTTTAAAAAAGGTGAAATGGCTGTATGTGATGCACCTTGGTCATGTTTTGAAACAACTCTATCAAAACTTGGTAGAAAAGACTCTTATTTTGGATGTTTTGGAAATCTTGGTGTTCAAACATTGAGGGCTTAGCTCAAAACACAAAACATCCAACTAGTTCATTACCCCTAATTGAACCAAAAGTAAAGGTAAACTAAATAGATAAAATGTAATATGCAAATCTACCTTAGAACCCAAGCTTGGTTCCGCACCAATGAACACAAGGTATTTCACATTGTACCTAAAAAAACACCCAAAACAAATCACCAATTCAGAAAACCAATTGAACACAAGGTGTTTGACGAAAAGACAAAGAAAGAACAAACGAAAAAAAAAAATTGGGGTATTGATTTTGAGTAGACAAAGAAAGAACCAACCTTTGTCTTGTTGGAAAACCAAGATAAGCAAAGGAGTTCAATAATTGTTGAATGCAAAGAACAACAACTAACTCAAATAAGATTCTTATTATAAGCAGACAAACATAATTCCATGAGAACTCGGTAAGCTATGGGGATAGATCTTCTCAACTTTATTGATAGCACTTACAATTCACCAAAACGAGGAAAAAAAGCCCCAAATCCAAAATCAAACACCAAAACTCCTAAAACCTTTTGACAACCAAAATCACAAAAATCTTCATGTACCAAGACCTGAGAGTTGAAATCGAATCCCTCAGAACACTGAACCATAACTAAAATTCACTAATCTAGTAAAACCGAGAGAACAAAGCAAAAGATTTATGAATCGCTCACCTTGAGGAAGGAAAATAATGTCTGCAGTAACCTATGCCCACCTAGTCGAAATGAAAAAAAGAATTGTGGAGATCGTAGTCATTTAGGCGAAACAGGTTGGTCGTTGACAGCACAGGGAGATCAATAGGAGAGGGAGAGCGATCGAAGAGGGGGAGCAAAACGGTGAGGGAGATGAGAGCAGTCGGAGAGGGAGAGGGAGATGCTTCGGCTTCTGCTTCCTTCCTTCCTTCTTTCTCTGTTCTGTTTTGTTTCTCTTTTGTTTTTTTTTTTGGTTTGGATCGAGCGGGAGCTTTGGCGCCCCCAGCGAATTACTCCCGCCCACATTTGATAGCCTTTCACAATTGAGAAAATTCCCTTTCATAGCACTTTCTAAAAAACCGCTATTGTCATGTGCTATCTATCACCATTTGTGTTGTAGTGAGAGGTAAATAGGGTTCTCCTATTTTCTTGGGCTTGGGTTTTTTAAAAGGCGTTGGGCTTGGGATTTTAGGTTAGCATTTGGGTTTGGGCTTAGGTTAAATTAGGTGGACCTAAGTTTATTCGGGTTAGGTTTAGATATGTGACTCTCTGCTTTGTACCACCGCTAGAATCAACCAATTGTCAATCCTTAAATTGTCGCCTTAATACGATTTCATCGTTCACGCTTAAATTCCTACAAATACATGAAAAAGAAATAATTATTATAAAATATAATAATCGAAACACTAACATATATAAATTAAGGGATATATTATGTAATAATTACGTGAATACCATTGAGCCACCATCGTTACATCGCATCACAGGTATGATTTCCATCATGTTTCCCCGTGTCTAGTCTAGCAAGCACCGCATGCCACCCCTCACCAACCCTTCCTCTTCAATTCATTGCCAACAACAACAATCCCTCTCTCTCCCTCTTCCTCTTCAGCTTGCCACCTACAGCCCAAGCCCCCTTCATTCCTCTTCCGTTTTGCTTGCCAATAATGCTCTCCCAATTTCATCTTTAGCAAAGCCCATCAACTTATCCTCATCTTTCTCTGCCCAAGTAAATGTTTTTCCTGCCCTATAACCATCAGTGACATGGAAGATTGGATCAATTCTAATCAGGTACCTCTGCAGACCAACTCAAGTCTTTCTTCACCGTATCATTACGACAAGGTTTTCTCCATTCACAAGCTCATGTTTCACCTTCTCTCCAATCTCAATTTCAGTCTCAACAACAGGTACCTTCTTTTCCCAATTGAATTGTATCTCTACTTTAATTCTAGGTGTCGAGGAAACCAGCGAGGAAATGAGCGAGGGGAGGGAGGTGGCGGGGTGGGAACCGTTCACCTCCCTCGGGATGCGTGCCATCTTTTTTGGTGCGCGCATCCCGAAGGAGGTGAACGATTCCCACCCCGCCACCTCCCTCCCCTCGCTCATTTCCTCGCTGGTTTCCTCGACACCTAGAATTATGTCTTTGCATTGGAAAATTCTAGGGGTCGAGGGAAAGGGAGCGAGGGATGGGTGTAACCACCCATCCTCCTCGCGATGAGCGCCCGCGCGCATCTCCAACACAATGCGCTCATCCCGAGGAGGATGGGTGGTTACACCCATCCCTCGCCCCTTTCCCTCACTCCCTCCCTCGCTCTGTAGCAAAGCTCTTATCATATGCTTTAATTTCTATTTGGTGACGTAATCAAGTTAAAAGTTTTGATTTCTAAGCATTGGGGTTCCTCACATTCTTTTACTTTTGTTTGTGGGCAGTGCTAGGAATTAGTAATAGGGTGGGGGTGGGTGTTAATGTGAAATTAAAATCAATGAACATCTGTTAACCCTTTACGGTACAAGTGACTTCAGGAAAGTACAAGTTCTATAAATTCAAGTGACTCAGTAAAATGAATCGTGCGAGTGCTCAGCGCCCACACTTAATCTAACCAATTGCAAAAAAATTAAGATTAATGGGACATCAAAGTTTGCAGAGTCTTGCTTGTTGAGGAATACATATTATTTGAAATGAAAATGTGATAAAGATTGTGACTAATTACCATAATTAGAGGAACAACCTAATATGTAATGTTCAACAACAACATCAGATATTTGCTATCACGTTCACAAAAAAATATAGGATATCGACATGCTAAATGTATTTGAGAAATGTGGTAGACCACACATCAAAACGAAGAGGCTGGGCATGCACAAAGCACCCAACAAAATAACTTCTGAATATCATTTTGCTAACAGATCTACCCTTTTATTCAGTATAGTAATCGTAATTCAATTCTAACTAATACAAATAATCGCTTATTATAGTAATCGTAATTCAATTCTATCTAATACAAATAATCGCTTATGTACCATATCTCATATTCAAATATAAATAAAACAAGAATTATAATTTTTAATATAAATATGGTCTCATTAGGATATCAACATTGGGTATTATCCGACTTATCAAATATCACACTGCAAGAGTATATCAAATCATACGTACACACCTGGAATCCCTTAAAATTTGGAGTTCTAGACTCTCTCCTTTTTCTTAAAAAGTTTATCAGTTGGCATACACATCGGAAGAAATTAGCAATTTAGCGACGTTTTGGATAAACCGCCACTAAATACTTTATTCGATGACAGTTATTCAATCGTCACAGAATAATATTATTTAATAACAGTTATAGTTAATTGCGACGGTTTTACCCGTCATTATAAATAAATATCAATTTTTTTAGCTAAATGTGAACAAGACCGACCGGAATTAAAACCCTATCCCTTATTTTCTCTACTTTCCATTATCCAAGAGCACCACCTCCTCCACCACACACCAAACCACTATCACCACCTCCCACCACTGTTGCGGACAATTTTCAGTTACCTATGATCGCACTACACCAAAATCCTCATTTATAGCATCTTAAAAACGCTATAACTGGATATGATAGCGTTAAATGACATGATGTGACAACCCCCATTATTAAAAGTATGGCTCTATGATAGCGTTTTTGGAATGCTATTAAAATTGTTATTTTAATTACATTTTTAAACGTTGTTGTAACACCTTTTATAGCGCTTAGAAAATGTTGTTGTATAGTGTTAAACGTTGTTGTAACATTTTTCATAGCATTTAAAAAATGTTGTTACATAATTTTATACAACTTTTTTACATTGCTGTAAAATTAGTTAAGCACGACACTTTAAAAGTTGGGAACAGAGCATTCACAATAGTATAATTTTATTTTCACTATTCCATCTAAAGCTGCTAGAGCTCTACAAGTAAAAAAACAACATTAATCTACACAAGCATTCACCAATGGCCAGACATCACAGAAATTTCATGACATGAATGACACTGGCATCACTGCGCCACTGCATCATGACTCATTGCAAAAATAAAAGGAGAAGATAACATCCTAAGAGGCTAGGAGCTCAAACCACAGAGCTCATTCACATGATACAGGAAGCTCGACTACATATTTTCAATCTAGCGAGCTGATGATATTTCTATAGAGGTATTTACCTCTTCCTCTTACCAGTATGGCAGGCTTGATTGTAGGTTCAATCCAACGAGGCCCAAACAACAGTAAGCCCATCATTGGCATAATCCAGATAGTCGGGTCCGAATTGCAATAAATCATTAAGCCCACACGTCACGCGGTCAGGCCCAATACTTGTGAGACCTCTAAGGCAAGTATCTGAGAGATCTACCCAATACAGGCAGGCCAACAACATATTTGATCCGACTAGGAAACATATATTAAAGTATAAGTCGGGAAAGAAAACTTCCTTGCATGGAAAACACTCAGAAAGGGAAACTTCGTTCACAGATCTAGGAGCACTTGTCGCGTAGGGAAACTATCCCATATGGACAGCTCTCAATTATGAAAGAATTTAAACAGCAAAATCACTTTCCCTAAACTACGCCACCAAAGGCCTAGCTGAAAATGACCCCTTCACTATAAAAGGGAGATATGGTCAATGAACTGGAGGTACGTAACATAACCAAATTTACAGTTTTAAGCATCTCCTAAGCTTTATCTAACTTAAGCATCGGAGTGTCATAGACCACCACACGGTGGTCATTGGTTCAGGTTTGCTATCTGTTCAAGTCTAGGTAAGCAGCGAGGAAGGAAAACAAAAATCAACTACATCAGTTTGGCATTGTCCGTGGGGAGCGACAGAGTTCTTCAGAAAGAACAATAATGCCACAAATCCCGGAGAATAAGCGAGATGAGGACAACAAGGCCTCTCAAAAATGGAGACACGGCAAAAACCTCAAACACTCGAAGCAGTAGAATACCACCCGCTCCGACACCACCGAAACCACGGGAGAAACCTTTGCAGACCCTCGTATCGGCAATAGCCACTGCAGACCTAAGGGTGAATTTATTGTCAACTCATATATAGAAAATCTTGTAAATAGTGAAGATACTCAAATCTATGACGCAAAAGCCGGATGAGACGTTGAGGGCATATTTCACACGCTTCAATGACGAGTTAACACTTGTCAGCAGTTGTAACCATGCCACAACTGTCGCAGCCTTCACCGACGGTCTGAGGAACGACTTGTTTTATAACTTCTTAACTTTGACCCCTCGTCAAATATGGAAAACCTGCTGAAACAAGCACAAAATTGCATCATTTTTTAGGAGGAACAAATCGCCAGAAAAAATGCGAAATCTGAGAAGAAACCCTTTTGTCCCTAGGGATGAGAAATAGGGGATACAAAATGAGCATTGCAACGAAGTATGCGTCCTACGTGGGGTAAACTCGGAAATCGAACAGTCCAACCTATCTCAGAAGTGGCTGTTTTGTAGACTACGGACAAAATCAGCATACGAGAACCAATGGATTCAACACATTTACTCTCAGAGCTCGATCCTGCCCTTGATTTTCACAGACAGGGATCTCCAAGGCGTCCCGCATTCCGCATTCCGCATAATGATACCATGGTGATATTGGTCTCCATAGCAAACTTGGAAATGAGAAGGTCCTTAGTAGACACTGTAGGTTGTACGAACGTGTTGTTCCTAAACACGTTTCACAACTTGCAGCTGAAGGAAGAAAACCTAAGCCCCTCATCAGACCCCCTGCTCGAACTCAGCAAGGATAAGTACTTTCCTATGGGGAGGATCTAATTAACAGTAGTGGCAGGAAAGCCACGACTCCAAAATAAAACCATCAAGAGTAAGTAGTGGTCGATGCATCGTCCACCTACAACATCATCCTGGAAAGGCCCTGGCTTTACCAGATGGAGTCGACAGTCTCCACTCTACACCGGTGCATTAAGTACCTTGTTAATCAGATAGTGAGCACAATTCAAGGAAATCAGCCGGCCGCCAAAGCCTGCCATTACTCAGCACTAGAGTGGATCAATAGCTATCTACTACAGATCGGGACCACGACTGATGTGCTTCAAAGCTTGGGTTCGAAATTGAGCGAGGACTCTCCCAACCAAGGCGAGGAGGCCTCTGTCAGCCCGAGAGGGAGACCCAATGTCGGTCAACCTGAAGAGGAACATGTGATCGTGTATCTAGATAGCCCTAGTAACAACAAAGCCATCCAAATAGGTTCCCGCCTAATCAAAGAGTTCGCGGAACAACTGATAACACTGTTGTGACATAATCAAGATGTCTTTGCCTAGATGATATGGAACATGGTGGGAATAGACCCTTCCATTATCACCCATTGACTGATTGTGGACCGGACATGAAAATCGGTTAGATAGAAGAAAAGACCTGTGGCCCTCGAGAGGAACCAGATTATAAACGAATAATTGCAGAGGCTACTAAATGCCCACATGATCAAAGAGGCACGATACACCAACTGGCTGGCGAACACCGTGCTAGTTAAAAAGAAAAACGGGAAGTGGGGAGTCCGCGTAGACTATACCAACTTGAACAAAGCATGCCTGAAGGACAACTTTTCGCCTCCCCGCATCAACCAAATTGTAGATGCCACTTTCGAACACGGCCTCCTAAGTTTCATGGACGCGTACTCCGGATATAACCAGACACAGATACATCCCCCATATAAAGAGAAAACATTTTTCATAACTGAAAGAGGGATATATTGCTAACGGGTGATGCCATTCAGCCTAAAAATGCGGGTGCTACATACCAACAGTTAGTGAATCGGATGTTCGAAAGCCAAATTGGAAGGAACATGGTGGTCTACATAGATGACATGCTGGTCAATAGCCTCCACAATCCGGATCACATATCTGACCTTGTCGTAGCATTTGACCAACTCCTCAAGTATCGGATGAAGCTCAACCCGCAGAAATGCATGTTAGGAGTCGAATCAGGCATGTTCCTAGGTTACATAGTGAACCAAAGAGAAATAGAAGCAAATCCAGGCTCTTGTCGATATGAAGTCCCCGACCTCCATCAGGGAAGTTCAGAGCTTAGCTGGGAGGGTGGTAGCACTTAACAGGTTTATCCCTTTCTTCAAGATCCTCAGAGAAAACAAGGCTTTCAGCTGGGACAAGGAGTGCGAGCAGGCTTTCCAAAACCTAAAGCCATATATGGCAAGTACCGAGCTACTCTCAAAACCAACCCCAAGAGAGATGCTTTATTTATATCTAGCATCTCGGATCAAGCTGTCAGTTCAGCTCTTGTGCGAAATGATAAGAAGGTACATAAACCAGTATATTACGCCAGCAGAACTTTCGTGGAAGCCGAAGAAAACTATCTGGTAGAGAAGCTATCTTTGGCATTGGTCATATCTTCCAGGAAGTTGAAGCCATATTTTCAGGCCCACTCTATCACAGTTTTGACCAAACGCCCGTTTTGGATAGTACTGCACAAGCTAGAACATCTGACAGAATGGTTAAATGGTCGGTGGAACTGGAACAATTTAACATCAACTATGCTTCAAGTACGCATAAAAGCCCAAACATTAGTAGTCTTCATCGCTGAGTTTACCGGTGGTAGGGAACAAGAGCTTAACAACTCAAAGCAAAGACCACACGGACCAGGTTTGATCATGCGCTGCGATGGGTCAGCCACACAGAAAGGAAGCGGTGTCGGTATCACTCTCCACTCTCCACTCTCCAAGCGGCTTCGTCTTGGAATAAGTGGTCAGATTTGGTTTCCCAACCTCAAACAATGAGGCAAAATATGAGACCCTCATATTCGGCATGAAGCTAACAAAAAGAATCGAGGTAACTATGCTAACCCCTTATAGCGACTCACTTCTGGTAGTCAACCAGGTTATAGGGGACTTTAATAGTAAAGACCTAAGGATGATAGCCTACTATAAGAAGGTTATTAATGTAGCAGGCCAATTCAGAAGATTTGAACTTCTGCAATGTCCCGAGACGACAACCAAAAAGTCGACGCACTAGCCAGGCAGGCATCAACCACTGTAGAAACCGCCAATGGAGTTATCAAATTCCAAAAATAGTCAAGTCTGGAAGAAGAGGAAGTCAATGAGCTTTACGCAGTTGAAGCAAATTCAAGCTGGGGAGTACATCAAAGATGGGGCCCTCTCGGCCGAAAAATCAGAAGCCAAAAAATTGAAAAATAGGTCAGCGTGGTACACCCTCTTGAATGAAAAATTCTACAGAAGATCAGCCACGATTCCCCTACTAAGATGCTTACCCTCCTCGGAGGCAAACCAAGTCCTTAGAGAATCCATGATGGCATCTGCAGGAATCACCCAGGCGGTAGGATCTTGGCCCATAAGGCCCTGACTCTCGGATACTACTGGCTACAAATGCACCATGATGCGAAAGACATCGTCCGCAAGTGTGATAAGTGCCTAAGGTTCGTGCCGTATACTCACATGCCTGCTAATCCCTTGACTCCAATGACCAACCCTGGTCATTTGTGCAGTGGGGAATGGAATAGACATTGTCGGACCACTCCCGGTCTCAACCAATAAAAAGTTTCTTCTTGTAGTAGTTGATTACTTCACTAAATGAGTCAAAGTTGAGCTTTTGTCCAAAATAGGACATGACCAAATTGAAAAATCCATATGGACATCCATCATTTGCAGATTCGTTACTCCAAGCACTACAAGAAATACTGTCATTAATAGCGTTTCAAAAACGCTATGGTAGGCTACCATAGCGATTCAAAAACGTTGTGTCTGTCGGAGCTATAATAGAAACAGGGTCTATTATAGCGTTTTTAAAACGCTATTGTAAGTTGACTACTATAGCGTTTTAGTAAGTCTATTATATCGTTTTAAAAATGCTATTTTAAGTATACTATTTATAGCAAATTTTTTTTTTTTTTTGCTATCAAATGACTTTTTATTACATCTTATAATTTTTATTTCTAGAAAATAAAAATCTAAATGTGCCAAACACTTAAACATTTTCATGAACGGAGGCAAAGTAATGTAATTAATAAGGTAATGTATTACATTAATTGAGTCACAAAATCTATCAAAATACATCAAGTACAATGACAATTTTTGAAATTCATGTACAATTTCAGATTCCATTGTCTGCGAGTAATGTATACAATTTCTTGCTGAGACATTCAATTCCTTCACCTTTGCTCTATGATCACCTGAAACTTCTCCCAACTGGGTCCATGATCCCAACTTCAGAACCAGACTTCATGCTCAGAGTTAACAACAACAGCAGTAGCATAAGCATTTACCTTAATGATGTGCAGATCATTAGCCCAAACATCTGCACTTCAGGGTCTTCAATCAGATGCCATGGCATAAAAGGAGTGTTGATAGAACCTGAGCACAACCTAACAAATCCTTCATCTATCTGCTCTCCTTCGAGTTCCCAGGGTGCATATGCACCACCTAGTCCTAAAAGTGAAGTTGCATCTCCTAGTTCTAAGGTTGCACCTGCATCAGCTAGTCTGATTTCACCACCTTCACGTACAACCAATCCCTTTAAGTGGACCTTCAGTGGCCTTTCTGAAGGCAGCGTTAACATCATTAGCAGTGATACCCTTTTTGGCAACATTGATAACAAGGTCCAGAATAGAAACATTAGGAGTGGGCACTTGGAGTGCAATCCCATTAAGCTTGCTTTTTAGCTAGGGCAGCACTAAGGACACAACCTTAGCTGCTCCAGTGCTTGTGGGCACTATGTTCAATGTTGCTGCTCTGGCTCTCCTCAAATCACGGTGTGAAGCATCCAATAGTCTCTGCATACAACAACATAGTTTTATTGGTCAGAAGGGTTTATTGAGCAAAAGCCCTATGCTTTCATGGACTTTTATGTGCAAAAGTTTTAGACAAACAAATTATATCATTAAACTTCTGCTATGTCATTGGCATTAGGTTAAGTAAGACATTTTTAGTGAATAATGGTAAGATTATTATCATGAAACAATCAGTAGATTCTGAATATTCAAAGTGAATGAATGGAGAGATTAACTACCTGGTCACCAGTGTAGGAGTGAGTGGTGGTCATTGTTCCCTTAACAATGCCTGGAAGTGGATTAGTGAGGAATTAGTTTCCGAAAACAAAAAGTCTGAACTTGAAAGGAATTGGAGCAGAAAATGACTGAAACTTACCCAACTCCTCATCCAAAACCTTCACGAATGGAGCTAAGCAGTTTGTAGTGCAAGAAGCATTGCTGAAAATTTCAAAGTTCCAGCCAAATTTTAGATCTGACAGAAGTACTTGACTTATGCTCTTCATTAGATGGACGGAACAGTTGGAATAAGTTGGGATATCAGCTCCTTTATCTGGAACCGTTATAATAACCTTCATTCCAGCCGGCTTGTATGTGCTTCCCCGCACCAGGGCTATCAACAAACACTCCAGTCCCCTGCAACACCAAACAAAATTATTCATTTCTACGATTTTTTTTTCTTTTCCTTTTAGAGTTTTTCATCGTAGATCGAACAATTTAGATACCTCAATGACGATGTCAATCCCTAGTTAAGCCCATGGAAGCTTCAGAGGGTCTCTGTTTGAGACAACCTTGATGAGCTTACCATCCACACTGATAGTTCATTGTCCATGATCTTCACATCGTCTTTAAAGGTTCCGAGCATGGAATCATATTTGAGAAGGTGAGATGCCTATACAACAATTAGTCCAAACCCAGTTAATTTCAGATTAACTGCATGAACATTAAAAAAATTCGGAAGATGGATTGTTTTCTTACATTCTTGACACCACCACTGTCATTGAAAACAATTACCTCAAGGGGTGAGTCTTTCCTTCTGTGCCAGCAACGAAGGAAATTCCTACCAATGTGCCCAAAACCATTGATATATAGCCACTTTTCAAGTAAATTAAAATCTTTGTGTTTGGCAGCTGCAACATAACTATAGAATGGAAACGATAAAAATAAATAGAAAACTGTTGTAGTCATACTATTCATAAAATTTACCACTTCAATAAGGCTGGCTCCATCCCTAAGTCCCTCATCCTCTAGTGAACCATTGCCTCTTGCAAAAGGCAACACAGATGGATTGGTATTTTTTCTGTCCATTGTGATAAGACCCTGCACCATCAAGAAAAAAAATCAACACTGCGGAGGAGCGAGATGGTACAGGTTTGTAAAACACTTTTACCAGAGTTCTTGCATAAACATGCATTTGATAGTTGTATTTTCACACTACCATGACAAAGAAGAATTCAGAATTCATCGAAAAGGAAAAAGGACCCATCTTGAACTAAAAATAAACCTAAGATATTTTAAGGTACTTTGATTTGAGCATTATCTAATATTTCTGACAAAGAATGTAATAGCCCACCGGGAATAGATGACGAGTCCCACAGCCACGGCAACAAATGAAAGGTAGTATAACCAGTCTACCTGTAAACTAAAGCTTTCAGGATATCCTTTTTAATAATTATGAAAAATAAAATACTACAGCTCAGATACCATACGATTTCTCATTCGAAGTTCACATTATTATTGGAGGTTTTGTGGAATAACTGACATGTTGTATTCATTGATCTATTGGAATGTATGTAAGATTGCTCTGAAAACAGCAAACTTTGCTGACATATTATTGTTCTGGGAGCCATAAGACCCTCTGCCTCGAGTAATAATATTTTTTTTTTTTTGCTTTCTAGTGTCGTTTATTTTATGGCAGTCTACATTTGTCATTACTAACACATTATAAATAAATCTTATATAGGAATCAAAATCTAAGAAGGTTAGTGGAAGAAAGATCACATAAGCACAAGTTTGAGATTATCTTGGATTATTTGAGATTTTCTAAGAAGGGGGGCCGGTATAGTTGATAAGTATATACAAATAAGAAGAAAGATGATGCTTCTAAGAAAAGTGTGAATTGGGAAAGAAGTTATACATTAGAAATCATTATTGACGATTGAAAGTTCAAGTTTCTTGTATGTATATAGAGAAAACTAACAAGGAAGCAATACTTGAAAACGAAAGAAAATCTCTCAAGGGAATAAGCAAACAATCTTATTAAGTTTAGAAGAGTATTTTCTATGTAATAATAATCATCTATAGAAAATTCACTTTAATTACAAAATCTTTTTCATTGACTAAACATAAAAATCAAAGTCACCGTCTTTGAAAAACATGACGATATATACTTTAAGAGTATCTTCTTATGCATGGGAGGAAGGTGGAAAAAAATCCAAGATAAAACTATAGATTATAAAATGTTCTGTATTTTTTCATGGATGAATAAAAGAGGAAAAGTTCTGAGCATTTTCAAGCAAAAGGTGAACACAGGAGTATATAGGAAATCCTAAATCATGCGATACTCTGAAACTGGCTGTTGGCCAGTTTTAATGGAACAAAAAAAAAATATGGAATGAGAAAAAAGGTTTTGATAGAATTAGAAGAAAAAAAGAGAGAATAACCTGATTCCTTGATAAACCAGTATGTCTAGCCAATAGATGCTTATCTGCATCACTTGGATACCTGATAAGAAAGAAAACACTTGGACATCGTAAGCACGCTTTCTTTATAAAGAAACTCAGGCATCGAAGAAGACAACTACAAACACAGATCCATTTGAAAAGGGGATTATATGGTTATGTATATTAAAGTGGTTTTATTAGTAGAAAGCAATGCGTGAAGAAAAAAGAGCATTTCTTCAGCTTTATTGCTGTACAAAAACTTTACCTTGATCGTCGTAACACTGTTTTATTGAAATCATACATGGCACACTTATAAGCACCTTATACTAGCTTAACACTACTAATGGATCTAAACAAACTTCATAATTTGTTCAAAATCATCGGGTTCAATGCGCACGTTCAAGATACTTATCGGATTCAAATGCAAAATCATTCTATGGTCTAATTTAGATTACGCCAAAAACAAGGACTTGTTAATGAGCTTAAAAGGCCTTTCTATGTTCCAAGAAAACACCCTACATGGATGTTGATAACATCCAATTATTTTTGAAAGCAAATTTTGTTCAGAACTTTTCAAACTCCTTGGGTCCGAACTCAACATCATCACCAGTTAATTACCACCCACAGTCAGGATGGCCAGACAGAAAGTTTTAACTCAGTGATGATCATACATGCAGGCCGAGTTTATTAACAAAAAATATAGCCATCCAGCTTACATCCCCAGATTTTAATTGTTGTCTCTGTTTTTTACACACGTCTTTATGAATTCTTCTCTACTTTAAATGCTAAAACTCTGTCTAAAAACCAAAAAGACTATGCCCAACTAGGCCATACATTTGGATTATGAGAACCTAAAATCTAACTACCAACATTCAGTGGATTAGAGAATGTTGCACTGATTGTACATATAAACTAATAGGTTGTCAACTATCAACTATCAACTAATATGCACTGATTAGAGAATGTAAGCCTAGAATCTAAACTATCCACTAATTATGAGAATGTACAACAGAACTATCAGACTTTATTGATATCCTTCAGCTGCATAAAATAGAAAGCAAGGATTGGATTATGAGAACCTATAGCCCTAGTACGTGTGTTATGATGACATTCATAAACACTGCCTGCATATGTGTTGAAACACTTCATGTTTCAAAGACCATATCTTTGTTTTGTTCATCCAGCTCCCACAAACTCAAGATCATAGATATCAAACATCGAATAAAAAAGTTCCCCTCATCTTCCAACCGAAGCAAAATGCATCAAGCAAATTAGGAATGCAGTCATTGGTAACTATGTAAATCCCCAACTCAAAAGTAACTAATTTTCTAAGATTAAAAAAAACAACAAAAATTCCTCAAACATCAAAAATGCAATTCATAAGGAAATCAAAGAGGAAAAAAGAAAAAAAATTGACAATTACCTATCTGAAAAAATTGATCCTTCAAAGTCTTCAATCCATAACATCCATTACTTCAAAAACTGATACAAAAAAAATGTTACTTCAAAAACTGATACAAAAAAAACTGATACAAAAACTGATAAGGAAATCAAAGAGAACACGGCGAGAAGTAGCAGAGCACGTTGGAGAGGGAGAGCACGGCGAAACAGGTTGGGCGTTGACAGCTACAGGGAGATCAATCGGAGAGGGAGATGGAGATGAGAACAGTCGGAGAGGGAGAGGGAGATGAGACTTCGGCTTCGGCTTCCTTCCTTCTTTCTTTGTTTTGTTTTGTTTTTTTTTGGTTTGGATCGAGCGGGCAGTTTTGCGCCCAGCGAATTACTCCCGCCCAACCTTTGATAGCATTTCACAATGTGAGATAAATGATACAAGTTGAGCAAAGTTTGCCATTTCATAGCACTTTATAAAAAAACGCTATTATCATGTGCTATCAATCACCATTTGTGTTGTAGTGAAGGACACTAGTTAGTGATAACAGAATCCAATTTGAAGGCAACAATGTCAAGAAACTATGCAAAGACCTCGGTATCAGCCACCATTTCTCCTCGCTAGGATCCACAAGCCAATGAGCAGATGGAAGTCACCAATATAATAATCTTGTAGGCACTCAAAAGAAAACTCGATGCGACGAAAAGGAAATGTGATGCGAGAGGATCCGAGTCAGATGATGTTGAGCTGTCAGATAGCACGTTATTAGCACTAATATATCTTGAATTAGCACATCAGCGCAAGGATGACAGGAAATAATAATCATTTTTCTAATTTGGCAGTTTTGGGTGCGTTTTAGTATTTTGGCCATAACTTTGGCTACGAGTATCAAAATCGCGCAAACGACCCCAATTCGGAAAGCTCTTTTCAATGCACACGTCGTGGTCAAAATGGGTATCAGCATTGCCATGAATGTTTTTAGCGTATCGGACCACCAAAAAAACACTCACCGGAGAATCCTTTTACCCTAGCATACGAGTCAAAAGTGATTGTCCCGGTGGAACTCAGAAAATTAACTTTCTGGACAGGAGAATTTAGACTAGAAAACAACAACAAAGCCTTGCGCGTCAGTTTAGATCTCTTTGAAAAGAGAAGAAATCAGGCTTCTACCAGGATAGCCGCCTACCATCAAAAGATGGTTCAGTACTACAATATGAAAGTCAAGCCACGAGAATTCAAAGTTGGGGACAAGGTACTCAGAAAGACTTAGCAGAGCACAAAGGAACCAAGAGCAGGAAAGCTAGACCCAAATTGGGAGGAGGCCTATAAAGTGACCGAGGTCAAAAGGCAGGGACATATTCGTTGGAAGACGTGGATGGTTAACGCCCTATGCGGCGAATGTAGAACACCTGAAAAAGTGTTACCAATAAATAACTTTTGTAAAAAAGATAGATCCATAATCAACCAATTAAACTTGCATGCATACTTAGAACCCGACAGGCTGCCAAAACAATTTACTCGTGCCAAAACAAGTTGTGAGATTTGAATCTTTAAAACATGCATTTCATATATTGTTATTTATATATATCTTGAAAGATGGCTAGGGATCATTGTCCAACAACAAACAATGGTCGCCAAACCTGACCTAAGTTTAGTCAGTTACGACTGATGATGATAACTTTTGGTCCGACTTGACACCTAGTACGCTAGAAGTGGACAAAGGCAGTTTGAAAGTCCAGTCAGAGATCAGGAAGCTTAACTCGTACAACTCACTGGGTTCACTGTTCGACTACTTACAGCGATGCACACGCTTGACCATAGTCTTGCTAGTTCTCTTAGACTAGCGACGACAGTTGCTTGCACTACAAGAAAAATTGTCATCAATAGCGTTTAAAAACCGCTATGATAGGATACCATAGCGGTTTAGTAACCGCTATGACAGCCGGCGCTATAATAGACCCAGGGGATATTATAGCGGTTTTAAAACGCTATGGTAAGTTTGGCTTTTATAGCGTTTCAAAACCGCTATGGTAGCCTCTGCCATAGCGTTTTAAAAACGCTATAGTAGCCTCTAAAACCGCTATGGTAGCCTCTACCATAGCATTTTAAAAACGCTATAGTAGCCTCTAAAACCGCTATGGTAGACTCTACCATAGCGTTTTTATGGTAAGTATACATAGCAAATTTTTTATTTTTTTTTTATTTTTTTATTTTTTGTTAACTATCAAATGACTTTTTATTACATCTCATAAGTTTTATGTCTAGAAAATAAAAATTTAAATGTGCCAAAGTTAAACAGAAGAAGAAGAAAGTTTGCAACTAAATATACAAAATTGATACCCTAATCCAGACATAGAGATCTGAGCATTTCAATCAAAGCCACACAATTATTATTTAGCTAAATTCATCCAAGGAAATCTTTTTATTTATCTATAATCCAGCATGTAATGACACAAAAGGAGCCATCTTAATGTCAACAAATTGATTACACCAATAAACGCCCAGTATCATAGGTTGCAAAAGACCAATTTAATGTAATGGTACATGAAAGCAGCAAACAGAAGATAGCCAACAAGCGCAAACCATTCTACGCCACAATCACCTAACTTTATGTTGATCAAAAGTTAGTGACTGCCATACATTTCTCCCTTCCCACATACACTGAAAGCTCTGCAGAGCACCTGTCCATGCAAATAAGAATTGGATCATTCAGTCAGACCATCACCACCCCCACCAAAAAAAACGCATGAATTCCCCACCCATGAATAAATACATCTATGATTTTTTCCTCTTCAATTTATTAGGATGCACAGGGCAGACTTTCAATATTACCTTCTCATACAAATGCATCCTTTTCAAGCAGTTTCAGTACCTCCTGCTGGTTGTTCAGCTTGGCAACATCAATGGGCGTCTTCCCATCCAAGTTCTGGAGAGTGCTGCAGAAAGTGAAAGAATATCTAAGCATGGAACTGTATGGTAAAGGCAACCCTAAGTTTAGTGTGAGAAATATTGACTTACACGGCAGCACCGTTTTCCAACAGAAGTGCTACACACTCTTTCCTTCCATAGCCAGCGGCATAATGAAGGGCAGTGTTTTTATTTTTATCCAATGCATCAACTGCCGCTCCAGCTTCAAGGAGGACTTGAGCACATTTTACCTAGAATGAGCAAGATTGTTTTAGTTTTGTTTCTTTGAAGCCCTCAAAAATATTGCTCGAGGAAATTCTGCTTGTTTATTCAAAGGCTGCTACAATATTGTCAGGAAAGAGAGAAGAGATGGGCAATCCAGTTCTAAGATCTTTTTTTTGGCTCACTCTATCTCTAAATAAATAATAGAGAAACAAAAAGAGTGCATTTTCTTTTTATATAGTGAATTTAAAATAAAAATATACATTATTTATTGGGCTGAAAGAATTACAGAAAGAAACTTTAAAAATAGCATGTCTATTATGAACGCGTAAAGGATTATCCTACCTCACCATATCCACATGCGAAATGCAAAGCTGTTCTCCCCTCTGAATCCTCTTCGTCTTTATCAGCCCCAGATGCAAGTGCAGTCTTCAAACCCTATTGCAGCAACATAACTGATAAGCTTCAAATGGCGAACTTATATAACACTGACACGATAAAATGAAAATACAAACACTAGGTGTAGCCCATAATCAAGTAAAATTCATAAGCAGCAGGGAAACATGTGTGATTGTATAGTGGAAGGAGAACAAATGCTCAGTGCCAACAATTCTGGCACATTCCCTTAACGCTGGTGTAGCATCTTTTATCCTTCCCATTTGTTATCTTATTTACACATGATATTTTGGAATATCTATTGGAAAACTCGGATCAAATGGAATAGACCTCCATTAGACAGATGCATCCCTTGTGTGACTCAATGGTCCATATGAGCACTGTACTAGAAATGCACAGTTCATTCAAGAACAAGGCTTTTCTAGCCCAGAACTATGTTCAAAAGCAAACCTTGGACATGTCAAGCAACCACAAAACAAACAATTTGAGTAAGATAATGCCTCTTTAAGTTAGTAGATACTGTCTAATGTTTTTCATTTAGTGCTAACTGCTAAGCACTAGCAGACATGTACACGACCTACAGATTTGATCAAGAGTGAAATCACTGGCAACAACACCTAGTAAGTGCATTACATAACTATAGTTTCCTTCTCCAGGGATGAATAATGCTTTGACACTTGAGATATAAACTTAACTAAAAGATTATGAAAGAAAAACACAAGATAACCAAGACTGCCAGTGAGAGTAGGCATGCTTCATTCATTTGTTGTCTGATATCAGAAATGTATGCATTTGACAAAAATCAAACGGCATTTAAAAGCGTTATCTTACACTCAGCAGCAAGCAATGATAGCAACGACAGCAGCAACAGCAAGCAGCAGCAGCAGCAGCAGCAGCAGCAACAAGCAACCTCTCTTCTTGACAGCTCCTTCAACATCTCTGCAAATGATCAAAATTTGAAATTTTTTTATGTTCTGGCCTAAAACTAACACATACTTTCAGTACCACGATTATATCGGTGTTCTAGTGCATTTGGATGAAATCATAAACTTTTTGAATCTTAGCCATGTGCATCAATTGAAAATTTTCTTGACTTGCCATATTGAGTCCCGACACCTTGACATCTAGCAGAGAAATCCAAGGTTTCCCTCACTGTCATTTCTCCAATGTCAAGATCATTCTGACTAATATAAGCAGAACATAGAGGACAATGAAATATAAAATATAAATCTATAGATTGGGTCATATGGTGTTTATGGTTGCAAGCCAAGTTGCTACGATGTCAAACGTACTGATAAGGTGGCATGAACATAGAGGACACTAGCATGTTAGCTCTCCCAGATGATAAAAGTCAGGAAATGAAATTAAATGCTTGACATTTCTCCCTCATCTTGTAATAAATTATTTGAAGAGGGGATGCCTTATATATGATACAAACAATCTATGTGTTTTATGTTGTCATTGTCTTTATCAGCTGATCATGCTGATAGTAATTGCTCACAATATCAAAAGTTATAACGTGAATATTGCACACTAATAATTTTTTGTGCACTTGGAGATGATATCAATCAATATTCCCTAGTCATTGTTTGAGATCATACCAATTATATTCGAAATTCCCATTCAGCTGATTTAAAAAAAGCCAAGTCAATCTCTGCTGGGTCTATTGTCAATATTTTTTAAGACAGGAACATGAGTAGAATTCCAGGCTAACTCAAGTATTGATTATGTAGGAATATATATATATATATATATATATATATATATATATATATATATATATATATATATATATATATATATATATATATTAAACATTAGGTAAGGAAAATAATATGAGAATAGAAATACTATTAATTGCTATGTTGACCCATATAGCGCCATAATAAAAGGTTTTCACTAGTGATAAAATGTCCTGCTTCAAATGAACTATTGCATCTCATCTGAAGTCTTAGATGCTTTTGGTAATCATATGCTCAAAATATTCTAAGTATGCTAGAGTATTTAGACTGAATAAGCGAACATTATTGCGGGGAATATGCATATTAACTCACATTTAATATATATCCTAGATGCATTTTCTTTGGAATTGAAGGTTTGTTAATAAGGTGGGAAAATTACTAACATAAAAAACACACATTCTTCAGCTATTTTTACATTCCACCTAGATACAGTTTGCTTAGCACTACAATTTTCTTGAGCTGCATGCAATATTTGATCAAAACATGCTGCCCATAAAATAAAAATTAAACACAAGAGGATGATTAAAAAAGACCTTCCGAGGGTTTGGAATGGAACAAAGAGGAAGGGGAGCAATCATTTCTTGGTACGCACACTCATCTCGCTCTGTGACTTGGATTACCCCATCCAAAACAAGAACCTTGCCATAAGTTGCTGACTGAAAAGGAAGAATTTAAACATGGATTAATTGGCAATAATCAATATATCAAAAGTAATGGAAAGTATTTGCATGAGGTTGAGAGAAACATGAATTTAACTAAGGAAGGTTTTAGAGTGACAAGTGGAGAGCAAGCAGCACAAGAACAAGGTTTTACTTCTAGCAAGATAAGAGGAAATTCTCTAACAGCTTACCAAGTAATAAAGTAAACGTATCATACCTCACACTAGCCTAATATAACGTATAAAAAATAAGAAGAGATTTCATAATCTTGTCAAAATAATTTTCATAATCATTCAATGTAAATATAAACATATAGTTGGTCATCTTGTTAAAGCAAACTCAGCTGAGGTAATAAAACCAAGGGAAGTTGGTTCTTCAAATGAAGGATCACAAAATGACAAGTATCGTATGCCACTTTATTAAGACATGATTTCATTTATTGTATAAACTAACTTATAAACTGTGAAGTGTTCCTATACATGATATATAATCTCCTAAACATATACAAAAGATCTGAACAAAATGATAAGTAACAACACAACAAAATAACATCTTGATAATTGGGTCCAAGCAGCTACCTCATATTTGCTGGTGCCTCCTGGATTTGCTAAATGCTTATCCTCAACATCTCCTGCTTGCGAAGATACTACTGTTGATACTGATTTGTTAAAGTTTTCAACGAGTGACTTGCATTGTTCTTTGACTGGAAAGTTTTCTACAGTTAAAACTTTGTTTCTGTTCGAAGTCATTGAGAAATGACCTTCCAAAGTAGTCAAGAGATTGATGCCAATGTCGCCTATGCTAGAAAGCAATTTTGTTGTGGAGGACTTTTCATCAGCTACAAAACTCTGGTCATATGAAACAAATGCAAAAGTTAGTCCATATAGCATTTTCTCAAGAGGCAAGGTTTAGCAAACCCAAAAAATGTTCCAGAATCTTCACCTCAGTAATTGATAAAACATCCTTATACATGGCCTTGCAACTAGCCACTGATTCACACAAGACTTGTGGGATATCCCGAAGAAGTAGTGATTCTTGCTGAAGTCCGGATATCGCTTCCATCAATTGGTTGTTTACTTCTAGTTGCTTTGCATGTTTTTTCTGGATGAAAAAAAATGATGGCTTTAGGATCAAACAATGAAGAAGATGAATTCCCAAAACACGGGGAAATGACGTGTAATAGAATGTAAAAACTAAAGCCATAAGAGTGGCAACCTTATTAAGTTGGAATGTATTAAGAGTGACAAAGCATGTTGTTATAGCAATTCAAAATAGGAAATATATTGGGACAACTTAGATAGTTAAATTTGTTTCACCTTGAATGTTTTAATGGTTTATATTCTTTTATATAGATAAAGAATACATTCTTACAATCACATAAAGCAGAGCAAACCTATAAATTGTGAGACAGCGATAATTCCAAATGAATTATCATAAAGGATAAGTCTGAAAAACCAGCTGCATTTGTTAATTGAATTTGTTGAAAGAAATGAAAAGCACAGATTCTTTCTCTTACCTCGAGTTCACTTTTTTCTCCAAGAGCAACTTCTAATTGCCTCTTAAGATTTTGAACCTCTTCTTTATGACGATCTTTTGTGTATTGCTCAAAAGGATTACCCTGTCACAACCCAGATGACTCCATCAAAAACAAATATGACTGAATTCAAAAGTATTGCAAACTTCCTAATGATCATCAAAAAAGAGATCAACTCCATCTGAACTAAGATCCTATGATTTTCCTTCATGTTATTATCCTTAAACTATTGCCAGAAAGCAATTTTTAACAATAGGATACGTTATCAAAATGTAACTTGTTGAGTTCCTGCATGTGGGAATCACTACCTATAACTGAAAATGGACAGTAGCACGTATATAAATTATTTCTCTTCAAATAAATTATGAACTAAGAAGTATTTTCCTTCATGTTTTGATTATATAAATTATGATGATGAGAACTAAAAAAAAAAGGGGGGTATGTCAAATACCTGAAATACCAAAATATTTTGGTAATCAGACTTCTCTTCAAATAAGACCTTTTCTACTTTGAAAGAGTGTGCTTCTCCTGTAAAATTTGGACAAATGGTCAAAACTACCACAAAAAATAGAATTGTCGATGATGCTAATATCAAACGAGTGAAGGCCACACTGAGGGAAACCCGATACTTGAGAAAATCCAAACTGTATCTACGATTAGAAAGGGAAAAAAATGGATGTCTCAGTTAAATATTTGAGATAAGTTCTGCAATATGGATTTTCATATATGAATGTATAACCATGGTCTTCAAATGCCATTCAAAAATCTTTCTTCTTAACTTGATCTCTTGATCAACTGAACCAAACCAAGCAACATAGGAACTTCTACAAGACCATGTACAAGAAAACAATAGCTATAACCATGACAAATTAAAAAAACACACACACAAATCACTTCACTCCCATTGCCTCTACTAAGAGCACCATTGATCCTAAACAACAAACAAGATTTGGACAACAATTATCATGAAGCAAACAACCATTGTCTGTATTGATGCTTCTATCCACTGGATTCATTCTAAAGCCTGATATGGCTTTATCACTTTCACTGTGAGAGTCATTACTAGCATAAATGAGGGTCAAGTTAAAGATAGGTGCAACACCAGTTTCAGGAAAAATGAAATAAACAACTCATAGGACTTATAGATCTTTGGCTTAGGAGTTCAATCCCATACCTCTTGCTTCAAAGAAATTTGCAGCTCAATCTTGGGAGATTGTTTCTTCATGGGTTCAGTACATCCGTTTACTTGTCTCGTATCCTAGTGTAACCACATAAACAAATACAGATATAAAAAATAATGTTATAAGAAAATTAATTTTTGGATCCAAGGTTATGAAACTTGTTCCAGTTATGATTTGCATGATATTAGAAGCTTTTGGGCTACATGAAATATGTGCCAAACCTTGACTGATGCGATAATAATAAATGTGAAGAGGAAGAGCAGATTAGAAAATCCTTGAAAGAGAAAAATGGGTGTCTTACCAGCTTGTGAAGATGAGACACTACTTCTGGTGAGTTGCCCAAATTCTCTTCCTTGACTTTTCTACAAGATTTACTGCCATCAGCCAAAGAACATAAATCAGCTTCAATAGGATGGAAAAATACACATCTTGCAAAGATGGGGTTTGAAACAAAAACTATAGAAAACTATTTTTTAATCAAGTGGTGAAACCAAGAAGACCCACTAATCTTTCAAGTACAATCAACCCTCATTAACTTGAACACTTTACCAAAATGCACTCTTATATCCTTATTCAAGACTGACTCTCATTATGGGTAGTTGATTCTCCAATCTAAGTTTTCAAACTCCAATATCCGATTTTGGAAAAACCCCAATCCATTGAAGGAACCCATAAACCAAATTAAAAACTACTAAATATGAGATAATGTATGAATTCAGAATGCAAAGAAAAGCTTACCTCTTAGAACATTCGTGTCTTGGGGTTACTCCCATGAACTTAGATGATTTAGGAATGGATTCATACCACTAGACTTCATGATGTTTAGAACCAAAGCTTGCTTCAGACCCCATTCTTGAGACTTGTCCAAAAATGCTGCAATTTGAGGCAAGATTTGCATCACAACAATGAGACAAGTGTTCACAACAAATAGACATTTTTCTCATCAAAACAAACACAAACAAGAAATGGGTACCTGAGACAAACCCCTAGTATACAAAAAATCAATCTCAAAAATTGCAAACTCTAGATTTTACCTATGAGATTCGATTCTCGCTAGCTGGTCATCAAAATCTTCAAGAACAAGTCCCTATCACAAAGATCTAAACCCAAACACCACCACTCTCAACATCCTGAAACATCAATCGAATTCTAATCCATCATCGTCATCTCCCTCCAATGACTCTTCCTCTCACCAACTCACCAAATCGGCAGTCCCAATCTCCACCTTCGGAGTCTGATTCAACTCAACCTTACTTCTCCACCTCCCCCATCCCGCTCCCTCCTCTGATCCTTTCCCTTCTTGAAATTTGCAAACAGAGAAGAACTCACCTGAAGCAAGCGAAGGCGGTGGAATGGCAGATGCGAGTGGCGTCGACGGTGGTTCTCTTCTCTGTGTGCGATGGAGACTAAAGGGGGAGAGAAAATTAGGGATTTTAGGTTTATATGAAGATCTCTCTCGATTCATTTTACTAAGTCAACGAAAATGGAGAGAGCAGAGAAAAATTATCACATATACACAGAGAGATGGAGATAAAAAGATAGGGAGAGAAGGCAACAAGAGCGAGAGGGATGGAGAGGGAGTTTTGCTTTTGGTGAGGGAGAGTCGCGAGGGAGGAGAGCGAGACTGAGAGGGAGAAAGCCTTAGATGTTGAAGTGGAATCGAGCGAGGTCTCTGTTTTTTTATTTCCCGCCTACTCTGCTGTGAAGCAATTGTGGAGCGCGAATTTCTTTTTCATTTCCCGCGCGAGGCCCTTTTGGTGAATTCAATCAATTATAGCGCTTTTCACAAAAACGCTATAAACAATGCTATGAATGATCACTTTTCTTGTAGTGTTGTTTGATCTGCAGCCTGGTCCCCCAAGGGCTGATTACAATGGTGAATTACAAGAGCCGATTATAGCCTGTTTGAATGATCTATTGCTAGCCAAGATTATTCCCTAGCATGGTGCTTAGCCAACATACAGGACTTGGCCAAGACAACTTCTCGATCTCTAAAGAGCGCATATTAGAATTGCTTGAATTATCGCAATATAAGTTGTCAGAACTCTCATCAGCAGATCAACCCTACGGTTTCTTGACTCAGCAAAATCTCTTATTTAAAAGCTAACACTAAAATAAAACAAAGCAGAAAAGAGCTAACAGGAAAAGTCAACGAATACACAAGCGCAAAGTGCTACTCAACATATCACCTTTCATTGATAATCCGAGAAATGCAGAGTTTATTCCTTATCAAAAACATGTTCAGATATAGTAGAACTTGATTTTGCAAGAGAAGAAGCAAGGTATGCGTCCGCATGCGCTGCTGCTCGGACACCCTGATCTTAATCACCTTTTTCTTATGATTGATCAGAGTCTTCCCCAAACTTCATAAAGGACACATCTCTGTAGTAAGAGAGGTCCCAATATTCATGCTCCTCCTTCATCAATTGCAACAACTCTAGTCCTCTTTGCACAACTCTGCTGAACTCGAACGTGCTCTGGGCCTTTAAGCTTCTCCTCGCGTACTCTTTACTCAGCAATATCACACTCCCGTTGCTCCAGTTTGTCTGATAGGGCATCAGCTTTGGACTGCATATAGATCAGGTTGTCTTTGACTGCACTTAGTTCATTTTGTGCAGGAGGAGTTGCTCTTCTGTTGTCCTCACACTCTTGGCATTGAAATTAACTTCAGCCTTCAGCTGCTAATATGGGACAGTCCACTTGAATTCCTTCTTGGCCCTCTCCTCATTCAGAGCCTGCATATCAGCCCGCGCCTTTGTTGCAGTCTCCTGAGCAAATTGTAAGTCACAACGGACATGGTTCAGTTCTTCTTCAGAATTGTCCCTCGTGGACATTGCCTTTACCAAATCGGACTCAAGCATTTCCAAGCGAACTCTCTGAGCCTTCAATCTTGTCTGCCAGGCCTCTGAATCAATAGCCGATTAGGTAGGCCTTCGTTCTTCAAGATGTTTTTTTAATGATTTATTTCATGAAGAACATCAGAGTACGACTTCTGCAAATTTGCAAAGACTCACTCCATGGTATACACTCTCACACGAGCAGCCTCAACTTCCGTCCCAGTGACTGTAACTTGGTTCAGATATGACATCCCCTGCATGAGATGTTTATACCCCTTGTCCATACTTTCTCCTAGCGTATCAATTTCTGGCATCAGAGCATAATTCGTCAGCCAACCATTCAATCTACTGATATGTCTTCTGGATGTGTAATTAGGCCCATTGAGGGAGGTTCCAGAAGGTTGGACCCAAACAACAGCGCCCTAATAAGCCCATACATCATAGTCAAACCCAATACCTGAAGATCTAATAAGGCAAGTATCTTGGGGATTGATCTAAGACGGGCAGGCCAACAATAGATCAATTTTGACTAGGAAACAAATATCATAGTATAAATAGTGCGTGGAAACTCCCATGTATGGACAACACTCCAAAAGGGAATAATCTCCCGCAAATCTTGGAGCACAAGTCGTGTTGGGAAACTCTCCTACATGGTTGATTCCTAACAAGGAAATGATCTCCAGCAAGATATCTTTCTCTAAACTACACCACCAAAGGCCTAGCTGAACAAGGACTCTTGTATGATAAATAGGACACAATGTTGATAAACAAAGTGGCGCTACAGAACCCAATTTACAGCATTACATCTTTCTCAATCCTTGTCTGACTTAAGCATCGGAGTACCATTGGCTGCTACAACAGTGGTCTTTGGCTCATGTGTGCTCACTACAATACAAATGCTCATTAATAGTGTTTCAAAAATGCTATTGCAGCCTATCATAGCGATTTAGAAAACGCCGTGTCTGCCGGAGCTATAATAGATACAGGATTATTTATAGCATTTTAGAAACGCTATTGTAAGTAGACCATTTATAGCGTTTCTGAAACGCTATTGTATATTGTACAATAGCGTTTTAAAAGTGCTATTGTTTAGCTTGTATAGTTACCAATAGCGTTTCTGAAATGCTATTGTCTTCCCTCACGTAGCATTTAACAAATGCTATTGTATTAGTTTCTATAACGTTTCTCAAGGCCCTTTTTTTCTATAGCACTCATCAAAAGCTATCAAATGACTTTTTATAACATCTTATAAGTTTTATTTCTAGAAAATAAAAACTAAATGTGCCAAACACTTGAACATTTCCATGAACGGCGAGGCACAGTAATGTACTTAATAAGATAATGTATTACATTGAGTCACAAAATCTATCAGATAATAAAGATCAGACTACATTTATTTCAGTTGAAGCATGGTAAACAACTAAAAGAGGCTAATGTGATCATTGCAACCATCATAGACACACTCAAATGCAGAGATCATTGCAGTGAGGCTTCCAGTACATTCAATGCTGCAGTCCACTCCTCCATTTATCATCTCGGCAATCACTTGATAATGAACAATCACAACAAAACTGCAGTCAATAACAATATGATCCTTGGGGTTCACAAATTCAGGCTTGCTATGATCTCTGTCACAAATTCAGGCTTGCAATAACTGAAACCATGCAATTGAGAGCTATCAAGTAGTCATCTTCTCAGGTTGAAACAACCTTTTGAAACCGTGCAGGAACGCGAAGTCGGGGTGGCTGCACTTCCCCAGGTGTTCCAAGCTGACACAGGCTGCCATCTGATCATCCACTCTACTCGGCCTCAAGAGTACAACACACCCAGCTTCTGCTAGAACATTTCAGAACTCAATCATCTTGTTCCAAGCTGGAGCTTGTGAAGTAGCTTTTGCATTTGCCTTCGAACCAAATTCACCATCAGGAGGCTATGAAGCTGGAGCGTGTAAAACAGCACTCACATTTGCTTTCAAATCAAATTCGCCAACGTGAGCTTTAGACTCGGCAGGTAGAGCCTGAGTAGATGAATTAATGGAAGTAGAAGATATAGATGATGGAGCATGCTCATCCGAGAGTTGCAACTTAAAAGGCTTGAAAGAAGCAAAGGATGGCATAGAAGATGAAGATGAAAACGATGAAGCTGATGGGATTACAGGACTAGCATGAATAGAAGGTTTACTACTGTCTTCTGTATTATCCTTGAGTGAAACAGATGAAGAAGATGGAGGTAGTGATGAAGGCAATGCAGATAGGAGGGTTGAATGGATGGGTGGAGACAGTGACCTTGCTAATGAGAAAACAGCAGTTGTAGGAGGAATTGTTGATGATGGTGTACCCACTCGGTTTTTGCTCGATAAAGTTTCAAGCTGGAAAGCTTTCTCATGTAAATTGACCCCATTCCATGACGTATTGATGTTGATGAACCAAATTTTCAACACAATATATTTTGCTGAAGTTCATGCCAACCAAATGAAGCAACAAAACGTGCAGTTCATGCCAACCAGGTCATGTTTTGATGCATATCTAGAGAAGCGTTAGTAGAATCCAACTGAAACTTTAACAAGTTATTCTTTATGCTAATCCGCAAAATACATCAAAATTTCAAATGAAACAGATTAGCGAAAAGCAAAGTTCATACAGAAATTGGTCCTTGAAGTGCATATACTTAAGTATTATTTGGCTTAAAACTAAAAATTAATTGGGGTACCCATAATGATTGGGCCATTAGCCCAATTTCCTGTTTTTATATTATTGTTCTCAAGCATATAAATAGCGGCTCATATCATTTGATACATTGATCATTACATGATTGAATTTGGTGTTTCCTCACATTATTCCTTGTAAATAAGTCAGAAATTACTACTATAAATAATAATAAAGTTGATTAATATATACTAATAATTACTTGGAATATCAACTTTTTTGCAAGTATAAATTATTGTTTATCACTTTATTGTTTCTTCCGCATAGTACAATTATTCTAATGTTCACGATTTGTCGTATCGCCTGATCTGTATTGCATCAAATACGATACGCATGTGTCTTATAGGTGTATCTTAGATTCTATATGACAATTAAGAGCTTATGAAATAAGAAAATATAACAAGTACATAAAGCAATCATGAAGAAAACCTTGGTCATATCAAGCACCAAGACATGCACATGTTCTTGCATTTATTTACGTGTCATCAATAAATCATCAATCACAAGTAGTACGTTTCCTTGTAAAATAAATACATAACTAAATTAATTTTTAAAATAACAAGGATTAAAGAAATTTACCAAATCCAAGGAGTGTCTCCTCCTCCTTGAACTTTCTGGTTCAAAAGCCTTCATAGCACTTGAGATATTTCACCGTGATTGATCTTTAGCAGAAACAATCGATGAAGGGAAAGGGAGTTTCTTGACAGACTCTGGAGTATGGATTGATTTTTTCACATTTGGCGAGTTGAAGAAGTCACCATCATAATCGAGGCCTATTGATCCAAACAACTCTTTTGTTACACTTTGTCATTTCATAGAGGGTGACTCTATATTTAACACAGACATCTGTTTGGAAAGGCACTCAAAGAGTTGCCTAGCAGCTGCTATTTGCGAATTCATTGTGTTGAACAACCTATGGAAAGACTGGTCATGCCTGCTACAAAACATAAGTGAAAGTACATAAACCACTAAATCAAAATAAAACTGCCAAATAAATCTACCTACAATAGGTAGGAAGTTGAATTGATAAATATTACTTGGAAGTTTCCACACCAGTGCGAAACATCCTTTGACCTGGAAAAGCACCACCATCTTCACCAAATCGGTTGATCTCAAGAATATTGAAATGCCTCTCAAGTTCTATGAGTTGATTTGTTAGATCCTGGAAGAAAAATAAAATAAAAGTAAATAAAAAATTGGGTGGGGGGAAGTAAATAGAACATGGACTTGCAGGAAAAAAAAGCATTGTAATCACATCATTAGACTATTACCTGATTTACTTTCAATATATGTCTTCTTCTCATTTCAAGTTCCAGACTGAACCTCTGGCGATTCCAAATGTCCCAATAGTGATTATCAGAAGCTTGCTTAACAAATGCTCATCTAACTCAAGACAACTTATTGTACAAGATAGATTATGCTATAGAAGTGCACTATTTCACTATGCTAGATCTCAAATACACCGAACAAACTAAAACCAGAACATTGAACTAATACCTCTAATAGTAAAATAATTCAAAGAGGTCTCAGCTAATGCTTAGAAACCTCTTGGCCACAAAAAAATCACATATTTTGTTTCCTTTGATGCTAAACCACTTCAATACACATTGTTCATGTGTAAGCTTGAGATCACCCTTGCAACTGCACTCTAACTCAAGACAACTTATTGGCCAAGATGGGGCTTCCAGACACCTCCTTCGCAGCTGAAGTGAGGAGGGAGCTTCCTTCACCTTCATGTACTTCTTTGTTTTTGGAACTTAGACTATGCAAAAAAAACCTTTAGGAATTGAACTAGCTTTTTGAGAACGTTGGGACTGGAATACATCTTTTCCGTTGCTGGTCTTTTCAATTACTAGTGCAGTTGGTATTTGTATTGAGAGGCCCACATTCTTTTCAGACAAAGGTGCAACTTCTTCATTGATGGGCTCCATGGTTTGACGACCAAGCTGCCATTATAAAAAATAATAAATAAGTTAACAAATCCAATGCTATCAAAACATTTCTAAAACATGCTAAAATAAGGGTAAGTCAGGTTAGCTATTTGTTTGACCAATCTTTCTCTATGGTTAGTTGACTAAAGCCAGCAAAATGTTTTTGCTAGACTTGTTCAAAGCCAGATCCACGTGATTGAGGATTACTTGGAGCACCAATCAGGGGCCTCGAACTTGGAAGATTATGAACATATAAAAATAAATGAAATTTAGAGCAATCAAACACTATGGCCTCTTCTTTCACTTATAATTAACAATGTAGGCATCATTTCAATGAAACTCAATTTATATTGCCTTGGTGTCAAGAAATCAACACCTTACTTAAATCAAAAGAATGACATATCATCCCCAAAATTTTGAGCTGCACACATTAATGAGAGATCACATCTCACCACAAAAAAACAAGAGTCATGGTTCAAAAGTAGTATTGTTTAACAATAAAGAGCATAGAAATGGAATAGGAACGATAAAGTGAACAATTTGGCAGTCATCAACTTGCATTTAGTGATCTAAACTCAAGAAGTAAATCTCCAACTGCAAAGTAGAATATTCCTAAAGACCAGCAGAATGCTCTCACTGTTCTAAATTTGGACGTACATCCACTACCTACCCAAAGGTCAAAGAAAAAAAAAATGAACAGTTGAACAAAAGTTTGATGTCCAACACTTGAAAAGAAGTTGCATCTGGAGCTCAAATTGATGAATAGGAGATGTAAAAAAGAAAAATGCCGCAAAAAAAAAAAACAACAGCTTGCAAATAGCAATGTAAGTAGTGGTTTCATGGGAAAAAGAAAAATGTCGCAAAAAGAAACATAACCCTTTCTTCTAAACCTAACAACATGCAATTCAAATAGTTGAACTCATCAATTAACCTAATTTCCATCTCATACAAGACATCAATTCAAGAAAGAATAAATCAAACAAAATCCATAACAAAGAACAAATGAGAGGTCTAAAATCGAAATCTCACCTAAAGAAGAGAAATGTATCTACAAATAAGAGGATCTAATGGAAGAAATCTCCTCAGTTCCTGAAATATGAAAAATAACAACGTTAGGGCTTTTGGTTTCAGTCCACCATAGATGAACAAGCAAAATGAAGACGAGGCATGCTAGATCTGAGATTTACAAGACAATTTTATCCTTCAAAGTCTTAAATCTACCATTCCAAAACTTCAAAAACTGATACAAATGAAAAATAATAGAATTTGCGGTGAAAGCAAAGCAAAGAAAGAGAGAGTAAGTTGAGTGAATGACCATGAAAGAAAAGTTGAAGCTGAAGCGGGAGAGCAGAGAGGAGCGGAACGGAGAGGGAGACCACAACTCCGAGAAGTAGACCAGACGGTGAGCAGAATGAGAGCAGTGAGGGAGAGCAGATCGGAGAGGGAGAATGAAACCAGAGCGAGAGTGGTGAGCAGAGCTTCCTTCTTTTCTTTCTTTTTCCTTCTTTTCTTTCCTTCTTTCTTTTCGATCGAGAGGGAAATTTGGCGCTTTGTGAAATTTTAACTCCCGCCCATTTGATAGCATTTTAGCAATGTCAAGAGATCTGAAATGGGACAAACCTTGGGATTTCCATAGCACTAAGTGAAAAAACGCTATTGTCATATGCTATTAATGGCTAGTTGTGGTGTAGTGGCTCCTTGTGTAGGTCAAGGTCAATGAGAATAGGATTCGACTTCATCAATTCTAATGAAACTTTTCTTTACGTTTTTGGAAGGGACTTGGTGCAGTGTAAAAAAATAACAAATACTTGGCAACATAACATAGAAATGCCTTTCGGAAGCTTAAATTCCCTTGAAAATGACGAGAGGCAGGTTCTGAAATTATTTGTTACAAAAAGTAGCAGTCATTCTCTTGAGGCATTTTTGGATAAATGTTATGGTGATATTTTATTAGTCTCAATCCATATTTTCCTTTCTGGTTTAGAAGAAACTTATTAGGACAAGACGTATAGGATACTTTCAGAAAATTTGTACTTCTAGTGAATGCAATGTGTTATATATTTAATAAAAAACAACAATCAAAATTGCAGTCCAAATTAAAATATGAAAATTATTAATAGTAAATATTAAATAAATAAGTCCGGGGTGGGCATGATTGAAAATCTACATCCTGTACCTGTCAGAACCTGGGAGATCAGCTTCAATGCGGCTCCATGCTGAAAAGGATAGTCATAAAGACATTGAACAACAACCCACCAAAAGTAAACGTTTACTCAAAGCATTGCTCAACAGGCGCAAATCAAAAAAACATGAGTCACTGTATACTTTCTTGGATGAATACTAAGCAAGAAATAGAGATAAGAGTCAGGAAGGAGGAAGCAGTGCAAACCGAAGTGCGGAGTCATTTTATCCTTTTCCTATACCATATCTGTAGTTTTACTAGTGTCAAAGATCGGACCACCACCAATACATATGGTCAGAATAGTGTTGATTGGTATGGTATCTTGGGCAGAGTTTGTACAGGCTTTTGGGTCAATGTTTGGTTGTTTACCATGCTCCAACTGAAATAAGTGTAGTCTGATCTTTCTTATTTGATAGATTTTGTGACTCGATGTAATACATTATCTTATTAATTACGTCACTTTGCCTCCGTTCATAGTAATGTTTAAGTGTTTGGCACATTTTGGTTTTTATTTTCTAGAAATAAAACTTATAAGATGTTATAAAAAGTCATTTGATAGCATTTGATGAGTGCTATAGAAAAAAAGGGCATTGAGAAACGCTATAGAAACTAATACAATAACATTTGTTAAATGTTACGTGAGGGAAGGCAATAGCATTTTAGAAACGCTATGGTAGAGTATACGATAGCGTTTCAGAAATGTTATCGTATACTCTACCATAAAGTTTCAGAAACGCTATCGTATACTCTACCACAGCGTTTCTGAAACGCTATAAAAAGTCAACTTACAATAGCGTTTTAAAAACGCTATAATAGACCCGTATCTATTATTGCTCCGGCAGACATAGCGTTTTCTAAAACGCTATTAATGACCATTTTTCTTGTACTGATGGATGGGTCCGACCACGATATATGTAGTGCAGGACTCTATGACCCTATAATGATATTTTCGACGAGCCAAATTGTTTTGAGATGTCACTCACAAATCTCGATAATCAAGTTTTGAACTCATAAGGTTTTGCAATGTATAGTCTCTGAATGATCTATGTGGTCCAAATGAGAGATTGTTAGAAAATTACCTTAAGATGGACCTACATAGATCATATTATTATATATTGTAGACTGTCAAATTATAAGTGAGTGGTGTTTGGTTATACCCATTATTTGTGATCATGACCAGGGCATGACACGTCTCTAGTTACATGGTGTAGGTCATGACATGTGTTACTAAATTGGGTATGGAGATTATTTGTGTAGATACCAATTAAAGGTTGTCTACAATTCCTTTATTGCTCATAATATAATTGGGCTTTATATATATGGTTGAAGTCCCCACTCCAAACCCTATTCTCTACCTCTTACTTTTCTCATCCGGTTTGAGAGATATAAGATAAGAGTTCCAGAGGTGGAAGACCTTTCCACTGATTATTGTTGTGTTCGTGAGGATTGCTACAGGGATTCCCTTTATCAATGGCTTCAGATATGCATTAATTTAAATTGTTCTTCATTGATTACTGACATGACATGAGATCTTGGTAAGGATCTATTTAGGTCCCAACAAACTGGACCTGCATATTTAAGCAACAACAGATTAAAATAGAAATTCTGAATAGGTATGCATTCTTGTTGATTTCTTTAGGCTTATGTGATGAATGTGTGAGCATTTTCCAAATTTTCCAATGTACGACTCGCCACTGACAAAATCCATGACATGGAAAACACAAGCAAATCTTAAAGGCTCAAGGTAATTGTATAAATCAATAACAATATTGAAAATGGATGCGATTTTATTGTATTAGTTGTATGATTTTATTTTTTTTTCTCCTCGCTCTTTTCGTTTTCCTCTTCTTCTTTCCAGACGTAGCACCTCTTGAACTTATCCTTTATAAAATTGCCTTTTTGAAAAGCTACTATTATCACTGCGTATGCCTCTCAGACAAATGCAACACCTTGGTAGAATTGCGTTTGTGGATAAACCATCCTAGTATTTGCGATCTCCTTAACGTCTTTCAGCTCTCGCCATGCTCTCTCTATCTTGACTCTTCCAAATGCTCCATTGCCAGGCACTTACCCAATCGATGAAAGCCCCCTTTTATCAGAAGAGGTTAAGGAGATTTACATCTTTCACCACTAAACCACAAGAGGTTAGGCGTGTTATTTATTTGATTATTTTATTTTTTATTTTGAAGTAGGAGGAAACCCAAGAAGTAGAAAATTTCTTTACTCAAGGACTAATAGTTTTAAAAAAAAATTGCTGAAGGACTAATAGTTGATGAGGAATCATTAGAAAACTTTCCTTTGAAAAAGTATGACTTTAGATGATACACCGAAGCGTCAGCTCAACACTGATCCGGTCCAAGCGATTTCAAGCCAGCATAATGCGGTCCGCCAGACGAACCAAAATTACTACAGCCTGCTATGCCCACAGGTCTCACAGCCATCCCCAATACTCGTAAGACCTATTAAGGCAACTATCTCGAGGATCGGCTTTAGACGAGCAAGCCAGCAGCACCTTGTTCCCAACTAAGAAGCAAATACCAGAGTATACATCGTACATGGAAACTTACATCTATGCACAAGACTTCAATTGGGAACTATCTCCCGCGTATCTAGGAGAACAAGTCTAACAGGAAAACTTCCCTCCACAGCACAACTTTTAATTAGAAAAGGATCTCCAAGAAGATCTCCTTCCATAAACTATGCCACTGATGGCCTGGTCGAACCAGGACTCCAACACTATAAATAAGACATGAGGTTGGTGAACAAAGGTATGCTACAAATTCTTTGTTTACAACATCAAGCATTCCTCAGATCCTTGTCTGACTTTAGCATCAAAGTGTCATCGGCCACCACAATGGTGGTCCATGGTTCACGTGTGTTCCTTGTGCAGGTCAGCAGGTCAAGGTCAAACAGGGAGCAATAATAAAGAACAGAGGGACACGACAAATGCTTAGATTGGCGCTATACCACCTCTTCCAGCGGTGTCGGCAACACAAGGGAAGCAGGCTCACACCCTCGTAAACAGCAGCAGCGTCGGCCCCAGGATGGATCTGCTGGCATTACAAATACAGCAGATCGCTAAAGCAGTAGAGACTCTCACTCGGCAAAACTCTCCACCCGTCGATGAAGATCAGGAGCAGTGCAAACCTCAATTTACAGATGACAACAGAGTGAAGGCACAGGAGAGTTAAGCCCCTGATAGTTCTCACTGGACTAGAGGTGGCGGCACGGTCAACGCAGATCCAACTTTCAGAGTAGACAAACTCGCTCGCAAAACTCCCTCCACCGAGGGGCTCACGACCCAGACGTGCTGTATCGCCTTTTTGTTCCCCTGTTCATGGACCACATCACGAACGAGGCTCTCTGTCAAAAAAGTTCAGCTCTCCGATGCTTGAGTTCTATGACGGGATCGGTGACCCGTTCAATCACTTGCGTCATTAAAGAAGGTTTCAAATCGATAATGTGCAGAACGTTCCCTACCAGCCTGAATAAGTCAGTGCTAACCTGGTTCCACAGCCTCCCGCCTAAGTCAATCGACTCATTCAAGACACTGACAAAAAAGTTTCTGACACGATTTGTTCGGAAGCCAACGATTCAGGAAATGCCAGCACTAATACTCTCCCTAAGGCAGAAGTCAAACAAAATGCTAAGGAAATACGTCACGTGCTTCAATGACTAACTGACGCTCATTGACGATTGCAGCGATGATACCGCCATTACGGCTTTTACTGCAGGTCTAAGAGAGGGAAAGTTTTATGGCTTCCTCACATTGGAACCCCCATGATATGGCAGAACTCTTGAAAGGCGCCCAGAGGTACATCACCTTGGTGATAAAATAAGATCATACTAAAAACTCGAACTTTTCAATTCCGACACATGGTACTTATACTTATTCACTAAAAAAACACGATTTTTACTTTGCCATATCCAAAAAAATACCAATCCAACCCCTTTCAAGAATAATTTCATTTATAAAATGTGACCAATTAACCAACCAACAAAACTACTTGTTAGAAATAATATTTTGTTGTATCGAAAAAGATAAATGTTGACTAATCTGGCTAGCGTTGGGCATGGTAAAACAAAATGGTTCAATAATTGAAAAATGAAATTTTCGAGGAATACACATTGAATGCTGAGATTTCTTATTGAATTTTTGGTAGTAGACCAGCACTATACACTCCCCCTAAGGAAGAAGTCAAACAAAACGCTAAGGGGATACGTCACGTGCTTCAATGACTAGCTGATGCTCATTAATGGATGTAGCGATGATACCGCCATTACAGCTTTTACTGTAGGTCTAAGAGAGAGAAAGTTTTATGGCTTCCTCACATTGGAACCCCCCATGATAAGGCAGAACTCTTGAAGGTCGCCCAGAGGTACATCACCTTGAAAGAAATGAGAACAACAAAGAAGGAAATTGAAGTAGAAAAGAAACCCTCCGTTTCTAGATACAGAAATGAGGGAACGAGGCAAGAAAACGAAGATAGAAACAAGCGGAAGCGCAACGACGACAGGTCGGACTCTGGCCACGCCAGGCCAGAAAAATCTTCCAACTACATTGGATCCAGAACCATGACCCCCTTCAACTCTAGTTTGTCAGATGTCCTTAATTCCACGAAAAATAGGGAAGATCTGAAATGGCCCTCGAAGCAGCATGGAGAACCCTACAAACGTAACAACATGTACTGCTCATACCACAAGGAGGGTGACCACGACACCAACGAATGCAACGGTCTAAGGTACGAGATCGAGTATTAGATTTGCAAGGGCAAGCTGAAGGAGTTCCTGGGTTTGGAGAAAAGGCAGGACCGAACCAGGGAAAGGCGAGAGGCGGTCATAGAAATCGAGAATGAGACTCCGAGCATTATATATGTCCTTCACGGTGTCGGATCAGAAGAAGAACAGTCAAACAAGTCTTGCACGCGAACACTCCTTGAGACGCGGACACAACCCACCAACGAAAACAGACACATGTATTACTCGCGAGTGCAGAGCCCCATCCCGACCTTGACTTTCATAGATAAGGACCTCAAAGGCGTCCGCGCACCACACAATGACGCTCTTTTCATTTCAATCTCTATTGCAATGTGGGAAGTGAATAGGGCCCTGGTGGACATGGAAAGCTCTCTCAACGTCCTATTTTACAATGCATTACGTAGTATGGACCTCAAGGAAGAGAACATAACACCTTGTAAATAGTCGTTGATCGGGTTCAGCGGAGAAAAATGCTTCACAATCGGGAAGATAAGGCTAACAGTGATGGCAGGAGAGCCACAACTAAGGAAGGTCATGTCCCTAGACTTCATGGTTGTAGACGCACCATCTACCTATAACCTCATCTTGGCGAGACCTTAGGTTCATCAGATGGAGGCAGAAATCTCCACCCTTCATCAGTGCGTCAAGTGTACCGCCAACCACTTGGAGGGAACAATTCGCGGGGACCAACTGACGAGACGTCGTTGACACTATGCTGTTCCAAAGCAGATAAAATGTTATCATATTCGGCTGGAACCTACCAGACAAGTTGAATAGAAGCCAGACTCAAAAACTGTGGTGAAGTTGCTCCCCTCAGATGGAGACAAAGACCTAACAGCAGTAGCTCAACTTAGCAATGGAAGACAATCCAGCATTACAGGAACAGACCGCCCTCTAGCCCGACAGAACGTTAGGCCCAGTGGAGAGGTCATTGCAAACGGAAGCCCAACCCCACAACTGTCAGTGGACACGAAAGGAATCTCCTAGGCAAGGTTTAATCTTCAGTAACCTCAACTTCTCTCTGCCGGCAGTTAATGTATCCAGTTGCTTAGCTTTCTTTCAATAGTCAGTTTAGAGTTTTAACTCTTAGGAACTTAGATAAAAAAGAATTACACAAACAACTCTATTGATGACTGAAAAGATGTAATAACGATCACCCAGATGGCGGCTACAAAAGATTACAAACTACAAGCATCTGAATCTGATGTGATGTACAGCAGTAAAGATTCGCTTAAATAGTTCAACTCCAGAAGAGGACTCAGAAATGAAAGCAAAGGTACCCTGGGTAAACTACGGTGCCCTCTAAAAGTTCCGCTCTGCAACTTCTCCGAGAAAGATGATCCAGAGCGAGAGAAAATGTACAAAAAGGAGTTAAAATGACTAGCTCGGTCTATTGCTTTGTCTAATCACCCTGAAAGAACGGTCCGCAAATGACAATGTGAACCTAGCGACGAGCTGTAGACATCTTCAATCCGGCATTCGGCCTCCTGAAGGAGGTAAAAGATGACAGACAAGGGTGTCCACAAGCAATGAGACATTTGAGGCCTCACAGTGTTGCACACAGGTCCACGTTCAATCAATTAATGATGTTGCACACAACCCCATTAATTGAGGGGAGTAATGGATACTTTATCGTCTCGCAAACTACGTCATACGCGTGCCACCATGCAATCTACGTTGTACACGTGGCACCAAGATCTTGAAACAGGACTAGTTCTTCTCATATGGGCCCATCGGCTCAGCTCACTATCCGAGCGACACTTTACCACGTGCTCTGACGCAAGCAGTAGAGGCCCTAGTCACTTTTGACATACAGAGCATACCTACATATCACCAGCTGATTTAAGGTACCTATTTAAAATAAAAATCTTTCATTGAAAGTAGGCTCACACGCCCGTAATTGGTGGAACCCCAACCTAGCCAGGCAAGCTTAGTCTATTTCAACTGATGACAACGGCTTCTAGTTCACCACAAAGCCTAGTTCGCCGCGCGTGAATGTTGATGGCTTAGGAAGTGGAAGTCTAGTCAGCGCTCTTATGCCTAATTACGATGACTTGCCAGGGACCATCGCCCCCTTTGCAAACGATGGTCGCCAAACCCAATCAGGTAAGCCAAGTCAGTGTTGACTGATGACGATAGCTTTTGGTCAACTCCCAGACCTGTAGCTAGATATGCGCAAGTGCAGATGGTTTGGAAGGTGGGAGCTGAGTTAGTTCTGACTGATGTCGATGGTTCACCACGGGACCACTGCTCTTTTACAAACCATGATCGCCAAATTTTCAACTCCCAGACTTGTAGGTCATTTCGCGCGGGTGTAGATGGTATAGAAAGTGGGAGGCTAGTCAGTTCCGATTGATGCCGATGGATTACCACGAGACCACTATTCTTCTACAGACCATAGTCGTTGAAACTCCCAAATCTGTAGCACGATGTGCACAGGTGTAGATGATTTGGAAAGTGGGAGCTGATGATACACCGAAACGTCCTCTCATCTAGACCGTACATGTGTCATGATGATCTCAAGGATAACAAGCCCAAGCGTCAGCCCAACACTGATTCGGCCCAAGCAGTTTCAAGCCCGCATAGATCAGTTCGCCAAACAAACCCAAATTACTACAGCATGCTAAGCCCACATGTCTCACAACCATCCCCAATACCCGTAAGACCTATTAAGGCAAGTATCTCGAGGATCAACTATAGACGAGCAAGCCAGTAACACCTTGTTTCCAACTAGGAAGCAAATACCAGAGTATATGTCGTACATGGAAACTTCCATCTTTGGACAACACTCAAATTGGGAACTACCTCCCGCATATCTAGGAGCACAACTCCTAATTAGAGAAGGATCTCCAAGAAGATATCCTTCCCTAAACTATGCCACCGATGGCCTAGTCAAACCAAGACTCCAGCACTATAAATAAGACATGAGGTTGGTGAACAAAGGTACGCTACAAATTCCGTTTTTACAACATTAAGCCTTCCTCAGATCCTTATCTAACTTTAGCATCGGAGTGTCATCAGCCACCACAATTGTGGTTTATGGATCATGTGCATTCCTTGTACGGGTCAGCAGGTCAAGGTCAAGCAGCGAGCGAAAAATTGAATACATCAGTTTGGCGTCGTCTGTGGGGACGACAAAGTTCCTAGCAAAACACTAACACCATCTCTCTTGAAAGTTCAAGAAGATGGTGACCACCAGATCCCGCAACAATAGGGAATATAATAAGGGGACATGTTGAACATTCAGACTAGCGCTATACTATCGCTTCCAGCGGTTCTAGCAACACAAGTGCAGCAGGCTCACACCCCCACGCCAGTAGCATCAGCGACGAACCCCAAGATAAATTTGTTATCATCGCAAATACATCATATCGCTAAAGCACTTGAGATTTTCATTCAGCAGAACCCTCCACCCGCTGATGGAAATCAGGAGCAACACAAACCTCAATCTCTAAGCGACAGCTGAAAGTAGGCACAGGAGAGTCAAGCTACTGCTAGTTCTCACTGGATTAGAGGTGGTGGCGTAGTCAACACAGATCCAAATTTTAGGGTAGACAGACTCGCTCCGTAGATCCCCCTCCACCGAGGGGGTCCTGACCCAGACGTGTTATACTACCTCTCTGTTCCCCAGTTTGTGGACCACATCATGAACGAGATTCTGCCAAGGAAGTTCAGCCCTCCAAAGCTTGAGTTCTATGACAGGACCGGCGATTTGTTCGATTACTTGCGTCATTATCAACATGCAATGGCATTCAAAAAAGAATCTGAATCGGTGATATGTAGAACTTTCCCTACCAGCCTGAAGAAGTCAGCGCTTACGTGGTTCCACGTCCTCTCGCCAAAGTCAATCGACTCATTCAAGAAGCTGAATAAAGAATTTCTGTCACGCTTTGTCGGAAGCCAACGGATCAAGAAACACTACACCAAAAATACCCATTAGCAACGGTTTTAAACCGTGGGGGTAACCCATTGTCACGGCTTAGAGCCGTGGGCTGTAGAGGCGTCGCTAAATCCCCAGTACCGGCTAAAAACCGTGGCAAAAATATTAGCAACGGTTTTATCTTGAGGACGGTTGATGATTTAGCCACGGTTATAAACCGTTGCAACAATCTTAGCCACGGTTCTAAGCCGTGGCCAGGAGTAGCAACGGCTTAAAACCGTTGCAAGTTATGGCCACGGTTCTAAACCGTTGCAATAGCTTTAGCAACGGTTTTAAGCCGTGGCCTGTACTAGCCACGGTTATAAGCCGTGGCAAGGTAGCCATGGTTTTAGCCGTTGCAATAATTAGCCACGGTTTTAAGTCGTGGCAATTTTTTTTTTTTTTGGTCACGGTGTTAAGCCAATGCAGTTCTACTGACAGTGATGCAATACAGGCAATGAAGAGAAATTACAGATTGAAGAACTTGTAATTGTAATTCTGAATTGATGACAGTAAATGGAATGGATTGTATTCAATAAGAAAGCTAATTCGAGATAGCTAATCTCCTGTAGAGCAAATGCTCAAGTGTACAATTTTCTTACAAATCAAATGAATCCATTTTTCTCTCTTATGCTCTCTTATTTATAGTACTACATTTATTGACAACTAATCTAACATAAATCTTTCCTAAACAACATTACATGTAACAACATAGCACTCTGCAACATATAACAACCTGCTCCCTTTAGTAACAGCACATGTGTTAGCAGCCTGCATTCCATTCATGCACAAAAGAGATGAGGGTGATAATATGAGAGGACAATATTTCCATGTTTGATATCTCACACCAGTAATAAGAATTGTTTTCGTACAAGATGCTTAATTACTCTAAGTATAGGAAGCATTCAGGATACGATCACATAGAAGATAGTTGATATGCAATTTTATGCAATTTAAAATGTTTCTCAACAGAATTTCAATAAACTGAACTCAATTTCAGTGTTCACTCAAAGCACTAGAACATAGCAATAAAATTTCAAATTGGGGTGCTCCTAATGTACGTTAGGCGCATGCCTTGCGCCTAGGCACAAATAGGGTATCACTCCCTCACTGCACCTTTGCACCTTAACCACACTAATACAAGATACAATGAATAATCCAATGATCCAATAAAAAAAGTTCATGATTGTTTTCCAACTGAATCAGCCACTATCCTAACAGAATAATGTCATAGTTTAATACAAGTCTACAAGAAAAATTGATCATTTTTGCTACATTTGGCATAATCCAACCAACCATTGTATCAATAAGAAGTCATTCCAAACATGTAGGCGAAAAAGGCTGCATTGCAGGGAGGGCAAGCATATACAATGACATGTTATATTATTTATAGATGCATATAATGGGTATTATACTGAGTCAACATGGAAATTATACTGGAAATTAAAAATGGGAATCCAAGAATTAATCATTCATGAAAAAGCACCTAATGGGTATTATACTGAGTCAACATGAATAAGGCGAGTCTTCATATTTATTGGCAAAGATAGCAAATGAATGTGTTGATTGCTTTCTTACGAGACTGAAATGAGAATATTAATACCCAATTGGCCGGTTAAGACATTATCTGATCAGATCATAAAAATTAACCCATTAACAATATTAATTCTTTATTTTTGTGCAAACAAATGAAATGTTTGTCAGTGTAATTAGGGCGTACCTTGATGATTTCAGAGGGCTTGAACCCACCCATCCACAAAAAGCAGCGCTCCGCCGGAGTCTTCCACATGCCTGAAACGAGATGAAAGAGATCGGCTTTCATGAGCATTGCCTTCAAGCCCATCATCTCATCCAAGTGTGCAAGGCAGTTGTCCACGTAAAGTTGCACAAATTAAACATTATGAAATTCAAATATATATTAAATTAGAAATGAATTCTAGCTAGCTAGAATGAGTTTGGATTATAGAAAGGAGAGATAGAGATATACCTTGGCTTTGATTGCTCATCCCCACTTGAAGACCTTGATCAGCCATAAGAGCTCCTCCACTAAAGAAAACACCCTGAATTGAAGAGCAAAAACCAAACATTGTGTTAAGGCTTTTATTTTTTTTTCAAAAAACTAAAACTTTTAAAAAGAAGCTAGGTTTTGTGACTCACTTGAGCCCTAGCTCTTTGAAGCTCTTGTTCAAGCTGAGTGAGCTTGATCCGACTTGACTCAAGTTGCTGCACATATGCCTGTGACAAACACAAGAAAAGCAACAAAGACTTGATCAATAAATGCTGATCAGAGAGAGAACTAGAGAGTTGTACAACATCAAACAATTAATGGTTCATCATTGGCTACTGATCATCTATTTACATGCTCTACAAATAAACCTTCTTTCTGAGTCTGCTTTTCCTTGCTGCCTCTCTATTCTGAGCAAGCCTTCTCAATGTCTGCCCAAAACATAAATGCAAGTAAGCATGTTTGCAAACATATCAACTTTCTTGGAGACTTCTTCTTCAATTGTGCGAGCATTTGTCCCAAAAATAGAATCGCTACATATTTTTGTGTGGTAACCCACTGAGTCAAAACATATAAGATTGTTGTTAGAAGTTAGAACTAAACAAGTAACGGGATGATTGTTGCATTCATGGTTTTTGCTCTTAGTTCTACATAATTATATTGCATATTGCATCAAATTAAAATATATTCTTTAACAACATTACCTCCTAACAAGTTTAGAAAAGTTTTCACTTTTTGTTTTGCAAGGCAGGTCATGTGGAAGAACATGGATCAGAATATGACAAATCACAAATAGCAGAAGAAAAAAAAAACAACTGAGTGCATCAAGACAGACCACTCTATCAAAACAGAGCGTGCTGTCCAGTGTATTGCAGAACCGAAAAAAACTAGACAGAGCAGCTCCAATTCTTGGCAGACCAACCCTGCAAGCAAACTTCGCTGCTCCGAGTCCACGACACTTCATTCTTTAAATGTTATTTAGGTGCATGGTCGTCAATATTTTCAAAATTGAACGTCATTTTGATATAGCTAACAATGTTTATTTTGACTTATTTTGACATGTATATCTACTTGAACGTCATTTTGACATGTATATCTACTTGAACGTCATTTTTCATGGTCGTCAATATTTTCAAAATTGAACTAACATTTGATATAGCTAACAATGCTTTCAATTTTTTTTTTTTTTTTCTTTGATAAATCAAACACTTGCATTAAGTAATCTCCTTATAGTAGCCTTGGAGGTCTATAGTTTGCATATACAGTGGGTGTGATTTCAACTTCTTCATGGTAAGCAATGGCTATTTGAAGTTAGGTTGTGCTTTAGGCTTTTTCTTGGCCTTCTCTGACCAAACTGTTCCGAGTATCTATGAGCTCTACTTGAAAACATTCATGAAGCATTAGTTCTCCTAGCAAACATTTGCTATTTAGTTGATAGAATTAACCAGTATAAAATTTAAAAAAATAAAAAAAAATGAATCAATTAGAAACAATTTGCAAAAAGAGACAAAAACCAGTTGCTGTACAGAATAAAGAAATATTCAAATAAGCATTTGTAATCCCCCGAAAAAGAAAAAACGTTTAGTGGTAATCAAATGAAAACCATACCTTTCGGAGAGGAACCAGGGCAAACAGGCCAACAAAGCATGTCACAAAAAGAAAATCAGTCATCCAACCAACAGCAGGTTCCTTGTAGCTTCCCGGGGCATTCCCCTCTGTATCAACCCCTGCTTGTTCATATGTCTTCTTATTGAGACCCAAAAGGTAGGAACCAAATCCACCTGCCGAGCAACAAATCACAAAATGTTTGGAGCATATTAAACTTAAGATAAATTTCTCTTAAAACACCACGTATTTACAGATTTATAGACTCTAACCTCCAAGTGAAACGGCATAACACGCGATTGTACATGTTTGAATTACAGTATTTTCCTGCTCAGTGAATGCAGTCGACACATATCCAGCCTTCTTAAGCAGCTTCGTCCAGGACCGGATGAACACAAATGCAACAAGAGCTGCAGAGACATTGAGGTTAGGAGTGATCCCAGTTGTGAGGTTAAGCTTCATAATAACAACACTATAAAGGACCCCAATGACAAGACTTGCAACAAGTCCTCTCACTGTGATCTGCTTCGTCCAAGGAGGAATCTCCTTGAACTCACGACCAACTCATTTCTGTTCCTCATCCAGGTTCTTTGTCTCCATCTCTGTCTTCTGTTTCAGATTTTCTGCAATCATGCCTCCAGATGGAATCTTATCTCCTTGTTCATGCATTGAAGAGCTGCATTTGAAAAAACATATCATTGTTATGATCTCAAATTCAGAAGAAATTGTGTAGACTCAAATGCATATATATAGCAACTACAACTAGATATTCTTTACATAGATATTCAATCCCTGAATGACACATTTCAAAAACTTGTAAGCAATGCAAATGTGCATGTTTGTGATGAAATGAATAACCAGTAAACTACCTTATATCTATATTTTTTTTCCTCCCGCTCCTCAAAATAGCGGCTCAACATTTTCTCCTGCTCCTCTTTCTTCATTGCCCTTGCCACATATAAAGCCTTTGATCCTACACAAGAAATAAACAACATTTAATATGACAAATAGAACCACATTTCATTAATCACAGAAAATGATACTACACTTCTAAATTACCAAGTGCCACTCCCTTCATCCCCTCAATAGCGTTTTTGGCACTGTCATGCATTGCGTAATTCACAAATCCAACGCCCTTTGAACAACAATATTCAAATCCCATTGCATGCCCAATCAAATGATGCCACACACACATTTCCTGCCTTTGCTTTCCATTCACAAATGATGCCACACACACATTTCCTGCCTTTGCATGCCCAATCTGGAATGTGGACAATGCCTTTGTATAGCGTTGCAAGGACACCAAAGAACAAAGCTGCAGCAAGCAAGCTTCAGTTTAGGCACTAGAGGTCAACAATCACAAAATCAGTTAAGTCAAACAAGAAGCTTAATCACCTCCAGGGGAATGTACATTGGACGCTTTGGTTTCCCAACATTGATGCAAGGTAACTCAGCTGAATAGCGGAACTCAATACGGCGATGATTAACAAAGTAATCATAAACTATTATTTCAGTTGTTTGGACAACTTGGCTCATCTTTGGCCTCTTGTTAGAATCTGGGTCAACACACCTCAAGGCAGTTAAAAGGGCTCGTTTCAGAGCTCTAGTTGATGGTCTTGTCTCAATGTTTGGATCCACAACTTCTTCTGAACGCCTATTGCCAACCATTGTCTTGAGCCAGTCAACCATGTTTACCTGCAGCAACCAACACACCAGTCATCCTAACTGAAAAAACAATTTAACAACGATATCTGCACAGAAGAGAACTATTAATAAATATGCAGTACAAAAATGAAACAGAGAAAACTGGAGTTTCATTACCTGAAAACATTTGGAGTGTATGTTCACTTGTTTCAAATGAAATGTTATCATCAAATGCTTCTCTATAAACTTAAATGAGTTTGAGAATACCCAAGTTCTATTAACTTGACAACTTAAAAGTGTTCCATTAAGCTCATGTGGTTCAACAAAAAAGACTAACTTTATGGTTAATAAGAAAAAGACTAACTGGTTTATTGACCTTCCCCTGCTTTAGGGCTTCAACAAGGGAATACTCATCTCGCCCACCAAGTTCACCGAGCACAACCATCATTTTGACCTAGGGGATCAGAGCGGAATACATTAAAAACAAAAATATAGGACATAAAACTTTCGTGAGCAAATATGACATGAGCTGAGTGTTACTGGGGCCATCCAAAGAATCTATTCTACTGCAGGGCAGATGTAAATATAATCAGTCCACAAGAATAATTAAAATCTAAGTTGTGTGACTAAGGTTGTGGTAGGTCATGTAAACATGCAAAATATACACTTTTGACCATAGTGGTTTATGATTAAAGTATTATGCAGAGATAGTATTGAAGCATTTTCCATCCATGTGTAACCTAGAAGCTAGATGTGTAATACACCCACTTTGTTACAAAAACTGTCTAACATATGGTAAATATTGTAAACAGTGAATCACCTGAGGAATGTTGTTGAAGCGCAGAATATGATCAGAAAGAGTTGAGCTTGGGAACACGTCCCCTCCAATTGCTATGCCTGCAGAAATTTTCACACTTTCAATAATTATCCGAACCCTGAATCCACATAAGATGCAGCCACCAGGAAGATAACAATTGAATAAAAATATTCCAAATCATTTAAGCACCTTCGTAGATTCCATCTGTCACACGTGCAACTGTGTTGTATAGTTCATTGGACATGCCACCCTGTGATTGAAAAACACATTAGATATGACATGTTTTTCAAATGGACACGTAAACTACAACTTAATTGTTCGACATACAAGAATCAATAAAATTTGAGCTTAAAAGAAAGTCAAATATTAAAGAGTTGAGAGTTCAAGTTGAAATCCAGGTCATGCTAAATGGGATATAAAAAAGTCAAACCAGGTCACCTGGAAATTCAAAGAACTTCTCTAGACCACATACAATACCAAAGTAACTATAACTGGAATCTTATTTGGAAAACGGAAACATTGAAGCTTTGTACGATTAGGGGTTTCTCAAAAACTTCTAGGCTAAACCATAGAATTGAATCAATGATAAGCAATTTCTTGAATTGCTTAGAATGAATTATATGTGAACTACAATTGATATGACCACTTGCCTAGGACAAGAAAAAGGCGGTTAGACAATGTGTGGATAGAAATCGAGAGGAAAAAAAGAGAAGCTGAAATGGATACATACAGATTTTTAAACAAATCCAACAAACCCAGGTCTATAAAAGCTTGCATTGGATTATATTGTCAATTGTTCCAGCAGTGTCACCAATCTTAAAGGCTCCAGCCTGAATGCCTCCAACAGTGGCAGGGCCAATAACAACCTGAAAATATCATCATTAAGATCAACTACCAAATACTCTGAAGTTTCCCATTATAGATATTAACCATTATCAAACAAAAAGAAATAAGAAACAACTATATACACCACATTTATAGATATTAACCATATGTAGCCATCAATGCATTGTTTACTATGATAATTCCAACGGAGAAAGCATAAGAAAATGAAAAACAAAAAACATTGATAGTTCACAGAAAATACCAAAATTGAAACCATATGTAGCCATCAATGCTTTGTTTACTATGATAATTCCAACAGAGCTAACAATATTGAACATCCATGAGGCTGCATCTAATGTTGCTTTCCTGTCAGCCTTGCTTGTAGTTGTTCTTAAGAATAAAATTCGAAAAATCAGACTACATAGCACATGGAAAGCATAAAAAAGCTTTAGGGTTCTATGCAAAGAATCAGGGAATCAATAATCTTCTGTGGTTACACAGACTTGGGGTATTTCCCTTTGCGCTTATAATGGCATTACATGCTAATGAAGAATAATATTCATTAGTAATACCACCCACATGAAAGATGGGCTTACACACTCTAACTTTTAAGTCCTACTAACAACATTATAATAAAGGCTTATGCATTTACGCCTTGTTGAAGTAAACTTTTAATGTAAACATCCATTTTTTGTATAATTGAAAACTTTAGAAAATGTCCGAAATGATATTTCTAATGAGATCAATGATGCAATGAAGGAATGTTTGTGTGGAATCACCATATGTACATGTTATAAATATATGACATGAAATTGGATAGATCATGGGATCAAATTTTTCATAGGTGTCAATTGGAGTTGAAGATTGATGAAAGATGTACAATTTTAAGTCAAATTATCGATCCAAACGAATTTAGAACTCGGGCGGATATCACTTTGTAGGATTCTTTATGTTAAATAGATAAAAATAAATATATGCATTTGTTCTGAATTTAACAGTATAAAGGAACATATAAACCCTACAATATTATTGTGGCCGGCCATTTGAGACTTGCAAAGTTCAAAAAGGAATTCAAAACATAGTACAACATGTGATCTGAACACAAACAATAACTCTCAATTTGAAAGCATTTGTCGAAGGCATATTTTTATTGGAAAAAAGGTGAGTCAATCACAGAAATAGTAGAGCTACATTGATGTTGAAGATGTTTTGCAAAAGTTGTTAAAAAAAAAAAATCAAATGACACTCCATGCTTGAAGTTTCATTGTTGAGTCATTGAGTAGGAAAAATCTAAATGTCACTCCCATGCCATAATTTGCATGCGTATGCCATATCAGTAGATCATTTAATCAGTTGATGCACCATCTCGAGGACATGGACGCTCATAACGCCTATTCGATTACTTGTTCTATGGAAACATAGTGATCCAAAAAATATGATTTAATAGTGTTTTCACTACTCAATCATAAACATTAGCATAGAATGTCAAGGGATTATATACTTCAAAATAAGTTACTATTCCTTGGTGGTGATCTATACATCTTGGACACCATAAAGAGCACTCTGAAATCTCTGATTATATACTTACTACTATTATATCAACAATCGTTCAAAAACTAAACAATTCAGCCAAACAAGAAACAACAAGTATTAGACAAAAATTATTAGGGTGCAGCAGATTTTAGTTTCTCTTCATGGGCTGACACACTCTAACTTTATCCTGGAACAAGGTGACCTGCTTTTCGGATATAATTATAGAATAACTCTAAACTTTGTTCTTTCTCTGAGATTTGCTTAAGATGCACAGTCACACATAATAGCCATTGTCAACCATCATAGTAGGTTTACTGTTTTAAACTAATTTATAAATTAGCAATGACTTACTTCTACTCTTAATCTATATTCCTGAGACTAAACCATAATTGCCTATTAATAGCATTTGACCATAGCATTTTTTACACTCATGCTATAAAAAGCCCAAATTTTAATAGATAACACTAAAACGCAATGAAAGTACAAGCGGGAAAAACTAAAAAGTAATCCAGCTCGATTCCCTCTACATTTTCCAAAACTTTAGAAAACTCATTTCTACATTTGCTTTCCTCTCAGTCTCGCTCTCTTCCCCCCCTCCTTCACAGCAGATCGAAGTGGTGTTCTCCACTGACCTCTTCTCTTATTTGCCTTTTGCCCCTCTCTTTCTCTCTTCTTCCTTCGCGCTTTCTCTCCCTCTTCACAAATCTCTCTCAAAAGCTCTTCTCTTCTTCATCTTTCATGGCACCCCAAGCCTGATTTCTTCAAGCAGTAATGATGTTACCTTGCAAACTCATAGGCCCCCAATTGACTTCTTTTGCAATCTTCTCCTTCTCTGATCCAAGCAGCCATGGTGAGATAAAAAGGAGATGATCAACACCAACAACAAGAATACCTAATACCCAATCATCGAAGAGGTCTGGTGGTAGGGCATTACGTCCACTCCAAACCCTCCACTACTTGACAGAGCTCTTGCTGCACATTTGAAGCTGTAGAACTCTCGTTAGGTTTTCTTTCTTCCACTGTCTCTAAAAAGGGGCCCCAAAAATCAGCAGGTAAGTCATCTCTACTCTTCTTCTTATTTTTCCTTCTTTGTAGAAGCTTCCATGGTCTGTATTTTCTCTTTGGATTTGGGGCTAATTTTATATAATTGATTTGGGTTTTTTCCATTCATTGCAACAGGCTAACCTTGAGGCGTTGCCACATGAAGCTTTTCAAAGCCTTACGGTACCCTTCATCTTCCTTGGTATTCTTCAGAAAGCTAGACTTTTAGCTTCTTTTTTATGCGTTTTATTTTTTATTTGGGGAATTGGAATTGTATTGCATGTGCAATTTGGATGGAATCGGGATTTTGGAGATTGTGTTCATATATGCTTGGAAGAAAGAAAAAGGAAAGAAGAGAGGAGAAGCAGAGAAAATAAGCATTTCTTTCAAAGAAAGTTGGTTCCCATCTTTTGGAGGTATAAGTATCTTTATAAGTTGATTTGTTTTATAATATCGTATTTTACAGAATTTTGAAGAAAAAAAGCATTCATTTCAAAGAAATTTAAAGTTTGTGTTTTTATTTGGTTTTAGTGGGTTTTTGTGGTGTAGACTATCAATCTTGTTGTGATCTGTACTCTGGCGGATTACAACACTCGGGCCATTAGAAACAATTTACAGCAATTTCAATGATGCGCTTCCACCGGTGAGGATTTTGGTTGATAGGGTTAGAACTTTTTCTTGGTGTTTTTGAGTTAATATAGATAAGGTGTTTGATTTGATGTCAATGTGTGTTTTAGGTGAAGTAATGTTCAGAAAACAACAAGCGTCTCATTCATTTCTCCACTTATGAGGTATATGGGAAGACATTTTGGAGCTTTCTTCCTAAGGATCATCCATTGTCATTATCAATGTCTTTTTTCTTGAAATTTGACATCTTTGGTATCTGTTTGTTGTTTTTATGTCTAATTGAAAAAAATGTTCTTTTATTTTTGCAAAATTTGGTTTTGAAATGGTTGATATGTTGACCTCGATACTTGGTAATGAGCCTTCTCAATTGGCCTATTACCAAGTATGAGTTGTTCCTTGCATCTAATCTTATAGATGAGATTATTACCTTTTTTTTTATGTAAAAGATAAGACCATATTATTATCATTTACTTGATTATCTAGGTGGTATGTAACCAAGCTGAATTACTCCATGCGTATTAAACGTCAACTTTCATGTATAGATATTATAGTATTGTCGTTGGTGACAGGTCTGGAAGTGAAAAGTTTGTCCTTGGTTGATTTTGAATATATTGGTTTGTCTTTCCCTTTGTTTCTTCTCTTCTCTTTTCGTCCCCTCCCTGTTTTCTCTGAAATTCAAATTGAAAACAAGAAACCTAACTTGATTTGTGATTAACATCTCTTGCAGCTCCATTGTTTCCCTCATCAATCTCTCAGGTGGGTGGGTGGGTCTTCCACAGGTATTTTCTCTTTTGTTTCAGTTGGTTTGTTTTTCCACAGGTTGGTTAGGCACTATTGCTTGGGCTTATGTGTTTAGTTTTCTTCATCTTTGTTGCATTTGTACACTATGCCTCCTTTGAATCTTTTTTCTCATTCAACATGTTTAATTATCAGCATACAAATTCATGAAAATGCTTATAAAAGGTTTAATGGGAATGTGCAAGAATTGGAGTTCGTGAAGTTTTTGCTGAAGAACGCTAGAGCCTTGGAGACTATGACAGTTGTTTCTTCTGAACAGTTGTTTAAGGATTCAAATAAGCATATGGAGATGGGACAAAAGCTTGTCATGCTTCCAATGTCATCGAGAAGATGTGTGATTACTTTCACCATATGATGTGTTTCGTGAGCCCTATGGTTTAGTCTTTAGACATATAAACTATGAGGTATTTGTTTTGTATTTTTTGTTGTTGGATAGTTAAAACATGTGGTTCAAGCTATTAACAGAGCAAAGTTTTTGACTTGTGAAATTAGCTTTTCCTCTGCAAAGAGATTTCAGCATTTCATATTGCAAATCTTTTGGTTATGACAAATTATATGAGGATATCTATGATTTTGAATTGCAATTTTAACCTATTAAGAGATGGAAAATTGAATGCTGAGGCTGTAGATTGGCTACTGAAGATTCCTAATTGCTCAACAAACGAGTAATTGAATTTGGTGTTGCTGATTTTCGCAGTCTTTAGTTTTGGTGTATTGTTGAGTAAGTTTTCTGAAGTCTTTCTATTAATTATATCTATCAATTTCCTATTGGTTCCCAAGATAGAGCTGTTCAGGGGAAACATGCATCCCGCATGCCCTTTGGAGTTGAACAGTAAAATGTAGCTCATCTCACCTGAGACATGATAAGTCCCAATATTTTCCTAGGGGAGTAGATTCGGATGTTTGATACTTTTATCATATATTTGTTCTATTATTAAGAAGTTTTATGAGATCATAGTGATCAAGTGATTGACAATATCAGAAATCGGCTACCATCTCTTTAAGGTTCATAAACTGAACTCCCTTTCCATGTAGTAGATGGAATTCCTGGTATATGGATAGGCAGGATAGCTAGTGTTCTTTTAGAGTTTGCTATATCGAACTTTGTCCTGAACAACCTGACATTTCTGAGTTTCTTTAACCTCTGAAAGAAATCAGAATTCATGGGTTTTTTTTTCTCTAAACTCATTTTACTTGTCGATTTACCATGTCATAGCTAGAAAAATACAGAGTTCCTTATTTCTCTCCTGCAGCTAGTGAACTAGAGTATTTGGCTCTGTCTCCTTATAATGTCACACATTGATTGGTCATCAGAGAATTAGAAAATGTGTGTTGTGTGTTCAAAATGCTCTTTTTGTTTGAAAGTTTGGCTTCAACTGAATCAGCAGATACTGACATCCCAAACAAGTCTCAGAAGGGTCGGCCTTAATTAGAGACTGTTTTTCTGGAAAGGAGTAGCTGTTCAAAGCATACTCTACAACTTCCTTCTTAGAAAGCTCAATGATCTGCCAATTTTTTTAAATCCTTTTAGATCTGTGAGGACTCTTAATTCTCAGAGATAGGTTCAGGCAATACCAAGGATCCATCTCTCCGTCCTTGATAACTTCAAAAAATATTAAAGAGTCACTTGTTACCACTAATTTCCTATCTGTTGCCTAGAGGGACCTCAGCCAATTTAAGCTCAGTGATCCAAACTTGAGACCATCTCACGGTGCAGCAGTTAGAATTGTATATGGTTTGTTAATAGTCAGTTTTAGAACCTAGTCAAATCAAGGCCAAGATGAAGTTAAAGCTCCATTATCTTTATTCATTTAGATGGAAACCAGAGGCGTAACACGTTTGTACGAAATGATAGAAGAGCACCACAAGGTTAGTGAGTTGTTCACTGGGGAGGGAATAAAATGCAGCTACTCTGGACCTGCTCCATAATCTGATTCCTTATCATACTAACCAAGGTTAAGGACACTTCGAGATGGACACTTTGAACTTTCAAGCCTATAAATTCTACTGTCTGATCACTCAATCCCTCTCCATTGAGAGGGTAGTAATTTCGTACTGGCCTGTGGCCTGAGACTTTGAAGGACTTCTCCGGATACCTCCTTATGACTGTGGTCTCTTGTGTAAGAGGAATTCATCATGTGGTCTACATGTACCTTGTATTTCAATATTTTTAAATACATGGGTTAATAGTTTATTTGAATAAATCCAATCATATTAGAAAGTCTATTGGCAACCGGAGTTGTATGTTTCCTATAATTATTATCCTGCTTTGATAGGAAGTAGGAATTATTGTCTACTTTGGAAACTGTCATCTCTTTTCCTTGAATCTATAAATACACTTATCCATTGATGTGTATGTATGTCAATGCATTGTTGTAATAGAAGAATGTAAAAGATAGAAACGAGTTTCTTTGTTCTTCAGGTTTGTGGTTTTTGCTTTTTGGAATCGGATGCTTCAACATCGAATCAATCAAGCTCTATTGATCAAGGTATGTTGTGACTTAGTGATTTAAGATCCTCTTCTAAATAATATCTTCATCTTGAAGAACAGATGGTAAAACCTTTCTTCCTTTCTAAGAGTGCACATTGATAGTGTTACTGATAATTAATTATTCAACTCTCTGCATTTGATGCAGGATCCTTTCCCTTGATTTTCCAATCACATTTTATGCTTAACATCTTTCTAATGTTTCCATCCCCCCTACCAACATGCAGAACTAGAGTTCTTTGGAGATATCTTATGGTTTTCCTTGGTTTAAGCTTCATGAGGCAATGGAATTAGAATAGATTCCTAGCCCATCATGTAACAAAACATCAATTTCTCAAGACTTGTGTGAATAAGACTATTTTCTTTTCTAAGGTTCAGCTCACTCTCTGTTTCCATATTCAATCTTTTACATTGTCATCTGCATCCCCGATAAGAATATAAGGTTAGGTTTGTTTACCCTTCTGTTTGGTGTTTTCTTCTTATGCTTTCCTCAATGCATGACAATGACTGTCTTCTTGTTAATAGACCCAAACCCAAAATGGATCTCAAGACCACTGTGGTGTGACAAATAGGTATCCACCTCATCAACTACCAACTAATCCTATTGCTATCTTCTCCCTGTTGCAACCACTTGTGTTGTTTATCAGGGACTTGTTCCTAATAGAGATCTCGACTTCCTGCAGATTTTATCATGCAGAGTGTTCATACAAGCTTCCATTATGGAGATGGAGCATTGGTGATGTACTCCCTATCCGTTCACCGCTCTTTTTATTGAGGACTTTAGATAGAGGCAATAACTACACATTGTTTTCTCTATACATTGCTTTCCTTCTGATCTACCCTCTCTAATCTTTCCTATGGATGTTTGGAGCACTTGACTTGGCCTTGAGTTTTGCTCCCTGGTTCTTGTACTTCTAATTAATATCACCAAGTTGTTCGAGTTTGGAGCAGGTACACGGTTTCATGGGTTGTTTGAACTCTAGATCATTTCCTATATTTGCAGAAGTCAGCCCCTTATCGGAGGTGACTTTATGCAAGCTTTAACATAAGTTTTTGTTCATGGTAACAAAACTTAAGAAGGATAGTGCTAGAAATTTTGTGAGTTGCATTCCACTCCACAGAACTTTATATAAATCACAAAGGGTTTTTCCCTATGTCATGATCTTAGCATCATCAGTTTCACTCAATGTAAATATGACTCTTCTCCTTCAGTTTCTAACTCGTGAATGTGGTAGGTTTTTTTTTTAGGAAAAAGCCACTAAAGAATTGGCTTTCCCAGTAACTTTTTTAAGTTATTTTGAGAAGCCAGCTTCTTTGAATTCATTTCTTACCAATTACTCTTCATCTTCTTCGGTGAACCTCTGCTCACCACACAAGTGGCAACCTCTTCAGTTCTCATCTCTCGACAGAGAATCTCATCGTGTTTCTAATTCACTATCCTTCTCCTCTCGTCGCTCATTCAGGTGCTTTGCTCAGATTGAACAACCCAATTTGGTTGGTTCTGAGGACAGAGAAGATGACGCTGTGTCTGATATTAAACCCTAATGTTTCAACAACCTTCTTGTACAATTGTTTTTTTATAGTTTGTCGAATGTAGAAATATTTTTAAACAAAAAACTGACTTTATTGATTTTGATGGAAGAAAGGATCTTTACTGATTCATTAATCATGCTCCATTTTGTGCAATTCTTTTCCTGATGTTTCTTTTATCAGAAATTCTAAATGGCGAGGAAACGAGCGAGGGGAGGGAGGTGGAGGGGGGGGGAGACCGTTCACCCCCCTTGGGATGCGCACGCAAAAAACAATTGCACGCATCCCGAGGGGGGTGAACGGTCCCCCCCTCCACCTCCCTCCCCTCGCTCGTTTCCTCTTCATGTAGAATCACTCTTCTTTTATTTGTTTTCACCTTGAAAAACTTGAGTTGTGAAGATTCTAATTTTTCAATTGCAGGAACTGGTTTCTTTGCTGAGAAATTCTAAATGGCGAGGAAGTGGGCGAGGAAATCAGCGAGGGAGGGAGAGAGGGGACCGCCCATCCCCCTCGGGATGTGCGAATAAAAAATGATGGTGCACATCCCGAGGGGGATGGCGGTCCCCTCTCTCCCTCCCTCGCTGATTTCCTCGCCCGCTTCCTCGCTGTGTAGAACCACTCTTCTTTGCTAGAGAGATTGCATCAACAACACTAGGTGTTTAAAACTCATGATCTCCTCTTTCTTTTCCATCTAGCTAGGTAAGCAAGCTTGACGCACTCTCTTGCAGTTCATCGAACTTTCTTTATTCAGCTTCTCTTGTGTGGAAACTGTACAACTAATCGGTTGGTACAAGCTGGAAGCAATTCCTTCCATACCTCTCGTGCAAAATCTAACAGGGGGTATTCAATTATGGATTTTAATAGGCTGTAGAAGATTTTAAAATTCATTAAAATATCGGGGTATTCAATTAAAGATTTAAAACAATACATGTAAATCTAGGGGTATTCAAATACAAATTTTAAATGATTGTTTTATAATCCATTAAAATCAGGGGGTATTCAATTCATGTTTTTCAAAAGTCCATAAAAATTAGGGGGTATTAAAAAAACAGTGAATTTTGAAGAATTTGTTGACTTGATGGACTTTGAAGGATTTGTGTGTGAAAGGTATAAATATCAAAACCCTTTTCAAATCCAGCCTCTTCCCCTCGGATTTCAATTTCTCTCCTTCCTCTCACCCACCAACACTTTGCGTTTTGGGTTTCTCCTTCGACTCCAGTTTGTTCTTTGTCTCAGGTATGTTTCCAACTTTTTCTCTCTTTTTTTATTTGTTTTTTCGTGTTATTAAAAAAAAAAAAATTTGCTTTGTTGTGTTTCCATTTTTTTTTTGGGTTTTTTCACGCTGGTTTTTTTTTCAACCTCTGTCTCTTTCTCAAACGCAAATTGCTATCAACCAATAAATACTACAAAAATAAACAATCAGTACATGGATTGGAAGAAGCTTTTCCATTGAATAGCAAGGGAAACCACAATCACAAAAGCACATCTCGACTTTCAAGACAAAAGCAAAATCATCCATTGAATAGCAAGGGAAACAACAATCACAAAATCACAAAACCACAAATCAGTACAAAAGCACCTCTTGAGCCACACATTATGGAGTCGATGGAGTTGATCGGTGATGAGTGAACCCTAATGATGACCAGAAACGAAAGATCAGAGAGAGAGAGCATCATCGAGGAGATGAATGACATCTCGAGTGGCTCAAGGGACGCGAAGTAGAGATGTGGCGCTCTGCCCCTCAAGTGAAGCAGTGATCTTTCTGGTTTCGGTGGTTAACCACCATGAGCTGATATTTCTGGTTTCGGTGGTTAACCACCATGAGCTGATCTTCGGTGGTTAACCACCATGGCGATTGAGCCAATAAATGGTGACACCTACAGAAAGATAAACAATCAACAAGAGAAAGGCCTGGTGCACAATTGAGGTAGAGGTGCGTTGGGGTTTGGGTGGTGACGAGTGTCGATTGATGTCATTGAGAGCAGACATTGCAGGGGCAGTTTTGGAGGACCAAAATCCATTGGGCTTTGGATGAATATGGATGGAGATGAGAGTGCTAATAGAAAGACAAGAAAATTGATTCTAGTACAGAAGATAGCAAACTCCATAGAGAGTTTGATTGATAGATAGATAAAGATGGGGGGATTTGGTTGTTTGTTTCAAGTTTGTACTAGTGTTTGTATGTTGTAATGGTTTGATAGAGGGTGAAAGGAATGGAAGGAAGAAAGATTGAATTTCTAGATAGATAGAGAAACTTTTAGTTTGAAAGATCCCCTTGCAAATTGCAAGAACCAAGTAACAGGGGAAGGAAGAAGTTGTTTTCACCCCCTCCCAAAACAACACTCACAAAATACAGTTGAAACAAGAAACCAAGAGAGAAGAGATAAACCCAAGATGGGGGTCTATTTTATAGGTGAGATATGGACATTAAAGAGAGAGACCCAAATCAACAATCCAGTACTAGAAATCTTTTGATAAAATGAGAGTGTAAACAGTGGTAAGAAAATAAAAAGAAGAAAAACAAAGGAAAGAGAGTAAGGGGTTTGTGCAATTTAATGTGAGATGAAGAGAAGAGAAGAAAGAGGGAATTAATAGTCCAAAAAGAGAAGTTGTCACACAGAAAAGGCACCCATGTGAACCCCCTACTTCACAATCTCTGTTAGATATGCTCTATGTTTGTACCAAACAAACAACAAACCCACCCATTACCCTTTCTCTTCTCTTTGGCTTGAGTTCCCCTCTTAGATTTTGATGTCATTTATATACTATACTCATTTTCACAGTACTGTTTGTGTGTTATGCATTTATAGGGAGGGGGGAGGGAGTGTGTGAGACTTTGAAGAGAATCAATAAACCATAAAAGAATAAGTTCTTATTAATCTAATATTCCACCATCCTTTCTTAAGAAAAGAAAAGTAAATGATTCAGACGAGGATGGGATTCTGGTCAGGATGAGAAAATCTTACTTGCAAGATTTCATCTTACTTGTCAAAGATTTGTTGGTCTTCTTTTCTTAATGAATGAACACATAATTTTATTATCTATTCTAAAATAATATTGAAATTACCTACTTTGTAATTTATGTTAAAATCTGTGAAATTTGTTATCTAGTAGCATCATAAATAGGAGATTCAAAACAAGGAAAGGGGCAATATAATTAGTGGTCCTTGCAAGAGAGCAAGATGTTGTTAGGACTACTTGTTGAAGGCATCAAACATGGTTGGCGTGATGCTAGTGGTGCGATAAGCAAGCAGACAGAAGAAACCAAGATACTTCCAATTCTCAATGAAAAGCTAGGGTGCCAAAAAACCTATAAACACTATCAGAACCGAATGAAATGGTTTAAGAACCAATATCAAATTTTTGCTGATCTTTTGCGCTATAGTTCTGGATTTGGATGGGACGTTGTCTCAAAGAAGTTCACGCTGATAATGAAGTATGGGAAGACTACATTAAGGTAATATTTTATTTATGTTTAATTTTATTTTATATTGATAAATTACACCTTCATAATATTAATAATATATATTTTGTTATTTTTTTAACAGTCCCATCCAAACATGAAAAATCTTCGCAATGGATCATTTGAAGATTACGAGCACTACACCAAAAGGCCAGTTTAGCTACGCAGAGATGGCCACGGTTCTAAACCGTTGGTTTATTTGCCACGGCAAAAAACCGTAGCTATAATGACCAACGGCTTAAAATCATGGGTAAAAAAAATTGGCCACGGCTGAAAACCGTTGGTTTATTGGCCACGGCAAAAAACCGTGGCTATAATTAGCAACGGCCTAAAACCGTGACTAAAACAATTGCCACGGCTCAGAATCGTTGGTGTATTTGCCACGGCTCAAAACCGTTGGTGTATTTGCCACGGCTAAAAATCGTGGCTATAATGACCAATGGCCTAAAACCGTTGCATAAAAAAAATTTGGCCACGGTTCAAAACTGTGGCTATTAGTAGCAACGACTCAAAACCGTGGCTAGTAGGAGCAACGGCTCAAACCCGTGGCTACACTAAAAAGCTGAAAAAAAATTGGGCGGGCTATTTTGGCGCTCGACTTCCACCTTCCCTCCACTCGACTTCCACCTTCCCTCCACTCGACTTCCCTGCTCCCTCGACTTCCCTCCTCCCCTCCTTCCCTCCTCCCTCGACTTCCCTCCTCCCCTCCTTCCTTGGTCTTCCCTCCTTACTCGGCGTCTTCAACCTCCAAACCATTTGCAAAATCGATCAACGACTGCAACCTCCAAACCATTCTCTCGTACATGTACTCTCTTTCTCTCTCTGCTTTCTTTTTGATGAAATTAGGGTTCCTGAATCTAGAGTTTTTTTATTTAGAGGTTTTGAATCTCTAGGGTTCCTGAAATTAGGGTTCCTGAATTGTTTTTTGAATCTGTAGGTTTTATTTAGAGGTTTTTTGAAATTAGTGTTTGAATCTCTAGGGCTCAAAACCGTATGCTTGATAAATTCCTGATATAATTTAATTTTTTGAATCTTTAATTTTTGTATGAAATTTTTGATATAATTTGAAACCAGGAAATATTCGTGTTCCCTGTTCACTTGTATTATAATCATAGTGGCTGTAATGTGTAGTGTCGTCAGGTAAATGATCCCCTATTAGATGAAGAGTGAGTTTGAGTTTGTTATGGTGTTTGGATTTGATGGAGGTAATAACATATTTGGTTCATATCTGGTTACATGTTAGCATCTCAGGAATATAGATTAAGAGTAAAAGTAAGTCATTGCTAATTTATAAATTAGTTTAAAACAGTAAACCTACTATGATGGTTGACAATGGCTATTATGTGTGACTGTGCACCTTAAGCAAATCTCAGAGAAAGAACAAAGTTTCGAGTTATTCTATAATTATATCCGAAAAGCAGGTCACCTTGTTCCAGGATAAAGTTAGAGTGTGTCAGCCCATGTATTAGATTGGATGAATCAATTGGTTTTCTGAAAGGATCTTTCATGTGGGTGGTATTACTAATGAATATTATTCTTCATTAGCATGTAATGCCATTATAAGTGCAAAGGGAAATACCCCAAGTCTGTGTAACCACAGAAGATTATTGATTCTCTGATTCTCTGCATAGGACCCTAAAGCTTTTTTATGCTTTCCATGTGTTATGTAGTCTGATTTTTCAATTTTTATTCTTAAGAACAACTACAAGCAAGGCTAACAGGAAAGCAACATTAGATGCAGCCTCATGGATGTTCAATATTGTTAGCTCTGTTGGAATTATCATAGTAAACAAAGCATTGATGGCTACATATGGTTTCAGTTTTGGTATTTTCTGTGAAATATCAATGTTTTTTGTTTTTCATTTTCTTATGCTTTCTCCGTTGGAATTATCATAGTAAACAAAGCATTGATAATTGGTCTTTATCTATGAACTTTGTGTATCTATGAACATTGTTGAATGATTAGATTTAGTTCTATTAAATAAACTAGATAATGTTGTTTTGTGAGCTAACTGCTACTTTACTATTTCCATTTGAATATTAGATGAACGTCAGTATGGCGTGAACATCGTTAAGCTAACTGCTTCTCTTAATTGACTGCCAGGTACTGCTGCGTAGATTTCAAGTAACCCACAATCTCTCATTGGATGGAGTTCTAGACTTCTTGAACTCAATAGATGATTCTTTCATTTTCGATCCCACTGATCTTGACATAGATGTTACACCAGAGGTACTTGCTTATTTAGCTTGCACATTATTTCTTTCAGCTATCTCTGTCTTAAGCTTCTTTGTTCCAATGCACTGACTATTCTAGTATATGCTATTATAGTATATGCTATTATGTTCCCCAAACTATTTAATATTGCTTTGTGAGTTAACAGTTGTTTATTATGGGCCTTTAACCTTGTTTTTTTGTTTGGTTAAAGTACTATAATTATATGCTACTTTACCACATTCTACTTCTCAAATTTTGTTGTATTTTATTCTTAAAGCAGGCTGCACTACATGCTCTTGGAAACATCTCAGGAGAAAACCGTTTAGCTAATGATGCATTGCTGAATGATAATGCAGAAGAATGCCTTCGACATCTCATCATGAGACAGCAGCTAATAGTTCAAAGCCGACACCATCTGTTAGTATACCTCCTGCTATTGCATTTGATAAGTCAATAGCCTTTGCTCATAGTTATTTTTGTCTTGTTTCTATCAAATTGAAGTTGAATTGTTTGGCTAATATTCTCTTTCCATTCATTTCTGTGTATACCCGGAATGCATATTGCAGTGACTCTTTATTCTATAGAGAGCATGTCCATTAAGTCCTTCACATTCACAAGTTTGCATGTATTGTGTATATAGTTTAGATGTGTTGTGACTTGTGAGTTTGACATATGTTATTCATGCATTTCGCAGGGTCTAACCTGCACTTTTGTTAGAGGATACTATAGCAAATACACTTAAATTTCAGAAGAATCCAATGTCAGACACATATTGGACAACTCCAGCACCTGGACACACATTGGAGTGACACTCCATGCTTAGATCATTAACTATACCCCTTTCAAAAGATATCACTTTAAAATCGCTATAACTATTTGTATGGAAAGTTAGTAATTTGCAATAATATTGATCTACAAAGATATGACTAATATAGAATCAGTTTTGTTACATAATTGTATATGAATCTCTGTTTTACTGTAGTCATATAAAACAGAGAGATCCAGACTATACTGAACAATTTATATGACTAAGTTGTGCTATAAACAGTCTTCATTGTTATCAGTTGGAAACTCTTTCTTCAATGTGAGTGTTCATGGTGAGCTTTGATTTTATGGATGTGCAGTGACTTGAAAGGGAATTACTTAACAGGGCAGATCCCAGATGAAATAGGCGACTGTGTTACTCTAAAAACTCTGTAATTTCTATTTCCTTTGTTTTTTGTAACTCATCTTTAACTATTTGTAAAGCTATTTATTGTTTTGCAAGTGTGGGTTTCTTATGTTTTTTCCCTTCATTCAGGGATTTGTCTGAAAATTCCCTTTACGGGGATCTTCCATTTTCAATATCTAAGCTTAAGCGGCTGCACGAGCTGTAAGTCCCTCACATTCCATCTTTTTGTTTTAGCTTTATATTTGATATTCAAAGGGTAAGTGTGATAATAAGGTTTATTGATCCATTTGTATTCAGGTTTTTGAAGAGCAATCAGTTGACAGGTCCCATTCCTTCGATATTGTCACAAATTCCTAACCTTAAGACACTGTATGTATATTCACTATTCCATTGCATAACTTTTAGATGTTATGCACTTCTATTTATTGAAGCTTTAGCCTATCTTCTCAAATATGTCCAATTAGATGTGGGAAACAAATTTTCAATTTTATGTCTGTATTTACTGCAGTGACCTTGCTCAGAATCAACTCACTGGTGAGATTCCAAGGCTAATCTATTGGAATGAAGTTCTTCAGTATCTGTGAGTATTCATCCATCACTACTAGTAGCTCTTAAACTATGTTTTCTGTTTAACTGAAATATTATTGTTAAGTTTGATCTTTAGTAGTCTTTTTATGCTAAAAGATAACGTATTTGCATTCTTATACAACCAATTCCCAAAATATGACAGAGAGTGAAGTAACAAGAATTGTGTTGGGGTCACTATTTTGAACTTGGTATTGTGTTTTTGTCATTAGGGGAGTTCAACAACAGGAGGTGAGGAGGAGAGTACGGACTCAGGATCAGCTCTGAATCCTCAATTGGAACCAGAATCTCCTATAAGTAAAAAGGCATCAAATCAACCTCTTGACCAAAAACTCCAGCAACAACAAATAGTAGAGATGGCAAGTGATGTCTCCAGAGGAGTAGCAGAGCCACTACAGCAGGATCAATTACCAAAAATACAAGAAAAGGTTTTTTTTTTTTTTTTTTCCATTCTCATTTATCACTCACTTACTACTACTAGTACTACTACTAATCTTTAATTTTCTCTAAACAAATCCCAAACACTTGGAAAAAAAGTTGATGTTTTAAATTTCTTAAACTAAGTGTTATGTCCCTGATTTTTAGTGATAAAACCAATCATAGAAAGTTTTTGTTTTCCTTTTCTTGTTTCTGAAAAGATTCTTGTCAAATAGTTTTCTGAATAAACTTCTGACATCTTGAAAGAGGGTTCAAAACCCAAACTTCAAGAAAAGAGATATTATGTACAAACTAATAGTACAGTGATGATGGCTCGATTGCTAACATAAGTCAGTCACATTATTCAACCAAGCATGTTCAGTGTTTATGAGGTAACTCATTTAAACGATACAAATCATAATTTGATATCTTGAATTGTAATTCGTATTTTCTGACATCATGTTTATCCTTCAGTCCTTAAATTGCATTCGTTAGTTGTTTACAAACAATAAAAAGAAGCATGTTTCATGTTCTATCTTTTGTTAATTGCATTCATGGACCCAAGAGATTATGCAGGATGGGCCTTAATCAGTTATTTATTTTCTTAATCCTTCCAATCACCAATACAATACAAAAATAGTTTAGAGTTGTTCGAGGAGTGAGAAGAGTCTTGTAAGTGTCCGAAACATGCCAACCCCACGACACGTATGGAGTCTTTGCTTCCTAGCCGTGATTATTATGTGAAGAATGTCTCCAAAAAATGATTTGTTAGCAATTAGTGTGGGAAGGCTGTTTAGTAACTATTCTTCCCTATGCTTTTCGTTTTATTTTTAATGTTATAAATTAATGTCTTCTTTGTTTCACCTTAACTTTCTGTGCAGCATAGTGCGATGTTTCATAGGCTGGAAGGCCGTTCAGTTGCATCACCAATCCAAGGGCCCAATTCTTCAGGGACAACAGAACTGGGCACAGCATTGCCTGACAGCTCATTAGCTGACACATACTTATCAGTCCCCAGACCAGTGCCATATGATGCTGAACAGAGGTTTTCACGCTTGCAGCGGGCTGGATTGGTCTTCAGACGGGAGAAATCTACGGGAAATTTTCAAGAGGAGTCGCAACTACTTAGAAGAAGTGGTAGTGGTTCTAGCGTGGAACCATCGACTGCTGGGAAGATATGGAATGAAGCTGATATGGAAGAAGACTGTAAAGCTGGTCATCCAGAGTCAGAGAAATCTTTAGCAACAAAAGTATCCCATGGATTAGCATTTGGGCTACCTTCTGAAGATGAGGATGTCTGTCCCACATGTCTTGATGGTAATTTACTTTTTCATCTTACTGTGGATGGTGATGGTGTCTTAAAGAGCATTGCTAAATTGGAAGGGGGTTTAGATGCTCACTTGCAGTCAAAACTTTTATAAGATTTATTTGGATTGGCCACTGTTAAGGAATATTGCATTTATCTTATCTTTTATCTGTTTGTATTTCTTTGTGCAGAATATACTCCTGAAAATCCTAAGATCATTACACAATGTTCTCATCACTTTCACCTTGGTTGTATCTATGAGTGGATGGAAAGGAGTGAAACATGTCCACTCTGTGGAAAGGTACCTGTAGATTATGGACTTATTGTACTAGTATCATGAACATCTTAATAATGTTATTCTCTTTGAATTTATTATTAAATAGTGTTGGTAGCTAAAAGGTTAAAACTTATTATTCAGAAAATGAAGTCTGTGCTTTACTTGAGGGGTTAACTTCATCCATCGAATTTTTAAATAATAAGTTTTATGAAGATAGAACAAAAGATAGAACATGAAACATGCTTCTTTTTATTGTTTGTAAACAACTAATGAATGCAATTTAAGGACTGAAGGATAAACATGATGTCAGAAAATACGAATTACAATTCAAGATATCAAATTATGATTTGTATCGTTTAAATGAGTTACTTCATAAACACTAAACATGCTTGGTTGAATAATGTGACTGACTTATGTTAGCAATCGAGCCATCATCACTGTACTTATGTTAGCAAGATCTCAGGTTCCATTAAAAGCATGAAATAAATATTATAATTCTTACAATGCATGTAAACTTTTTTTTTATCATGGTTATATTTTAATCTGTTTTTGTTTATGGTCTGTAGGGGCTGTTCTTAGCAGCAGGTGGTGCAGGTGGCAATCTTAGCTCAGGTGGGTGCCTTTAGTGTTTTTGTTGTTGTGTTGTGGAGACCCACATTAACAATGCCATTAATATTGTTGTTATTGAATAATCAAGAAACCATTTAATGGATCAGCCAGCCTAGGATGACTTCATGAAACCTGCAATAATATAATCAAGTTGAGACTGAGTTGCCACTGTGTCGACTCGGACAATCTACTAACTTGGAATTCTGTTTTGGCTATAGTGAAAAAGAAGCCACAGAGATGTGTTTGTCTCAGAGTTGTAGGATGGTGATGTTTTTGTTATTTTGTACTTGTAATGTTGTAGTTTTCAACTATACGTGACATTTCAGTATACATAATTTTTGGTTAATACAATGCCGCGAGTATCCGTCGAGATTCCTACATGCATTTCAGTATACATAATGTTTGTGCTGCAATGCAGTATAATGCATGTATTACTCCATCATATTATATATAGAAGAATTGGCTTTAAAACAACATTTTTATATATAACAACTGTAAAACATCATAAAATAATATAAGTAATTTAACTAAACACAGTTTCATATTATCACCCTCATCTCTTTTGTGCATGAATGGAATGCAGGCTGCTAATACAAGTGTTGTTACTAAAGGGAGCAGGTTGCTATATGTTGCAGAGTGTTATGTTGTTACATGTAATGTTGTTTAGGAAGGATTTCTGTTAGATTAGTTGTCAATAAATGTAGTACTATAAATAAGAGAGCATAAGAAAGAAAAAGGGATTCATTTGATTTGTAAGAAAATTGTACACTTGAGCATTTGCTCTACAGGAGATTAGCTATCTCGAATTAGCTTTCTTATTGAATACAATCCATTCCATTTACTGTCATTAATCCAGAATTACAATTACAAGTTCTTCAGTCTGTAATTTCTCTTCATTGCCTGTATTGCATCACTGTCAGTAGAACTGCATTGGCTTAACACCGTGACCAAAAAAAAATTAAAAAAAAATAAAATTTGCCACGGCTTAAAACCGTGGCTAACTATTGCAACGGCTAAGAACCGTGGCCATACCTTGCCACGGCTTATAACCGTGGCCATACCTTGCCATGACTTATAACCATGGCTAGTACTGGCCACGGCTTAAAACCGTGGCTAAAATTATTGCAACGGCTTAGAACCGTGGCCATAACTTGCAACGGTTTTAAGCCGTGGCTATTCCTGGCCACGGCTTAAAACCGTGGCTAAATTTTTTGCAACGGTTTAGAACCGTGGCTAAATCATCAACCGTCTTCGAGTATAAAACCGTTGCTAATATGTTTTGCCACGGTTTGTAGCCGTTAATGGGGATTTAGCGACGCCTCTACAGCCCACGACTCTAAGCCGTGACAATGGGTTACCCCCACGGTTTAAAACCGTTGCTTATGGGTATTTTTGGTGTAGTGGAGGATTTGCAAATTATTTTTGGCAATGGGACAGTTGTTGGGAAAAATGCACTTGATTGGGCGATGGTACCGATGCTAGAACATATGGACTTGAAGAAATGAGAACATGTTCGCTGATAACAATGAGGTTTATGAAACCTCATACCAAACTTTGTGACTTAGCGATTATACTTCACCACATTTCCTAGATACAAATTTTGAGGCCCCTACTGAAAAGCTTCTTCCAAGAAAGAAAACTAGAACAGATTATCAAACATATGGTACCCCAACTGAGACCACCACTCAAGCTGATCTTCTAGAAAATTTTTGTGCTAGCATGGATTCAATTAGTACAATTGCCAGTGAAATTAAAGGAATACACTGCCTAATGAAAAAAAGAGAACATGATAGAGAAAAAAACAACATTTGGAATTGTATCAAAGAGATTCCAAACATGGATAATCATGTTCGTTTCAAAGCACTTGAATTGGTTAATAAGTTGGGAATGAAAGACGCATTTGTGAAAATATCACTTGAAGAACGTTTGGCGTGGATACAGTACAATATGGAATAAGTATGGTTATTTGGTATAATGTCTAACATTTTCGAGTGTCTTGAAACTATTAATGTTTTTATCTTATGTTTGGAATTTTGGTTAAGATTTTTTTATTGGATATTGTGTTTAAGAATTTGGTCAATATTAAGACTTGTTTGTTTTAATATTATACTTTTATTTATGTGCAATTAGGTGATATTATTTATTTTTCAGTGTTAGCTTACTCAATTTTGTCTTGGCTATACATAAAAATGTGTTATGTTGATTTTTATTTCTAATTAAGCGATTCATTTATTTAAGTGATTTTATAATGTCTCAAATGGAAGACGAAGAATTGGAGGAAATGTATTATGAAACCATAAAGTTGTTAATGATGGCAATTGAAGCAATTACTAAAGTTTTAAATGCATTATTGATTATCATAGATGACAAACGTGTTGAACGTCCAATCTGACGACCAATTACAAGAACTGGATACAATTATATACATAAAGTATTAAGTGAGGATCCTCAACACTTTCGGCAGTTATATCGTATGTATCCTGGTGTGTTTATGAAGCTATGTAATATTGTTAGAGAGAAAACGAATCTGAAAGACACAAGATTCATATGTGTTGAAGAAATGCTTGCAACATTTTTGCTTACTATTGGTCAAAATTCTCGATATTGTCAAACTGAAGACACATTTAGGAGATCACATTTCACAACAAGCAAAAATTTCAATAAAGTTCTCATGGCCATAAACACAATAGCACCAAAGATGATGGCCAAACCTAGATCCACAACGCCAGTTAAAATATTGGAGAGTACACGATTTTACCCTTACTTTAAGGTAAGTACTAAATTTTTTTTACTATTATTGTTATTATTTTTTTTGTTATTTTTGTGAAATCTTGAATTTATTTTAGGATTGCATCGGAACTATTGATGGCACACACATACATGCAATGGTAACAGGGCGTGAAGTTGCTAGTTATCGTGATCGACATGGAAATATATCACAAAATGTATTAGCTGCTTGTAACTTTGATTTGGAATTCATATACATTCTAAGTGGATGGGAAGGTTCAACACATGATTCTAAAGTGTTAAATGATGTTTTGTCAAGGAGTAGTAATCGACTTCATGTCCCACAAGGTACATATTTATTTCTTTTATTCTATATTATATGTGTGTGTTTATTATTTGATATTCTAATTGTATGTGTGATGAATCATCATCATCATCATCATCAAAGCCCATTCCCGAGATTTTCGAGGTCGGCTACATGAATTTTGGTTCTCCAAGCAATGTGATCTTCCCACATTTCCTCACCTAATCCAAGCTCAATGATATCTTCATTCACCGTCTTCATCCAAGTTTTCAACGGTCGTCCCTTCCGTCTACACCCTCCATTAACTTGCCAATCTAAACATTTTCTAATTGGCGCCGTGTTTGGTCTCCTCCGCACATGACCAAACCAAGTTAAACGTCTTTCTCTAATTTTTTCCTTTATGGGTGCTACACCTAAGTATCTCCTAATTCTTTCATTTCTAATTTTATCCTTACGAGTTTTACCACACATCCACCTTAACATACGCATTTCTGCTACTGCCATCCTATGCGTATGTTGTCCCGTAGTAGCCCAACATTCTGAACCGTATAGCATGGCTGGTCGAACAATTGTCTTATAGCATTTCCCTTTTAGCCTTGCAGGCATCCTTCTATTGCACAATACTCCTGACGTCATTCACCATTTCAACCAACCAGCTTTAATCCTGTGGTCTACATCTGCTCCAATAGCCCCATTCTTTTGAATTATAGACCCTAGGTATCGAAAAGCCTCACACTCCGGGACCTCGACACCTTCGATCTCAATTGCATTACTTCTCCCTCTTGGTTCACACCCAAAGTTGCACACTAGATACTCCGTCTTCAAACGACTAATTCTAAAACCTTTACTCTCTAAAGCCTCCTGCCACTTAACTAATTTCTGACCTAAACCTGCACTAGTCTCATCCATTAAGACAATATCATCTGCAAATAACATGCACCAAGGTACATCTTCTTGCAGATGTCTCGTCAACTCATCCATGACCAAAGCAAAGAGATATGGACTTAACGCCGACCCTTGATGTAGTCCTACTATCACTGGAAATTGTATGTGTGATGAATATTTAGGAAAATATTTCTTAGCTGATTGTGGATTTGCAAATCGTCCCAATTTTTTAGCTCCATTTCGAGGTGTTCGATATCATCTTCAAGATTTTGCTGGTCATGGTCGCGATCCCGAAAATCCAACTGAGTTGTTCAATCTTCGTCATGCGTCATTGAGAAACGTAATTGAGAGAATATTTGGTATATTTAAATCACGATTTACAATTTTTAAGTCTGCGCCTCCATTTCCATATAAAACACAAGTGGAGTTAGTGCTAGCGTGTGTAGCATTGCACAATTTTCTTCGTAAAGAGTGTCGTTCTGATGAATTTCCAATTGAAGAAGACGACGAACCTTCATCACCATCGGAAGAAGAAGAAATTTTTCAAATCCAAGATCAACAATGAGAGAAGGCTAATGAATGGAGAGCAACTATAGCTTCAGATATGTGGGGAGATGCTGTGAGTGTCGGGAGTCAACGATGAGCAATAAAGAGAGTGATTTTTCTTATTTATCTATTTATTTTTTTATTGGATAATTATTTGCATTGTTTCTTCTTTTCAAAAGAAAATTAGTTATTTGTATTACTTTTGGACCATATTCAATGTATTTGAATTTTTTTTTAATTTGCAGTAAAATTCACGTAACATAGAAACGATTGTTTTATTGATATTTAAGGGATGTTTTATGATTTGTGTTGACATGGATAACAATGTAAGTGACGTTATTTCATAACTTTCTATGTTTAATAGCATATTCATAAGAATTTACAGAAATTTATAAGAATCAATAGAAATCGATAACAATCCTTTATAAAATTCAGAAAATCCAATAATAAAAATCCAGTGGATTTTGTAAAATCCACAAAATCCAGTCATTTAAAAACTATCAAAGTTCAGTTGATTTTGTAAACTCCTTTGAAATATTTTAAAATCCATGAGATTTAAAAACTTTCTTTGATCAGCTTATCTTGTGTGGAAACTGTACAACTAACCGGCTGGTACAAGCTGGAAACAATTCCTTCCATACCTCGCGTGCAAAATCTAAAACTGAGCTGCTGCAACAGGTTGGAAGCAATTAGATTTCACTATGCGGGGAGCTGGATTCTATGGGAAACACACCTCTCTTAGGAATTGTGAGAATTTGAAGTGTTGCCTTGACATTGGATGATACAAAAACAACAGTAAATCTTCTTGGGCTGTGTTGCAGTTTCTGATGTTGAGGGTGCATGCGGTTGCTATGTTTGTTGTTATTGCTGCAGGTGCGCAAGTTGCGTTGCTTGGTTGTTTTGGACAGTTTGGCGCAGCTCTTGGCTGTGAGTTGCGCTAGCTGGTACGTGTATACAAGTTGCAGGCTTGTGCTTGGTCGGTGATTGCAATTTGAACATTGTGACTGCAAGTTTCATTTTTGTGCTTGAAAGTTGCAAATTCAGTTTGCAAGCTGTGGAGTAGTGCTTAAGTACTTGCCAATTGGCTTATCAAGTCTTTTATCCTTGGTGTATTGGCTCGCTATGGACTGGGCGGCATTGGCTGCTGCGCTGAGGGCGTAGTGCTGAAATTGTCGCTGAGCGCTGATTGGTATGGCGTCTTGGGCAGAGTTTGTACAGGCTTTTGGGTCGATGTTTGGTATGGTGTGACCATGGTTCAACTGAAATAAATGTAGTTTGATCTTTATTATTTGATAGATTTTGTGACTAGATGTAATACATTATCTTATTAATTACATTACTTTGCCTCCGTTCATGGAAATGTTTAAGTGTTTGGCACATTTTGGTTTTTATTTTCTAGAAATAAAACTTATAAGATGTTATAATAGTCATTTGATAGCACTTGATGAGTGCTATAGAAAAAAAGGGCCTTGAGAAACGGTATAGAAATTAATACAATAGCATTTGTTAAATGCTACGTGAGAGATGACAACAGTGTCTTTGAAACGCTATTGGTAACTATACAATAGCGTTTCAAAAATGCTATAAATATAGATACTATAGCGTTTCAGAAACGCTATAAATAAAGTTACTATAGCGTTTCAAAAACGCTATAAATACATTTACTATAGCGTAGCAGAAACGCTATAAATAGTCTACTTACAATAGCGTTTCTAAAACGCTATAAATCACCCTGTATCTATTATAGCTCTGGCAGACACATCATTTTTGAAACGCTATTAATGAGCATTTGTGTTGTATTTTCATTTTCCAATTTGAAGAGAAGATTGTTGGGTTATCGGTGGTTTGAACAGTCTCGTATCTTAGAAGGTAGAGTTATTACTGATGTACAAAAAAATCATCCTCCTGTGAATTTGACCTGCAAAACAACTGTTAGACTGCCAAGTACCACCTTTTTGGTGGCCGAAGGCACTCCGATGCTTAAGTCAGTAACTCTGTTGGAAGAAACGACGCCAAAAACTTGTAATAAGCTAATAAATCCCACTTGATCCGAGTTTTATTAACCCGGCAACGGCGCCAAAAACTTGATGCGAGTTTTATTAACCTAAATTAATAAGTTAATAAATCCCACTTGTAATAACCGCAAGTGCACGGTGTCTAACTGGTAGACAACGGCAAGTACGGGTCGATCCCACGAGGAAAGTGGATGCAATTGAATTTAATAATTTAATTAAACTAATTTGGAGGAAAATGGGGTTACAGTATTTTTAAAACTAAACTAAAAATAAATTAAAAAAATGAGAAAAATAAAATAAAAGGAAAAGATTGATTTTGTGGGCTTGGACTCACCAATGAGTTAGCAAAAATATTTAAATCTAAGTTATTGAAATTATAAACGAGAAGCTTTAGGGATGAGAATCCCTTGCTTACACCGAATATGTGATCGTTAAAATCTAATTCAAATTATATCATGTTTCGATCAAACATTAACAAATTATTTCAAGCAAAAGCATCAACTCTTACCAAGAGTTAAGTGTCTTTTTAGGGCACACTTAATCAAAGTTTAAGCTTAATATTTTTAGCACATGCTTTGAATATTGATAAAGGGTAATTCTAACTACCAAACATATCAAGTTTAATTTCTCGAACATGAAAGGTGAAAGCAATTTATCAAAAAAATTCAGAAATAAATTGTAATTAAAAATTAAGCACACAATTCAGTAAAATAAATAAAAATGAATTATGCAACCCTTTTGGTATGTCGCAAACTCGATGTGGTGGTACTCCGCAGATCAGCGGTTGGTCCGAACACAAATCCAGAGGAAAGGTTCAAAAACGCTCTATGGTGGTACTCAGCAAAACCGAGGGTGTGAATAGCAAAAATTAGAATTTGACTAGGTCTCTCCCACCAGAGCTACAGTGTCTGCGCTCCGCCTTCGTCTCCAGCGAGCAGTGCCGCTCGCGGTGCTGCGTTTCCGCTCCTCGCGAACTCGTCATCCTCCAACCTGGCTCCGATACCTGCAAGAAGACAGAAAGAGGGTGAGGAAACAATGAGATAAGGAAACAGACAGAAAAACAAAACAAAAAGCGGAGTGGCGGAGCCCTATTTTTGCTCATGTCGCGGCGGTTGCATGCTGGCTGACGCGCCACTTGCAACGGTGGGCGTGAGAGAGGGAGGCAGGAAGGAGTTCGAGACGAAGAGAGGCCGAGATAAGAGGAGAAGGGTCTGTGGCGAGGCGGAACAAAGTCGCGGTGGTCGTGGCTCTGTTTCGCGGCGAAGATGGTGGTGGCGTTGCTTGTGACGATGAGAACAGGGGGTGATGGCGGTGGAGTGGTGTGCGAAGCTCGGTGGCGAGGTGAAGGTCTGACGCGAAACAGGGTTGTCACTCCCCTGTTTCGTGGTGGTGGCGGTGCTCGCACGATGGTGGTTGAGGGATGATGGACAGGCAGAGGGACAGGAACGGTGGATGAGAGAGTGATGGTGGTTGATGGTGGATGAAGGTGGTGATGGGTGTGATGAAAATCACTTTGTGAGGAAGAAGGTTTAATTTTATGTAATTTTTCTTTTCCCTTCTCTTCCTCCCCTTTCTCATCAATTGAATTTTTGTATTTATAGAGAATTAGGAGAAAATAAATATGGACAAGTTAAGGGAGGATTCAATGAGTGATTTAAGGAAGAAAAAAAAATCAAAACTAAATATGGGATAATTGGGAGAATATTCTTTGGATTTACTTGGGCTTGGCATTGGGTTTGGATTTGGGTTTATGGGTTAGGTTTTGGGTTTAAGGGTTTGATTTTGGGTTTGGTTTGAGTTTTGGTTATGGGCTTAGGTTTTGGGTTTAGATGTGTGACCCTCTACTTTGTACCACCGCTAGAATCGACCAATTGTCGTTCCTTAAGTTGTCGCCTTAATACGATTTGATCGTTCACGCTCAAATTCCTACAAAGACATGAAAACGAAATAATTACTATAAAATATAATAATCGAAACACTAACATATATAGATTAAGGGATATATTATGTAATAATTATGTGAATATCAGTAACTCTGTTGGAAGAAAGATGTAAATCTGGATAAAACTCAGCTAAAGCTGCATACCTCTGTCGAATGTTCCATTTACCTTTTATAATGGTTGTGGTTAACTCTCCACGTGACTTAAGCATGTGAGGCGCAATGGAATGAGATTTTTTTATAACAGTCTCCTCCTTTTATGGAAATGCGTTCAGGGAGGTATAACTCCCTCCACAGCTCTTTCTGGTGCAACGTTCATCTTCTTTATGAGGGAACTCGTGTTGGGCCTGGATCCGTGTTCTGATCTGTTTGAGCCTGGATTTAGGTCCTGTTTGTTTCCCTCATTGGCGGGCCTCGTCTGGGCCTATGTAATTGGCTTTATTCCTATTAGGCTTCATGAGCTGGCCCAATAGGTTATTCGTTGTATCCTCGTGATGGGTCTCTATGCCATGTGTACGACCATGATGATCAGTCTATTTTGATGTATCATCAATTATAATGGAATATAAAGAAACGATCCACTTCATAATAGCAACGATGCCTTTTAAGAAGGACCCACACCCAACGCCCAAATTAGGAGAGTCCAAGTCATGGGTGTTTGAGTTGCAGATAATATTGTTTCTAGGTAGAATGGTCCCAATGGACGCCAACAGTTCAGCTAGGATTTGGTGATGTGGAGGTCCATGTGACACATCTTTCAAGGGGAATACGCGCATAGGGGAGTCATGTGGAGCATCATAGGTGTGCAATCTTCTAGGTGGATGATTCAGGATATGTTCCAGATCATTGAAAATAGGGTGTCCTACAAGTCTGGACAAGGTGGACTTAGTGTGGTGGTTGTGAATAGGTGGAGCCAACAAAGCCGTAAATGGTCGATCACATTAGAGCCAACAGTTCGGCTAGGACTTGGCGATGTGGAGGTCCATGTGACACATCTTTCAAGGGGAGTATGCGCATGGGGGAGTCATGTGGAGCATCGCAAGTGTGCAATCCTCTAGGTGGATGATTCAGGATATGCTCCTGATCATTGACAATAGGGTGTTTTGCAAGTCTGAACAAGGTGTAGTGAGTGTGGTGGTTGTGAATAGGTGGAGCCAACAAAGTCGTAAATGGTCGATCACATAGATCGAGTGTTGGTCTAAATATTGTGAACCTCAAGGCACTCGATGAGTAGGTGTACTTTGAGATGTCGGGAACCAGGTGGATTGTAGAATGTGTGGCGATTCATGTCAAAGGTGAAGATTATTTTGTTATTGGTGTTGACTTGAATAATCTCACATCTCAGGAGGTGGAGTTGCACAAAAGAAACAATATAATGATGTGGTTCACTTCCTAATAGAAATAATGTTTTTTAAGGAAAATCCACCCCAAGGCTCAAGTCATTGATGTTTAAGTTGAACACAATATAATTACTAAGTATAATGAACCCAGGGTGTGTTTATGCTTGACATGCCAACAAAGATGTGGCAAAAAGTATATGACAATACCTAATATCTCTTAAGAGATGGAACCAATCCTATTCAGTCTCAGTATGATTCAACTTAAATCCATTTATGGGTTCGACTCTACAACCTCCCAATTGAAAGGTAAGGCCTGGAATACTAAGAGCTTGCATTATCTACAAGTATGAAAAGTTCCCATTAATTGTTCTATTATTGATGTAGCCTACCAGGGCATGGTTATTCAGTTCATTCTCCATACCAACATTCACATCCTTAAGTCTCTCCATTATTCTTGATTTTGTATTCTTAGATGTGTCTTTGTAAGGTTCCCTAATTCCAGATCCAGATACAGCTTCCCTAATTGTTGAAATTTTAGATACATATGTTGGTATAATTTTGTTGTTGAGCAGCTCCCAGATATTCTCGGGCTATCCTCATTCATATATGTTGTTGATTTTCATCATCTACTTGGTTTCATTGATGCTTTGACATTGGTATAATTTCCTTGATGTTTATGTTGATATGTTTCATATGCTTTAATCTTGGGAATTGTATTTTGGGGTCACTACACCATTATTGGCAATCTGTAACCATAATTAGCATCATATTTTTAGTGATACTCATTGTATTATATTGTATCATGTATTTTCTGTTACTATTCAAAATTGTGACATTATTAAATTGTCATGTGATATGCACGTGTAAAACAAAGTGTTACTGATTGGGAGAAAAACTCTTAAGCACTCACGTTAGACTCCAAACTCTCGGTGTTTAGAGTTTTCATTTAAACAAAAACTCTCGGTGTTTAGAGAAAAAACTCATATGCCCATTCTTTCTTCCCTCATTTGATAAACTCTTAGTAGCATTATCAATCTGATAAACTTCCTATTGCAAAATCAAGGTTTGGATCTACTACACTCCATTAGTTAGGTATTCGAGCATCCAGAGTGGAATCCGATTTGAAAACGCTCAGCAATGAAAGGTAATATGTTTTCGATGAAAGGCATCTCCAAATAGGTTTTCATTGAAATACTTCTCCAATCAACTTCACATTTGTTGCAGATTGAAATAGCAATGAAATACTTGAATACCTATTAGTAGAACAATTTTTTCGATGAAAGGCATCTTCATCTTCGCATTTGTTGCAGATTGAGTCACTCGTCTGCAATCAACTTCACATTTGAGCAATCGATGGCTCTCTAATCGATCTCAGAAACAATTTAGGGTTAACAAGGTGATTTCTAATCTCTATTCTTCTTCACATTTGTACAATCGATGGCTCTCTAATCTTCTCCATCTCTCTAATCGATCTCAGAAACAAGCGAGCTCATAAATCGACTCTCAGAGTAATCGATTTCTAATCTACTCCAGCTCTCCAATCGATCTCGCACTTTATCTTCTCCAATCGTTATCTCTTATTTGTGGAAACCCTAGCTTTTGCTAGAAGTTGAAGGTGAATTTTCTTCTCATTTGATTGGCTGGACTCATAATTTGAAGGTGAGTTCCCATTGATAGAACAAGTCACTGATATGTTATGAAGTTTGCCTGTATATGCATTTCTGTTGGTTCTGAACTTCTATATATACCATCCCAAATTTATACTATATTTATGCTCTGAATTTGAAACGAACTTTAATATCCATGGTTAATTTGAAAGTTCATTTCAAATGCTCTGTTTTCCCCCATTTTGATGATATTGGATGCTAATGTTCTGTGTTTTCTTACATTTGAAGTGAAATGAAGTGTTTCTACTTCCTCCTACTACTCTTTTGATCTCATTGTTGTATAGTTTGATGAAGTCTTTGAGAATAGATGAGGTTTACAAAGAAAATGAAATTCAAAAAACGATCCTAGAATACTTGTGTGTGTTTGGTTTTGATTGATCTTAGTCTAGTCTGCATTTGTGCTTTTATTTTACTTTGAATGGGTATTTTCTTTGAAAGTGATTTGTTATTGTTGTTTGTTTACTGGGAGGATGGAATGGAAGGGTGACTCGAGGTTAATTTAGAGATGAGTTTCTCATGGAAATATATCTTGCAATCTAGCTTTTATAACAATAAACAAATAGCTTGTGGCGGTCTTATGTAGAGGACATAAAATAGTTTTAATAGTTGTGGCTTTAAACCATAATGATGAAATGGTTTGATAACCTGGTTTTCATAATAGCTTCATTTCGCATCAATTTATATCTAAGATTGGTAGCAACAATAATAAAACATACAACTAGTTTGCCTAGTCTTTGATGTTTATGATGAGCGGGCAAAATAGACAATGTTTCATTCGCAAAATCTTTTGATTTGATCATATTTATTACTTTGGTTCGGTAAGTTGTTGTTGCAAATGAGATGATGGAAATTGGAGGATATGCACGGCGGAGGCAAAAAGGTTTTGCTGCCTCGGGCTAAACATATAAAATTTAATACGCAATAAGTTCTTCACTAAAAATGCTTGAGTTGGGATTCTACCCCAGACAAAAATACAGTCCATTGCCATTCATTCCTACTTGCAATCAATATGTAAAATACATGCATATATATTTGTAGTCTGATCTAATGTTTTTTGAAGTTTTCACATTTTCAATCCATTAAATTTTGTTTAGATTACATGTTTGTTTTTAGATTTAAGCTATACTTAAATCTGGTAAATCACAAAAATATATTTGATAAGGAAATGCTTGAAATAATATTGATTGGTAAAGTTTACAAATATCTAGGAATGGGGTAATGATTAGATGAAATTTAAGGACAAAACACATTGATTACCCACTACTGCACTCATGTAGTGGATGATCTGATGAGGCCCAACTCCAAATGTACTATTCTGTGATAATCATCTCCATGGCTCTGTTAAAGATGCGGATGGAAACAAAAGCCCTCTTATTTAACCTCCGCCACAGAAGGAGTAGATGAATTTTAATGTATAATAATATGAATAAACAACACTGAGTGAGTGAGTGAGTGAATATATATATATATAGTCTTCTAATGTGTATTATAGTACATAGTTACCTTGAACAAAACAAAGATGTTAGTATGAATTAGAGTAGACCAATCTAATCTCATGTTCTTGTATTAGACAAGTAGAAATAATAAACGAATTAAATGAAATAGGTTGTGAAGGGTAGAAGAGAAGAGAAGAGAGAATGCACGTGCAGTGAGTGAGGGGGAGGACCAGCTATGTTATGCTACATGACAGGACAACTGAGATGCACTCGTGCACACGCTATATACGTGGAACCTTCATTACTGGTGCTGCTGCAGAAGCAGAAATGAAGCAAACAGATTTGCAGATTATATATAGGTTTGGGACGTGGAGTAATCTTGTTTATATGGAGTATTTTTAGAATTGTATATATGAAGAATCAGTTTATCCAGAAAAATCAATGTTCGGTAGTGATAGTGCAGTGAAAATGTTTATTGTTGCTAAAGGTTATCAGGGTAGTGTAGTGAGGCCTAGTTCTCCTAACTATAGAGATAAGTTCTTTTTTTTTTTTTTTTTTTTTTTTTTTTCTGGAGGCTTCTGCATTTGTTAAAATTTACGTATGACATGAGTCATTATTTGTTGCTGTCCCTTGGCTCTCTGTTTTAGCTCTGCTGTTGAAGTATTTGCTGATGAAAGTGCAAATTTGTTTACAATTTTTTTTTTACTTGTGTGGATATTTTATATGCTCCTTCTATTGCTGATTAGCTCGTATTGTGGTTATTTCTGTTATTAATTCGGTCAAAACAAATAAGACTGGAGCAATCATTGTTGGCATCCTATATGGACAGAATCCGTATATTGTGTAGAGTCGCAGAAACAGGTAACTAACCACCTATTGAGTGTCAGGGTGGATTTGAGTTGTGTTTGAGCCAGCCTTTGGCCTCGGTAGTCAGTACTGGTGAGCTTTGTCCAAAGTTGTTGCCTTACCCATTTGGGCAAATCCTTGTGGGATCTCACTGCCGTAACCCTACCATATACATACATCTTGATGGGGAGTAAGAACAACAGCAATATGTTTAGGGTGTCAAATAGCTTAGGGGTGAAATCATTTGTTGAATATTTTGTCAAGGAAATAGAGCTTTCAAGTTGTATTTGTTGAAGTTGGTAATAATGGAAGACATGAATCAGTTAGGAGATAGAGCTTTCAAGTTCGGTATAACTTATAACAAGACATGGTTCTGTATGCAGGATTGGGCACAAAAAGCTAAAGGAGGTTACAACCAATCAAAGATAACAACCCATTGTAAACATCGGTGAGTTGTTTATAAGTTGTTTTGTAGTCCCTTGTTTATTAAAACTAAACACATTCATGTCATGTCCTAAAAGTTCTAGCTTCTTCTTCTTCACACACTGAAATCACATAACATCAAGCAAGACTATGATCATGCATTTTTGATAAACTATGGACAAATAACATGTCGTGATTAGTGAATAGTTTGTTACATTTGACAATTTATTTCTCTAAATGACATGGTAAAAGAGATCTCCTTGTATTTATTTCTCAAATATTAACCTAACTTGATGGCAGCCCAAAGTATATGTAACCTACCTAGACATGTTGGATATTGAGGTTCTAAATGTACTGTTAAAGGTTTGTGTATTTAGCTTTTGTACCATGCTGCTGTATGAACACAATTTTTCAAGTAAATATTTAGGTCTACAAGGTCCAAAAGATGAGAGAAAATTGAAGATTGTAAAGAAACAAAAATACTCAGTTTACTCACTGCTGAATCAGTCAATTGTATTAGCAATTCACGCAAGATGTTTGGACCACAATTGGATAACATTTGATATCTTTTCTAAAGTGATGCGACCCATTTGATAACATTTGATACGTATGTGATCTGCATGGAATTCTGTACTCTGTTATATTTTGCTTCCAGACAATGCAATTATGAGAAAATACTCTGTTATATATACTCTGTTATATTTTTCTTCTAGACCATGCATGGAATTCTGTACTCTGTTATATTTTGCTTCCAGACAATGCAATTATGAGAAAATACTCTGTGATCTATATGGAATTTTGTACTCTGTTATATCAGTGTATAAGTGCATTGTTTTGATGCCTTCGTCTTAATTTTTTTGCAGGAACGTGTTTAATTCTCTTGATATTGCCTCTACATCTAACTCCAATACTAATATACGACCTAGGAATGCTGAAATTTTTTTTGAATTACTAAGTATGGAATATGAAGTAGTAGCAGAAGGGAGGGTGGTCATAGATGAGACCCGTGGAGTTTGTCATGGTCGAAAAGTTGAAGAGCTAGAAGAGAAGGTCTTGGTTGATTCTATTATGAATAATAATGTTGCTTTGTACTTGGGAAGACAAGGAGGTGCAACATGTTTGGGAGATATAGGAAAGGGTGGATATGTAGTGTGGTTGAAGGCACTAATCAAATATGCATAGGTTAGTACTTGTTTCAATTTTCTCACATATAAATTCAGCTCTAGTATATGGTTTTGCAACTTTATACCATTTAGATAGAGTTCTTATTATTCAATTGTCAATTATTTATTGAAGGTTTTCTTTCCTATTTTCCTTGAATCATATTAAACTCTATTGATTTTTCTTTTTGATATAGGTCAAAGAGTTATTTTGGGAAGTACTTAAAGTGTTTTTTCACAATGTCGAGAATTTGCAAGGGCTACTATATACAGGCCAGTGTGTCTTTATTTGTTCTCACTATCCGTAATACAATATAAAACCTGAAGATTCTTTGTTCTCTCTCATTTGATCATCCCGTTGCATAAAACTCTTCATCCATAAAACTTGTGGTAGTCAGCTAGTTTGTGTGTGCCTGATAAGCTAGGTTGATTACTTTTCCAGTTTTTGTCAAGGGCGAGTCAGTCACTCTATAGCTGCAGATCCTAATCACAGGGACTGGATTAAAAGCCGACCCTGGTTTATAAACTCAGACCCGAGGTTATCAACCACTAAACTTCAGATTTTTTTTAGAGGATAAACTGAAAAATGGAGTGAACAGAGCATATCAGTCATGCTCATTGTATTGCACTCGGCAAATGCATTCAACATTTTTCTCATTCATAAACTTTTTCAAAACACACAACCACAACAGTAACCTGCTTGAGGACTCGCATACCCTGTTGCTAGTTTTTCCTTCTGATTTACATACACAAACACAACATGGTTTGTAAAATTCCATCACAGCCTTGGTAGCACCAGAATGAAATATAATCTGTCAGCTGACACCATGACCTCTCTTCCATTGGTACCTTAGATTCTCAAAATTATCAATAGTTGGTAGAAAGGGTGGAAGCAGGATTTGTTCAAGCCAGCGACAGTGTTGTTGCCCTTCTGATGGATCTTTGCGTCAGTGGTTTTCAATAGGAAAGATAGCGACTCCATGTTTGTTATAGCCTGGTTTGTGAGTAGAAATAAAGGATACACCTTCTTCATTAACCTGTAGCAACCCCTGTGATATATAATATCTTTAGTTCAGGTAATAGCTCCATCTTCATGGTGGTAGAACTTGCACATTGATAGCATCAGAAAATTTTCATGGGTATACATTTAAATAGGATCGAACTTATTTCGCTAGCAAATCTACACAGAAGGCTTTACATTAGAAAAGGGAATGCGCTTTTAATATGAAGAAAATACTTGAATGGATGGGAGTCACTGTTGCATGAGTAAATGAAGTGTATTGGCATTTGTGAAATTGATAATGAACATATTTTTCTTATCTTGAATGGAGGGTAAGAAATGGAGTTCTTGTTCAAACTAGGAAAGAAGGTATGCCTCCCTGTATTTCGCTTTCAAAAATCAAAATGTTTTCTATATTGATTTTCATTTGCAATAAAGTGATCCATTTAAAGATACTTGCATGAAAATTATCTAAATATACAATCAAACACAACCTGAACTTAGTGTATATCCGTCGTACCTTATCTGCATCACAGACAAGTAGATTGCCTGATTGCCTATCTGAAATGGAAATGGCCAATCAAACTATTTTACTACGTACGTGCTTTAGTTTCATCCATCTAATGTTTATCAATCTGCAGAGATGAGATTGAGATTGAGATTGAGATTGAGATTTTGATCTCTCTCCTCACATACACACACACGCGCGCTGTGAGTCCTGTGAGGGCAACAGAAGCCCCACACTGAGTTGCAGAGATATTATCACTGTTTTCTTTTTGTTTATTTCTCCATGCATGCACAGTTTCTGAATAACTACTAAAACTTGCTTCAGCCATATTGTTTTTTTTTTCTTTCAATAGTGGAAAAAGTAGATATTCCATGATATTCTGAAACCACCATGTCAGATTCTCCATGTGTCTTCAGTTAATTTGATAACCTGATTGTGTAGGATGATTTCTATCACTGTATCACTCCCAAACAACATCAATATCAATATATATATAACTAGTCGGCAAGCAAGAAAACAAAAGTTGCAATATTACTACTTTTTACTCTAACGAGTCACCGACGTAGAAAAAGAAAGCATCCCAAATCATACGAAAGTTACTAATTTAACAAATTATATAATGCTTGCACTACAAAAAAAATTATTTGAAGGCAGAAACATACAAGTTTACAGTCATTATTGGAAGCTGTGGTAAAGAAAAGAAATGAGATGCAGATGATAGAGGGTATCCAAGATTGTCAGGCTTTGTATTGTATGTGGTTGTTTTTAAGTGACAGTCACTTATCAATTCTGATGATAGATCGACATTGTTGTGTTGTGTTGTAGGTTAATTCAGCTTATGTCTTGTCTTCGTTGAATTGCCTAGGCAGCCAGCTGCTAATAAATATCGTATGTAGAATTTGTGCACTCTATTTCATATTTAGCATTTTGATTGAGCTTTATTTTACTTTATTTGCAGGGAATAATGCACAAGGACCTAGGAGTTCAGAGTATGCAATGGAGAATGTTCAATATGAATCTGTCAGAGCATTTCACTAACACTGCATGAACAACTTTGGATTGTCTGGATGATTGTACTTTTGATTTTGTTATTGCAATGACTATCTTATTGTTTTCATATGAGCAGTTACGTTGAAAGAACCTGTAAATTTTGTTGATGTTGGTCTTGTTATTGTAATGACTAAGTTGATTCTAATATTTTCAGTAAGATATCTGCTAAGTCATTAGCTGAATAGCACCTTGAAGGGTAAAAGCATGTTTTTTTTGTAAGTTGGGCATTTTTTTTTGGAAGCTGTAAGAGATTAAACTGAATAAAATTTCCATTTTGTCATAGTATCAACTTCACTCTTCTGTGTTGTTCAAAGATTTTGCAAGAATCATGTAGTGACAGTATTTTCAATAGTATAATTTATTATGTGATGCTAATTTATATAATTGCTTCTTCTAACAAAAATCAACATCATGCACAATGTGATTCTCTTTATAATTAGTATCATCTTTGTTGAGATGCAAATTTGTAAAGTTGAATCATTTAGTAAAAATTAGTATCATTTGCGAAATGATACTAATTTTAAGTATGTGATTCTCTTCTACAATTAGTATCATCTTTGTTGAGATGCAAATTTGTAAAGTTGAATCATTTAATAAAAAATAGTATCATTAGCCAAATGATACTAATTTTAAGTAGTATCACTTTCAACATGATTCTAAATTTAGGATCACCAAGAATAGTATCATTTGATAGGTGATTCTAATATTTTCAGCTACACTTCAAAACAGTTACAAAAACATTGTTTTGGTGTAGTGGGTCCAAACAAGTTACAAGAAAGCCACAAGTTAACTAACCCACAAACTTTTATTATCAGTTTGTTCGTCTGGGTCATAGCATATCCACCAAGTTACAGAAAATAATAGAAAAATCAAAATGGGCATATCTTAGCGCGCGCACACACACACTTTCCTTTCGTGGTGGGCACTTATGCACTTTTCCTTTCCAATAAAAACTTATCAACAAACTGCATCTTCTTTTTTCTTTTCTTTTTTTGGTAAAGCTTTAAGCCAATAATATTAATAATTAGGATTGAGTAAATAGCATATTGCCAGCCGAAGCAACCAAATCATTAGCCTCAGTATTTAGGTCTCTACCAATATAGTTACTGATGATACATCAAATCATCATCTTATCAGCACCGTACACGTGTCATGATAACTTCATTAACAGAACAAAGCAAGCTCGATTGCATGCACAATCCAGCGTGGCCCAGACAACATCAAGCCCACTATTGACAGATTCTAAAACGTTGGATCTGAATTGCAATGTGCCACTAAGCCAACAGGTCACGCAGTCAAACTCAATACTCGTAAGCCTGATAAGGCAAGTATATGTGAGATCAACCCAAGACAGGCAGGCTAGCAGTACATTGGTTTCGACTAAGAAACAAATACTAGAGTATAAATCGGGCAAGGAAACTTCCTTGTATGGATAACATTCAGAAAGTGAAACCTGCCTCGCAGATCTAGAAGTACAAGTTGTGTAGGGAAACTATCCCACATAGACAGCTCCCAAACAGGAAAAAATCTCCAGCAAGATCCCTTTCCTTTAATTATACCACCAAAGGTCGAGCCGAACAAGGATTCCTACACAATAAAAGGGAGATAAGGTCGATGAACTTAAGGTACGCTACAAAGTACCAATTTACAACTTTAAGCCCCTCCTAAGCCTTGTCTAACTTGAGCATCAGAATGTCATCAGTCGACACACAGTGGTCCTTGGCTAACGTGTGCTACCTATGCAGGTCTAGGTAAGGAGTAAAGAAGGATAGTAGGAATTGAATATGTCAATTTGGCGTCGTCGATGGGCAACGACAAAGTTCCTAAAAAAAGCATTAGCACCATCCTTCATACAGAACCGAAGCAATGGTGACAACAAGGTCTCGCAACTATGATGTTGCAGAACCCTCAAACTCTCAAACTAGCAGAGTGCCTCCCATTCTTGCTCCACCACCGGGAAGAACCTTCTCAGACTCTCGCACCAGTGGCAGCCATGACGGACCCGAGGGTGGACCTATTGTCAACCCTGATGCAGCAAATCACAGAAGCATTGGAGGCACTCAAACAACGGAGTCCTCCACTTGCAGAAGGAAATCGCGAGCAGCGAATGAACTAGTCCCCAGTGAGTTCCAGAAAACACGTTCAGGAGAGCCGCGCAGCCCCAACAACTTCTCAGTGGACTAGAGGATGAGGATCGGCCAATAGAGACTCAACGCCTAGAGACAACAAACACGTCTCTCACAACCCCATCGTACTGTTTAATCTCATGGTCCCTCCATTCATGGATCATATCATGGACGAACCACTGCCAAAGAAATAGACACCACCGAAGCGGAAGTTTTACGACGGGACATGAGACTCGTCCGATCACTTGCACCACTTCTAGCACGTTATGGCACTGAAGGAAGGGTCTGATGCGATAATGTGCAGATGATTCCCTACTAGCCTGAAGACGTTAGCAAGGCCTCCCTCCAAAATCTATCGATTCATTTCGGACGTTGGCGATGGCGTTCCTCATACGCTTCGCGGGCAACCAATGAATCAGAAAGTGCCTGCATTATCTGCTGACCATGAAGAAAAAACATAACGAAACATTGAGAGAGTACGACACTCGTTTAAACGAATGAGTTGACCCTCATTGACTGCTGCCCTAAAGAAAAAACAGAACGAAATGTTGAGAAAATCACTCATTTCAACGATGAGTTGACCCACATCGACGGCTGCAGTGATGACACCATCGTCACAACTTTCACTTTAGGTCTGAGAATGGGCAAGTTCTACGGCTACCTTACCCTGGACCCTCCAACCAATATGACGGACTTGCTTAGGGATGCCCAAAGAAATATCACTCTTGACGAGATAGTGGTTGCCAAGGAGGCGGAATTAAAAAAGAAACCCTATGTCCCCAAGGACAAGAAAGAGGGAAAAAAGATAGAGGATGACAACGGGAACAAGAGGAAGCTCACTGACAGCAAGACTGATTCGGGCTGCACCAGGTAGGACAAGTTCTTGAATTATGTTGGGTCCAAATCAGTCACCCTTTTCAACACCAATTTGTCTGACATTCTTGATTCCATCAAGGATTGGGAAGAGCTGAAATGGCCGCCTAAGCAACGAGGAGACCATGTTTAGTGTGACAACAACAAATATTGAGCCTACCACAAGGAAGGTGGACACGATACTGAGGATTGCAGAAACCTCAGAGAAGAAATCAAGTACTAGATCAGGAAAGGCAAGCTCAAGGAGTTCCTAGGCTCGAACATGAGGCAGGGCCAAGCAAAGGAAATAACTGACGCGGTAAAGGAAATTTATAAAGAAGCTCCTGGAGTCATTTATGTCCTTCACGAGGTCAGTTTCGAAGGGGAGCAATCTAACAGGTCCTGCAAAAGAACACTGACCAAGATGCATACACCATCTTAGTATGAGGACTGACGAGTGCAACATGTACGAATTCACAACCTAATCCCATCACTGACGTTTACAAAAAGGGATCTCCAGGGGGTACATTCTTCTCACAATGATGCCCTGATCATCTTCGTCCTCATCACTAAGTTGGAGGTAAAGGGGGTCTTAGTGGACGCAGGAAGCTCATTGAATGTCTTGTTCCTTAGTGCATTCTGCAACATGCAACAACAAGAGAAAAAATTAACCCCCGCCACCCACCCCATGGTTGGATTCAGTGGAGAAAAGTGTTTCCCCATTGGGAAGATCAATCTAATGGTGGTGATGGGAGAGCCACAATTACAGAAGTACCTTGTCCAAGAGTTCATGGTGGTTGACGCTCCGTCTACCTACAACAATATTTTGGGAAGGTAGTGGTTTCATCATATGGAGGGTGGTTTCCACTCTACACCAATGCATAAAATATACAACCAATCAGGCCCAATGAACTATCCGATGAGACCAACCTGCAGCAAAAAACTGCCATTATGCAGTCCTGAAGCAGATCAATTGTTGCCAATTACTACTCGAGCCCACAGAACCATCATGTCAGGCACCGTGCCTAGAAAAAATAGGAGAATCAGTCTATAAGGGCGGAGGAGGCCCAATAAGAAGTCAAGGCAGTGTAATCGATACCGATAAAGAGCTAAGTAACCATACATCAGCAAACAAACACTTATTCCAAGAGTTGTTAAATATGCAAGGAACTACTCGCCAGGACGAAGTCCATTATTCACTAACTTTGCAAGCTTTGACAAAGCAAAACACTTCGCTATAGGGGCTATGCAATCCGAACCATGACCATATGAGCCTCTTTGAGGGCCAGATTAGTTTAGTCCCTGATCAGAGTTAAAATATGTTGTCGGCCAACTAGTACATCAGTTCATACACTACAAATATCTATGTCTAATGCAAGTATCTATCCGTTGAAACAAGGGTAGAGATTCCAATATGTTAATCCGCCTCCAGAAAAGAAGGTTGTGAAAATAAAACGTCTACTACAGAAAATGAAGGAACGCACTCAATTCATTGCTCTGTCAAATCACCTCACAAGGATTTTTTGAAGATGGCAACACAAATCTTTAATCGAAGCATAAAAGTTGTCAACCCGCCTAACTTCCCTACGATGAGGGACTGGAACCAGAATAGAAGGAGGCGGACGGGCGGATGACCTTCAAGACAAAAGTATCTGGGATGCAGCTGAGCTAACGTCTCTGGAAAGAAGGTCACATTCATTTAGTGTTTGAACGCCGAATAGCTAACCTATATATAGGCACGACGATTTACGAAGCAGCGTCAGCCAACAGTTACTACAACATAAAATGCAGTACAGAAAATCGGGAAAATGATGGTTCCAATTGCAACTGCACAAATCCACATCTTTTGAATTAATGACCCTGCAAGCAACCTCATTAACTGGGGGAAGTAATCGATATTGAACTGTCTCGTAGTATGCATCGTATCCCTTGCATGCTAATCCACAAAGATATTTCTATTTGGGCCCCACAACTAATGTGCCCAAGCTTATGCCTTGTCGTATCCGGTACAACACATACAAAGGAACAAACAGCAAAGGCCCTGAGCGCCCATGGAATAAGGAGCGCATCTACAAAGTATTATCATTAAATCCAAGGCATCAACTCTATTATTATGCCGCTGCTAATTATTAAAGCCGATCAATCTATTATTTGTCTGATCATTCGATCCGACTCTGAAATCAGACCGCCATGCGAACTAAGTAAGTCAGGATACCCAAATCAGACTTACATGCCCAAAATCTTATTCTAACCAAAGCTTAGTCAGCTTCGATTGATTACAATAGCTTTTGGTCGGCTCTAACACCTAACCCGCCAAAAGCGGGTAACGATGGGTTAGAAAGTGGGAGCTTAGTCAGCGTTTGTAATACCTAACCGCGATGGCTTGACAAGGACCATTGTCCAACTGAAGATAATGGTCGCCGAACCTAACCAAAGCTTTGTCGATTTCGACCTATGACGATAGCTTATGGTACGCTCTAATACCCAGTATGTTAAACTAAACGGGTGTCAATGATTTAGAGAGTGGAAGCTTAGTCAGTGCTCTGATGCCTGATCAAGATGGCTTGCTAGGGATCATTGTCCAAATATGGGCAATAGTGACCGAACACGACTAAAGCTTAGTCGGTGACGACCGACAACGATGGCTTCCGGTCTGCTTGAAGCCTTGTTCGCAAATAAAACATTTCGACGGCCTAAAAAATGGGAGTCTGGTCAGCGCTCTCGACGTCTGATTAAGATGGCTTGCCCGGGGTCACTACACTTATGCAGATAGTGATCGTCAAACCTCGACCAAAGCTTAGTCAGTGGCCGCTGATGACGATGGCTTTTGATATTCACATAAGTATTACATAACATACCTCCTAACTTATGTTTGTTAGTGTTTCGAATAGGGTATTTTAGTTTAATTAATTTATATTTTTGTAGGATTTGGAGTTTAAATGACAAAAGTTCATTAGCGTGGCAAATTTGGAAATTCATAGGCGAATTGACAAAATGGAGCGGGAGACACTCAAGCCAAAGAAAAATAATGAAATTAGTTTTGAATTGGTGGAACAAAGAAGTCATATGAATGAACATAGCCAAACCCTTTGTTTTCCTTTTGTTGTCTTTTGGTTTCTAATTTCATTGGGCTTGAGATCCACCAAGCCCTTTAGTTTACAATTGAAATACAGCAAATTGAAATTGAAATTGGGCTTCCAATGGGGGACTAATGGGGTATTTTGGTTTCCAATTTGAGCCCAATAGGGAGTAGGTTTCTTTTTACCTTAAAGACAACCAAAAAAAAGAAAAAAAGGGAGTTTTTTTGGCTGCAACAAGAAGGCAGCAGCAGCAGACGAGAACAGGGAGAGCTGTCCAGGTCAGCACGCAACACAGCAGTAGCCGACAGAGGAGACAACGTACAGAAGCAGAGGTCATTTACGTTTTTCTTATGTGTGGAAATTTTAAGGATCAATTGATTCCGGTAGGTTAGTTATATATGATCGTCATTTATTACGTTATTGTCTCCTGATGTATCCTAAGTTTAGGATATCACATATGATCAACCTTTGTGCTTTATAGAAAAAGTGAAATCTAAAATCCATTTACATTAGGATATATTAATGCATTAAAGACTATTTTTCCGATTACGTTGTTTGGGATGTGAAACACGTAATCGAGTTATCATAACGAATCAATACTAGTTGGCGCGTGAAATCTAGGAGGGATTTTTGGAACATTCTGACTTTCCTAAACTTGATTTTTATTAAATTAAATTCAATTTCATATTTCAAATTTGTTAGAATTTCTTAAATTTATTTTCGCGTAGTTTTTCTTCCTTGACCTTGTTTTGTAAATCGTTTTTTCCTCGTGGGATCGACACCCCAATCTTTACTGCAATTGACTGCGTGTACTGTTTGGGCGTAATCAAATTTTGGCGTCGTTGCCAGGGACAAGCGTCATTCTACAAGGGAGGTTTCATGTATTATCTTTCTTGCTCATTGTTTTATTTTACTTTATTCTATTTTTAGGTTTTAGGTCACGTTTAATTGTTATTTTATTTTATTTTATTCTATCTCCACCCCACGCGCACTGCTATTCCATCATGTATCATATTTGCACCAAGTACACCAAAGCTGGATTTTAAGCCGGGTATGATACAATTATTACCCACTTTTCATGAACAAGAGAGTGAGAATCCTTATGTTCACATTAGGGAATTCGAGGAAGTTGTGGCCACTTTCCACAACAAAGTTGAGGCTGTAGACTCGGTTATACTAAGGTTTTTTCCTTTTTCCCTTAAGGAAAAAGTGAAGAGTTGGCTATACTCTTTGCGACCAAGGTCTATAGGTTCATGGGAGGAGATGACCCAAACATTTTTTAATAAATACTTTCCTCACCACAAAACCAACGGTCTAAAGAGACAGATTTCTACCTTCACCCAAAAGAATAGTGAGACATTATATCAAGCATGGGAGAGGTTCAAAGATCTCTTGAATACATGTCCACACCATGGGTATGAGAGTTGGCGCTTTGTCAGTTATTTTTATGAGGAGCTCACTAGTAGAAAACGTCAGTTCGTTGAGTTTATGTGTAAGGGATAGTTTTTGCAAAAGGACCCTGACAAGGCCATTGAGTACCTGAATGACTTGGCTAAAAAGGCTCATACTTGGACTGGTCCAAGTGCTACTGAGAACACGGATAGAACACGCCCAGCTGGAGTCTATCAACTTTGGGAAGAGGACAACCTTAGAGCCCAATTGGATAGAGTGACTAGGGAGTTAGAGGCACTTAAGACCAAGGATGGTAGGCCCACACATATTATTGCTAGAGTTGAGCTACAAGACGCATGTTTTATATGCGGGGGAGTTGAACACTTAGCACATGATTGCCTGACCTTGACTGAGATGAGAGGGGTTTATGAGGAACAATGTAACGTCTTAGGAATGTACAAGAAGCCTTACTCACCATTCTCTAACACTTACAATTCTGGCTGGAGAGATCACCCTAACTTTGGCTGGAGGTCCGAGGCAGACCAACTTACACACTCACAGGCACAACCACCTAGGTCATACCCTGCACCTCCATACAATGCGCAATCTAACAGAAGTTCCTTATCAGACACATTACAAGCATTTATAGAGGCACAAGGTAAAACTAATCAAAAATTTGAGGTTGCATTGACACAATTGGTAAAAGAGAACAAGGAGATCAAAAGCCATATAACCAAGCTGATAAGTTCATTAACAGTACAAGACCGGGGCCAATTTCCGTCACAGCCTCAAGCAAATCCGAAGGGCCAACTTATGGCACAATCCTCTACTTCAGACTCTCAGAATGTCAAAGAGGTTAATGCCATCACTACTCGGAGTGGTAAGACTTTAGATGGGTCAAGCTCGTCCACGACTATAGGCACCTCCCCAAGTGCAAAGGAGAGCATCCCTGAGGATGAGCTCAATAGGAACATTCCAGTTTCAGCGCGGTGATTGAGCAGAGGACACCACCCAAGTACAAAGATCCAGGGTTTCCTACAGTCACCTGCCAGATTCGGACTCATGAGTTCAGCCAAGCCTTGTTGGATTGAGGGGCAAGTGTAAATTTGATGCCATATTCTATTTACTTGCAACTGGGTCTAGGAGAGATTAAACCCACATCCGTGGTACTACAATTGGTCGATAGATCGGTTAAGAAGCCAAGAGGAATAGTCGAGGATGTCTTGCTGCAGATTGATAAGTTTTACTATCCCATCGACTTTCTTATTTTAGATACTCATTTTGCGATTAATATGGAGTCTATAGTTCCGATTATTTTAGGTAGATATTTTCTTGCCATAGCTAACACTCTTATCAATTGCAGGAACGGTCTAATGAAGCTTTCTTTTGGGAACATGACTCTGGAGGTCAACAAATTCAATATTACCAAGCAACCATGTGATGATGATGAGTGTCATCATACCTACATGATAGACACGCTGATATCAGATGAGGCGCTCCTGAGCGCAGATTCTGAAACCTTAGAGTACCTCTTTTCTATTTTTGATTCTGAGAATTCACTTTATCCTTACAATGCTTTTGATATTTCTGTTGTTTCAGGGTTAAAGGATAAAGGAGGACGACAATGGCAACCATGCTTTGAGGAGTTGGCAAAGGAAAGACAGAAACCACAACCATCCACTATGGAAACTCCGAAAGTTGACCTAGCTCCACTGCCTGAGGGACTTAAACATGCATTCCTCGGACCAGGTGATACCTTTCCTGTTATTATTTCTTCCGTGCTTGATAGCTCACAAGAAGAAGAATTGATTAATATGTTACGTGAGCACAAATATGCATTAGGTTGGACTATAGATGACATCAAAGGTATTAGCCCCTTAATATGTTCCCATAAGATTCACTTAGAAGAAGGAACTAACCCCCGTCGAGACCCTCAAAGACGACATAACCCTACTATGAAAGAGGTGGTGAAAAAGGAAGTCTTAAAATTGTTAGATGCAGGCATCATTTATCCCATCTCTGATAGCAAGTGGGTTAGTCCAACTCAAGTAGTTCCCAAGAAACCTGGAATAACAGTGGTGACTAATGATGAGGGGGTTCCTGTTCCTACTAAGGTAGTGAAAGGGTGGCGTATGTGCATTGATTATAGGAAACTTAATTCTGCCACCCGCAAGGATCACTTCCCACTTCCATTCATAGACCAAATCTAAAGCGAGTAGCTGGTCATTCTTTCTATTGCTTTCTAGATGGGTATTCAGGATATTATCAGATTGAGATTGCATTATAGGATTAGGATAAGACTACTTTCACATGTCCTTTTGGTACTAATGCTTTTCGGCGTATGCCATTTGGTTTGTGTAATGCACCAGCTACTTTTCAGAAATGCATGATGAGTATTTTTAGTGACATGGTTGAAAAATATATGGAAGTATTCATGGATGATTTGACTGTTTTTGGTGATTCCTTTGATTCATGTTTACTTCACTTGAAGGTTGTTTTAAGTAGATGTGAAGAGAAGGGTTTGGTGCTTAATTGGGAAAAATGTCATTTCATGGTTTCCTATGGAATAGTTCTGGGACACATAGTTTCTGATAAGGGAATCGAGGTTGATAAAGCAAACATTGAATTGATTTCTAAATTACCTACACCTAAAAGTGTCAAGGATGTGAGATCATTTCTAGGGCACGCGGGTTTTTATAGGTGGTTCATACATAATTTTTCTGCCATCTCTAGACCATTAAGTAGCCTCCTGGTCAAATACGTCGTGTTCCAATGGACACAAGAATGTGAGGACACCTTCCGAACACTCATTGATAGGCTCACATCTGCCCCCATCATGCAGCCACCGGATTGGAATTTACCATTTGAGATAATGTGTGACGCAAGCAACTATGTTGTGAGGGCAGTCTTGGGACAACAAAGGGAAGGGAAGGGAAGCCCTTTGTTGTTTACTATGCTAGTCGAACACTTAATGATGCTCAAAAGAATTATTCGACTACTGAAAAAGAGTTGCTAGCTGTAGTTTTTGCTTTAGATAAATTTCGTGTTTATTTGATTGGTACACCTATCACTGTTTTTACTGACCATGCGACTCTTAAGTTCTTTCTTTCTAAAAAGGATGCTAAGGCAAGATTGATTAGGTGGATTTTACTTCTGCATGAATTTGATCTGACTATAATGGATAAGAAGGGGGTCGAGAATGTTGTGGCGGATCACTTGTCTCGTTTGGAGTTCAGTGACTCTACCAATGGCCCACCCATCCGTGATGACTTCCCTGATGAACACCTATTCGTCGTCACTCAAGTACCATGGTATGCACACATTGTTAATTACTTGGTTTCCGGCGAAGTTCCATCATCATGGAGTGCTCAAGATAACTGCAAATTTTTTGTCGAGGTAAGAAATTTTTATTGGGATGATCCTTACCTATATAAGTATTGCCCCGACCAAATCATGAGGCATTGTATCCCTGAATGTGAGATTGAAAGTGTCTTACATTTTTGTCATAGTGCAGCTTGTGGAGGCCATTCTTCTATGAAAAAGACCGCTGCAAAATTTTTACAGTCTGGATTAATTGGCCTACATTGTTTAAGGACACTAACAATTATTGTCGTTCTTGTGATAGCTGCCAGAAGTTAGGTGCACTGTTCCGGAGACACATGATGCTCCTTAACCTCATCTTAGTCATTGAGATATTTGATTGTTGGGGGATTGATTTTATGGGACCTTTTCCACATTCCTTTGGATATTTGTATATTTTGCTTGCAGTGGACTATGTGTCCAAATGGGTTGAGGTTGTGGCGTGCCGAAACAATGACAACAACACTGTTGTCAAGTTTATCAAAGAACACACTCTATCCCGTTTCGGTACACAATGAGCCATTATTAGTGATCAGGGGACTCATTTTTGTAATCGCTCTTTTGAAGCTTTGATGCGCAGGTATGGAGTTCATCACAAGGTTGCCAATGCCTATCATCCACAGACAAATGGACAAGCCGAGTTGGAAAATCGAGAAGTAAAACAAATCTTGGAGAAGATGGTGAATCCTGATAGGAAGGATTGGTCCTTGAGCCTTCCTGATGCACTTTGGGCTTACCGTACCGCTTATAAGACAATTCTCGGGATGTCTCCATATCGGCTTATATATGGAAAAGCTTGTCATTTACCTGTTGAGTTAGAACATCACGCTTATTGGGTCGTAAAAAGCACTAACTTTGATCTCAATGATGCAGGTATTCAGCGGAAACTTCAGTTAGCTTAAATTGAGGAGTTGTGAAATGATGCCTAAGACAATTCCCGAATATACAAGGCGAAGATGAAAGCAGCTCATGATAAGCAAATGCTGAGGAAACGTTTCGAGCCCAACCAACGAGTCTATCTCTATGATTCACGGCTTCATCTTCATCCTTGCAAGCTGAGATCGAGATGGACGGGCCCATTCATGGTAAAACAAGTCTTTTCCAATGGTTCCATAGAAATTGAAGATCCAAAAGATGGGAGAGTATTTAGAGTAAATGGGCAACGTTTGAAGCACTATGTGGAGCGGGTAGAGGTGCCACAGGAGATCTCTCTGGTTGCCCCTGTCTACTTGATTTGCTGTTCTCCACCCTATCTTTAGTTTAGGTTTTTATTTTTTTTATTTTTGTTTATTTTTCATTTTTTTTTAGTTTAGTTTAGGTTTTTTCTTTTATGTTTTTCTTTTAGTGTTTCAGGTTATTTTTAAGTGTTGCTACTGGAGTCACTAGGAGACCCTCATCCCATGTGTTCCTTTCTCTCGCCGGTATGATTTTCTTATATTTTGGTGATTGTGAGGACATTGTCTGTTTGAAATTGGTAAAGTTTCACCATGGTAATATCACTCTAACCCTCCTCTTTTCTTTTGCCTTCATTTGTCATGATTATTATTTTATACATTGAGGACAATGTTTGGTTTAGGTTTGGGGGTGTGGTTTATTAGATTTTTTTTGTCCAATTTTCAGGAATCTTTGAGCTTAAAACGTATTTTACAATTAAACTGAGTCATTTTTGTGTTCTACTCAATTTCCATTGAATACTTAGATGATTACGGTAGTTGTGTAAAATCTTTATGAAAATGCATTCAAAATCTGAACTCTTGGTGAATTAAAAAAAAAAAAAAAAGGTTTTGAGTCTTTTTTGTTTTAGAGAATATTTTTGTTGCCTTTAATTTTGAGAAAACACATACTAACACGTGTCACATAGTTATATTAGTAGAAAACATGATATTTGATATTATCCTTATGTTAGATGTATTTCGTGAGACTTTTCAACTCGACCATTCGTGCACTATAAGCCAAGTCAACATGATTTGAAGTTGACTAGTGAGATACTGAACTAGAAAACCTTAGAATAATAGTGGAGACTTAACCCTTGTGAGTTTTGAGCCATTATTTATTTCTTGAGGGTTATTAATTACACTCTGATATTTCTTGAGTCCGCATTATTTCGTTGATGATCTCATTATTCTTATTTTCTTATTGATTGCTTTAAGAATGACATAAAAATTGAATCTTTACACTAGAACTTCTTGCTTTATTTAGTTGAGATGTCCTAGTACTAACTAGAAATTATGAAGTGATATAGGCATTTCTTTCTTCAAACGATTGTTTTTAGCTTTTTAGCCTACCCAATAATAAATATCCATTTGCAGCCCTTTGAGCCTTTATATAGCCTTCTCTTTGTTATCCCCATTCCCAATACCTACTCCAATCAAGAAGTAATACCTATATTATTTTATCCTTACCCAATTTTCTGAGAATGTATGCAGTGAGATATATTTATGTAATGGGCAAATAGAAATAGGTGAAAATAGATATTTCATGCGTCCTTAAAGTAAAGGTGTTTGATTGTATAAACGGGAAAAATCATGTAAGAAAAAAAAAACATGTAAAAAAAAAAAGTTGAAAAAAAAAATAATGAAGAAAAAGTTAATGGTGTACAACATTGATTTGTTCTTCAATGCCCTATATATGTATTTATTCAAGGGTGTAGTCATTCTCAGGAAATTCTTGTATCCTTTTTGTCCATTATTGTTTGCCATAATCCAAGCCCCATTATAACCTAGTAAAGACCTAATTGATCTTAAGTGAAAGTTGGTTCAGTGGATGTGGAGATTGAATAGGCAAGAACTATGGTGTTTGATTCAACATTCTCAAAAGTAATCAATATTCCTGTCCATGAGATCATATTCATTTCACTCTTTGAAAATTTCGTTTTTCATGATGATTATATGTGAGACGTTTCCATTTTCCATAATTTATATCATTTTCCTCACATATAAACTGAGTGCCCAATCTCTGAGTGTTTTATTTCTGAGTGACATGAGAAATTTGTGGTCGAAGCTTACTTTCTAAAGGTTATCTCATCACATCTTTACTATGAGACGAAGAGTTATGTTGATAAGGTTTCTCACACACACACTTCGAGTTGAGAATGACTATTGTGACATTTTTAGTTTGTTGTTTTTCTTGAATTTTAAGCAATTAGAAAATTACTCTAACGAAAATAAAGGAGAATGCTCACGTTTTTAGAAAATAGATTTTGTTTTATTGAGTCAGTAATGTTTGGGGGTAACATTTCTGGAAGCCCTCACGAGACTATAACTCGTCCTCTAGAGGTAATCTATAGGTTTAAAGCCTTGTTGCACGTTAAGGTAAGTGCAACCGTGATTCCTACGAAAGTGAGTTAGGATTTTATTCTTAATTTTGTTTTGCTCTAGGACTAGCAAACTATAGGTATTCACATAATTATTACATAACATACCTCCTAACTTATGTTTGTTAGTGTTTCAAATAGCGTATTTTAGTTTAATTATTTTATTTTTGTATTTTTGCAGGATTTGAAGTTTAAATGACAAAAGTGCATTAGCGTGGCGAATTTGGAAATTCATAGACGAAATGGAGCGGGAGACACTCAAGCCAAAGAAAAATAATGAAATTAGTTTTGAATTGGTGGAACAAAGAAGTCATATGAATGAACATAGCCAAACCCTTTGTTTTCCTTTTGTTGTCTTTTGGTTTCTAATTTCATTGGGCTTGAGATCCACCAAGCCCTTTAGTTTACAATTGAAATACAACAAATTGAAATTGAAATTGGGCTTCCAATGGGGGACTAATGGGGTATTTTGGTTTCCAATTTGGGCCCAATAGGGAGTAGGTTTCTCTTTACCTTAAAGACAACCAAAAAAGAGAAAAGAGGGGCATTTTTTTGGCTGGAACAAAAAGGCAGCAGCAGCAGGCGAGAACAGGGAGAGTTGTCCAGGACAGCACGCAACACAGCAGCAGCCGACAAAGGAGACAACGTACAGGAGCAAAGGTTTGTCCATAGCAGCAGTGGACACGCAACAGCAGGGTGCGCATCGCAGCAGGGCAGCAGCAGGGCGCGCATCGCTGATTCTCCACGCGCTGCCATGCCGATGAAACTCCACACAATTGTTGTTGTTATCACCTTCACTATGCGTCACTAAACTCTACGCAAGGCGAAGAGGTGAACTCCTAGATGTAACACACTTAATTAGTATTTGATTCGTTTTATGTTTTCACGATGAATAATGGTGTTTATGATTCTCACTTTTATTTAATATAGGAATTTATGTTATTTTAGTGACAAAGATTTCATAAATTTCTTCATAGATTATTATTCCGGTGATTGTCTTTTTGTTCTCCATATAAGTTTAGTTACATTTTCTTACGTGTGGAATTTTTAAGAATTAATTGATTCCGGTAGGTTAGTTATATATGATCGTCATTTATTACGTTATTGTCTCCTGATGTATCATAAGTTTAGGATATCACATATGACCAACCTTTGTGCTTTATAGAAAAAGTGAAATCTAAAATCCATTTACATTAGAATATATTAATGCATTAAAGACTATTTTTCCGATTACATTGTTTGGGATGTGAAACACGTAATCGAGTTATCATAACGAATCAATACTAGTTGGCGTGTGAAATCTAGGAGGGATTCTTGGAACCTTGTGACTTTCCTAAACTTGATTTTTATTAAATTAAATCAATTTCATATTTAAAATTTGTTAGAATTTCTAAATTTAAATTTGCGTAGTTTTTCTTCCTTGACCTTGTTTTGTAGATCGTTTTTTCCTCGTGGGATCGACACCCCAATCTTTACTGCAATTGACCGCGTGTATTGTTTGGGCGTAATCAGCTTTGGTCTGCTCAAAGCCTAGTTCGTAGAACGCAAATTCCGACTTCCTAGAAAGTGGGAGCTTAGTCAGTGCTCATGTAGCCCGGTGAAGACGGCTTGCCAGGTATCGTTATCCAACTACAGAAAATGATCGTCGAACCCTTGCCAAAATTTAGTCTAAATGACTGACGATGATAACTTCTGACTCGCTTCAATTCCTAGTCCGCCACGAATGGATCAAGATGGGTTGGAAAATGAGAGTTTAGTCAGTGCCCTCGACGCCTGATCAAGATGGCTTGCCAGGGATCACCATGGTCGCCAAAACCCGACCTCGGTTTAGTCAGTCATTACCGGTGATAACAACTCCCGTTCCAATTAAGCCTATTCTACTAATAGCAATTAAAGACTTGCCAAAAGTTTGGTCAGAGTTCTGGAAGCTTGACCAAGATGACTCACAAGGACTGTTGTCCAATCATCTACAACGGTGCACGTGCTAGGACAGAAGTCTGACTAATTCGCTTATAATAGCAACAATAACTGCTAGTTCAACATACAACCAAGCCGCCAGGCAAAGGTTGAATTACATTCCCCGATCTTTAAGAAGATTCTAATCAAAATTGCACGAACTTTTGCAGCAGAAGGAGTTAGAACTCACAAACATATCAATCATAAAACTTTGAGGGTCTAGCGGAGCCTTTCGTCTGACAGTTAATGTCAAAATAAGACAAAGCAAGTAAATGCTAGCAGTAAAGTAAATGTTAAAATGAACACGTACACAATACTATTCATATGAAAGCCAAAAAGAAAATACAAGGTTCATCCCTCATCAGGAATAGAGTCAGACACAATAGAACCAAACTTAGCTGGGGAAGAAGCAGGAGACGCATCTGTAAATGTTGCCTCTCGATCCTCCTCATTAGGATCGCCTTCTTCTTCAGACAAAATTGAAGGCCTCTCCAAAATCTGCATATGTAACCTCTTTATAATATGAGGGATCTCGGTCGGGATTCTCTTCCTTCATCAGATGCAACAGTTCCAGCCTTCCATGCACGACTCTACTAAACTCAAACGTGCCTTAGGCCTTAAAAAGCTTATCCTCGCACACCCTTGACTAAGCAAGCACTTACTCTAGCTGCCCTAGTTTGTCAGACAACAAGTCAGTCTTGGATTGCTTGACACCCAACTTACCATTGTTGTTACTCAGCTCATTTTGTGCCAAAAGGAACTGCTCTTCAGTGGTCCGCACACTCTTGGCATTACATTTAGCGTCGGCCTCCAACTGTTGACATCAAACAGTCCATTCGGATTCCTTTTTGACCTTCTCTGCGTATAGAACCTACAGTTCAGTCTGCACTCCAGCCACAGTCTTGTGAGCAAGCGGCAAGTCACGACGGGCGAGGTTCAATTCATTTTCAAACCGATCCCTCGCAGACAAAGCCCCCGCTAGGTCGGACTCACGCGTTTTCAAGCAAACCTTCTAAGTCTTCGACCTAGTACACCAGGACTCTGCTCCGAAATTTGAGTCAGCTCCAAGCTGCTTCATCAATGACTCAATCTCATAAAAAGCATTAGAGTATGACTTCTACAAGTTTGCAAAGACTTGCTCCATAGTATACACTCTCACGTGCGGCCTCGACTTTAGTTTCAGCTGCGGCCACTTGATTCAGGTATGACATCCCCAGCACGGGATGTTTATGCCTTTTATCCATACAATCTCTAGTGTCTCTCCCACTGACTCCAGAGCATAGTTCGCCAGCCAGTCATTCCATCTGCTGATATGTTTTCTCGAAATGATGTCCCGCTTGGTTGTTCATCTTTACTACGTCTGGAGCAAACAGACTGGTCTGCGCATACAGATGGGGATCATTTGGGACCGAAATCACCCCAGCACTGCCCTTGACCGTCTTCACTGCATCAAGGCCCTCATCAACAACTTTCCCTTTGCCCGCAACAACAAACTCTTTGTCACTCCCAGTTCCAGAATCGCTTTACGGGGAAAAGGGAAGTGAGTTATTTCTTGGACCCATCATCAATTCAACATGGGGACGGGAATGAGATGGAGGATAGAACGGGCGACGCGAAGAAGGCCCCTCAATGGGTTCATGATCCACAGAAAGGTGGTGCTCAAAGTTCTTTATTGAAAAGGGACGACCAGACAAAGCTTCCACGCCTGCTTGCAACACCATTTTATTAAAAAACTATGCATGCTTGGTGTTTAGTTTGGTTACATCCTCCATGCCCACCATTTGTAGATACTCCCTCTGCAAGTCAGGAAAGGAAATAGGGACCTTGGCTTGAGCATCACACTCTTCGAAAACAATTGTCTCATCCAGCACGTTCCTAATAGCATCACGTCCCTCGAATGAGGCCAAGCACCTGCGAACAGGTCTAGACAAAGGACGAGACTTGTTCAGATGCACAAGAGAAGGAAGTGCCTCATCTATTTCTACCTTCCTCGAAAGGCTTGGAACCTTAATCTTGGGAAGTTTCCTCTTTCTCGAAGCAGGCACTTTGACTTCTTTACCCGAAAAAGAGTAAGAGCCACATGCCAATGAACGCACAGCCTGTTGTACTCAATATTAGAAGATGCGATGACATCCTCTATCGGTGGACAAGGCATGTCGCGAAACGCATCCAAAGTTGTTTCATCCTCAATAGATAGTGACGAAGTTGGGAATCTGCCTTCGAAAACCACACAGGTTAATCTAATATGCAGTTAATAAAAGCAAGATCAGAAAAAGAGTCGAACTTACTTAGTAATCCGAATTCACGTTCGAATAGACGACCAACAAGCTCAAAGTATGTCGAGTCCGCAAGAGCCATGAAACAAATCTTCTGTTAGGATTTAAAATCATCAGGCAAGTTGTCGAAGCAGTCCAACGATGTCAACGCACACACACGCAGCGTGCTCATTTATCTGAGAAGAAGTAAAATTTTGAAGTGCCCTTGAAGATACTCGGACACTAGCGTCCCTTGCCCTAATTAGAATGGCAATAAAAGTCATATACCCACACCAGTTGAGCGGGTGCAATGCCGAGGTACGCTAGGAACTCCCAAATCTCCTTGATTACAAGAAAGAAGACACCTGATTGAAGCATACATCAGTGAAGACAAATAAACCCCTTAGAAGGGGACAATGGTATCAGAACGGCGCCCAGAGTGCAGAGTACTAGATCATCAGGAACCATGTGTGTCTTATGGAGGACTTCTAGATCCAATTTAAAGAGCAACCTCTCCTCAAAAAACTTGCAACCCTTAGTGAACAGTTTTTCATAAAGTTGATTCCAGCCCACCATGAAAGATAATACAAGCCTTCGAAAACGAAGGTTAAGCGAAGTAAAAAACACAGAAGGAGATACTACAAAGCAAAATCTCTGAGATCGAAAGAATAAAGAGGCTACACTTGACACACATGAGATTTATTTCTTCTTTCAAGCTGGTGCAAGCCCAATTAATGAAACTCGCTACTCAAGGAAACAACTCAGACTCAACCATCATGACTGCACATTTGCTTCAAGAAATGACCTAGTGGAACGATAAGACAGCCCGTGAACTCAGGGGGAGTAGCTAATGATACATCAACAGTCCTCTGATCAGCACCGTACACGTGTCATGATAATCTCGTCAATAGAACATAGTAGGCATGATTGCATGTATCATCCAACGAGGCCCAGAAAACATCTCAAGCCCACTATTGGTAGATTCCATAACATTGTATAGAATTGCAATGTCCCACTAAGCCCACAGGTCATGCAGTCAAGCCCAATACTTGTAAGCCCTGATAAGGCAAGAGTAAGCCCTGATACAAGTATCTGGAGGATCGACCCAAGACGCACAGGCCAGCAGTGCATCAGTTTCGACTAGGAAACAATACCAGTGTAAAATTCAGGCAAGGAAACTTTCTTGCATGGACAAAACTCAGAAAGGGAAACCTCTCCCTCAGATCCAGGAGCACAAGTCGTGTAGGAAAACTATCCCACATGGATAGCTCCCAAACAGGAAAGGATCTCCAACAAGATCTTTTTCTCTAAGCTATGCCACCAAATGCCTAGCCGAACAGGACTCCTACACTGTAAAAGAAAGATAAGGTCAATGAACTTAAGGATGACTATTATTTTCTCCTCAATTATTTTCTCCATTGAGATGGCTATTAAAAATTAGTGGTATCCCAAGACTGACAGTAGTTAATAATAGTCACACCATCTTGACTTGAAAGTAGGGGTGGGCATCCCTTCTCGCGATCTCGATCCCGTCCCGATGTTTCGGGTCTTATTGGGATTGATCAATCCCATCTCGTCCCGATCTAGAGTGGGATGGGATCGGGATGAAGATTTTCAATCCCGCCCATCTCGTCCCATCCCGAACCGATTTTTGTAATATTTAATATGAATATGTAATATGAAACTATTTATTGACATGACTTTTATTTTTGACATGGCTATTTTATTCTCAAAATCTTCTATGCGACTCACCTAGATAATGAATCTAACTCAAACCCTCTCCATTTTTTTTCCTCTTCCTAACTCTTGACAACAACAATGTGTGCTCCTCGTAGTTTTTAAATGACAAACCAATTGATTATTTTTGTTAGCAATTTACAAAAAAATGGCTATCATCAATAGTGGTTCTAAAAAAAAGAGTAAAAGCTAATGAAATGGGGAAATAATAATCAATGGCTTAAAGTTATGTAGTTGTTCTTAGAGTTGTGTGTTCGGTAAATCCTAAATTTTCAATCTTCCATGTTAAATTTTCAATCCAAAATTTAGTACATGTTCATCCCGTCCCATCCTAAACCCGTTTGGGATGGGACGAGATCGGGATGAGGTCTATCTCGTCTCCTTCCATCCCGATCCCGAACAAACGGGATGAGGTCCATCCTGTCCCGTGCCCACCCTTACCGGGAAGTGGTGCACATGCCCCAAACAACTCCAAATCCTCTCACCAATAAGTCTCACAAATCCTAACAGACCTTTCTTTATTTCTTATTTTTCCTCACCATCTTCATCAACTTCAACTGATTCAACCTATTCCAAGTCAACTCACCCTTCCACCATTGATTCTTCATCAAACCATGTCAAATCAACCAATTCTTCCCACCCCTTCTTCCTTTATCTCCTTCTTGTTCTTGCTCTACTTGCTCTATCTTGTCAACTCATCAGGAAGAAGGGAAAGGGGTAGGGTTGGGTTGGGTTGGAATAATTTTTAAAAACCAATAGATTTTTTTTCAAGATGCACTTGTTATTGTGGTTGGGTCATATACTTAAGGGCTATTTCAGGTATGAAACTTGGATACCGTCACATGCAAGGGGTGTGCTCCCCTAGACGGTAAAAAAATGGAAGATTGTCATTGGCTGTCAATCTTAGGGGCTACAACTAAGTGTTTAAGAAATGAGAGGTACTTTGAATTTCGCATTATGATGTGGGGGTATCGCTTGAAGTCCCTGGATTTTATTATCTCGAAGAAACCCCGACTCATGATTTTTTAGGATTGGTCGGTTAACGATTAGGGATCGTTGGATTGCTTTAATCTCGAGGTATGAGAAATTGTCATTTTGAAAAAGGTGTGTGCCTATTGACAAAGCTGTGATTGAAAGTGCATGAAAGGGGGTAAAAATATCTATCTACAATTTAGAGTGGTGTTTTAAAAGATGGCTAGGATTAAAAGTTGGGAAATGTGTTGATGGTTGAGATTCATTTTCTATGATGACATTTTTGTAAATATGAAACATGTAGAAGGGTAAACAAAATGAAATAATTGTAAAAAAAGTTGGTGGAATGTACATGTGATGGAGAGAGAAAGTATTGTGTTTTTTTTTAAAAAAAATGAAAATTATCATAACTATTTACGTAGTTGTCGGATTTGGGTAAATTTGGTGTCGTTGAAATGCAATTTTGAAGATCTTTCTAACAAAACCAAATATCAATACAAAAACTTAAATTTCAAAATATGTATTTTATTATGAAAACATGTAAGTATTTTTAGTATTTTCATGAACATTCAAACAAAGACCCTGAACATTCAATCGATTTAATTTTAACCGAGTTTGACTCTAAAAAATTATAATGCATGATAATTAGCAGAAAAACAATGTATGTGGAGTGCCAACGACAAGGGTAATATGCTAATTATAAATAATTTTGGGGAGGAAAGTTGTTTTAGCCTAAATTATTGTAGAGCATAGTGCAAAAAGCCCAATAAAAGATAGAGGCATGTGATGTTGTAACCAAGGATTGTGATTTCGTTTTTCGAGTTAATTTCGATCTCCTGATTTTAAGAAATATTTGGATGTGTAAAGAAAAAACGTAAAAATTTCGAAAATACATGAAATATATATTGATGTACATCAAAATAAATCGACCATCACGGCTGTACACGTGGCAAAACATCCATCACAAGGATATGGCGTCCAATCTGTTGGGCTAGTTCATAAAACCCAAGAAGGGTGAAGCCAATCACAGATGCCCAAATGAGGCCCACTAACGAGAAGATATAAACTAAGCCCGAACCAAGGCCCGAACAAATCAAAGTCCGAATCTAGGCCTGACTCGAGTGCTTTCATAAAGAAGAGGAATGTTGCACCAAAAAAAGTCGTTGAGGGAGTTACGTCTCCACAGACGCATCCCCATTTAGGAGGAGACTGTTACGAGAAACATCTCATTCTGTTGCAACTCACATGCTTAAGTCACGCAGAGAATTAACCGCGACCATTATAAAAGGTAAAGGGAACATTCGACACAGGTATGCAACTTTAACTGAGTTTTGTCCAGATTTACTTCCTTCTTCAAACAGATTTGCTGACTTAAGCATCAGAGTGCCTTCGACCACCAAAAAGGTGGTCATTGGCAATCTAACATTTGTTTTGCAGGTCAAACTCACAGGGAGACGATTTTTGGACGCATCAGTTTAGCACCGTCCGTGGGGAATGACGAGTTTCCTTTCCAAAAACAAATCCATAGTGAAAAAGCTCACAGAATCTGAGAGAATACCAACAAGTCGTCAGAACAAATGACACACTCTACAAGTCCTCAACCCAGTGATGATCGCCACAACTCTCTTACTTGCAACAATGCATCACAAATAGATCACTAACATGAAACAACTTGGATCATCGGACTAATGGCACCTGAGAATCCGGATCTGCAACACCCAATAGCCCAGACAACCCAAACATTTGGCAACACTACCACGTATCCTCGAGTAGACCTGCTCATGCCCCAAATGAACTACATGACAAATATGTTAGAAAAAATAACCCAGGAGCGCACCCAACCAGCTGACCTTGCTCAGGCACCGCCCCAACAAAACTCCACCAACCGAACTCAAGGGAGTGACAAAATCCCAGCAGAACCCCAACCGGGAAATTTCAAAAGTAATGAGCTCCCCCAAGGCAAGACTCCACAATGTGACGGAACGCTTGATGAAATCTCGTTCAGAATAGGAGTCACGGATCCCAACATACTATACGAGTTAGCCAAGTCGCCATTCTCCAACGCCCTCATGAAATCGGCGATGCCAAAAAAGTTAACTCTGCCAAAGTTTGAAATGAATGTTGGTACCACCGACCCAACTGATCACCTGAGACACTTCCACCACATGATGGTCCGAAAGGAAACCACAGAGTCAATCTTATGCATAACATTTTCGACCAGTCTCACCTCCATGGTAATGAATTGGTTCAAAAGCCTACCACCAAGGTCGATAGACTCTTTCCCAGCATTAGCCATTGCTTTTATCACCAGATTCATCGGGAGCCAGAAGATGAGGAAATGACCACACTACCTCCTTCATATCAAGCAAAAGCCCGAGGAAACAATATGGGAATAGGTCACTCATTTCACCAACGAACTGACAATGACCAATGGATGTAGCGACGACACAACCGTTGTGACCTTCATTGTGGACTGAAGAAAGGCTCCTTCTTTGACGCCCTTAACCTGGAGCCTTCAAATGGCTCAAAAACACATTTCTCTCTAGAAGATGAAAGCCGCCAGGAGGAAAAACGACCAAGAAAGAGAGAACCTTGCAAGGAAACGTGAAAGAAATGAAGAAATGATGACGGGATGACAAACAACGAGAGGATAACATCCAATTGAAGAAACATCGGAATGGCAAAAGGATTGATTCGAACCAACAAGAATCTGAGAAGCTACAATTAGCGCGGCACCGACACGAGCGAGTAATGAGCGTGATGAAGAAGACATACAAACCATATATAACCTTGAAAACGAATCGAGCCAATATACTGAAGCACATAGCACAATGGGATAACATCAACTGGCTGCTTAAGATGAAATGAGACCCGAAAGGAATAAACAAAAGCAAATATTGCTCCTTCCATAAGGATCATGGGCACGATACCGAAGACTGCTACAATCTAAAAGACAAAATCGAGCATTAGGTTTAGAAAGGACGACTTGACGAGTTTATCGGGATGCCAGATAAACAACTCACATGGAAGGAGAAAGCAGATAGCACTGTGGGATCGAAAGAATCCTAGAGAGCTAATACACGCACTACACTACATAACTGGAGAAAGAAAAATAGTCAACCTATAGAAGAAGCTACTAGAGAAACTTCCCACTCGAACTGATTTATATCACAACAAGAGTACTAACGAAACCAGACAAGTCATTTCACGAATGCACCGAACATGGAGAAGTTTGCATCAACGAACCAATGCGAATCAAAGGCCCTACCAACGAATGCAAGCTCAACCTGAATCACTAACAACAAAACTGACAGCAACAGACTCGATCGAACCTCGGCGGTTGACACACCAAACACGAAATTAGCATTAGCATGATTGGACAATTTGGTGATGATGTGAGCATGATTGGACAATTCAGTGTTGATGTGAGCATGACTGGACAGTTTGGTGTTGACATTAGCATGATCAAACATTTTGGTGTTGACGGAAGCATGATCAGACAGTTTGGTTATGACGTGAACACGATCAGAGAAACCAATACTACTCAGCTATCAAATAAAAAAACACCCTGAGTCTGCCAGCCATGACAAAAAACATCAATCTATAATACAAGGATCAACATCAAGCAAAGAGAGACAAAGCAACAAAAACATCAACCTCTAATACAAGGACCAACATCAAGCAAAAGAAGACAAAACAAATCGCACTTCGAACCAGCGTAAACGCTTTAATAGTTAGGGCTGGTGAAAACATCCAAAAGAAAATATCAATAAGATTACAAATTCAAAATCTCCATTTTTGGCGTGGGCGAAAGAATAAATGTGTTGAAAAATTAGCCATGTAAAGCAATCAGCGTACCTAGCAGTGAGAAATCAAGACAAAAGTCAGATACAAATATATTTCTGGTCTGATCAACCACGAAGTAAAAGTTGGATACTCGAGTCAACTAAACACAAAAACTTTGAGTCGACTGAGACATCGAGTTAACGAAGTAAAAGTTGGACACCCGAGTCAACGAAACACAATAAACTTTGAGTCGACTTATACTTCAAGTTAACGAAGTAAAATTTGGACACCCGAGTCAACTAAACACAAAAACTTCAATTCGATAGAGACGTTGAATTAATGAAGTAAAAGTTGAACACCCGAGTCAACTAAACATAAAAACTTCGAGTCAACTGAGACGTCGAATGAACGAAGTAAAAGTTGAACAAATGAGTCAACTTAAAACAAAAACTTTGAGTCTATTGAGACGTCAAGTTAACGAAGTAAAAGTTGGACACCCTAGTCAACTAAACACAAAAACTTCGAGTTGACTAAGACGTCGAGTTAATGAAGTAAAAGTTGGACACCTGAGTAAACTAAACACAGAAACTTCGAGTCGACAGAGACATCGAGTTAACAAAGTAAAAAGTGAGTCAACTAAATACATAAAGTTCGACTCATTTGAGAAGTTGAATTAACGAAGTAGAAGTTTAACAAACGAGTCAACTAAACACAAACATTTCGAGTCGACTAAGACATCGAATAAACGAATTAAAAGTTGGACACCCTAGTCAACTAAATACAAAAACTTCGAGTCGACTGAGACGTCGAAGTAACGAAGTAAAAGTTGGACACCCAAGTCAACTAAACACAAAAACTTTGAGTCAACTGAGACGTCGAATTAACGAAGTAAAAGTTGGATACCCGAGTCAACTAAACACAAAAACTTCGTGTCGACTGAAACGTCAAATTAAAGAAGTAAAAGCTGAAAAAGAGATTCAACTTAAAACAAAAACTCGAGTCGACTGATACTTCTAATTAACGAAGTAAAAGTTGGACATCCAAGTCAACTAAACACAAACATTTTGAGTCGAGTTAACGAAGTAAAGGTTGAACAAACGCATCAACTTAATACAAAAACTTCGAGTCGACTAATACGTCGAGTCAACGAAGTCGAAATTTGAAGAAGGAATCGACATGATTCGAGGAACTACGAGAAAAAGTAAACCTTTCTTTTTCTGCAGCACATCAATCAGACGAATGACGAGTAAAAGCAGCTATAAAAAATTCAAAGCAGAATCCAAGACAACTACAATTGAACTGAAAAAAAAAAGTTCATTTCATTGATAATGCTACTCTATTACATCCGGAGAAGGAGATGGAGTATGGGAAGAAATAGAGGCAACTAAAGGATCATCACTCACGAGACACAGGCGAAGGCCTCTTTTTAGGGGGAGGGGGAGGCAATGACTCAGGGGCGTTTGAGGGTAAAGGAAGCATTGGCTCCCCAACTATTGGAGCAGATTCTTCAACATCATCATCCTTGAAAGCTTGATCAACCAAGTGACGGTACCTGGATAAATCCTCGTCGAGCCCCTCGATATAGTCAAGAAGCTCAACCCGTCCATCAACAACTTTCTCCCAATCTTCGGCTTCAACAATATGAAGTCTATCCTTAGCAGTAGCGAGTTCATATTTTTGCCACGGCAAGCTGTCCCTCAGCGGTGGTAAGCATAATGGAAGTATCTGCCTTGACCTCGTCGAGCACAATAGTCATCTGTTCCACTCGTCTCTCAGCGATATCACAAATAACGGATTGCTCAACTTCAACACAAGAAGCTTCATCAAAAGTTGTCTTCTCAGCGGATAACTCTTTTTTCACATCTCGTAGACACGAACCCCATCCAACTTGGCTTTCAAAGAATCAAGCTCAGTAGCAGATTTATCACGCATACTTTCGGCCTCAATTAACGACTGTCGAGTAGCCTTTGCAATTTTCTCCGACTCTGCGCATTGCGCCCTCAACACGTCGAATTGGGAAAGAACATGATAAAACACATGCAATAGTGTCATAAACCTCCTCTCCAAAGAAGCCACTTGATCACGACCAACTCAATAGACTGAACCCATCAACCTTGCATAGGCGAGATGATTCATCTAGTTAATTATCTGCTCAAGACCATGATCGAGGTGATCAAATGGATCCAGTACAGGCATCGAAGACCTTTCCACTAATCGCCTATGCCACTCATTTATCAACCTGCGTGCACCGACTTGCACATCAAGCTGAGTGAACCAGCAAAACTTTTCATCCGACTTTATATGGATATCTTTTGGGGCAGGCTCAATCCAATAAACTCGCGGATGAAGAGCACGAGGATCCAGAAGCACTAAAGAACCACCCCGACAGCCGGAAGGGTAAAAGTAATGGAAGTAACAACGTAAAAATCATTTTTACCCTCCCGCCAATAAACAACCGTGGCACGAGCAAGATTAGCAGTGACAGCGGGGGCTGAAGAAGAAACTAAGAAGTCGGTCGCTTCGCTGATGTCAATAGAAGGAGAAGGAGAGTGAACCTCGAAACGCTGACCACCGCCAACATCTTTAGACGGTTCCACCGCTAGCTGAAACATTTTATCATTAATAACTCGGGGATCATCATTAGACAATTCAGCATCGTCCGAGACACCATAAGTAGAAAGAAGCATTTTTCATTATCATCCAACGAATGAAAAGTCTCCTTCTCACTCCTCTCCATCGCCAGCCTCAGTTCCTCAGCCTTTTCGAGAGATTCGTGATCCTCTTTTGCAACATCTTCATGGGAAAGACTTGGGTGAGAGGTAGCCTCTGTAACATCCCAAACGGGATTCGGACAAGGTGCAGTTCGAGAAGAACCATGAGTAGAAAGCCTTTGCTTCCTTGGAACTCGACCAGGATCTACCGGTAATCGCCTCACTTCCCAATCAATGATGGCATCATTGACGCTAGCACGAGCAGCGTGAGCAGTAATGGCCTCGGCATGAGACTCAACTTCATTCATAGTGTACAAACCACCACGCTCTAGGATGCCCTCGAAACTAAATGCCTCCACAAGAAACCAGTGAAGCTTCAAGAATCGATCAGTGACCCACTCCTCCTCAACAGTTAACTGGAGATCCTTTTTTTTATTGGGAACTCGAAATGATCAAAAAATCAAATGACCTCGCAGTTGGAAGTAGCAAGAGTTCACAGGAGTATAAAATCAAGACCTTGACAAATCGCAGATGAAATCATTAAGTTTCTCAAAACAGACAAGAAAACGAAGGAAGAAGATATCCCTGATCACCAACAAACCAACCACCAAATGCAAAACCCTCATAGTCAAAGGAATGTCGGATAGAATAGCCCTCGCGTAAGAAGAAACCATCACTTTTCAACCATTAGGACCCATTTGTGCAGGAGGAATGCCCAAAAAGTTCAGATACTCCCAAAACAGCTTTGGAACTGGAAACCGAAAGCTAGAAGAAAACATGCACGAATACAGTGCGATTTATCCAACCTTTGGATTACAAGGACTATCATCCTATCCAGATGGGATAATCTTGAGGTTATGCGACATATTATAATCAGAACGAAGATTGTCCAACATCACCTGAGAAGCTTTATTGGGAGAAAAATGAGCCTCACACAGAGCTAGCGACTTACCACTTAGTTTATCACCAACAGACATCCTTAAGGAACAGATGAACAATAAAAATGAAGAGTGTGAAGGAATGAACGAACCCTAATTTCAAACATAGCATAAAGAGGGAAAACGAATTTACCACATCTTCTTTTATAGAGCCGAGCAATGAAAGGACGGCTCATGGGACAGGGTGCGAGATATTATGGCTACGCGAAATACCAAAAATGTGCGCAAAAATGAACGGACAAGCAAATAATCAAGACACCAACCCACGAAAAGTTGTTGACAACATTAAATGCAAGGCAATGATGGAATTGAAAGGTAAACCATTACGGAGTTAATGGCCACGTCAGTGTACCCACTAACTAAAGGGGGAGTAGCTGATGATACATCAAAATAGACCAACCATCACGGCCGTACACATGGCAGAGAACATCCATCACGAGGATATGGTGTCCAATCTATTGGGCCAGTTCATAAAACCCAAGAAGAGCAAAGCCAATCACAAAGGCCCAAACGAGACCTACTAACTAAAAGATATAAACTAAGCCCGAACAAATCAATGCCCGAATCCAGGCCTGACACGAGTTCTCTCATAAAGAAGATGAGCGTTGCATCAAAAAGAGTCGTAGAGGGAGTTACGCCTCCACGGACGCATCTCCATTAAGGAGGAGACTGTTACGAAAAACATTTCCTTCCGTTGCGCCTCACATGCTTAAGTCACGCAGAGAATTAACCACAACCATTATAAAAGTTAAAGGGAACATTCGACACATGTATGCAACTTTAACTGAGTTTTGTCCAAATTTACTTCGTTCTTCAAACAGAGCTGCTGACTTAAGCACGGAGTGTCTTTGGCCACCAAAAAGGTAGTCATCGGCAGTCTAACATCCGTTTTGCAAATCAAACTCACAGGAGGACGATTTTTGGACGCATCATATATAATGAATTTCAAGGGTATATAAAATATGTGAAAAATAAAATGCAATTAAATAAATCTATTAAACACATTAAAATGAAGCCTAAATATCAAGAAATGAAATAAATATATAATTATAAAATCAGGTAGTTGTTTCAATAATTAATATATAAATAGAAGAAATGATAATTAGAAAATTAGGGGTGGTTTAAAAATTCAATAACTAATTAAAAATATGATAATTAGAAGAAAAAAAATTAAAAATTAAAAAAAAAACCCAAATTTTTTCAAAAAATGTAAATTTTTGTATTCGATTTATATTTTTACGCTAAAATCTCAAAATTTACAAAAAACCCTCGAAAACGAAATTTTTGCCCAAACTTCACATGATTTGGCGATATCTCATTCCTTTCGTTGGTTGTGACAGATTTGGAGCACGTGACAAAATCTTCTATGGTAGGCTTGAGTGGTGTAAAGTAAAGAGCACAAAGATAAGAGTCACAAAGTCACAATAGCTAAATGCTAATTAACCTTGAAAAACATGCCAAGAAACAAGCAGTACCATGCAATGCAAGAAGAGAGTAACCAAGGTTGGGTTGGGTTGGGTTGGGTGTTAGATGATGGGTGCGTGTGAAAGAGACGAAACTTGGGCATTGAATGGGGATCACGGAGAAGGCTAAAAGCGAGGAGCAAGACAGTGAGAAGTCGTCTTGGGGCAGAATGGAAAGTAGTCTCTCTTTCCCTTGAGGTTCATCAGGTTCAGATCACCATTGTCATTTGTCAACAACAACTCGTCAAAATGGGCTCTCTGTCTCTCTGTCTGTCTTCTTCTTCACTCGCCATCACATTCACAACCCAAACTTACTTTTTAACCCATTAGTCAAAAACTCGATAGACGCAAAAGCTGCATGGATGGTGCATACATGCATGTGTTGTCAGCTTCCTTCCTTCCCCTTCTCCCATCTAAAAAGTTCCACCACAAAGGCTACCTATTGCTTTCTTCTCCATTCTCCATTCTCCCAACGCCCAGAGGTACTCTCTTTGCTTGGGGCTCAACATCACGATAATACCCTCCATTTTTACACAACCTGCTTTTTGGCCAATTTTTATTTTAGATTTTAAAAATTTTGTAAAGAACCAGTGCAAGGTGTGTGGCAAAATGGGCTGGGTACTGTATAATCTATGCTAAAGTTGAAAAATAAAAATAGCAAAATTCAAACATATTTGGACCAAAATTGTACGTGCGGCCAAAGTAAAAACAAAAACAAAAATAAAAATAAAAATAAAATAAAACCCTCAATTTGTAAATTTGGAATCCTATCACGTAAGAATTCAAGTAAATAAGACTGAGTCGGTACTAAGTTAAGAATTAGCCAGGAATCGACCCATATCTTGCACATGTGTCAATAAATCCTCTTTTTATCATTATTTTTTTCATATATATATATAACCTAAAAATTCCATTTATTTAGAATACAAATAGATAAAACACACACTGCTTTACGTAATCGACTAAACGCTAAAGAAAACACATGCATTAATGATTGTGACCCCTCTTCTTCTTCTCCACGCCATCCGCTTCTCCTCTTCCCTATCTAATTAATTCTTTCTAATTATAAACCACTAAACCTTGCTCTGATTCGATAAATCCAACTTCATCTTCTATTCTGTGATTCGTAAAGAAAGTCATTTGTCTTTGTGGATTTGAATTGAGTTGACGTGAGAAGGAAAAAAATGGTCACTGACTAAAGAAAGATAAATGGTAAGTTACAGAGATGATATAATAAATTTTAGTAGTTTTTTAATAGAGAATAGATAGTAGTAGTGGTTTTTAATAGATTTTAATTATATTTATATGTGTCTTCACCGTGTCACAAGAAAGATTTAATGGATTAGTTATGATGCCTCTATTAAGAGCAATCTAGCGCAAAAAAGTTGATAACAACAATATAATTAGTGATTTTGCATCTCAAAAAGCTTAAAGAGTCATATTTAAGTAAAATAAGGCATTAAAATTTTTATTTTTCTAAAGAATGCTCATTTTTAGAGTTTGCCAAGAGCCCCCGTAGACTTAGGATCACCACTGGTATTCATGATAACCTTACCAAACACCCCAAAATGCAAGCCCAAGTTGCGTAATTTAAGCTAGTAATCATTTGTTTTCATTTCCTTCTTGTGATACGTTACGATAGGATACATACCACCAAATCTATCAACGATGATCACTTCATAACATAGTTTTTTATTTATTTATGATAAATAAAAGCAATGTGGGGTGCGGGTGAGCTGTTGTTGCTTGTTTACCTGTTGGGTGGATTCAATAAGATCCAAGGAGTGTAGATAGATAGGAAAGGGACGTATCAACTCGTTTACCAATTGCCTCTCCTCTTCCCTCCCCTCCTTCCTGTTGGATCCGATGACCTCTTCGTTTGAGGTGGTGCTCAGACACAGTATCCCTCATCTCTGCCACACCACACTACACTACGCAAAGCCATCAATTCAATTCTTTGCATTTAAAGACGGAATTTGAAAGCTTCGAGGCACTGTGAAACCAGTTCTTCCTTCTTTCTCCCTACATAGTAGACTTTTCATCTGCCAATTCAACGTTAACACTTTTTGTCTACTTCTCAAGCATTGTTTGTTTTCTTCTATAGAATATCATATGGAATACTGCCTCAATAACTTCAATAGCATTGTTTAGAGTCGGACAGTGAAAGATTCTGCTACCATAATTAACCATCTTCAATTTTGAATGTAAAAAAAAAAATCTCTGACTCCTTGTAATTTCTGGTTAAGTTTAGTACTTGTAATAAAGTCAATTGTGAACGTAAAATTGTACAACTCTTTGTAATCATTTTTAGTCCTGCTTGTAATAATTTGTTAACAACAATTTAGAGTTTTGATACATAGAATGAATGAATGAATCCGTGAAGAAATTGTATAACAACTAATTCAGTCTATTAACTTTAGAAGAAGAAAACTTTATTGATTATATATATTTAGTGATGGAGTCGGGACTTTTTTGTTCAACGGGGGCGGAGTGATGAGTCATAATTAGGTAAATAAATATAATAATTAATTACTTTAGCATTATTTTTTAATTTAAATAATATATAAATGATTGTACAAAACATCAGTTGTTAAACAAAACTTTATCTAATCTAATAAAAAAACTTTTATTCAAAAAAGGATGAAGAAGATCATCTTGGATATACAAAAATAGAGTTCTATAATTTGAATTTTTAGACATCTATATCCATGAATCCGTCTGATTCAAAAGAGAAGAACTTGCATCAGTATCTCTCCTCCCTCCCCCTCCCCACATAGAATTTAAAAAAAAAAATTTACAACCGGCTTTGATGCATTTTCATACCCTAAAATCGTTTCATGATTGATTCATTGTCAATGTCATCAAAAACTTTATTTTTAATATATGTAACTAAACAATCATTCATCCAATCATGTCCCATTCAATTTCGTAATCGATTCTTCGCTATATTCATAGCAGAAAATTTTCTTTCAATTGAAGCGGTGGCAACTAGTAGGATTAGTGACAATATTAAGAAATTAATCCTCTAAAAAAATAGTTGAAGATAGAAGAGAGCCAATAATTGGTCTCTAGATGCATATTGAGAGCTGAGGAGTTAAATACCTATCCTGCTACCTAAAGCACATGTCAAATGGCAAGCAAGTTCAAGAAAATTATATAATAATTTGGTTTCCTTATCATTATAGTGTAATAAGTAAAATTCTTAGACTTCCATGAGAGTTTTCTATTAGTTTCAGCAACAAAGAACATGTCAAACGGCAAGCAAGTTCAAGAAAATTATATAAGAAATCATCTCTATAATATAGATTGAATCAACCGGGCACGAGAAACCTCCGGCAACACTTCAGCAATTATTGACTGGTTTTCCTCATTTTCCTGCACAAGAGAAGAGAAAATAAGATAAGAATGGAAAAAAAAGGTTTGATCACTACTATAATGAAGAAAAAGGAGGAGGAGATTGGGTTGCTTAGTGCTTATTCTTTTTTTGTGGAGAGGACCAACACAAGGAAGAAGAACAAATGGTTTGGATAGTTATGGAGAGATTTGAGGGATTTGATTGAAGCCCTAGAAGCTTTGAGGGATTGAGGGATTTGATTGAAGCCTTAGAAGCTAGATTCTCATGATGGAGGAGTGTGTAAATCTAATGATGGTGGAGTGTGTAAATTGTAGAATCAGACTCACACACTGCAAGAAAACATGGAGCGAGTTGGGGGTGACATAATTTTTTTTTCTCAAAAGTCAGGTGCCCCTACTTGAATTCATCCCTGTATATATTACAAGAGCTTCAAGATGGGTTTATATAACCTAAACTAAAACTATATTTAGAAACAAACACAAATCATAGAAAATAAATTAAATCTAGAATAGAAGAATATTTTGGCAAATATTATGCTAGGATATTCAGGTAGATTGTTATTTATTTCCTTCATTCTCTAACAGATTGTTGTTTATTTCCTTCATTCTCTGACAGATTGTTGTTTTATTTCCTTTTTTTTAACGCTCCCCCTCAAGTTAGAGTGTATGTTGATTACACCCAACTTGCCAAGCAAGAATGTGAACTGAGATGACCCCAACGACTTTTTGAAAATGTCTGCTGGTTGTGACTTTGTTTTCACGAGCTCTGCTTAGATTGTGTCTTCCATAATCTTTTCGCAAATGAGGTGGCAATCGATCTTGATGTGTTTTGTATGCTCATGAAGCACTGGATTGGAAGCGATATGAAGCGTTGCTTGATTGTCACAAAATAATTTAATTGGTTGAGGATGTGGTATGTTCAAATCTTTGAAAAGATACTTGAGCCAAGTAACTTCACAACATGTAGATGTCATGGAATGTATTCTGCCTCAGCTGATGACCGTGATATTGTTGTTTGCTTTTTGGTTTTTCAAGAGATTAGCGATTGACAAGCATAACACAATACCCAGTAATTGAACGTCTTGTATCTATGCACTTTGCCCAATCAGCATCACAAAAAGCTCGCAAGTGAAGTGAACTTGCGGTGTAGGAAAAATTATATTAGCCTGGTGTCTGTTTGATGTACCTCAAGACCATGTGAGCTACATCAAGATGAGATGTTCTTAGTTTGTCCATGAATTGGCTGAGAACATGGACGGGGTAGGCCAATCAGGTCTGGTGATGGTTAAGTAAACTAGCCGGTCAACCAGTGTGATACCCTTGTGTGGGCGGATCTGAGAGGGAGGGTGTAGAAGAAGCCCAATAGCCAATGGATCACAAGAGGGTTGACAAGATACAAAGGGGAGATTATAGTCCCACATCGCCTAGGTAAGAGAGGGTGATGTGCTATATACGTACGAGTTTGGATCTTCAAAGTACTATGCGTTTTAACGCCGTGCGGGCCTTGAGTCCAAAGCGGACAATATAGTACTTTGTGGATCAAGTCATTACAGAATGATATCAAAGCATGACCCAGCCGAAAGTGTAACAACAAGGAAGTTGGGCTCCTAAATGGGTGGACTGTGATATCCTTATGTGGGTGGACTTGAAGGGGAGGGTGCGGGAAAGCCTAAGGCACATGGATCCCAATAGGTTTGGCAAACTACAAATGAGAGATTATAATCCCACATCGCCTAGGTGAGGGAGGGTGATGTGTTATATATGTATGAGTTTGGATCTATAAAGTACTACGCGTTTTATAGCTATGCGGGCCTAGTGCCCAAAGTGGACAATATAGTACGTTACAACCAGTTTAATATATGTGGAAGAATTGCTAAGTAAGTCACCTTCATCTCGTGTAAGTTGGGTGACGTGGTCAAATCATGTTTTCCTTGACCTGGACCTACCCATGGAACACACATGAGCCAAGGACCATGATTGTGGTGGCCGATGACACTCTGATGCTAAAGTCAGGCAAGGCTGGAAAAAGGCTTAAAGCTGTAAATTGGGTTCTGCAGCGTACCTTTTCTCATCAACTCTGTGTCTTATTTATAATTTTAGAGTCATTGTTCGGCTAGATCTTTGGTGACATAGTTTAGGGAAAGATATCTTGCTGGAGATCATTTCCTAGTTGGGAGTCATCCATGTAGGAGAGTTTTCCTACACGACTTGTGCTCCTAAATCTGCGAGAGAGGTTTACCTTTTTGGAGTGTTGTCCATGCAAGGAAGTTTTCATGCACGAATTATACTCCGGTATATGTTTCCTAGTCAAAACCAATGTGTTGTTGGCCCGGCTATCTTAGGTGATCCCTCAGATACTTGCCTGATTAGGGCTTACTGGTATTGGGCTTTACCATGTGACGTGTGGGCTTCAAGGGTGCTGCAACTTGAACCAACCTTCTGGATTCTGCCGAATTGTTTGTACCAGACATATTCCATAAACAATACAGATTTTATTGATTGTAATGAAAATCATTACAAAGCTTTTTGACCAACTAGTACAAAAGTTTATATACTACAAGTATCTATGTCCGACGCAAATATCTACCCGTTGAAACAAGCATAAAAATTTTGCTCCACCAATCTGCCCTGCAAAAAAACATTTGGGAACTAGAACAGAAGAAGGCAGAGGAGGATGACCCTCAAAAGGGGAGCGCCTGAGGTGTTGTTGAGTTAACGTCTCTGGAAAGAATATCGCATTCATAAGAGTTCCACTCTGCCAACCGGTTTTTCGCTGTGGTATCACGCATGAAGCCTAGTAGATATAGTGAGAATGACCGCCCAAAAATTAGCTGCGAGCATAATTTTTTAGACTAAACGGCGAGAGAGGATTTGGGAGCACCGAAAGATGGAAGACAGACCTGGCCCCTGAGGGGGAGTTCATAACTCTTTTTCGCAATGTAAGAAGATATTACAAGACCTTTTGAAACCAATCAGATCCTCACCCAAATTAGGCGACATCGCATAAAAAATGAGTCTTATTAAGACTCCAGTAACTAAGATCTTCCTTTAGCCTTTAGAAAATCCAAAACATATTCTCTGGTAAGATCCATTTGAGCAACATGCTCTACAACGCTCATCGCAATGCTTGAAACAATGAACGGCTAGCCTATATATAGGCGCAGTGGTTTACAAAGCATCGTCAACCAACAGTTACATCAGCATTAAATGACATACGGGAAATCGGGAAACGACAGTTCCAATTGCAACTGCACGAGTCCACATTCATCGAATTAATGACCATGTACGCAGCCCCATTAACAGGGGGAGTAACCAATACTGAACGTCTTGCAATATGTGTCGTATACATGACACGCTGATCTACAAAGATTTTTTCCAATTAGGCCCCGCCAACAAATGGGCCAAAGCTTATGCCCTGCCAGATTTGGCCCAACACATACAAAGGTACGAACAGGGAGGACCCAGCGCCCATATTAGTCCAAGGCAACCACCCATTATTATCAGTAAATCCAAGGCAACCATCCATTATTATTCCGCCGTTGTTCATTAAAGTTGGTAAATCTTTTATTAGTCCGATCAATCGATTGGACTACGAAATCAGACTGCTAAGCAAACTAAGTAACTCAGGACACCCAAGTCAGACTTGCTTGCCCAAAATCTTATTCTGACCAAAGCTTAGTCAGCTCCGACTGATTACAATAGCTTCTAGTTCGATCTAACACCTAGCCCGCCAAAAGTGAACGATGATGTATTAGATAGTGGGAGCTTAGTCAGCGTTTTCAATACCTGACCATGATAGCTTACTAGGGGCCATCGTCCAACTACAAATAATGGTCGCCGAACTTAACCAAAGTTTAGTCGGTTTTGACCTATGACGATAGCTTCTGGTCTGCTCTAATTCCCAGTCCGTTAAACGAGTGTCAACGGTTTAGAGAGTGGCAGCTTAGTCAGTGCTCTGATGTCTGATCAAGACAGCTTGCCAACGATCATTGTCCAAACATGGGCAATGGTGACCGAACCTTACCAAAGCTTAGTCGGTGACGACCGATGACGATGGCTTCTGGTCCATCAAAGGCTAGTTCGCTAATAAGGATTCCGACAACTTAGAAAGTGGGAGTCTAGTCAGCACTCTCGATGCCTGATTAAGATGGCTTGCCAACGATAACCTTCTTACGCAAATGGTGATCGTTGAACCTCGATCAAAGCTTAGTCAGTGGCCGCTTATGACGATGGCTTTTGGTATGCTCAAAGCCTAGTTTGCTGTGCACGGATTCCGACAGCTTAGAAAATGGGAGCTTAGTTAGCGCGACGAGGCTTGATCGCGATGGCTTGATAGGGATCGTTGGCCAACTATAGACAATGATTGCTGAACCCTACTAAAGTTAGTCAGAACGACTAACGATGATAACTTTTGGCTCACTCCAATTCCTAGTTCGCCAAGAGCTGATGAAGGTGGGTTGGAAAGTGGGCGTCTAGTCAGTGCCCTCGACGCCTGATTAAGATGGCTCGCCATGGACTATCGTTCAATCACAAACGATGCTCACTAAACATAACCTTGGTTTAGTCAGTTATAGCTAGCGATAACAACCTCTGGTCTAACTAAGCCTATTCTGCCAATAGCAGGTAATGACGAGTTGAAAGACCAGTTGAAGCTTTGGAAGCTCAACCCAGAGGACTTGCAAGGACTATTGTCCGGTCTTTCATAACGGTGCACCTGCTAGAACCACAGTCTGGCTAGTTCATTTATAATAGCAATAGCAACTGCTGGTTCAACATATAGCCAAGCCACCAGGCAAAGGGTGAGTTACACTCCCTGATTTCTAAAAGAATTCTGACAAGAATTGCACGAAATATCGCAATATAAGCAGTCAAAATTCTTACCAGCAATTCAATCATACGACTTCCCGACCAAGCAAAGCCTTTCATCTGACAATTAATGACGTGATAAGACAAAGTAGGTAAAAGCTAGCAAGAAAGTAAAAGAAAAACGTACAACTACAGAGTACTATTCATTTGCAAGCCAAAAAATACAAGGCTCGCTCCTCATCAGGAGGAAAATCAAATGTAGCAGAGCCAGACTTAACAGAAGCAGGAGACATATTTGTACGTGCTGCCTCCCGATCACCCTCGTTCGTTTTCTTCTTCGGAAGAATCAGGGGCCACTCCAAACTCCGCATATGCAACCCCTTTTATAATAAGAGAGATCCCAATCGGATTGCTAATTCATAAGCTGCAAAAGCTCAAGTCTTTCATGCATGACTCTGCTGAACTCAAACGTGCCATGGGCTTTAAGAAGCTTCTTCTCCTGCATCCTTGATTCAGCAAGCTTTCGCTCCAGCTGCTCCAACCTGCCCGACAACATGTCAATCTTGGACAGCTCGACGCGCAGCTTATCATTAACAACACTTAGCCCATTCTGTGCCAGAAGGAGCTTCTCCTCAACGGTCCACGCGCTTTTGGCATTAAAGTCAACATCAACCTCCAAATGCTGACATCGGACAACCTATTCAGACTCTTTGACCTTCTAAGCGTGCAGAGCCTGCACTCCAGCCACAATATCTCAGGCAAATTGTAAGTCACGTCGGACAATGTTCAATTCATTCTCAAATCGATCCCTCGCAGACATTGCCCCTGCCAAGTCGGACTGAAGTGTTTTCAAGTGAACCTTCTGAGCCTCCGATATTGTGAGCTAGGACTCCACTCTAGTATCTGAGTCAGCTTCAAGTTGTTTCCTCAACAACTCAATCTCGTAGAAAGTGTCAGAGTATGACTTCTAAAAGTTTGCAAAGACTCACTCCATAGTATACACTCTCTCACGAGTGACCTCAACTTCAATTCCAATTGTAGCTACTTGATTCAGGTATGACATCCCCAACACGAGATGTTTCTACCCTTTATCCATACGTTTTCTCGGGGTCTCTAATTTTGGCTCTGGAGCACAGTTTACCAGCCAGTCATTCCATCTGCTAATGTGCCTCCTTGAAGCATAAGAAATGTCAACCTCTTGATGTCAAGTTTGGTTGCTCATTTTTACCACGTTCGGAGCAAACAAACTAATCTAAGCATCCGGACAGAGGGTCTTCGGGATCAGAATCACTCGAGCACCACCCTTCACCGTTTTCACCACGTCATGGCCCTCATCTACAATTTTCCTCTTATTCGCAACGATTGGCTCTCTTTCACGAGCCGACTCAACACCAATTAACGGGGAAGAAGGAAGTGATTTATTCTTTGAACCCGTCGCCACTTCAATATGAGGACAGGAGTGAGACAAAGGACAGTATGGATGATGCGGAGGGGACCTTTCGCCATAAGGATGACGGTCAAGCAACTCTTCAGTAGGCCTACCAGGGTCGCAAACAAAATCTTTCAACAAAAAGGGATGACCAAGTCCCACACTAGAGGAAGCTTCCACGCCCGCTTGCAGCAGAACTTTGTTCAGAACCTCCACCTGCTCTGTACTCAGTTTTGTTACATCTTCAATCCCAACCAATTGCAAATACTCCCTCCTCAAGCCGGGAAGGGAAATGGGAGCCTTTGCCTAAGCATCATGTCTCTCGGACGCAAAGTCTCCACCCCCAGCGGATGAGTCAAAAGCCTGCTTGACAGCTTCACACGCTTCAAACGAAGCTAAACACTCACGAGCGGGCCTAGACACAACATGAGGCCTCTTCAGAGGTATAAGAGAAGGAAGCGCCTCACTTAGTTTTGCCCTCCTTTAAGGGCTCGAGATCTTAATCTTTGGGAACTTCCTCTTCTGCGACGAAGATACGCCTACAGGTTTTGGCTTCAAAACCCTAAAAAGAGTAGGAGCCTCATGCGAATGAGCCCACAGTCCACTGCTCTTGATATTGGAAGACTTAACGACATCCTCTATCCGTAGGCAAGGCATGTCGTGAAATGAGTCCAGAGCTGCTTTATCCTCAGCAGAAAGTGGCAAAGTTGGGAATTTCCCTATGAAAAAGCGCAAAGGTCAATCTAATATGCGGTTAGCACAAGCAATATCAGAAAAATAATTGAACTTACTTAGTTTTCTGAATTCTCATTCGATCGGATGACCAGCAAGATCGAAATACTTCGAGTCGGCGGAGGCCATGAAACATAATTTTTCTAGAACTTAAAGTTGTCAGGAAAATTGCCAAAGCAGTCCAGGGACGCCAACACACACATAGCATGCTCATTTATCCGATGAGAGGTAAGCAGTTGGATCGCCCTTGAAGATACTCGGACACTAGCACAGTTCATCCTGATCAGAATGGTGATCACAATTTTATACCTGTCCGGCACCAGTTGAGCGGGTGCAATACCGAGCTACGTCGGGTGATGATACACCAAAACGGTCTCTTTTACACCGTAAATGTGTCATGATGATCTCGAGATATCATAAGCCCAAGCGTCAGCCTACACTGATATGTCCCAAGCAATTTCAAGCTCGCACAATGCAATCCACCAGACAGACCTGAAATCATTACAGTCTGCTAAGCCCACGCGTCTCACATCTATTCTCAATACTCGTAAGCCCTGCTAAGGCAAGTATCTCGAGGATCAATTTCGGATGGGCAAGACAAAAACACTTTGCTTGCGACTAGAAAGCATATATCAGAATATATGTCTCACATGGAGACTTCTTTCTATGGACAACTCTCGGAACAAGATCCATCTCCTACGTATCTAAGAACACAAGGCTAACAAGGGAACTCCCTTTCACAGCACAACTCATAATTAAAGGAAGATCTCCACGAAGATCTTCTTCCCTAAAACTATGTCATCCATGGCCTGGTTGAACCAGGACTCCAACACTATAAATAAGACATGAGGTTTGTAAGCTAAGGTACGCTACAAATTCCCTATTTACAGCATTACGCCTTCTTCAGATCCCTGTCTGACTTTAGCATCGGAGTGTCATTGGCCACCACAACAGTGGGTTGTGGTTCATGTGTGTTCCCTGTGCAAGTCAGCAAGTTTGCAGGTCAAGGTCAAAGCAATGAGCGAAAATCTACTGCATCAATTTGGCACCGTCTGTGGGAACGACAAAGTTTCTAACCTTTCACTAGCATCATCCCCATTTAGGATACAAAGATATGGTGACCACCAGATCACACAACAATGAAGAACAAAGGGACACGTCAAACGCTCAGACTGACGTTATATCGTTGCTCTCAGCGTGCCGATTACACACGGGCAGCAGACTTACACCCCCGCGCCAGCAACAACAACGATGGACCCCAGGATAAATTTGTTGTCATCTCAAATACAACAAATCGCCAAAGCAGTGGAGTCTTTCATCAAGCATAACCCTCCACCCGCTAATGGAGATCAGGAGCAACACAAGCCTCCATCTCCAAAAGACAATAGAGAGAAAGCACAGGAGAGTCAATCCCCTACTAGTTCTCATTGGACTAGAGAAGGTGGTGTAGCTAACGTCGAACCGAATCTCAGGGCAGAAAGGCTCACCCCACAGAACCCCCTCCGTAGAGGGCACATGACCCGGACGTGTTGTATCATTTCTCTGATCCACTGTTCATGGATCGTATCATGAACGAGGCTCTTCCAAAGAAAGTCACGCCTCCAAAGCTCGACTTCTATGACAGGACCACTGACCCATTCGATCACATATGCCATTACCAGGATGTAATGGCACTCAAAGAGAGATCTGAGTCGGTGATGTGCAGAACTTTCCCTACCAACCTAAAGAAGTTGGCGCTAACATGGTTCCACAGCTTCCTACCAAAGTCGATCGACTCATTCAAGTCGCTTGCGAAGGAGTTCTTGACGCACTTTGTCGGAAGTCAGCGCCTCCAGAAAGGCCCACACTACATACTCTTTTTGAAGCAGAGATCCAATGAGACACTCAAAGAGTATGTCATGCGCTTCAATGACGAGTTGACGCTCATTAACATCTGCAGTGACGACACAGCCGTATTGGCTTATACCATTGGCCTAAAAAAGGGAAAATTTTATGACTTCCTCATCTTGAAACCATCTTTGGATATGATGGAACTTCTTAAGGGAGCCCAGAGGTACATCACCTTAGAAGAGATGAGAACTATGAAAAGGGAAACAAAAGTTGAAATGAAGTCCTCCGTTCCCAAGGACAGGAAGGAGGGAATAAGGCGAGATGATGAAGAAATGAGCAAACGAAAGTGCAACGACAACAAGTCAGACCCTGGTCGTGCCTCGCCAAAGAAAGCTTCCAACTATGTTGGATCTAAATCTATGACCCCCTCAATTCTAGCCTATTGGACGTCCTGACTTCCATGAAAAATTGGGAAGATCTAAAGTGGCCCCCAAAGCAGTGCGGAGACCCCTCCAAATGTGACAACAGCAAGTACTGCTCATACCACAAGGATGGTGGCCATGACACCAACGACTGCAAGAGTCTGAGGTACGAGATTGAGTACTGGATCCGCAGAGGCAACCTAAAGGAATTTTTGGATTCTAATAAGCGACCAGAATGACCTAGGGACTGGGGGAGAAAGTCAAGGAGATCGAGAAGGAGACTCTGGGCATAATCTATTTTCTTCATGGAATCGGATTGGATGAAGACCAATCAAACAGATCGCGCAAGCAGACTCTACTGGAGATGCGGACATAGCCCGCAGATGAGGACAAACACGTTTATTACTCGAGGGTGCAAAGCTCCATCCCTACCTTAACCTTTACAGACAAGGACCTCGAATGCATCCTCGTGCTGCAGAATGAAGCTCTCATCATATCGGTCTCCATTGCAAGGTTTGAGGTGAAAAGAGCCCTGGTGGATACAGGAAGCTCCCACAACGTTCTGTTCTACAACGCGTTCCTCAGTATGGACCTCAAGGAGAAGAGCATGACGTTATCAGAATACTCGCAGATTGGATTCACCTGAAAGAAATGCTTCCCGATTGGTAAGATAAAGTTAACAGTGGTGGCAGGAGAGCCGCAACTGAGAAAAGTCTTGTTCTTGGACTTCATGGTCATAGACGCACCATCTACCTACAACCTTATCTTAGGAAGACCATGGCTCCACTAGATGGAAGCAGAAGTCTCCACCCTTCACCAGTGTGTTAAGTACACCGCTAACCACTCGCAAGGAACAATACATAGGGACCAAGCAATGGCACAAGGCTGCCATTATGCTGCATTGAAGCAGCTAGAATGTTCCCAAATCCGACTGGAGCCCACAGGACAGCTTGAACTGAAACCAAATCTAGAGACTGTGGACAAGTCGCTACACTCACTTGGAAACAAGATCCCAACAACAATGGCTCAACTCAGTAACGGGGGACATTCAAGCAGTACAGGAGCGATCAACAAAACAGAGAGGTCAATGCAGACTGTAGTACAACCCCCAACAATTCGTCGACGCAAAATTAAACTCCCACGCAAGGTTTACTCTTCAGTAACCTCAGCGACACCAGTGAAACATGACAGTTCGCTGAAGGTATCAACTATCCAGCAAGGGCTATGTGAATCCACTTCAGGGCCGAATCGACCTCTCTCCGCTAATAGTTAGTCTATTTTAGTTGTATATTTTCATTTCCATAGTCAATGTAGAGTTTCAGTTCTTAGAAGCTTATGTCATTTGCAATCATTTAAGAAATAAAAAAAGAATTACGCAGACACGCTCTATTGATTACTGGAAAGATGTAACAACGAGCGCCCTGAGGTGGATACAAAAGACTACATACCATCTGAGTCTGATGCGACATAAATTAAAGACTTGCTTAAACAGTCCGACTCCATAAGACAACAAAGGTACCGAAAGTAGACTTAGTGTTGCTCCCAATAAGATGTCTCAAAATCAAGGACAAATGTGCAAAAAATGGCTGAAAGGATTAGAGCAACTAATCGTTAGTTGCTCTGCCAAATAACCCTGGAAAAATGGTACGCCAACGACAATGTAGAACTTGCCATGAACTGCAGACATCTTCAACCCAGCATCCGGCATTCAGCCTTTCGAAAGAGGTAGAAGATGACATACAAAGATGACCACAAGCTGCAAGGAAGTTAAGGCCACACAATGCTTCCAAGTGAGGACACTTTTCCCATGCGCGATACTCGGGTGACTCAGAGATATCACCCCTGGAAGGAACGATGCATCTGCCAACACTTTGATCAACCTTGAACTAGCCACAAGGAGCGTCTCCCGGCATACAGAGAGGCACAAGGTTACACCAAAGTGTTGGCGCATAAATGACATACTCATCCCTTAGGAGGGAATCTATACTTCTTCGAAATATGAGAAGAAATTACAAGATCTCGGCAAACTAACTGGGTGCTCACCCAGAGCAAGTGACCACGCATAACAACAAGTCTTATCGCGATTCATCAGCACAAATGTCAGGACATTTGAAGACTCCAACGTTAAAAATCTTCCTTCAGCCTTTGGAAAAGCCAAAACATGATCTTCAAGTAAGAGCATTACAGGAGGTAAGCTCTGCAAAAGATAATGCCTATAACGATGAAGAAACACCATTATATAGACATAGTGGTTAACCAAACAGGCGCCACAACATTAATTCTCAGCATTGAATACTGTATGGGAAACGAGGAGACAACGGTTCCCAAGAAAACTGCACAGGACCGTGTTCGTCCAATCAATGAGGCTACACACAGCCCCATTGATTGGGGTGAATAACCGATACTCAACCGTCTCGTGATCTACGTCGTACACGTGTTACCATGCAACCTACGTTGTACATGCAACTTCTTGATCATACGATAAACCCTAGCTTTTACTCTACGGGCTCATGGGTTTGGCCCACTATTCAAGCAATATTCTACCACGTAGCTGACACGAGCATTAGAGATCTTAGTCATTTTTGACATGCGAATTACACCTGCATATCACCAGCTAATTTAAGGTATTCTTGTCTCTTCAAAACTCCTTCGTACGATGCATTCCGCTCACAGATGTAGGCTCGCACGCCCGCAACAGGCGAAGCCCCCACCTAGCTAGGCAAGCTTAGTCACCTTTGGTTGATGACGATAGATTTCGGTTCACCTCTACACCTAGGCCACCCTCTGCGGATGTTGATGGTTTAGGAAGTGGGAGTCTAATCAGCGCTATCACGCCTGGTGACGACGATGAGCCTCTGTTGCTTCCTTCGCAGACAACAGTCGTTGAACCTGATCAGGTAAGCCTAGATGTGATGGCTGGCAACGACAACTTCTTAACGAAGCCCAGACCTATAGCCCCCACTGCAGGTGTAGATGGTTTGGATGGCTCACCATGGGATCATCGCTTTTCAACAATTGACCATGTCAGAAGAAGGGAGCCCAGTCAGCCTCGACTTATGTCAATGGCTCGCCACTCGGCCACCGTTCCCTCTCAATATAGCGGTCGCGGAACTAAAATCACAGCTCAGGCAACGTCTACACGCTCGCATAAGCCGACATTCTATTATCAGCAATGGCTACTCGAGCTGACCTAAAAAACATCCCGTTGATACGCTGACGAATGGTACATGAATGCAAGCCCGAGCCTACGAAACCTGACTCTAGACACACGCTCTAGCTCAAAGACAACACATGTGATCGGCTACCGCAGTTTACTCATGCCACCAGCAGCGATCGACTATCAAGTACACAACTTAAGTCTCCAAAGGCTTACCTAGAGGATGATCCACAGCCTGGGTAGCCTAGCCCACTACAAAACCATCCGCGAAACTCTCACTATTGGGTGTAACTAAGCGACAGCGACTCTGAGGCCTCACAGAAGAACATGTCAAAATCATCTGTGACATTAATGGTCAAACTCTCAGTAGAAGACAAACCACTTGGCTTCCTGCCGACCCAACCAAAACCGTGTCAAAGTAAAACGACGGGGCAGAATAGAAAGCGCGAGACATGGAGACCAAACATAATACGGACATAAGATTTACTCAAAATAAACATGTTTTCATTAACATTTGGAACAAAAAAGTACACACACACCATGTTTATTCCTCTCCATGCAGGGGTACAGAAATAGTAGAACAAGGCTCAACGGTGGAAGGAGCAGTAGCTACGTCCGCACCTCAATCTCAGCATCATTATCAAGACCGCCCTCTTCTTTTGATGACCCGAAGACCACTGTTAGGTCTGTGTATGATATTTTCTTATAATACTCTAGGTCCCATTCCAGATGTTCCTCTTTCATCAGCACCAACAGCTCTAATCTCCCATGCACGACCCAACGGAATTCACACTTGCCCTGCGCCTTGAGAAGCTCTTCCTCACGTGCCCTTGTTTCAGCAAGCTCAGGTTCCAACAGCTCCAGCTTGTCTGTCAACGCATCAACCTAAGATTGATTCATAGCCATACTACTCTTAACAGTATTGAGCTCATGTTGCTCCAATTGAAGCTGCTTTCTAGTCTTCGTCACTACTCGAGCATTGAATTCCACGTCGGCCTCTAACTGCTACCTTTGGGCAACCTAGTCAATCTCCTTCATGGCTTTCTCCTCAGCGAGAGACTACAATTCAAAATGCGTCTTGGCCGCAGCTTCCTGCGCAACATCTAGATCAGAGCGGACCAAATCTAACTCTCGCTTGAATCTATCCCTTGCGGACACCGCTTTTACCAAATTAGACTCAAAGGCCCCCAGACGAACCCTTAGAGTCTCGGCAACAACGACTGACTATTTTAGCCTCCCCTCATCAACCTTCTTCATCAGCATCTCAATCTCAAAAAGCGCGAAAGAGTACAGCTTCTGCATGTTTGAGAAGACACGCTCCATGGTGTATACCCTCTCACGAGCAATTTCAACCTCCGTCCCAGCAATGGCTACTTGGCACAAATGAGACATCCCCAACATAAGGCGCTTTAAAACTTTATCCATACGCCCTTCTAGCGTATCCTCCTTGGGTTTCGGAGCGTGGTCCATCAGCATACTATGACGCCTGCTTATGTGCTTCTTTGAAGCATGGTCAACGTCAACCTCTTGGTGCCATGCCTAATTGCTCATCTTCACTACATTCGGAGCATACAAACTTATCGGCTCATTCGGATGAAGCTTTCCCGATCGCGGAATTACGCCGGCACCACCGTAGTCGCCACTACACTCAGGTCTTCCTTCGCAGCTTTCCCTTTGTCACCAGTGGTTGACCCTTTATTGCGAGACGGTCTAGCAAAATCCGTAGGAGGGAGGGAAGCGAGTTGCCCAACGAACCTTTCATCACCCTGATATGCGGCCTGGAACGAGATAGGGAACAATGCGACTAAAAGAAGGATGGCTCACTTCACCGCAGCCACTATCGTATGATCTTTCGGTGAGCGATTGGACTCTGGAACCTCAGGCGAATCTTCGTCATAAACCTCCAACGGAATGGCCCTGGAGTGATCAACACGAGTAGAAGCCGCCACAGTGGCCTGCATCAACTTCTCGCTCAAAGCTTCACCTTGCGCGGTACTCAGATTCGACACACCTTCAACTCCCACTAATCGAAGATGGTCCCTCTCCCAGCCGAATATTTCAGCCTCCGCCATGGCAGGCTGACTAGGTTCACGCTCCGCCCTCACTAGAGCAGACCGTTTGGAAGCTGACTCAGTCCTAGCATGGAACTTCTTCAAACTCACAAAAGAGGCAAGCATCTCAGAAAGTCCTTCCGTGTCAGACAAAGAGACAACCTTAATTTCAGCAGCCTTCCTCTTTCTGGAAGGGGCTTTACCTTCGACATTCGGTAAAGAGTGACAGCCACATGCTAGTTGGCCCACAAACTATTGTGGCTGAAATTCGTAGGACATGACTTCCTCCACACTCACCTTCAACAAGTCATAGAATGTCTTTCATAATGTTCTGCAACTCTAGGGAAAGAGGAGTAGTAGGGAACCTCCCTGCAAAGAAACAAATGCAATGATCAACAAATAATTAGCGCAACAAATTCAAAAGATGAAGTTATACTTACGAAGTGGCCTGAACTCCCTCTCAAGCAGACAACCCTTGTACTTGAAATACTTCGAGTCCGAATGAGCCAAGAAGCAGTATTTTTACCAGAACTTGAAGTCATCTCGCAACTTCCTGAAGTGAGCCGGCGAAGTCATCTTACAAACGGCGTAATCATTCAGCTGAGGAGAAGTCAGCAACTGAATCACTCGCAGAGTCACGCGGACACCAACATCCTTCGCTCTGATTAAAATAAAAAGGATAATCCTGTACCCATTGGGTACCAACTGGGATGGAGGGATTTCAAGGAAATCCAAGAAGCCCCAAATCTCATCAAAAACCATAAAGCGGACTTTAGTCTGAAGTATTCCGCGTTGCAAACAAATGAACCCTTCTGGAGGGAGCATTGGCGTCTGGTCATCTTGTAGAAAATACAATGGCAGGTCTTCAGGGACCCCAAACATCTTTCTGATGTCACCAAGGCCCAACTTAGAAAACAACTTATCTTCAAAAAACTCGAGGCCACTGGCCAAAGTTTTGTCATCAAGATGGTCTTGGTAAGCCATGACAGCGATGAACAAGCTTTCAATCGAAAAATGAGCAGAACGGAATTTCTAAAAGCAAGAAAGTGGAAGAGTCAATCTTCGCAAAACGGAGGATCTAACTTGGGATTGGTTTCCCACCTCTTTTCTGCCGAACTGACGCACACTTAATTAATGAAGCACATGGCAAGAGAAAACAATTTAGACTCGATCATCATGAGCGACGTATCTTTTCAAGAAATGACTTAATTAGTGGACCGACGCAATGGCCCACTAACTCGGGGGGAGTAGCTGATGATACACCAAAATGGTCCCTCTTCTAGATCGTACACGTGTCATGATGATCTCGAGATGTCATAGGCCCAAGTGTTAGCCATACACTGATCTGACCCAAGCAATTCCAAGCCCGCACAATGCAGTCCGCCAGACACACCCGAAATCATAACAGTCTGCTAAGCCCACGCGTCTCACAACTATCCTCTACCCGTAAGCCCTACTAAGGCAAGTATCTCGAGGATCAACTTCAGACGGGAAGACAACAACACTTTGCTTCCGACTAGGAAGCAAATATCAAAGTATATGTCTCACATGGAGACTTCTACCTATGGACAACTCTTGGAACGGGAACTATCCCCGCGTATCTAGGAGCATAAGGCTAACATTGAAACTCCCCTTCACAACACAACTCTTAATTAGAAAAGGATCTCCACGAAAATCTTATTCCCTAAAACTACGTCATCGATGGCCTGGTGGAACCATGACTTCAGCACTAGAAATAAGACACGAGGTTGGTAAGCTAAGGTACGCTACCAATTCCCTGTTTACAACATTACGCCTTCCTTAGATTCATGTCCGACTTTAGCATCAGAATGTCATCGACCACCACAATGGTGGTCCGTGGCTCACGTGTGTTCCTTGTGTCGGTCAGCAAGTTTACAGGTAAGGTCAAAGTAGGAGAAAAAATTGATTGCATCACCAAGAAATCCCAAATTTCTTTGATAACAGAAAAGCGGACATCCGGTTGAAGCATACCTCATTGAAGACAGATAAACCCCTCTTGCGGGGACAATGGCATTAGATCAGCGCCAAAAGTGAAAAGCATCATATCTTCAGGGACCCCATATGTTTTACGAAGGACTTCTAGGGTTGACTCAGAAAGTGACCTCTCATCATAAAACATGTGGCCCTTAGTGAACAATTCATCGAAAAGCTGATTTAGACCCGCCATGAGAGATTGTATAAGCTTTCGAGTACGAAGGTTATGCAAAGTCAAAAGCACAAAATGCGATACGACAAAATAGAGTCTCTAAGATCGAAAGAGTAAAGAAGTTAAACTCCACAGAGAAGAGATCTATATAGAAAAAAGAACTCCCCCTGTTTATCTTTTGAGTAGACGCGCACCCAATTAATGAAACTTACCGCTCGAGGAAACAACTCAGACACAACCATTATGACTGCACAGTTGCTTCATGAAATGACTTGGTGGACCAATAAGAAGGCCCACCAACTCGAGGGGAGTAGCTGAGATACATCAAATCATCTTCTAATCAGCACCGTACATGTGTCATGATAATCTTGTCAATAAACAAAACAGACCCGATTGCATGCTCAATCTAGCGAGGCCCAGACAACATTAAGCCCACTATTGGCAGATTCCAGAACAATGGACCCGAATCGCAACGCCTTAATAAGCCCACACATCATGCTGTCAAGCCCAATACTCGTAAGCCTCTGTAAGGCAAGAGTAAGCCCTAATAAGGCTAGTATATGGGGGATCGACCCGAGACAGGCATGTCAGCAATACATCAATTTCGACTATAAAACAAATACTGGAGTATAAGTCGGGCAAGGAAACTTCCTTGCATGGACAACACTCAGAAAGGGAAACCTCCCCCTCAGATCTAGGAGCACAAGTCGTTTAGGGAAACTACATTGCATGGATAGCTCCCAACTAGGAAAGGATATCCAGCAAGACTTATTTTCCTAAAATACGCCACCAAAGGCCTATCCGAACAAGGACTCACACTATAAAAATGAGATAAGGTCGATGAACTAAGGTATGCTACAGAAACCCAATTTACAGCTTTAAGCCTCTCCTAAGTCTTATCTAACTTAAGCATCGGATTGCCATTGGCCGCCACACAGTGGTATTTGGTTCACGTGTGCTACTTATGCAGGTGTAGGTCAAGGCGAGGAAGGATAGCAGAAATCGACTACATCAGGTACCATTGGGTAACTTCACTATACGATTAAATACTGGCTTACAAAAAGTAAGGGTTGTGTGGGATGAGATCATGTGGTCTAGGGTAGCACTTTCAAGGATCCATATATAGATGCATTAAGCAATTTGATGGAAGAAACTTTACCTAAGAAATTAGAGAGGGTAGAGTACCCACATTATTCACCTTGCTCTGAGTGGTTTGTAACATTTGTAGGAGTTGCTGGCATTGTTCGGGCATGAGTGACAATGGGCTGGTCAGGGGTTGATCACTTGGTTGAGGCACTGAAACTTGGTTGCCTCGTGAGTGTTCACGGGAATGGCTGCGATGCTCGGTGTCTTTCCCATCTTGTTTTTCTGCTTAAATTTTCGACAATAATTTATCATGTGCCCTTTCCACCCATAGTACTCGCATTTCAGGTGCGCACGCCAGGTCTCAGTGGAATGCGTCGGTTTATCAAATTTGGTGTACTTCAAGATGTTGTTTGTTAAACCCTTCTTCTGATCCGAGGAATGAACAACAAATGCTAATTTCGGAGGCTCCTGACAAATGGCCTTGCCACTTGAAACCTCAACTTGTTTTTCATAGCGAAGAATGAGAGAGTAGGCCCAATTGACAGGTGGCAGAAGCTCCATCAACAGGACTTGACCGTGGGTGGCAGATAATGATTCACTGAGCCCCATCAAGAATTTCATAGTTTTTTTGGTTTTTCCGATATGCAAAGATTTCTTTCATAGCTCCGCAGTTGTAGGTTGAGATTGAGGTAAGTACATCATGCTCATTTGATAGGCCCTTGAGTTTGGTGAAATAGGAACCCACATTCATGGTTTCCTACATACAATCGTGTATCTCACTTTCAATATGGAAAAGTTGAATATTGTTGACTTGAGCAAACCGTTCCTTGAGATCGTTCCAAATCTCATATGCATACGTGTCATAAATCACGCTTACTGCAATCTCCTTGGTTATAGAATTGAGCAGCCATGATTTTACGAAGTTATTGAAATGATTCCATTGTGCGTGCTCAGTGGGGGATTGAGCATCAGGCTCTGCGACTAATCCGTCCATGAAACACAACTTGTTCTTGGCGCTTAATTCCATGGTCGTGGAAAGTTTCCATGTGCCATAATTATCCTCACCCAGTGGTTGTGGTACGAGGATCGTGCCAGGTTGGTCTGAGTTGTTCAGATAGTATGGATGATTGGGGTTGTCAAAGGGGTGGCGTCTAATTTATTTATGGTGTCCTTGGATGATTTTGTCTCACTCATGCTGATGACGGAATTGGGTTTGTGTTTAGGTCACTAGAATTGCTCCGATACCATATTAAATTTAGAAGAAAAAGAAAATTGTATTGATTGTATATCTTACAAGAGACCAAAGATGGGTTTATATAACCTAAACTAAAAGTACATTCTCTAACGGATTGTTATTTTATTTCCTTCCTTCTCTGACACATTCAATGTGCAAACGACATATTGAGCATTAGCATCTAAAGAGTTTTCCCTAATGTGACAAACATGTTAGAGCATCCACACTTCTCTTACAGTGGGTTCTTGTCTCTCTAGGGCAAAAAATATGAATTTTAGGGCATTGTTAGATTTGCATAAGCCAATATTGTTGCTTGACAACCTTTAAATTGCATTCTCTATAGCTTGTTCTCTTTCCTAAGCTAAAGCATACATCTAAGAAAGAGCCCCTAAAATCTTATTTAGGAAAAAATGGAGAAAACAATTAGGAATTTCACAAGCGGATAGTATTAAACAATATAATTAAGTGTGTCCGGGTGCCACCTTATTTTATTTCAACCAGTCTAGAAAGCTAGGCATCCACGCTAGGTCGTGCTTTTGCGCACGTGATTAGGAGAAAGAGTGAGTGATTAAAAAAATTCAAAACAAACTTTGTTACATTAACAGAGTTAACGTTTGTTTTGCCTCTCCCAAGTTACGTTAGCTTAGTTCTCCCTTCCCCAAAAACAAAAACAGATCTCATTCCCCCTCCCCAAAATAGCACAGATAAAAAAAATTGTTCATTTCCCTTCCCCAAAACAACACATTCGATTGGTTCATCTAGGGTTTCGACTTTTAGGGTTAGGGTTTCGGTGCACCGTGTGGTTGAAGAAGCAATGAACAAAGCAAGAAACTGCTCATTTGTCTCGTCTCGATCGATAAATTAGTTGGGAGCGAGTAGACAAAAAGACCCTTTGTCCAAATTATCAATGTGCAGCCTTCTCTTCCAACTCCCTGTTATTCTCATGCAATTCAAGCTCGTCCCTACTTTCTACTAACAACCAAGTGGGTTTTGGTCAAACAACTGTAAGTTACTACATCTGGTGATATGCATACAGCTTTATTAGAATGCTATATGAGAAAACCTATTCATACAGTCTTCATTTTCTTAGGTAAATTCTGCAAATTGGTTATGTTTTTAGGGTATAATATCTATTAGGTTTCAAGTATTATTATTATTATTGCTACTATTTATTTTTATTTTTGTTGGTTAATTTGGATTTGTGAGTGTTATGTAGATTTGGCATATGTTGAACTTCAATTTATTTTGTTTCTCAATGTGCAAGCTTCTCTTTCAACTCCTTTCTAGCCATCAGGTAACTTTGGTCAGGCACACATGGGTATTAAAAAATGCAAACATTTTGTTGAAAGTTATATTTTGTTATTTTCACAAAGCTTTTGGGTAATGTTAGGTTCATTTTTTTTTATTTTAGTTATCACTTATTTTGTCAATTCTATTGTCTAATCTATTTGGCCGAAAATACTTGTATAACAACTCTGATGGATCCTTAGTGCAACATTGTTCCCCAAGATAAACTATATAATGTAATAGTACTAGGGTTGTTATCTGTGCCTCTATGTTATAACAGTTGTTGTATATTATAACATATATTTCAGTAATGGATAGTGTAGAAAATAACGAATATATGGAGAAGGAAGAAAATTTAGAGAAGATAAGGGAACCTACAAAAGGGATTGAATTCATCAACATTGATGAGTACCAAGCTTATTATCATGATTATGGTAATAAAAAAAGGATTTCCAGTGAAAGTAATGACTACTAAAAAAGATGAAAATGAAAAACCTAAATACATTCAGCTTTCATGTAGTCGGTATAGGCAGAAAAAAGTAAAGCCAAAAATGTCATGGGATTAAGTGGTACGAGTAAATGTGGATGTTTGGCTAAGATTAGAGGTCAGATATGCCCTGATGGAACAGTTTTAGTGACAAGAGTACCACTTGATCACAATCATGAATTAAGCCATGAAAAATCAAGATTTTACCCAAATAATAAAATTATGAGCTCATATGTCAAGAAGAAGCTTGATTATAATGATAGGGCGGGTATTAGACCAAGTAAGAGTTTTTCTTCATGTGTGGTTGAAGCTGGTGGGCATGATATTGTGACATTTTCTCATAATGATTGTTATAATTATCTGAATAAAATGAGGAAGTTGAGACTTGGTGAGAAGAATGCGACGTCACTTCATAACTACTTCCAAAAAATGCAAGCTAATAATGTAGATTTCTTTTATATGATGGATTTGGATGATGAAGGGAGGTTAAAAAATGTATTTTGGGTGACGCATGGAGCAGAGTAGCTTACAAGGAGTTTGGGGATGTTGTTACTTTTAACACTACATACTTAACTAATAAGTGTGAGATGTCATTTGCTTATTTTGTTGGGGTGAATCATCACAACCAGTCAATACTTTTGAAATGAGGATTGATATGAAGTGAGACGGTAGAAGAGTTTGTTTTGCTTTTCAATACTTGGCTTGTGTGTATAAATGTTTGTGCTCCGACTGTTATAATCAATGATCAAGATAGGGCAATGAAGAAGGTCGTTGAAATTGTATTCTTCAGCACACGACACAGATGGTGTTTGTGGCATTTTATCAAAAAGTTGCCCGAAAAACTGTCGGGACTGCAATCAACATGAGGCAATCAAGTTTGCAATGCAAATAGCAGTTTATGATTCCCTGTCTCATGAAGAGTTTGAAGGAAATATGCATTGTTTCATTGAGAAATATAATCTGCAAGAAAACGATTGGTTGAGTGGATTATACCATGAAAGGATGCGTTGGGTGCCAACATTTCAAAGAAATATTTTTTGGGTAGGGATGTCTTCAACTCAAATGAGTGAAAGCATGAATGTTTTTTTGATGGTTATGTAAATTCGAAGACCATTTTGAAGCAATTCGTAGAACAATATGAGAATGCACTACAAAGTAAGGTTCAAAAAGAAGCTGAGAGGACTTTAAATCGTTTAACCGAATAATTCCTTGCATTACTCCATATGCAATAAAGAAAATTTTTCAAGTTGCCTACACCACAAATAAATTTAGGGAGTTTCAAGAAGAACAAGCAGGAAATATATGTTGTAGAGTTGGTAGTGATGTTATCTAGGAGAGTGGCTTTGAGGTATACAATGTTACATAAGACTTGGTGATAGGAGATAGACAAAGATCAGTCAAATTTAAAGTTTTTTTTTTAAGTTGTCGACTTCAATATAAGTGTAATTGCCAATTGTTTGAGTTCAGAGAGATCTTATGCAAACATGTATTGACAGTATTGTTTCAAACAGGGATTCATGTTGTACCAGAAAAATATGTTGCTCGGAGTGGAGGAAAAATGTTAAAATATATCATACAAAGGTTAAAATTGTTTATTTAAATTGGGGAATGAAGCTTGAAAATGAATGGTTTGATAAGATGTGCACTGCCTTCTATGAAATGGCCGACTTCGCCGCTGAGGATGAAAAGAAGACAAATAAGGTTCAACAATGGATCATTTTGAAGATTAAGGAACTTAAAACTGATGATGGTGATAGTCGTGTTGATTCAGAGGGATTTTTGGAAATAGGCACTAATACTACTGGTTCTGAGATCCAAATTCATAGTCCGTTGGCGGTACATTGCAAAGATCGACATTCTAATTCAAGGATGAAATCCACCATGGAGAAAATTTATAAAAAGATACAACACAAAATAAAAAAAATAAAAAACAAGAAAATAGCAAGCCAATAGAAGAATTTGGTACTTTTGCTTTTATGTTTTACTTATATGAAATTGTATTTTCTTAAGTCAAGAATATTCAGTTTTATTTACACGTGTCATTTGTAGGGTTCTACCCAAATTTGATTTGAAGGTTCACAGTGTATGACACCTCGTCCAAGCAATGTTATGTCATATGGTGGATTAAATCTCAATACACAGGTTTTTTTAGTATATTTACAAGGTATGAATCACTCAATATGCTTGTTCACTTATGATTTGTATGTTTGTCGTCTTGAATGATGAAACTATGGGGTCATATTATTCACAACCTTGTGCTACAATTGAAGGACTTGATCATATTTACTAATATACTTTTAACGACCACAATGTAACTCTTTATTATTTATTTTTACATAGAGTTGATAGACTATAGGTCGTTGTGAAGATATCAAGATTTGAAGATTTGTATGGTTTCTTTATTATTTCTTTGCTTGGGAGTTACTGTCAGAGTTTTGCTTTGAAGTTACTATCAGAATTCTTCAGAGTTTTGAAGATTGGAATCTTTGCTTATTGTTTTGTTTTGTCCGTCAGAGTTTTGCATTGGAATTACCTCCTACAATGGTGTTTTGCTTTGGAGTTTTCTTGCTGCAATGGTGTTTTGCTTTGGTGTTTTCCTACTACAATTCATTCATTGTCAGATGGTGTTTTGCTTTGGAGTTTTCCAGCAATGGTGTTTTCCTACTACAATTCATTCACTGTCAGATGGTGTTTTGCTTTGGAGTTTTCCTGCAATGGTGTTTTTCTTTGGTGTTTTCCTACTGTAATTTTGCCCTGTAAACCCAAATTTGAATTTGAAGACTGGTGAATGGTGTTTTGTTTTGCATATTCATTCACTGCCAGATAGTGTTTTGCTCATGAACACATGCTTCCCTCTATGGTGTTTTCCTGCTGCAATTCATTCACGGATTACAACAAAATAATGGTTACTTGTATATGGATACAATATGGAGTGGTAATATTTTATTTGTTTCAGGAGCCCTAATATATTTTTGATTACTTGTATTGCACAAATGAACGGTTAGGTAGGTTGTTGTCTTGCTTCACACAGTTCAGTAGCTGAGTTGTCGTGTGTATAGTGTACAATCCTAATGCACCTCAAAGAGAACATAATTCAGTGTTCTATTAATTTGATTTATCAGGTGGATCTCAATAGAAGTTTCTCTTTTGAAAACAAAAACAAATGAAGTTTTATGGTTACGGAATTGATGTTTACAACTGAAAATTCACTTTGACACATATAGGCATGTTCTTAGTGTCACGGTTAAAAGTAGTAGAGCAACGCAACCTTCCACAGAATGTAAGTGTTCAAAACTACATAACAAATCAAATGGCTAGTTGCAAGTTGCAAATGTTTAAGAAGGCACAACCTCCCAACAACTAGTAGCTCCGACCATATTATTCTACGAGTACTTCTTTTATGAATTAGATGAAACTATGGATGGAGCCTTGTGGTTTCAAGAGCCAAGTAGGCCCAAGTAGTTGGATGAAACTTTTCTTTATTAAACTACATTTCAAACACTACAGTATAGGAGACGATGCATGATTTACAAGTGTCGAATTGATAAGAATTATACATCCAACTTGGAAATATAAAATAAATAATATTGCATACTTGAGCGATCATTATGTTTGAAATGAATGTCTTAAAGAGCATTCTATATATACGACGAGTTAAATTGTACAAGTGCACTTATGAAATACTCAACAACGAATACTCAAGGAAGCTTACTCTACTAAAGCATTAGAAGTCAAGCTAAACATAACATTTAACAATTGAAGTAAGACAATGAAATCATTCACATGACATATCATTCACCACTAATAATGTGTTGATCGCGTTTGGGTTTCATGTCTTTAATAGTTATTTTCTTCGGCTTGACCCTCACAAACGCTATCGTTAATTTTTACATCTTCATCGTTGTTTCTTGCCTCGTGGTCTTTTCTCACCTCTTCTGAGCGAACCCACAAGTCTTAATTCTCGTTTGCTTCGGCAGCTGATGTAAACCCCTTATACAAACAACCCCTTATACCCGGATACCTACGATAAACAACCTGCCCAAGTCAGGTATACTCCTGGTTAATGGCCGCGATAAACAATGTATGCCATTATTGCGTTAAAATCCCGATTTCAACTAAGAAGCAAACAATTCAAGGATGAACCCTCCGATGAATCATTGAGTAGTATATCAAAATTAGACTATTTTAGTTGAAATGTACATATGTTTTTCCCACAAAACTTTACTACTAACAATAAAAGACTTCAATCACAAGTGTCAACAGAGAATGTATAAAAAGATCTTGGACTAATTAGGCCTAATCATTCAATTACACAACCAATTCAAAGCACATGATCACGGGAAGCAAAATTATTTGAGAATTAAATGTGCATGTAAAGTTTGGAATAAAGTGTATGGTTGATAATGAAATTGACCTCTTTCATTTCAAATACCAAACCCAACCTCATCAGAATATTGTTTTATGGTTTTGGATTCTCCCTCTCATTTGGAGATAACAGTTAGATACTAAATCTCCATAATTTTGTATCAGAATATCATATCATGGGTGACAATGGATGAACCCGGTTCAAGCAATGTGCTCTACTGGGCTGACAATGGATGAACCTTTTTCAAGCAAAGTGCTCAATGGATGAACCTGAGTTTTACTTTTAGGATTTCCACATCCTAACATATTGAAAGAATCCTAACAGAATATCATATGCATTCTTTTTCATCATTCATAAATTTTTCATTTCATATGTAATAGCCCATTATTTAAACATATCGAAAATTTTTTCATTTCCCCTCCAAAAACAGTTCTGTCTAATAAGTTTGAAAAGATGGAAACTAATTAACGAAACAAAATATGTAGAGAAGTTTAAAAAAAAAAAAAAAAAAAAAAAAAAACAGATTCAATGATTCAAGAAGAAACCCTAATCGTGAAGCAAAGAAGCAGAGATTAAGGTAATGGTCGAAAATCATAAATCAGAAACCCCTTTGTTTATTAATCATAAATTAAAAGAAGAAAACCCCTAGGGGACAAGTATGATGGATTGATTATATCATATGATAAAGAAGGGATGAGATGAGATGGGGAGAAAAAGGGTGTTACTCGAAAGAGTTGGGACAGAACTGAACGAAGAGGAACAGGCCGTAACATTGTAGAGGAGGCAGGCACTTATAAATCCCAAATCACAAACGGATCGATGGATTGAAATTTGCCCCTTTTTGTAGCTCGCTTTGTTCGATGCTTCTTCAACTAGAACGCCAAAACCCTAGAGAAGCTTCTCTCAACCCTAAAATTTGAAACCCTAGACGAACGAATCGATCTGTGCTGTTTTGGGAAGGGGAGATGAAACCCTAGAAAAGCTTATTACAATCGTTGCAAGAGTTTTGGCTCTGTGTTTTTTTTTGGGAGGGGAGATGAAAAAGCTTTCACTTTGTTTTTGTTTATGGGGAAGAGAGAAACTAACGGGAGGGGAGTAACATTAGTTAACAGAGAAGTGAGGGTTTTTGTTTTTGATTTGGTAACTCGCTCTCTTCAACACGTGCGTGACAAAACGCCCTGGCGTCAGGGCCTGGTTATCTAGATTGATTATTTTATTTAATTTTACCGAATTAACATAACAATATATTTGCTAGATGTGTAGTTTAATCAGTGAAAACAATACTAGGCCTCCTACCACACTGAATGCTCTTAGAAGATTAGTGAAAAACATGATGGCAAATGGATGTTGCCCACAAACGTAGAGAGGGATAACAAATACTCTTGAAGTTCATAGCTCTAGTGGTCACTTACTAAAATTTTTACTATCAAAACCTACACAACCTTGATAAGTATTAGTCACCAAGACTCCCATTTTATATCATCTTTTACTCTTACTTTTCTTATATCATTCAATCTACAATGGAGTTCAACCCATACTTACATACATGAAATATTAATCATGAGCTCATACGCCAAGGCTAAGGATAAGCATTATAATTTTGTTTATCCTGCCAAAACTATGTTGCAATAGTCCACCAATTGTAGTTCAGTTGGTCGAACATCCACTCTTCTTGTAAGAGGTTGCGGGGTTCAAGACTCACTAGTTAGGATTTTGTGAGTTTTCACCTGATTATTAGGAACACATTTGCTTCGCCGTTGATAAGCCTTCGGGTATTGAATGTAGCTACTTAGATGGACTAGACTATCGCGAAGAGAAAGCAAGTCTTTATGCAAGGTGGAGGTGATGGACCGGAGCGAAAGCAAGTCTCCATGCGAGATGGAGACGACAAAGATATTAAGTGGCAACAATATTGTAGCCTTCAGGCTTGGTTTGGTAAACCCTATGGTCAGTTATGTACCATTTGGTCATGAATTACTAAATAAATAAAAAGTGTCAACAACCCAATTTATTAAAAAAATGTTGCAATACATGGGAGTGCTACATAGTTTGTATATCTTCTATTGTATCACCTTAATCTCATTGTATACATGAGGTGGACATCACAAAATCCTACAACATTTTCCTTGGATCTTCATCATCATGTTGCCTAATTAAAAACCTTTCTAAACTAAAATTTAGTGTGAAAACTTTGGACAAACGGGAAAAAAAAGTACAACATTCTTTAGACATATGGTGGGGCACATAATGTTGCCTCGTTAAAACATTAACAGGGAAATTCAATGGGATAAAATCGAGTCAAAGGAAAAATAGTACAACGTACTAAATGTCAATGTAGTATACTGTTGGATACTCATATAACATATTTTTGGATGCTCCTCACGGGGGCACACTTTTGAATGCTAATGAGGAGGCATAGTGCCTGATACTCCCATAATGATGACTCCATATATTTGTAGTCGACAAATAAAAAATCCATTTTTTGTGGTGATTGTTTTATTCAGTGGGTATAAAACTTTACGGGAATGTGCTTTGTTCGATCTCCTTGATGAAACATTGTTGCATTTGAGCAACACATGCAATATTATCTTCATATATTGTAGTCGACATATTAACAACTGGAGCTAATTCACATTGCTTCTTATATGCTGAATTAATGACCTGAGCTAGATACATTCCCGACTAGCTTCATCCAGTGTCATGATTTCAGAATGATTTGATAAGGTAGCAACTAATATTTGTATAACAGATAGTCAATAAATTGTTGCGTTGTAACTAATTAATATATACCTTGTTTGTGAACGACCCTTATTAGAATCAAAGAGATAACCAGAATCTGCATAGCCAACTAAGTGGGAACAATTAGATAAATCACAAGAATAAACCTGTATTAGTGGTCCCACGAAGATATCTAATAGATTCACAAAAAAAATGTTATATCAAATCTTGTCCCAAGTATAACAATGCAACTAAATATAGTAATTCGGGACCAAGCATTTCTTTATTATATTATTTTGGTCGATACTAGTCTTTCTTTAAATCTAAATACCGGACGACTATTAGCGTATTAAGTGGATGAGGTTTTTTCATGTTAAATTGTTACAAGATCTTTTTAGTATACCTTGACCGATGCACTAATATCCCACTAGTACTTTGTTTGATCTGCAAACCGAGACACATTTCTCTTTTTTCAAGGACTTTTATTTTAAATTCTTCAAATAATTAATAGTATTTTCAAGGTCTTTCGAAGACTATATCATGTACAAAAAATGCTACTATCGCAGAATGAATAAGTGATTTCTTAATAAACTGCATGAGGGATTTCTTAGGCAAATAATGAGTAAGATGTTTCAGTTTTATATTCACTCATCTGGCCTGGTCGAGCAGATAAATTATTAATTTTGGTTGTCTTCTTCCTCGAAAGTCAACTAATCTGCCATTTCAGGATTGTTAGAATACAATGTAAAGAGACAAAGGTTGGTATGTTTTGTAAACATTAATATTGCAGTTTAGAAAGCAGAAAGCAAAATAGTGGAGGGACACATCCACAAGCTGTTAAGACTTCATTTGGAAGATTCACCAGAATATGACAAGAGACAAAATCTAGCTAAATTTCTTGTTGGTTTGATTGAAATTAGCAAAACCATTCTTTATTATTTGCATCCACACACTTGACCCATTAGTATCCAACTCATATCCTTAATTTGTCCATACTCTCAATTAATTTGTGATTCTCATTCTTTAGCATACCATGTTTAGGACTGAGGAAGGAAAATCATTTGATTTGTTATTACGGGCTCATTTGTCTTTTTTTAATAATGGATTGAGGTTTGGTATGAGGCATAAAATGTGTGTTGGTTCGAGATTGGATGCACTTTCATCTAAATCTTAGATTGAATGAATCTCACTAGTCTAATATAAACATTTTATTTTGGGTTACGAAGATAACAAGGGATAAAGTGAATTCCTTTTATGGAATAGTGAGTTACACCCAGGCTAAGAGGATGGTGGCATGCATGGCGTAGAGTCACTAGAGAGAATCTGAATCCTTTTGTTTGGTAATGGTTGTTTCAATACCCACCCCGATTTCAGAACAAGAACAACATCTCTTCAATCATGGTCCAAACCCAACCCAGTCTTTCGTTCCATTTGACTTGTTCAATCAAACTCAAATCGACTTGATTTTTGACTCCTCATCCTCCTCATCATCATCATTCCCTTCTTTCTTCATTCTAAGCTAGCTAGGTTCCCCTTGCACGCACGTATTGCCATCCCAAAAACACTATTCAGAAGATTTGTACACAGCAACCAATAGTACCCTATCAAACACAACCAAATCTCTCTCTTGCTCTTGAAATAGCAGCAGCAGAGCATCCCCCCACCCATGTGACCACAAGCCTCTTTTCGACAGCGCCGTAGACAGTGACAGCACCCCACAACACAACACAGGCACAGCACACCCACACAAACTTACTCTCTCTCTAGAAAAATCTCATCGCCTTGCTTTACAAGCTATACATTCTATTTCATTTCTCTCTTCCTCTTCTTCACCTCTTTTTAAACCCCCATTTCACCCTATTCATTTCTCACTGCTCACTACACTTTCACTCTCTTTTCTTCCTCTTCAAACAAAAGAACAAAAAAAAAAAAAGTGTCAACAACCAAACCAAACAATGGGGGTGATTGGAGGAGTCTACTTTGACCCCAATTTGTTCATCGACAGTGGGAAGAAGAGATTTCGGAGTTTGCTTTGGAGGGTTCGAGCTGAAATCAGGAGACAAGTCAAGAGTCGTTCCAAACAGAGGTTTAGTTTCAACTACGACCCTTTCAGCTATGCACTTAACTTCGACAATGGGGACTCTGGGTTTCTCTGTATCTAGCTTTTAGATGAAAACCCACTTCTTAGAAATTGCAGCAGAATGTGACATGGGGTTTTCGAGCTTCTCTCTCTGTTTTTTGGGCTTATGGAGGCAGACAGAGCTTCACTTCTCAGCTTCAGGGAAAACATAAAAAATGGGAACTATTTTTTTTTTTTTTTTGTTGTTGAAGATGGTTACTACTTCACTTGCTTTGGATGTCTCTCTTGTTATAATTTGTTCGGTAAAGTTTTGTGAAAAATTTAAGAAGAAGCTTTTAATATATATAAGAAAACCCCCAATGTTTTTTTTTTTTTTCTTTTTCTGAATTTTTGTTTTTTAACTGAAAAATGGAATTATAGATGAAAACCCATTTGAGAAATGCAAAATCTGAGATGGTTTTCTGATGAGTTGTTTGATTGTGCAAATGGAATGTGAGAAACGGAGAGAGCACCATTTCTGTGCCTCATCTCAAACAAGTACCAAGTTTTATGCTAACCGTGATAATGGGTATGTTAGACATGCATTTTTTGTCTTGTAATGTGGTTGTAGTAAAAGAAGTGGAACAATGGATGGGAGTTGTTGAGAGCTTGCTTTTATGGATTTGAATGTTTGATGGCGTGAATGTAAAAATTGAGTTGGAAGGGTCAAGCTTGAACTCTTTAAATTTGAATCCCTGTGATGCACCAGTAAAAATTGTTTTCTTTCGCTATCAGAATGTTGCAGAAATGCCCTCATTTAATGAAGCATCTGTTACTGCACCGAGTATTAACAAAGAGCTTTGAGCGAGGGACGGGTGTAACCACCCATCCTCTTTGAGATGAGCTACGGCGTGCATTGGCTCATTTTGAGGAGGTACGCCCATCCTTCGCTCCCTCCATCGACTCCTAGAATTTTTTATTAATAAAAAATTAATGCGAAATCGAATCGATTTTAATTTATGCAAATCGTAATCGAACTGAACCGACTATAATCGAATCTGACTATTTTAAACATATTATATTATTTATAAATAAAATATATATAATTATTATTATTATATATATATATTTGGTCGGTTTGGTTTGTTAAACTTACATAGAAATCGAAAACCAAACTGATCACTTTGGTTTTGAATTTTTTAAAATCAAAACCGATCCGAATTGAATTTAAACCGTCGATTGGATCGATTTTTTGTTTAGCCCTACCTAAAAGAGTAATTTGGGCATCAAGTGGTTTGCCATTAGTTATTGAAGATGATGTATATAGAACAAGCATTTGAGTATGGATATATAGAACAAGCATTTTAGTCTGGAATTGAGTGATTGCATTTGGATGAAAGCGCAATTGATATGCACAATTTTGGGTGGGTGTGTGGGTGAATGGGTGAAAGTTAAACTAGGTTGTATGGAATTTGATTCTTGAAACCTTGAAGCTCACAAGAAAGTCCTCATTGTTGATGAGTTTGCAAATAGTTGAAGAAGACTGAGTGCAAAAGAATAGGTAAATAAAATGTTTCAAAAATATTTTTTGAAAATTTTTATTAGAGTATTTGAGTTAGTAGTATCCTTGAGTGTCTGCCTCCCTTTCAGTACAATTTAATTCAGGTTGAATCAACGTGAACACTTGCTTAAAAAAAAAAAAACAGAATGAGTAATAACAAATACGATGCAGCAGAAATGTGAGGATCCCAAACCTAAAAATATTCTAGTAACTAGAGCAACACCCGTCCTGAAGGAGGATATATTGTCTCAATCTCTTAACACCCGTAAAGCGAAAACACATTCTCTGTCCAATCAAATGGAAGAAATTTAAAAAAAAACATTTTGCGAGCCACAAGCCCAAACCAAAATCAAGGGCACTCATAATTGAGTTTATGGTTCTTTTTTAGCAACTTCTCACCAAGAGCTTTAATATATCCTGCATAGCAAAATAATTTATCACCTTTCTTAAAACCTAACTAGTATTTTGTGAATTTACAAATGGTAAAACAATGAAAACCCTTTATTAGAATGTTTCTACAACTAATAACCTTATTTTAAAGTTATGGAGGAAAAAAGGGGCATATTTTGATAAAACTCTTGAAATAAATATTAACCTCTGAATTTTTTTTATTCTTTTTCAACAATTAATCATAAATTAGCAAAACTACACTATTACAAGCATCATCAAAATGGTTTGATCATGGCAATAGACTTAAGTTGGAAAATAAACCAATGACAATGACCTGTACAATTAATGAGTGTGGGAACCAAAAATAATCCTTAGCCCAACAGGATAAGGAAGTCTAAAGATTTGGGTTATTTTTTAGAAATCCGAAAATTACCCACGAAAGTTACAAGTAGAGAAAGCTCAAGTCTGAGCACAGTACAGCTCAACATAACACTATTTTCTCAGAAATGGAGAAGTGTTCGGCGCATACAATCATGCTCAACTAAGCACACAAGCTTGCAGGAGAAATGTCTCCAAATGGGAGGTTACGACTATCTACGAAAGTTACAACTACCTAAGAAAAGTTACAATCGTCGGCAAGCAGATGACTCACTCATCTGCCATGTGTCTCACTCATCTGCTATGTGTCTCACTCATCTGCCAACAATTCTCATTCTACCTCTATAAATAGCCAAACACAAATCCATCTGGAGGTGACTCTTTCTTGATTCACAATTCTCTCTTCAAATATAGAGAAATAAATATTTTTCTAAAGACATTGCTCTAACTTTGGCATCAGAGTCCCCGTGGCAGACATCACACGTGTCAAGAATTAATCACTATTTTATGCAGATTGTTCCGCGTTATCAGCACGTGATCTGATTAAAATTTGCATCCACAAATTGGTGCTTTCAATGAGAGCTTGAATCAAACTCTTTGCAAACTCTCTTCCTTTGATAAAAACAAAACTTGTATTCATTTACTTTAATTTTACTTTTACAAACACTTTTATTTTCAAAGTTCTTTTTCAACACAATGGTGGGAACTCGAAAACAAACTAGCAAAAATATTGTTGCATAGTCATTTGCGGTATGGGGCCCTGGCCGTCATCATGCAACAAATTCAGCCGCCACCAGCCAAACAATCACTGGTAGTAGATCTGCTACTGCTGGCAAACAATCAAGTGCAACCTTCCACCCAACAACCGAGCCTAATAAAGATGAAACAAGAAAATCTCGCAAGTTAGATTGTCAATTTGACTAAAATGTTGGAAAACCAAACTCAGATGGTAGAACGATCAATGAGTATACAACCAAGGCAGATGACATATCGTCATCTGTTAGCAGACCATGTGAATGGGAGCAAAAGTAGTCATCCACTGGAATCATTTATTCAATATTAGGGCCATGAGCAAATATGCACTCTATGCTCGGACCTCAAACAAGAGTCTTCTCAAGGTTGGGCTCCCAAACAACTTTACACTCAAGGCTAAGGTCACTGATGACGCCAGGTATGAGTGGTCGCTGCAGAAGACAGAATCCCGATGGATGTGAACAACGCAGAGGATCAAATCTAGATTACTATATTAACTTGTCTCAAAACTGCCATATCGTTGAGCGGTGTAGATTGCCTTACAATGCAGTCGATTAGCAAAATACACCCAGGCCCTTGAGAGCTGATAATGTAGCACAATTTATAATGAGAGTTGAGGAACTTGCTAGTCATGGAAAATTCAGATGATGCTATGCGCAGATATGTGGCATTGGTAAACACTTCACCTTTTACAAATGATATTGAAGGGGATTCTCCACCGGCAAAGTTTACTATACCAACCTTTACTCATTTCAAAGGAGATTCTTATCCTGAGAGACACTTGAAGCATTTTTGAAGTGTCACGACTCTGCACAAAAATGATGATCCACTTATGTGCAAAATATTTGCTATGACTTTATAAGGAGTGGTCATAGATTGGTTTTACACTTTGACCCATGATGAATCAACAACTTTGGGGAGCTCTCCATTGTTTTCACAAAAGAGTATTCATTCTATCGAACCATAAAAAAAAATATGTTGACCATCTCTTCAACATGAAGAAAATGTCAAATGAATCTCTCTGAGACTTCATCAAAAGATTCAAGGCAGAAACAACGAGTATAAATGGGTGTGATAAACAAATTGCATCCTTAGCTTTCAAGAAGGGTTTGCCCACAAATCACATATTGTATGGCATATTTACCATGACATCGGACAAAAATCTTTTCGAAATCTTCGCCATGGCAGAATGCTATGCATTGTGACATGATGAAAAAAATAGTGCTAAGGCACCAGTTATACCTGAGAAAAATAGCCTATTTGCACAGACAAATGCATCTCAGAAGGAGGATAAAAAGAACAAGGGTGACAAACATAGAACATAACTCCCAACAAGAGACTCCTCGGCTAGTAGAACATACACAAAGTCCACCGTTTCAGTCAATCAAATTCTCTAGTGCAGAAGAATCTGATGATTGTAACAACTAACCATTTCACAAAGCGGATTGAAGCTGAGGCGTACTAGCTTTTTAGAAGAAAAAAATGCAATGTGCATATAAGAAAAACTTGATTGTATTTTATCCATTCAACAAGAGACTTTTCATCCTGTAGAACATACACAGAGTTCTCCATTCCATTCAATCAAATTCTCCACGAGAATAACTGACCTTGGCTGAAGAAATTACCACCTACAAAAGGAGATCCTGCAAAAAATAAAATCTGAACAAATATTTACATATACCTCAGTAGAATATATGTTATTTTGCTTCTCAACAGATAACACATCTTCTTTAGTTGAAATAGTGAAATACGAGAATTCATTCTACATGTCCTTCAGCAGAAGACATTCAGAAATACAAACATTTATATACACCTCAGTATAGGATGACACTCTCCGTGAGTAAGTAATTCAATGCATGAAAACATCTTACTCAAGACTACTTAAATCCATTTAAGTTTAATCAAATGGTCAACAAAGCACACAAGCAAAATGCTTAAGTAGAGGATCACACCTCAGTATAGGATGACACTCTCCGTGAGTGAGTAATTCAATGTATAAAAACATTTGACTCAAGACTACTTAAATCTGTTTAAGTTTAGTCAAGTGGTCAACAGACCACACAAGCAAAATGCCTCAGTAAAGGATCACACCTTAGTAGAGGATGACACTCTCAGTGAGTGGGTAATTCAATGTATAAAAACATCTTATCGGGACTACTTAAATCCGCTTAAGTTTGGTCAAGTGGTCAGCAAACCACACAAGCCAAATGCCTCAGTAGAGGATGTCAATCTTCGTGAATGAGTAATTCAATTAATCAATCACTGATCATAGAAGCATCTTACCCAGGACTACTTAAATCTCTTTAAGTTTTGTCAACTCGTCAACAGATCACACAATATTTTCATGCAATTTCCAAGATAAATCCATGATTAATTTCCTCAAGTTATGCTTAAATTCGAACTGAAGCATATTGGAAACTCATGAAAGAGGCCAATCAAGCTTTTGCGCCATTAATGAAATATTTCGAAGTCAATAGACAAACAAACATGCACAAAGTTTGGGGATCATAAAACCAAAAAAGACCACTACTTGACATGAAATCACCATCAACTCCAAAAGAAATTCAAAATCTCACTAGTAAAGCAGCAACTTTGGATTGATTCTTGAGTAGATTAGCAGACAAATCCAATAGAGGACATGTAAATTTACTTGACAGTTTTAAATTTAGTAGTTAGCTCAGTTCTCATTAGCAAAGAGTTGGGGCACAACTTCCTTCCGGATGCTTGTTAAAAATTCATGAAATGGGCGACAGAGTTGAGCCAATACGATTTGATCTACCGCCCGATGACAACTATAAAGGCTCAAGCTTTAACATAATTCATTCCCTTCTCAACCAGGGAAACAAAGTAAGCTAGTAGATCACAAAATAGTTATGACCACACTATTTTCATTGTTTGCAAGAATCAGCAATTCACAACGCAATTTAAAAAAATAAATCATAGTGTGAGCACTTTGGATTTGGATGTTCCACCTATGTCCCAACCCAAACAACAAGCCCAAGCCTAAGCCCATCAAGTCTCTCATCAAACCTTATCCACCCACCCAACCTAACTTGGCCCAGACAAATTTAACAATACACCCACACGTAAGATATTGTTGCCTATTGCCTTTTCTGATCCAAAGGAAGAGATCTTGCCTACTGCCTTCTCCGATCCAGATCCTGTTGAAACTCGAAAGGAGGAGGAGAAAGAATATTGTGATGCAGGAGGAAGAAGATTGTGATAGAGGAAATGCATCGAGGAGGAGGATGATAAATGCCAATTAATCTTATTTTTAGTATTTTCTAATGACATTTATAACATTATTCTTGCAAAATACATTCTATTATTTTGTTGGTATAATTGCAGAATTCACATTTCACGTGAATTTACGTGTTTTCATGTAATATCACAACATTATCGCAACTCGATGAAGAATGCACATTAACGTGTTTTGAAAATCCTCCAAAATTATATTTTTATAATTTTCGAATTTTATAATTATATTAATATGTGTTTTTTTTCTTCAGGAACCCAAGCATATGGTGAAGAGTTCCGCAAATTGCTACTGAGGTTATGGAAAAATGTTGACAAATAATTGAAGTATGGGTCTGAAGGTCGTAAAGTTCAACCAAACACATATGCAAGAGCCCAATTAAAGATCCATAAACCTTGACACATTAAGATCTCAAATCCAACTAAACTCAACCTCCCACAACTCTACTTTTACACAATCTCCTAATTCTATTTCCTAATAAAACTCTCCCATGTCAATCCCATTTTCCTCTTCCAACGCCAACATCTTATTTCCACCATTTCTTAATAAAACTTCAATTCCACTCAAACACCAACAAATAATCATACCCCAAATACTATTTCTTGATTCTCATTAAACTCCAACAATGTATGAGACTCAATACAAGACACAATACATTCACAGAAGATCATGGTCAACAAAGACTCAACTACTAAAAATGGAAAACTTCATGAGTTTAAGTTTTAGGAACTGTTCTTGGTAAATTTTGGATAAATAAGAGTTTCCTTCTATTATCTAGAGATACTTAGTGGCTCAATTAGAAAAAATAAAATAAAATAAAATAAAATAAAAGATTGTGATTTCAATGCAAGTATTCCAGAGAAAGTTGTAAGTTCTTTTTGTTTTTCTTCAATAAAGATAATTTTCACTTTTAATTATCCACTGTCCATGTTAGATATGTTAGTATAATTAGTTGTTCTCGAGAAGAAGATGAAACCTCCATAGGTTATACATATCAATATTCTGCTTCTATGATATTTCCTCTGGAGAGAACCTTTAAAAGGTCTAAATGATTAACTCTACGGATAAGGAGTTAAAAGAATAATTGCATATGTCTTTATTTATGTTATTTTCTTTTCTTATAGTTGTTTTATTGTTAATAAGGGCAAAGGGACGATGCTTTGTGATTGATATCAATACATAGGATGCCAACCTTTGTTCAATTTGAAAAAGAAAGAAGAAATGATTTAGATCTGCCTCTTAAAAACAAGTATGTGATTACAACAATATTTACCTTTATTTGTCTAAAAACTTAATTAAATCGATACAAAGTGTTGTTTATGGAAGAAAAATACTGAAGAAGGTGATCTTAGTTTGTATAAGTTCATGTTAGTGAACTTGAGACCTTAATCTCAAAGTCTAGATCCAGTTTTATCACTTTTTTAGTTATTCTTAGGTTAGATTTGTTAAATCTCAATTTTGTTTTAAAATTTCTCTTCTCATCCCTTTGTTTATATTTGACTTTGATTTATCATTAGGATTTTCATTCGTTTTGGTCGACCCCCTACTCACCATCGTGCTAAATTTTTGTCGTGTTTTGCAGGGTAATTTTTGCATGAGTGTGAAGAGAACAACAACTTCTATATAACACAACACTTTTGCACTCTTTAAATGAGTAGGAGATGCATCGAGGAGGAAGAAGTCTGGTTTTTTGCGAATTTATCAAAATTATTGATGAAAAATTTGAATTTATTGAAATTTACTATTAAAAAATGGAGATATAAAATTTTTAACTTTTCTTTTAGGAAAGTAAAAAAAAAACTGTAAATTTATCACAAGCCATGCTAAAAAGACTAAATCTAACAAATCATAATGACACTTCAACTAACAATATGTGAACATTGTACTTAGGGGTTTGTTAGAGAAATTGCGAGTATAGAAACTAATCTAACTTACCTTATAGGTTCATTACATAACCAAACTACAAGACTAATATAATTAAACATGTTTTCCTAATACATGAAAATGGAAAGAAACTAATCTAAAAGAGTCGTCTCTATCCACTCATGGGCTCATCCACACCCTAAGGTGGGATGTTAGCAAAAAAATGGTAAGTTCTAGGCCAAACATCACTTATTTCTCTCTAAATATTACAAGTACTTCTCTATCCAAAGTGTATTTCCTCAGTATTCAAGTATCTCCAAATATGGGGGTATTTATAGTTGAAGAAGGTTGAGAATATTACATGGATAATGTGAAGATGTGTAAGGATAATGTGGTAGAAGGTGAAGTGTTGAAATGAAATAAAGAAAAGTGTTGGAATAAAATAAGGAAAAATGTTTTAGTGAAATAAGGAAGAGTGTAAAAGTGATGGAGTGAAGTAAGGAAAAGTGACAGGATGCGAATTATGCAAATAAGGGAATGAGGTAAAAATGTGAGAATGGATAATGGAGTTTGAATTAACACTTTTTGAGTTTGTAAAGATTTTTTGGATATGATAAAGTTGGGCGAGTAAAAGTCTAAATTTTCATGTTGATTTTCTCGAGATTCGTAAATGGTGGTGTTTTGTGGGTTTGACTTCATCGGTATTGGTATTGAAAAATTTGATATTTGGCAATGCATGTGTGAACTTCCAATGTGTTTTCTAGTTGTTGAACTTAGCCTTATTGTATTACTCTGTATATGATTTGAGATTAATGCTTGAATTTCTACAAAATACACAAAGTACATGTAATAAGATATTTTTATTAGATAATTGGACTTAGCAATTGTATATTTAAGGGCATAAAATGTCTCATTTATATGCTTATCAATAGATTTATCCCCCCACTGTTCCACTTCACATTTTATTCCCCCTGAATTATTGTGGGTAAGGATGGCAATGGGGTGGATTTGTGCAAATCTTTCCCTGCCCCGTCAAGGATCGTGGATCTTTGAATCCGCCCCACCAATCCGTTTATATTTATTTGAAAACCATCTCCGGCCCGCACTGATTGACGGATATCCACCCCGCCCTGCCAATTTATTTACAGATCTACGATTTTACTGGTGGTTGCTGGTTCCCCGCCCTAATCCACCCCGCCAAGCTGTTTTGGGCCTGAATCTTTAATCAATGGGTTCCTTTCATTTGGTATATTTTCATTCAAAGGGGAGGAGGTTGGTTTACCACAAGATAGATAGGGAACAAAAAAAAAAAAAAGTCACCTGAACCAAAGGCAACAAATAAGCCAAGATCTTGCCTGAGCTAGTATGAAAACCCAACACCACACTCTTCCCTTAGAGCACAGCTGGAATACCTATACCTTGAATCTCAGTGGGAACCAAAATCCCAAGTTCTTGCACTCAGGTAGTTGATGATCTAATAAGGCCATGGAAACAAAAACCCTTTTATTTAACCTCAGCCATAGAAGGAGTAGATGAATTGTATGAATAAACAACTGTTGAGTAAATATATAATATATATTGTCTTCTAATGTGTATTATAATATCTACCTTGAACAAAACAAAGATCTATCAATTAGATCATCACGTCTTCTTTTATTGGACAAGAAGAAATAATAAACGAATTAAATCAAATTGTTTGTGAAGGTAGAAGAGAATAGAGGATGCACGTGCAGTGGGACCCGGGGGGCTCCTGCACGTGGTGTGCTGGAGGGCGTCCTGCGCACGTGTGTGAGCCGTTGGATGAAATCCGACGGCTCATATCGATGGACCTCAAAACCCACTCTTAATTAAAATGTTGGCAGGATTTTAATCTCTTACAGCCGTCGGATCTGATCCGACAGCTGAGATTATTGGCTTGGAAAGATTCGTTTTTTGGGTTTTGAATTGTTTTGCAAACAGAGAGAAAGGGACCTGCGTTTTGAAAAAAAAAACTAATTCGATCTAGATCTGAGGGAGAGGAAGAGGAAGAGAAAGGGGATCTGAGGGAGAGGAAGAGGAAAGGGCATCTGAGGGAGAGGAATAGGAAGAAGAAGAGGAAGAGGAGTAGGAAGAATAAGAGGAGGGTTCGCTCGAGAAAGGGGATCTGAGGGCTCGATCCGAGGAAGAAGAAGAGGAGGAAGAAGAATCCCAGTGTAATTGCAAAAAATTTCATATCTTGAAAAAATATAAAGCCCATATTGTCTTTCTTTCTTGCTTTCTGGTTTTTCCCTTTGTGACTAAAAGTATGAGAAGATCTGTTGCTACCATATCATGTTATGGTGACATTGTGTATTTGAAACCAGTCATATCCATCCTTTAAAATCTTAATCTGGACATTAATTATAGCAAACAAAATAAATAAAGTTTACAAATATGGCAGAATTTGTCGATAAGGCCTGCTTGAACACTCGAGGAAATTATGTGATCATTGTGTGAAGAGCGCGCAATCAACATTTTCAGTAATAGTGGATGTTCGGTGTTAAAGAAGGTCGAATAATTTCCGGAATGTTGAATGTGATTGTGTCTTTTACTTTATAAACTTGCTGTGAAAAGCTTGAAGGAAGGAAGGAAGGAAGAAAAATAGTTGATTCTCTTTAATGATGTTGACTCCATGTGTTATTGAATTCCTTGTTCAGACAGTGAAGCAAATTCCTAGCAAGTGCCATGTTAACTAACTTGATTTCTAATTTTACTAAGTAAATGCATGTGTTTTGGATATGATCATCTAATGGTTTAAAGTTCCAAAACATCGACTAAATAGCAAGGAAGGAATCTTAATTTCAAACTTTCAATACATATAATCTTGTCCAAAAGATGTAATACACACTATTACTGATTGAATGTTAAAGAAATATAAACATGGTTACAAAAAATAAATCTCTCAAGCAATCATTTTTAGTACATATAGCTTGTTCGCAAGAAGCTCATAATCTATATAGATTACTAACTGGACCTCGAGAAAAAGCAACACCATCTCTGCATAATCAACCATTAGAGCAAGTGTGTGAGGCGAGATACTGAATAAGTTTGATGTCAATAAGTGCAAGTGTACAGATCGATCCCTCAGATAAACTAATTCTTCCTCAGATCGAACCCTCAGATCAACACTGGGATTTTCCTCTTCTTCTTCCTCAGATCCCCTTTCTCGAGCGAACCCTCCTCTTCTTCTTCCTACTCCTCTTCCTCTTCTTCTTCCTATTCCTCTCCCTCAGATGCCCTTTCCTCTTCCTCTCCCTCAGATCCCCTTTATCTTCCTCTTCCTCTCCCTCAGATCTAGATCGAATTAGTTTTTTTTTTCAAAACGCTTCAAAACGCAAGTCCCTTTCTCTCTGTTTGCAAAACAATTCAAAACCCAAAAAACGAATCTTTTCCAAGCCAATAATCTCAGCCGTCGGATCAGATCCGATGGCTGTAAGAGATTAAAATCCTGCCAACAGTTTAATTAAGAGTGGGTTTTGAGGTCCATCGATATGAGCCTTCAGATTTCATCCAACGGCTCACATACGTGCGCAGGATGCCCTCCAGCACACCACGCGCAGGAGCCCCCCGGGTCCCGTGCAGTAAGTGAGAAGGATGTCCAACTATGTTATGCTACATGACAGGACAAGTGAGATGCCTCCTTTTTTTAGTGCTGCTACTGCAGAACCAGAAGCATACACAATGCAGTATGCAGCTGAAATGAAGCAGATAGATTTGCAGATTGTAGGTTTGGAACCTCATCAACTTTTCACTCAACCCCAATTCCCCAAAATTGGAAAAGAAATGTTTGGGCTTCTTAGAAGAAGAAGAAGATTTTTCATCACTACTAGTTCTAGGAGTAGTCATCACTCGTCTGTTGGGTGGTGTTTGCAAAATCCTTCAATCAAGTGTCTAAGTTTGAGTCCTTCGAGAAGAATATAATGCTTAGTAGGTTCCAAGCCTTGGTAGGTGGGTTCATTTGTGGTGGAGCAGCAGAGTGGCCTAAACCTTAGTAAAACCCTAGGTGAAGGCCAAGAGATAGTCTTATGAACAAGTGCAAATGGGTACTCGGAAGTTGCAGCAGCAACAGAGAGGAGAGAGTGGGTGATTAGGAGATTAAAAAACAATGAGAAGCTCAGTAGCATTCTTCCAGTCCCAACCATGTCTGAGAAATAGAATAAGATCTGCATGGAGGAGGTGGTCGACGTGGAAGAGGTGGTCTGCATAGCCGTAGAGGAGTCTGAAACAAGAGAGGTAGAGTGAGAGACAACGAGATTGAGTTGGGATGTAGGGTTAAGATTTTTTATTTTTTTTTTAAAAGTTATGGGTATTTCTGTAATTTCCATACTTGAACGGATATTCGTGGAGCGGATGTAACCAAATTCGTATCCGTCCCGAATATTTGACGAATGTTATCTATATATCCATATTTGCCTCGAAATTCGTTTAGACACATACAAAATCTTCCCAATCAGAGCAGGCGGAGTGGATATCTGTGAAAATCTGCCCAACTTTCATCCCTAATGTGGGATTTTTGATGGAGAATAATTTTATCCCACTAAAATTAACCCCCCCCCCCCCCCCCCCCCCCCCCAGCTTGGTAGTACGTAGGAACTTCATTTAAGCTTATTAAGTACACCTTTCTTCTGTGAGTTGAAGTGGGGGTAGTTCATCAAGGTTTTATGAAAAGTTGGCAATCGGATCGTGTGACTATAATGGTTGATGTATTTTTCTGTTTTGAATCAATAAATAGGTTGTCTCGCCTTTGTCCTCGCTAATCAAATCAACCAAAGAGAATATCACTCTCGATTGAGCTCACCAAGCTAAGGGTGTGTTTGGTTGCATGAAATCCTATGCCATGGAAATTCATGAGGGGACCTCTATATTTTAGGCTAAATTGATATATCACTCCACATCCACCATTTGATTTTGTGATCAATGGTGGGAATGGAAGTCCCATGAACATGAGAATTCCACTCTTTGGTCCCCTAAGGCATGTGATTCTCATGTTTATGAGACTTTCATTCCTACAATTGATAACAAAATCAAATGGTGAATGTGAAGTTATACATCAAATTAACCTAAAAATATATGGGTCATCTCATGGATTCCATGGCGTAAAATTTCATGCGACCAAACACACCATAAGAGGTTGGATCAACGAGCTATCTCTGATTAGAGAAGATTTTCTCACAATGAGGGTCTTTTAGGGTTATTCGGTAACAACGTTAGTAATCCAGGATATAGGTTTGAATACATTGATATTTAATATTTCTTAGTGTTTTTTTTTTTGCATTTTTTTCCTTTATTGTTATTGTTTGGGCACTTCTAATTATTAGATCGCGTTCTTCAAGATTTCTTGTTGGAATGATGGATTCACTTTCTTAATTTGAAATTTTATAAGAAAATTTTCTTCTTGTTTAGAAATTAAGAGAACAATGAGAGATTTTTTATTTTGTTGCATCAAGCCTTAGCATGCAGCTGAGAAGGATATGTGACGAGGAGTTAGCAAAAAGACACCTATGATTATGACCACCTCCTTTTTTTTTTATAGAGATGTCAAATATATAGTTGATCGTCTCATATAAAGATAAGAAATAATACCCTTACATAAAGCACTTGGCATGACCACCTCTCCCTCCTCCTCATCCTTCTCTACATAAATATATGTAAAACAATTATCATGTGACTGTTTGGAATTCTAAACATACATGTTATTAATTATTTTACTCTAGATACGTATGTTTTCACATAACTCGTGTGAGATTCATCTAAGATATTAAATTCATTAGAATCTATGTTGTGTCAAAAAATAAAATCAAGTAAAGCCGTGTTACATTCATACACCAATATATAACATCTAACATTTGGTTGTTTACTATGATTCATTGAAATTAATATAAAAACTTTAATATCACCATCCAATCAACCATTATTGTGTGTATGAGTTTCCCGTGTGACACAAAAAAATTGCATAAACCATCAACCTTTGTGAATGAAAAAAGTGTTTTAAGGGTGTGTCTTTTTTAATGAATACAATAAAAAAAATCATACTCAACCTTGAGTCTAGTATTAAAAACAATAGAATACGTTAAAAAGTATTCGACTAACTCTATCTTACAAATCATAATGGTGTTTGGGGTTAGAAATAAAAGATGTTAAGAATTAAAAGTTGGGGAAGATGTTGATGATAGAGATTCATTATGAATAATGACATGTTTGTAAATAAGGTTTCGCTTGGTATACGGTAAAATAATGCATATGCAAAAGTTTACAGCGGTTACATAAACTTAGGTGCTTGATTGACTTTACGTAAAACATTTATTGGAATTTTAATTCAGGACCTCCGCATCTCCTAGTTATAAAATTCTACAAAACTTTCCGAGACAAAATCTCCTGCATTACTTTGAAAAACTCTCATCATCTCCTCTTACTCGAATTTTATTCTCAACTCCTTCATAAACACCCCAACCACCACCACCTTCACAACTACCGCCATCACCACCACCCGCTCTGTCATCGTGCGCCACCACCACAACCACCATAATATAACCATAACAACCACCGCCAACCCCAATACTACCACCACCTCCACCAATACCACTACCATAACAAAATCACCCACAACCAATACCACCTTTACTACCATAATTGGCGCCGCTACTATAACAAAACCATCACAACCACCACCACCACCACAATCACCATAGCCACCACCACCACCATCACCACCACCTCCAAGATCACTGATACCATAACATACCACAACCATCACCAACTTTACTAGTACCACCAAAATCGTCCTTCATCACCATTGCCACCATTACAACTACCATACAACCACCATCACCACCATTATAGCATAATCACCACGACCACCATCATCACCACTATAACATAATCACCACAACCACCACCACATTCATTACTACCACTGCCGCAACTACCACAACCATTACCACTACCACCATCATATTCACCTAACCACCATAGCTTAGCCACCACAACCACCACCATTTTTAAATCACCGTCATTGCCACCACCACCTTAGCCACCACCATCCCACCGCTACTTCCACCATCACCACCACCACTAAGATCATCGATACCATAACATACCACAACCACCACCAACTTCATTAATACCATCATAACCATCCTCTCCGCCACCACCACAACTATCGTAGCACAACCACTATCAGCATAATCATCACGACCACCATCACCACCACTATAGCATAATCACCACAACCACCACCACTTTTACTAACACAACCACCACCACCTTTATATTCACCGAACCACGATAACTTAGCCACCACAACCACCATCATTTTAAAATCACCGCCATTTCCACCACCACCACCATCATCGCCCACATTCGTAATCACCATCAACTCAACCACAACTACAACTACTGCCATCATCACCACCACCAACAATCACTTGTCTAATTGCATTATTTTTATTTAATTCTACCAAGCGCCCGTAAAGTAATACATTGCAAACCAATGTAATGCAAAATAATGCATTTGCGTTAATTTGCAAAATGCATTATTTTACAGTGTACCAAGCAGAGCCTAAGTTGCAAGTAGAAAGGAAAAAAAATTAACAAAAATGTGAAAAAGTTGGTGGAATGCATATGTGGATAATTATTTTGTATTTTTTATAATGCAAATCGTCATAACTATGTATTTAGTTGTCTGATTCTAATAAACTTGATATGGTTGAAATGCATTTTGAATATCTTTCAAAAGAAACCGATTATTATTATAAACGATTAAAGTTTTAAATACGCATTTCACACCATATGCATTTTTTCAAAATAAAATAAATGTAATCTAATGCACTTCACGTCGTAAGTATTTTCAATATTAAAGCACATTCAAGCAAATACCATGAACTTCATATTTTGAAAAATTAAAGTGTTGGAAGGATTAATTGTGGCGGTTTTAAAATGTGTTTTTCCTAATTGTTTCAAATTTTAATCAAGTTTGACCTATTGTCACGACCCACCTTCTATCGTGCACAGTAATATTCCTATTAGATAAATGCACAGTAATATTCTTATTATTTGGAGTTTGTTATTAAATTATCAATAGGAAATTTTTTTGGCTCTGCATTAGATAATAATTATTGTTATCAATAAATAACCTTATGCTATTTCACCCCCTCTAAACTACATTTCTAGGCCCGCCACTGGAAATACCTCTGACAAAAGTTGAAAATTCTGCTCCTATCAAATAATTTGAGTGTCAAAGGCGCAGAGAATAGCCTAATATATTAATAAATCGTCTTAAAATTATAGAAAAACTTATTGATGTGAACAACATTATTCCTTCTTAGAAATGTGAAATTAGGTAGTAAGATTATTATATTGCGATTTCAAAGTTTTGAATCATTACGGTATTTGTATCGTCCAAAAGTAAAAAAAAAAAAAAAAAAGACTTATGGCTTATAAATCGATTTTAGTTTTTTAACACATAACATGCCATACATGCAAAATGTCAAACATTGATTATGTAATATTACATTTCACATATGTTTTGATATTTATTTTTAATTCATCGTTAAGTTTTATAACACTCAAATTGTTTGATAAGAGAAATTTTTTTGCCTTTTTGACCAGGTGTATTTAAGTCATATGCAAAGAGAAATTTCAAACAAACACCCTATCTTCCCCTTCTATGTGATCTGCTAGATTTTTATGTTTGGGTAAATCTCAACCGTCTTTTAACTCCAACATCAAACACTATTTTGATTTGTTATATACAAGGGCAATTGCTGAAATTTCACAAAAACAATGAGAAGTTAAATGGTCGTGCCAACGGTCTCAACTAGCAATTTTTTGTTTTTTTTTTTCACTTTGTTTTATTGACATATAATGTTTAAATACACGTTGAAGGGATATGTAAGCTTTTTAATCCATTTTTTTCAATTATGATTTATTTTAAGCTCGCGTACTAGCAACTAATAGCATATTGACCTAAAATCCCCAGGGGCATTCCAAGAGATTTTTCAACACAATAAAAACCCTGAGAGGCACTGCGAAAGATAAACCATGATGAAAATAGTTAACATCATACGGTGGTGCCAACGGCACGAGGATTACCCTATCTTTAAACAATTAGAAAAAAAAAACACATTTTAAAACCACCGCAATTACCAACCCCCACCCCCCCCCCCCCCCCCCAAACTTTGAATTTCCAAAATATGAAATTCATGGTTTTTGCTTAAATGTGTCTTAATACTGAAAATAGTTACGACATGAAGTGCATTAGATTACTGTTATTTTTTTTTTTGAAAAAAATGCATATAACATGAAATGCATATTAAAAAATTAAGCATTTGTATTAATGATTGGTTTTAAACTTTAAGCGTTTGTATTAGTGATTGGTTTCATTAGAAAGATCTTCAAAAATACATTTCAACAATACCAAGTTTAATAAATTGTCCACAGACTCATTTAGGGGGGTGTATTGTTTATGGATTCTTATGGAATTGATAAATAATTTGAAAAGTCCACGGACTCTTTAAATTGTCCACAAACTCTTTAAATTGTCCACGGACTTCTGCTGATTTCTTAAATGCATAGACTCTTCGTGGCTGACACAAGAAAGAACTTTGGGAGACTTTTTTTTTACGTTGAAATCTTTGATAGGAGGCTGACAAACTATTGAACTTTGTTATTTATACCTAACACTACAAAGTCCATGAGAATCCATGATTTTCCAAATCCATAAATATGAATGATATTTTGAATACCCTAAAACTTTTGTGGACTTTCTGAAATCCATATTGAATACCCCTAGACTTTGTGAATTTCAGAAAGACTTTTTAAAATCCTGATTGAATACCCCTAGACTTTTGTGGACTTTTTAAAATCCAAATTGAATACACTTGGAGTTTCAAAATCAATGGAATTTATTAAATTGCCCACAAAATTCAGATAATACACCCCCCTTAAAAACAAAAATTTCTCTCTCCGCCACATATGCCTTCCACCAAATTTTTTACCTTTCTATTCATTTTTTTGCCCTTCTACTTGCAACTTATTTATAAACATGTCATTGCTGATAACGAATCCCTACCATCAACATCTTCTGCAACTTTCAATAATCCTAACCATATTTTATCTCCAACCCGAAACGCCATCTGAATCGACAATGATGTCAAAAAATTGCGGACAACTCTAAACATACACTAAGCTACCTCTCATCTAAATATCAACCCCACCCAGGGTAAAAAAGAATTAAACTGCTTGCAAACTCCAAAACTATAAAAATACAAACCTCACTTTTAATTGCAAATAAGAAACTATTGCTGATAATTAATTTGGACCAAGCAAGGATTAAGTCTAGGTACATACTTTAAGAAAAAACCATTGTTAAGAACATTTGCATAATAAGAAATGAGTGATTCTACACAGCAAGGAAATGGGCGAGGAAATGAGCGAGGGGAGTGAGGTGGCAGGGGTGGAAGCCGTTCATCCTGCTCGGGATGCGTGTGCAAAAAGTCAACGCACGCATCTCGAGTGAGGTGAACGGCTCCCACCCCCGCCACCTCACTTCCCTCGCTCGTTTCCTCGCTCATTTCCTCGACACTTAGAATTTCTGATAAGAAATAAAGATGGACAGTAGCCAGCTGATATGCTCTTGGGATCCTGGAGCATACCTACCACATCAAGGTTATCAATGCGAATGTAAGCTTCTGTCCAATTGAATCTCTTGCAAAGTTTAATTGATTCCATCCCACCATGAATTCTGCTTCAAAACTTGAGGTAGGTTCACTACGCCAAAGTGACCAATTTGCAACACAATCAAAATTTATTTGCATCATTTGTAATAATTAGCTACTGTTTTTGTATCATACAAACTCTCTAGTGATACTGAGATATTCTTAAACTCTCTCGTGATACAGTCACTAACATCTATTTGTTTGGATTAAAAAAAAAATCTCAAACTCTCCCTCCCTCGACAAGCCTTCCCTCTACAAACTCTCCATCCCTCTCTCGAAACTTCCCTTTCCCTTCTTCCCTCCCTCGACCACAATCTCCAGGTTAGGGTTTCGACTCTCTCGAATTTGATCGACGAGGCAGAAAGTTTCGACTTAATCTCTTCACTCTCTCGCTTCAACTCATCAACGATCGCTCCAAGGTTAGGGTTTCGATACACTTTGAGCAGGTCTCGATTTCACTTCTTCCAAGTACTGATTCTTCTTCTTTGACTAAGTCGTTCGAATTTGTATTATCAATTCTCTCATTTTGTGTGTTTCAACTGATTTAAAGTTCATATCAAGAGTTTTGTAGGATTCATTGATTGAACTCAACTTGTTGATCTAATTGTATGCAATAGGTGAAATAATAACCATTATTTGGCAATATTGGCTTAATATATGAAGTATTTTTTATGCAACGATTATGAGGATGCATTGTTGGTTCAATGAGGTTTGCTAAATTCAGTGGACGTAAATCAGTATGCAATATACGGTTACCATGGCTTCTATCCAAGTAATTGCCATATAGTTTTTTTTTTCATATTTACGTATGTGATCGAGATACATGGTTGGAAAGAGTCACGTTAAGATGTTTATGGTTCAATGACCAGTTGCACTGTCATTCAATCGGTTGAAGTTACACATGGTATACTAATTAACCTTCTCGATGGAGTTGTTTATATTGTAGAAATTTGAAATGATCTGATGATTTGGAGTGGCTTGCAGAAACTCATTCACGTTGATCATCATTAGAGGTGAGACTAAACCAAAGGACAAGGTTATTCAAAACAACTTTCAATCATATTTAGTTCATATTGTCTCCCACATCCCACCCAAAGAAACTTGGGCTCCATCTTGGCCTCGTACAAGTGAGAAGTAGATAACCTTTGTATCTAACTCCTTTCACACATTATGTGAATCTACTCTAGCCATCACACTTGTCCAACAGGCCAGAGTTTTTAAATTTTATTGGCCAGGTTTGTTGGCTTCATTTCTAAATTTTATTTTTCTGTATGTTTCAGTTGCTGAAATTGTCAATCTATTGGTTCTAAGGCATTTGGATATCAAATCAGGTGAGTTTTTTGTTTAGTTCTCTTCTTTGATTGAATTAGTGTTACTATGTCGTTTGGATCTTCAATTTTGTATGACTTTTCAGCATCAATATGCAATGTAATGACTTATAGTCCTATTATTGTAAGATTGTTCAAAATCATATGGACTTGGAGATGGTGGTTTGCCTTTGTGGTAGTAGTAGCGCTTAATAAGTTAGGTGAAAAAAGGTGGATTTATTGGTTAGGAGTGTCAGTGGAAATGCTCTTAGGATTTGGAATACTCAATGAGGTTGATGGATTTAAAAGGCATCTCATGAACCATTATGGTTAGAAGGTGTAGGTGTACAAAATAAACTAATATCCAGTTTTCAAAACATGAGACAAAAAAGGTGAAGGTACAAGCAAGAATGGGTGTGGAAGCCCATAGGAAAAAAATCAATATCTTTTCCTATATGTTGATACCCACTGGCCAAATCATTGAACCGCTGACGCTAATGCCATTGTCCTTTGCCATACTTCAACAAATGTAGTTTTTCTTCAAATGTTCTGCTCATTCAATGAACCCGGTATTCTTCTTCAATGGCATTGAAATTGAAATAGTTGCTCCTTTTCATCTTCTTACGGAATGTATAGGATACCCAGAAACACATAATATAGTATAGTGATGGGCAGTGAAAAAATCATTCCAAATATCACTCTGCAAGTCAATATAGATGACACACTTAAAACTCCATAAAGAATTCACAATATAAACGGATGCTGATAAACAAAATAAACATGAACATGGGACTTACGCAGTGCTTAATACGTCTGGGTGTAGGTTATACTCCCTTTCAAATACAAAAGGAACTATTCCTTGTGGCAGAGCAACCTGAATAATCAGAAACAAGTTTAGGAACATATGAACTGTATTAAAGGACACACATTATGTTATTAAGGCACAACAAGTCTAGTTGCACTCATAGTCTCACAACCCACCTGAAATTATTCATTCAAAGGCCTCTTCACTGAAGTAAAAACTCTAGGTGTGTAAACCTTCTCTCATTATTCAACTATTTCATGTCCACTTAAAATCCTTGATTCAGGGCATAACAAATAAATTTTTGGTGTATCTAGAGACTTTTTTGTTTTCAGTTTTCACATTGTTTTGGTATATTGGAAGATTTTATATATGTTTTTTCTTGATGCTCTATCCTAATGTTAATATATATTGATTTGTGCCGTTGTGCGCAATTGATCATTAGAGTAGAGATCCAGTGATCATAATTTGGGTCCAAATAATATTTGTACTTTCTCTACATAATTAGTGGAGGACGGGTTTTGCTAGCTGATACAACAGAGTTCCCAAGAGAAACAACATTGTTCTAGCAAAACTAATCGATTTTTTTATTGTTGCAGTGGTATCAATGTCAGACTTACCAATGGTTGAGAAGGAATGTCTAGTAAATGAACATGTTTATGCAGTGGGGTTGATTTGTTGGTGAGAAAATGGAATTTGGCAACTGAAAATCCAATGCAGACCATCCCTCTTAGTTTGGCATGGCCTAAGTCGTATAATCTGTAACAGGTAAGGTGAAACCTAGACTTGATCGACACGGTGGAAAATAGACCCACTACTAGATTTGATTGTCACCATTAACCTTCATCCTCAAGACGGTAGTTCGACATCAACCTTATTATAAAAGTTTTATCGTCATTTGACTTTATCCGTCTCCCTTAGAGCTGTGTGATGTGACATTTGTATCTCGAGTATGTGCGGCGTCCATTTTGTAGATTCCCTAGCTTGTTTGTAGCGAAAGGACAAAAGGTATCTTCTGGAATTTTATGTTATGTTTCTCTGGCTACATCTTGGCAGCGTCTTCTGATTGTAATATCCATAAGAAATAGTCACTGTCTATTTGTCCTTTTGGGCACTCCAATGCATCATGTTTGTAGCTATTCACGCTTGCCAGTGACAGAAAAAAAAATACAAATGTCAGTTTCTCCAAGTAACCTAGTTGCCATATTATCAGGCAAGGTCAACACCCCTAGGTTCTCCTACTCTAACACCAGACAATTCTCGTGTTGTTATAGTTCTGATTTCTAAGTTCCCATGAAGCTATATGTTTCTCGAATAAGACCATTTCTTTTAGTAGCATTTTTGTTGGTTGTTGTCTTCAATTTAGCAGGCAATACGTCTTTTCTTTACGGTTTTCTTTTTGGGGAAGGTTGTTTTGTTACTGTCACTGATGGATATTTTTCTGATTGTGTAGATTGTTATGATCCTTTGGACCCCAATGAGAACATCACAATTACATTCGATATCCACAAATATGTAGATAATGGTATATGGTCAGTGTGATTATATGTTAGAGCTTTCATCCCCATGGCGTTCTTTGATTTATCCTTCTCTTCACCTTACCTATGAAATCAACTGCTCATGTTTCACTTTTGTTGCTTCTACTATTTTGCTCATTATCCAATATTTATGTTCCAAAAACTACACTACATTTGTTTAAAAAAACTAGTCTCAATCAATGATTATGAATTCATTCAAAGAAAATGAACTTCAAATCTTTGTGATAAACTACACCGCAGTACAATCCTTGGTTGGTATGTGTGATCAAGACATTTTCATCATTTTTTACATGTTGATTGTTGGCTTAATGCTTCATGATTTATTAGTAAAACTCATTTTTTTCATTTAAATCACTTTGTCCATATAATTTTCTTGTAGGATATATTCAAAAAATGTACTAAAGTTGGTAAATTGGCCTAATTTTTATCAATGACTTTACAGGGAAGGAGTATGAGACATGGGGGAGCAAAATAAAAATATTTCATCTTAGATGACATATCAGTGTTCTAAAAAGCGCTAGACGGTGGGCGGACGACGAGCAGGTGCTTAGCGTCCAGGGGCCTAAGCAGTCTTAGGTTTTGTATTATAACTTTAATAATTTAAAAAAGTTAAGCATAATACTTTATCAATTACATTCAATTTAATGCCAATATACATGTGCAAAATTTAAAAACATGAAAAATTAACAATCATGAACAAAATTTATTAAAATTCAAATGACTGAAGTTGCTCATGATGGGTACTTTATACAAAGTTGAATTTGTGGACAAATATCCAAACATACTATTTTATTTTTTCTTAAATTGCATGAATGACCCCAGTCATGTTTGATAAAATCTACATTACTAAAATTGGTACCGGCAGATCTTTTAAGAATTCCATAAGTAATCATCATTTGCTACATTCAGACATATATTGAATAAAAAATAATTAAATTGTTTATTTCCATCAAAGAAGAAAGAAAAATAAAATAAGAACACAATCAGCCTTATTAAAAAAAAATTCGCCCAGACCGCCAAGACTCCACCCAGACTCGCCTAGACCGCCCAGAACTCGCCCATCCATTAATCTGGGCATTTCTCTAACGCCTAGCGCCTAGGCGGCCGTCTAGGCCGATTGTTAGAACACTGTGACATATAGTTTAATGTACTTTTGGTTTTATTTTTTTTGCAGAATGAGATTGAAGATTTTTCTTGAGTTCAAAACATGAAATCCGAGATGATAGGTGCTGCTACAGTGAGTAGCATTACATCAACATATTTATGTTGGCCAGCATTCTTCACCAAGGCTTATCAAAGAACATCTTGGAGTAGGAGCATTTGATAGTTACCAACCATTAGAGGATGCCTGATGCAAACAACTTCGAACGACAAAAAATGCTCTGAATTTTCATTAAGAATATGCTTTGTGATACGGAATCGAATCACATTTTTTTGGTGAAATCGTTCCTCTAGTAATTTTGTTCTTTTTTGGTTGTGACCGATGAAGTTCCAATTCTTGGTGTTCCAGAATTATTTTAAGTATTGTGTAATGAAATAAAAAAACCAGAGAAAACCCCATTTGGCAATGATGCCAACAATCGTGTAATGATGTTTTGTATTTCTTGTATTAGCTCTTGTAGCGACAAACATAAATGTTGAGATTAATGTAAAAAAAAATTTATCCATTTCTTTGCTTTCTTTTTAGGCTGCTATCATATGTATTGTGTTGTGAATTATTTGTTTACCTTGAAATTCATTTAAAGTGCAGTAATTTCAATGAATGTAGAAGTAGTCTATTGAAGATTTTGGTTGTGTGCTATCCAAAATTTTAGTTTTTTTTATTTAAAAAAAATTCTTAAATTAGCTATAGTTTCTATATGATACAAAGCAAAATTGAGTATCAACTTCATTTGAAATTAGTATTAGCTAGTGTATGTAACTATATAAAATTTTGTATTAGTTTTATCATGTTGCAATTATTCCATTAGTATGGGTTAATTGATGATACAATTATTCCATTAGTATGGATTGGTTGATGATACAAATATTAACATCACCTCATTTGGTATGGGTACAAAAGTGTTACAATTCATTTTAGCAACATGTAAGAGCTATAACAAAAATCACTTTATAGTGTAGTGGTTGTGTTTCAAAGTTTAATTTTCTTCCCAAACTAAGTTTTGCTTCCTGTCTTTGGCTACAATTCCATAGGTATCGATTATACATTTAGAACAAAGGAGGCATCAACAAATATGAAAAATAGTACCAGTATGTTGACTGCTGTCTTGTAGATTCTCACTAAATCCTATCTGTTGAGGATCCAGCTCAGTTGATTCAAGTTGTATGACTTGATTAAAAGCCTTCTCCTGATTAAGTTTTCTCTCCAACTTTCTCTCCCTAGTGACTAGGGATGGCAATTGTAACACCCGTACATTTTCAATAACCATAATAAATATTTTTGTAAATAAAGTATCAACTTATTATTTGGGTATTCTTGTTAAAAAAATATTGGTATACACATGTAGTAGCCTCGTGTCTATGCATATTTGTTGTGTGGCTTTGTATGATGTGGAATTTTTCTATGAGTATAATCCTTGAATAATTACTCATCTGAGAATGTATTTTTAGAACATAATTTCGTTTGCCAAGTGTATTTTTTATTCAAAATTCACATGACCCCCTTACATTCCGAATCTCGGGACGAGATTCTTTTTAGGTGTGTATATTGTAGTACCCGCTTAATTAAATAAATATAACATACTATTATTTATTAAGGTGTGATATATGTTATAATCTTATATATTGGGTAAAAATATTTGTTTTGTTTACCGTTGCTAAATAGAATAAAATGTGTCTTGAGTGTGGTTTAAGAAATATTAGTGAAACCCAATCTGTGCTGGATATTGTATGTGAGACAGGAAACCCAAATTGAGCTTTGTTTGATTAAACATAGTTTGGGCCATTTTTTTCATTAGGGTAGTGATAAGGGTAGTTGATGATACACAAAAGCGGTCACATCCTTGAGCCATACACGTGTCATGATGATCTCGAGGAATTATAGGCCCAGCGTCAGCCCAACACTGATCCGGCCCAAGCGGTTCCAAGCCCGCCTAATTCAGTCCGTCAGATGGACTTGAACTCTTACAACATGTTAGACCCACACGTCTTATAGCTATCCTCAATACCCGTAAGTCTGATTAAGGCAAGTATCTCAAGCATCAACTTCTGACATGCAATTACAGCAGCTCTCTGCTTCTAACTAAGAAGCAAATACCAAAGTACATTCCACGCAGAAAAATTTCCTTCTACCGATTGCTCTTGGATTGGGAACTATCTCCCGCGTATCTAGGAGCACAGGGCTAATAGGGAACTTCCCTCCTACAGCACGACTCCTTATTAGAAAATGATCTCCACGAAGATCTCCTTCCTAAACTACGTCTTTGATGGTTTGATAGAACTAGGACTCCTCCACTATAAATAAGACATGAGGTTGATAAGCTAAGGTACGCTACAAATTTTTTGTTTACAACATTACACCTTCCTCAGATCCCTGTTTGACTTTAGCATCGGAGTGTCATTGGCCACCACAACGGTGTTCCATGGTTCATGTGTGTTACTTTTTCATGTCAGTAGGTCAGCGGGACTAGGTCAAAGCAGGGAGCGGGAAATGAATTAGTTTGGCGCCGTCCGTGGGGACGACATAGTTCCTAACTTGTAACTAGCATTGTCTCCCTTCGAAACACAGAGAGATGGTGACTAGATCACGCAATGAGGGAGAGCTAGGGGAAGTGTCGAGCACTCAGCCTGACGCTGCTCCACCACCTTTTTTAATGCGGGTACCGCATAAACATCAAGTTGGCGCTCCCGGAGTAGCGGCAGCACCAATGGACCCCAAGTTTGATCCACGACCGCTTTTCGTACGCTAGTCCACGATCGCTTTTCGTACGCTAGGCTTCGTCAATGATGAAGACACTCACATCAATGAAGCAAAGGCCTGACGAGACACTAAAGGCGTATTTGACCCGCTTTAATAATGAGTTAACCACCTTCAACGTGTGCAACGACACAACAACCATCCTAGCCTTCATTAACGGACTGCAGAAAGGAAAGTTCTACAACTTTCTGACGGTGGACCCTCCAACAAGCATGATAGACCTAACAAAGGAAGCGCAGAGCTTCATCACCCTAGGAGAAGAACGAACATCCCGAAGAGAAACAGAACCCAGGGAGCAATCGGTCAACAGGATATAAGTGCTTCATGCAGCCCATTCCGAGTCCGAACTATCCAATAGGTCCAGGAAATGGGCTCTCCGTGGTATGAGGATCCAAGTGATATGTGGTGAGCAGCTATTACCGCATGATCGGAAGTGAGGCCCCTTCGCCCCGCTAGTATTTATTGAAAAAGACCTCTAGGGCATACAACTCCCGCAGAATGATGCCCTGGTGGTAACAATTCCCCTGGCAGACTGGGAGGTAAGGAGGTCCTTAGTAGACACAGGGAGCTTGATGAACGTCTTGTTTCTCCATATGTTCCGCAACATAAAACTTGAAGAGACAATGTTGACTCTTGATAATCGTCCGGTGACCGACTTCAGTGGTGAGAGACGGTTCCCCATGGGAAAGATACAACTAACTACAACAACAAGAGATGAACCAGCTCAGAAAATCCTGTTTCAAGAGTTCATAGTAATTGACGCGCCTTCGGCGTATATTGCTATCCTAGGGAGACCCTGGATACACCAGATGGGAGCGGCGGTCTCCACTATACACCAGTGCATCAAGTATCCAACAAACCGAGCAAATGGTACATTAAGAGGCGACTAGATAGCTGCTAAGGAATGCTAGTACATGACGACCCTGCCACCTGGCGATTCTCAATCAGCGGCTAGCCCAACGGTTAAGATGACCCTCCGTTCTACTCGAAACGTAGAAGGAGAACAACCCACCCCAGACAACGAGGCACTAGTAGGCCTCCGGGGCAAGCCCAATGCTGGACAACCAGAGGAAGAGACTTTTACAATCTACCTTAACAACAACAAGGCTATCCGGATCGGTTCCCGCTTGAACAAAGAATTGGTGAAACAACTTACGGAGCTGTTACAACGTAACCATGACATCTTCACATGGACTATGCGTGACATGGTGGGGATCGACCCATCGCCTAGAGGTGGACCCCTCGAGAAAAATCGTTAGGCCGAAGAAAAGGCCCGTAGCGCCCGAAAGAAATGCGATCATAAACGAAAAGGTACAACATTTACTCAATGCAGGCATGATAAAGGAAGCATGGTACCTCGACTGGTTGGCAAATACCGTTCTTGTAAAGAAGAAAAACGGAAAATGGAGAATATGTGTGGACTGCACTGACCTGAACAAAGCCTGCCTAAAAGACAGTTTCCCACTCCCCCACATCGATCAGATCGTGGATATCACTTCCGAGCACAGCTTGTTCAGCTTCATGGACGCCTATTCAGGCTATAATCAAATATTGATGCACCCCCCAGATCAAGAAAACACTTTTTTCGTGACAGAAATAGGAATATTCTACTATAGGATGATGTCATTCGGCTTAAAGAACGTAGACGCTAGATACCAATGGCTAGTCAAACGAATGTTCAAATAATAGATCGACATAAACACGAAGGTTTACATAGATGACATGCAGGTCAAAAGCCTCCGCAGCCCCGACCACATGCGTGATCTCGCGGAAGCGTTCAACCAACTCATAAAATACCAGATGAAGCTCAACCCACAAAAGTGCACGTTCGGAGTCGAGCCTAAAAAATTTCTAGGCAATATTGTGAACGAAAGAGGAATCGAAGCTGACCCAAAAAAAATTCAGGCCCTTCTCGATATGAAAGCCATAGCCAGCACCAGAGACGTTCAGAGCCTGACTTGGAGGGTAGCAGCACTCAACAGATTTATATCGAAGTCGTCTGAGAAATCTCTTCTTTTCTTTAAAATACTAAGAGGAAGCAAAGGATTCTCTTGGAATGAAGAGTGCGAACAAGCCTTTCAAAGCCTAAAAGCATACATGGAAAGTTCAGAGCTACTCTCAAAACCTACGACAGTGGAAATACTCTAGTTGTATCTATCTATTTCTAGGCATGCTGTCAGTTCAACCCTCGTACGAGATGACCGGGGGACCAGTCTGTATTACACCAACAAATCCTTCGTAGAAGCGGAAACACACTATCTAGACCTGGAAAAGTTGGCTCTAGCACTGGTCGTATCCTCCAGGAAACTAAGGCCCACTCTATTACGGTCCTGACCAAGCATCCACTTCGCTCGGTATTACATAAACCCGAGCTATCGGGCAGGATAGTGAAATGTTCAGTGGAGCTCGGACAGTTTGACATAAACTACGCTCCAAGAACCGCCATTAAAGCCCAGCCGCTGGCAGATTTCATTGTTGAGTTCACTGACAGAAAAGAACTGAAGACATACCCCAACCCTTGGATTCGAGTGTTCAAGCATGGATCTTGCGCTGCAACGGGTCCTCTTCTAGGAAGGCAAGCAGAGCCGGGATCACACTCCGCTCCCCCTGCGGCTTCACCCTTGAAAAAGCAATCAGGTTCGACTTCCCCACTTCAAACAACAGGGTCGAATATGGAGATCTCATGTCCGGCCTAAAGCTAGCGTTAGTGATCGGTATAGATTGCCTAACGACATACAACGACTCAAGACTAGAGGTTAACCAGGTCAAGGGGGACTTTAACAACAGAGACCCCCGCATGATAACCTACCACGACAAGGTACTTGGCATAACGAGTAGGTTCAAGAACTGCGAACTCATACAATGTCCCCGATATGACAACAAAAGGCTTGACGCGCTAGCCAGAGAAGTCTCAGCCTCCAACGAAATCTCCAGCGGCCTCATTGAATACCAAGAGCAATCAAGCCTTGACGAAGAAAACACATAGAGACGTCTATGCTACGAAAACACATTCAAATTGGATGACTCCTATACTGAAATACATAGCAACCAGAGCCTTACCGACAGAAAAGGTCGAAGCAAGAAGACAAAAACGGAGCAAGAAGATAAAAACAGAGGTTTGCGCCACACACATATGCCGACCTAGCCACTGACTCCGATGACTAGTCCATGGCCATTCGCGCAATGGGGAATGAACATCATTGGACCGCTCCGGCATCATACTCTAAAAAGTTCCTTTTTGTGGCCATCGACTACTTCACCAAGTGGGTCAAGGCTTGACGTGCTAGCCAGAGAAGTCTCAGCCTCCAACAAAATCTCCAGCGGCCTCATTGAATACCAAGAGCAATCAAGCCTTGACGAAGAAAAAACATAGAGACGTCTATGCTACGAAAACACATTCAAATTGGATGACTCCTATACTGAAATACATAGCAACCAGAGCCTTACCGACAGAAAAGGTCGAAGCAAGAAGACAAAAATGGAGCAAGAAGACAAAAACAGAGGTTTGCGCCACACACATATGCCGACCTAGCCACTGACTCCGATGACTAGTCCATGGCCATTCGCGCAATGGGGAATGGACATCATTGGACCGCTCCGGCATCATACTCTAAAAAGTTCCTTTTTGTGGCCATCGACTACTTCACCAAGTGGGTCGAGGTTGAGCCCCTACCAGATTGAAAAAATCATCTGAACCACCATCATCTATAGATTTGGCATCCCAGAATATTGGTTAGCGACAACGGAACCCAGTTCGAGGGTAGCAAGGTCAAGAAACTATGCAAAAGTTTGAGTATTGATCACCACTTCTCCTCGCCAGGGCACCCCCAAGCCAACGGACAAGTGGAGGTTACCAACTAGAGGATCCTAGAAGCCATCAAAAGAAAGCTCGACACAGCCAAAAGGAAAAGGGTTCCAGAGCTACTGAGCGTATCAGACAACTAAAAGAGTCCCTACCGAGGAGACACCTTTCGCCCTAGCATATGGGTTGGAAGCTATGGTTTCGATAGAACTTGAAGTGCCAACCTTCCGAACGGAAGAGTTCAAACCAGATGAGAACGATGAAGCCTTGTGTGTAGGGCTATACCTTCTCGACGAAAAGCTGGATCTAGCCTTCGCCAAGATAGCCTCCTACCAATAGCGAATGGTGCAATATTACAACAAGAAGGTCAAACCATGCGAGTTCAAGGTGGGAGATTGGGTACTCAGGAAGACCCAATAGAACACCAAATAAGCTAGTGCGGGAAAACTAAACCCAAACTAGGAAGGACCTTACAGAGTCACCAAGGTCAATAGGCCGGGAACATACTGGCTGGAAGATGCAGACGACGATGGTCTTAAACGACCATGGAATGTAGAACATCTCAAAAAATATTATCAATAAAATATTTGCTTTTACCAAAACTTCCACTATTGTCCGTTACAACCCCTGACAAGCCCGACTATGGCCATACTTGAATATCTGCCCAAAGCCTAGTCTGGTAAGCGAGAACCACGACGGCCGAGGAAGTGGGAGTCTAGTCAGCGCTTGTACATTGATGACGACGACTCGCCAAGGGATCATTGCTCTCCAACAGACAATGATCGCCGAACTTACCAGGTAAGCTTAGTCAATTCACGACTGATGACAATGACTTCTGGTGCCCAACGCCTAGTCCGCTATGCGCGAACCACAATGGCCGAGGAAGTGGGAGTCTAGTCAGTGTTTGTCAGCTGATGACGGCTACTCGCCAAGGGATCATTGCTCTCCAACAGACAATGATCGCCAAACTTATCAGGTAAGATTAGTCAGTTTGCGACTAATGACGGCGGCTTCTGGTGCCCAACGCCTAGTCCGCTACGAGGGACCATGACGGTCGAGGAAGTGGGAGTCTAGTCAGGGCTTGTCCGCTGATGACGACGACTCGCCAACAGATCATTGCTCTCCAACAGACACTGATCGCCGAACTTACTAAGTAAGCTTAGTTAGTTCGTGATCGATGATGACGACTTCTGGTGCCCAACGCCTAATCATTTACGCGCGGACCACAATGGCAGAGGAAGTGGGAGTTTAGTCAATGCTTGTCCGCTGATAACGACGACTTGTCAAGGGATCATTGTTCTCCAACAGACAATGATCGCCGAACCTACTAGGTAAGCTTAGTCGATTCACGACTGCTTCTGGTGCCCAACGCCTAGTCCACCATGTGCAAATCATGACGGTTGAAGTAGTGGGAGCCTAATAAAAGCTTATCTGCTAACGACTCACCAATAAGTCATTACAGACAATGATCGAGGGAGCCTAGTCAACCCTCGACCAACGACGATTTTTATTGATTAACCTCTACTCTGACACAAAGTCAACGATAGTGATCCAAAACAACAATATATTTTGACTGACAAAGACAGGTGCTCTGCCCAGTAGTACAAACTCTAGGATCTACAAAGCGTCTAAAGTGAACACGACAATACAGGGAAAAACAATACTTTCATTCAAAAAATATTTGTCTGTCCAGAAAATGACGTTGCAACAATTTTAAGGAGAAGCATCCTCTTCAGCAGTTAGTCTTGCGGTGCCAGAGCCCTCGCCTCGATTAATCGGTCCGAAAACAGTTCTCCTGTAGTGGGAAAATCAAGATCAACTCTAGGATGCTCTCCCCTGATTAGCTCCAGAAGCTCCAACCTACCCTGAATAACCTCAGATGAGATCAACGACCTTTTGCCTGACACGTCGAAGTCCACCGCACCCACCAGAGTTGCATAGTGTGAACGCTCCTCCGCCAACAGTCACTCCGCCTCACGAACGCGGCGAAGCCTCTCGTTAATTGCAGACTCTAGCTGCTGTCATTCGACGTCCCATTCCGCCTCTGCTCGCCTCCTCTCTGCTTCTCAGACCTCCAGATAAGAAGACCATCTGTCCACGGCTACATCCAGGCGCTCCAGTTTGGCCACAGTCCGCCTCAGTTCAGTGCGACTAGACACCACATCAGACTTGGCAGCCCTCAATTGAGATCTCATGCTAGCAAATTCCACTTCGGTGACAAAGGTTGCGCCCCCCAAGGGCTCGAGGTTCGTGACAGTACCAGAATTCTGCAGCTGACCATTCAAGGAATCCACCCGATATAAGGCATTTGAATATGACATTCGCAAATCTGCGAAGGCCTTCTCCAAAGCGAGAACTCTCCCGCGGGCTTCAGGGTGCAGCGAAACAGGACTATACGGCTCAAGGGCACGAGCGACAATCTCGGGACCACGGTGATACGATGCATCGTCGCGTGGTCCAACTTCCTCCCTCTAAGTCAACAAGGGAAGTAGAAGCATATGAAGGGAAGCTATCACCCCCCGAGGGTTCCGTTTGTGCAGACCGCAACGTCCCAATGGAAGAAGCTGCCCAGTCAGAGGGTTGCCTCTTCTTTGGAACAATGACAAGAGGCACAACCGCCTCTAATTTAACAAGCCTGGATGGGCTGGGCAGGGCCAAACTTCTCTTCCTCGTACGACGATTGACAACCCCCTCAGCTGGTGAACCTGGAACGGGGCGAACACCATGAGAACACCACAACAACCCACTGTGCGCAACATTACCTAGCATTATGACATTCTCAACGGATGTCAAAGGGAGCTTGAGAAACTTCCTCTCTATTCTCCTATCTTCCTCACTAAGAGACAGAATAACAAACTTCCCTAAAACAAAAGAATAACGTCAAAACCAACGCCGCATAAGGGATATACAGAAATATACATGTAATATGACGACAACCAAGAAACTCACCAAAATCAAACTAAAAGTATCGAGACACTCTACGACTCCAAAGCTTGAAGTATGCAAAATCCATCGAAGCCAAGAACCAATGATTTTCCCAAGATTCAGCACCGTCCGCCGCCAAGCGTATACAATGATAGTTTAAAATGCAGAGACCTCTGGGGTCCAACCGAGCAGTGGTCATATGATGTATCATCGCCGGGGTCAAACGGAGACTAGCGTCATGAGCCCTCAGAAGTCGAAAGCAGAATCTTGAACCCGCTCTCAGCCATTTGAGTGCGAAGCATACAAAAATTAAGAAAGAAGCGCCAGACGTCATCTGGTACTAGAAATCGAAGGCCAGACTCAAACATACCTCGGTGCAAACTTATGTACCCCTGAGGGGGTGTAGTCAGGCTCAAACCTCCAAACGCGGGAACAATCTCCAAATCTCCCAAAATACGGTACAGACTACGAAGCCTGATCAACTCGATTTCGTCGACCAAGCTCCTTCGAAGAACTTGACACAAGTGAAGGATAAAAAATCCTGGGGAGAAAGTTCAACATTGTCAGCCATCAATAGAAAGAGCGAATCAAATTTCACAGCAATACTATGGCTCGAAAGAACAGTGCAGATAAGAATGAGAAAATTTTCATCGAAGCGGCAAATATTTATAGGGAAGGCAAATCACATTTTCCCTCATTGAGCAGTCGCATACCCATTAATGTCATGTGCTGCTCGAGACGAACGCTTCGAGTTCAATCATCACGACAGTACATTTTCTTTTTCAAATAGTCAATGGACCGACTTAATACCCCACTAACTCGGGGGAGTAGCTGATGATACACAAAAGCGGTGACATCCCTGAGCCATACATGCATCATGATGATCTCGAGAAATTACGGGCCCTAGCGTCACCCCAACACTGATCTGGCCCAAGCGGTTCCAAGCTCGCCTAATTCAGTTCGCCAGATGGACCCAAACTCTTATAGCATGCTAGGCCCACACGTTTCACAACTATCCTAAATACTCGTAAGTTCTCTTAAGGCAAGTATCTCGAGGATCAGCTTCGGACACGCAATTACAGCAGCTCTCTGCTTTCAACTAGGAAGCAAATACCATAGTACCTTCCAAACAGAGAAACTTCCTTCTATGGATTGCTCTTGGATTGGGAACTATCTCCCGTGTATCTAGGAGCATGGGGCTAACATGAAACTTCCTCCTACAGCACAACTCCTAATTAGATAATGATCACCACAAAGATCTCCTTTCTAAACTACGCCTTCTATGGCCTGGTAGAACCAGGACTCCTATTTTATAAATAAGACATGAGGTTGGTAAGCTAAGGTATGCTACAAATTCTCTGTTTACATCATTACACATTCCTCAGATCCCTTCTGACTTTAGCATCGGAATGTCGTCGGCCACCACAACGGTGGTCCGTGGCTCACGTGTACTATTTGTGCAGGTTAGCAGGTCAGCTGGACTAGGTCAAAGCAGTGAGCGAAAAATGGCTGCATCAGTAGTGATTGGGTAAATTAAAGAGGGGTTTAATATATACTTTAACTAAAACCTAAAGTTGATGGGTTGTTACTCAATTTTTATTTGAGTTTGGGTTTGTGTTGGGGTGGCATGGAGATAGATGAGAAGGGGAGATTGGAAATAAAAGTAGAAACAAAAATTCAATGAACAAAAGCTGATGTAACACGTTTGTGTTGGGTTTGTGTCTGATTGATTTCTTTTTGTGTGTCTGATTCTGAGAGAATGTAACATGTCTTAATCCTATTTCTTTGAGTATTATTAAAAGAAGAATAACATTATGGTAGGCCATGATGTTGGTTGGAGAGGAGTATGAGAAGAGAACCAAGAGCTATAGGGGGGAAAGAAAGAGAGTTGATTATGTTGTCTCTAATAAAAAAAAGGCAACGACTACTCCACACCATCAAAAGTGTTTTTTCACACCATTTAACTCTCCCACACTACCTGCTTTATTTTGCACACCACCACTCTTTCCCACACCACCTATATAAACAAGGAAAGCCAATTTTTCTCCTCCCCATTGAAATCGAAACGCAAGTCTCCCTCCCTCATTCCTATCTTCCCTCTTCCCACATTCAAAATACATTCAAAATTGATTTTGACTCATTCTCTCGGTTCGATTGCTTCTTCCCTTCTCGTAAAACAAGCAAACAAATATTCACTTTGTCTCAGATTTCGACTCCAACGCTTTTGAAACAAATTTTTAAGTTATTCATTTCTTCAAAAATTTTCAGAAAAACAAAGTAATCTCATGGAAAGTTCAGAAATATTTTCAATCACAAAAACAAAGTAAACTTCAGAAAAAGTTTCAGAAATCACAAAAAAAAAAAAAAAACAATTGTTCCCCTCCTGAGACAATGCAAAGTTTTTGCAAAACGTCGCATTGATTTGGGCGAACAGTAAAAAAAAATTGCTGAAAATTTTCTGTTCACCCAGAATAATGCGAGTTTTTGCAAAAACCTTGCATTGTTCCAGACGAGTATTTTTCAGCAAATTTTTTCTGACAAATTTGCATGACTTTAGTAAAATGACCATAACTTTCTCGTTTCAAAACATTTTCAAGTGATTCAATTACGTTTATTAGATAACTCAGAGTACTACAATTTTTATGTTTTGATCAGCTTAAGAATCGGTCTTGATCGAGCCCATAAGTTGGCCGAAATTTTGGGACACTATCCCGTTTTCAGTGCAAGGCAGATTTGCACGACTATAGTAAAATGACTATAACTTGATTTCAAAACATTTTCATGTGATTCAAGTTGTGTTTATTAAATAATTCAGAGTACTACAATTTTTGTTTTTTGATGAGCTTGAGAGTCGGTCTCGATCGAGCATATAAGTTGGCCGAAAGTTAGGGACACTATCCCGTTTTCATTACGAGACATATTTGCGCGACTTTAGTAAAATGACCATAACTTGATCTTCAAAAGATTTTCAAGTGATTAAAGTTGTGTTTATTAGATAACTCATAGTACTAGAATTTTCATGTTTTGATGAGCTTGAAAATCGATATCAATTGAGGGTTTAAATTGGTCGAAAGTTACCCTGTTTTTAAGTTACTATTTTTTTCAAAAACAGTTTTTTGGGTGGTGTGGATTAGTAGAAAAAAAAGTACAAGGTGGTGTGAGAAAGCACTTTTGGTGGTGTGGAGTAGTCGTTGCCATAAAAAAAGGACAGAGAATAAAAGAATATGAAAAAGGGAAGGACGTGCAGAAAGGTTTGCGCAAGGTTAAAATATTTTTTGTGAGTTTTCTTCATTCTAAATGATATTTTTATTAATGAATTTTCTTTATTTTCTTTTATATAATTTTTAATTTGTGAAATTACTATTGTGCTTGAATCTCCCCACTTTGGGCTTGTTCATGGACTATTTGTTTACTTTGATGGTATACAATATCTTTTATTTATATAGACATGGATGTTTGCTGACACAAACCCTTTAATCACTTCTCTTAGATTTTATTTCATGTTCTATAATTACATATTAAGTTTATAGTTTTAGTAGGGAAGGTTGTATAAATTGTATGCTGATTTTCATCATCACAAAACTTTACTTCTTCATATTAGGATTAAATCTTCTTGGTTTTTATTGATATGTGGGTTCATACCAAGGTCAAAGAAGATAACTTAAGCTTGATAAGACGAATATATAAATAATAAATAGTTAAATGAACAAATAAATAAATAAATTGATGATACACTGAGGTGATTATCATTCAATACATATGATTGTGTTTTGTTTGGTTCATAAGATAAATTGGTGGTTATGAGAAAATTGTTCACACCCTACGTGCCTACGCCACTCAACAAAAAATTTATAATTTAATTGTTTGAAATAATCATGTGATTCATAACAATTATGGTACATTAAATTCTCTAGAGGTTTTATTATTTCTTTATTTATGTAATGTAAGGCCATAATAGGAAAGAAATAGTATTAAACTTTGAGATCCTCTTCATCTTGCTCTTCATGATGACATGGGTTCATATAACACTTGTTTTATTGTTGACATTGTGGATTTAAATTGGTGGACCACTAAACCATATAGGAACATTGACAATAATCAACATTTTAGACTTTATCATTAGAAAAATAAGAGAAGAAAAATTATTGACTATGTCAAGTCCTTATTTGAAGAAAATATGAAAACCAAATTAATTAATTTAACCTTAGGCTATTTGGTTTAGTCAAAGATGTTTCATTTTGATCTCCTGTATTGTCACAAACCTTGATACCCATTTTGTGTTTGATTCAATTGATTTAGAGTTTGAATAATAAACACACTGAGTTGACTCACTGGTTTATGTGATGTATTAATTGGTGACTAGGTGTAGTCAAAATAATATGGAACAATAAATCCAATAAATTTATGACCAAAATTCTTGGATTTCAAACATTCGGGCCTGACAGTTTTTCCTATCCATGAGCTTTGGGCTGGGTCTTTGTTTACAAATATCTTTACAGATTTGGCCCTCACCCACTATTTAAAAGTCCGGGCTGGGCTGGATAGTTGTACCTTATTAATGAAACCCAACCAATACTAAGTTTGATTATAATGTGGTTTGGGTTCAAGTTTGATGATTTGAAATTTATTTTAGGAGTATTCATCATTTGAGGATATGCATTGGGTACTTGTATTGTTATTGCGTATGGGTAATTGTAATTGTATTATTCGCTTATGACTCGAATTATTTTGTCATCCAAATAGATTTGTTAAGGAATATGAATTTTCTATATTGAATGGACTTGATCGCCGTGTTGTTAAAAAACATTTGTTTATGAAAAATGCTAGTTTTTCTCAAAATAATGGGTTAATATTATGGTAGACAAAGTGTCACCATTAATGAGAATTTTTTGATTTTCGTGCTCTTTTCCACAACTCCCAAAAAAATGAAAAATGTGTTTTTGTATGCAAACTTGCTTGCATATCGGGTACGCCGTTCCATGTGAGTTCGAAAGTACGGGTAATATTTAGAATATGCTTGTCATGGATTGAACTTCGGGTGGGATGATATGACACTCGATGTGGCACCCCACTTGGATCATGTATACTCCTAGTGGTTTCGAAGGCAAGGGAGACACACTTGGATGATGTGTGTTCGACACAGGAGGAGAGTGCGATTGTGGAAAAGAAGCGAATTTTTGTGTGTATATGCATTGTTGTCTTAAGATAACAAACTAAATGTCCATTCTCATTGAATGAGAACTACATGTCTTCCTTAAGGTAGAAAATGTGTTTTGTTGATATTTTAATAAGTGTATTATGACTATGATTTGTATTTGATTGAAAATAAATTGTATTTACGAAGACCGATGAGTTAGGAATTGTATTCATTCGTTTCTAACCGTTCCGTGCAGGATGGTAAATCTACTAACGTTTCTGCAGGTCTAACTTACCATGTTGTGAGTATTGGGTAAGTAAATGATTACTTGAAGATGGTAAACTTATTAGTGTGACATGTTTGCCTCATAGAGGAACTACTATAGTGTGTGATGTGTTATTTTATTGTGTGTGAACTTTTCATGTTAAAGCGTCTAACTTATTTTATTTATAAGGTTTAGATTACTCATACCAGTTAACCCGCTGACCCAAGTGAGCTTTTGCTTATTGGATATGTTTTTATTGGAACGTAGCCATTTAGCCTTTATTGGGTTATAGAGTTTTAAGGCGGCGATATGGGAGATTTACTTGATGGACGGAATCTCCAAAGAGTTACCTGATTAGAAGTTTTGTCTATGTTTTTTTCCTTTAATGTTTTTATTGTTAAATTTTCACGTCCCGGGTTTTAGGGAAGTGAAAATTCTAATCCTACATGGATGTAAGGATTTTCGTTTTCTAAAAAATTGGGGTGTGACAGCAATTGGGCGGATCCCTAAATTCCCCCCGTCAGTGATCACGGATCCCCAAATCCGCCCCGTAAATCTGTTTAAATATTTAGGTAAAAACCATCTCAGCTCCGAACGGATTGGCGGATATCTGCCCGCCCTGCCAATCTGTTAAAGATTTGTGGTTTTGCTGGTGGGTTGTTGGTTCCCTGCCCCGCCAATTTGTAGGGAAACCTAACTCAACCCAAGAAATCTTCTCCAAACCAAAGAGACTCTGATGAGTTCCCTTCCGCCTCTCAACAAAATAAGAGAGATCTTCAAAAGACTTTGATGGAAAACAACCAAATCAATACGGAATTAGAAAAGCAGGGGGTTGTGTGAAAAATATATCAACAAAAAATTAGAAAAGATGGGATTTTTAAGAGCAAGTCCACCGAGAGCAAGAAAAGAGAGGGATTTTATCAACAAAACAACCAAATCAATAAAGAAGAAAAACAAGGAGGTGGTTTCAAATCGATCAACAAATAATTAGAAAATTTGGGATTTTTTACTGCAGATCTACAGAGAAAACACTAAAGGATGAGATTTTTAATATAAAATCGAAGGAGATGAAGATAAAGACTTGATTTTTTTTTTTATCACCAAATCGAACAGAGAAGATGAAAAACAGTGGTTTGTGAAGAAATTAACAGTGTAATAGAAGAAGGATGGATGTTTAGCCACATATATAAACAAAAGAGGGGAAAAAAGAATGAACCAAGCTTATGCCCTAGTTCCTTCTTCGTCACCAAAGTTTCTTATCACTTCGTCTCCAAACCTCTGCAGTCCGATTTCAATCAGACGTCCTTTATTCGTTGTTCCTCAACGGAAGAGAAAATATGGCAGAATCTGAGAGAGTCTCTCAAGGAGGCAAACTCGCAGAGACGAGAAAGAGTCTGAGAGTGAGATGAGAAATCGAATAAGGGTTAGGGTTTTATTTTTCTTTTTTATAGCCAGGGGTATTTATGTAATTTCTTCACTTAAACGGATATTCGTGGGGCGGATATGGCCAAATCCGTATCCCGCCGAATAATTAACGGGTACTATTTGGATATTCGTACCCGTCCCAACATCCATTTAGCCATAACCAAAATCCCCCCAAACGAGGCGGGCGAGGCGGATATCCGTGAAAATCTGCCCCACCGCCATCCCTACTAATGATCAAGCATTTGGTCTTACACTATTACATACTGAATCATTTCTTGTTTGTCATATCATGTCTGACATTGCTGCAATTATATTGATTGAATATCAATGTCTTACCATTCCAATTTACAAATATACTCAAAGTATAAGTACTGCAAAAAATCTAGACAGCCAGGACAGCGACAGGGGTTTTTTGTCCGTGTGACTGTGTTCGATTGAGCCATTATGAGCATCTCTACGATGTTGGATGGTATTGGGTTTGGCCTGGCGCGAGCCTGGCTCTCTAGAAAAGTTCATAAGTACTAATAGAAAGAGGTGAAAATGACTAGATTTGTGTAGAAATAGGACATAAAAACATGATGTATTCAACAGATTCACTAGGATCATTACAAAAGGCCTTTGCTAAATAACACCACCACTTCTCCCGATGGACACCATCAATACCCTACTTTCTGAAAGACACCACCACCTTTCGGAAGGACACCACTACTGTTGAAGGACCTATAAAAGGAAAAAACGAAACCCTAACTCCTCTTCTTATTTTCTTCCTCTCTCCCTCTCTTCTCCTCTCATCAGGAACCATCACCACTGCACCACCACCCCGCCAACATCAATTGAACCACCATACCGCCAGCCTCCTCCTCAACCTCCTCTCACTCTCTATCCCTTTCTTCTCCTCTCTCCCTTTCTCCTCCGTCAAGAACCATCACAACCCCACCACCACCACATCGCCGGTCTCCTACACCACCTCTTCATCTCTTCCTTTCTTTCCTCTTATGTGTTTTTCTTCTTCTCCTATCTTATTTTCTCCCTCTTCTCTTATTTTCTTCACAATACAAATACGAATTGGAATTAACAAACAAAAATTGAAATTTTATAAATACAAACAAAAATTACAATACAAAAACACAAAAACAAACATTAAACATTAGATCTTCTATTAATATTTGAAAATATTACAAAACAAATACAAAAAATTCATTAATTGTCTTGGGCACGGTTAACAAAGTCTTTGAGAGGATGTTGTTCGCGGCCCTCTTCGTCAGAGGAGTAGTAGTCCACTAATGAATTCCCACCATCACTATCGTCTTCGTTAGAGGATAATGATGATTGACTGTCCTCTTCCTCATCATCGTCCTCCTCATCATCTAAAGATGATGACGAGTGGGGGTCCTCATACCAAACAGAGTCATCTTCCAAATCTCCAATTTCATCTCATTCTTCGTCTGAGGATTCTTCTTTGAACATTGGTCTTTTACTCTTCATCTTCTCTTCTTTCTCTTGAATTGGTTATGAATATTAGTAGACTACTCCCCTTTTATAATACTCAACTTAAATGAAAACTTAAATGAATTGGTTATTAATGTGTCTTTCCAACCAATTCTATTTGCATTCTCAAGCAAATCTATTTGTCTTCCCAATCAATTCTATTTTTCTTCTCAAGCAATTTTATTTGTCTTCACAAGTAATGTTCTTGTGATTATGCAACCATGGTGGTTTTCCCAAGTATGCTTGAATCTCATAGACAAAGAAAAAAATGGAAAAATTCTCCGAGATACTCAAATGTGGCGGCAAAAGTGAATCCAATAATAACAATCGCAGGAAATGGACGCGAATGTGATCATACAAATCGCAGAAATTCGACAATTGTTTGAAACAGAGTCAGGTTTTTGCCCCAACGCAGTGGCTCGTGCGAGGATAATACACATCATCGCACGAGCCGCTGTGTTTCGACATAAATAAGGTTTGTTGCGTTCATACAGAGTCTGTTTTTGTCCAAATGCAGTGGTTGCTGCGATTGGATTTAATATCCTCGTAGCAACTACTGTGTTTGGACAGAAAACAGACTCTGTCCATTTTTTTGATTTTTTGTATTTGAACCTTTTTTTTTCAATTTTTCAATTTTTCAATTCCTATGGGTTTTCTACCATATTGACATATTTGATTTATTGTTAAACCTCACTTTTAAACACCCCAATTTGAAAAGGTCAAAAGTGATATTTAAGAATAAATCAAATATTTCATTATTGTAGCTAAGCCATATGAATTGAAAAAAATAAAAAAATGAAAATTTGGACAAAGTTTGTTTTCTGTCCAAACGCAACGGTTGCTGCGACTGAGATTAATATGGGTTTTTTTTTTATTCCTATGGGTTCGCTATAGTATTTACATATTTGATTTATTGCTAAACTCGACTTTTGAATACCCCAACTTGAGAAGGTCAAAGGTGGGGTTTAGCAATAAATCAAATATGTCAATATTGTAGAAAACCCATTGGAATTGAAAAACCCAAAAAAAAGTCAAATACAAAAAAAAAAACAAAAAAATTGACATAGTCTGGTTTCTGTTCAGACGGAGCGACCGTTTCGAAAGGAATAAATATCCTCACAACTACCACTGCGTTTGAACAGAAACCAAACTTTGTTTTTTGCCCAAACCGCAACGATTCGAGTGATGTGATGTCCTAGGCTCACAATTGTCGATGCGTTTGGCTCTTTGTAGGCATTTTGGACACTTCACATGATCCGCTGCAAGTTACTTTATTGTGTTTGCGTTAGCCATTGTGAAAATAGGTGTATAGCTCGAAGGAATCGTTGCGTTTGGGTACAGACTCTTCTTACTCAGTTATGTTTTAGGGAACTTACAATTGGTTTCTTTTCAAATCCTAGAGGTCTTAGACAAGGAGACACCCTCTCCTCCTTTTTATACATTCTGGAAAATAGCAGGAATTAAAAGGCAGAGTTTTATTTTTTGAATTTGATGGGAAAAATAAAATATTTTGCGAAGCGAATCTGCAAATGGAATTGTTTTGTTGTGTTTTTATATACTATGCATGCAGATATTATAATAAATGAAAATCCAATTGCATATAATTACAAAATTTCTAACTGCATTATATAACTAGTGATTGATGCCAAAAGTCGACATTAATGTTGTTGCATGATTTTCGACATCAATAAAAAAATAACTATTATTTTGTTTATTTTTCCTTCAACCTACAATACACTTCACTAGGAGTTATCGACTACTTCACATGGATTAGAAGACAATATTTGACTTTCAATTTAAAGAATAAAGAGAAAAACAAATTAATTATGGTGAGATGTTGAGAGATGATATGATTCCAAAACAAAATTATAACTTTTAATAAAAATGAATATAGAGAAATCTCAAGGGTATGAGAATTACTTCATTCCAACATAATGATTGTAGAATGTAATTTTAATTTCTCCCAAAATACTCAAATCACATGGTTTTTCAACCTACATGACTTGAGTTGTGGGATTAAAGAAGCAAAAGTCTTTTCATTTTCCTCAAACTTTAACCAAATCCATTGTTTTATTTCTAAAACATCATTTGATTTTGATTATGTTTTTCATCAGAAAAATCCTAAAAGATATGGAAATAATTTATTCTTTCGAATCAAAATCATTGTCCATTTAACAAATGAAGCCTTCTTTCGAAGTACTTCTTACAATTCATTGTTCTACTTTACTTCCTAAAGGAAACACAATCTAACTATCATTATATCTTCATGAGGCTCAATTGTTTTTTCCCTTGAGAGGGTAGATTAGCTCTCCATGAATAGTGAGAATAAACTAAAAGTTAAAGGAGAAATAGAAACAAAAATAAAACTTACTTCAATTAAAATGTTGGAAAATAGTACATGCACTTTTCTACCAAGCAAAAAACTAAAATCAAGAACTACAACAAAAAAAACTCTCTAAGAAAAAGTATCCTTTATGAACTCTATGTATGAGGTTTTTATAGGTAAAAATGGTTTGAGTGAAATAAGAAAATATGGTTGAGTGAAACAAGGAAACATGGTTTGAGTGAAGCAAAGAAAAATGGTTTGCGTGAAACAAGGAAACATGGTTGGCCATGTGGACGTCCAAATCTTTATGTTGATTTCCTCGAGATCCGTAGTTGTTGATGTTTTGTGGGCTTGACTTCATGGGTCTTGGGATTGAAATTCTGTAGTCTTTATGAATGCATTTGAACTCCCATTGGGCCTTCTAGTTGTTGAATTTAATCTTATTGTGCCACTTTATGCATGATTTGAGATTTGTGCTTGAATTCCTACAAAATGCACAAAATACACGTAATGAGATATTTTGTATTGAATAATTGGACTTAACAATTGTATATTTAGGGGTGTAAAAATCGATGTTTTTGGTGCTTATCACACCACCCCCAAACAACCTTTTCCTAGTCCTATAGCAAAGAATAATGAAAAGAAAGATAATAACACAAAACAAAATATTTTTATTCGTCCTAAACTTCTTAAAGAAATCAATGCCACTTTAGTTGGTATGACTCGATTGCATTTACAATATGCAACAACGCCTTGAACCTCTAGCATGACACTAAACGAGGAGTTTTAGCCTCCAGTGGGTTAAGATGTATAGCATTTAATCACCTGTCTACTCAGAGGGACACCCTGCTTCCAATATTTTTTTGACATAAATATCGCCCACAAGGAATTAGCATTCTGCATATTCCACAAAGCTTTAATCTAAATGCTTTATTAACCAACAAAAAATCTTTCACTCCTAAGCCTCCTTCCTTGATTGGGCATGCAACCTTATCCCAACCAACCCATTTTTTTTTTAATCTGCATTCATAGTCTCCTTAAAAGAAAACTGTTATTATTATTCGGATACCAGACAAAAAATTGTGGACAACATGCATAGTACTAAGAATATAAACCGGGATGGTGCTCAACACATTTTAATCAAAACCAACCTATCTCCAGGGAAATAAGTTTAGCCTTCCATCCATCCACCCATCTCTGAAATTTGAGAACCAACTCTTCGAAATATGTTATCTTACATCGACTTTGATAGGCCAGACCCCCCAAATATTTCATAATCGCCCATTTATATTAAAATCCCGTATGGGATTTGACTGCCACAATTTCTTCAGCTTCTGCCTTATCATCTAGCATAAATGAGCTTTTATGATCATTAATTTTTTGACCTGAGACTGAACAATATTTCTCCAAAAATTTCATACAACCCAACAGAGACGTTTTCCTTCCATTTAAGAAGATCATTGGTATCATTAGCATAAAGTAGATGTGTGACAGACGCACGTGCCCTCGGAGTATTATAGTAACCAATCTCTCCCTTCTAGAAGGCCATAGATAAGCCTCTATTGAGGACTTCTGATGCAATAATAAATAACAAAAATGATAGAGGATCTCCATGCCTCAATCCTCTAATAGACTTAAAGTACCCATTGTACGCTCCTTGTAAAAGAAATGAGAAGCCACAATTAGTAATACTGTTAGAGATAACATGGCAAACCCTGTGATTGAAACCAAACCTCTTGAGAACTGAAATATGAAATCCCCATTCTAGGCCATATTAGGCTTTTTCCATGTCAATTTTGAGCACCACATTTCTACCAAAGGACTTTTTCCCAATGTCCCTAATAGCTCCTGCGCAGGACCAATATTTTCTACAATGGACCTCCCTCTAACAAAAACACCTTGTTCCCGTGACACCATCTTAGGAAGCAATAAAGCCAACCTACTGCACAATATTTTACTAAATATTTTATAAATGCATTGTAGAGGCTAATCAGTCTAAAGTTCGAAAAAGAACTTGGGGAGTCCACCTTCGGGATAGGGGCGATTAGATTAGCAGAGAGGGCTCCTGGCATGGCTTCACCTCTTAAAAAATGAATGATTGTTTCCCAAATATCCGTACCAACTATATTCCAGCAAGATTGAAAGAAACCTGAAGTAAACCCATCTTGGCCAGGGGCACTATTTTTTGGAATATTGTATGTAGCTTGTTTCACCTCTTCTAATGACGGTTGCTTGATTAAATCACCACAAATGGAGAAAGAAATAACACTAAGAATACAGTCCAACAACTCCTGATCCTCCACCAAATTATTCTGAGAAGAGAGTAAAGTCTTGAAGAACCCATTTGCTTCACACAAAATTTCCCCAGCATTCGTGATTTTTGAACCAGAGGGAAGCTTAATCTTTTCAATCCTCTTACATTTTTTTTAGCCTTGATCGATGCAAAGAAAATATTTAGTGCCCGCATCACCTTCTCACCTGATTTATGTATCCAAAACAATTCTTCTTGTTTCAAAGCTAACATGTAATTTGCTTGATAGCGGTTCAAGTTACTCTGCGCATTCATATCCCAGTTGGCATTGACATTCAGTCCATTGCCTCCACCATCATTCCAACTAGAAAGTAAAATAACTTCCCACTGTTGCATTTCATCTTCAGTGATCTTAGTCTACTAAAGACATTACCAAATACCCCATATAATAAGTTTCTTACAAAGCGTTTTAAGTTTCACATCAATCTTATCAAGAGCTCGCATACTTCCCAAATCAACATTCCAGGCAGAATTCACTAGATCATCAAATGTAGGGTGAGTAGTACATATATTAAGAAATCTAAATGGAAAAATTCATGTTTGCGCCTGAATTGGCATAGACACCTGCATGGGCGCATGATCTGAAAAGGTACGGTGTAAATGCTCTACTCTAGTGTTCGACATCTGGGACAACCACTATGCATTAACCAGAATTATGTCAAGCCTTGCCCAAATCCGATTTTTTCATGCCTATTATTACACCAAGTCATCTGCGGGCCCAAAAATCCGCAATCTTGTAAGGCACAATTCCCAATACAATATGCAAACTTAGCCATGTTAGACATAAAAGGCGGGTTGCGTCCTATTTTCTCCTTCCCTCTAATAATCATATTAAAACCCCTCAGCAGCCAAGGTTCATCACAAACCAAGGAAATTTTTTCCATATTCATCTAGATCTTACTTTTTTCCTTCAAAGTGCATTTGGCATAAACAAAAAAAATCACAAAAGTCCAGGCATTGGAATTATTCGTGACCTTTCCATCAATAACTTTCTATGTCATGCCAAGAACTGCAGAGGATATATCATTCACCCAGAAAATCCAAATCTTACCTCCAACTACTCCATTAGACACAAAACTCGGTAATCTGACCTTATTTAAAACTTTCAAATACCTTCTGTCATCAATCATAGGCTCTGCAATCACCAGGATTCTGACATTTTGTTTTGCAGTCATCTTTTTTAATCTACAACAGTAGCCCTATTCCCAACCCTTGAGCATGTCAAAACAATATGTGATCAATCATTAGTAACCATGGAGGAAGCAATCATCTATCTAGTTAGTTGTCTTTCCCTAGGTGGTGCAACCACTTTAATTTTGCTCTTGGTAGATCCGACAATTTCTCCATCTGAGTGTGCTCCCAATTCCATATCTCTGATCAAGGCTTCCTGCGGTCCAAGTTCTGAGTCTGATGTAGATTCCTGACTTTCCACACCGACACATTCCAAATTATTAACATTTAACACTTTTATCCTGTTCCGTCGACCTTTTGAACATACGATCACATCTTCTGTCAGCAAACCTGCGATTTTCGGATGGACCTCAACATGTCCTTGCATCAATCCCAAACCCTGATTGTCCTACACTATAAAAACATCCAACACCTTCCTCCCTGGCACCTCCACAACCTCCACGGCTTCCATCGCTTCCATGGCCTCCACGGCCACATCAATATCATTCGCTTGCTAAATTTTCTTTTTCGTATCCAATCGACCAGCTTTCATATTAACAAAAAGTTCATATTTACTCACCTCTTCCCGTTTCATTGCCTAGGTGGCTTTATTTATACCAATTAGCGAATACCCGAGACAGAAGCAATCATCTTTGAATTTTCAAACAAACTCGCTTGCGAACTACTAAAAGAATTAACATCCACTTCATTTTTGTCTCCAACCGATTGATTCTCCAAATCATTTTCTGCATCTTTGTTAGCACCCATAACAAGCAAACTAGTAATAGGACCTAAAGGAGAAAGTTTGTTATGCGTGTGTATCTTATCTAGGGCTTTTTTAGTCTCCACATGCACTTCTGTGTGAGCAAGGACTACCTCATAATCCTCTAAATTGTCCAAGGCTGCAAACGAGTTTGAGACTTCCATATTTTTCGTACTCACCACTGGCACTTGTCTTTTTTTACTGGTTAACTCAAGATCTCCTGCCCCTGAGAATACTTCGCTCGACTAACACCTGCCATGTCAATATGAACTCTACCCGCTCCTTCTATATCACCTACTGGTATATTTTTCACAACATGCCTATTGAATTCTTTCACACTTTGTTTTACTTTCTTTTAATTCTCAATGGCCATGGCCTTTCCTTTCCCTTTCACCAAATTTGTATTTTTATTCGAACCAAGCTTCCTCTTGCAAATCGAAACATCGTGACCAATCAAAGAACATACCTCACAATATTTGAATCCCGGGAAGATAAGTCTTTGCCATAAACCTTTATTCCCTAATCTCTCTATCCAAACTCGCGTCGGAAGAGGCTCCGAAAGATCCATCTCGACACACATCCAAGCTACTGCAGGACGCGATAAACACCTAGTAATGTCATACATATGCATAAATCTCCCAAAAGAGTTACCAATGGCCTTCAATAATGGATGGTGAAAAAACAGAAGCGGGAGGTTAGGGAGTTCCACCCACAATGGAACGACCACTAGACCAGCACGCAAACTAAACACTGCATGCCAATGAAAAGCTTTGAAGCACACTCCCATAATCATGAAGGATTCTTTAGACAAAACCTTTTTTTGCTTCCTCCTTAGATTGTAGGCGCACCGTTACATGCCTAGGATCCAACAAACTCATAGAAAAATTACCAAAAATTCCCCACGATATATGAATAGAATCGCGAATTGCTTCAAGGGTTGGTTTATAGCTGGAAAACTTGAGAACTATCACATGGTTCCCTATAAATTATTTACCACTATTAACATCCCCATCTATTAGAGCAATGGATGGAACGCCCATCTTCCTAAAGTTTGTTCCCTCCACCATAATCTCCATCGTCGAGTCTTCAACATGCTGCCCAGAACTTGCACAAAGGCCTTAGTAGAAGAAGGAAAGCTGCCCTCCCCACCCGAGTTACCTCCTCCATGGATGGCTAGAAGAGCCACCATGAGAAGCTGTACAGTCACAAATCTAATCCTTCACGCAAAAGAGAAACAAAAAAATCGCCTCTCTTTTGCCACCTAGTTTACCCTTGCTATGGTAGCCTTCCTCATGCTGCCTTTTGCTTATCACTACTAGGAATTGAGCTAAACATATATTTTATAATTATCATTTCAGTTATTAACCATCTAATTAAAAAATTTATTTTACATATCTCCTAAAAAGATTTTTTAATATTTAAAATTGTCTCCTAAATGTTTTCAAATTTACATTTTTATATAATATTGGGGATTTTTATTCTAATGTATTAGAGGGTTTAGATTAGTTCATCTAAAATTAATCGTCTAAAGCTTACTTAGGATTAGAAAATAGTTATAAAACCATCACATTTGTGTGAGTGAGTCACAAATCTTCCAACCCTAAAAGGAAGATTATAGTCGAAAGGATTTTCATCATCTTTGCTTTTAGAATTTTTTTTTTTCAAATCTAGCTAGAAATCTTATTCCGAACAAGGATCGATTAATCTTCAGCGGTGTTTGATTTGACATGTAAGTAAGAATAATCTTCGTATATATATGTTGGATATTATTGGTCACTAAATGTTAAAGCATGGCTATACCAGAACTACCCAATCATTTTATGTCAAAAAACCACTTGCAGTTTTGAGTTGAATGCAATGTTTAATTATTTTATTGCTTTTACAGCAAATAGTTTGTGGTGGGTAAATTGGTGCTGCAAAGTGAGGTTATAGGTCCAATCACAACCGTAATTATAAGGTAAAAGTTTAGTAGTCTACTATTTGAATGTGGATGCATATACATCGCATGTTATATCTCTTTGTTTTTCCCCCACCAATTTTTTTTATTATGTTGCATAAGTTTAGATAAAATACAATAGGAAAATTAAATTATGTGTGGCTTGTATTGGTTTAGGCGGGTACATAAGAAATTGGAGTTTTTAGCCTAAATCTTTAATTAGGTTGTTGATTCTTTGTGGATTTTGGAATATTTTCCAATCAAATTCATACTAGGATGTGTTGAAATTTGATGACACGTGGGTTCCCATCTTGTGTTCAGGCATGCATCTAGGGTTTTGATTTCGTTAGTATTTTAGAGTTTTCCATTTTAGATTAAGTTCTTGATATAGATATCTAGAGTTAGAATTTTATCAAGAATTTTTTGATATTCAGCTAAGCTATTATGACTTTCTTTGGTTTAGTTCATCATACTTCAATCATCAATTTTTTTTCCCTTAAATATAGTTTTGGGGTTTTGATGTATTACTGTTTTTTTAATGTTATTTTTCTATCCATGCATTGACCTATGAGTTTTGAAATTAATTGATATGCTTATTCTTTTCTTGGATATTCTTCGACTCGCATGCGTGAAATATTTGTTCAACAATGGGTCTTTTTTAAACAAAATTGCTTGCGAGCTACTAACAGAATTAACATCCACTTCATTTTTGTCACCAACCGATTGATTCTCCAAATCATTTTCTGCATCTTAGTTAACACCCATAACAAGCAAACTAGTAATAGAAACTAAAATAGAAAGTGAGTTATGTGTGTACCTCTTCTAGGGCTTTTTTAGTCTCCACAGGCACCTCTACGTGAGCAAGGACTGCCTCGTAATCCTCTAAATTGTCCAAGGATGCAAACGAGTTTGAGACTTCCATGTTTTGCGTACTCACTACTGGCACATGTCCTTTTACTGGTTGACTCAAGATCTCCTACCCCTTAGAAAACTTTGCTCTACTGACACTCACCATGTTAGTCTGAACTTTACCCGCTCCTATATCACCTACTTGTATATTTTTCACAACAGGCCTACAGACTTGTTTCACACTCTGTTCCACCTTTTATTTCTCAATGGCCATGGCCTTTCCTTTCCCCTTCATCGAATTTATTTTTTTATTTGAACCAAGCTTCCTCATGCAAATTGAAAGATCGTGACCAATCAAAGAACATACCTCACAATATTTGAATTCTGGGAAGATAAGTCTTTGCCATAAACCTTTATTCCCTGACCTCTCTATCCAAACAGCTCCGAAAGAGGCTCCGAAAGATCCATCTCGACACACATCCGAGCTACCGTAGGACGCGATAAACACCTAGTGATTTCATCCATACACAAAAAATCCTCCAAAAGAGTTACCAATGGCCTTCAATAATGGATGGTGAAAAAATTGAAGCGGGAGGTTAGGGAGCTCTAGCCACAATGGAATGACCACTGGACCAACACGCAAACTAAACGTTGCATGCCAACAGAAAGCTTTGAAGTGCACTCCTCTAATCATGAAGGAGTCTCTAGGCAAAACCTTTTTTTACTTTCTCATCAAATTGTAGACGCACCGTTATGTGCCTAGGATCCAGCAAGCCCATAGAGAAATCACCCGAATTTCCCCACGATCTATGAAAAGAATCACGAATCTTTTCAAGGTTAGGTCTATAGCTGGAAAACTTGAGCACTATCAAATGGTGCCCCATACAATTTTCACCACTATTAACATCCCCATCTGTTAGAGCCATGGATGGAGAACTTTTCTTCCTAAAGTTCGTTCCCTCCACCGGAATCTTCGCCATCGTAGTCTTCAACATGCTACCCAGAACTTGTGCAAAGGTCCGAGTAGAAGAAGGAAAGCCACCCTCCCTACCCAAGCTGCTTCCACAATGGACTGCTAGAAGAGCCGCCATGAGAAGCCGTACGGTTGCAACTTTATTCCTTCATGCAGGAGAGAGACAAAAAAATCCCTTATTTCTTGCCACCTAGGATACCCTTCCTCGTGTTGCCTTTTGCTTGTCAATTCTAGGATTGAGCTAAACATATCCTTTATACATTATCATTTCAATTATTAACCATCTAATTAAAAAATTTATTTGACATATCTCCTAATTTTTTTTAATATTTAAAATTGTCTATGATGATATATCAAACCGTCATTTGATCAGTGTCGTACACGTGTCATGATAATCTCGTCAATAAAACAAAGCAAACCTGATTGCATGCTCAATCTAGTGAGGGTCAGACAACAATAAGCCCACTATTGGCAGATTCCATAATCTTGGATCCGATTTACAATGTGTCATTAAGCCCACACGTCACGCGATCAAGCCCAATACTCTTACGCTGATAAGGCAAAAATATGCCATGATAAGGCATGTATCTGAGGATCAACCCAAAACAAGCAGGCCAGCAGTACATCGGTTCCGACTAGGAAAAGAAATACTAGAGTATAAGTCGGGCAAGGAAACTTCCTTGCATGGACAACACTAAGAAAGGGAAACCTCTCCCGCAGATCTAGGAGCACAAGTTGTGTAGTAAAAACTATCCCACATGGACAGCTCCCAAATAGGAAAGGATCTCCAGCAAGATCTCTTTTCCTAAACTACGCCACCAAAGGCCTAGCCGAACAAGGACTCTCACACTATAAAATGGAGTAATGTCGATGAACTTAAGGTACGCTAAAGAATCCCAATTAACAGATTTAAGCCTCTCCAAAGCCTTATCTAACTTAATCATTGGAGTGTCATCGGCCGCCACACGATGGTCCTTGGTTCACGTGTGCTACTTGTGCAGGTCTAGGTAAGCAGCATGGAAGGAGAGCAAGAATCAACTACATCAATTTGGCGCCGTCTGTAGAGAACAACAAAGTTCCTCAGAAAAAGAAGTAGCACCACCCTTCATAGAGAACCAAAAAGATTATGACAACAAGGTTTCACAACAATAAAGATGTCGCGGAACCCTCAAACGTTCGAACTAGCAGAGTGCCACCCATTTCAGCTCCACCACTACCAAGGGAAGAACCTTCTGGACCCCCGCACCAGAGGCAACCACGGTGGACCTATGGTCAACTCAGATACAACAAATCTTGCGAATGGTAAAGATACTCAAATCCATGAAACATAAGCCGAATGAGATGTTAAGGGCATATGTCACGCGCTTCAATGACGAGTTCTATAACTTCCTTACCTTGGACCCCCCCATCAAATATGGCAAACATGCTGAAGGAAACACAACATTACATCGTTCTAGACGAGAAGCTGACATCCAAGAAAAAGGCGGAATCCGAGAAGAAATCCTTCATCCCCAGGGACAATAAAGAGTAAAAGAGTGAGGAGCGCAAAAATGAAGTGTGTGTCCTACACGGAGTAAACTCAAAAATCGAACAGTCCAACCGGTCCCCAAAAAGGTTGCTTCGCGAATTGCAGACCAAGTCAGCCTATGAGGAACAATGGATGCAGCACATTCACTATCAGAGCCTGATCCTACCCCTAACTTTCACAGACAGAGACCTCCAAGGCATCCACACTCCGCATAACGATGCCTTGGTGATATCGGTCTTCATAGCAAACTGGGAAGTAAATAGAGCTTTAGTTGACACTGGAAGTTGTACGAACATGTTGTTCCTGAACACATTCCGCAACATGCAACTGAAGGAAGAAAACCTAAGCCCCTCGACAAATCCCCTGGTCAGATTCAACAAGGAGAAGCACTTCCCTATGGGGAGGATCAAATTAACGGTAGTGGCAGGAGAACCACGACTCCAAAAAATAATCTTTCAGGAGTTCATTGTGGTCGATGCGTCGTCCACCTACAACATCATCTTGGGGAAGCCCTAACTCCACTAGATGGAGGCGGTGATCTCCACATTACACCAGTACGTTAAATACCCTGTCAATCAGATAGTAGGCACAATACGAGGAAATCAGTCGACCGCTAGAGACTGCCACTACGCAACACTGAAGTGGCTCGACAGCCGCCAACTATAGATTGAGACCATGATTGACGCACCCTTAAGCTCGAGTCTGGAGTTGAGCAAGGACTCTCCCTACCTAAATGAGGAGGGCCCGGTTAGCCTGAGGGGAAGACCCAACATTGATCAACCCGAAGAGGAACCGGTGACTGTGTATTTGGACTGCCCTACTGACATCATAGCCATCCAGATAGGCTCCTGCCTAAGCAAAGAATTTGTGAAACAACTGATAACACTGTCGTGACAAAATCAAGACATCTTTGCCTGGGCAATGTGGGACATGGTGGGAATATACCACTCCATAATCACCCATCGATCGATTGTAGACCCAACACGAAAACTGATCAGACAGAAGAAAAGACTTGTGGCCCTTGAGAGGAACCAGATCAGAAATGAAGAAGTGCAAAGGCTATTTAATGCCGACATGATCAAAGAGGCACGGTACCCAGATTGGTTGGCGAACATTGTATTTGTTAAAAAGAAAAATGGAAAGTGAAAAGTTTGCGTAGGCTACACCGACTTAAACAAGGTGTGCCCAAAGGATAACTTTTCACTTCCCTACATCAATCAAATTGTAGATGCCACGTCCGGACACGACCTCCTAAGTTTCATGGACGCCTACTCTGAGTACAATCAGATACAGATGCACCCCCGGATGAAGAGAAAACATCTTTCATAACCGAAAGAGGGATATACTACTATCGAGTGATGCCATTCGGCCTCAATAACGCAGGTACAACATACCAACAGCTAGTGAATCGGTGTTTGAAAACCAAATTAGAAGGCACATGGAGATCTACATAGACAACATGCTGGTCAAGATCTTCCACAGCCTAGATCACATATCCAATCTTACCGAAGCATTAGGCCAACCTGTCAAGTATCAGATGAAGCTCAACCCACATAATTGCACGTTTGGGGTCGAGTTAGGCAAGTTCCTAGGTTACATAGTTAATCAGATAACAATCGAAACAAATCCAAAATAGATCCAAGCTCTTTTTGATATGAAGTCCCAGACTTCCATCAAGGAAGTTTAGAACCTGACAGGAAGGGTGGCAACACTTGATAGGTTTATTTCCAAGTCATCAGACAAGTGCCTCCCTTTATTCAAGATTCTCTGAGGAAGCAAGGCCTTCAACTGAGACGAAGAGTGTGAGCAGGCCTTTTAGAACCTAAAGTCATACATGGGAAGTACTGAGCTACTCTCGAAACCAACCCCGGGAGAGACGCTTTATTTGTATCTAGCCATCTCAGATCAAGCCGTCAGTTCTGCTCTTGTATAGAATGATAACGGGGTACAATAACTAGTGTATTGTGCCAACAAAACTTTCATTGAAATCGAAGCAGACTATCTAGATCTAGAAAAGCTAGCTTTGGCATTGGTCATCTCTTTCAGGAAGTTGCAGCCCTACTTTCAGGCCCACTATCACAGTTCTGACCAAACATTCACTTCACATAGTGTTGCACAAGAAAGAATTATCTGGCAGGATGGTTAAAAGGTCGGTGGAACTGGGGCAGTTTGACATCAACTACGCTCCATGAACGACCATCAAAGCCTAAGCGTTAGCAGGCTTCATCGCCGAATTTACTGGTGGTAAGGAACATGAGCCAGACTGCTTAGAGCAGAGACCGAGCGAACAAGGTTGGATCCTACGCTGCGACGGGTCATCCACACTGAAATGAAGCAGTGCCTATATCACACACCACTCTCCGGGTGACTTCATCTTGAAAATGACGATCAGGTTCAGTTTCCCAGCCTCGAACATTGAGGCAGAATACGAGACCCTCTTATTCTGCATGAAGCTAGCAAAGGGAATCGAGATAACTGTGCTAAACGCTTATAACGACTCACATCTGGTAGTCAACCAAGTTAAAGGGGAGTTTAATAGCAAAAAACCAAGGATGATAGCCTACCGCAAGAAGGTCAATAACGCAGTAGGCCAGTTCAGAAGATTTGAACTCCTGCATTGTCCACGAGACGACAACGAAAAAGCCAACCTACTGGCAAGGCATGCCTCAGCCAGTGCAGAGACCACTAATGGACTCATCGAATTCCAAGAGCAGTCAAGTCCTGAGAAAGAGGAGATCAATGAGCTTTACGCAATTAAAGCGGATTCAAGCTGGATAAATCACATTATTGAGTACATAAAAAATGGGGCCCTCCCGGCCGATAAGTTAGAGGCCAGAAAGCTGAAAAATAGGGCAGCGTAGTACACCATCTTGAATGAAAAGCTCTATAGAAGCCTCCTCGGAGGCAAACCGCGTCCTTAGAAAAATCCATGACGACATCTGTCGGAATCACCTAGGCGGGAAGACCCTGGACCATAAGGTCCTGACTTTAGGGTACTACTTGCCACAAATGAAGTAGCATACGAAAGACATCGTCCGCAAGTGCGATAAGTGCCAGAGGTTCGCACCGTATACTCACATGCGTGTTCAACACTTGACTCCGATGACTAGCCCATGGTCGTTTGCGCAGTGGTGAATGGACATCTTTGGACCACTCCCGGCCTCAAACAATAAGAAGTTTCTCCTTATAGCAGTTCATTACTTCACTAAATGGGTTGAAGTTGAGCTCCTAACCAAGATAGGACATGATCAAATTGAGAAATTCATATGGACGTCCATCGTCTTCAGGTTCGGTATTCCAAGGACAATAGTTAGCGATAACGAAACCCAATTTGAAGGCAGCAAGGTCGAGAAGTTATGCAAAGACCTCGGCATCAGCCACCACTTCTCCTCACTAGGACCATCCGCAAGCCAACGACCAGGCAAAAGTCACCAATAGGACAATCTTGTAAGTCCTCAAAAGGAAACTCGATGCGACAAAAGGAAAATGGGTCTCAGCACTATTAGAGATACTCTAAGCGTATCTGACAACCAAAAGAACACCCATCTGAGAAACACTTTTCGCTCTAGCCTACGGGTTAGAAGCAATGGTCCCAGTGGAAGTTAGAATACCCACTTTTCGAACAGATGAATTCAGACCGAAAGACAACAACGAAGCTTTGCGCGTCAGTTTAGATCTCCTCGAGGAAAGGAAAAATTAGGCCTCTACCAGAATAGCCACCTACCAACAAAAGATGGCTCAATACTACAACAAGAAAGTCAAGCCACGTGAATTCAAAGTGGGAGACTTGGTACTCAGAAAGACTCAGCAGAGCACTAAAGACCCGGGAGCAGGAAAGCTGAACCCGAATTGGGAAGGGCCCTATAAAGTGATCGAAGTCACCAAGCCAGGGACGCATTGGTTGGAAGACGTGGATGGTAGAAGCCTTATGCGGCCATGGAATGTAGAAAACCTTAAAAAATATTATCAATAAAGGACATTTGCTTCATCTAAAATTCCACTACTACCAATCAATCTTCCATCATCTGACTCCCACCCACTCAGCGAATAAGATAAGTCAGCACATCAGAGTCAGGTTTATCATACTCGACCATGCCTAGTCAGTTTTGGTTGGCGACGACAACCCTCTAATTTTCTCTAACGCCCATTCTGTTAAACGAGTGTCAATGGTTTAGAGAGTGGCAACTTAGTCAGCGCTGTAATGCCTGATTAAGACAACTCGCTAGGGATCATTGTCTGAATATGGATAACGGTCACCGAACCCGACCAAAACTTAGTCGGTAACGACCGATGACGATAGTATCTAATATGCTCAAAGCCTAGTCTGCGAATAACGGATTACGACGGCCTAGAAAGTGGGAGCCTAGACAGCGCTATCGACGCTTGAGAAAGACCACCTAGAAAGTGGGAGCCTAGTAAATTATAGATAATGATTGCCGAACTTATTACTCGAAGCCTAGTCCGATAGAACGGACGACAACAGCCTAGAAAGTGGGAGCTTAGTCAGTGCTCATGTAGCCTGGTGAAGATGGCTTGTAAGAGATCATTGTCCAACTATAGATAATGATTGCCGAACTTATTGCTCGAAGCCTAGTCAAAATAGAACGGGCAATGACGACCTAGAAAGTGAGAGCTTTGTCAGTTCTCATGTAGCCTGGTGAAGACAGTTTGCCAGGGATCATTGTCCAACTATAGATAATGATCGCCAAACTTATTGCTAGAAGCCTAGTCAGAAAAGAACAGATGGCGACATCCTAGAAATTGGGAGCTTAGGTGATGTAGTCTGGTGAAGACGGCTTACCAAGGATCATCGTCCAACTATAGATAATGATCGCCGAACTTATTGTTCGAAGCCTAGTCCAAATAGAACAAGCGACGATGGCCTAGAAAGTGGGAGCTTAGTCAGTACTCATGTAGCCTGGTGAAGACGGCTTGCCAGGGATCATTGTCCAACTATAGATAATGATCGCCAAAACTTTTCACTCGAAGCCTGGTCCGAATAAAACGGGCGATAACAACCTAGAAAGTGGGAGCTTAGTTAGTGCTCATGTAGCCTGGTGAAGACGACTTGCCAAGGATCATTGTCGTTCCGCAGACAATAGTCACTGAACTTTATCGCTCTAACACCTTGTCTGCAAATAACAAACAACAATATGTTAGAAAATGGGAGAATAGTCAGCACTAATACAGGCTAAAATACGCTCGCACGGATCACTGTACTCTCGTGAGCAATGGTCAACATAACTGACCAATACCTAGTCAGCTTCGACTACTGACAAAAGATTTATACCAAAGCTACGGTCTGGTACTTAAGAAATTCAAAATGGATCGAGAAAAGAGAAGTGCAAACACGTCAGAATCTAGCATGCAAACAACACATTGGCGTAATGGCACGATAACACATATTAGCTATGGAAGGTGCATGTACAAATAGCTACTTGATAAACTTTTTTTAAGTCATACTTAAAAGTTACAATTGTTTTGGAGAGCTTGCTCTAGTGGCCGAATAACCACTTACATCCGAAGGAACTGCGGGAGATAAAACAACATTGTCTGAAGTCGGTCTTGAATTGCCAGACGAAGACATAGGATCAGAGACTTTTTCCTCGTCAATCTTCAAGAAAGCAACCTTTCTGTATCGATCAAAGTCAAGCTCCACGTGGGGATTCTCTTCTTCAATCAGTCTAAGCAGTTCTAGCCTACCACGGGCGATATCAGGAGATTCTGAGGTTACACGTTGAGCCTTGGACTCTGCTAAACTTGCCTCTGCCTTCGATAGTCTGTGTGAGAGTGCAACCACATGATATTTCTCTTCCACCAATCGCTCTCTCAGTGAACTCAGCCTAGCTAGCGCGTCTGTAGCCTCAACTTCATGAATTCGGCGTCGCTCGTTGGCTAGCTCGAATTCAAATTCAAGGCACAAAATAGCCAACTAAGGCTGATGAAACTGCCTTGCTCGCCAAGCCATTCCGCTACTCACTTAAGAGATATGACCTATAGAGCGTGTCTAAGTACGACCTACAAAGTTTCGCAAAAGTCTCTTCCAAAACATGAACTGTATTACGAGCGTCAGGGTGTAGATTACCCTTAACAAAAAAAGGTCAATGAACCTTTGGGAAACACAAGCTCCACATCCAAAGCTTTCTCAACTAGAAGATCAGTTCGTCACTCAACATCAGGCTCCAGGGGTGGAAGAAATGATTTGTTTCCCAGGGAAATAGGCTCAACGGGCCAAAGATCATCAGGGGCAGCATTGACCTTGATGGCATCCACTGGTTTTGAACAATTCCCCTCGATACAACTAAAAAAGTAGGAATATCTAAACAGACATTCCACTCCCTATGAGCCATTTCTTTAGCGGACTGATTGGGCCTAGACTATGCAACTGTCACTTTCTGCTCTAGCGCTATCAGTTTAGAGGAAAGACCAGCTTTGCTACTCGCTTTATCCTAGGATGACCGATGAGCGGCATGGCCGCCTCCAACTCAGCCTGCTTCGAAAGGCTTAGTATTGTGAGCTTCCTCTTCCTGTAATGGCCACCACCAATCTCTTTCGGCGACGACCTAAGCAGTGCAGAGCCTGCGTAGAAGTATCTAAAATATCCGCTCCACACGATGTTGTCTGTAACTATGACCTCCTCAACAACAATCAAAGGAAGCTCATTAAATGCCTTCCTCACTGGTTCCTCATCCTCAGTAAGAAATGGATTCGCGAATTTACTTGCACAAAATAACAAACAACATGTTAGTTTTTGCGAAGGCACATTGAAGTAAAAAAATGGGGAGGGGAATTACGCTCTCTGAGATCGAATTTGAAGTGTCTGACAAGCAACCGCCTGCCCACCTTGAAGTACAGGGAATTAGAAGATGTCATAAAACAATACTTTTGCCAAAACTTGAATTCATCAAACAGGGAGCCCAAGCACTTTGGAGTACTCAACCAACAAACTTTGTGAGCATTTAGTCGAGGAAAAGTCAACAAGTGGAGTACCCGTGGAGAAAACAGGAAGCAGTATCCTTGGCCTTGATAAGGACAACAATCAAGGTCTTGAATCCGTTAGGCACCATTTGAGCAGTGGAATACTAAGGTGCACCAGGAAGCACCAAATATCCTTCGGCACTGGAAAGGGAAACCCGGCGTGGAACATGCTTTTGTGCAAGGCAATGAACCCTTGCGGGGGCGTCAACGGTCTATGAGTAGCACTCAATGCAGTAAGCTCCAAGTCTTCAGGACTCCGATAGTTCTCACGAAGCTTATCCAAATCGGACCCCTTCTATTCCGGGTAAAAAGTATGGCAAGCATAGAACATAATTCTGTTCAGGGGTAAGTTCGATGTTATCCGCCATGAAGTGAAAGTTGTAACTTTTAAAAAGATTTTCCGCAAAGAACACAGAGAAAAGAAAACAGAATGGAGGTAAAAGAGATACAAAAGTAAAAAAACTCCCTTTCGCAAAAGCGGTGGCTTATATAAGCAACAACAGTCAAGCCCCCTTTTCTTACTGAACGGTCACAAACTCATTTAATGACTGCGTCGCTCGACACAATGTTTCGGGTTCAATCATCACAACTGTAAAGATTCTATCATAGTGACTTAGTGGACCGATATGATGGCCCACTAAATCGGGGGGATCAGCTGATGATACACCAAATCGTTTTCTGATCAATGTTGTACACGTGTCATGAAAATCTTGCCAACAAAACAAAGCAAATCTGATTGCATGCTCAATCCAACGAGGCCCAGACAGCAGTAAGCTCACTATTAGCAAACTCTAGAATGTTGGACCCGAATTGCAATGTGCCATTAAGCCCACACGCCATGCAGTCAAGCCCAATACTCGTAACCCTTGATAAATATTTGGGGGATCGACCCAAGAGGGGTAGGCCAGCAGTACATCGGTTTCGGCCAGGAAAAGAAATACCAGAGTATAAGTCGGGAAAGGAAACTTACTTGCATGGACAATACTCAAAAAAGAAAACCTCTCCCGCAGATCTAGGAACACAAGTCGTGTAGGGAAACTATCCCACATGGACAACTCCCAAACAGAAAAGAATCTCCAGCAAGATCTTTTTCCCTAAACTACACCACCAAAGGCCTAACCGAACAAGGACTCTCACACTATAAAAGGGAGATAAGATCGATGAACTTAAGGTACGCTACAAAATCTCAATTTACAGCTTTAAGCCTCTCTTAAGCCTTATATAACTTTAGCATTGGAGTGCCATCGGCCACCACACGGTGGTCCTTGGCTCACATGTACTATTTCTCGTGCATGTCTAGGTAAGCAACACGAAAGGAGAGCAAGAATTGACTACATCAGTCTCCTAAATGTTTTTACATTTACATTTTTATATAATATTGGTGAGTTTTATTCTAATGTATTGGAGGGTTTAGAATAGTTCATTTGAAATCAACAGTCTAAGGCTTACTTAGGGTTAGAAAATATTATAATCCCATCACATTTGTGTCAGCGAGTCGCAAATCTTCTAACCCTAAAAGGAAGATTATGGTCAAAAGGTTTTCATCATCTTTACTTTTAGAAAAAAAAAATTCAAATCTATCTAGAAATTATTCCGAACAAGGGTCGATTGATCTTTACCAGTGTTTGATTTGACACGTAAGTAAGAACCATTTTCGTACATGTTGGATCAAAAATTCTAGGGAGCGAGGGATGGGTGTAACCGCCCATCCCCCTCGAGATAAGCAAAACCGTTTCAAGATGTGCAAGTCGGTTATCTCGAGAGGGATGGGTGGTTACACACATCCCTTGCTCCCTAGAAGGGCTCATGATGGATATTATTGGTTATTAAATGTTAATGCATGACTATACCAGAACTACTCAATCATTTTTTATGGCAAAAAACCACTCTTAGTTTTTAGTTGAATCAATGTTTAATTATTTTATTGCTTTTACAACAAATAGTTTGTGGTGGGTAAATTGGTGCTGCAAAGTGAGGTTATAGGTCCAATCACAACCTTGATTGTAAGGTGAGAGTTTAATACCATTCTATTTGAACGTGGATGCATAGACATCGTATGTTATATCTCTTTATTTTTCCTCTACCATATTTTTTTATTATGTTGCATAAGTTTAGATAAAATAAAATAGGAAAATTAAATTTTGTGTGGCTTGTATTGGTTTGGGCGGACACATAATAAATTAGAGTTTTTAGCCTAAATCTTTAATTAGGTTGTTTGATTCCAATCAAATTCATATTAGGATGTATTGAAATTTTGATGGCATATGGGATCCTGCCTTGCGTTCAGGCGTGCATCTAGGGTTTTGATTTCGTTAGTATTTTAGAGTTTTCCATTTTAGATTAAGTTCTTGATATAGATATCTAGAGTTAGAATTTTATCAAGATTTTTTGATATTCAACTAAGCTATTATGACTCTCTTTGGTTTAGTTCATCTTACTTCATCAAAATTAATTAATTAATTAATTTATTTATTTATTTATTTATTTATTTTTGTTTATTTTTTTATGTTTTCTTAATTATGTGTTTGGGGTTTTATGTATCAATGTTTTTTTAATGTGATTTTTCTATCCATGTATTCATCTATGAGTTTGGAAACTAATTGATATCTTGTTCTTTGCTTGGATATTCTTATTGTGGAAGCAAAAAATAATCTTTGGCCCAATAGGAAAAGGAAGTCGAAAGATTTAAGATGCTCTCGAAAAGCCCGAATATTATCCATGAAAGTTACAAGTAGAGAAAACCCAAATTTGGGCCCAATGCAACTCAACAGATTATTTCTTTCTCTGCAGAAGAGTAGTGTTTGGCGCTGATCACCATACTCAGCTAAGCACCCAAGCTTGCAGGAGATGTAACTCAAAACAGGAAGTTACAACCGCCAACAAGAGGTTACAACTATCTACGTAAGTTACAACCGCCTCCAAGCAGATGACTCACTCATCTGCCACATGTCTTACTAATCTTCAATGTGTCTCACTCATCTACCATGTGTCTCACTCATCTGCCAACAGTTTATTCATTCTGCCTCTATAAATAGCCAACACAAAAGCCATCTGGAGGTAACTTTTTCTTGATTCGGTATTTTTCTTCAAATATAGAGATATAAACATTTTTCTGAAGACATTGTTCTAACTTTGGCATTGGAGTCCCCGTGGCAGACACCACACCGGTGTCAAGAATTAACTTCTATCTTATGCAGATTACTCCACGTGATCAGCATGTGATTCTATTTTATGCAGATTGTTCCGCATGATCAGACGGAAATTTGCATCCACAAATTGGTGTTTTCAATGAGAGTTTGAATCAAAGTCATTGCATGCTCTCTTCCATTCACAAAAAAAAAACTTTCATTAATTTAGTTTCAATTTCATTCACACACTTTTATTTTCAATTCAATACAATGGTGGGAACTCGAAAACAAACTAGCAAAAATAATGTTACAATGTATTCTGCTCGTACTAGGCTGCATCGTCATCACGAGTTTAGCCGTTACCGGTCGGACAACTACTGATAGTGGATCTGCCATCGCCTGCTGACCATCAATAAACCTTCTACCACAAGCCAAATAGAGATGACACAACAAGAAAATTTTGCAGGTCAAATCGCCAATTTGACCAAAATATTAGAAGAACAAACCTAGGTGGTAATGCGATTAGTGAGCGAACAACCAAGGCAGATGACACATCACCGTCTACCAGCAGATCATGCATATAGAAGTGGAAGTGGTCATCCATCAAAGGGAAACAATCCCTCTGGAAGCATTCATTTGAGATTAGGGCCACGAGTAAATGTGCACTCTAGGCTCGGACCTCAAACGAGAGTCTTCTCAAGGTTGGGCTCCCAAGCAATTGTGCACTCAAGGCTAGGACCGCAGACTACACCCAATATAAGTAGTCGGCGCAGAAGACATAATCCCGATGGATGCGAACAACGCAGGGAACCAGATCTAGATTATTACACTGATTTGTCCCACGTCCCACATTCAGAGGCTCATCAAATCAAGAGGAGCCTTCATGTGAATCCTATTGAGATTCTACCTCACTCACATGCAAGACACTACGTCACTCACATGCAGGTAAGTCACAATCAAATTTAGAATATGAGGAGTCATCTACCGCAGATAATCAGAATCAAAATCACCATACGACCGATCAGTAGGATACACACAAGCCCTTGGGAGCAGATGATGTGGCACGAATGGTCAACCAACAGCTGATGAATTTACAAGTTATGAGAAATCTAGATGATACTCTTCACAGAGAGGTAGTCTTGGTAAACAATTCACCTTTTACAAAATGACATTGAAGGGGATCCTTCACCAGCAAAGTTTACCTTACCAACCTTTACCCCTTTCAAAGGAAATTCTGATCTTGAGAGACACTTGAAGCATTTTTGAAGTCTCATGACTCTACACAAAAATGATGACCCACTTATGTGCAAAATATTTGCAATGACTTTACAAGGAGTGGCCCAAGATTGGTTTCACACTTTGACCCCTCGGTCGATCAACAATTTTGGAAAGCTCTCCCTTATTTTCACAAAAGAGTATTCATTCTATCAAACCATAAAAATACATGCTGACTACCTCTTCAACATAAAGAAAAAGTCAAATGAATCTCTCCGAGACTTCATCAAAAGATTTAAGGCAGAAAAGGCGAGCATAAATGGGTGTGATGACCAAATTGCATCATTAGCTTTCAAGAAGGGTCTGGCCGCAGATCACATATTGCATGGCAAATTGACCATGAAACCGGGCAAAACTCTTACTAAAATCTTCACCATAGCACTAAGGCACCAGATATACCTGAAAAAGACAATCAACTTGCACAAACAAATGTAGATCAGAAAGGAGATAAAGAGAAGGGTGACAAACGTAGAACACGCTCCCCATCAAGAGACTCCTCAGCTAGTAGAACATACACAGAGTTCACTTTTCCGATCAATCAAATTCTTCGGGGCAGAAGAATCTAATTATTGTGGCAACCGACCATTTTACAAAGTAGATTGAAGTTGAGGCGACATAACATTTTCATTTATTACTTCTTAGAAAAAAAATGCAATGTACATGTAAGAGAAATTTGGTTGTATTTTATCTGTTTATTATATTTTATCTCTTCAATAAGAGACTCCTCATCCGATAAAAACATACACAGTGTTCTCCGTTTCGGTCAATCAAATCCTCCACGAGAAGAACCAACCTTGGCCGAAGAGACCGCCGTCAATGAAAGAAGACCTGCAAAGAAAAGATCTGAACAAATAATTACATATACCACAGCAGATGATACATTATTTTGCTTTTTAGCAAAGAACATACATTCCTCAGTTGAAATGGGGAAATACGAGAATTTTTTCTACATGTCATACAGTAGAAGACATTCAGAAATACAAATATTTATGTACACCTCAGTAGAAGATGACACTCTACGTGAGTGGGTAATTCAATGCATAAAAACATATTACTCAAGACTATTTAAATTCGTTTAAGTTTAGTCAATTGGTCAGCAGACCACACAAGAAAAATGCCTCAGTAGAGGATGACACTTTTCATAAGTAGGTAATTCAATGATAAAAACATCTTACTCAAGACTACTTATATATGTTTAAGTTTAGTCAAGTGTTCAGCAGACCACACAAATCAAATGCCTCAGTAGAGGATCACGCCTCAGTAGAGGATGTCACTCTCTGTGAGTGGGTAATTCAATTAATCAATCACTGAGCATAAAAATATCTTACTTTGGACTACTTAAATCTCTTTAAGTTTTGTCAAATGGTCAGCAGATCACACAATATTTTCATGCAATTTCCAAGATAAATAGATTTAAATCCATAATTAATTTTTTCAAGTTATGCTTAAATTCCGACTTAAGCATATTGGAAACTCATGAAAGTGGCAAATCAAACTTTTGTGCCCTTAATGCAAATATTTCTAAGTCAGTTTACCAACAAACATACACAAAGTTTGGGGATCATAAAAGAAAAGAAGACCACTACTTGACATGAAGTAACCATCAACTCTAAAAGAAATTCAAAGTCTCACTAGTAGAGCAGCAACTTTGGATCATTCTAGAATAGATTAGCAGACAAATCAAGGAGAGAACCAATACATCTACTTGGCAGTTTCAAACGGAGTAATTAGCCCAGTTCTCATCAGCGAAGAGTTGGGGGCACAACTTCCTCCTAGATGTTTGTTAAAAACTTATGAAATGAGCGATAGAGTTAAGCCAATACAACTTGATCTACTGGCCAAAGACAACTTTAAAGGCTTAAGCTTTAGCAAAATTCATTGCCTCATCAACTGGGGAAACAAAGTCAGCCAGCAGATCAATGTCTCATCCTTTAACAAAATCTACCGGCCAAGGACAACTGTAAAGACTCAAGTTTTCCTCAACCTGGGAAACAAAGTCAGCCAGCAGATTAGTGTCACGTCTTTCAACAAAATCTAATGGCCAATGACAACTATAAAGGCTAAAGTCTTAGCAAATTTCATAGTAAAATTTGCTCCCACCTCAACCGGAGAAACAAAGTCAGCCAGTAGATCAGTGTCGCGTCCTTCAATAAATGAAAACTCCTCAACTCATGCTGAAACATGGGCAGGTCAGCCCAAAGATATGTGACATTTATATAGAATGGGTCATCAAATCACAAGGATGCCAGAGTAGGACTTGTTTTATTCACCTATGGATGATCCTCTATTTAGACAAAGTCCAAGAACCTGTGAAATGACTATGTATGACTCATCTGGTAGACCACCTCATCTGCACATAAATCTTAAACATGCAGATCATTTTGTCTTCAGCAGACTACATTTCAACAACAACAGAAGCCTCTACATGTAGATCCTTTACTTGTATCAATAGAAATAGACAAGTCAAGCCAAATTAGGAGCATTCTACTTCTGTTTTTGGTGGGGCTCATCAGTGAAAATACATCTCCTATGCTTTTAAGTAAGAAGGAAAAGAAAAACGATTAACTCAAAAATAAAGGAAATGAGGGGCTTTTGTGGAAGCCAAAAATAATCCCGAGCCCAATAGGAAAATGAAGCCCAGAGATCTGAGATGTTCTCGAGAAGCCCGAATATTACCCATGAAAGTACAAGTAGAGAAAGCCCAAGTTTGGACCCAATGCAATTCAGCAGAACATTTCTTTCACAGCAGAGGAGTAGTGTTCGACGCTGACCACCATGCTCAATTGAGCACCCAAGCTTGCAGGAAAGGTGACTCAAAACATAAAGTTACAATCGCCAACAGGAGGTTACAACTATCAACGGAAGTTACAACACTACCTAAGAGAAGTTACAACCGCCTTCAAGCAAATGACTCACTCATTTGCCACGTGTCTCACTAATCTGCCATGTGTCTCACTCATCTGCCAGCAATTTTTTCATTCTGCCTCTATAAATAGTCAAACACAAAGTCATTTGGAGGTAACTCTTTCTTGATTTAGAATTCTCTCTTCAAATATAGAGATATAAACATTTTTCTAAAGACATTGTTCTAATTTTGGCATCGAAGTCCTTGTGATAGATACTACAACGGTGTCAAGAATTAACTTCTATCTTATGCAGATTACTCCACGTGATCAGCAGATGATCCGATGGAAATTTGCATCCACTCTTACACTCGCATATGCAAAATATTTGTTCAACAATCAGTACCACAAGACGCACTACTAGGACAATGCCAACGGCAATTGAGCATGAAGAGCAAATTGTTTTCTTAATTATGTTACACAATGCAACGGATGCACCCTTAGACGAAAGTGGTTTTTCAGTAGACATGAAAGACGTAGCTAGGTAAAGGTAAGCGACAGAGAAACGCTTAAACAACAACGCATCTCATACCTTTTAAACGCTTTACGAAAATTAGAGATGAGATGCATAAATAGCACTAAATTAATATTTCAAGAAATTATCAAAGTCAATATCATAGGTACCTTTTAATAAATTATTAATTATGGAATGAGTGGGACCCATAGAAATGTACCTATTATCTTATAATTTGATAACAATTTTAACTTATCACCTCACCCAAATCGGAGTCATCAAAATTTACTATATAAAAGAGATTATCATTTTATCTCTATGCGCATATGCCTGAGTTGATAATAGTGTTAGGAGTTCTAGATAAGTCTTACCTTAGGCCCTAGCTAGGTTATGTAAGGTTTTGCTTCTACTTTATGTAACTTATTTTTTCTTAAAACCTTGTCATTTTTATGTTGGGAAATCTTGTCAACACCCAAATGTTGGATGAAGGAAGAACGCTCAATTTTGTACCATTGGGTTTTTTTTTTTCCATGATGATTAGGGAAATGAGGCTTGATACATTCTTTACATATCCACAAATTAATCAATAACCTCAAAGCAAAACAACATCCATATCCTGTATATTTTATAGCAATGGTAATCTAACACTGTTTTCCTTTTAATTAAATGTCTGGTTTCATGAGTTATTGCTTAAAGTTTTTTATTTTTTATCTTTTAATTTTTTTTATCATGTCAATGAAAATATGTATGTTGATTTAATCCCCATCTCCCTATCTGACGACTTATTTAAATATAAGAGTTTAATGTTCTTTTAGTCCCTACTGCCTTTGGATGAGATCCATCTCTTGACAGAAAAATGGACTTTTGCATCAACCTCTACCTAACTACATTCAATTTCTTTTTTTATACCTTTAAAGTTTACTAGACATTATTGCCCGACCTTAGCAACATTTTCCCACATCCGTTTGGCAGCATAAATATTGGATAACAATATATAAGTCGATTCTTTTTGGGGTTCAAGCTTGAAGAATTCCCTTGCAACCCTTTATCTCATATTCACATTTTCATGCTTGCATCTCATCCAGCTCTATCCCAATTTTGATTACAAGATAATGAATCTCCTTGTAATCATTTTTCTTTCTAATAGAAATATTAGCAATCCGATGGATTTGGAGCAAAAAATGATACAAAATTTTCTCGAAAAACTTTCATACTTCATTATTGCAGTAATACTTAGGATGCTAGAGTATGAGAATTCCTTAAACCAAAAACCTAAGAAGCAAATTAAAGACAATGACATTTACAGTATGAATCAATCAAAGTGTTGCAAATGACAAGTGTTGATCGATCACCCAATTTAACAATATAGGCATGAATCTGAATGACAATATTCTTCATGGTGGTCCTTCTTCCTTTCCTAGTCTTCTTGCTTGTGTACCTTTTGTTTGCAATCAATTCAAAACTGTTAGGCATTGACATTGGGTTTGGTCGGAGGGGTACATTCATAAAAAAAATGATGATGGGTTCAATTGAGATTGAGATGGGGGAGTTTGTTGATCTTCATCATAAATAACAAGAACCCTAGAAGAAGAGAGAGATGAAGGGGGGACACAAAGAAGGGAAGGAAAGAGAAGCCATACGACTATTGCTAAATAACACCACCATTTATGTTGAAGGACACCACCACATTTCTGAGGACACCCCACCTACTGAAAGACACCACCAATATAAACAAAAAACCCTAAACTATCTTACCTTATGTTCTCATTTTTTTTTTTTTTCCATCAATCACTACTGCCACCTCTCATCCTCCTCATCCCTTTCACCACCATCACCTCGCCACTGCCACTTTTCCTCATCCTCCCCCTCCCTTCTTCTTCAATCACCACTACCACACTACCGCCACCTCTCATCCCCTTCTTATTATTCTTCTTCTTATTCTTCTTCTTTTTCTACATCAATCAACACTGCCACTTCTCATTCCGTCTCCTCCCATCTTTTTTTTTTTTTTTTCTTTAAGTTTTTTTTTTATACTATCTTCTTATTTTTCTTATTCTTCTTCTATTTTTTTCTCCTATATTTCCCTTTTTTTTTTCTCGTTCGCCCTCCGCCGAGTGGGGATCCTCCACTCATTGAAACCTCCGTGAGGGAAAAAATTGTCCCTCTTGGAGGCTCCTGTGAGTGGTGAATCCACATTCGCAGAAGCCTCTGCGAGGGACACATTTTTTGCCCTCGGGAAGGTACTGGTGAGTGGGGAGCCTCCACTCGCAAGAACCTCCGCAAGGGCAAAGGGGAAAAAATGGGAGAAGAAGAATAGAGTAGAAAAAAAAAGTGAAGAAGAAGAAAAAAAAACAGAGAAAAAACATAAGAAGAAGAAGAAATCATAAGGAAAAAAAATGAGGAGAAGAGATGACAAGAAGAAGAGAACAGAAGAGGAAGATAATGAGAAGAAAAATAAGAAGAATAACAAAAAAAAAGAACAAGAACAAAGGAGAAGAAGAAGTGCGGGTGGTAGTGCGACCGACAAATTTAGGGCGTGGTGGTGTGGCCGGAAGTGGTGGGGCAAGGTGATGCTGCTCCTGTGAAGAAAGAAGAGAAAGTGGTGGTGTCCTTCAACAAATCTAAAAAAAAGTGTGGTGGTGGTGTCCTTCAGCAGAAATTGTGGTGTTATGTAGCAATGACTAATACAAATCCGTTGAAATATGAGGGGGAAGGTTGGATTTGGAATCACTCTTGTTATTTATACTTTCCACTCACAAATCTTTTAAACTCTACAACTTTAACAAATCCATTAAAATCCCATATTTCTTGAATACCCCCTAAGTTAGGTGGATTTTTTAAAAACATGAATTGAATACCCTCTCATTTTGATGGATTTTAAAATAATTCTTTTAAATCCATATTGAATGCCCCATGGATTTGGTTGAATTCTTTCAAATACCTAATTGAATATCCCTGAATTTTAAAATCCTTGACAATCCTTAATTGAATACACCCCCATAAATTTTCTCAAAGTTACGTTATATATTGCACATGGAAATCATTTCCTAAAATTATTCATGAGTACACAAATTTTTTATGAGCATGAGAAATTCATTTCTCAACCCCCTAATAAAAAAAATATTTCTCCAAATACTATATACGTTCATGAGTAGTTTACAATGAAACAGAGCCTAAAATTGGTTGGTAAAAGGAAACTATATGCAAAACTGCGAATCATTTGAAGATATTTTGTCATTTTCCACCATTAACACAATAACTCAGGATGCCTAAAACTAAATAAGTAAAATGAGATTTTTTTTTTTTTTCAAAATGGTTTTTAAATTTTAATGCCCTAACTTACACCAATCATATGAACAATCAAAATTTAGTTAGAATTTCTGTTACGATCCGTGTATTGGTCATATACACAAAGGGAGACTCAAGCATCATTGGCATTAAGTTGTTCATACTTTACCCAAACATATGGCAAGGACGACTGGGTCTTATTTCATGAACATTGCATGAGCCTCCCTCAACTAACTAAACACAATTCTTTTTACCTAAGATCTCCATCCCCATAAGTTCGATTTGAGAATAGTATTCACTGAAAATGGAGAAATCCTTGGTTTTACTCTCATTCACCATATTTCTCCACTCATCGTCGGTGAAATGCAAAAATATGATCACAACCACAACCCTGCCATCCCTGTTTGTGTTCGGAGACTCTCTGCTAGACAATGGTAACAACAATTTCCTACCAACTTTAGCCAGAGCCAATTTCCCACCTTATGGGGTAGACTTCATCGAAGGACCAACGGGTAGATTCACCAATGGAAAAACTGTTGCAGATATCACTGGTATACATATGAATTGATGATAATAATTCAGTACCTTTAGCTTTCCTCAGTTAATTGCATCATCGTTTGATCCTTTGCTCTGTTACAGCTGAACTGCTTGGGCTACAATTTATTCCTCCATACATGTCTCTTAGGAACTCTGATAACTTCACCGGTCTGAACTACGCATCGGGAGCTGGAGGCATTCTACCAGATACTGGAAGTAATTTGGTAGGAATGGTGCCTTTTTTTTTTTTTTTTTTTGTTCTTAAACCATAAAAAAATAGTTCTTCTACATGAGTTTTAATTTTCTGCATGAATGCAAACAGGGAAAATGCTTACCCTTAGGCCAACAGATAGATTTGTTTCAAAAGACTGTTGATGAAGTTCTGAAACCAAATTTTGAAAGCAATGAAGATCTTCAAGCATACTTATCCAAGGCCATTTTCATGGTTTCTATTGGTACCAATGACTACATAAACAACTACCTTCAACCAGTCTTTTTCAATACCAGTCAAATATATTCTCCTCAAGAATTTGCTCAATTTCTAATCAAGAGACTCTCACAGCTTCTTGAGGTATTAAATCGGAACTCTTTCAAAATTCAGAAGATGGTCAGATCTTCCAAAATCACGATCAGTTATACAAATATACTTGGCCAACTCTGCCCACATGAAATTCCTGATGAATATGTTCTGCAGAGAATCTACAAACTGGGAGCCAAGAAGATTATAATTTTTGAAGTAGGACCAATCGGGTGCATGCCCACCTATGCAAATAGAGGACACTGCGTGGATGACTACAACAAGTTTGTGGCACATTTCAATTCTCAACTTTCTGCAATGTTAAAACAAAGTGCCTCACTTCTGTCTAACTCGTTATTCCTACACGGTAAAATTAGCACATTGGTTGACGACATAATCCAAAATCCTCCGAAGTATGGTAAGTTACATAATCATAGTCGTTCTAAATATCCAAATATTTTGGTAAATTCAAGGTTATATACATATGATTTATACCTGTTCAGGACTCATAGATGCAAAGGACCCTTGCTGTGCTACTGTTCATGGAACTTTGACGTGTACTCCAGGTCTACCAGCCTGCCTAAATGCAGATCAGTACCTGTGGTGGGATGGTTATCACCTCACTGAGGCTATATACTCTATCATTGCAAAGGATTGCTTCACTGGATCTTCAACCTGCTCTCCCATGGGTATCCGTCACCTTGTGCAAGCTTAAAATGTGGGTGCTTAAAGAAGTGAATTAAATACTTTAACCCAATGAAGATTGTAATGTAGTAGCGTGGGAGTCTATCATTAAGGGAATCAAAGAAAATGAGAATTGAGTGAGGACTAACTTAAGATTCACTGAATTAGCTAGCATTTCAATAGTTGTGTAAGGTAGAATGTGGTTGACTCGTAATGAAGTAATGTTAATGTTGTGTTGGATCAACACTATCTAAGCTAGAATTATTAAAGTTTACTACAGTTTTCATTTTGGTAGTTATGTTAAAGCATGTGAAGAATAGCAGACGGTACTTAGTAGCAATGTGCCAATATGATACAGGTGCAGCAGCACATTCATTTTCTCAGACTACTGTTGTAGAAAGATAGGCAAACCCAATGATCTGTTAAGGTGTAAATCCCCAGAATTGTACAACGGCACACAACGGCAAACAGTGAGGTGGACCCTAGGTGTGGCAATGCCTATCAGAAAAGGGCCCCAAGGAAGAAGGGCAGAACTTCTGGGTGAAGACAGGATGATATAAGAACAGCCGAAGAAGGTATTACATCTCATCACAAAAGGCTAAGAAACTTGCTATCAATTTGAGGTGGAAGAAGTGGGAAGGAAGTAGTCTATGCTAATAATGATTTGTAGGGGAAGGTAATCTTTAAGCAAATGACAAACAGTGATTATCCTAAGCAAGCTTTGTTCAGAAGAGATTAATGACAAACAGTGACCCTCTATGCTAATAATGATTTGTAGGGGAGAGTGTTTCGGAACCAAATGTCTATTGTGGATTGTTAGATAAAATGTCACTTAACGTCGGGCAGAATAGTGATTATCCTGCAGGCCAGTTTTAACAGATAATTCACAGGAAAAAACACAAGAGAATTGTCCAAAACACAGAGAAATACTCTAATGTTCAATTCAAATTATCAAATACTACAATATTGAGGGAGATATCTATTTATAATGCTCAAATAACTTGAATAATAAGCAGCTTATTCTTAAAAAAATTAGAATCAAATACTAAAATAACAAATAGTCTATTCCTAAAAGAAAAAAAATATAATCAAATGTTAAAATAACAAGCAGTCTATTTCTAAAAGAAAAAATAAAGCCTAATCCTAACTTTGAGAGAAAATTAGAAACCCTAAAACTCAAATTAGGAACCCTAGAAATCCTCCTGCATCAGTCACCCCGGGTTGGAAAGAACTCGTCCTCGAGTTCACAGCAACTTCATCGGAATCCTCTAGCGGTAGCCCAGGAGGAAAATCCTCTGACACCAGGTCAGAAAACTCTGTTAGCTCTTGCTGGCGTACTGGATTGTCTTTCATTTCCCTTTTCTTGAGCTCCATCTGCAAACCTAACACACTCCTTTACTAAAATAATCAATTCATTGACTTCGTCAACCTCTTATTTTCTCTTTCTACGATACTCATGAGAGATATCTTCCACCAGTATCTTTGCTGCTGATACCCCTAGAGATACAACACTTGCCAATGAATCAATATTATCATGATGAAAGGGTATCATAGTAAGCAAGGAGTCTTTTCTCTGCCCATCCCAGGATAGAAATCAATGTTGAGCTCAAGATTTTGGAATACAACGGATCATGTGTATCCTTTGCATCTTTCGCTACTTCAGCCATCTGATTATCACCAACATATAGCAAGTCGGTTTTCACTTGGCCAGTTGCAACAAACCAGTGAAACAAAACCCACAAAAAACAAAGGTTGTGGAGCACTTGGTTTATGCCAAGCACCATCCAAGTCCTCTTTATGAGTTCTAATAACTCATCAATCTCATTTGCATCAAAATAAGCTTCCAAGAGCATCTGGTAGAATCGGAGATTCAGTGGAGAGCCATCTGCCTAGTGGCATGCCTCAGCCACGGAACTGGGTGACGATCTGTAAGCAAGAGCCATCACAGCATTACGTAATACTTGTATCGGTTCACTGTTCTTTACAGTTTCTATCGGTCTCTCTAAGGCCCCTTGTATGAATTGGCGAAGACGTTGCGCAGCAGGATCAAATTTATCTAATGGGATATGAGGATGTAGAAGCAATCCAGCTTCTTGAACCTTCAAATTTCTACTTTGCCAGGCTTCATATTCTCATCGGTCATCCTCTTTCTGGATTCCATCTGCATACATCATTCATATAATTGTTCTCATACTTCTCTCCAGTTTCTAAATCTTCAAAATCACCATAGACTGTATCATCATTCCTTGTTGCCACCGTCTGCTGCTTGACCGCTGCAAGCAGCTTTTGACCAGTCTCCGGTCACAAAACGGTTGCGAAAGCTTTGAATAAGCTATTCATTTTTCCAGTTTTTGAACAATGCATTTCCTTCTTCTTTTCTAAATATGGTTATCACGTCTTCCAGATAGAGGACTGTCTGCTTCCAATGTGTGGCCGGGGATTTTGGTCCTGTAGAGAGGCCCATCAACTGGTGACATTTTGTAATTGAAACATCAAAGTAAGCCACAAGTGCATGGATGTAATCATTACACTCCGCCACAAGTTTAAAGGGTGTTGTGAAGGCATCCCCAGAAGTCATCTTAGAGATGTCCATGCAGCAAACCAGGCAGGTTTTCCCAGGCTGCCTAGAATTTCTGTTTCAGTAGTTGGCAATTCGTGACAATTTGGTTTTGGTCATCTGTGTGAACAAGAGGCTCCATCATTGACTGTTTCCTGATGCAGCTCATGTCAAAGCCAGACACATATTTCCAGAATTCAATCTTGTCTTCTTTGTACTCTGCATCCTCAATCACTGTCAAATAAAAAGAAGCTTTATCTGGTAGTACAACTCCGTTGGGTATATGGGAAAGCTTATTTGTCTCAACAATCTCTTTTGCCATGACAGCCATCTGGGAACACTCAACCGCATACACATGTTTTACCCCTGCTTTTGCACAAAACAAGGACAAAATTCCAGTTCCAGCTCCCACAACAAGAACCACTTTGTCTTTGAAGAGAAAGGTATTGTGAAGAGAAAGGTATTGTCTTTTAACGGCATACACATGATAGGTCTTGGTCCTCACCGTATCTTTCAACATTTCTTCATGAATACCAAAGTGAGAGTAGGAATCGAAGTAGTAGTCAGCACTGGTGCTCGCATTACCAATAATAGGCTTGACAGCAGTAGTGGACTTATCAAACTCTTCGATGCTCATGTTCGTCACTTGTTGGTAATTCAAACCTCCTCCGCCGTTGCTCGACGAAGACGACCTGTTCTGGTTCTTTCGCTTGCCCATTGTCTTGCAAGATCCAGTCACCGGATTACCTTTTTTGAGTGAGTTTCCCAGAGAGGATTGAGAATTGGTTCCATGCACAACCTGCTGCTCCAATTGGTCCTCCATTAGTGTTTCCTGACCAATTCTACGTGCAGAAAGCAAGTATTGTTCAGCATCTGTATATTTTGCTTGCTCAATCAATGAACAGGCAGTGTTATATGCCAGCTCAAAACTGCTATTTGCTTTGACTTTAAGTGCATCCATTGTTCTCTGGACCTCAAAAGCCCTTCCAGCAGAAATCAACCTAGCAACAATATTACTCTCCAAAGAATCAATTTTGAACTTCTGCAGATTCTGATAGACATCCATACAAGCATCCATTTTTCCTATGCGATAGAGAATCTGAACTTCTAATTACATAGTAGCAGGCGTCCTTTCCTGATTCCTCAGTGACTCCAAAGCTTCATCTAACTTGTTTTGTTTATACAAGAAGTAAGCTTCATAGAAAGTGAGATCGATTGGGAGCTTTTTGGAGGTGTGAATTGTGGAAAAGGGCACAATCGATGTTATCCGCCTTATCCAAACCTACAACCTTGCAACGCAGAGCGTCCTCGGTTTGTAACGTACCAGAAAACTCAGGCAGATCCACTCTGAAACCGAGGTCTCCATGACAATTCTTCCAACCACAGTGCTCCCATAATCGAGCATGATTGTGATACGGTTTTTCGAAAGTGGAATCAGAATCGTGATCTTCCATCTCATGATTACGAAAATCATGCGCCGTTAGACGCCGGGTTAACTCTGCAACTTGCCTCTGTAAATCCTCAATCATCATATCCCGAATGCTAGATCACAGTTTGGGGCTTTCTTGTTCGAAACCTGCCCGCGACGACCACCAGCCATAGAAACTGATGAAATCTTACCCCAAGAAGATGTTGAAGCTCTGATACCAACTGACGCCGGGCATAATAGTGATTATCCTGCAGGCTTGTTCTAACAGATAATTCACAGGAAGAACACAAGAGAATTGCCCACAACACAGAGAAATACTCTAATGTTCAATTCAAATTATCAAAATCAAAAGTCTCCTACAATATTGAAGGAAATCTCTATTTATAGTGCTCAAATAACTTGAATAATAAGCAGCCTATTCCTAAAAGAAAAATTAAAATCAAATACTACAATAACAAAAAGTCTATTCCTAAAAGAAAGAAATAGAATCAAATATTGAAATAACAAACAGTCTATTCCTAAAAGAAAAAATAAAGCCTAATCCTAACTTTGAGAGCAAATTAAAAACCCTAAAACTCCAAATTAGGAACATTAAAAATCCTCCTGCATCAGTCACAAAATAAAATAAAAAAACTTCTTAGTTGTGAGCACAGGGAATGGGGGAAAATGTCAGACACCTCAAGCTAAAAAGACGTAGAATTGAGCAGCAAGTCTAATAATACGAATATGGAGCATCAAAGGAAGTCTAATAGAAGGAAAGAGATAGTGTAAAGTATCGAACACAGTGATCTTCATAATATGTCAACTGAGTGCAAGCAAGAACAAATTTGTATACGATGACAAGAAACTAGTATTTGCCACTTGATGCTTGAGCATATCCTAACACTAATCTATGTGTTGCTGTATATGCACTCGTCTCAATCACCAATGCCAAGAGCAAAATGAAAATAAAACTAGAAGTGACCCAAAATATCCTAGCAGACTTGAGAATAAGACAACAATAAATTTCTAATTTATAGTATATACAAAGTGATAAGCTTGATTAAATTTAACCCAACAAATCGATATTTGTCATCTGAGACCTTCGAAGGGCTTTCTATAAACCTTGTCTGGATACTGAGAAGCTTGAAGCATGACATGATTGCCACTTCTTAACCATTCGAATGTTCAAGTGCCATTCTCAATCATGATGGATTTGCAGATATCTATCACAAAAGCACTCTCTACAAGAATTTCTCATTAGTTTCGACATATGAAGCTGTTGGTTCTGTGCATTATGCTTGCATATTGAGTCGGGAAAGGAACGGACACTTGACTTTTTGTGCTCTATTCAACACGCTGCCAAGATGGTATGAGTGGCAAGCCTCGCGACTACCTGAATCCATCTACACCTGCAGATGTAACGTCATTTGTGATTATTGGATTACCTTCATAGCATACACCAAATCTTTCATTAAAAGTGATATTGAAAGTGCACTCAGTGGTTGAGCAGTGGCGGATGGTATCACTTGGTAATGGGAGTCGATCCCAGCCGGCGGCATTTGGGGTGGGAGGGGTTAAGGGATTATAAAAAAAATAATAGAGAGATACAAATGCTTAAAGTAGACCAGTACGTGAACTCCACATGTTACTTATACTGAGTTTGGGTTCTCAGGTTTATTTAGATATTTATTATTTTTGTTATTACTATTACTATTTATTTTATTTTGAGAGAAGGGGAATTCAAAATTTTATCCAAAACACAGAAAAGTGAACTATATTATATATAGAAACCCCGAAGTGCCCCCAAAACATCACATACAACAACAGAAATACTTTATTAGACAAACATGATTTTTTCTCTTGAAAAAATGAACTCTTGGAATCACATGCCTCAATGAAAGAAAGATGTACCACAAACACCACTTAATTACATCAGATGCGTCAAAAAATCGTCCTCTTGCGAGTTTGACCTGCAAAACAAACGTTAGACTGCCAAGGACTACCTTTTTGGTGGCGGAAGACAATCCGATGCTTAAGTCAATAACTATGTTGGAAGATAGAAGTAAATCTAGACAAAACTCAGTTAAAGTTGCATACCTGTGTCAAATGTTCTCTTTACCTTTTATAATGGTCGTGGTTAACTCTCAGCGTGACTTAAGCATGTGAGGCGCAACGGAAGAAGATGTTTCTTGTAACAGTATCCTCCTTAATGGAGATGTGTTCATTGAGGCGTAACTCCCTCCACAACTTTTTTTGGGTGCAACGTTCATCTTCTTTATGAGAGAACTCGTGTTGGGCCAGGACTCGGGCTCTGATTCATTTGGGCCTGGATTCGAACCCTGTTTATATCTTCTCGTTGGCAGGCCTTTGTAGTTGGCTTTATTCTTCTTGGGCTTTATTAGCTGACCTAATAGATTGTTCGTTGTATTCTTGTGATGGGTCTTTATGCCACGTGTACGATCGTGATGATCGGTCTATTTTGATGTATCATCAGCTACTCCCCCTTTAGTTAGTGCGTATGTTCACGTATCCACTAACTGTGTGACTGTTGGTATTTCGAGTACACTTTTGCACTGAACTTAATGTTTAGTAACTTTCAGTTAGTTGATCGTCTTGATTATTTCGTTGTCTATTCGTTTTCACGCACATTTTCTGGGAGTTTTAATGCGCCATTATGTCCCGTATGTCGCTCCGTGAGCAATCTCTTCGTTGCCCTATTGTATAAAGGGTGTTCTAGCTACTTTGTCCCCTTTTTTATGCAATCTTAACTATAGTGTTATTTCTTATCTCCTATTGCCTTTTTTTCGTTTTTTCTCTCTTATTTGCGATGTCTGCCAGTGACCTACTGGTCGGTGATCAGCTTTCTACCTGTGAGGCTCATTTTTCCCCAAAAAAGGCTTCTTGGGCTACTTTGGATAGTGTCCATTCCAATTATGCTTTTCCCCCGACCTTGAGATTGTTCTTCCTCATGAAAATGACAGTCCTTGTTGCCCAAGGAAATGATATATTGCACTGTACCCTCGCATGTTCTATGTCAGTTTTCAGTTTCCAGTTTCGGAGCTATTCTGGTCGTACTTAGATTTCCTGGGTATTCCTCATACTTAGATGGGCCCGAATGGTTGGAGGGTTATGGTTTTCACATATACCAGGGCCATCTTTTCTGGTATTCCTTTAACCGCTAGAATCTTGCATTCTTTAGTGAGGTTTAGCGTGAAACCCAACCGCACCTGTTTCCTTCATTCTCCTGTGTGTTTTGGCAATCTCAATAATTACATCAAAGGTCGCGGGATTGGTTTTATACGTTTGTCGACTCTGACTATTTCAATTTACGGGGTCTGCAGATACTAAGCTCTTTTCGAGTTCCTATCAAGCGTTAGAATCTGCAATTGACCGCTGAAGAGCAAGTTATCAGTGAACATTTCCTGGAACTTCCAGTAGTTCCATTGGACGCCTATCTTACTGTGGATATGGTGAGGCGTAGCGGTTATACAACATGAATGAAACCGAGCGGGCCTTGTTAACTGAAAGGCAAGCCGCAGAGATTACTGCCTGTGTTGTCGTTGTCAAAGGTGATGACGTTGTCGTTGATCAGAAAGTGAGCTCAAGCATTACGGATCTCAATGCTCCCATTCGTAGCGCTAGCGGTCTGTCTTCTAGGAAGAGAAAAGTTTCGAGGCCTATTAATCTGTTGAAGCGGTTGTTTCAGTCTTTTGACCGTGTTCCAAAGAAAAATTGGCTTGTTTACTTTGTGCATCATACATCTTTTTACTCGGGTTCCGTTGATAGAAAACCTTCGAGGGATGACCATTGTTTTCTGCAGGAGGCGGAAGAGATGAGGTTGGCATTGGAGAGGAGTGATAAAGATATCATTCGTCCGCTGGACGATGGGGAGAAGAAGCTCATCTCTGCTTATGGAGACTTGGATGCTGCCAAGTGTTCTGATTAGGATCCTCAATCCTTAGATGACAAGATGCTCCAGTTGGTTGTTTTTCAGTCTATGGAGCTTGGCAATCGTAGTCGGATTCCAGAGGTCCAATCTATTGATGGAGGATGGATATCCCTCCTTCCACAACCTGCTTGGATTCTTCTTCTCTCATTGGGACTGCTATTAGTTTCGTTTCTGCTGAGTGATGAGAGGGTGATGGAGGTTCTCTTATCGTTCATTATTCTTTCTGGGTTGTGGGTGGTGGTAGTTCCTCCATACTACCAGATCTTTGTGTTCTTCGTTTGCCGGTCAGTTGGAAGGAACCTACTCCTGAAGAGATTCATGTCAAATGGGATGGGAATTTCTGCTCGTTTTGGCGTGCAGAATGGTGCACGTAAGCTGATTAATGAATGGCACAGACGGTCGGTGGAAAGGCCTTTGATGTTCGCACTGAATCTTAATCTTCATCTTGAGGATGGTGTTAGGCTTATAATGGACGGGATGACCCATCGTGCCTATGCAGGAGTGATGGGTTTGAGTCATCAGGTTAATCACAATCTTGTGATTTCTCTAGAGAGGAAGCTCTCCGTGTTGCTATTGGTATCCTCCCATGTTCTTTATTAATATGACACATTAAAAGTGTGATGCTCTGAACGAATTAAAGCGGCTGAGGTCTCTCAGACCTCGTTGGCCGAGGTGGAGGGTGCGTGGGATCGGTCTGTGACGCGCTTGAGTCCTTGAGAGCTAACTTGGATGATATCTACGCACGTTTACACGATGTGGATAAGGACTTTCTGCAGAAGAAAGCGCTTCATGATGAGGTCGCGCGTGCCATGATAGAGCATTCTAAAAATTGCGACATCGCTGAACAAAAGGTGGAGTAATTACTAGCTTCACTTGACGAGGTCAAGGCTGATCCCTCCGAGATGCTCACTACTGTTGAGGGCCAACTCATCGCGGTATGAAGCGAGCTTGCTCTTGTTAAGGATAGACTATTCGTTATGGAGGTGGCAGATTGGCAGCACGTTGTTTATGGTCGGACTGAGCTTTTGGATTATATTGAGGGTCTTGGTGTCGACTTGTCTCAATATCATCATCTTGTTTATCGGACCTTCGAGGATGACGAGGGTGCCGAAGATCCTCCGGGTGATCCAATGGCTGGAGAGCCTCCTCCTCCCCCTCTTGAAGAAATAGCTTATGTCGACGATCCAGTTGCTGCAGATGGTATCACTGAGGATGTTATAGATATTTCCCCTTAGTCTTCCATTGCTACCTTCAAATGTAACTGAATTGATGTTGAATGAATGACATAAGTTTTTTCCTTTATTTTTCTTCTTGTTTGTCCGTTGTTTGCCATGACGATTCTTATTTGAGCTTTGATGTTTTACAGCTATATCCTTAGAAATCATTTGGTGATTTGATTTCTCCTATGTTTTAGCACGCATGTCTTGATCTTGTGTTTGTCGTCTCTAATTCTTTGCGGAAAGCCATTTTGCTTGCTTGTCTACTACTTTGCTGATTTGGTATGTTAGTTAATCCATAGTTCTCTCAGGCTGTGCTAACTTGCTTCTCCATTTGTTCACTATATTTGTTTGATTAGCCACATAGTTTGTTTCCTTTGAGTTGGTTTGTTGATTTGGTGGTCTCGAGGTTGCCTCTACTTCGTTGAATCGTCCACTCAACCTTTACTTTGCTAACGCGACGTTTCAGTTAGTTCAAAGTAGTTTCTTGGTTCGTTCAGAATTTGCTTCGTTAACTCGACATTTCAGTTGACTCGAAGTTTTTGTTTATTCGGGTGTCTTACCTTTACTTTGTTGGTTCGACGCTCTAGTTGACCCGGAGTCATTTGACTCGTTCGTCTAGTTTCTACTTTGTTAATTCGACATTTTAGTCGACTCAAAATTTTTACTAGGTTGACTCGGTTGTTCAATGTTTACTTCGTTAATCCGACATTTCAATCGACTCGAAGTTGTTTTACTTAGTTGACTCGTTCGTCCAACTTTTACTTCATTGGTTTGACACTCTAGTCGACCCAAAGTTGTTTTACTTAATTGACCCGTTCGTCCAAGTTTTAATTTGTTAACTCGGTGTTTCAGTCGACTCAAAGTCGTTTTACTTAGTTGACTCGTTCATTGAACTTTTACTTCATTGATTCGACAATCTAGTTGACCCAAAGTTGTTTTATTTAATTGACTCGTTCGTCCAATTTTTACTTCGTTAACTCGACGTTTCAGTCTACTCGGAGTCGTTTTACTTAGTTGACTCGTTTGTCCAACTTTTACTTCGTTAACTCGACATCTCGGTCGACTCGATGTTTTTGTGTTTAGTTGACTCGGGTGTCCAACTTTTACTTTTTTGGTTGATCAGACCAGAAGTTTATTGTAAATATCCATCGTGATTACTTTTGGGATTTATCCGCAGATTGTTTTGCATAACTTTGCTTCGAAACTGTTCATCTTTGTGGGATGTCAATTTCAAAATTGAAACTTTATTGATTTTTTCACCATTTCTAGCGGTCATTTTTCTGGAGTGGTTCCATTACATTGTGAAACATTTTTTCTTTTATCGTTGTGTGGCTGGTGTCTATCATCGCGTTGGTGTTTTGTGCATTTGTTCCTTTTAATTTATGACCTCCTTTAATTGGACTCTTATTGCTCTTCATTTGGCATTGCTTGTTAAGACTTGATAGAGTTTGTCATTGCTAATTCCTTTGTATGTACCCTTGGCTTGATTTGCATTCGCTGTCAGAGTCTTCGAGTTGGTTGGTGCAACCGTCTTCAAGGCGTTGACCTTTCTGTTTCGATATATATCTGCTCGGGTGGGAGATGTTTCTTTACTGCTTCAATATAGATCTGCTTGGGCGGGAGATGTTTATTTAGTGGTTCAATTTAGATCTGCTCGGGTGGGAGATGTTTCTTTAAGGGGGCGGATGTAGTGTTGAGCATATATCAATTTCCTGGATAGTTCTTTTGATCCCATGGCTACAGTATCTGTTTTTTCTTTTCCTTTGAACTGTTTGTCTGGTATGATGATGAATTCGTCCACTCGTCCTCTTTAGATCCAATGCTCGATTTCTTCTTTTAACTTGTAGCAATCTTTTATATCATGTCCATGATCCTTGTGAAAATAGCAGTACCTACTTTTGTCTCGTCATTCTTGGTCTCCTCTCATCTTGGCTGGCCAGTTGACATTCTCCCAATTTGCTATGTGTTTTAAGATGTCGGTCCAGTTTGTTTTTAGGGTTGTGTATGGTTTGTACTCCTTCTTCATCATACTCGTTTTCCGCTATCATGATAGGGTCGGCTGGCTGAAGGCATTCTTGGGTGGTTTTTTCCAGCATCTTTGTCATGTACTTCATCTGAGCCATGAGCAAATCCACACGAGGGTCTGTGGCAGTGTTGTCGAATGCGTGGGTGGTTTATACTACTACGTGTTGTGGATCCGCATTCTCGGATGTTATTGGTCCGGTGATCCGGGTTGCTTTTTCTCCCTAAGCTGTCAGTGATGCATCAGCAGGAAAGTTGTCATGATCATTACTGGATTGAGGATCTACATACTGCATTATTTTCTTTGATGGCTTGTTGATTTTTTCTTAGGTTGTGGTGACCTTTGCCACTGTGTGTTATGTCTTTTGAAAAGAAACTTGTCGTTCCCCACGGACGGCACCAAACTGATGCATTCAAAAATTGTCCTCCTGCAAGTTTGACTTACAAAACAATTGTTAGACTGCCAAGGACCACCTTTTTTGTGGCCAAAGGCACTCCGATGCTTAAGTTAGTACCTCTGTTGGATGAAGGAAGCAAATTTGGACAAAACCTAGTTAAAGTTGCACACCTATATCGAATGTTCTCTTTACCTTTTATAATGGTCGTGATTAACTCTCATCGTGACTTAAGCATGTGAGGCACAACAAAATGAGATGTTTCTTGTAACAGTCTCCTCGTTAATGGAGATGTGTTTGTGGAGGCATAACTCCCTCCACGGCTGTTTTTTGGTGCAACGTTCCTCTTCCTTATGAGAGAACTCGTGTCAGGCCTGGACTTGGGCTCTGATTCGTTTGGGTTTGGATTCGAGCCCTGTTTATGTCTCCTCGTTGGCTGGCCTTTGTAGTTGGCTTTATTCTTCCTGGGCTTTATGAGCTGGCCCAATAGATTGAGCGTGGTATTCTCGTGATGGGTCTTTATACCACATGTACGATTGTGATGATTGGTCTATTTTGATGTATAATCAACATCCATTACCAATCTATCCCTAGATTAGTGAGATGACTCAAAGATCATCTTGTTCCTTTCTTGCCAATGACCCACACAATCATATATTGGATTAGAGAGTACTTTATAACATCAGGTTGCAATAGTAGTTATCCCACACGAGAACCTTCTCGATCAATGGTACTCCATGGTGTTTTTATAAGTGATGTGGCAAGAGAGAAATGACAAAAAAAATATATATAACATATTCAGAGATTTGGGCAGCATACGTGTGTATTAGAACCACAATGTAGAATTCAAAAGTAGTGTTAGTGATGTTAAGTGATGTGCCCTTCGATTTATGGTATTTTATGGGCTTGATGAACTTGTAATCCAATGGTGTAAGGGATGAAGTTTTTGTTCTCTTTTCTCAGTTATTGTTGCAATTTCCTCCATCGCACGTCATTTTGTTTTTTATTTTAATATTAGTGCCTTCTTTTTAAAACCTCATCCAAAATGGATCAAGACAACAGCTCCACAAGCACAGATAAAGTGAAACCAAAGAAAACTAACAAAACTACATTCCCACACATGAGACATCCCACATCAACAACAATTCCCCTACTAGGCAAAGACATCCCTAGTGGTAATGTGATTTTACATAAGCTCCCAACTAAAAAAGAAAACTTTACAAGGAATCATCTCCTCCATGTTGTGCTCAAGGTGAAATACTGCGAAGCCTTCTGGCACCACCATTACGACATGTCTCAAACAATGACATTGTCCCCAACTTAGACACCTGCCGCGCCCGGGTGTGAGGTTTTTACTACGAACAAGGCTCAACTATTCACCTACCCCCAAAAGGCCTCGTCGCTATTTGACACACATCCAATCATTTATTAACTTCACTTCACTTGGCTCACTACTCGATGTGGGACTAAGTTTTCAATTCTCGCCAACATATCTAACAATCTCCACCTTGGTGAGACTTGAGCCTATCCTGGCCCGGGATAAATTTCACCTCAACGTGCACTTCCAACTTAGCCAAGCCCCACCTCAACGTGCACTCCCAACTTTTCTCTACGTGCACTTCTAACTTTGCCAAGCCCAAAGCTGAACCATCAGCTCTGATAGCACTTGTTGTGATCAAGGGTTAAGATTGCAAAGCCCCCGAAACTACCATTACCACATTTTTCAAACAACAATATTGTCCCCAACTTAAACACCTGTCGCGCCCGAGTGTGAGGTTTTTACTACGAACGAGGCTCAATCATTTATTAACTTCACTTCACTTGGCTCACTACTCGATGTGGGACTAACTTTTCAATTCTCGCCAACATTTCTAACAATCTCTACCTTGGTGAGACTTGAGCCTATCCTGGCCCAGGATAAATTCCACCTTAATGTGCACTTCCAACTTCGCCAAGCCCCACCTCATCGTGCACTCGCAACTTGTCTCTACGTGCACTTGTAACTTTGCCAAGCCCAAGGCCAAACCATCGGCTTTGATACCACTTGTTGTGCTTAGGGGTGAAGATTGCAAAGCCCCCCGACACCACCATTACGACATTTTTCAAACAGCGATATTGTCCTCAGCTTAGACAACTGCCGCGCCCGAGTGTGAGGTTTTTACTACGAATGAGGCTCAACTATTCACATACCCCCAAAAGGTCTTGTCACTATTTGACACACATCCAATATTTTATTAACTTCACTTCACTTGGCTCACTACTCGATGTGGGACAAACTTTTCAATTCTGGCCAACATCTCTAACAATAGGTGAGGTATTGTTGAAAAATAGGTGAGGAGGTGGTGGAAGCTTCCACCACCGCCTCACCTTAGTTGTGAGTTGTTGTTGATACTTAGTGAAGAAACAAAGCAAATAGAAGGCTTTGCCAACTACTGGACAACTCAAAATGATCCATTGAATTCCTTTAGCCGCCTCTCTTGCACCTCCTCAAAGGGCCTATATAAGGACCCCTTAAGGGGTCTTAGTTAGTAAGCCCATCAAGTTCTTTGTTCATCACCCTTGAGTTTGTGCGAGATATCTCATTTGTATCTGAAATTTGGTTCTAAAAATTCGACATCGGATTAGTTTGGGTTGGATTTTTATTTGTTTATTTGTTGGGGGTTGTTCAGGTTTTGTATTTGGGTTTCTTTCGGGAAACCAATTTGTACTGGGTGTTTGTAATTTGTTTGTAATCTGAATCTAAAATGATAAGAGTTGTTAGTTGTTGTGGACGAAGGAGAGTTTGCCAAACCATATATTTGTTATCTCAGATTTTATTGTATTTGTTTGGTAACTTTGCATTTCGGCATTTGTAATGCTTCCGTGCATAACACTAACAACCTTATTCATCTTTCTGCAAGTTGTTAAAACCCAATATGCCCATTACCAACTCACTTCAAACCTACACACTTCCCCACAAAAAGTCTCACATAATTTGCTCCATCCTGTCTACAATGGATACTGGTAATGAGAAAATAGACATGATATATGGGAATGTTCGCCAAAACACTCTTGGCCAAAGTAAGACTTCCTTCGTCTGAGAGCAAGCTACTCTTTCAGAAGGCTAGACACTACTCCAACATTTCCACCACTAAATCGCCATTATCCTTACTGTCACATTTGGTCCCATGGGAAGCCCAAGGTGCCTGCAAGACAAGGGATGGACGGACCACACACTACAGAATATTTGTCGGTTCCACTCCTAACATGACACTCTTAGCAAAGTTAATCTTAACTCTTAAGAGCCCATGCTTCCCCAAAAAGAGTCCATGTATGATTGAGATAGGAAACATGACGCCGGGCAGAATAGTGATTATCCAGCGGGCTAGTTCAATAGACAATTCACAAGGAAGGATACAAGAGATTCGCCCAAAACACAGAGAAATAACTCTAATGTTCAATTAAATTACTCAAATCAAAGGTCCACTAAAATATTGAGGAAGAGCTCAATTTATAGTGCTCAAATAACTTGAATAATATAAGCAACATATTCCTAAAAGAAAAAATAGAATCAAATACTAAAATAACAAGCAGTCTATTCCTAAAAGAAAAAGTAAAGCCTAATCCTAAAAGGAAACTGCCTATTCCTAAAAGAAAAAGTAGAATCAAATACTAAAATAACAAGCAGTCTATTCCTAAAAGAAAAAAGTAAAGCCTAATCCTAAAAGGAAACTAAAAAGACTCCTAATTAAATTGAAAGATTACGAATAAGTTATTTAGTAAATAACTTTGAGAGCAAATTAGGAACCCTAGAAACCCAAATTAGGAACCTTAGAAACCCTTCTGCATCAAAATATGATCTAACCGGTGATCGAGTAAGAAAATTGTATAGCCCACATATTCAAATTGCAAATGCTATGTTCTCGATTATGCAAAATCAAGTTAATAATAACTCAAACTGCAATTTCTATATGTAAATCAGTATGTAAAATTTGTATATTACATATATATATATATTTTTTAAATACTAATAATGGTACATTACATAGATCACAAACTAACAAGACTAGTAAGAACATTCATAAATTTTTTTTTTTTGGAAAATTCTAGAGAGCTTTGTCCCAGAGCATTGATTTGTGCCTGGGAGGGTGATTTGCACGTGATCAGACCACCTTTACCCCTCTCCAACTTCTCCAAACCCATGGAGAGAACGGTAGAGTGATCCGATCACGTGCAGACTACCCTCCCAGACACAAATCAGTGTTTTGGGACCAGGCTCTGCTTTTTTTTGGTTCACAATATGTTTACTCCTTTCAACTCTAAGAAATTGTAATTGAAATCAACTTTTTCTGTGTCAGCAACAAAAATTTGGAAAATCTTATCGTGATCTATCGAGTATTATCAATGTCGAGAAAACCCTTAAGGGTGTGTTTAGTCCAAAGAAAATTTTTCCATGGAAAAATTACAAAGAGAATAGATGGGAGTAAAAGTGGGAAAATGTTTTCTACCGAGGTTGAAGATGACAATGTATGTTGGGAAGTTTGTTTTTTTGCTCCCCCAAAAGAAAACATTTTAACAATTTTGTAAAAACACGTATAGTGATCATCACCAAATTCATACTCTTCACTCTCTTCCTTTTCCTCTTCCCCTTAACCTTCTCCATTAGGAAAATTTTCAAGGAAAACTTTCCTTTGAACCAAACAAATTAACTCTTAGAATCTCATTCCATGGGAATACAGGGCATGAAGAATGTATGGATAGGAAAATATATGAAAGGAAGAAGCATGTCGAGGTTGTACATGACATTCCAGTTCCCATGTATGTAAGAATCACACTCTTTGACGTCCCTAAAGAATCCAATTCCCATATTTCACGGAAAACATGAAAATGTGAGTTATCAAAAATCCTATTGTTCACTATGATAACACTTTTTTTTTAGATGAGATGGGTTGGACTCCATGCAAATAAACATAACCAAGTGAAAATTTATATGTATGAGTTATAAAATACAAATACTTCAGTATCTTTAATACAGTGGGTTTTCAATCATCTCCGACTGACTCACATTCCTTTGAATAAATGTTTCATGTAACACACCAAAAAAACCTCCACAAATAATAATAATAATAATAATAATAATAATAATAATAATAATAATTGATGTAGTCGATTCCTGTTCTCCTTCCTCGTTGCTTACCTACACCTGCACATGTAGCAAACGTGAGCCAATGACCACTATGTGGTGGCCGATGGCACTCTGATGCTTAAGTTAGATAAGGCTTAAAACTGTAAATTGGGTTGTATTGCATACCTCTAGTTCATCGACCTTATCTCCCTTTTATAGTTAATGAGTCCTTGTTCGACTAGGCCTTTGGTGGCATAATTTAGGGAAAGCTGTTGTGGATATCCTTTCCTAATTGGGAGTTGTCCATGTGGGATAGTTTCCTTACACGAATCATGCTCCTAGATTTGCGGGAGAGGTTTCCATTTCTAAGTGTTGTACATTCACTAGGGCTGAACAAAAAATCGATCAAACCAATTAAACCGACCGAACCGATCTAAACCGAACCAATCGGTTCGGTTTAAATTCGGTTCGGATCGGTTTCGATTTTAAAAAATTCAAAACCGAAGTGTTCGGTTTTCGGTTTCTATGTGATTTTAACCAACCAAACCGAACCGACGGAATATATATAATAAATAATATATATTTTATATATAAATAATACAATATGTTTAAAATAGTCGGTCGATTCGGTTTTATTTCGGTTTTGGTTTGATTTTAGTCGGTTCGGTTACGGTTTGCATAAATTAGAATCGGTTCGGTTTTGTTAATGATTGGTCCGGTTTCGGTTTGAAAATTTTACACGGTTTAGGTTAAAAACCGAACCGTCGATTCGGTTTTCAGCCCTAACATTCACGGAAATTTCTTTGCCAGAATTATACTCTAATATTTGTTTCGTAGTCGGATCAAATGTGTTGCTGGACTGCTTGTCTTGGGTAGATCTCACAAATGCTTGTCTTAAAGGTCTTATGTGTATTGGGCCTGACCATGTGACGTGTGGGTTTACTGGCTTGTTGTAACTCGAACCCGATTGTCTGTGTCTTGCCAATGATGGGCTTACTATTGTTTGGGCCGTGTTGGATTGAGCGTGCAATCGGGCCTCATTCGTTCTGTAGACGAGATTATCATGACATGTGTACGATGCTGATCAGAGGACAGTTTGATGTATCATCAGCTACTCTCCTTGAGTTAATGGTCGTCTTATTGGTCCACTAGGTCACTTCATGAAGCAGTTGTGTAGTCATGATGATTGAGTTTGAGCGATTTCCTCTAGCGGCGAATTGCATTAATAAGGCGTGCGCCAGCTTGAAAGTGGAAAAGGTGGGAGTTCAGCTTTCTATATTGATTTCATGCTTGTGGAGTATATCTCTTGTACTCATTCGACTTCAGAGATTCTATTTTGATTTATTGTCTGTTGCGCTTTTGACTTTGCTCAACCTTCGTATTCGAAAGCTTGTACTTTCTCTCATGGTGAGCTGGGATCAACTTCTTGATGAACTGTTCGCTAAGGGCCATAAGTTTTTTGAGGGAAGGTTGCTCTATGAATCTGATGTGAAAGCCTGAAGGTGTGTCTTTTTCATGGAAGAGAAAGTTTCCCAAGCTCAAGGTTCCAAGCCTTTCGAGGAGGGCAAAAATATATGAGGCGTTTCCTTCTTCTGCACATCCAAAGAAATCTCATGCTTTGTCTTGGTCCATCCACAAGTGTCTGGACTTGTTCGAATGATGTGATGCTGTCAAGCAAGAGCCTGATGAGACTGTTGTTTTTTAAGAGCGTGATGCTCAAGTCGTGGCCTTTGTCTCTCTTCCTGACTTGGAGAAAAAAATATCTGCAAATGGTTGGCGTGGAGGATGTTACCAAACTGAGCACCAAGCAAGCAGAGTTTATGAATAAGATGTTGTTGCAAGCGGGCATAAAAGCTTTGAATGGTTGTCCTTTTTCAATAAAGGACTTCGAGCTTCGCCTTTCTCTGGATCATGAACCTATTGAAGATTCATCTAATCATCGGCGTCATGTGGAAGGTTCGTCTTCTTGTCACTCGTACTGTGCTCCATCTCGTTCCTGTCCTCATGATCAACTAATGACGAGTCCAAGGAATAACTCGCTTCCCTCTACTCCGTCAACTGAAGTGGGATCGGTACGTGAAAAAGAGCCAGTTGTTGCAGGGAAAGGAAAAGTTGTGGATGAGGGCCCTGATGCAGGGAAGACTGCTAAGGGTAGTTTTGGAGTGATTATGGTTATAAATGATCTTAATCCGAATGCTCGGATCAGTCTGTTTGCTCCAGATGTAATAAGGATGAGCAACCAAGCTTGGCATCAGGAGGTTGACATCTCTTACGCTGCGAAGAAGCATATCAGCAGGTGGATGACTGCCTAGCGAACTGCGCTCCAGAGCCAGTGGGAGAGACGTTGGGAGAGCGTTTAGATAAAGGGCATAAATATTTTGTGCTAGGGATGTTATATCTGAACCAAGTGGCCGCATCATGAATTGAAGTTGAGGCCGCTCGTGAGTTAGAGTATACCATGGAGCGGGTCTTTAAAAACTTGCAAAACTCATACTCTCACGCTTTTCACGAGATTGAGTCATTGAGGAAGCAACTCGAAGCTTTCTCCAATACTGTAGCGGGGTCCAGGTCTATTGGGTCGGAGCTCAGAAGGCCCATCGTGACTTGCAGTTTGCCCGTGATTCTAAGGCTGGAGTGCAGGCTGAATTACAGGCTCTGCACGCTGAAGAGGCTAAGAAGGAGTTCAAATGGACTGTCCGATGTCAGCAGCTGGAGCCTAATGTTGAGTTTCATGCCAAGAGTGCGCGGACCGCTGAAGAGCAGTTCCAACTGGCACAGAGTGAGCTGAATATCGCCAATGATAAGCTGGATGTTGAGCAGTCCAAGACTGAAATCTTATCGGGCGAGTTGGAGCAACTGAAACAAGAGCTTGTTGAGTCGAAAGGGTGCTAAGAGAAGCTTCTCAAGGCCCAGGGCACATTTGAATTTAGCAGTGTCATGCATGGAAGGTTTGAGCTGTTGCATCTGATGAAAGAGGAGCACCTTGACTGGGATCTCTCCTATTATAAAGATATTACATATGCAGAGTTTGGAGCGACCTCCGATTCGGCTGAAGAAGAAGGCGGCCCTGACGAGAGGGCGAGAGGCAACACCTATGGATGTGTCTCCTTCTTTTTCCCTGCTAAGTCTAGTTCTGTTATATCTGACTATCCTCCTGATGAGAGGTGAATCCCATACTCAAGTTTGCAAATGAATAATACTTTGCACTTTTTTGACATCCTCTGCTTTGTCTTATTAATTGTCAGACGAGAATCTTTGTTAGACTAGGAAGCTTTACGATTGATCCGCTATTGAGAGCTCTGACTTTTTGGGTTGCAATAGTTTGTGCACTACTGGTTAGACTTATTTTTAGAGATTAGGGAGTGAAATACACCCACTATCTGGCGGCTTGGCTATCTGGTAGACCAGCAGTTGTTGTTGTTGTAAGCGTATTAGTCAGACTGTGGTCCCAGCGCTTGCACCCTTGAAGATGATTGGACAACAATCTTTGCGAGTCGTCTGGGCGGAGCTTTCGAAACTCTGACCGGGCTTTTGACTAGTCTTTATTTGTTATTCGTAGAATAGGCTTAATTGGACCGGGGGTTGTTATCGCCAAATATGACTGATTAAACCGGGGTCAGGTTTCGTGACCATGGTGGCCCCTGGCAAGCCGTCTTCACCAGGCTACATAAGCACCGACTTTGCTCCCACTTTCCAACCCATCTAGGATTTGGAGCGAACCAGTAGTTATCATCGTCAGTCCTTCTGATTACACTTTTGGCGGGGGTTCGACAAACATCCCTGGCAAGTCGTCCTCACCAGGCTACATGAGCACCGACTAAGCTTCCACTTTCTAGGTCGTCAAAATTTGCGTGCAGCGAACTAGGCTTCGAGTAGACCAAAACCATCGTCAGGGATACGACGCATTTTGCGAGACGGTACAATATCGATTACTCCCCCAGTTAATGGGGCTACTTGAGGGTCATTAATTCAAAAGAGGTGTACTTGTTCAATTGCCATAAGAACTGTCGTTTTCCCGATTTCCCATACGACATTTAATGTTGAAATAATTGCTTGTTGACGCCTCTTTGTAAGCTATTTCGCCTATATATGGGCTGTCCATTCTGCATTCAAGCACTGCAATGAAAATAGTAGTACATGTTAATCAAATGCATCTTACCAGAGAGTTTGCTTTGAGTTTTCCAAAGGCTGAAGGAAGATCTTCTCCACTGGAGTCTTCGAATATTTTGACATTTGCGCCGATGAGTCATGATAAGACTTGCTATTATGTAGTGTCGCCTGATCTGGGTGGGCATCAAATTGATATCATGAGATCTTGTAATATCTCCTTACATTGCGATGGTTTATCTTCCATCCTCCAGTGCTCAAGCGCTCTCCCATCCGTGTACTGCTAGTTTATGGTTGATGGGGTGGAACCTCTGCCTCACCTCTGGTATTACGTGCTGGAGAGGCGTCTCCATTTGTCAGCATTGTGAAACCTCATCGATTTTGTTGCTCTAGGACGTTCTCATCAGCTTTCTACCGCTTCCTTTTGTTCCACTTCATGAGGCAAACTAGCAGAGCGAATAATTGAGGGAGTGCTCACAACCCTCTTTGTATACTTTGTTTGCTACATTTGAATCATCTTCTTATGGTGATTCGATGAAGCAATTAATTGAGCGTGTTTTTTCGTCATCTGCCGTGGAGGTTTTATTCTCACCACATTCTTTTCTGGAAGCGGATTAGCAGATCCGAGTCTCTACCCTTGTTTTAGCGGATAGATGTTTGCATCGGACTTAGATACTTGTAGTGTATAAACTGATGTACTAGTTGGTCGAAAAGCTTTGTAATAACTCTTATTGCAATCAATAAAATCTGTCTTATTTCTGAAATGTGTCATGTACGAACAAATCTTCTATACTGAAAAGAAAAACAAAAAACAAGAAATGAAATCAAAGCAACAAATAATTTAACTCCAAACGGAAACTTAGCTAATTCGACATTGAAGGAGGCGCAAATGATCCTGGCTCGGATTGCGTGGTCCCTCTAGCGAAGTTTTTTTTTAAAGCTAACAAAGTTACTGGATAGTGGACTTCATGCTGGCGGGTTGTTCCTTGTTGAATAACAGCTTTTGGAGTTGGTACCCATTTGCTGAAGTATTGTTACTTGTCTCTTTGTTTGTCTGAATTGCCTCGTTAGCTTTGACTTTTGGATCTTCGCATAGCCGCATCTTGGTTATTTGGGCTCCTTCGCCCTCATAGAGTGATCCACCCTTTTGTCTATGACTAGTGTCTGGCATGTTAGTTCTGCGAGCCCGAGCTGTAACTGGCAACAGTTCAGGTGTTTAAGGGCTGCATAATGGCAATCTCTTGCTGCTGGCTGATCTCCTTGGATAATGCCTTGAGCATGGTTGGTTGTATATTTTATTCATTGGTGCAGGGTGGATACCATTGCTTCCATATGATAAAACCACGGCCTTCCCAAAATGATGTTGTAGGTGGACGGGCCATCAATTACCATGAACTCTTGGAAAAGATACTTCCGTAGTTGTGGCTCTCCTGCCACCACCATTAGATTGATCTTCCCGATGAGGAAGCATTTCTCTCAGTTGAATTCGACCATAGGGTGGTTAGTGGGCGTTAAATCTCTTTCCTGTAGCTGCATGTTGCAAAATGCACTGAGGAACATGACATTTAGCGAACTTCCAATGTCCACAAAAGCTATTTTTACCTCCCACTTAGCGATAAGGACGGAGATGACCAAGGCGTCATTGTGAGGAGAACTAACTCCCTGGAGATCCCTTTTCGTAAACGTGAATGATGGGATTGGGCTGCGAACTCGTGCGTGCTGCATTTGTCGATCTTCATACTGAGATGGTGTCTGCATCTCAGTCATTGTCCTCTTACGGTGCATGTTTGATTGTTCTTCTTTGGGACTGACCTCGTAGAAAAAGTAAATAATTGCAAGAGCTTCCTTTTCGATCTCCTTGACAACATCTATTTTTTCCTTTGCTCGGCCATGCCTCCTATTGAGCCTAGGAACTCATTGAGTTTTCCTTTCCTGATCCAGTACTCGACTTCTCCTTTGAGGTTTCTGCAATCCTCAATATCATGTTCGCCTTCCTTGTGATAGGCACAATATTTTTTGTTGTCACGCCGAGTAAGGTCTTCTCACTGCTTGGGCGGCCATTTCAGTTCTTCCTAATCCTTAATGGAATCTAGGATGTCAGACGGACTGGTATTGAGAGGAGTGACAGACCTGGACCTGACGTAATTCGATGCCTTGTCCTACCTTGGGCGGCCAAGTCGGTCTTGCCGTCTGTGCGCTTCCTCTTGTTACTATCATCGTTCTCATTCTTCTTCCCTTCCTTTTTATCCTTTGGAACAAAGGGTTTCTTCTTTGACTCGGCCTCTCTTTTGGCAACCAACATTTCGTCCAGAGTGATGTATCTTTGGCCTTTTCTGAGCAAGTTAGTCATATTGGTTGCGGGGTCCAGGGTAAGGAAGTAATAAAGCTTGCCTCTTCTCAGACCCAAAGTGAATGTCGTGACGGCAGTGTCATCACTACAGCTGTCGATGAGAGTTAACTCATCATTAAAATGAGTGACGTATTCCCTCAACGACTCGGTCTGTTTTTGCTTTAAGGTCAGCAGATAATGCGGACCCCTCCTAAGCCATTTGTCGACCATGAAGCATGTGAGGAACGCCAATGCCAACATCTGGAATGAATCAATAGATTTTAGAGGAAGGCTGTGAAACCACGTTAGTGCTGACATCTTCAGACTTGCAGGGAATGATCGGCACATTATTGCATCGAACCCTTCCTTGAGCGCCATAACATGCTGGAAGTAGTGTAGGTGATCCGATGAGTCTCTTGTCCCGTCGTAAAACTTCAACTTCAGTGCGGTGTATTTCTTGAGCAGCAGATCGTCCATGATATGGTCATGAACGGAGGGACTGTGAGATTGAACAACACATCTTGTTTTGTAGCCCTGTTACAGAGGGGGTTGTGCGAGATGTGCCTGTCTGCTTTAGGCGTTAGGTCTCTATTGGTCGTGCCTCTGCCTCTTGTCCATTGAGAAGTTGTTGGGGTTGTGCGGCTGTCCTAAACACGCTCTCTAGAACTTTATAGGGAACAAGCCCTTCGCTGCCCAGTCTCCCTTTGTAGGTGGAGGATTTCGATGTTTGAGAGCCTCCAGCGTCTCTGCGACATGCTGCATTTGTGTTAAAAGCATGTTCACCCTTGGGTCTGCTGCGGCCGCCACCGGTGCAGGGGTCTGAAGAGGTTACTCCCATGGCGGTGGTGGAACTGGCGGCGCCTTTGCTAGTTTGAGTGTTTGAACGCTCGACATTATCTCCATTGTTGCGAGACCTTGTTGTCACCATCTTGTTGATTCTCTGGAAAATAATGGAACTACAGTTCTTTCTGCGGAACTTTGTTGTCCCCACGGACGATGCCAAACTGATGTAGTTGATTCTTGCTCTCCTTCATCGCTGCTTACCTTCACCTGCACATGTAGCAAACGTGAGCCAAGAACCACCGTGTGGTGGCAGATGGCATTCCGATGCCTAAGTTAGATAAGGCTTAGGAGAGGCTTAAAACTGTAAACTGGGTTGTATTGCGTACCTCTAGTTCATCGACCTCATCTCCCTTTTATAGTGAATGGGTCTTTGTTCAGCTAGGCTTTTGGTGGCGTAGTTTAGGGAAAGCGATCTTGTTGTGGAGATCTTTTCCTGATTGGGAGCTGTCAATGTGGAATAGTTTCCCTACACGACTCGTGTTCCTAGATCTGCGGGAGAGGTTTCCCTTTCTGAGTATTGTCCATGCAAGGAAGTTTCCTTGCCCGAATTATACTCTAATATATGTTTCCTATTCGGATCCAATGTGTTGTTGGCTTGCCTATCTTGGTTAGATCTCTCAGATACTTGCCTTAGAGGTCTTACAAATATTGGGCATTACTGTGTGACGCGTGGGCTTACTGGCTCGTTGCAACTCGGACACGACTGTCTGAATTCTGCCAATGATGGGCTTACTGCTGTTTGGGCCTTGTTGGATAAAGCGTGTAATCGGACCTGCTTCGTTCTATAGACGAGATTATCATGACACGTGTACGGGCTGATCAGAGGACGGTTTGATTTATCATCAATAATAATAATAATAATAATAATAATAATAATAATAATAATAATAATAATAATAATAATAATAATAATAATAATAATAATAATAATAATAATAATTCTGATATTTTATCAACTACAAAGGAAAATTTATATAATAAGCTAAGTGAAAACATTTATTCTTGAGAGGTGAAATGGCTACAAAAGTATGGGCACCTTTCGAGGTGGTTTTTTTATGTTCATGTGCATAGACCGGTGGAGGTGGGCACAATGTTAAGGAGTTGGTTTTTGCAGGCAAAGGAAATGACTCTACCAGGTATTCTTTTTATGTTCACTCATATTTTTATCCTCTGGGAGTTATGGTTGCAGAGAAATAAGAAATTGTATGAAGGTCAGGATGTGTCGGCAAATTATGTGATTGTGAAAACGTATCATTGGTTGAGATGTGTGGCCAAGTTGTTCATCCCGAAAAAAAGATGGATGGGAATCATATCTTATTATGCAGGTTGGCTATGCAAGCAAAGGGGTTGAGAAGACAAGCAGTTTGGGTGGTCTTTTGGACTCCTCCTCGGGGTTGGTATGCAATAAACGTGGATTGCTCCTTGGTGGAAATGAAGTGACATGGGTAAATGCGTCGACAGGGGGTGTTGTTATTAGAAATGATTTGGGAGAGTTTGTGATTGCAAGACAGATTTATTTTGGGCATGGCTCCAATAATGTGGCGGAAACGAGAGCTTTGTTGGAGGGTTTGAATATATGCAAACGGAGTGGATTCCGAAATTGTATGATTCAAACAGATTCGATGTTGGTAAAATAATGGTTTTTTAGATAAATTAAGATTCCTTGGTTCCTTAACAACTGGTGGGAAGAAGTCTTGGAAATTAGTAATCAATTAGTCTGCCATTGTAGGCATATTTTTTCGAGAATCTAATGCGGTGGCAGATTTGGCCAGAAAGTTTAGTCAGCTCATGCAGCCTGATGAAGATAACTTCTAGTCCGCTCACAACCTAGTTTGTCAAGAACCTCTGTTCTGAACGTTGGCATTCCTAGCTCTAGTAGGATCATTGTTTCTGATCAGTAAGCTAGAGCTAACAATGTTTCCCCAGTAGGAGTTCTTTTTGTGGTCCATATGCCCAAAGAATTTCTGGTAGCTCTGAGGCACACAGATCTTTGGTTGCATTGAGTTTTCTTTTGAATGCTTCCAAGATGGTCTTGTTGGTGACTTCCATATGTCCATTGGCTTGGGGATGCCCTGGTAAGGAGTAGTGGTGGTTTATGTTGAGGTTATCACATAGTTTTTTTAACCTTTTTGCCTTCAAACAGAGTCCCATTGTCATTGACTAGTGTCCTTGGGATGCCAAATCTGCAGACGATGGATGCCCATATGAAATTCTCAATTTGATTTGCGCCTATCTTGGCTAGGAGCTTCACTTCAACCCACTTGGTGAAGTAGTCTACAGCTACGAGGATGAACCTCTTTTTGGTGGAAAGGGGAAGTGGCCGAATAATATCCATTCCCCACTGTGCGAAAGGCCATGGGCTGGTCATTGGTGATAAGGGATGAGTGGGCATGTGCACGTATTGCACAAACCTCATCCATTTGTCGCATTTTCGGACCATGTCCTTGGCATCCTGTTGCATCTTTGACCAATAATACCCTAAGGTTAGGGCCTTGTAGGCCAGGTTCCTCCCACCTGGGTGATTCCCACATATGCCTTCATGAATTTCTTTAAGAACGTAGTCCGCTCTGAGCAGGCCAGGCATAAAAAAAAGGGTCTAATGGCTGACCTTCTGTACAATTTTTCATTCAGGAGTAGGGATGGGCACGGGACAGGATGGGACGAGATATACCCATCCCTATCCCATCCCGTTCATACGGGATCGGGACGGTACGGGATGGGAAAAACCCCATCCCGACCTCGTCCCATCCCAAACGGGTTCGGGACGGGACGAGATCAGCGTGCTGCCTGTGACTGGTGCGAAGATTATCATCATATAAGAGCGTGAAAAATAACTTTCTTAGAATTAGATATAGAGCGTGAAAAATAACTTTCTTAAACCTACAAGCAAATTGCAGGAATCTGGAAATAGTTATGGATAACACCTAAGTAGTGAAATTCCCACCAATATAGAGGCGACCCCATGGAAAACCCAAGGTCTCGTAAACCAGATCAGCTCTTGAATATACGTTCTCTGACACTACAAGATAACTCCTATTGCCTGAGGGTGAGTAGCATATTACCTAACAGGCTTTAGTCTTAAACCAAATTAATAATGGATAAAAAAGACATGTCTGAATATGTCTCTCAAGATGCTTATAACATTGTATATGTAACGAGCACGTGATTGATTGCAAACCTCCCTCAAGTGCTAATCTAGTTGGGATGTTTGGGAGAGTTCAATTTGCTTTTGTTTTCATCTGTTTTCTCCTTGAAACTTCAGATAAACCCAGAAATGATAGCCTCAAGAGACACTCATATATAGTCTAAATCGATATTACATAATATATAAAACCTAAAATAAAATAAATGAAATTCAAATGCAAACACCATGAGTTTCTGTCAGTCATCTTTAAGTTTATATGAATAAAAATAAATAAATAAATAAAATATTAATAATAAATATTAAAAAATTAGCTCGGGACGGGACGGGATTGGCGGGATTGAAAATCTTCATCCCATCCCATCCCATTCTAGATCGGGACGGGATCGGGATGAAATTATTCAATCCCATTAAGACCCGAAAAAATCGGGGCGGGATGGGATGCCCACCCCTATTCAGGAGAGTGTACCATGATGCCCTAATTTTCAACCATCTTGCTTTTGTCTTATCCGTTGGGAGGACTTCGTTTTTTATGTACTCGATGATGGTATTCATCCAGCTCGTTTCTTCGCCCGTCGCACAGGCATCACTGGGTTCTTCTTCTTCCATACTTGATTTTTCTTGGAACTCAATGAATCTGTCGGCAGTCTCAGATCCAGTGCGTTAGCCTTTCTGTTGTCCTCTCTGGGACATCGCTGGAGCTCTATCCTTCTGAATCCGCTCATGGTACTGATTACTTTCTCATGATAAGCCAACATCTTAGGATCTTTGTTGCTGAACTCCCCTTTAACCTGGTTGACTACCAGACGAGAGTCATTGTATGCAGTCAGCTCGTCTATTTCAATCCCCTTGGCGAGCTTGATGTCGAACAAGAGGGCCTCGTACTTTGCTTCGCTGTTGGAGGCATGTAAGCTAAACCTGTCATCCAGAGTCACCCCTTCTTTAGAGTGGAAAGTGACTCCAGCTCCACTCCCACCCATCACAGTGCCGTACCCATCCTTGGTCATCTGACTTCTGCTCTTGGTCATCTGACTTCTGCTCTCCACCGCTTATATGTTCGGCGATGAAGTCCGCCAATGCTGGAGCTTTGATGTTGTTCTTGGGGCGTAATTGATATCAAACTGCCCTAATTCGACTTACCACTTGACCATCTACCCGACAACTCAAGCTAGTGCAATACTGAGTGAAGTGGATGTTTTGTGAGGACCGTTATAGAGTGAGCCTGGAAGTAGGGTTGCAGCTTCCTAGAGAAGACGACCAGCGCCAAGGATAACTTCTCCAGGTATGGGTAGTTTGCCTCCGCCTCCACAAAGATTTTGCTAGCGTGCTACACTGGTTTCTGTATCACCTCGTTTCAGAACATGGCCGAACTGACAACATATTTCAAAACAGACAGGTACAAATAAATTGCCTCCTAGTATTGATGCAGATTTTACTAACCTAAATTAATAGGCTAATTTGACCTAATTGTTATACCACAAGTGCATGGTTGTCTAACTGGTTGACAATGACAAATACGAGTCGATCCCTCGAGGAGTGAAGACACAATCGAAAACTAAAATCTATTTAAACTAATTTGAAAATGTGTTAAAGCAATCAGAGCTTTCTAAACAAATGGAAGGTAGAAAAACAATTGAAATTTGAGTTTAAGAATCAAATAAAGAGATGTCAAGGCTTTTGAATCATCCAACAAATGTTCATAGAACTATACTATTATCAATTATATCTCCTAGAATTCGAGCAATATTAGAGATGTTAATCTCTTATTGTCTCGGATATCAATGTAATCAATTCACTTTAACCAATGTGCAAACCCTAGCATTAATTGTTTGTTTCAGGCACAACTAATCACAGGCTTGACTAATAAGAATCAAACAAGGCTCAAACAGTAACATAGAATAATTCTAACTACCATGGATGCATGACATACACAGTGAAAGTGATATGCGCATTTTAAGAAGTAAATCCAATATTCAATTATACAGTGCATCGAAAAATAATAATAAAATAATAGAAAATGCTACTAAAACTGTGGAATCATCTACGCCGTTGCTAAGGGTTATGAAGATCAAGGTGGAGGTGGTTGCAGAGGTTGCGCGAGTGAAATCCATCAGTTCCTACACTTGGGCTATGTAGTGGTATATAGGGGTGGACAAACGGGTCGAGGATCCGTGGGTTCAAATCGAACCGGGTGGTTTTGTTCCAAACGGTCCTGATTTTAAGTTTGTATTTTTAGATACAGTCCGGATCGGTCCAAATTTGTTATAAAACCGTTCGAGTCTGATTCCTATTATTAAAATGAAACAGTCCGAGTTGGACTCGTTCTAAATCACATTTTACAAGTTAGAAACCTAAAATAGAAAGTTAGAAACTGTGTTCTTCCCCTCTTCTCTGTCTACTGTTTCTTTCTATTTATTATGAACTCTCCACCAGATTCCAGGCCTGTAGAAGTTGAAGAATAAGAAGATCTATTGAAGAAGAAGATCGAAGGATCTCTGTCTCTCGATCAATCGATCCATCCGTTCTGTTCCATTCATCCATCATCAATCTATCTCTTCTGGTTGTTTATCAGTTTTACCAAATAATTTCCTCGTTTGATTTATTAACTCCATATGCATTCCTGTCCTCTTCTCTATCTGTCGTTTGGATCGAAGGATCTATTTTCCCCTAAGGTATTTTTTATATCATTGTCCCTTGATGAAATTATTATTAGGTTTCATGTTCACGATGTTTGTGATGAAGGTTCTTTGTTTGAATAAATTTTTGCATATTTGGTTCTTGGTTTTGGTTTTGGTTTTGGTTTTGGCAGCAAGACGTATTGTCCATTTTGGGAGATGAAAAAGGTGTTGTGTTGTCCTAGGTTGGAGCTAATAATTGGTCGCAAGCATCTCAGAGTCTCAGCTACAAGTGTAATTGGCTTCAAGAGAACATCTAATTGGCATTTCTTCTTCTTTCAAGAGAGTATCTAATTGGCTTTAGAATCACGATCATCTCAAGGTAGGTATGTAGACTTTCAACTACTCTCATTGTTTTAATATCATATTTCAATTCGTTGATTGCAACTGAGAGTTATGTCATGCATCTTTTTGCATTTTCTTGATTTCTCTTTCAATAATAATAAACAGCATTAGCTACATAGCTCCCAAATGCACATGGTTTATCGAAACTAGAACCATCAGTACTTGGAGTAACCTTGTTTTGTTTTAATCATCTTGTGGGATTTTGGTATCTATGCAATTGACTTAATTTTTTTTGCTAGTAGATATATATGTTTGGAACTTTAATAAAAAAAAACAACATAAATTAAACCACCCTAACTTATCTAGGTAGTAGCTGTATGTTAATATTAAAAAATTCCCTCATTTTGTATGTTTCTACTGAAGAATTCCTCCATTTTGTATGTTGTTTCTATTAAACCACCCTAAGTTTGGTTTTTTTATTATGGTTAGTAACATATTCATTATTTGATAGTGTTTCTGTTAATTATTTTGTTTGTTTTTTTTAGACTTTGCAAAATTAAAAATCACAACAGCCAAGGGCAAAGAAAGTGATGCAAACTCAAGTAGTCGTACTCAAATTTTTCAATCAACGTCAAAGGGAAAGGCAAAGGTTGCCAATACAGGTTTGGTGATAGCTTAATTTGAGTGGCTAGCTTAGCTCTTTAAGTTTTCAATGTAATAGATATTGGATTTTATAAGTATGTGAGTATGTGACACTTGGATTTGATGTTGTAGCTTGGTTTTGGATACAATTATGTTGTTTGTTTTTATTGAAGATTGATATTTGGATTTGAATAGTTTGATATTTGGATTTGAATAGTTTGATATTTGGATTTGGATTTACTGATCATACAGCATATAGATACAGGGACCAGGCCTGTGGAAAAATATTTGCGGCTTGCTGCTGTTGCTGCTTACTTGTATAATAATGTATCTTTTTAATGGTTTTGTAGGATTTCCTGATCCAAAGAAGTCATGCACCTGCTGCTTGCAGCTTAAAAATTAGATGTTGTGATGTTGTAATTAGACATGGCTATCGTCCAGATCGGTTCCAAAATTTGAGGAACCTGACTCGAACCGTTTAAATTTAATGAATTCGGTCCAGTCCGGATATCTCATTTTGAACATTGGGACCGAACCTAACTCGAATCTTTTGGAATGATCTGATTCCTACGGTTCCACACAAAATAACTTGCAATTAGGTTTGAGACCTTTTTTACTTTTCATCATAAATAAGATGAGAAACAATATGACTACAACAAATAATGTTTCAGCGTAAAACAAACCCCATTTATAAAAAAACACACACTATAAAAATTAGTATATTAAAAAACACATGAATTCATAAGTTTACGAACTGTTGTAGCTACACATTTGGAAAAGCTTGGGTTTATAGATTCTCTTGGAATTTGAAAATGTATAGCATATTATCAATCAACCATAAACAATACGAAATTATAAATGTGTACTTGTTCATGGAAGTTGAAAGTGTTTGGTATATTATCAACGAACAACTAAGTTATAAATGTAGGTACTTGTTCATTGAAGTTGAAAGTGTTTGTTATATTATCAATCAACCATAAACAATACTGAATTACCTAATAACATGTTAAGGATTAAACATCTCATGTTGCAGCAAAAATAGAGTGATTGAGGACAAACAACAAAGACTTTGATCCACCTCAAATATCCAAATGAACCTGAAAAATACAATTGTCAGTCATGGATAAAGATAACATAAAAAGATGAACACGTCAATTTGCAATTTGCACAAAAATGTAAGATGATTCAATGCAAGCAATCAACAATAAAACATAGAATTGATAAGAAGTGATATCTGTATTGAACAACAGATAACATCCATCAACTTCTCCTCGCTTGTACTATTAACATATGACTAGTTGAAACTCCATCAACTTGTTAAAACCCAAAGGCACAAGATAGCAGAAATGTGTGGACTTAATACCAGTAGAAACCCTAACCCCCAAATCCATACAAAGTCATTCCTCTTGAAAAAAGCATAGATGTTACAACATCCATCGCATGATAAAGATCTTGTTATCAGTGTAACCCTGGTCAACAAGCTTATCTTCGTTTATGAGAAGCTTGAGCTGGATCTGACTCTTCCTATCATGCTCAGGGATCTCCTTGTTAGCTTTCTTAACACCCACATTGCCTTGGTACTCTTCGAAACCCTTGCTTTCGATCTTCCCACTCTTTGGCCTCGCAGAGAACTTGTTAATCTGGATGTATCCGCTCATCCCTGATCCCCTTTTGGGTTTGCATTCTGATGTGTTGTACATGATTGATGATAGATAAAAACCGTCACACCCCTGAGTCGTACACATGTGAAGATGATCTCAAGGAACTACGGGCCCTAGCATCAGCCCAACACTGATTGGCCTAAACGGTTGTAAGCCCCGGCCAATTTTGTTCGCCAGACAGACTCGAACTCTTACAGCATGTTAGGCCCACACGTATCACATCTACCCTCAATACTCATAAATCCGACTAAGGCAAGTATCTCGAGGATCAGCTTCGGACAGGCAACTATAACAACTCTCTGCTTCCAACTAGAAAGCAAATACCAGAGTACATTCCACACAGGGAAACTCTCTTTTACGGATTGCTCTCATATTGTGAACTATCTTTTGTGTATCTAGGAGCACAAGGCTAACAGGGAACTTCCATCTTATAGCACGACTCTTAATTAGAGAAGGATTTCCACGAAGATCTCCTTCCCAAACTACGTCCTAGATGGCCTGATAGAACCAAGATTCCTTGCACTATAAATAAGACATGAGGTTGGTAAGCTAAGGTACGCTAAAAATTCCCTGTTTACAGCATTACACCTTCCTAAGATCCTTGTCTGGCTTTATTGTGCAGGTTAGCAAGTCAGCGAGACTAGGTCAAAGCAGAGAGCGGAAAACGAATACATTAGTTTGGCGCCGTCCGTGGGGACGACAAAGTTCTTAACTTTTCATTAGCGTCGTCTCCTTTCAAAACCCAAAAATATGGTGACCACAATCACACAACAACGGAGAACAGGGGGACACGTCAAACGTTCTGGTTGGCGCAGCACCGCCGCTTTCAGCGGCTCCGATCATACACGAGTTGCAGACTCACGCCCCCGTGCCGACGACGACAACATTGGACCCCCAAATCGATAAGTTGTCATCTCAAATATAGCAGATAGCCAAGGCGGTCGAGGCTCTCACGCGACAAATTCTGCCACTGCCAATGGAGACCAAGAGCATCATGGGCCTCCGTCTCCGGAGGATGGCAGGGAGCAAGCACAAGAAAGCCAAGCCCTCGCAAGTTCTCATTAGACTAGGGGAAGCTGCGCGGCTAACGCTGAGCCCGCCTCCAGGACAAAAGGGCTCAGCCCTGAGAACCCCATCCGTAGAGGGGCACACGATCCGGACGTACTATACCGCCTCTCCATCCCACCATTTGTGGATCAGATCATGAATGAGGCCCTTCCGAGGAAGTTTACTCCTACGAAACTCGATTTTTACTACGAAACCACCTATCCTTTCTTCAACCTATGCCATTACCAGCACGTAATGGCCATTAAAAAAGGATTTGAATCTGTCATGTGCAAAACCTTTCCCACTAGTTTGGAAAGCTCGACACTTACGTGATTCCACATCCTTCCGCCGAAGTCGATCGACTCATTCAAGACACTAGCAAATGAGTTCTTGACACGTTTTGTAGGGAGCCAGCATTTTTTAAGAGGCCCACACTACATACTTTCTATAAAGTAGAGGTCCCACTAGACTCTCAGAGAGTATGTCACGTGCTTCAACAACGAGCAGACTCTCATCGACAAATGCAGCGACGACACGGCCGTAACAGCCTTCACTGCAGACCTCAAGGAAGGAAAGTTCTACGAATACCTCACCTTAGAGCCTCCTCTTGACATGACAGAGCTCCTCAAGAACGCTCAGAAACATATTACCTTGGAGAAGATGAGAACCGTGAAGATGGAAACCGAAGGCGAGAAGAAGCCCTCCACTCCTAAGGACAAGAAAGAGGGCAAGAGACGCGACAATGATGAAAGAAGCAAAAGGAAGTGCAGTGACAACATGCCAGAGCCTAGTCGGTCCAAGCCGGAGAAAACATCCAACTACGTTGGATCCAGGACTATGACACTCCTCAATGCCCGCCTATCAAACGTACTAAACTCCATGAAAAACTGGGAAGATTTGAAGTGGCCCCCAAAGTTGAGCAGGGACCCCGCCAAGCGTGACAACGACAAGTATTGCGGGTACCACAAGGAGGGCGGCCACGATACCAACGACTACAAGAGTCTAAGGTGTGAAGTTGAATACTGGATTTGCAGAGGCAAACTGAAAGAATTCTTGAACTCCAAAAAGCGGCCAGAACGAACCGGGGACAATGAGGAATCAATTAAAGAAATAGAGAAGGACACCCTAGAGATAATCTACGTCACTCACGGGGTCAGATCGAATGAAGACCAGTCGTACAGGTCTCGCAAACAGACTTTACTGGAGATGCGGATACAACCCGCGGATGAGGACAGACACATCTGCCACTTAAGGATCCAGAGCTCCATTCCCACCTTGACATTTTTGGACAAAGACCTCGAAGGAGTCCGAGTGCCACATAATGACGCCCTAGTCATCTCGGTTTCCATAGCAAGGTGGGAGGTAAAGAGAGCTCTGGTGGACACAGGAAGCTCACTCAACATCCCGTTCTACCATGCGTTCCGTAGTATGGACCTCAAAAAGGAAAACTTGACGTCCTCATACTACCCGCTGATTGGATTCAGCGGAGAGAAGTGCTTCCCGATCGGAAAGATAAGGTTGGCGACAGTGGCAGGAGAGCCGCATCTAAGAAAGGTCTTGTTTCTGGAATTCATAGTCGTAGATGCACCGTCAACCTACAACCTTATCTTGGGAAGACCATGGCTCTACCAGATGGAGGCAGTAGTTTCCACCCTTCACCAGTGTGTTAAGTACACTATTAACCACCCAGAACGGACGATACTCAGAGATCAACCTACGGCACGAAGCTACCATCACGCCGCGCTGAAACAAATAGAATGCTCCCAGAACATACTGCGGGGAAGTTTGAACTAGTGCCAGGCTAAGCAACAGCGGGGGCATCACCTTCAAACAATGCGAGAGCTGTCTACTCTTCTGCCCTGTGAAACGGAGAGGCCAAGGCAAGCATGAATACATCCCCCTGACATTTCGTCTGTACAAAGATTGACCCATCTACAAGGTTTACTTTTTAGTAACCTCTAAAGCGCCTTGACAGTCCACTAAACGATCCACAAGGGCAATCCGAATTCACTTAAAGGCCAGGATCAATTCCTCCCCCTCAACAGTTAGTCTGTTTTCAGCTGTTTATTTCCCTTTCCATAGTCAATGTATAGTTTTAGTTCTTAAGGACTTATGTGATTTGCAATCATTTAAGAAATAAATGAAGAATTGCATAAACAAACTCTATTGATTATTGGAAAGATGTAACAACAAGCGCCCAGAGGCGGATACAAAAAACTATAAGCATCTGAGTACAGTGCGGCATGAAGTAAAAGACTCGTTTACACGATCTAACTACATAAAAGTGTCTGAAAGAGGACATGCAAGCTATTTGCAAGTGACAAGAAAGACATGCGAATGGACTTCGCCCGACCCCTTCCCAAGATCAAGAACGAAGTGCCAGAGGGGATTGAAAGGACTGAGCGGTTATTTGCTCCGTCAAATCACCCCAGAAAGCGACCGTACAACAGCGTTGTAGACCTTACAACGGGTTGTTGATTTCCTCAAGAGACATTCCACCCCCTTACAGGCTTCCTCAAACGGTTTTCGGCCTCCAGAAGGGGGATGGAAGAAGGCAGATGAGGTTGGCCACAAGCGGCCACGTCGACAAGGCCTCCTATTGCTGTCAAGCGAGGCCACCTTTCCAATGTGCGATACCAGGAATGACTGAGAGCGACCATACCCGGAAGCATCACACATCAGCTAACACTTCGATCAACCATTAATTAGCAGCGGGGTACACAAACATGTGGGCACAAGTGGACAGAGTAACACCAAGGCATTTCCCTTGGAAAACTCGTACTACTTCCCTGCAATATGAGAAGAAATTACGAGATCTCAGCAAACCAACTATGTGCCCACTCACAACAGGTGACCACGCATAACAACGATTATGATCGTGCATGATCGTGGCAAATGTCAGAACATTTGGAGACTCCGACAATGGAGATTCACCTTCAGCCTTTGGAAAATCCAAAGCATTTTCTTCAAGCAAAAACATTACATGAGATGAGTTCTGCGAAAGATAGTGTCTACAACGATTGGAGAACACCATTATATAGGTGAAATGGTTCACCAACTGGGCCTTCTGCATTAAGTACTAAGCATAGAATACCGTGTGGGAAATGAAGAGACAGCGGTTCCCAAGGAAAGTGCGCATACCATGTTCGCTCAGTTAATGGCGTTGCACGCAACCCCATCAATTCTAGGGGAGTAACCGGTACTCAACAATCCCGCAGTCTATGCCATACACGTGTCACCGCACAATTTATGGCATACACGTAGTGCAATCGAAGAGAAAACCCTAACTTTTCCTTTGCAGGCCCAAAGGCTCGATCTACCCGGCCCACCATTAAAACAGTATTCGGCTACATGCTAGGCACGAGCGTAAATCTAAAACATCCTTGACGCATGGACCGTACCTATGGATCGATGTTTGTTTTAAGGTAATGTTGTTCGCACAATGCGTGACACTAGCGCACATGGGTTCTCATGCCTTCAAACGGGCGGAGCCTCTCTCCAACCTGGCAAGCTTAGTCAGCCTAAGCTGATGATGACGCCTTCTAGTATCACCCGACACCTAGTCCGCTCAGTGCGGATCTCGATGGTCTAGGAAGTGATCTCGATGGTCAAGGAAGTGAGAGTCTAATCAGCGCCATCATGCCTGGTGACAACGAATTGCTTGGGAACATTGCCCCCCCTTCATGATCAATGATCGTCAAACCCAATTAGGTGAGCCTAGCTGGTGACGACTTGCAATGAAAGCTTCTGATCAATGCCTAGACCTGTAGGCCCCATTGCGCGGGTGTAAATGGTTTGGAATGTGAGAGCCTAGTCAGTCCCAAACTGATTCCGATGACTCGCCACGGGGCCACTGTTTTTCATCGTGGCCACCGAATCACAGACCCTGGACTTATAGCCCTCATTGCGTTGGTGCAGATAGTTTAGAAGATGGGAGCCTGGTTAGTCCCATACTGATTCTGACGACTCGCCATGGGACCACTACTTTTCATCATGGCCGCCGAATCACCAACCCTGGACTTGTAGCCCCCATTGCGCGGGTGTAGATAGTTTAGAAGATGGGAGCCTAGTCAGTACCGAACTTATTCTGACGGCTCGCCATGGGACCACTTCTTTTCAGCGTGGTCGCCGAATCACCAACCCTGGACTTGTAACCCTCATTGCGCGGGTGTAGATAGTCTAGAAGGTGGGAGCATAGTCAGCCGCGAACTGATTTCGACGACTTGCCATGGGACCACTGCTTTTCAGCGTGGTCGCCGAAAACTCCCAAATTTGTAGCTTGATGTGCACATGTGTAGATGATTGGGAAGGTGGGAGCCTAGTCAGTCCTGAACTGATCTCGACGGCTTGCCATGGGACCACTGCTTTTCAACCTGGTCACCGAACCCTTTTACTCAAATTTGTAGCCCTCACCGCACGGGGCGAGTGTAGATGGTTCAAAAAGTGGGGGACTAGTCAACCCTTAACTGATGTCGATGACTCGCCACAAGACTATTGCTCTTCAGCGTAGTCGCCAAACCTTCATTCCCCGAATCTGTAGCCCACATTGCTTGGGCATAGATGGTTCGGAAGGTGGGAGCCCCAAGCATCTCACCATGCGACCACTGCTCTCCTAGAGCGACCGCAAACATGAATCTAGTTGAGTCAGCGTCTTCATACTGAAACAAACTGACATTCTAATATTAGCAAAGGCCACTCATGCTGATACAAATGTTATATGGCCAATGCCCAGATAAAAGCTACTTAGGATGCCAACCCGAGCTTACGGCGCTTGACTCGGCACAAACGCTCTGACAAATACGCTCGACCATCGCAACTCACCCATAGCAACAACCGCAACCGACCGATTAGACAAGTGAGGCAAGCCTCAAGCAGCTTACCTTGTGGACAAGACACAGCTCAGGCAACTCAACCCTTAGCTAAATTATCCGCAACATGCCTACTATCAGACATGACTACACAACGATGACCCTGAGTCATTCACAACACAAAACGGTCAAGCTCTCACAGACAGACCAGTCAACGTCCTATTGATTCAACCAGCCTATGCCAAAGCAAGAAGACAGGGAGAAACAAAAAACATGCAATGGAGACAACAAGCACGAAACGGATAAAACTGTTTTCATTAATGGTCAAAACAAAAAGGAGTGCAAACACACAAAGTTTACTCCTTATCAAGAGAAGGTACAGAAACATGAGAGCTAAGCCTAGTGGAAGAAGGAGCAGGAGTTGCGTCCACACATGCCACTGCTTGGACATCAGGGCCCAAACTATTTTCCTCGTTCGATGACGCAAAGGTAACAAACAAGTCTACATACGACATCTTCTTATAACGGCCGAGATCTCACTCCGGATACTCCTCCTTCATCAGCACCAGCAGCTCCAACCTGCCATGTACAACCCAACAGAACTCACATTTGCCTTGTTTCTGAATAAGTTCCTCCTCGCGAACTTTTACATCAACAAGTTCACACTCTAATAGCTCAAACTTGCTAGTCAACACATCGACCTGAAACTCCTCTGTGGCCAGACTCCTCTTCACATCAATAAGCTCATACCATTCCAATTCGAGCTGATCCTCAACCTCTCGAGCATAGAACTCCACATCAGATTCTAACTGTTGCTTCTGAGCAACCCAGTCGGCCTCCTTCAAAGCATTTTCTTCAGCAAGAGACCACAGTTCAAAACGCGCCTTAGCCGCAGCTTCCTGCTCAACTTCTACGTCTTGGCGGGTCCGGTCCAACTCCTGTTTGAGTCTATCTCTCTCGAATACCGCCTCAGACTGAGCACACTCAAGGACCTTCAGATAACCCCTTGAGTCTCAGCAGCCATGGTTTACTGATCCAGCCTACTTTTGTAGTTGTTTTTGTAGCCAATCAATTTCATAAAGCGCATCAGAATACAACGCCTGCATGTGTGAGAAGAATGCTCCAAAGTGTATATTATTTCACTAGCCGCCTCTACTTTCGTCCCAGCAACGACCATGTGGCTCAAGTGAGACATACCCAGCATAAGGTACTTCAAGCCCTTGTCCATACACCCTTCTAGTGTATCCTCATATGGTTTTGGAGCGCAATCCATTAGCCAACTGTGACGCCTACTTATATGCTTCCTCGAAGCATACTCTACGTCCACCTCTTGGTGCCACACCTATGAACTCATCGTTACCAAGTCCGGTGCAAACATGCTTATCCGCGGATTTGTATGAAGCTGTTCCGGATCAGGAATTAAGCCAACACCAACCTTCATGGTTGCCACTATCCTCAGGCTCTCCTCCGTGGCTTTTCCCTTGTCAACAGCAGCCGACCCTTTATTGTGAGACGGCTCAACGAGATTTGGAAGGAGATGAGGAAGTAAATTATTCAAATGACCCTCCTACACTTCTAGTTGTGGCCTGGAACAAGACGGTAAGCAACACGGACTACATTAAACTGGGCTTGTGCCACCACGACCACTTTAAGACTACACGCCAGCAGGACGATCAAATTCTACAACCTCAGGCGAATCCTCACAGGAGCCTTCTATCGGAATAGTCCCATGCGAATCAACACCGGTAGAAGCCGCCCCACACCAGACTATCATTCAAAGCTTCGACTTGCATGGCGCTAAGGTTTGACCTGTCTACAACTCCTGCGAACCGCAGATAATTTTTCTCCAAGCCGAACAGATCAGTCTCCACCCCAACGGGCTTAGTAGACTCACGCTCTTCTCTCACTAGAGCGGGTCGTGCTGAAGGCTACTCAGTTCTAACACGGGACCTCTTCTTCACAAAAGAGGTAAGAATTTCAGACGGCTCCTCCACGTCAGATAGAACGTGAACTTTGGCCCCAACAACCTTCCTCTTCCTTGCAGGGGTCCCATCTTCCAACTTAAATTGTGATACTCGGTACAGAGTGGGGGCAACGTGCCAATTGTCCCACAACCCACTACGGATGAAGTTGGAAACTCTTATGACACCAACCACGTTCCCTTTTGGCAAGCCGCAAAACGTCTCCATGGTGTTTTGCTACTCTAAGATAAGAGGAGTAGTGGGAAACCTTCCTGCGAAGAAACACAAGCAATGATTAGCCAGCCCGCGATCAAGCATATCAAAGTGATAAGAAAGGGTCGGACTCACGAAGCGGCCTGAACTCTCGCTCAAGCAGACGACCCTTGCATAAAAAATACTTTGAATCTGCAAGGGCCAAGAAGCAATACTTCTGCCAGAACTTGAAAACATCGGGCAAATTCACAAAGCAAGCCGACAATGTCATCTTATAGACAACGTTACCCTTCAACAGAGGAGAAGTTGGCAACTGAATTACTCGCGAAGTCACGCTGACGCCGACCTCCTTAGCACTGATCAGAATCAGGCGGATGATCCTGTATCCATTAGCTCCCAACTAGGCCGGAGAAATCCACAGAAGATCCAAGAACTCCCAAATCACGACCAAAATCAGAAAATGCAGTCCAGTTTGAAGCATCCCACGATGCAAGCAAATGAAACCGGACAGAGGTGACATTGGCATTTGGTCACCAGTCAGGACATAGAACGGCAGGTCCTCAGGGACCCCAAACTTCGTACAGATTTTGGCAAGACCAGGCTCGGACAACAACCTATCTTCGAAAAACTCCAGGCCCTTTGCCAAGTTGCGTCGTCAAGGCTTTGTTGAGCCATGAAGAAGGTGAACAATCTTTTCTAATCAGAGCGGTATCTTCAATAGCAAAGAAAGTAGAACAGTCAGACTCTACACTGCGGATGACCTAAATAGAGATTGGGTTCCGCCTCTTTTCCGTTGGAGGGACCCACGTTCAATTAATGCAACACGTGGCTCAAGCAACGATTCAGACTCAATCGTCATGAACGGCGCATCCCTTCAAGAGATGACTTAGCGAACCGATGTGATGGCCCACTAACTCAGGAGGAGTAGCTGATGATACATAAAAATGGTCACACCCCTGAGCTGTACACGTGTCAAGATTATCCAGAGGAACTACGAGCCCCAGCATCAGCCCAATACTGACTTGGCCTAAGTGGTTCTAAGCCTGCTCAATTTTGTTCATCAAACTGATTCGAACTCTTATAGCATGCTAGGTCCACATGTCTCACAGCTATCCTCAATACCCATAAGTTCTACTAAGGCAAGTATCTCGAGGATCAGTTTCGAACGGGCAACTACAACAGCTCTCTACTTCCAACAAGGAAGCAAGTACCAGAGTACATTCCACACAGGGAAACTTTCTTCTACGAATTACTCTCATATTGGAAACTATCTCCCGTGTATCTAGGAGCACAAGGCTAACATGGAACTTCACCCCTACAACACGGTTCCTAATTAGAGAAGGATCTCCACGAAGATCTCCTCCCTAAACTCCGCCCTCGATGGCCTGGTAGAACGAGGACTCCTTGCACTATAAATAAGACATGAGGTTGGTAAGCTAAGGTATGCTACAAATTCCTTGTTTGACTTTATTGTGCAGGTTAGTAGGTCAGCGAAACTAGGTTAAAGCAAGAAGTGGAAAACGACTGCATCAATGATATTTTCTTATTGCGATGATGCAATTACCTAATTCCCTATAAGAATAAAGTAGGCAGAAGAAAGATTGGAATTTACACAACAACGAGCGATAATAATCAGATCTAACCATTGAAGAACCCGACCCCATGTTGTGCTGCGCTACAACGACTGGACGAGAGGGTGGGTTCCAAGGATATGGATAATGGGTGGGTGGGTGGCGGTGGAAAAGATGGGGTGGAGACTAATTAGCCGATGAGGGGGGAGATGGGAGGGGAGATGATGAGGATTAGGTTTGTTGTTCTCTTCTCTCTTTCTCTGATTGGAGATTTCTCTCTCTCACTAAAAATGGGATGGAACTGAACCGTTTGTATATATATATTTGAAAACGGACTCGAACCGTTCTAAAACGGATCCGAACAAATCCAGACCATTTCTTAAATTACACAATAAAAATTGGACCGTTTAGATTAAAATGGTTCGATTCAGTTTGAATCTGTAGTTCCTTGACCCGTTTGTCCACCTCTAGTTATAATGCAATAAGAAAATTAGATGGGAAATGTTGTAATGCAATAAGTAAATTAGATTAATACAATACAAGTTAGGATTGAGTCCATTGTGATTGCACTGTGAATATATTCTTGGTATTGTTACAGTGAGTGTACTTTAACAATATATTTTTGTTATTCTTGGTATTGTTAATTGTAACAGTGATTGCACTGTGAATATATAACACAAGTCTTGGTCCAGTCCAAAATGGCTTGTTATTGACAGTGATTGCACTTATTTAAGGACATATGAATCAATACAATCAATGCCAAGAATATATTCATATACTCATTTTGGAACCGTTTGGAACCATAGGAACCGGACTGTTCCAAACGGTCAAGTTGGGTTCGGTCCCAAAGTTCAAAATGTGGGAATCTGGACCAGACCAGATCCGTTAAATTTAAACGGTCCAAGTTAGGTTCCTCAAAATTTGGAATAGATTCGGACCGTGCCCACCCCTAGTGGTATAGATTAAAGCTCAAGGTGCAAATAGCCCAGAGTTTTGAAATTGTATTATTTCCCTCCAAACAGTTCTTCTTTTCCACGTTATCTTCTTGCTGGTTCATCCTTGCTATGCTTGAGCTTTCTTCTGTACCTAAAAGAAAAGGGAATCAGAGGAAGGGGGAAGAGATAGATGCGAGAAAAAAGGAGATTGGCGAGGAGACGAAGCAGGACGATAGCGAGTTAGGATTGCAATCCTTATGAGCTGTTGTGCTATGCTTTGTTGTGTGAGAGGGAACCAGAGATGTTATAAGGAAAAATGAGGAGGCCTGAATGGTGGATGGTTTGTTGTTGATTCGTTGTGTGACAGGGACAAAAAGAGATATGGAAATAGAAGAGAGGCGTGAGGTGAGAGAGATGCACGGTGGCTGGTGTGAGCGAGATGGAGGTGAGAGAGCTCTCCCTGCGTGGGCAGTTACTGAAGTGACAGTAATATAATAGGAGAAAAAAAGAAATCCACAAATAGCGCAAAGAGAATAGAGATGGCTCTGTTGTGATTTGTTCTGTGGCTGCGAGATGATGTATGCATGTGTGGAGAAAGGAAGTAGATAAAAGAGATGGTGACTAGTGAGAGGATGGCTCGACGAGGAAGAAAGTGGAACAGGGGAGGAGAAATGGCAATGATGGCGAGTTTATTGTGGTTGCGAGGTTGGGTGGTTGCCGGTCCTTCGATCGAGTGAGAATCGACGGCAGGATGGACGGTGAGACGGGGTTGGTGTCTGGAAAAAGAGAAAAGAAAGAAAAGGATGTGAAAATAGAGAAACATGAAAAAGGGAGGACTGCCCTAGAGACGAAGAGGGTTTTGTGTATGGCAGGAAGGAGAATAAATAGATTTTGCTCGGGGCTTGGGCTTTGTTTTAATTCACATGGGTTTGGGAATGGGTTTCAACCGTTGTAGCACCTTTCAAAATCACCGAAACCGTCACTTTGGGCTTGTTCTTCCAAACTCGCCGCGTTAAACCAATTTTATCATTTAAGTTCCAATTCCTACAAAAACATGAAATAATTAGAATCATCATCATCATCAAAGCCCATTCCTGATACATTTAGGGTCGGCTACATAGATTTTGGTTCCCCAAGTAATGTGGTTTTCCCACATATCCTCACCTAATTCAAGCTCAATGATGTCTTTGTTCACCGCTTTCATCCAAGTTTTCAACGGTCGTCCCCTCCGTCTACACCCTCCATTGACTTGCCAATCTAGACATGATATTCGAATAAAATACAATATTCGAAACACAAACATATATAAATTTGAAGATGTTTTATGTAATAATTATATGAATATAAAATACCCCCAAAACTATATTTTGCTAGTCCTTGAGCAAAACAAAAGTTAAATCCTAACTCACTTTCGCAGGAAACATCGGCTACACTTACCTTAACGTGCAACAAAGCTTTGAACCCCTAGATTACATCTAGTGGACGAGTTAAGTCTTGTGATGGTTTCCAAAAATGTTACCCACAAACATTACAAACTCAATAAATGTCAAAATCATGGTCACTTCAGAGTAATCATCTAATTGCCATAAATTTCAGAAAACAACTGACAATTTCACAGTAATATATCAATAGATTCTTAACAACAATTTAATAGTATCCAAAGGTTAGATAAATTACATCATCATTTTCAACTCGAAGTGTGTGTATGTGGGTAGCCTTATCAACATAACTTTCCATTTCACAATAAAGACTTTTTTTTTTCATTTCACAGTAAAGACACGACTAGATAACCTTTACAAAGTACGCTTCGACTACAAATCTCTCATGTCACTCAGAAATGAATAAGTTAGAGATCGGGTATTTATAAGTCAGTTTATATGTGAGAAAAATAATAAATTACGGAAACAAAAACATCTCACACATATAATTATCATGACAAACAGACATTTCTAAGAATGAAATGAATATGATCTCATGGACAAGATTATCAATCACATTGAGAATGTTGAATCTAACATTATGGCTCTTGTCTATTCAATATTCACATCTATAGACCGAACCTTTACTTAAGATCAATCAGATATTTATTAGGTTGTAAAGGGGCTAAAATTATGTCTAATAAAAATGAAAAAAAGGATAATACAAGAATTCTCTGATAGGGGATACACCTTTTAATAAACACATGGGGCACTGAAGATTATAAATAATTTTTCTCTCAATTCTTCTTCATATATATATATATATATATATATATATATATATATATATATATATATATATATATATATATATATATATATTTGAAGCATTAAACTTTTTTTTTTCGATGACATGTTTTTCCTCTTTTGCACAATGAAACATTTTAGTCTTGAGGATTCATAAAGCATCTAGTTCAGCTCTTTTTATTTGCCCATTCCAAACATATATCCAATCACACACCATTCTCAGAGAAATTGGGTAAGGATAAAAAGATTATGGGGTAATACTCCATATTTGGAGTAGGTAATGGAGATGGGGCTAGCAAAGGAAAAACTATTCAAAGGCTCAAAGGGCTGCAACAGTACTGGGTAAACTAAAAGGCTAAATAACGCACTACAAGAAAAATGGTCATTAATAGCGTTTCAAAAACGCTATGGTAGAATACCATAGCATTTTAGAAAACGTTGTGTCTGCCGGAGCTATAATAGATACAGGGTCTATTATAGCGTTTTAAAAACGCTATTGTAAGTTGACTATCATAGCGTTTCAGAAACGCTATAGTAAGTCTATTATAGCATTTTAAAAACGCTATTGTAAGTTGACTATTTATAGCATTTCTGAAACGCTATAGTAACATTGTTTATAGCGTTTCTGAAACGCTATAGTAAGTCTATTATAGCATTTTAAAAACTCTATTGTAAGTTGACTATTTATAGCATTTCTAAAACGCTATAGTAACTGCATTTATAACATTTCTGAAATGCTATTGCTTCAGAAACGCTATTGTCTTCTCTCACGTAGCATTTAACAAATGCTATTGTATTAGTTTCTATAGCGTTTCTCAATGCCCTTTTTTTCTATAGCACTCATCAAGTGCTATCAAATGACTTTTTATAATATATTATAAGTTTTATTTCTAGAAAATAAAAATCTAAATGTGCCAAACTTAAACATTTCCATGAATGGAGGCAAAGTAATATAATTAATAAGATAATGTATTACATCGAGTCACAATATCTATCAAATAATAAAGATAATGTATTACACTTAAACATTTCTTAACTCTGTTACAGTACACATCTCCCGTATTTCAGCTTGCAACTTGGCAATAGTCTCAGCTGCATCTTGATTACCTAGTCTATGACAAGCAACCTCTTTCTGTAGTACCTCCAGAGCCTAATTTTCAAGCTGCTCCTGGATGTGTTCAAGTACGAGGCTGGAGCTCTCTTGCTTCGTATATCCAAACTCGGGTGATCATCTTTTAATTTCATCATCTGGCTTTATTTTTAAATCCACAACACTTGATTTAATCGATCTACGACGACTTCTGCAAGCGAATGTTGGAAAAAAAAAGTATCAATCCTTTTCTTCATCTCATCCCGATTAGCACCAACAATCTAATCAACTTGAGTTCCTCCCCACATAAACACAAATGTTGGCATTGCCTTTACTTCCATCTTTGATGCTACTTCCTACCAAATCACAAAAACCAAGCAACCATAGTTAATTTAGTATATTATTTTCCTTCTTATCTCAAAAATTGAGATTATGAACAAGATTGTCCGGCTGGAAATATATGCAAGGATATGGATCGTTTACCTTCATAGCTTCCTACAGAAACGAAAGCAAGGATATACGCAAGCAACCATTAATTTTAAATATCAAAAATAATGAATATAAAGAAAAGTCCCAGTATCACATATCCAAGCTAAAAAAACAATGCTAATTCTATTAAAACATATCAAAGCTCAAATTGTCCACATCAAAATCTTAGTAGATGAAGAAAAAAAATATATTTATAAATATTAGATTGGGCAATGGTTACCTTCAACTCGTCAACATCGACCACGAGAAACAAAATGTCCTAGTAGTTGAGAGCCAACTCTTCGAAAAATTGGTTCATAGCAACAGAAGGCATGCACCAAGCAGCAGTGAAATGTATCGCAATCTGTAATTCGACACCCGTAAATAAATTTCCATAATTTTTAAAAAACTATATATAAATAATATGAGTTATAAATGAAAATTCATGAGGGGGGTGTTTGGCTTTGCCTCACTTAAATCAAATTAGAGGTCTGAATTTTACTGAATATAACACAGTTTTTCTGAACAAATACCCTGATTGTGCATGCAGTATTTACAACTTTTCCTTGTGCATCTCAACATGCATGCTATCAGTTTTGAGACTAATGCAGAATGGAGTAGATGGCAAACAACTTATAATTGATGCAAACAAAACTCCCTAAGATAGCACACAAGTAATCTGATCATTATAGTAGACCCGTAAACTTTGAAACTCAATGACAAACATATATGGTTCAATTAGATTTTGTTCTTAAAGACAATACATATATATGGCTCAAACACAAGAACAAATGAGAGACTAATTGAGAGAAAATGAGGTTAGGGAAATTGACAGGGCATCCTTGACTTTGAGCTTGATTGAGAAACAAGTCCCAAGACTCTTTTGAATCCACCTTCACCACTCTTGACTTCAATATTGGCTGTTCCTGTTCCTGTTTTTGTCGTTGCTCTTCCATATCTTCTCAGTGTCTCCTTTGTTCTTATCTGTTTCTCCTCTTACCTTCCCTTACCATTTTATAGGCAGAAAGAAAGGTTTGGCTCATAGAGGTGCTCAAGTTTACATTCGCTTGCAATCAATGAATCACCCAAGTTTGAATATACCAAGCAAGAGAGCTCCAGCTGTTAATCCAGAAGGTAAATATAGGAAATGGAAAACAATTAACCCAAAAAATGAGATATAATGCTCCTAGAATCAAAGAGACTTAACGGAAGTTAATGTTTCTCTTACCAAATCACCATTCACCTTCATACAATGGAATCTGGATGGTTCATTTATCTCAGACAGTCCAGACTGTAAGTTCTGGAAAGAATTCATAAGCAAGTCCAAATTGAACAATTGTCCCTTAAACCGTCTATTCCTCATATTTGATGGACCAGCTTGATCTGCACCGCTGGCGAGTGTACCAACATTTGAACTGCTAACTCCAATTGAGCTTAAGACAGGAGGCTGCATGGGAGAGTACTCCTTACATCAAGAGTCCTTATTCATTTGAGGGAAGAAATCACATTATGTTAGAAAGTACCTGGTTTGAACTTCCTAATGGCAAGAACCAGAGCAAATGGAATAAAAAATGCATCAGTAACAGAGTGGTTTCCGTTGTCAAATTGAAAAATGAAACACACAATGCAATTTAGATGAGAAAAGTCCAGCTACAAGTCATTATGCGAGTACCTGGACGGATTATGCCAACAGGAGTCCCTGGACTTGAATATATTAGAAGTACACCTTGAAACGCGTTTAGAATATGTTAAAAGTATATAATTTAATTTACCTTATGAGCATCCGATGGAGAGAAATACCCGGCTCTTGATCTTTGTCCTCTTGGTGTGTTGCTGACCGGAGATGGACCCTGAGCACCAATGGGTCTATTAGACACATTGTTCGGTACAAGGGGATTGGATTGTTGTAGAGGAAACGAAGGAGTGATATTAGTAGCCAATCCATATCGTGGAGATGATGATGGCTGCAATAAAGATAGGAAAACAAAAACAACATATGAGTATATTTAAAGTAAAACCTTAAAACGTGTTTAGTATATATGTAATGAGCAACTGATTCCATTTAACCTGACGAGCATCTAATGGAGTAAAATTCCCTGCTCTTGGTGTTTCACCCCTTGATGTGTTGCTAATCGGAGATGGACCCTGAGAATCAATGGGCCTCCTAGGAAAAAGGGGAGCCAATTATTTTTCTAAGAATAAAAACCCAACATTTCATTTTTCTAAAAACAGACTGATAAACAGGAAGTGAAGTATCAAGTACAAACAATAGTCTGTCATTGGATTTGATTGAACCATCTTGTACTAGTACAGAAGAAACACAAAATCAATGGAAAAAACCTGTTAAGGAATATGAAAACAAATCCTGATGGGGAAAACTAATCCATGAAACAAAACTACTAGATCAAAGAGAATTGAACAAGAAAAAAGTATCACAGTGCATATTCATCATAAAGCATGCAAAAATATCACAGTGCATATCAATTTCCATTAAAAAATTGCTACCAACCTGAATACGAGCTCCAGACCGGCTTTGCATGTTCTTGATGGTCTCACCCCCTTTACCAATAATGACGCCAACCTGTATGACATCATTCCAAACCATGAGCAGAAAGAACCAAATGAATGCTAAAAATGAAAAAGGCAGGACATAGCTGGATAAATTGTTACCTTTCCATTTGGAATTGTTATCTGTTTGCTCGTGCTCTGACCATAAATTCCATACAATATTTACAAGATCTTCTTCCATACAATATTTACAAGATCATAAATTCACTACTGATTAAGATTACTAGCTTATCTCCTTACAGCAGCTGCTTTCATATGGAATGAATATGGGTAAATAGTTAAGATGAATGATCACTGAAACTCAAAATAGACTTCCATCTAAAACATGAAAAACTATAAAACTTTGGGTACACAGTACATTATACAAAACTTAGCCAAAGCAAAGTAGACTAATCATTCACCTCCAAACGACGTAGTGACAGCAATAGAGCTAGCCACTGATCCTGCAACACTTGCTGTAGCTGCAAACCCACTTGCTCCAATCACGGGGATCAGAGTTCCTAATGTAGGTGCTAAAGCACTGAATCCTGCAGCTATTGCTGGAGCAACCAGACCTGTGAAAGAAAGATGTACAGAATGATATAAAACCACACTACCATTAAAAATTTATTATCAAGTTGAAATTACCAATTTGCTAAATCCTAGAAACACTGTTAGATATGTCATACCGCCAGTTACAGCTAACAAAGTCCCTCCAGTTAATGCAGTGGCACCAATGCAACCTCCACGTTTCCAACTATCCCATGAGGTTTTCGAAGATTTGGGATCATCCTCTTTGTGTTCTTTATCTTGATCACTTTTTTTTAACATTGCCATGGCAGCACAAACAACTATTACCTCCATAGCTTCCTACAGAAACGAAAGCTTTCTATTCAAAATTGAATGGTGAAGAAAAAAAGTAACTCAGAAGTGAAATAAAATGGAGTTCACTATGCCTACCATTCAGCTGTACCCCAAGTAAAAATAGGCTAATGATTATATTTTGACATAAACCATACCTCAATACCTGACTCCGGAGATGCATTTATACTAAAATTAAAGCATACCTCAATATCTGTCTCCGATCATTAGTTGATTTAGCCCCGAATTTCATATTCAAATTGAAGCTGAAGTAGAAAAGCTTCAACATACCCATGCAAGCATACCCAATTGTAAGTACTTGAACAACAGGGACTAATCAGTGGAAAAATGACCAAATGCATTTAAAAGGTAAAAAATCCCAATAGGAAAAATGGACCTGTGATTCCAACTGCTGATTTTTTAGTCTCCAATCTTCAGATGGTGTCCTGATTTCCTTTTGCAATTTGTCTTTCTCATCATTCTTTGAAGTTAAGCGCTTAATAAAACACTCTACACATTATGGAGAAATCTCCTCATATTATTCAAACCAATTTCCTCATATCTATCTCTCAGAACTCCCTAAAAACCTATTTAGATTAATACAACTCCCTAAAATGCAAAATCAATTGACATCTGAAGCAGTGAAACATCTTATTATACAATACATAAACTAACATTTAACAATATTCTACAACATTACGCAATAGCAACATTACAACATTACACAACAACAACATTACAACATTACGCAACAGCATTACAGTAGTAACAACAACATTTCATGTGCAATATTAACAACAACGGTAACAACATTACACAGTAACACTACAGCATTAACATTCCTATAACATACGTACATATGCATGAATACAAGTGGATCTACAAAATTGGTAGTAGTTCAAGCATATATTCAGGATTTCAAGACCAAGAGAGATATTCATTCAGGCATTCAAATATATATTACAAGTCTCGATCAATGCTTACCGAAGCTCTAAATCATAACAACTTTGTCTGCTGGCCATGCTAGTGTAGTACCAATGGCATCTTCAATAAATTCCAGCTCAGATGTAGGCCTCCAAAGAGATGCAGTAGGAACTTTTGGATTATCTACCCAAACTTTAATAGCATTAGGACCCAAGGGAATGTGATGAACAACCTGATTTGGATCACTTGAAGACCAACGTCCTTCAGCAACTACTTGTCCCGAACCACTAACATCCAACAACTTGCAGTTTTTCTTTGAGCCGATGTTCACACTCTAACAACAAGTCAAACAAGACAAATACATTAAACTGAGGAATCACTTTACTAATAGATTCCTAAAAATATATATAGTTACTTCAATTATGCATTAGTGTATGCCAATCACATTTGACTTACCAAATGATATGATGCATTTTCGACTTCCTGATTTTCAGGTACTTTTTCCAAAACAACTTTGTTAGCCGGCCAAGCTATAGTAGAACCAACGACATCTTCAATGCATGTCATATTAGATGTAGGCTTCCATAAAAATGCTTCATGATTTTTTGAAATATCTACCCAAACAATCATGGAATTAGGTCCAAGAGGAATATCATTGATCAGCTTTTTTGGATCACTCGAATGCCAACGTCCTTCCACCGCTATTTCATATTTTCCTCTCCAATCAAACAATGTGCACTTGTTCGTTGAATTGTTGTACTTGCTCTATCAAGAAAGAATGCATAAAAAAAAGGAATCATATACACAAGAATACAACTATTTAAGTTACACAAATACATGATATAACTACCAAAACAATCAATAATTATCTTACCAAAGGCGTGTCAATATTATCTTGTTCAACAGAATCTTGATCAAGTTGCAAAATGACTCTCTCGGCAGGCCATGCTATCGATTTACCTTGAGCTTGTTCTATACAAGTCATACTAGATGTAGGCCTTGATAGGAAAGCATCTGGTTTAGTTGGGATATCAACACAGACTTTGATTGCATTAGGACCCATAGGAATTTTATTGACAAGAGCATTAGGATCCCTTGATATCAATTGTCCTTCATCAACGATTTCCTTTGTTCCACTTCAATCTAACAACTGGCATTTCTCTAGTGACTGACACTCTGCAATTAATTAATACAAACAGTACAATTGAAGCAAGTTTACATTGAAGATTAATGCCAGAATGTTGAAACTAATTGTTGTACCACTGCAGATGTTTTGTCCTCTTCTCCATTTTGCTCAATCTAACAACACAACAAATAGTTAATAAAAAAAATCAATGACTAAGCTGAAATTTTACTTATTCACTGATCACAACATGTATCAAACTTGCCTTGTTTTTCATTAATGTGTTCATAATTTTCTCCAAATGTTGGATCTTGTCGTGCATGATAGTTTGTTGCTCTTGCATCTTGGCCACATGTTTGTCCTTAGTTTGAAGGAATGCCAATTTGCTGATAGTCATTCCTCTTCCCATTCCTCTTAGTCGTCCAGGTTTTTCATTTCCTAAGACTTTGGAAAGAGCATCTTCGGTCACATTTGTTGTCGAGTTAGATGGTGAATTACTTTCAGTTTCGATTAGCTTCTCCTATATAATTCAACACATATAATAGCATAGTGTATGGTTTCAGAAACTATACAAAAATACACATAATTCTACATTACAAATGATGGCTCGGTACTATTCTTTTTCTAGTGCGCGACTTAATCCATACTTTAACCCTAGAAACAGAAGATGGCTCCGTACTATTCTTTTTCTATAAGAAAAAAAAATTGATATCAGGTTATGAAAAATTAGTAATTGGACCTACAAAATTATTTTGACCACAACATAAGAATGCATATGAATATGAAATATGTATCACCATATCTTCTACTAATCGAGCCAATCCTTTTTGGTTGCATGTGTGTGGGATTTGCTTACGCCTAATTGCTTTATACTTATCACTTACAGCCTGAAATTGTATTACTTTAGCATGATTTTAATTGAATTATAATGTTTCACCATATATTATAATATTACAACTAGTTTTAAAAAAAATACCTTAAATGCTGGACTAGTTTTTGTCTTGACGAACTTTATCCACTCTGCTCTACTTTGAATGTTTTGAAGCTGAAGCTCAAGTCTTTCTTCCTCATTAATTGCTTCTTGTATTTGGTTGACTAACCGTGATTTTGAGGCCCTCCATATACATCCCATCGATTTAAATACGATAGCCTTTTGCCATTCTGTATCCAAGTCGAATCTTGCCTGGAGTTTATATAAAATTATTACTAAGTAACTCAATACTGGTAATTTTACTGTAAGAGTTCTATCACAACTTCTGTAAACTGAAATGTACATGTCATTGAATTGTAAGAGTTCATAATACTTGAATTGATCTCCACAAGATTACTTTAATGTCATTACCAAGCTTCCTCCAATCGCATAATGTTACAGGTACGTGCTCTCGTACAAGTGTGCCTAAAAAAGAAGACAAACTAATTGACCCCTCTCCACATGGTTCACATTTATCAGTAAATTCAACATGAACTCGACTTGCAGCCTCTACAGCAATATCTCTCATTTTGGTTGGACCCCTAGCTTTCTTAACTCCTATCGGGTCTGCATGTAAACCCGGAGAAGATGATCATGGCTCTGATACTGAATTTCTACCCAGGACTACTAACATGAAGATAGAGCAAATAACAGGCTTACAAAGAAGATAGAAAACGAATAACAGGAGAGAAAAGAAGATAGAAAAACAAAAACATACAAACAAAATAATAAACTACTGTAAGTAAAACAAGATTTTCAAAAGACATTTCTTTAATCTTATTCGAGAGAATGGTGCCGATACAAGGTGCGAGCTAGTATAACGAGATGTTCAACAAGAATAGATCTTAGAAAGTTTTGATAAAAGAAGAAGAAGATAAACAATAATGCATGATTTATATATAATGAAAATCAGAAATTACAGAGAAAAGACTTAGGAGATAGAGATAGAAACTTACAAGTAGAGAGGGAGAAAGCTATTGGGTTACATAAGAAAATTTACAGATGATAAACTAAGGGGAAGAGAGTGGCTCTTATAGCCTTCAACTAATTATAAAGATGAGAAGATAAGCTTCTTGTGACTTGGTGGAGTGGGTGAGATGTGGACGTCCCATCCTTTGTAATCATGGTGTGGTGGAAAAGCAAAGATGCCTTTATCTTGTAGTCTTTGTAGTGGATGAAAATTTGAATATGCTTTCAACTTTTGACTTTTGAGGACGTGAATAGTGATTTTCACGTGATTGTAGAGACATGATGAAGTTTGGCCGAAAGTGACCTTGGCGTGAAGTGGAAGAAACTTTGTTGCTTTGTAATGAATGAAGTTGGGTGGCCGAAAGCGACCTTAGCTTGTTGCGTAAGAAACTTTGTAAGCATTATACAAATTCATGATGACCTAGAACATATTGATGTTTGTAGGGTCTTGTAGGACAGAATCACGCATGAGGTGGCCAGATGCCAAAACAGTCATCTTCATTGAGAGGCACTGTTGGAGCTTCGTCTTCGTCTGAGTCTTCTGCACAGATTTTGGACATGGTTTCCATCAGTTGCGTTTTTGTAGGTTTTCCTTGGAGTGACTTCTTAATGAACTGTCAAAGAAGTTTTGCCTCTGAAGGAACTTGTATTGGATTGACAAGAGGCTGGGCAGGAAGTTGTTCTTTTCCTGAAAAGAATCTTGTAAAAACATCCTTTGTAGCAAGGGTGTGATCAAAAGATGACCACCACTTGACTTTGTAACGACGACAGATCCAGAGAGGAGCCTGCGTCGATTGGCTTCGACCAGGAAGAGCTTGGACAATGTAATCCCAACAGCAAATCCAGGAGAGATGGAATTTGACAAAAAACCAAAAAGAGAGTACCTGTTGTGGTACTGGAATTGGAGGATTGAACTTGGATTTGAAAACTTGCCATCCTTCATTGACAGAAGAAGGCAAGATGTCTTGTAAAGGACCAAAATGATTCCACCATTGATGTTGGAACCAGAGAGGAACATATCTTTGTGAAAATTTGTGACAAAAAAAGAAGAACCACGAATGGGAACAATTTTGAGAAAAAACAAAAAAGGCTCTGAACCAAGCTTGCTTGTAGTCCAGATAATTTTTTATTTTTTATTTTTATTTTTTTTTATTATTTTTTTTTGAAAGGCAAGCCGGTTTTTTAGCCTAGGATCCGTAACCTAGTCCCGAGATGCGACCTACGGGTCGAACACCACCCCGAAATAAAGATGCCTCCAGTGGGTCTCGAAGCAAGGATTTGTGGATCAAGTCCACAACGCCTTAACCAATCGACCACAGCCCCTTTGGCGTAGTCCAGATAATTGTAAGAAGCTAGGAGGTAATTAACTGAGAACTTCTTATGAAATCGAGGATGTTGCTTCCAATCAGCTTCAGATAAAACCTTCAAAATTTGACATTTGGAGTGAGATATCTTCTCAGGATGAGAAGGATCTCGATGATGAGTAATCATCAGTGAATCAGTGTCGACCAGGATGAACTCATAGAACTCTTGGGTTTTGAGGATGTCAGATTCCTCAAAAAGGGCATTTGTATTGAAAAGATTCTTGGCGATTGAATGGGTATCATTTGTAAGCGGATAAAAATAGGGTTCGATCATTGTGATCGGATCCAAACAGGGTTTGTAAGATAAGGATTGGGGGGAGGAACTTGTACCTTTGGAAAGCTTGTCATAACAGAACTTGATTCTTTTGTTGTGCTTGTAAGAGGATGGTAAGGATTTGTAAGAGACAAGGCATAAGAAAGAGGGGTCTTGGGCTGTGAAGCAGAAGGCTTCATAGCATACTGGGGGGATTGGGGTTTTGGAGGTTGTTGAGGACGAAAGGAGGAAGAGGATTGAGAACTCATTTTTGTAAGAATTCTCTTGTCAGGAAATCTGCAAGAGAGTTATCAGCTCCTTTTATATACTCAATGTCAAAATTGAAAGCAGACAAAAGACCTTGCCATCTGGCAAAAATTTGTTTTGAAACCAAGTTTAAAACATTTTTGGTAAGAATTTCTTTTGCAAACTTGCAATCAACACTTAATAAAAACTTTTGATTAAATAAATCATCTTGAAATTTCATGATGCACAAAACAATTGATAAAACTTCTTTTTTGACAGTTGAATAATTGATTTGAGCAGAATTCCAAATACCAGAATGGTATCGGACCAATTGTATTTGTGTAGACTCAGGAAGACGCTGTTTAAGGATACCCCTATACCCTTGGTTAGACGCATCTGTTTCTACAATCTTGAAAGCTTCAGAACTAGAGATCCCTAGACAAGGAAGACTTTTGACTTGGGCTCTGACTTGACGAACTATCTGAGAATGGGCTTCAGTCCATGGGCTTGGGTTAGACTTAAGTCTTGCATACAAGGGCTTAAGTAAAACTCTAAGGTTTTTGTAAAAATCTGCAACATAATTTAAAGATCTTAAAAATCTTTGTAACTTATTTTTGTCTTTGATTTCATCAGGGAATTTATCAGCAAACTCGATGGCTCTAGAGATTGGTGTGATCATCCAAAAAAGGATTTTGTGACCTAAAAATCTGACATTGGTTTGAAAAAGGTCAATTTTTGTAGGAGAAAGAACTAAACCATTTTCTTTGATAATTTTTGAAAATTGATACAAGTGTTTCCAATGGTCGTCCAAGGAGGAGGAAAAGACCAGTATATCATCGATATACACAATTGTAAAATGGGAGTAAAAATATCATTCATGATATTTTGGAACTCACTTGGTGTATTCTTGAGGCCAAAGGGCATCACATTCCATTCGTAATGGCCGAAAGGAACATTGAATGCTGTTTTGTAACGATCATGGGGATGGATCTGGATTTGCCAAAATCCAGATTTGAGATCAAACTTAAAGAAGACACGTGCTGAGTGTAATCTCTTAATAAGGTCTCTTATGTTAGGTATTGGATACCTAATCCATTGTAAAACCTTGTTCAAGGGTTTGTAATTGATAACGAGACGAGGAGATTCTCGTTCGAGTTCAACGACTTTTCTGACATAGAAAGCAGCACAACTCCATGGGGATTTGGAATGACGAATTAATTGTTTGGAAAGCAAACTCTGAATCTCAGATTTGCAAAATTCCATTAATTCAGAATTCATTTGTATAGGACGGCATTTGGTAGGAATCTTAGATTCATTGAAAGAAGGATCAGAAGGTAAACGGACCATATGTCGATGTTGATTCCAAAAAGCATTTGGAAGGATCATAAGGATCATAATTTTGGTTTGTATGTGTGTGTTTTTGAGTTGATCATCGATTCGTTGATAAGCAATCTCATTTTTGAGGAAAAACAAATGTTGTTGTTTTTGAGAAATAAAATTAAGAAAACATTTGTCAATTTTGAGAGAATTGATTTCAGCAGTCTTAGTTTTGCATAAGAATTTGAAGATAATCTTATTACCAAGGATATTGGTAGAAATACCTTCATTTGTAACATCGAAAGGATAAAGTGTGGTTAAGAATGGAGTTCCCAAAATCATCTTTTGAGACATATCCTTAACTAACAAAAAATCCTGTTGTATACAAATTTTTTCTTGGCAAATATGAGCACCAACCAGTTTGTACTGAACATCTAATTTACTATTGGTAGTAAATAGTTGTTGAGTAGTTTTCTCATAGTATTGAGAAGGGATAACACCTTCAGCAATACAATTTAAATCAGCACCAGAATCAACAAGAGAAAAGGTATTTACTGTGAAATTCTTAATGATAAGAGTCACATTAATATACCATTTATGACAGGTGACTGTATTTAAATTAAGAAGAAAAGCTGGTTCATCAGCGGGCTCATCAGCGATTGCTGGGTTTTTGTCAAGGTTTGAAGAAGAAGGGATATCAGGAACAGAAATTGAAGTTTGAACCTGTTGGTTCAACAGCTGTTGAGTAAGCCAGGTTTGACCTTGCTTAACCTGGACAATTTCTTTTTTCATGATATTTACTTCAGTTTGTAAATCAGGAATAGAAACTGAATTCTGGGTAGGAGTTCGGAATCTATTGATGATATCTTGGTGATTGTAAAACGGATTAATAACTTCAGGTTCTGATTTGTGAGTTATTGTATTTTTGATATGAGTCAAATACTCAGTTTTGAGTTTGGGATCATCAATACGATCAACAAAGTCTAAAAGAATACTTGATTCTTTTTTCTTTGAGAGCATATTAATAGTATTTAAAGCATTGCATGTGCATCCTTTAGCACAATTATCCTGATCAGAATCTTCATTGTCAGAAGAATCAGATTCATAACGCATTTGATAGACTTGAAGGTCATCTTTAGATGGGTTATATTCAGACTCAGAATTGAGAAGGATTGTAGTGAACATTTGCTTAATGTTTTCATTAGCATCAAGCTCATGAATTCTTTGGGCTGTTCTACAATTCTTTGCATAATGATCCAGCTTACCACATTTGAAACAAATGGGTTTTTGAACAATTGGGCCTTTGTGTTTTGAAATATGGGTAGAAATTGGTATCAGAGCCATGTTCATCTTCTCCGAGGGGAATAGTGTTGTGAGTACTAGGTTATGTTGGTCAGCCGTTGATGACGTTGGTGAGCCTTTAGGTATGTTGGTCAGCCGTAGAGCCCTGTGTAAGTCGCCGAGTGAGTGCAGTTGCTAGGGTTAGGTGGTCCCATATCGGTGGTCCAGTCGTAGGTGGTTCGAGAACAGTGTTCCAACCCTCAACCTCTTAAAGATTTTGAAAATGTCTTTTATTTCAAAATTTACCCGAGCTTCTAGCTCTAGACAAAGCAACCCAGATTTACAAAATAGGATGGAATGTAGAATTCCAGAAGTAGAACAGAATTTACAAAAATGGTCCATACCAAAAGTTCCTTACAAACAGATTTATCAAGTTTCACAATCAATCTGTTCTCAAAAATCTGAAGATCTGATAGATATTGTCGAACAGACAGTTCCTCTGGATGGTTTTTTAGAATCAAAACAATTGATTTCTACAAACACCCTTGAATTTCTCAGAAATCAAGATTACAAGTATATCTATATCGGTCTGATCCAAGTTGGAATCAAACCCCTTACAAGATCTGGCCTTGACACCTGTGCCTTAATCGCTCTTCGCGACTGTAGACATAATAGGTTCTATGATTCTCTGCTTGGAATTGCAGAATCAACCCTAGCCATGGGTCCAGTCTATTTCGACTGTTACCCCAATTTCTCAGTGTCTCTTAAGGATCCAAACGTCCTTGACACACTGACCCTCAATATTCAGACCTCTGGTTTCGACATGTTACCAGGATCTGAGCCCCTCTTTCTTATGCCTAGCCTCTTACAAACACAGCAGAAGAATCAAGTTCTGTTATGACAAGCTTTCCAAAGGTACAAGTTCCTCCCCCCAATCCTTATCTTACAAAGCCCTGTTTGGATCCGATCACAATGATCGAACCCTATTTTTATTCGCTTACAAATGATACCCATTCAATCGCCAAGAATCTTTTTAATACAAATGCCCTTTTTGAGGAATCTGACATCCTCAAAACCCAAGAGTTCTATGAGTTCATCCTGGTCGACACTGATTCAGTGATGATTACTCATCATCGAGATCATTCTCATCCTGAGAAGATATCTCACTCCAAATGTCAAATTTTGAAGGTTTTATCTGAAGCTGATTGGAAGCAACATACTCGCTTTCATAAGAAGTTCTCAGTTAATTACCTCCCAGCTTCTTACAATTATCTGGACTACAAGCAAGCTTGGTCCAGAGCCTTTTTTGTTTTTTCTCAAAATTGTTCCCATTCTTGGTTCTTCCTTTTTTGTCACAAAATTTCACAAAGATATGTTCCTCTCTGGTTCCAACATCAATGGTGGAATCATTTTGGTCCTTTACAAGACATCTTGCCTTCGTCTGTCAATGAAGGATGGCAAGTTTTCAAATCCAAGTTCAATCCTCCAATTCGAGTACCACAACAGGTACTCTCTTTTTGGTTTTTTGTCAAATTCCATCTCTCCTGGATTTGCTGTTGGGATTACATTGTCCAAGCTCTTCCTGGTCGAAGCCAATCAACGCAGGCTCCTCTCTGGATCTGTCGTCGTTACAAAGTCAAGTGGTGGTCATCTTTTGATCACACCCATGCTACAAAGGATGCTGTTACAAGATTCTTTTCCGGAAAAGAACAACTTCCTGCCCAGCCTCTTGTCAATCCAATACAAGTTCCTTCAGAGGCAAAACTTCTTCGACAGTTCATCAAGAAGTCGCTCCAAGGAAAACCTACAAAAAAGCAACTGATGGAAACCATGTCCAAAATCTGTGCAGAAGACTCAGACGAAGACGAAGCTCCAATAGTGCCTCTCAATGAAGATGACTGCTTTGGCATTTGGCCACCTCATGCATGATTCTATCCTACAAGACCCTAATTTAACCCATGACTGCTTTGGTAAGATAATTATCATGTTTTGGTATTCTTCTAACAATGAAGATTCTGTCCTTGCATTATGAGTGTGATTTCCCTTTTAGGTTGCGATACGAGTGGACAATATCATGAGTCGACGACCTATGAGATGGATAGTGCTTCTGATCGATGACAACTCAACTTCTAGCCGGTGTCCCAAGTAACTCAAAAGAGGTTCACGCCGGAGGTAACTTCTCCCCACCGCATCTGCACGCGGTTTCTGTTGTGACCACTTGTGTTTTGGTTGTTTTAGGTAGTAGTGCATGCAAATTTGAATAGTGGCAGGATTGATTTGCAACTTTTGTTCCCTCTCTCGCGGATATGTTAACCACCATCTATTTTCGGGTTAGGAACCTAAGACTTCACTGTTTAAAATTTGTACCAAGATAATTTCCTAGGACAGGTTTGACACTCATAGGGTCCCTATTTGGAAGTTTGAAAGCTCAGAGTAGTTAAGCGAAAGAACATATTCTATATGGGAATAGTTCTTGAACTGACATTTCACTTTGAGCTGAAAAGTGAAAAAAGAGGTAGGAGCAATTCTGAAGTGTCGGATTGATAGGAAGTTACTGTGCCTCTCCATGGTTAGGTAAATTAAATTGAATTTCCGCCCTAGATTAGTAACAGAACTCTAGGGTCATCCGCCGTTAATGTTGTTTGCGCGTCATTTAAGTGTCGTTTAGGGTTCCATTGTTTTTATTTTTAAGAGTTAGATCATCTTCATATAGAGGTTAGGCTTGTGTTAAAAAAATTATTCCTGAGACCAAGGAGATGGTTGAGGAGAAAACCTTTAAGGATTACTTCTGCCCTTCTGCTTCGAAGCTACAAGCAACTATCATGACTATGGCTCAAAAAATAGATGCAGTTTTAAATTTGACTCAACCCTACCTCCCATGAATGTTTCATCTGAGGTTTGTATTGCATGTTCGAGTCCTAGTCATTCCATAGCCGATTGCGATTTGCAGTATGATTATCTTGAATATTTTGTTGAGCAAATCAGTTCTTTTAATGTTATTTAGTGACCTGGTTATAATCAACAATCCAACTATTACAGCCTGGGTTTCACCAATCATCCAAATCTCCCCTGGGCTCATGGCTTACACCAAAAGGGACATGTTTTCTCCCAGGCTCTTCAAGCCTCTAGTCCAGTTATGCCTCAATTTAACCAAGTTTTTCCATTTAGCATATGCAGCTTAGAGGAAACGATTCACCACTTTATGCAGTGCACAGAATGTATGCTTGAACATGATTCTCAAGCTATATTACAGGCAAAAGTCATGACTCAACACCAATCTCAAGGCATTAATAAGCTTGAGATAGCTGTGAGTCAGATTGCTCAGGCATTCTATGAGGGGGAGCCAGAAAAAGTTCCTAGTCACCCTGTTTAAAACCCATTTTTTTGTCCCATAAAACCTCGCACCCATCATTGGCCCATAGCATTCTTCCCCCAAATATAGCCTCGTATTGAAAACATTCATACTTATCTTGAATATCTATATATTTCTCTTTATATATCCATCCTTTTTTTGGACAGAAGAGACATAATTTTTTTATTTTTCTTATTTTAGTATTTCCAAACTACTTAAATTTTTTTTCCAGAAATTGGATAAGAATAAAAAAAGTCGGGGAATCTAAAATTGAAAATTCTAAAACGCAAGAAACAAAGAAAAAAGAAAACAAGCTGAAAAAAGAGCGGAGGATGAGCGGGTAAGAAGAGTAAAAATGTGGGATAATATGAGTCATTCATAATTGGTAGCTCATCAGAACCCGAGTCAGATAATATTTTTGAGGATAATGCGATTGACACTTTGCTTCCTAACCCATCCCCTTCCTCACATTTTCATGTTGACTCCTTCAACGTATGTCTTTCTAGTGACTCATGCATGAAGTTTGATTCTCAATATTCTTTGGAGCCTTTCCTTGACTATTTTAATGATATGAATGACCCCATAATTCAAGAAATAGTCAGATGGTTATCAAAAGACGCATCTAATGAAAGACTACATGCCATAGGTAGTATTGATTCCAGGTTTGGGGGTGATGTTAAGTTGTCTAGTTCATCCTCTTGATGTAATTCATTTTGTTATGATGAGCCTGTACCCCGCGATATATCTATCAACATTCCTCTTTGCATCCATTTCACATTTACTTACACTTTGATCCCTTGTTTTTAAGGGATGATTTCAGTTTAAACCATTTTATTGTGAAACATATTCAATCTTCTGATTTGACACCTGACTTAGGATGTCTCTTTTTAGGAGTTGGTAAGAGTCATTTGCTGATATCACTGTTTGTGACCCCTTTATGCTCTAGGTCCCTACGGGTTTTCTAGGAACGAGTTCATTTGCATTTTTTCTATGATTTTGCATGTCGCCTTATAGCTTTTGAAATATGTTAGTAAATGTGGTGTCACATGTGGTTGTTACTATTTGTTGGACGGATCATCAACTTTTTAGATTGTTGCTATACGATTCTTTGACACTTTTGGAGGAGGGTGTTCGTTATGGTCTTTCTCTTCATTTTATGGTACATCACATCATTTGTGAGGAAGCAACCCGTCTCATTACCTTGTATGTGTTTCATCAATTTATGTGCATTTTTTGTGTCATGTATGCGTTTTATCAATTTTTCATAATAAGTCCACAATTCTTATGTTTTTGAGCTATCATTGGTGGATGATCTATTCGAAATTGGTAAAAACTTCACCATGGTAATATCACTCTAACCTTCATCTTTTCTTTTTTCCTTCGTTTTTCATGATTATTCTTTTTATACATTGAGGATAATGTTTGGTTTAGGTTTGGGGGTGGGGTTTATGAGTTTTTGTGCATTTTTCAAAAATTTTGAGCTTAAATGTATTTCACAACTCTACTAATTAATTATTGTATTATACTCAATCTCCATTGAATACATAGATGATTAGGATAATTGTAAAAAAAAATTATTTGAAAATGCATTAAAAAATCAAAAGCTTCTTTCTAATAAAGAGAGAAGTATGCTTTTAAATTTGAGAAAATACATGATATCACTTGTCACATTGATATATTAATAGGAACATAAGGTTTGATATTATCTTTAAGCTAAATATATTCCATGAGATTTTTAGCTCGACTATTCTTGCACTATATGCCAAGTTAGCATAATTTGAAGTTGATGAGTGAGATATTAACTAGAAAGCCTTAGAATAATGGTGTAGTCCGCATTATCTCTGATTTTTCTCGAGTCTGCATTATCTCTGATTGCTTTGAGAATTACATTAAAATTGAATCATTACACTAGAACTTCTTAATTTATTTAATTGAGATGTCATAATACCAACTAGAGCTTAAGAAGTGATATATGCATTTTTTTTCTTTGAACCGTCACTACAACACAAGTGCTTATTAATAGCACGTGCCCATAGCGTTTTTTCATAAAGTGCTATGAAAGGGCCAAAACTTTGTTCAATTTGTATCATTTCTTTCACATTGTGAAATGCTATCAAAGGGGGCAGGAGTTGTAATTCGCTGGGCGCCAAAGTGCCCGCTTGATCCAAAAAAAAAAAAAAAAAAACAAAGAAAGAAAGAAGGAAGCAGAAGCCGAAGTCTCGTCTCCCTCTCCCTCTCCGACTGCTACTCTCATCTCCCTCTCCCTCTCCAACTGCTCTCATCTCCCTTTCCCTCTCCGTTTTGCTCTCACTCTTCGATCGCTCTCCCTCTCCGATGAATCTCCCTCTAGCTGTCAACCCCCAACCTGTTTCGCCGTGCTCTCCCTCTCCAACGTGCTCTACTTTTCGTCGTGTTCTCCCTCTCCGTTTCAGGTCTCTCATTCTCAACACACTCACTCTCTCTTGCTTTGCTTTGCTTTCACCGCAAACCCTAACAATAATTTTTAAATTTTTTTTTTTTCAGTTTTTAAAGTAATGGATGTTATGGATTGGTAGATTGAAGGCTTTTAAGGATCAATTTTTTCAGATAGGTAATTGTCAATGTTTTTAGGGGAGAGGAATTGTAATTTTTTTTCTTTTTCCTCTTTGATTTCCTTATTAGAGTATTAATTTGGTTGAATTGTGTTGTTCTTCAATTTGAGTTGTTTTGTTCTTCAATTTTATATCACAGTGAAGAAACATGGAATTTTTTTTAAGGAAGACGGGATGTGTATGCATTTAGTTTTGTTAAAGCTTTTTTGATTTTTTTTTTTGGTTGTTGACAGAATTGCATTTTTTATGTTTGAGACACTGTAGACAAAGTATTGTTTTTTTCTTTTCAAATTGACTATATTTGGAAGAAATGACTTTTTTGCATTACTATGTACAGGTGTAGAAAACAGGCTAAAACTTGTGTTGTGGAACATCTCATCACACCACTGACTAATGAAACAGCTGAGCTTACGTGGTCTGTGACACTAACAGGAAGGTGCGTCTACATTATATGCGTTAACACATTTGTTGTAAGTTTTCTGTGTCTCCTTTAGTTAAGAAGGATTTGCATTGATGTTGCTAACATACTTTTTGTGTCATTACCATTGAACTGAAATAGGAGGAACTCTTGCTCCTGTATGAACAAGTTTCTTGGATGAAATTTACCCTTTACAAATCACTTAAAGTCGACTCTAAGTTATTCTTCTACAAAGTAATAAAATTTTGAGAGAGAGTTCATAGACACCAAAATAGAGGTTGTAATCCAACTGCCCTCTATTTCTTCCAAAAATTGGTTCTTATTTCGTGGCACATTCTCACTTTGTTTGTCTGCCTATATGGCTTGAGGGGGGATGTTAGTGTTTATTTGTCCTTTTGTCTTGTATTATGTAATTGCGGCATACTCTAAGGGAGCTCTTGCAATCTTACCCTAAGTGATAAATACAAAAAAACTGTCTTGCAATCCTAATTTGGGTTGTTTAACACTACACCAAAAATACCCATCAGCAACGGTTTTGAACCGTGGGGGTAACCCATTGTCACGGCTTAGAGCTGTGGGCTGTAGAGGCATCGCTAAATTCCCATTAGCGGCTACAAACCGTTGCAAAAATGTTAGCCACGGTTTTATACTCGAGGACGGTTGATGATTTAGCCACGGTTCTAAACCGTTGCCAAAATATTAGCCACGGTTTTAAACCGTGGCCAAGAATAGCCACGGCTTAAAACCGTTGCAAGTTATGGCCACGGTTGTAAGCCGTTGCAATATTTTTAGCCACGGTTTTAAGCCGTGGCCAGTACTAGCCACAGTTATAAGCCATGGCAAGGCATGGCCACGGTTCTTAGCCGTTGAAAAATTGTTGGCCACGGTTTTAAGCCGTGGCAAGTACTAGTCGCGGTGTTTTTTTTTTTTTTTTTCTTTGGTCACGGTGTTAATCCAATGCAGTTCTACTGACAGTGATGCAATACAGGCAATGAAGAGAAATTACAGACTGAAGAACTTGTAATTGTAATTCTGGATTGATGACAGTAAATGGAATGGATTGTATTCAATAAGAAAGCTAATTCGAGATAGCTAATCTCCTGTAGAGCAAATGCTCAAGTGTACAATTTTCTTACAAATCAAATGAATCCCTTTTTCTCTCTTATGCTATCTTATTTATAGTACTACATTTATTGACAACTAATCTAACAGAAATCCTTCCTAAACAACATTACATGTAACAACATAGCACTCTGCAACATATAGCAACCTGCTCCCTTTAGTAACAACACTTGTGTTAGCAGCCTGCATTCCATTCAGCAACAACAGCAATACTACTGTCATATCAGCAGCACTAGTTTAGCAATCAGCATGTCATTCAGCAGCAGCATTCAGCAGTATCACTAGTGTTCTTTATGTTTTTGTCTTTCTCCGGGAATAAGTATACTTTATAGGAGGTAAAATCCTATCAGAATACTGCTAAGATACATATGGCTTCAACCTAGCAAACACACATGTGGAGGACCATGGTGCAAGGGAATTAGATGAGCTTAGGTTTTAAATAAGAGTCCTATGCATTCTGCAAAACACTCTGTATCATGAGCCTATATATATACATTCAACTCCTGTTACTCAAAGGAATGTTGAAAATTTGGACAGTGAACCAAGAAGGTCCACTGTTCTCTGAAAACATAAACAAATAGAGTTCCACAAATGTAAAATGAGGAAGATAAATGCATACTTGATTTTGATTGTTCCCATCAAAACATTCACCAGCGGCATCTTCAACTCTTTCACTGGAGTATTCCATTTAAACCAAGTTATGTAAAGATCAAAAGCTGGGGAAACCAGTTCAGTGCAAATAAATAAATAAAAACTTAAAAGGTCTTGTCTGAATTCTTCATCTAATAAACTAGAGTAGCAACAAATCTGGATACCTTCAGAGGTGCACGTGCAGTAGCTTTCAATAAAATGATGTGTACACTTAAATCAACAAGAACTGCATGGAACACATCAAAATTAACTGGGCAATATGAATGCAAGCCTAGAAGAGCCTTAGGTGGGATCCGAAATTCATGGACTGCAGCAGGGATGACATCCAGGGGACCCTGCACCCCAGACCTTTTGAAAAACAACAAAAGTTTCATATTTAGTACAAAAGGTTAAACAATAATTGTATTATTTACATTGTCAATCATGTACTAGTACGATGAATAGAGTGATTCAGCTCAATTGAACAAAGAAAAATGCATGATATATTACCCATCTACTTACCTGTTTTCCAATAGTGGAGCATATAGAAGTTCAAACTTCAAGATTACAGCAGATTTAGAGGGACCATGCAAATTGAAGCACGTGTTAGTAGCCAGACTAACGTAACAAGTTTTAATCATCTAATGGCAATTACATGCATCCCAAGTCAGTGAAATTCATAAAGCATGAGCAATGTTTTAAGCTCAAGATACAAAATTGACTACATAGATCACTGGAAGTGTTTAAGAAAAATGTACCTCATGTTTTCCAAGAGAGAGATCAAAAGAGACCATAACAGATAACAGGACATCCTGCCTTGCATATTTGATCCTAAAGGGCTGCGTATAAAAACTGTTGTCTATATCATCAATCTTCCAAATCCCGAAGTTATCTTCAGATCCCAAATCAGGATCTGCATAAACCATCTAAGATGTCACTGTCTTATTGTAAGTGATGCATAAGACACATCAGTAAAATGTTAGTGGTGATAATGCTACAAGTTCAGTAAGGCCTGAAAAGACATATTTAAACACAATGACTTAATGACTTAATTGGGAAGAATCCTCACTGGTTAACTGGACCAACAATAGTCACATGTACAAAAATATTCAATAGAGTAGAGATAAAATTTTATGCACTTGCGACTTGATATGAAGATACGGGTAAGTGCATGAAATATTATCAAGGCGTAAGTGCATAAGATTTTATCTCTACTCTATTGAATATTTTTGTACATGTGACTATTGTTGGTCCAGTTAATTACTAGATTGTGTTTGGTTGCAATGGAACATAGAAGTTTCTCAAGAATATTAATTTTCCAAGTTTTTGGTTGCAAAAAAAAAAATCCTAGAAATTATCCAAGCACAACAACCACAGTTGATGAAATCAGATATTCACTACTACTCTTTCCAATGACTAAACAACCTTTCTCACCACCAATCATACAAGAAGCACAAAAAATGTAGTTGTCATTCAACTTGCTTCATAGGGGCAATATATGATTTTTCTACCACAAAGCATAGGGTACATAAGATCTGCTTCAGAAACATGCAACAACTTTTTTTCTTGCATAACCTCATAATATCCTCAGCTACCAAAGCTTGCTTAGAAGCAAATTTCTTGCAATCAGATGATGCTGATCATACACACCACATTAGTTGCCAGTTCCCTCAAAGGTAATCTTTCTCTTTCCTTGTACAACCTAAGTGTGAGGTTTAGTAAGAAGAATCAGCAAATTTCACACAATCAATCATGGTTCTAATTTCCAGCTTTGTGTATTGGGCATTTACCATCAACAAATGTAAAATATCTATTGTTTCAACACTATCATTGGTAGGTTGTTGGTGCAGCTAAGCCGGGAGGCATTGCTTATATGCTCTCAACTCCCAATCTCCCTACAAAACCTCACCCCCCCCCCCCCCCCCCCAAAAAAATATATATAAATAAACAAAAATAAACATAGGCAACGAGTATAATTCTTTTCCTCCTAAAAAGGAAATTATAAACCAAGTAGCATAGATGTTCTACCTTGGACCATGCGTAGAAGTGCAGTGATGTAAGTTTTCCAAAGTTAGGTTGGTCCATGTTAGGTTTGCTACTTCTATTCATGATGAATATGGGGAAGCTAATTGCATACAGGGAGCATGCATCTTTTGAACAAACAATGCTACATCCTTATAACATTTGAAAGGGAAAAAAAAAGTAAAAACAATTCAAACATAATAGCGTGCACATAAAGTATAAAAACAAATAAATTACAAAAGCACATAGCCACAAACTATGAAATCAATATGATTGATTGAAATCAGCATGATCCAAAAAAATACCTTAAAAAGCATATAAGGTGCTATATCTGTAGAAATCACTAGGATTGTTAAAATGAACTTCACATAACACTCACTTTCAGGCCAAAGAAAGAGTATCTAATAATCTGCAATTGCAAGTAATTCAATGGTTTTTTTTGCCACTAATTCTAATAAAAAGTCTAAATTTCATAAAAAAAAATGTGATTATTTTGACAATATCCCCTTTACAGCATTCGAGATCATAATATCTTCCCCTGCAACCACAAAAGGAACAATTATGAAAGAATGATTTTTCTCTACATAATTTGAAATGTTTATCTGAAAAATAGTTAGAAAATTCATATACTGTTTTTTTTTCAAATCAATGATCAGCATACTGACCTGTATGCTTGAATCTATAAGCACACAAGATAGATGATAAACAGTCAAGGTTATATCACCAGTCTATCTCATTAGTCTGCTAGTTTAACAGATCCCCTGCTAACTTGAATGACGGGTGAAGTATCAAGATATGGCATTTTGATATAGGTTCCAAGCCCTTGATGCACATACTTCCTTGTTCGCCTGATGTATTTCAAATATCTAAAAGAAGATGATTGTGACTGTTTAAGAATTGTCAAGAGAAAATTTTTTAGTCTAACACAGAGATAAAAGATCATTCTAGTAAAAGATAAAACCTAGAGAAAGAGGAATCCAAATAGAATCAATGACAAGGCAGAGGATACAAATGGACAACTTTCTTTCTTTCCAAGATCTTGATAACAAAAATAAAACGACACGTGAAATAAGTTGAGGCAAAACGTAATTCCCAAAGAAAGAATATAAAAGAGGTCAAAATACAAAGAAAATACGGAAAGTCAATACAGTCATTCTACAAGTAAGCATACCTTGTATTCTACACCTGTAGCAATTGAACCCGTCTTCATTCGGCACTGATCAACCCTAAAATCATTTGAGGTTAAAAAAAGAGGGCTGCAGAAGAATGATTTCTCAACGGCCACCATTGCAAAACTTTGTCCATAACGTTCACCGAACAACTTCGTTAGCTTTTGCAGCTCAGGAAGATCACCACACCAGCAGGATTTGCAGCAGCAAGAACTGCGATTCTTGCATTGAGAGAAGTAGTTATTCCAGCCTTAGCAATGCTGACTGTCTGCTGCTCCATCACCTCATGGATTGTTGTTCGATCAGATTCATCCATCTTGTAAAATTCATCAATGGCGCATATTCCCATATCTGCGAGAACCTGGACCACAAACAGTTTCACTTATAAATTCCAAAATCCTTCCAAACCTTCAAAAGAAACCAGAAAAGAGTCATTGGATCTCTAACTATTTGTTTATCTACATACAGTTTCAGATAGGGCAGTCTTTTCAAAAAGGAGTTTCAAATTGGACAATTGAAATAGGTTTTGTGCTACTAACAGGGACAATTGAACAGGCTTACAAATCATCCTGAGATGTGGTAAATAATACGAACGCACAGGTTATAGAATTGGATATAATGTACCATACATTTTATAAGTATAGTAGCAATTACTGATGAACCTTATTTATTTTTCTTGGCCTAGGCTTGATCAGTTGACATTACCGCCTAGGCTTGAGTTGACAGTACTGCACTTTAAGGTATTCTTAATTCTCGACGTGAAACAGATAATTGATGCAATAAATTTTGGAAAAAAATAAAGTAAAATGTATAGGACTACATCACTTCCTATCATTGTTTCTATTGGCATTATGGAAAGACAAATAGGCATATTAGTGTGTATGTGTGTTCTTGTGAAGACTGCGGAAACCATAACCATAATGGAGTTCACTGACACATAAAAACTACTTCTTAAATTACTTGTTAGCCTTCCTTGTGATGTACCCTCTAGAATTGGAGGTGTTATAACATGCTGAAGAGTATATCATAACCATTTTGTTGATCTTAAGCTTCATTTTCAACAGTGATAACATGGAAGTATGCATTTTAAACTTAGACATGACAAAAGTCCATCAGACGAAGAACAATTTCAACGAAATTAAATATCCACCATATCATAGGAGAAAACTTTCTTTCTATAAGTGCTGAAAACAAAAACGTGTCAAGTCGAAAGTACCAGACAACGACGACAGAAAAGATTATCAAAAGAATGTAGAGCAGCATTAAGGCTCTTGTCCAAAAATGTGCTCCTTTTCGATGGGTTTTTAGCTGAAACATCAACTTCCTTAGCCCGTTTTTTCTGATCCTTTTTTTTTAGGGCATTGAATCTGCCCTGTGACTTTCTCAAAAAAAAAAAAAAAAAAAACCAATCAGATATAGTTAACTTATCTTTATAACTGATAACATATATGAGAATTCTTCAACACATAAAAAATTATGGTGGTGTCATGGAGAAAAAATCTCATATGCTAATAGCCCAAGAATTAGGAAGGGAACAGTGGCCATTCATTTAGTTGCCTAGAGTAGAAAATCATAGTCTTTCTTACTACAAAGTAATAAGGAGCAGGATGTTAAAGCTTAAAACTAGTGCAGAAAGCACTGAAATAATTTACAAGGTATGGAGGGATGCGGGACAGACAATAGAGATCCATTCCTTACAGTCAAATTAATCAAGAATCCTTCATTCGGATTATCAATATTCAAAAGATTGGAAGAAGAATGACACTTGAAAAACTGGAGATACATGAAAACTCAAAGAATAAACAAAACAATAAGAATCGAAGATAAGATAATTAAGTCAACAAAAAGTGGCATATAATTCAGTTAATGACATAACTTGAATATAAATGGATGCAGGTAAAAGCATATAAAAAATAAAGTTTTCATCGCCATGTTAAAGGCTTGTTATGCTATCAAAGCCCAATTGTTGAAAACAAAGGTAATGCAAGGAAGTATAATGAGCACTCGAAAGCTAACAGTATGCAATAAACAATACCTTCTCCCCAATAACATCTTGAATAACACTCACGTGATTAGTCATACCAGCAATTGATGAAGAAAGTACCTTGATCACAAACCTTGCCTACTCCTGGATTTCAGTTAGATACTTCTAAAGTACTGAATCAGCATAATCAACAAATTGATAAGTTTAACAAAAAAAACCTCTGCCTAAAGACAATGGTTTGGCCGTAGTAGTTGGTAGAGGAGCAGCAATGGCTGCCCATGGGTCATCATCATTTGGTGCTGCAGCAGGTTTCAAGTTCAGAGGTTTTGAAGCTGTTCTGGGGGCAGGAGCATCAATATATCCCCAAAGATCTTCATCTTCGATAGAAGGCAAGGAAGCCACACTTTTGGATCTTACACCGCTAGCTAAAATGCAGAAATCCTGGTTAGATTGAGGATAGGATGAATGCAGCCTGAATATTTTGTGGCACGCAGCTAAACATTTTACAGTCAGAATTGAGTGCACTCAAAGTAGCAATACTTGCAAATATGCAGTGAAACAACTTCACTGTTTGCAGTATTGCAGAATTGTATACCACACTCATTACCCAAACTATGAGCACAATAGTCTCATTGGTACGAAAGACCTCGCTGCCTATGCAAATTGAACAAAGGAAACATGTATATCATATTTAATACCAAAACCTAAAGTGATTTTAAGGATCATTACCATGTGGCTTCGGTATTGATACAGGTCGTTTCTGAGCAGCTTAGATGTTTGTAAGAGCTGGAGGCGGCATCTGCTCCTCAAATGGATCAACATCATCCCACCTCTCTTTGTCACTGTCATGCCCTTCATTCAGAATGCCATTGTCAAGTTCTCCCCAACCATCTGCTGATGATGTCGGCGATAAAGGGGCAGGTTGATCAGTTGAGCTAATACCAGGATTCTCATAAGGACTTGCATGATTTGGTATTGCATCTGGAGCATCCATAACTACAATTCTCAAAAAGGCCAAGCTCAGTAACCAAGTGTATGACTATGATATATAGAATATAGCCTAATACTTTTGATAGCTAAAAATGTTACGGTTACTATTAGAGAGCTTAAATTTTAATATCCGTTGATTGAGTTTACTTCGGATTGATTGTATACATACAATCAAGTCTGACAGTTGCAGAAAACTAACAAATAATCATCAGAATAAGTCAAAGGCTTCAAAAGGATAGTCATCCAATTTTTAGATTTCACATAGTAACCATTTTTAGATTAATTACTAATTAGAACAATTTCAACATGGTTTCATTTTGTGATTTTTTTGTAAGGTAGATTTTGTAATGATACCCTTTAAGTACCAAAAACTCCACAAGACATTCCATAATTGCACTTCTGTTTGTTTTGAGAATCGTTTCTTGAATCATGATCTAAAAGATAAAAAACCACATATTTGCATTCGATATTAAAAATCCTTCAGATCTTTTGGCCACACGTCTCCAATCTGCTGATTTAATTGAATGTCAATTATTCAGAGACATGTTTTGATTGTGGCCTAAAAACTTGGTTATAAACAAAAGTTGTAGGCTTATAGCCAATTAGAATTACGAATCCCATGATGATTTGCAAATACTCTCCGATATTATTCATACGTAGTGCATAAAGAACTAAAATGGTAATTAGACGTTAGACATACCAGAGCCAAAACTTGAAGTCATAGAAACAAGTGGACTATTAACATTTGCTGAAGCAACTGGAGCTTGTTCAGAAGCTTTTCCCTTGAGCGTCAAAGAGCTCATCGCCCGTCTGCACCCCACAATGAAATTCAATCAGAAAACAATTTTCCAAGTAAGAAGAACATTTACAGCAGCAAGAGGATCATTGTGTTTCAAAGTCTGACAATTCTCCATGCACTATTCCTCATTAAAATGAAAGGTCTATGAAAAATATAATATAGATAAAATTTTGAAACCCAAATACGGAAGTTGGGCGCATAACATGTATATGACCAATTCTAAAGTACAGTAAATAATCCAACGAAAAATAAAAGCAAATTAAATAGTAGATTCATCAGACACCAGTTTTATCCAATAACAATCTTTCTTATTGGTTCATTGCACAGTAAATACGAGAAATGAACTAAACTCGAATGAGGTGTGAACTCTAAGCAGCAGTTAGTATGGGTTACTCTGCAACTAATTCCTGCCAACTAACCTCATTAAAGAAGTCCCAAACATGGCCTCCTAAGCACCAAGGCAATACATTTTTTTCTCGCAAATAAGACACGGTACAGTAGTCTCAACTCATGATTATGATACAAAGCAACATTTGAAAGTATGTGAGGCTTACACCTCAAGGGGGGCTCAACTGCAACACGTAAAAGGGTTCTTACATCAAAGGTTTACGCAGTTCATACTCTTCATCGCCTATGTGTGCAAGTTTCTTGCATTTTATTTTAACTTACTACATTAATTTACTAAGATATACAAACTTTATATCATTTTATTTATTTGTGGACTATCTATCATCTTTCTTAATTCTAAATAGTGACAAACAAACACATACACACACACACACACACTTCTAAAAGGCCTATGGCTCACCCGTTTGTCCATTGAAACATATCGTGTCATGCCTCAACGTTTTAAAACCTTGGTAAAGCATGATGCATCACATGTAGTAGTTTGTTGAATGTTGTTATTCTTTCACTCTCATAGTCAACCTAATTGGTCCCAGAGACCATTCTTGGTTGCATATATACTTTGTGTTTTGGATTTTCAACTATCTTAGTACTGAAAACTCTTATACTCCATTTTATCAAAATACATGACATGAATGGCAGTTTGTATTTTTCAATGGTTAAAGTAGGATTCTTTTTTTTTAAGATCAAACACACAACATATTTCATTGAAAAGAAGCAAAGTATACTACTCACACAGAGAACAAACATAAATGCATATATATATATATATATATACATATCACCCAGGTTTGGGTGCTTATAAGCAGTGACAATTGCCCTATGAAGACTCGCTTTCGCTACGGCTCCGCTGGGTTCCCTTAACCAAGCCACTACCTATGAGTCGCCGACTCATTCTTCAGCAGGCACGCGGTTAGAGCCTAGGCTCCTCCCACTGCTTGGGAGCTTACGGTTTCATGTTCTATTTCAAACCCTCCCCCCCCCCCCCCCCCCCCCCCCCCCCCATGAATGAGTGAAAAGATATACACTATGATTCATGTGCAAGTAATTAATCAAGTGCCATGAGGAGTTGAACAAGCCATTTGCAAAGTTTCTATATATAATTCAAATAATTGATTAAACATAAATGATAATGAAGGCAACAATTCAAGTTTAAAACACAATATGCATTGTTTAATAGAAATGAATACCTCTTCAGGGAAATGAACACCATTGGCTTTCTTTATAGCTTCTGACCTGTACAAAGAAAGGATGCGGCACAACAAAGGTAGTCCAGACAAATAAGCCACAATGAAAGCATCACACCCAATTGGATTGGTCCACCTTTCCTCAAACACTTCAATTAAGCAACAAAATCAACTTACATGTCACCACCCTCACAATAGCCTATAATGATGCATACATAGCAGCCCTGAGAATACAAATATGAACATTGTCAAGGAATGCCCGAATCTACAAGAAAATGTGCGAAGAAAGATGAGATTTTAAGTAGAAATACACAACAATGCCCAATCTACAATCAGTCTAAAATGAATTTGAAGGATAAATAGTGTCAGGTGACACAGATTTTTCAAAGAAAATCAAAAGGGGGAAAAAGGAAATTGTTGAAAAAAACTCAAATTTCTGATAAAATTAAAAATCAAGAAGGAAACCTTAACATACTTGCTGGAAAAATAGGATTCAAGGGCTCTGTTGACGAGCCATCGACCCCTAGAAGACCAACAAACACATACCCTTTGAGCCATAGCTTCCAAAATACTTCAAAGTCACTTCAGAAAAAGAAAGCAAAACTCTAAGAGGTTGTGGGACTGATTGATTTACTGGGAGAAGAAAAGTCTCACCACCTCATTGAAAGAAAATTTAAACCAACATGACAAACACAAGCCCAAATCTAAAACATACATACCTGAGACTTCCAATTGGCTTTTGCATCCTTCTTTTGCCTACTGAGTATGGAATCGTCCTTGAATATAAAACCCCAAATTGAAAATACAACAAAACTTATCAGTTTCTACATAAATTCATTGGGGATTCAGAAAAAGAAAAAGAGAGATGGATAAAAACCTGATGTTGGGACGCACAAGTGTAGCCGAGAGGATCTGGGATGTCCCGAATCGAAAGAGAAGATGGGTCGGTGAGATCGATACCCCATTTTCGTGAGTAAACACACCTTGAAGAAGAAGAACAGAAGAAGAAGAAAGCTAACGATCCGCTCGGCGAAGGAAGTTCGTCGCTGGAAATCGAAGAGAGGAATTAGGGCTTTGGAGAAGGCGGAGAAGAATTGGAGAGGAGGTGAAGAGGATTCGAGTGAGGAGAGCTCCTTGAGCTTGCTCTTTTTCCCCAATTTTTTTCGCCAAATTTAAAGGGCGAAACTTTTTTCGCCAGAGCGCTAAACTCCTCTCTCCACGCACGTGCAAAACACTCGTATTTAGCCACGGTTTTAAACCGTTGGCAGTTCAAAACACGTTTCACCCACGGTTTTAACCCGTTGGCCACTATAGCCACGGTTTTTTGCCGTGGCTAATGAACCCACGGTTTTAAACCGTGGCCATGGGGTAGTGATTATAGCCACGATTTTAAACCGTTGGCAGTTCAAAACACACTTATACCCACGGTTTTTGGCCGTTGACCACGATATCCACGGTTATTAGCCGTGGCAAATAAAGCAACGGCTTAGAGTCGTGGCCATCTACGTGTAGCTAAAAAGGCCTTTTGGTGTAGTGTAACCTAACAACATTTTTAGTTCATGTGTGTATGCGTGTTTTTCTTAAATCAATTCAGAAAATTTTGCAGAAGCATTGGCTAGGGTCTAGGACTTGAGTTTTGTTTCACTTATAAATAATTGCCTTATAAGGTGTATTAGGCAGAATTGAGTTGAATTAAAGGTTTCTAAATTTCTCGAAGCTTCGAAGTTAAGTTTCTTTTTGTTAGGTTAGATTATTCTGTTGCAAATCTCATCATCTATATTTTGTTAAGTTGTTATGATATTCTTTAAGGAAGATCCTGCATGCTTTAAGCAATTAAAGCACCGCACCCCGCCCTTCCACACATAATTTTCCCATAAAATAATGAACCTAGTAATGGTAATCACAATTGTTTCTTGAATTCAATGAAGTTGTACCTCTATTATCTTATTTATATTTATCTTCTTCTTCCATGCATAGTAAAAGAAAGTATATTTGTATGGTATTGGTCACATGTGATCAAGCTTGTCTGACGTAGTTTTGATACTGTCATTATAATGAGTTGTTCCAACTCAACCTTAATAGCCAATAAAGGTTGATGTTGTTGTTGCTCAATGCACCCTCTCCTCTTATGTGCTTGAGTTCTTTTGAGGGCAACAATGAAAGCATTGGAGAGTGAAGGCTAACCATGGAGAAGTGGAGATGGGGAAGTTGGGAGTCTGTTAAGAGCCACATTGAAGCACAACTCCAGTGCTCTACATTGAAGTGGATGTGACGACGAATGTGGGTGTGATTTGAGACATGCCCTTTTCAGCATACTCACTCTTGAACTGAGTAGAGTTGCTGCGACATGGAGAGGGGTGACCTGAGCATGGCCCCTCTTCCTTGCCAAACTCAGGGAGTGTTTGAGGACAGAAGCAGCCTCTGATGTGAGGGTTTGCTGCACTGTACAACCTCCTTCACTCATCACTTGGTCACCACACCACCCCCTTTGCTAAAACACACACTCACTCACTGAAAAAACTCATTACTCCATAAGATAACATTAACGCTTTATATAGTCTTAATTAGCTAAGCTTCTATACAACACAATCACAGTCTAATTAGCTAGGCTTCTATACAACACAGTCAGAGTCTTTGTCCAAGTCAGGTTAAGGCTTAGTAAAAAGTAATTTCATAAGATCTGGATATTAATGATTTGTTTCACATTATAAATAATTGAGGGAATCCATTATGTATAATATTTACAATGGTTTTGGGTCTCATATTAATCTAGTTCACAAAATCTCAACACAATGATTGGCCATGTATTTTTTCCAAACTTCAAAATGTACAGGAACCTGATATAGGAGAAGCTTGAAAACAACTTACAAACTCTCACTCTCCTATATCCTCCTCTCCAAGTTTCCTTACACCCCACCTCTAGTTTTGGTGTTTTGAAGCCTTGTTTTGGTTCTTTTCACTTCTCCAACTAATAATCTAACAAATACGTATTCAAGCTAAAGGACCTTAATTATCTAAAATGGTTAGCCAGAGATAATAAGAAAAGTTTTCTCACTTGTTCTTCAAGTTTTTTTCCAAAACACCCCTCACACCTCCACCACCACTTTTGGTGCTTAGAAGCCTTAGTTTTTGGTTCTAACAGATACCCATTTGAGCTTAACAAGAGAATTTGAAAATGGAAGAGAGGTTTGAAAGAAAGAAAGAAAGAAAACCCACTTCTTTATCCTTCTTGATGTTGTTGGTTCTACTTCTTTTGTATTTATTACTTTTTTATTTCCACTTCATCTCTATTTGTGTACTACTGTGTACCAATTCCTTTTAATAACTACAGTCATAATGTAGGGCTACATAAAGTAGCATATACTGATTACATAATTCATAGAGTAAGAAATCAAGACCTAATCTTGGTCTCTTTGCTCCCCACCTGGCAATCATGGCCATTTGAGAGTTCAAAAGGAAAACCAGGGGTTAAGTTAGTATGATACTAGCCTATTACTATTGTTGAACTAAATGATTCCCATGTAATGGTTTTATTTTTTTTTAAATCTTTTTGTTTAGATCAATATTTTAGGCTCCCCCCCCCCCCCCCCCCCTTCTTATTTGTTTGTTTGTTTCAACTTACCTCTGTTTTAATATGAACCAGGTGACGCAGAGATTGAAGGGGGGAAAATTAAAATAGTTTTATTAGGAGGAAAACTAAAAGGTTTCTCACTTTCTTTCTTGAAACAACATTTAGTTTATTTGCTTTCTTGAATTACTATTTCTATCTTCATAAAAGATAAGGATTTATGTTTAATTATATTTTTGTATTAGCTCTGGAGCCAATTTTTGTACCTCAATAATTTATTTAGGCAAACATATATACCATATTAACACTCTGAATCCAAAACAAACAACCGAACATGAAAATGACCATATTAACACTCTGCAAGTGATCCTTGAAGAAAAAAAATGCACACACACACACACTCAGCAAGTGATCATTAGGAGATAGGTGTAAATTTTTTTAGGTCAATTATATATGCATGGAAATGATATTGCAGAGGGAATACTATTCAAAAGTTATCTAAATTGTGTCATTTGAGTAATACAAACTTTTTATTCTTTGAAAGATGATGTTTTGATTCATTTTCTTGGTTGATCTAGTTATAGTTTTTAGGTCACTATCATGTATGTAAGGAAACTATGCCGTAGCGGGTATCATTCAAAAGTTTCTAACATATATTCTGAACGTATTATAATTACGATTTCTTTGAAAAGATGGCATTCACTACTACACAACAATTGTTCATTAATAGCATATGACAATAACATTTTTTCACTTAGTGCTATGAAAAGGCCAAAATTTGTCCAATTTGTACCCCTTCATCACATTAATGTTGTACCATTGTCTGAATTTAATTTCTGTCTTTGTGTTTAACATTTATGCTGCTAGTTTATAATGCTTTCAGAACAGATATGAATATCTATTTAGTATGAAATTGGACTTGTCTTCAAGTACTGCTTATATATATATATATGAAACTTTCAATTACCCCATGAAGATTTAAGTAGTTATTTGTTTGAATTTTAGAATTTGTTGGGCTGAGTACTTCAAGAATATATGATGCCGGATAAAAGTTTTGGGTCTTCACAGGTGCAAAATTAGTTGTGCGTAATTAGATATTTATTATAGAATTAGAAATGTCAGAGGTCTTAGAGCAATAGATTTTTCTTGTCTTTCTTGTCATAGAGTTGATCCTGAGTATGAGAAAGGAGCATCAGTGTGGCAGTACTGTTGTTGAACATTTGGTTATAAACAACTTGGGAAATCCTAAAATGATCTTATGCCCTTGCATATATTGATGTAGAGCATCAGTGTGGCAGTACTGTTGTTGAACATTTGGTTATAAGGGGAATGGATGCGAAGTACAAAAAAAGTAAAGATTGGTATGAGTATGGGGAGCAGATAACTATTAATGACAACTTTCCTGAAAAAATGTGAAACGACGAGACATATAACTTATATAGAGCTGCCCCCTTTTTTGATAAAGCATATATGAAGCCTACTCAGTTCGTTAATGAAGACTACATTAAGCCTACTAAATACATAGATGCTAATGATTTTATAGCAAAATTAAAAGATGCATAAAACCCTTTGTACCCGAACTGTTCAAATTATAACAAGCTATCAGCCATTGTAGCTTTATATCGACTTAAAACTCAAAGTGGATGGTATGATAAAAGTTTTAGTGAGCTTCTGGAGACATTGGCAGGCATGCTTCCACAGGATAATGTACTTTGAAGTCGTTTTACTCGGTTAAAAAGTTTATCAAGTCATTTGAAATTGGTTATGAAAAGATTCATGCTTGTGAGAATGATTGTTGTCTATTTAGAAAAGAGTACAAGGACTTGGACAATTGTCGTAAATGTGGTGCTTCAAGATTGAAGAAAAATAAGAGGACCAAAGAGATTAAAAAAGGTATTCCAGTTAAAGTTTTGAGGTACTTTCCTATAATTTCAAGATTCAAAATGATGTTTAGGTCTGAAAAAATGGCTGCAGATTTAAGGCGGCATTTCAATAATAAAAGCAAAGATGGAAAAATGTGGCACCCTGTTGATTCCGTAACATGGGAATTGGTTAATGATAAATGGGAATCATTTGCAGCTGATCCACGCAATCTCAGACTTGGTCTTTCTACTGATGGTTTTAATCCTTTTTTCCATGTTAAGCTCTAAATACACTTGTTGGCCAGTGATGCTAGTTAACTACAATTTGCCTCCTGCGTTGTGCATGAAGAAAGAAAATATCATGTTAACGCTACTGATTCCGGGTCCAAAGCAACCTGGAAATGACATAGACGTCTACTTACAACCACTTATAGAAGACTTGCAACATTTGTAGCACAATGGAGTGGAGGCCTATGATGCGTTTGGTGGAAATATTTTTAATCTCAGAGCAATTTTGCTATGGACCATAAGTGATTTTCCAGCATATGGAAACCTCGCTGGATGCTGTACAAAAGGTAAAAAGGCATGTCCTTTTTCCAGCATATGGACCAATTTACAATCCTCCATCAGAACACCTTTCTGATAGATCTCCCACTCGATCAGAGATGGCTGATCCAGGTCAAATTAATTGAAGCATGATATTGTTATAAACACATTGAACGTCTAATTTTCACTGCGTACCCACTTAAGCAACGTCTACTTGTAAGGCATAGGTGTCAAGGCCAGATCTTGTAAGGGGTTTGATTCCAACTTGGATCAGACCGATATGGATATACTTGTAATCTTGATTTCTGAGAAATTCAAGGGTGTTTGTAGAAATCAATTGTTTTGATTCTAAAAAACCATCAAGAGGTACTGTCTGTTCGACAATATCTATCAGATCTTCAAATTTTTGAGAAAAGATTGATTGTGAAACTTGATAAATCTGTTTGTAAGGAACTTTTGGTATGGACCATTTTTGTAAATTCAAGAACTCATGATATTGTTATAGTAAGCAACGTCTACTTTTCACTGCGTACCCACTTGAGCTCCTATGTGTATGATCGCCTGCAAAACAATTGCAAAAAAATTAAATCTCAAACTATAAAAAAAACAAATAAAATGAATAAGCAAACAACTCCTAACAATGTTTCTAAAAAAAAATTATACCCAATCTATAAACTAGTGATAACAAACCCTAGATTTCGATTGTACCGTTACAATCCCCAGCAACGGTGCCAAAACTTGATGCATATTTTATTAACATAAATTAATAGGCTAATTTAACCTGATTGTTATATCGCAAGTGCACGGTTGTCTAACAGGTAGACATTGGTAAATATGGGTCGATCCCATGAGGATTGAAGACACAATCAAAATACAATATATTTAAACTAATTTGAAAATGGGTTATAGCAATTAGAACTTTCTAAACTAATGGAAAGTAGAAAAATAACTGAAAATTGAGTTTAAGAATCAAATAAAGAGATGTTAAGGCTTTTGAATCATCCAACATGTGTTTATAGAATTGTACCATCATCAATTATTATCTGCTAGAATTCGAGCAATATTAGATATGAGAATCTCTTATTGTCTCGGATATCAACGTAATGGACTCACTTTAACCATTATGCAAACCTTCTAGCATTAATTGTATGTTTAAGGCACAACTAATCACATGCTTGACTAATAATAATCAAACAAAGCTCAAACAATAATATAGAATATTCTAACTACCATGGATGCATGACATACACGGTGAAAGTAATATGCACATGTTCACAGTCAATCCAATATTCAATTATACAGTGCATCGAAAAATATTAATAAAATAATATAAAATGCTACTAAGCTTGTGGATTCGTCTATTTATTAGCTGGGGGTTTAAAAGATCATGGTGGAGGTGGTTGCAAAGATTGCGCCGACGAAAATCCATCAATTCCTGCACTTAGGCTGTGTGTTGGTACAAATTAAAGCCTGTGGTGCAAATAGCCCATAGCTTTAAAATTAGTTTTTCTTCTCCACATTCTATTTTTAATGGTTCATACCTACTGTGCTTGAGCTTTCTTCTGTACCTAAAAGAGAGGGAATCAAAGGAAGGGAGAAGAAAGATATGCGAGAAAAAAAAATTGGCGAGGAGACAAAACAGTACGGCGGCGAGTTGGGGCTACGATCTCTATGAGTTGTTGTGTGAAAAGGAACCAGAGAGGTTGTAAGGTGAGATGAGGAGGTGTGAATGGTGGGCAGTTTGTTGCTAGTTCGTTGTGTGAAAGAGAGAGAGATGGAAATAAAATAGAGGTGTGAGGAGAGATAAAGATGCATGGGGGTTGGCGTGAGCAAGATGGAGGCAAGATAGCTCTGTTGCAATCTTCTCTGTTGCAATCTTCTCTGTGCTTGCGAGATGATGTCTGTGTGTGAGCCGGGAGGAAAAAAATATTTGAGATGGTGACTGGTGAGAGGTTAGCTTGAGAAGGAAAAAAATGGAACATGGGAGGAGAGATGATGATGATGGCGAGTTTATTATGGCCACGAGGTTGGGTGGCTACCGATCCTTCTATCGAGCGAGAATCGCCGACAGGGTGGTCGATGAGATGGGGTTGGTGGCTGGAAAAAGAGAGGAGAAAAAAAGGACCAGAAAGAGGGATAGAGTTTTGTGTGTGGCAGGAAGGAGAATAAATAGATTTTGGTCGGGCTTGGGCTTAGTTTTAATTCACATGGGTTTCAATTGTTGTAGCACCTTTCAAATTCACTGAAACCGTCACTTTGGACTTTTTCTTCCAAACTTGCCGCGATAACCCAATTTTATAGTTTAAGCTCCAATTCCTACATACACATGAAAACGAAAAAATTATAATAAAATACAATATTCAAAACACTAATAAATATAAATTTGAAGATATTTTATGTAATAATTATGTGAATATCAGGTATCGAATTTGAAAGTAACTTCATATTTCCCATATACGCTTTCAAGCTTTAGAAGGCTTGCTCGCATTCTTCGTCCCATTTGAACCCTTTACTTCCTCTTAGAATTTTGAAAAAATGGAGGCATTTTTGGGTGATTTCGAGATGAACCTGTTGAGTGTTGTCACCTTCCCAATCAGGCTCTGTACTTCCTTAATGGTGGTCGGAGACTTCATGTTGAGAAGAGCCTAAATCTGTTTTAGATCAGTCTTTATCCCTTTTTAGTTAACTATGTAACCCAGGAATTTGCCCGACTCTACCCCAAAGGTGCATTTCTATGGAAACCACACAGACTCTCCACTTTCCATTCTTTTTTTTTTTCACCAAAATGGTATTCGCCAGCTAGTTTGGGTACCGTGACTCTTTAATCATGTTGACGTTTAGTAGCATTTGTATATCTTCATTGATGATCCGATTCCGTTCGGGGGCCATAGGTATCTTCTTCCGCTTGATTGGTTTCCACTCAGGTCAACTTTCAGTCGATGGGTGATCACAAAAGGGTCAATTCCCGATGTCCCTTTCCAGGCGTACATGTCTTGATTCTCCCTCCGTAGCTCTATCAGTCGTTATACCAATTCTTTGCCCAGATGGGGGCCTATCTGAATGCCTCTCTTGCTATCAGGACAGTTGAGGTAGATTGTGATTGGCTCTTCCTTTGGCTAAACGACATTCAATCTTCTTCTTGAACTGACTGGAGCCTCATCGTCCGAGCGGGAAGACTCTTCTTCCATTTCTGTGCCCAGGCTCCGGGATGTCTGACCCGTGGGTCAAGACCGTGATTGTTTGTTGTCCAGCTGTTTTAATGCTACATAGTGATAGTATCTTGCCGATGGCTGGTCTCCTCGGATGGTCCCCACCTCGTGATTGGCAGGGTACTTAATGCATTGATGCAAAGTGGAAATTACTGCCTCGATTTGATGGAGCCAAGGTCTTCCCAATATGATATTGTAGGTGGATGAGGCATCAACTACCATGAACTCCTAGAATAGAGATTTTTGCAGTTGTGGCTTATTCGGGCTTAGGAATTCATTTAGTTTCCCCTTCTTAACCCAGTATTCGATCTCGTTTCTGATATGCTTGCAGTCTTTAGTGTCGTCGTCGTCTTTGTGAAAGGAACAATATTTGCCATTGTCTCGTTGAGACAGATCTCCCCAGAGTTTGGAAGGCCACTTCATGTCTCCCCAATTTTTAATGGTAGCGAGGATGTCAGACAAGTTGGCTTCGAGGGGAGTATGGGGGCCATTTCTGGATCAGACAAAGTTAGAGGTTTTTCCTTGTTTAATGTTGCCGGAGTTCGGCTTATTATCACTCCCCCGTTTCTTTTTGCTCTTGTCATCCTCCTTATGTTTCCCCACTTCCTTCTTATCTCGAGTCTAGGGGAATATTTATTTTCAATCTCACTCCCTTTCTTAGCAGCCAACATCTCCTGAGCACTTTTTAGCAGGTTTGTCATGTCCATCGGGGGCTCCAGGGTGAGAAAGTCGTAGAATTGGCCTCCCCTCATGCTTGAGTTGAAAGCTGTAATAGAGGTGTTGTCGCTACAGCCATCGATCAAAGTTAACTCATCATTGAAGCGGGTTATGCATTCCCTTAGTGTTTCGCTTGGCTTTTGGTTGAGGCTCAGCAAGTAATGTGACCCTTCTTGATCCGCTAGCTTCCCACAAAGCGAGTGATAAACGCCATGGCCAGCGTATGAAACGAGTCAATTGACCTTGGGGGAGACTGTGAAACCAAGTCACCGTTGTTTTCTTCAGGTTGCTGGGAAATGTGCGGCACATGACTGCCTCTGGTCCCTCTTTCAACGCCATCACATGATGGTAATGGCATAAGTGGTCGGACAGGTCCATTGTCCCATCATAGAATTCCAGCTTTGAGGGGCTGAACTTCTTAAGCAATGGCGTGTTCATGATCTGATTAGTGAACAGAGGGACGGTGAGATTCTATAACACATCCGGATTTGTTGTCCCAAGCCGAAGGGGTTTTGTGTACTAGGCTTGTCATCCTTAGAAGTCGGGCCTCCATAGACCGCTCCATTCCCAAGATTTTTGTCGTCCTTGGTCTCCTAAGAGCTAGTGGCTGCAACTGGTGCGAGGGCCTGGGTTTGCTAGCACAACTGGAGCTGGTGGTACTGCCCCGACTTGAGCGTTTGAAGGCTCGACGATCTCACCATTAGTATGGAATCTTGTGCTTACCTTTTTCTCAGACTATAATAGAGGGATGTTACTTCTTTGATCTTGAGAACTCGTCGGTCCCCACGGGCGGCGCCAAACTAATGGATGAATTTCCTTGTTGAGAGTTGTCCATGCAAGAAAGTTTTCATGCATGACTTATACTCCGATGTTTGTTTCCTAGTAGGAGTCAACGTCTTACTGGCCTGCCTGTCTTAGGTCAAACTCCTAGATACTTGCCTTGTTTTGTCTTACGACATTTGAGTTTGACCATTTGACTTATGAGCTGGATAGAACCTTATTTTCTTGGGGTCCAATTCCTAGATACTCGCCTCAGTAGGCTTTGAGTGATCTGTGCTTGGCTCCCTGTCTTATGTGCCAGATTAGATTAGGGGGTTACTTGGGCTCGCTCCGCTAACTAGATTGTCTGCCACGTGTGCGGCATAGATTACTAGACGGTTTGATGTATCATCAGTAGGTATAAGAAAATTTGTGTTTACATTATAACACACGTTAAGAAACTGACTATTTTTGTTATGTTAATTCAGTATTAAATATCTTGTATTTGTGTTTGAAGTTCTCTTACCAACTTTTAGATGACTTAAGTTGTTTTTGTATTTCTTGGGTACGTTCTCTTATGAACATAGTCGGATGATGGATTGTGATTTCGTGATAATTCACAAAAAAACATTTTTTTACTTTACGAAAAGAAAAGTCACGAAATTAACATCTCCATTTTTTGATGATAAATTTTGATAACTTCGGGTTTGTTCATTTTTTTCATAAAATTTGTAATTTTTTCGGTAAATTCACCCAAACCCTAAAGCACATCAAATTGTTTGATAAAAATTTTTGACACAGTCTTGCTCTTTCTCAACAATGGCTTCAAACCTTCAGCAGCGACGAAATTGCGCCCAAACAAGTCACCTTATCTAAGGTTTCATAAACTATACAACTCTTCCAACAACGAGTTGATCATTCAACACAAAAAATGAAGATTGAAAGGTATATAGATTGAAAAACTCACAGAGAGGATCAAATTCAAAGACCTTCGTCGTCGTTGTCTTCATCGCTTTCGTCTTCTGGTTTTTTTTTTTATGGATTGAGAGAGATAAGGCGTAGAGAAGGGTTTGAGAGGTTGTTGGTTTTTTTTATTTTTTTTATTTGATGATATTATGTTTTTTTAGGTCCAATCGGTAGAGGTCCATATGGACACACCAAGACTTGCCTTTATTTGTCAAAAATTTTCCTTTTTATTTATTTATTTATTTATTTTAGATTCCTTTTCCAAAATGGATTTTACAACCATTGGTACCATCAATATTGATACCTATCGATAATGGTGGTAAGCGAAAAATTAAGCATATAAAAAATAAGTAGGGTTTTACATAATGTTTTAAATGCTTTTTAATATGATTTGTTAATTTATTGATTGTCTGCGCTTCAACTCGATGTTAGATTACCCTTTGTTTGATTTGATTTCAGTAGAGTTGTTTCAATTTGATATACCCTCTAATTTTATTATATAGTTTCATTTATCTTAGAAATTTTTACTTTTTTTTTCTTTACACACAATATATCTCGAAATATTTCTTAAAATCAATAAACCCAACTTAACTCAAAAAACGAAACCACAATCCTTGGCCGAATGGCATTTGCAAGGTTTGATAGAAAATTGAGTTGGGATTTGTCTTTTAACTTGAGCTTCAAAGGTAGTCACCTTATTTGTTATGAGAAATGAGAGCCATTAGATCTATAAAATTCTTATTTGGTTTACAATGGATATTCAAGACATTTTTTATTTTAATTTGGGAGTATTTTATTTACCTAAGGGTGTGTTTGATTTTTGTGGAAAACTCTATCAGAAATTGTTTTTCCATTCAAAACTTTGTTTTCCATGAAAAGTTTTACGAAAATCAAGCACACGCTAAGGGTATTTTTTGACAATTGTTATGTATGGATTATTTTCATGGGATATACACCTTAACCAATTGGGGAATTTATTTTTTACCTTGTTGTATTTGAACAACTAAAAGGGATATTTTCTCTTCTTCTTCTTCTTCCCTATTTTTTCTCCTTCGCCCTCGCTGAGGTTTTCCACTCACAGGAACCTCCACGAGGGAAAAAATTAATCCCTCGCAGATGTTCTTGCGAGTAGAGAACTCCCACGCGCTGCAGCTTTGTGCGAGTGTGGGTTCCCCACTCGCAGGAACCTTCGTGTGAGCGAAGGAAAAAAAAAAGGAAGAAAGGAGGAGAAAAAGAAAAGGAGAGAAGATGAAGAATAAAATAAGGAAAAAAATAGAAGAAGAAGAATAAAAACATAGAAGAGAAGAGAAAAATAAAACAAAGAAGAGAAGAAGCAGGTGGGGGCTGGAATGATGTCTAGCGGCGGCTTGGTGAGGTCGGCGATGGAGGGGAGACTCGGTGCGATCGACGGTGGCGGTGTGGTCGTGGTGCTTGTTTGAGAAGAGAGGGAGAGAGGAAAAAAGATGGAGAGGGGAGCAAAGAGGCGGAATTTTTTTTTTTTTTTTTTGTTATATTGGTGTGTCCTTTATAGGTTGTATGTCCTTCAAAAAAGTGGCAGTGCTCTTCAGAAAGTAGTGCACTAATTGCGTCCTTTAGCGGTAATGGTGGTGTAATTTAGCAAATGCTATTTTTTTAATAACAATAGGAGTGCATATCTATGGGCGGTCACACCATTATGAAATTATGTGAGGAGGAATGTGCATAACACATGTGAAAGATAACGACAAACGTGGGAAGTGCCTCTAATTTTTTAACAATATGGTATGCAAGGATTGTGATTTCGTTTTTCGTGTTAATTTCGATTTCCTGATTTTAAGAAATATTTTGATGTGTAACGAAAAAACATAAAAATTTCGAGAATAGATGAAATATATATAATGAATTTCGTGAGTATATGAAATATGTGAAAAATTAAGATGCAATTAAATAAATCTATTAAACTTATTAAAAAAAAAGCCTAAATACCAAGAAATGAAACAAACATATAATTAATATATAATTAGAATTAGAAAATAAGGGAGTGGTTTTAAAAATAGTAGAAGAAATGATAATTAGAACTTTAGGGAGTGGTTTCAAAAATCAATAAATAATTAGAAGAAAAAAAACCTCAAATTTTAGGAAAAAATTCTCGAAAACAATGTAATTTTTGGTAGTTGATTATTGTATTTTTACAAAAATCCCGATCAAGAGGTGACCTTAATTAGACTATTATGGTGGAGGTGGGGGTTCCACTAAATCACCTAAAAAAGATCAAAATCCAAACAAAGGGCCCATAACAAATCACCAAAATCAATCCTTCTAGGTATCGAGGGAGGGAACGAGGGAGGGAGCGAGGATGCTCCCTCGCACGTGATTTTTTTGGCTCCAAAAGTGAAAAAAATCCCCCAAAAAAAAAAGCGAGGATGCTCCCTCTCGCACGTGCTGTCGTTTCAAAAAAAAAAAAAAAAAAGCGGGAAAACTAAAACTTTCGAGGTTTGAAACTAAAACTGTTTTCAAGGGAGGCTCTCTGTTTTGAAAACTAAAACATCTTCAAACATCTCTGTTTCGAAAACTAAAACTTTCGAGGGAGGCTCTCTGTTTTGAACATTATTAGCAACACTCAGCTTTCTTCCCAAAGCCAGCGACAGCAACAGCGAAGAAGAGGGCACGAAAACTGTTTCTGAAGCTCCTCTGTTTGCAGGAAAACTGTTTCTCTACTCTCAAGTCATCCATTCAAACCTTCTTTCCTTACAAACATATTTACCAACTTCACACAGTTTGTTATACACTCTCTTTAGAACTAAAAAAAGCAGAGGAAGAAGAAGATGATGAACATGGAGACACTTTCTGGTTCTGATTCTGATTCTGGGAGCTTGAAAAGGTTCTGGAGAATAAGAGGATATGAACGTATCAGCGGTTCCAAGAAAAACATGAAGGTCGTTCGCTTGGGAGGGAAACCGAAGCCGTTCTGGAAAATAAGAGTGACACCAAAGCTAAGGTGGAGATTGAAGATTGTTTCTCCAGTTAAGCTTTTATCAAAGTTGAGAGATGCGTATATCAATATGATGCTTGATTGGGCAGGCAGCTTAATAGGTTCTAAGGTGAGTATGGACCATTCAGGTTCTGTTCACGGGGCTTACACTGCAGGCGTAGCAGCAGCAGATGATTGTAGGATGTACCTATCAGATCGGCTAGGTAATTTGAAACTAATACATATTGCATCATTTAGGGATGAAGCTGTTGAGACAATGGTTCCACTCCAAATCTCAAGGATGTGAGCTTGTTTCCTCCCTTTTTATTTTTTGAGTTATGTTTTCAGCTAGGGATGTGGAGCAACCTGTTGTTGTTTCCTTTTTTTTTTTAGGTTAAACTTGGAACAATCTATCAGTCAATAATGAAAGCAAACATTTCCCTTCATTTCATACTTGAACGTACTCTGTTTGCCTGATTGAACCATAAATTTGTGATCATAGAGGTGGGATTTAGTGTGGACTGTGGAATAGTTTGATGAATTCTTAGTTTCCAATATAATTGCTCGACAAAGTGCATGCATGTCTCGTCTCTAAGAAAAGCATTTCTCCACAAAATCGAATGTTGTCTCAGTTTTCTTAAAACCTTTTTGTAATGGTAAGTGCTTCCTGTTATAATGTTCCAATTTCTCATTCCTAGTCCTTACCAACCTTTTTAAGGCACCCAAAACTTGTAATGCTCATAGAAAGTTTTCAGGTTGCAAGTACTGTCTCAACAAAATCAAACACACATTATATCGGTCCTAGGCTTGGATATTTCCAAATTTTAGGTGAAAATCATGGATATTTGAGGAACTTGGAAATGCTGATAAAGTCGTAAATATCAGGAATTTTAGTTAGAAAAATATGAAATGTGTATTTAATCTTTGCATATTAACTATAAAGGGATGCTGTACCACATGCATTGATTTGAATGGGTGCTCGATTGCATTTAGCTTATGAAGGATAAATCATTAAGATAGGCCTCAGAAGTTGTCAAAAAAAGAGAGGCCTTGGAAGCATTTTCAGATCTTTTTAACCTTGGCAAAACCACTTTTGACCTACTCTTATAGATTTTATTCATTGTGTTGCAGAGGTGCTGTTGACCATTAAGAAACACTTGCACCTGCAAATCTAGATAGAAGGGTAGAAAGGAAGCTGGTGTCCATACGTTGTGTTATGTATCTATCTAGAAATAATGCTGCAGTTTCATAGTTAGCAAATGCCTTAATGGCAAAAGCACCAGGCATTGCGATTTGCGAATTTGATCATAAACAACTTTATCACAGAACCAAATATTACATGGTTTATGTACAGTTGGATCCTTAACAAGGAGGTGCAAACCCAAGGATTATCATCAGAACTACAAGGAATCGTCATGCCTTCCCAAGTTCTAACCCTGTATCAGAATCTGAATCCTGACTTTCTTCCTCCTCTTGCTGCTCTAATGTCTCATACAATGGAGCATTCCTAGTCTCTGGCAACCATAGCATCAGTACTCCACTAAACAATGCCAAGCCACCAAATATTAGAAATGAAACTGATGCACTTAGACGTCCAAAAACTACTAGAATAGGCGCAATGGAAGCTCCCAACATCAGTGCTTGGCGCAACATTGACACTGCAAAGTTTTTGACATTTGTTGGGAACAACTCTACGCAGTAAACATACATAACATCGAAAGTTGTTGAAGCTGCCATGAACCCTACTCCTTCAGCTGTTAACTGAAGCCAACTCCCATTTAATCCTCTTCTCCCGTTTCCACCAAAGAAAATACAGAGTAGGCATGAAACTCCAGCAAGGAAAGCTGAGGATGAGAGAAGTGTACGCCGATTCATAAAGCCTAATAGCACACTACCTAAAAACACTGCTGGAATCTCCATCAGAGCATTTAAAGCAACTGAGAAGTATAAGTTGAAATCTAAGTTTTCGACGTTTAATTGAATACCGTAGTAAACAAATCCAACTCCGAAACCTGCCATCATCACTGTGATCATCCTCTTTGCAGCCCATGATGTAGACCATATGCTCTTCCCCGTTTCTGGTTCATCAGCTGTCCCGTTGGAAGGAACTAAGATAGTCAAATTCTTTGGTATTTTCCTACCATTCAGTCTTGCTAACTTCTGCAATATCTCCATCGCTTTTTTAGATTCCACGCTGCCTGCCCAATCAAGCATCATATTGATATACGCATCTCTCAACTTTGATAAAAGCTTAACTGGAGAAACAATCTTCAATCTCCACCTTAGCTTTGGTGTCACTCTTATTTTCCAGAACGGCTTCGGTTTCCCTCCCAAGCGAACGACCTTCATGTTTTTCTTGGAACCGCTGATACGTTCATATCCTCTTCTTCTCCAGAACCTTTTCAAGCTCCCAGAATCAGAATCAGAACCAGAAAGTGTCTCCATGTTCATCATCTTCTTCTTCCTCTGCTTTTTTTAGTTCTAAAGAGAGTGTATAACAAACTGTGTGAAGTTGGTAAATATGTTTGTAAGGAAAGAAGGTTTGAATGGATGACTTGAGAGTAGAGAAACAGTTTTCCTGCAAACAGAGGAGCTTCAGAAACAGTTTTCGTGCCCTCTTCTTCGCTGTTGCTGTCGCTGGCTTTGGGAAGAAAGCTGAGTGTTGCTAATAATGTTCAAAACAGAGAGCCTCCCTTGAAAACAGTTTTAGTTTCAAACCTCGAAAGTTTTAGTTTTTCCCGCGTTTTTTTTTTTTTTTTTTTTTGAAACGACAGCACGTGCGAGGGAGCATCCTCGCCTTTTTTTTTTTGGGGGATTTTTTTCACTTTTGGAGCCAAACAAATCACGTGCGAGGGAGCATCCTCGCTCCCTCCCTCGTTCCCTCCCTCGATACCTAGAAGGATTGTTAAAACTATGTTAATTATTATTGTTTTAATTATTATTTTGTGCATTGTTTTTTATTGTAATTGTAATTGGTGGTGGCTGTGATGGACCAAACCGGTGTGGTGGGTGGTGCTTAGCCTCCTATGTACAGTAACAAGTCTACAAACAAAGCAATCAAATATTGTCCAGTTATACCTTCTATAGTGTTCATATTCAGAGTTAGATAGTTATAACCTTCTGCTCTAGCTCTTCACAGTTCACACTATTATAAATTTACATTGTTTATTGGTTCATAGTGTCTAAGCTAAGTTACCGCAGAGCTGTTTGCAAGAATACAATTGGTTGAAACACTCACTTCAATGAGCAAGCAAGAATATGTATACAATTTAACAGCCTTACTATTACACCAATAATTAAGTACGTACAGTACAGTAAAGTTGATAGAGTTATGCATCTGTTAGTTAGTAAACTGCATTAGCATATCACAATTTTTCAAAGCGCATTATTGATTAAATTCAACATCTATGAAGAAAAAGAAAATCAGTCTAAACGCAATCTTTCGAGGGCATACTTAAACTTAATTAGTAGATAGAGAAGCCCAAGCAAATGGGATCATTGGGAGATAGAGAGGTTCAAAACTCAATTGATTGCAATAAAAAAAAACCTTTTGGAGGGAAGGAGAGCTCATACCTGCAATTTCAAAAGCTTAAGCTTAATTCTCAGCGGATTGCGATCATTTTTAATCTATTGGAACCATAGGAACCAGATCGTTTCAAACGGTTCAAGTTAGGTTCAATCCCAATGTTTAAAATGAGGGAATCCAGACTGGGCCAGATCCATTAAATTTAAATGGTTCTAGTTAGGTTCCTTAAAAATTTGGAATCGATCCGGACCGTGCCAACCCCCAAGTAGAAGAAATGATCATTGGAAAATCAAAGGGGTTTCAAAAAACGATAAATAATTAGAAGAAATGATAATTAGAAAAACCCTCGAAATTTACAAAAAAACCGCGAAATTTCTCAAAAAAAACTCGAAAAAATATAATTTTTATAAGTTGGTTTTTGTATTTTTATGAAAAAACAAAATTCACAAAAAAAAACTCGAAATTTTTTGAAAAAATGTAAAATTACATTTTGCTATTTTTCTTTTCGGAATAAAAAAACGAAATCTCATTCCTTGGCTTCTACACATAGTATTCAAGTTTTTACTTCAGATTTCCATAAGCAAAAAATTTAATACTTTAGAGTTTAGAGTATTCCAATGCAATCCAACCAAATTACATAGTATTCCGATCACATCTATTCCTAACAAAGGTAGAAGGAATAATCAGTGAAATACCCATGTTGCAATACGTGGCCAAGCGCATGATATATTGTAGGGGTGGCATCCCATCCCGCGATCCTGATCCCGTCCCAATTTTTTCGGGTCCTTTTGCGATTGATCTAACTCATCTCGATCCCGTCCCGGCCCGATTTAGAGTGGGATGGGATCGGGATGGAGATTTTCAATCCCATCCATCCCGTCCCGTCCCGAATTTATTTATATAAAATTTGTTACTATTAATTTTTACTCAAACTTCTATTCAAAATGAAAGTTTAGGATGCGTTGAAATTAATTCAAAACATTTATTGTTGAAAACTTGCTTGATTTGATATTCTTTGTTTAGATAAAAACTTTATTTTGAATATCTTAGGTCAAATAGAACTCATGAATTTTTTATTTTCACATTTTAAATTAGTTACAGGACAATTATTCTTGTTAAAAATAAAGGCAAAATGATAGTTTAGTTTAGTTTTGAACTATAGGTTAAGTAGTTGGAAATTTGGTCAATGAGCAATATTATTCATTTTAAACTTATATTTAGACAACATAAGAACTTATATCAATCATACAAGATACACTTAGGAGCAATGAGATATGGAATTTTATATGATATTTTATATTGCTATGATGAAAGTTATATGTAAATAAATTAGACATTATTGGTGTGTGAGCAATGTGAGATGAATTTTTTTTTATCATTTTTCATTGGCAAACTATTTAGTACATACTCATCTCGTCCTGTCCGGTCTCATCCCGAACCCGTTTGGGATTAGACAAGATCGGGACGAGGTCTATCCCGTTTCGATCCAGAACGAATGGGATGGAATAGAGATGAGGTCCATCCCGTCCCATCCTATCTCCTATCCACCCCTAATTATATTACAATAATCACCAATATATGAAACATGTTTGGCTAAACCACAGTTTTTACAATAAGAATGTGAAAGTCCAAAGTTTCCAAAGTCATGAAGTTTGACATGGAAAAAAAGTGCCAGCAGTATAAGCTCTTCGCGTTATCAAAACTAGCGCACTCACCTTGTCAACTATGTACTTTGAATTTGCAAAAGACAACCAAATCTGTAGATATTGATGACTCCAAATGGTCAACTTATTGGGTTTATCTTCCTCTCTAAACTATCCATCCACACACATATGTACCAGAGATGGAAACCTTTCTATTATTAGTGTATTTAGTAAGGGATCCATGAAGTCACAAGTGACGTTCCTCACCACCTAACTCACATGGGACAACTTCCACCATTAATGGATAATCATTTCGAGTCACTCATTCAATTTTGAAAATAGTGCTTTTGTTATTTATTATTTAAAACCAAAAGAGTGTCCAACTTAAAGACGCTTGAAGATCAAGGAGGTGGCTTTAAATTTAAACTACAAGGCTGAGCAAAGGAGAGGAAATCCACTACCAAATTAAGCTTATCCTCGGTATTTTCTCTCTATATATAGAGAGATTGCTTACCTTCTTTCCTCTTCTGCATTCATAAACTAAACACAATATAATCATGAAGAATATACTACTTGTATCAGCTTTAGCTCTCTTCATCATCAACGTCACATTTGTGGTGAATGCAGCAATAAGCACCACCAGAGTGTTAGATGTTGATGGTAAAAAACTCCAAACTAACGCCAGCTACTATATCCTACCTGTGATGCGTGGTATGGGTGGTGGGTTGACACTCGCAGCCCGAAAACTCAACGCTTGTCCACTCTATGTGGCACAGGAACTTCAAGAGGTGTCCAAAGGACTTCCATTGAAGTTCCATCCAGTTGACCCTAAAGAGAAGTCGATAATGTTATCTGCAGACATGAACTTTGTGTTTTCTGGAGCCACCACTTGTGTGCAGTCGCTGGGATGGAAGCTTGGAGATGTGGATGGAGTGACGGGGAAACGGTATGTGACTTCTGGTGGGGCGCTGGGGAATCCGGGGCCAAGTACTGTAAGTAATTGGTTCAAGATAGACAAGTATAGGGAGTCTGACTACAAGCTTGTGTTTTGCCCTTCTGTTTGTAACTTTTGTAAGGTTGTGTGTGGTGATGTGGGTGTTTTCATTGAAGATGGGAGGAGGTGGTTGGGGTTAAGTGATGTGGCATTTCCAGTTATGTTCAAGAAGGCATAAGTTTGGCAAAATTATGTTTAGGATCATACCAATAACACTTGTATGGAATGTATTACAAGAAAATAATACAAAAAAGGACTAGTTTATATTATACTTATTTCCTTCACATGCCTTCCCTGTTCACAACGCCCTTCTATTCTATTTCATGCTGTTTTTAGAGGTTAGTTAGGCATTTGCCTTTACAGCTCAATCCAGCGGTTGGTTTTCAGATTAAAGCCACTAAACTCCCGTCCATGTGGATGTGGTTCTGGTATTTGTTGGGTATGTCTACTTGAGCTTTTGATTAAATTGCGTTTATACAAAGTTGTGTGATATGTTGCTCCAGTTTACGACCGTCAAAGTATCATGTTTACATGGTTCAGTCTAGGCTCTTGTAAGAGTCAAATAGCTAGTTTCATATTGATGGTTAAAATCTCATGTTTATAGTTGCGTGGTTACTTAAGGCTTTGGTCAAGTCAAAGAGTTTCAGTTTCTATTTATTATGATTTTAATGAATAACTTGGTCATTGTAATTAATCAGGTTTATAATGAATGTCCTATCTATATATATATAGAGTGCTCTTAGGTTACGATGCCTAAGAAATTAAACACAATCATGAAGAATAATACTGATGAGACATTAAACAACCATCTAATCACAGTCGAATGCGTGGCACATATCACCTCTAATGAAAAAGGCCAGAACAAGACAGGCCCAAGCCAGGTTAATTACTATTCAGCCCGTAAGTCAGGCGCCCAAACACATATTATGTGAGCCAAAATCGGTAAGAATTTTGAAATTTTGCCTAGGACAATAAGGCTTTAATACAGACCTCTGGATTCTAGGCGAGATCTCCTTCCTCCACGCCTTCAACGGTAGAGTCAATGAAAAAGTAAAACACTCATTATATAAGGTGAGCAAAAGAGATGAGAGAGGTACACACATGCAATCCTAATTTTATCAGTCTATCTTCATCCTTGCTCAAGTGGCTGACTTTACCATCGGAGTGCCTTTGGCTACCAAAATGGTGGTCTTTGGTTCACCATTGTTCATCTTTGTAAGTCAAAATCAACAGGGACAGATTTGGACGCATCTGTTTGGTGCCTTCATGGGCAAATGATAGTTTTCCTTACAGCAAAACACAAACTCTATTTAACTAATAGAGTCTCGAAACAAAGTTACTAGCACCAGATCCCCAGCTAACAACAATAACACCGAGTCTGTCAACACCCCTGGCTGAAGGAGTCCCTCCGCAAGGCCAAAACACTCCAACTACGGAAGCGGAACAACCACAAGGCTTTACTCCTGAAACCACTTTAGCAGACCCTTGTATAGACCAGATTCTGTCGTGAATCACCACACTCGGGTGGTGGAGAGTCTTGTCCAAGATCGAAAACTGCCGTCAGAGAATGACAGAAACCCAGATAGATCTCCGGCCCAAAAGGGCAAGAAGGAACGCGTTCATTAGAGCGATAACATCCCCATCGAGGAAGAAAGGATTGCTAGTTTTATTGGAGTGCCTATCATGCTTGACAAAGCTACTGAAGACAAGGCAAGATTAGCGTATGCGAGGGTGTGTGTGGAGGTGGATGTAAACAACCAATTACCCAAAGACATCCCTGTTGTTATCAATGGAGATAAGAAAAAAATAGTTGAAGTTGAGTATGCATGGATTCCTGTTAAATGCAGTTCTTGTGCAGTTTTTGGCCATACAAACAGCAGTGTTCAAAGAGCAAAGAAATTAATACTCCAGACCATATGGTATGGCAAGCTACGGGTAGGACCCAACCACTAGAAAGACAAAACTCCGATGGTTGGACGATCGTCAAGGGTAGACATACATTCAAGTCGAAGACTCCACCCAGTTTAGAGGGGAGTCCAGGGCCTATCACAGGAAAAGCAGAGAATGTGACCAGTATAGAGGCTGCCAATGTGGCAGAGCATAACATAAATGATGACCAAAGTGATGCCATAACGCAGAGTCCACAACCATTGATTCTTATCAACTCAATGCTTGAGCGTAGTGCTAATGTGGAGGCAACACACACCGACTCAGGACAAAGAGAACACCACAACAGATGAGCAGAGTAGTAACGAGGAACATGAGCATGATCTTTCTAGTGAAGAGGTTGCAAGCGATTTGTTTTCAAAATTTTGCACTAAAGATTTTAATCTCTGCCCTCGAAGATCCTCTAGGGCTAAGAAAGCAAACAAAAAGTACAAAGGTTGAATCATTTCCTCCTTAACAAAGGAGACAGGGATAAAAAACAAGAAGTTTCTTCTTTGGCCGATGCTAGTTGAAGATTTCTATAGGCATAGTAACCATGTTCACTCTCACTAGAATTCTCTTTCTTGTGAGAGTTTGTTTTTTTTTTTTTTTTTTTTTTTTTTGCTTTTGTTTCATTTCTATAAAGGTTTTGGGGTCCTTAAAACCCAGCTCGCTTTCCAAACAAAAAAAAAAAAAATCCCCATCGAGGACCAGAATGCCAACCATGAGGGGAACCTAAGAGATGCAGGAGTCCAAGGAGACCACGCTCCAAAGTTCAAAAGGACCATCATTGGGAATCCACTCTAGCTGGGAGCTAGCAATTCAGATGTCCTGTACAATCTCACTGTCCCTCCATTTTCTGAGCAGATCATGAACACACCTCTGCCAAAAAAGCTTAGCCCTTCGAAACTTGAGTTATATGACAGAACTACAGATTTGTCTGACCACTTGTGCCATTACCACCACGTGATAGCGCTGAAGGAAAGTTCAAAAATTGTTTTGTGTTGATCTTTCCCTACCAGTCTGAAAAAGGTTGCATTGACCTGGTTCCACAGGCTCCAGCCAATGTTTATTGCTTCATTCCAGACTCTGGCAAAGTCTTTCATCACCCAATTCGCGGGGAACCAATAGATCAAAAAGTGACCCCATTACTTGCTCAGCCTCAAGCATAAAACTTGCGAAACCCACAGGGAGCAGTGACTCGGTTCAATAATGAACTGAATCTGATCGACGGTTGCAGTAATGACACATATGTCACTGCCTTCACTTTCGGCCTCAGGGGAGTTCAGTTTTATAACTTTCTCACCCTAGAGCCCCCAATGGATATGGCATACTTGTTGAAAAATGCGCAAAAGTACATCACCCTAAAGCAGATGTTGGCAGCAAAAAAGGGGGAAAAGGGCGAGACTAAGCACTTCTCCAAGACCAGAGATAGGGAATGAGAACCACAAACCACTCTCACAATAATGGATACTGTGATGCGATGAGTCATCTAGCAAGAAAAGGAAGTGCAGCTGGGATCGTTGTCTATACCCTAAAGGGGATCACCCTAATAAAAACCTATCAGGTTCAACTTCAGCGCTTCTAACATCAAGTAGAATATGATGCCCTCATAGCCGGGCTGAAACAGGCTAAAGTGATTGAAGTAGAAGAGATCACAGTGTTCAGTGATTCCCAACTAGTAGTCAACCAACTGAATGGCGAATTTCACGCTATATACCCCCAAATGTTGGCTTATTACAATAAAAACAATAGACTCCAAGAAAGGGTTTAAGAAAATTCAACTCCGTTGCTATTCTAGAATAGACAATGTAGAAACTGACAACCTGGCCAAGATGGCCTCGTCCGCAGCAAACAACTTTGATAGACTTAGATAGCTCCAAGAAAAATCAACTCTAAAAGAAAAGGAACTCCACGAGGCTCTCTCCACAAATGAGGATACTAACTGGATGAGCCCCTTGGTTAGTTACTGATGCAAATTTTATTAACCTAAATTAATAAGCTAATAAACCCTACTTGTAATACCGCAAGTGCACGACTATCTAACTAGTAGATCGTGGAAAATACGGGTCAATCCCATGAGGATTTTCTAGACAGTCGAATTCTAAGACCTATTTAAACTAATTTAAATTGGGGTTACAGCAGATGTAAATTACTAAGTTAAGAGAATTAAATTGAATTAACTAAAAATTAAAGTGATAAGATAATGAGAGAGTGGACCGAGACATTGAATCCACCAGATGTTCTTCGAGATTTGTTTAACCTATATTACTGTTTTCGAGATTCATGATGACTAATCTAAAGATAAATCTACAATCACAATTGATTTCAGCAAAGGCATAAACTCGTAGCATTGCATGTCTTTTTACGACATACACAATCACAGGTTTAACGTAATTAATTCTAGACCCCTAGCATTGCATGTCTTTCTATGGCACACACAATCACAGATTTAAATTAATTGATTAAAGCAGGCTTCAAATATCAATAAAGAGAACTTCTAACTACCAATTAGTCTAGATTCTTATACTGGATATAATCGGCGAAAGCAATTATTGAAATTCATATATCAATTGTATTTAACATTCAAGCATATAGAAAACAATAAATTCATATACGAAAAACTCTAGGAAACCCTGTGGTTTCATCTTCGCCTCGGCGCGGGGTCTAGAAGATCATGGTGGTAGCGAATCCACCGGTTACGTGGTAGTATAGAGAAATGGACTGGGTGTGAATAACCTGATTTAAAAAATCAGTTATTTCCCTCCTGCTTTCCTGTGTTTTCTTCCTCCTGCGTCCACGAAAGCTGCTCTATTGATTCTTCTTCGTCTCTACTTTGTACCTGCGAGAGAAAAAGAGGAGAACGAGGGGGAAAGGATAAAGAGAGGCGAAGGGAAGAGGGAAATAAGAAAACAGGGGAAGAAGAGTGGCGGTGATGGTTTTGTTTCGGTGCTGCTCTACTCTATGTTCTTCTTCTTCACGCCTATGTCTTCTGTTGCAGTGTGAGAGAGAGGAAGGAACAGGGACGGTGATGGTGGTTGTTGTGCGAGGTTGTGTTGTTTGGTTGTTGGTTGACGATGAGAGGAAGGAACATAGGATGAATTGGTGGTGGTGTGCATAGTTGTGCTGTGTTGCCTGTCCTCCTATTGAGCGAGGATTGCCAGCAGGATGGATGTGGCGTGGTAGCTGGAAAAAGATAGAAGGAAGAAGAGAGTTGTAGCGGAGAGGAGAGCGTGAGCAGGCCAAGGACAGTAGGAAAAAGAGTGTCTAAATAGGGTTATTTTTCCCTTTTCCCTTGTTAGGTTGAGTTTGGGTTTCTAAGTCAGCTTTTAGGCTTGGGCTTAAGTTAATTTAGGTGGATTTTGGTTTGTTTGGGTTGGGTTTAGGCATGTGATAGTTGACTTGTCACCCGTTGCCATTTGAACCAATCAATTGATCATTCTTCGAATTGCCGCCTTAACGCGATTTCATCGTTTACGCTCAAATTCCTACAAAAACATGAAAACAAAAATTTTTAAATAAAATATAATATTCGAAGCACTAACATATATAAATTAAGGGATGTATTATGTAATAATTATGTGAATATCAAATACCCCCAAACCTATAATTTGCTAGTCCTCGAGCAAAACAATAAAAATAAAATCATAACTCACTTTTGGAGGAATCATCGATTGCACTTACCTTAAACGTTCAACAAGGCTTTAAATCGCTAGATTACCTCTAGTAGACGAGTTATAGTCTCGTGAAGGCTTCCAGAAATGTTACCCACAAACATTACTGACTCAATCAATTTCAAAGACATAGTGACTTAATCAGTCTATCTATTATCCTCAGAGTAATAATCTAATTGCCAAAATTTTCAAAAATCAACTAACAGTGTCACAATAATATATCAAAGAGTCTAACAACGATTTAATTGTACCCAAAGGTTAAATAAATTTTATCAATCATTCTCAACTTGAAGTGTGTGTGTGCAAGGCCTTATCAACATAGCTCTATATTTCACAGTAAAGACACGACTAGATCAGCTTTAAAAAGTACGATTCGACTACAAATCTCTCTTGCCACTCAAAAATGAATCACTCAGAGATTGCTTATTTATCACTTAGTTTATATACGAGGAAAATAATAAATTATGGAAACACAAACATCTCACATATAATTATCATGAAAAACATACTTTTCAAATAATGAAATGAATACGATCTGATTGACAGGAATATCAATTACTTTGAAAATGTTGAATCAAATACCATAGTTCTTTTCTATTTAATCTCCACGTCTATGAACAAAGCATTTAATTAAGATTAATTAGGTCTTTATTTGGTTGTAATGAGGCTAAGATTTTGGCTAACAAGAATGGAAAAAGATATGCAAAAATTCCTTGAGAATGGATACACCCTTTAATAAACACATGAGGCTCCAAAGAATAAACCAATGTTGCACACCATTAATTTTTCCTTCTTCGAAATTATTCTTCATATATATACTTTTTTCTTTTTCTTTGTAACATTAACCTTATTTTTCTATAGATTCAATGATACATTTTCCATTTCTACACAATGAAACATTTCAGTCCTGAGGATTCACGAAATATTTATTTTCAGTTCTTTTTATTTGCCCATTCTAAAAATATATCAACCATACAGATTCTCAGAGACATTGGGTAAGTATAAAAATAATATGGGATATTACTCCCTAACTGGAGTAGGTAATGGAGAGGGGGTTAGCAAAGAAAAAGTCTATTCAAAGGCTCAAAGGACTGCAAAAGAATATTTATTATTAGGTAGACTAAAAGGCTAAAGAACGGCTCAAATAAAAAATGCCTCTGTCACTTCCTAAGCTCTAGTCGGTATTATGACATCTCAACCAAATAAACAAAGAAGTTCTAGTGTAATAATTCAATTTTAATGTCATTCTCAAAGCAATCAATAAAATAAAACAAAAATAATGAGATCATCAATGAGGTAATGCGGATTCAAGAAAAGTCGGAGTTTATTTAATAACCCTCAAGAAAAAAAAATGTCTCGAAACTCACAAGGGTTAAGTCTCCGCTATTATTCTAAGGCTTTCTAGTTAATATCTTACTGATTATGCTAACTTGGCTTATAGTGCAAGAGTGGTCAAGTCGAAAAATCTCATGAAATATATTTAATTTAATGATAATATCAAACCTTATGTTTTCCAATTAATATATCAATGTGACAAATGATAGCATGTATTTCTCAAATTTAAAAGTTTTTCATCGGAAAGGAACTCAGATTTTGAATGCATTTTCAAATCGAAAATGTTCACACAATCATAATCATCTATGTATTCAATGGAGATTGAGTAGAATACAATAGTCAATTGTGAAATACATTTCAGTTCAAAATTTTGAAAAATGCACAAGAACTCATAAACCTCACCCCCAAAACCAAAACCAAACATTGTCATCAATGTATAAAAATAATGATCATGACAAATGCAGGAAAAAGAAAAGATGAGGGTTAGAGTGATATTACCATGGCGGAGTTTTTACCATTTTCGATGAAATCATCCACCAATGAATGCTCAAAAACATAAGAATTGTGGACTCATCATGAGAAATTGATAAAAACGCATAAAAATGCACCAACGAAAAAGAATGCATATACTAGTTGCAAGTCAAAATTGTTACGGAGCTAACGAGTATGAGTGGAATGCAACTAGAAAGACCTCAAAAATCAATCCAGACTAACCATAATTACACAACTGAAGCTAGGCTGGCTCCTAGGAGTGCTTGGTTTAACGTCGTTAGCCCGACATATATTCTTCCTCATAAATGATGTACCATGAAATGACGAGGAAGAACATAACGAACACTCCTCCAAACCTAAACACTTAGTCTACGATGTTGACTAAATCATATAGCAACAACCTATAAAGTTGAGGATCGATTCAACAAATATTAACAACCACATGCGGTTTAACAGAAACTAACACACCCCTAAAACAAAGACGCCATGCAAAATCATAGAGAAAACGCAAACGAACTTGCAGTCGTAGAGAAGTCATAGGGATCTGGAGCATAAAAATGTCACAAATAGTGAAATCCAGCAAATGACTCTTGCCTACTCTTAAAAAAAGACATCCTAAGTCTGGTGTCAAATCAGAAGATTGAATGTGTTGCACGATAGGAGGGTCTAAACTGAAATCATCCATTAAAAACAAGGGAACCATATAAGTAGAGTCAGTTGATTTGAAAGGGATGCAAAGAGGTATTTCTATAAATATACCAGGTGGTACAAGCTCATCATAACAAAATGAATTGCACAAAGATGATGAGCTAGACAACTCACCAATACCCCCAAACCTGGAATCAACACTACTTATGGGATGTGCTCTCTCCTTTGCATCTTCCAATAACGACCTGACTGTTTCTTGAATTATGGGAACATTCGTATCATAAAAATAGTCGAGGCAGAACTTCAAAGAATATGGGAAATCAGACTTCATGCAAGAGTCACTAGGAAGACATATGTCGAATGGATCATCATGAAAAGGCGGGGGAAGGGAATGAGTCAGAAAACACAATAGTCTCAACAAAAGAGGTCAGTTTTGACTCACTGAGCGGAAGGAGTTCAACTTTAGGCTTCCATGTGTTACCCAGATCCATAATAGGGGTTGAATCAAGCAAAGCATTCACTTCACTAATGGAATTATCAATATTGAAATCTAAACCGAAATGAGTCAAACATGTTGCTAAGGGATCATCTATTGCAGATTGCAAGAAGGGATTCTCCACCGAACTCTCAATCATGTTAACTTCATAAGCATCCTCAGACTCATGAGGTTGTTGGCTTACATTAAAAACATTGAGTTCGACGATCATCTTGCGAAATGATAGTTTAATGATTCCATTCCTACAGTTAATAATAACATTAGATGTGGCAAAAAATGGACGACCCAAAATAACTAAAATGTGACTGGAGAGGTTGTGAACAAGTTGTGTATCAAGGACTATGAAGTCCACAGGAAAATAATTTTTTTCAAACTTAATGATCACATCCTCTATAACACCGCGGGGAATTCTGATTGACCTATATGCCAATTGCAGTGTTACTTTAGTCGGTTTTAGCCCGCTGAGACTTAATTAATAATAAACAGAGTATGGAAACAAATTAACACTCACCCCCAAATCCAACAATGCCTTATCAATTATATGATCACCGATAACACAAGAAATAGTTGGGCACCCAGGATCCCTATACTTAGGCGGGGTTCTGTGTTGAATAATTGAGCTTACTTGCTCGGCGAGGAAGGCTCTCTTTTGCACATGTAGCTTTCGCTTCTATGTGCAAAGATCCTTAAAAAATTTGGTATAGATAGGAACTTTCTTAATAGCATAGAGTAATGGAATATTAATGTGAACTTGTTTAAAATTTTCCCTTACATCGTCAGCATTTGTTCTTTTATTTGCCGGAACTAACCATGATGGAAACGGTGCCCTAGGCAAATAAGACGACTGAGTGTGGTCAAAGTCAAGAGGAACATCCTTAAAAGGTAAGGCTTTATCAACCTCCTTGTCAGATGGAGATGTAACCTACTTTGACTTTGACGGAGATGCAACGACACTCAAATCGGGCACTTGTACCCGATTGTCAACTTGTTTTCCACTCCTAAGGGTAGTAATAGATTCGGCATCTTCATGGCATGACTCAAATGTACTACCAGCTGCGATTTGACCTTTCGGGTTTCGAACAAGTTGACTAGGAAATCTTCCTAGCTCTCTCTCTGATAATGACTGAGCAATCTTACTCACAGCTACCTCAAGTCTATTGATGGCTTCAGATTGGTGTTGAGTCGTGGCTTTCAACTCTGATATATCCTTAGTGTGTTGCTTAACTATACTCTTTGTGCGCTGCATAAAATGATTAATTGTTTCCTCTAGATTGGATGTGTTGGATGGAGGACCTTGATTAAAGTGAGGACTAACATGGCTAAAGGCTCGAGGAGCCTGGGATACAACAACAGGTCCCCCTTGGTGTGGGCCATGGGCCCAGGGAAGATTTGAATGTTGGGTGAATTCTGGATTGAAATAGTTAGGTTGTGAATTATTACTCAGTCGCCGCATAGCATTAAAAGAGTTTACTTGCTCAGCATAGTATGCAGGATAATCATTTTACAAGTCACAATTAGCTATTGAATGACCAAGACTCGAACATCCATCATAGACCTCAGATGAAGCCTTTGCGAGAGGTACAAGTTGAGTCAAATTCAAAAAATGCATCTATCTTTTGAGCCATGGTCATGACAATTGTCTCTAACTTCGAGGAAGAAGGGGGTGAACAAATGTATGTCTAAGTTCATATATATCGCCTTTACGCCTATCAGACTCTTTTCTTGAATAATCCCATTGCTGAGAATTTTCGGAAAGCGTTTCAAAGAATTCTTATTTCTCATTGATGCTCATCTTCATTAGTGACCCACCATTAGTGGCATAAAAAATACGACGGTTTTGAGGGGTTAAACCGTCTTGGAAGTATTGAACTAGTTGCCACTTTTCAAATCCGTGATGGGGACACCTGATAATGAGTTCATTGAACCTTTCCCAGCATGCATAGAAATGTTTGCCTTTTTTTTTTGCTGAAAATTATATAAATCTCGTCGGAAGGCATTCGTTTTATGAATGGGGAAATACTTTGTCAAGAACTTTCTTGACAACGCATCCCACGTTGTGATGGATCATGTCTCTAATGAATTTAACCACGATTTTCACCTTATCTTTCAAAGAAAAGGGAAACAACCTAAGACGGACCAAATCATCAGAAAAGTTCTGGTACTTCAGGGTGGCACAGATATAAAAAAAACTTTTTGACATGAAGATAAGGATCTTCTTTCTCAAAACCATAAAAAGAGGGCAACAAATGAATAATAAATTGTTTGAGTTCGAAACTGTTTGCAATTGTCTCAGGCAAGACGAAACACCGCTAGAAAAAGGGGAGAAGTAATCCTTAAAGGCCTTCTCCTCACCCATCTCTTTGGTTTTAAGATTTTTTTTTTTTTTTTTTTTTTTGAATGCAAGCCTAACCATTATATGAAGATGACCTAACTCTAAAATATAAAAACAACGGAACCCTAAATGACACCTAAATGATGCACAAACAAAATGAATGGCAGACAACCCTAGAGCTTTTTTTACTAATGAAGGGCTATCAATTCAATTTACCTAACCATGGGAGAGGCACGGTAATTTCCTATCAATCCGCCACTACAGAGTTGCTCCTACCTCTTTTTCCACTCTCTAGCTCAAAGTGAAATGTCAGTGCAAGAACTATACCCAAATGTGATATGTTCTTTCACTCGACCACTTTAAGCTGTCAAACTTCCAAAGAGGGTCCCTATGACCGTCACACCTGTCCTAGATAATTATCCTGCTACAAATTTTTAAATAGTAAAGGCCTAGGTTCCTAACCCTAAAATAGATGATGGTTAACCTATCTGCGAGAGAGGACAAGTAAGTTTCAACTCAATCCTGCCATTATTCAAATTTGCATGCAATACTACCAGAACAGGCAAAACACAAGTGATCACACAGAAATCGTGTGCAGATGCGGTGGGTAGAAGTTACCTTTAGCGTGAACTTCTTTCGGGTTACTTGTTACGCCGGGTAGAAGTCGACTTCTGAGTGTTTCCTCGCGAATCACAATTATTCACCTACAAAACAAATGCAAAATGAAAAAAAAAAATTAAAACCAGAACTATAAACAAATAACACAAGCAACTCATAACACTGTTCTTAAAAAGAAAATGAAACCTAATTTATAAACTAGTAAAAACATACCCTCAATTCCAATTGTACCGTTACAATCCCCAGCAATGGCGCCAAAAACTTGATGCATATTTTATTAACCTAAATTAATAAGCTAATAAACCATACTTGTAATACCGCAAGTGCACGACTATCTAACTAGTAGACAGTGGCAAATACGGGTCGATCCCACGAGGATTGACGAGACAGTCGAATTCTAAGACCTATTTAAAATAATGAAAATTAGGGGTTACACCAGATGTAAATTACTAAGGTAAGAGAATTAAATTGAATTAACTACAAATTAAAGTGATAAGACAATGAGAGAGTGGACCGAGACATCGAATCAACCACAGGTTCTTCGAGATTTTTTTAACCTAAATTATTGTTTTCGAGATTCATGATGACTAATCTAAAGATTAATCTACAATCACAATTGATTTCAGCAAAGGCATAAACCCCTAGCATTGCATGTCTTTCTACGACATACACAATTACAGGTTTAACTTAATTAATTCTAAACCCCTAGCATTGCATGTCTTTCTATGGCACACAAAATCACAGATTTAAATTAATTGATTAAAGCAGGCTTCAAATATCAATAAAGAGAATTTCTAACCACCGATTAGTTTAGATTCTTATACCGGATATAATCGGTGAAAGCAAATTATTGAAATTCTGAAATCAATTGTATTTAACATTCAAACATATAAAAAACAGTAAATTCAGATATCATGGTGGTAGCGAATCTGGGTGCTCTGTTGACTAGGTGCGAATAACCTGATTTCAAAAATCAGTTATTTCCCGCCTGTTTTCCTGCGTTTTCTTCCTCTTGCGTCCATGAAAGCTGCTCTATTGATTTGTCTTCGTCCCTGCTTCAGCTTCTTACTTTTAACATGCGAGAGAGAAAGTGGAGAATGAGGGGAAGACGAGAAAGTGAGGTGAGGGGAAGAGGGAAATAAGAAAACAGGGTAAGAAGAGGGGCGGTGATGACTCTGCTTATATGATGTTTTGCTCTACATCATTCTTCTTCGCTGAGCCTATTTCTTCTGTAACAATGGGAGAGGGAGGAATTATCGAGTGAGGATCGCCGGCAAGTGGATGTGGCGTGGTGGCTGGAAAAGGAGAAAGGGAAGAAGATAGTTGTAGCGAAGAGGAGAGCATAAGCAGGCCAAGGAATGTAAGAAAGAGAGTGTCTAAATAGGGTTCTTCTTTCCTTTTTCCTTGTTAGGTTGGGTTTGGGTTTCTAGGTCAGCTTTTGGGCTTGGGCTTAGGTTAAATTAGGTGGATTTTTGTTTGTTTTGGTCAAGTTTAGGCATGTGATAGTTGACTTGTCATCCTTTACCATTTGAACCAATCAATTGATCTTTCTTTGAATTGTCGCCTTAACGGCGATTTCATTGTTTACGTTCAAATTCCTACAAAAACATGAAAACGAAATAATTAAAATAAAATAAAATATTTGAAGCACTAACATATATATATATATATATATTAAGGGTTATATTATGTAATAATTATGTGAATATCATTTACATCAAATATGGAAAACTCAAAGCAGAAAAGTTAGAGGCTCGTAAATTGAAGAACTAGGCGGATCAACAGCCGATTGGGCGGGCCTCCTTTTTTCAAGCTGTTTATTAAATGATTCAATTTCGTGGAGAGTATCAGAATACTACTTTTGCAAATTCACAAAGACTCGCTTAACAGTATACACTCTCTCACAAGCAGCCTCAACTTTCATCCCAGCGATGAAAACTTGGTTCAGATATGACATCCCTAGCACGAGATGTTTATGCCCTTTGTTTATGCGATCTCTAGCGTATCACCGTTTGGCGTTGGAGCGCAATTTGCTATTCAGTCATTCCATCTACTAATATACTTATTGGAGGCATACGAAATATGAACCTCCTAGTGCCAGGCCTGGTTTCCTATCTTTACCACATCCGAGGCAAATAGGCTAATCCGCGCATCCGGATAGAGGTCCTTTGGAATCAGAATCATTCCAGCACCTTCCTTCGTTGGCTTTACCGCATCAGGACCCTCCTCCACTGCTTTCCCTTTGCTTGCAATGATCGGTTCTTTCTCACAAGCTGAATCAGAAGCAATTAACAGGGAAAAAAGAAGTGAGTTATCACTCGGACCCATCGTCACCTCAATGTGAGGTCGAGATCGGGATAGAAGACAATACAGGAAACATAAAATTTTTTCCATGAGAATGACAGTCAGCGACTCTTTCGCAAGCCGAGGAGACTCGCTATTCCAGGAGGGGTCGTACTTGAAATCCTTCAACAAAAAAGGACGAGTCTGTCCCGTATCAGGCGAAGCTGCCATACTCGCCTGCAGCAACATGTTGTTCATGACCTTTGCCTACTTAGTACTCAACTTCGTTACATCTTCAACCCCACCATTTGCAGACACTATTTCTCCAAGCCGAGGAGAAAAATAAGGGCTTTCTCCTGAACATCACGCCCCTCAGACACAACAGCTTCCGCCCCATTGGATGAATCAAGTACTTGCCGAATAACTTTGTGTCCCTCTCTAAAGGGGCCAAATGCTCACAAGCAGGCTTAGTTGTAGCACGAAACGTTTTTGGATGAACAAAAGAGAAAAGTACCTCATTCAACTCCACCCTCCTTGACGGGCTCGAAATCTTAACCTTATTGAGCTTCCTCATCGTCGAAGAGGGTTCAACTTTAGACTTGGGTTTCAGAACTCTGAAAGGAGTGGGTGCCCCGTGCTAGTAATCCCACAGCCTCCGATCCTGCCCACCTGGGAGATCAACAACAGATTGGGCAGGCCTCCTTTGTTCAAGCTATTTAATCAATCATTCAATTTCGTGGATAGTATCAAAATACGACTTCTGCAAATTTGCAAAGACTCGCTCAATAGTATACACTATCTCACAAGCAGCCTCAACTTTCATCCCAGTAACGAAAACTTGGTTTAGATATGACATCCCTAGCACGATATGTTTATGCCCTTTGTCCATGCGATCTCTAGCGTATCACCTTCTGGCATCGGAACACAATTCGCCAGTCAGTCATTCCATCTACTAATATGCTTATTGGAGGCATACAAAATATGAACCTCTTTGTGCCAGGCTTGGTTGCCTATCTTTACCACATCCGAGGCAAATAGGCTGATCCGCGCATTCTGATGGAGGTCCTTTGGAATCGGAATCACTCCAGCACCTTCTTTCGCTGGCTTTATCGCATCAGGATCCTCTTTCATTGCTTTCCCTTTGCTTGCAATGATCAGTTCTTTCTCACGAGCCGAATCAGAAGCAGTTAACAAGGAAGAAGGAAGTGAGTCATCACTCGAACCCATCGTTACCTCAATGTGTGGTTGAGATCGGGATGGAAGACAGTACAGGTGACATAAACTTTTTTCCATAAGAATGACAGTCAGGCGACTCTTTCGCAAGCCGAGGAGACTCACGATCCAAGGAGGGGTCGTATTTGAAATTCTTCAACAAAAAAGGATGAGTCTGACCCGTATCAGAGGAAGCTGCCATACCCACCTGCAGCAACAAGTTGTTCATGACCTTTGCCTACTTAGTATTCAACTTCGTTACATCTTCAACCCCACCATTTGCAGACACTCTTTATCCAAGTCGGTGAGAGAAATAAAGGCTTTTTTCTGAACATCACGCCCCTCAGACACAACAGCTTCCGCCCAAGTGGATGAAACAAGTACTTGCCAAATAACTTTGTGTCCCTCTCTAAAGGGGCCAAACGCTCACAAGCAGGCTTAGTTGCAGCACAGAACTTTTTTGGATGAACAAAAGAGGAAAGTACCTCATTCAACTTCACCCTCCTTGACGGTCTCAAAATCTTAACCTTATGGAGTTTCGTCATCGTCGATGAGGGTTCACCTTTAGACTTAGGTTTCAGAACTCTGAAAAGAGTGAGTGCCTCATGCTAGAAAGCCCACAGTTTGCTGCACTTGATGTTAGAAGGTTGGATCGCATCCGAGGCATGAAACGAAATTTATCCATGACTGTTTTGTCCTCAAAAGAAGGGCGCGTAGTTTTAAATTTCCATACAGAAAACACAGATAACGATTCAATATGCAATCAACTCTAGCGAGATCAAAAAAGGAATCAAACTTACTCAGTTGCATGAATTCACGCTCGATCGGACAACCATCAAGCTCAAAATACTTCGAGTCCTCAAAAGTCATAAAGCTATACTTCTGCCAAAACTTGAAATCATTAGGCAGATTGCCAAAACAAGCCGGCAAAGTCAACACGCATACAACATGCTCATTTATCCAAGGAGAGGTTAACAGCTGGATCACATTCAAGACACACAGAAACCAACGTCCTATACCCATTCGGCATCAGCTGAGTTGGCAGAGTGTCGAGATATGCCAAGAAGCTTCAAATTTTCTTGATGACAGGAAAATGGACGCCCGATTGAAGAATACCTCGGTGCATACAAATAAATCCTTCTAGAGGAGACAATGGCGTCTGACCATCGCCTAATGTGAAGAACACCAGATCATCAGGGATCCCATATGTCTTTTGAAGATCCTTCAGATTCAACTCAGAGATTGACTTTTCTTGGAAGAACTTGCAGCCTTTAGTGAACAGTTCATCAGAAAGTTGATTCTTGCCTGCCATAGAAGAACGTACAAGCTTTTGATAACGGAAGATGAACAAAGTCAAAACGCGGAAAGCGAAACAACAAAATAGAGTCTTTAGGATCGAAAGAGTAAAAAAACTAAACTCTGCAGAAAAGGGGATCTATATAGAAAATAAAATTCTCGCCTTTTTCTTTTTCGAGCAGACAAATGCCCAATTAATGAAGCGCGTCTCTTGAGGAAGCGATTCAGACTTAACCATCATGATCATTCAGGTCCTCCTTGACATGACTTAGTGGACCGACGAGCTGACCCACCAACTCGAGGGAATAGTTGATGATACACCAAACAATCCTTTAATCTGCATCGTGCATGTGTAATGATAATCTCGTTAGTAGAGCAAAGCGGGCCTGATTGCCTACCCAATCTGGCAAAGCCCAAACAACACTATGTCTGATTTGGCAGAATCCAGGAGGTTGGACCAAATTGCAACGCCGTACTAAGCCCACACGTCACATGGTCAGGCCCAATACCCATAAGGCCTAATTAGGCAAGTATCTGGGAATCGACCTAAGATGGGCAGGCCATCAATACATTGGTTCCGACTAGAAAACAAATACTGGAGTATAAGTCATGCATGGAAACTCCCTTGCATTGACAACACTCTAAAAGGGAAGTTTCTCCTGCGGATCTAGAAGCACAAGTCGTGTAGGGAAACTCCTTTACATGAACAAATCCTAACGAGGAAATGATCTATAGCAAGATATCTTTCCTTAAACTACGCCACCAACAGCTTAGCCAAACAAGGACTCTCACATTATAAAAAAGTCCGATTTATAGCTTTAAGCCTTTCTCAAGCCTTGTCTGACTTTAGCATCAGAGTGTCATCGGCCACCACAACGGTGGTCTGTGGATCACGTGGGTTCTCTGTGCAGGTCAAGGTCAAGGTCAAGGAGGACATGATTCGACTACATCAGTTAGGATGACGATGACTCACTGCACCTAAGTAACATGTTCCATGCAAAGGCCACGATGGTGCACACGACCGAGTCCAGTCCTATTCAGGATGACGACAAATCGCCGCATCTACGTGACCTAGTCCATCTAAAGGGTCATGGGAGTGCACTGCTAACAAATCCAGCCTATTTCGGTGACGACCACTCACCGCATCTTAATGACCCAATCTTTACAGCTTAAGTCTTATTCAAGATTAAGTTAACGTATTCAAATGTCTAGTCCGCTTGGACCTATATGATTTCTCTACATCTTAGGTCTTATTCAGGATTAAGCTAACATATTTAGAAGTCTAGTCCGGTCAGACCAGGATGTCTTCTCTACAGTTTACGTCCTATTCAGGATTAAGTAAGCCTCTATTATGAAATCTAGTTTGTTCGAACCAAGATGATTTCCCTACAACTTAAGTCCTATTCAAGATTAAGTTAACGTATTTAGAAGTCTAGTTCGTTCAGACCAAGATGACTTTTTTGCAGCTTAAGTCCTCTTCAGGATTAAGTTAGCCTATATTATAAAATCTAGTCCGTTCGGACCAAGATGGTTTCTCTATAGCTTAAGTCTTATTCAAGATTAAGTTAACGTATTCAGAAGTCTAGTTCGTTCGGACCAGGATGACTTCTCTGTAGCTTAAGTCTGATTCAGGATTAAACAAGCCTATATTACGAAATCTAGTCCTTTCGGACCCATAAGATTTCTCTACAGCTCAAGTCCTATTCAAAATTAAGTTATTGTATTCAGAAGTTTAGTCCGCTTGGACCAAGATGACTTTTTTTGCAGCTTAAGTCCTCTCTAGGATTAAGTTAGCTTATACAACAAAGTCTAATCCGCCCAGACCAGGATGACGACTGTCCAACGTAGCCATAGTTAGGGTTAATATGGTTTGTAATAATCTGATAAGACATATTATCAAAGAAAGAATACATATATGAAACAAGAAAACAAACTTTATTGATTGATAAAAATGTTTTTACAAGGCTTGATCGACTAATCAAAGCGAAGGCTTATACACAGTAAGCATATGAGCTTCGTGGAAAGGAATTGAGAGCGAAGATCTGCCAAAACACATATTGGGAATCTGCTCCGCCAGTCTGTGTTCTGAAGGAGATGCCAAATGAGCATCTAAAAAAGAAGTTGCAGCTGCAACCTCTGACGGATGACATATGAAGTTGCTGGTGTTATCTCTGAAATGCAGGTGCACCTCTTGATGGGTGACAACCTTAGGATCAACGAGGTACCCTGAGCATCTAAGTTCCCTCCACTCTGCAAAACTTTTGCAGCTGTCTTTCTAGAACTAAAATGACCACCACAAGCTTGCTCATGACAAAATGAGATGATGCTGTGAAATTCACTCTCAGGAACACATCTCCTGATAACCTGATCAGAACAATACTTGAACAAGTATGGATCATCCCAGAAAAAATGTCTAACCTCAGCAAGAAATTTGGATCTATCTTGTTTAGACCACTTAAAAGGAAGTTGACCTGTAACAAGATAGTTCACGATATCTGCATACCAAGGTAATTGGGAGAGAGCAAATAATTGCTCATCGTGAAATGACTCATTCAATGGTAAATATTCGCTAGATGACTCTACCAGAAGTCTAGATAAATTGTCAGCTACAACGTTTTTCGAACCTTTCTTGTCCCGAATTTCAATATCAAACTCTTGTAGAAATAGGACCCATCGAATTAAGCGAGGTTTAGCATCTTTTTTTAGAGAAAAGATACTTTAACGCCGCATGATCATTAAAAATAATTACTTTGGATCCTATAAGGCAAGACCGAAATTTGTCTAGAGCAAAGACTAAAGCTAATAACTCTTTCTCAGTGGTGGAGTAATTAAGCTGTGCGTCTTGTAGAGTTCTACTAGCATAATAAATGACATGTGGCTTTTTGTCCAATCGTTGTCCTAGGACAGCTCCGAGTGCAAAGTCGGAAGCATCACACATAAGCTGAAAGGGAAAGTTCCAATTAGGAGATTGGATGATTGGAGATGAAGTCAATAATTGTTTAAGCTTCTTAAAAGATTTCAAACAATCTTCATCAAAAACAAAAACCGCGTCTTTAGCAAGTAAATTGCATAAAGGACGAGCGATTTTGCTAAAATCTTTGATGAATCTCCGATAAAATCCAGCATGGCCTAGAAAAGATCTAATTTCCTTAACCGTCTTTGGAGGCGGAAGACTCGAAATTAAATCAATTTTGGCTTAGTCGACTTCAATTCCCTTGTGTGAAATTACATGTCCAAGAACAATGCCTTGTCGTACCATAAAATGACATTTCTCCCAATTTAAGACAAGATTTTTCTCCACACATCTATTTAACACTAAAGTTAAATGATGTAGACATTCATAAAATGAATCACCAAATACTGAGAAATCATCCATAAACACCTCGAGGAACCTCTCAACCATATCGAAAAAAATACTAAGAATGCACCGCTTAAAAGTAGCGGGTGCGTTACATAATCCAAAGGGCATTATCCGATATGCGAAAGTACCAAAGGGACAAGTGAATGTGGTATTCTCTTGATCCTCGGGTGCAATGGGATTTGGTTATAACCGGAATACCCATCAAGAAAACAATAGTAATCATGTCCGGCTAACCTTTCAAGCATCTGATCAATGAAAGGAAGAGGAAAGTGATCCTTCCTTGTCACCAAGTTCAACTTACGGTAATCAATACATACTCGCCACCCCGTGGTCATGCGGGTTGGTACTAATTCATTATTGTCATTCTTGATTACCATTACCCTTGACTTCTTTGGGACAACTTGAATAGGACTGACCTAAGGACTATCCGAAATTGGGTAGATTATACCCACATCCAACAATTTGAGCACTTCGGCTAGGCCAACTTCCTTTAGATTAGGATTAAGTTTACGTTGCATTTCACGCGATACTTTGGCATTATCTTCGATATGAATGCGATGCATGCAAATGATTGGACTTAGTCCTTTAATATCCGCGATAGTCCACCCAAGTGTTGTTTTATGTTCTTTTAAAACATCTAACAATTTTCCTTCCTGTTCTTCAGTCAATGCAGATGAAATAATAACAGGTAAGGTATTGTCAACACCTAAAAATGCATACTTGAGGTTGTCAGGTAATACTTTTAGGTCGAGCTTGGGTGGTTGTTCAATGGAAGGGACTTGTTTTGTCTCACTGAGTGAAAGAGGTCCCACCCTAGGCTTCCATTTATAAATGGTTTCCATTACAGGGGTAGAGTCAAGCAAAGCATTGACTTCCCTGATGGAATCATTAATATCGAAGTCTAAATTAAAATGAGTCAAACAAGTCTCTAAAGGATCATTAAACTGAGGAAATGAATGTTCCGCCAATCTCTCAATCATGTTAACCTCAAAGGAATCCTCAGACTCGGGAGGTTGTTTACTTACATTGAATACGTTGAGTTCGACGGTCATGTTACCAAATGATAGTTTCATGATTCCATTTCGGCAGTTAATGATAGCATTGGATGTGGCCAAAAATGGACGACCCAAAATAACTGGAATGTGACTAGAGGGATTGTGAACAGGTTGTGTGTTAAGGACTATGAAGTCCACAGGGAAATAAAATTTGTCAACCTTAATGATCACATCCTCTATCACACCGCGAGGGACTCAGACAGATCTGTCTGCCAATTGCAATGTCACTTGAGTTGATTTCAACTCACCAAGACCCAATTGCTCATATACCGAATATGGCAATAGATTAACACTTGCCCCTAAATCTAACAATGCCTTCTCAATCATATGATCACCAATCACACATGAAATAGTCGGGCAACCAGAATCTTTGTACTTAAGTGGGGTTTTGTGTTGAAGGATGGAGCTAACTTGCTCAGTTAGGAAGGCTCTTTTGTGCACATTTAGTTTTCGCTTTTGTGTACACAAATCCTTCAAAAACTTGGCATAAGAGGGAACTTGCTTAATGGCCTCGAGTAATGGAATATTGATTTGAACTTGTTTAAAAATTTCCATTATATCATTGGCATTTGTTCCTTTCTTCGCCGGAGCTAACCGCGATGGAAATGGGGCTCTAGGCATATAGGATGTTTGGTGGGATCAGAGTCAAGATGATGATCCTCTTGAGAAGATGAGGTTTTATCAGCCTCCTTCTAAGATGGAGGTGTGACTTGCTTTAGCGTGGATTGGGATTCATGATCAATCAGATTAGGCATTCTAAGTTGGTTGTCAACTTGTTTTTCACTCCTAAGGGTTATGATAGGTTTGACATCTTCATTGCGTGGCTGAGATGTACTGCCTATTTCGAATTGGCCCTTAGGTGGCTTGACCAAGGAATCTTCATGTTTCTCTTTCAAGAAAGGATTTTGCTATTTGACTCACAGTCATCTCAAGCTTTTGGATGGCTTGAGATTGTTGTTGAGAAGTAGCTCTTAGTTCGGTGATAGCCTGAGAGTTTTGTTCGAGTATGGTTCATGTTCTCTGCATAAATTGGTTCAATGTATCCTGAAAACTCTGCATGTTAGAGGGAAGAACATCTTGATTGAATTGAGGCCTATTAGCAGGAATTGGAACTCGAGGAGCTTGAGGGATAACAACTGGGCCTCCTTGATGTTGACCATGGGCCCATGAGAGATTAGGGTGTTTGGCTAAACCTGGATTGTAAAAACTTGAGTGTGGATTATAACCAGATTGCCTAAAGGTATTGAATGCATTGACTTGCTCAGCAAAATAAGCAGGGTACTCATTTTTCAAATGACAGTCTGATGTGGAATGACTAGAGCTTGAACATGCAGCACAAACCTCGGATGGAACATTGGTTTGGACTGATGGCTGAGACTTTTCCAGATATGCATCAATCTTCTGTGCCATTGTCATTACAACTTCTTCCAACCTTGAAGAATGAGGAAGATGAGGAGTAGATGATGTATCCCTTACTTCATACAAACCACCCTTTCGCCTATCCGCGTCTTTTCTTGAATAATCTCATTGTTGAGAATTTTCAGAAATAGCTTCAAAGAATTCCCAAATCTCATTAGCACTCATCTTCATAAGTGACCCACCACTAGTGGCGTCAATCATTCGACGGTTTTGAGGGGTTAACGCGTCTTGAAAGTATTGAACCAAGTGCCACTTTTCAAAGCCGTGATGGGGACACCTAGCAATGAGTTCATTGAATCTTTCCCAAGATTCATAGAAATGCTCACCCTTTTTCTGTTGAAAATTAGATATATCTCTTCGGATGGCATTTGTTTTATGAATAGGAAAATATTTTGTCAAAAAGTTTTCTGATAGGGCATCCCAAGTGTCGATGGTTCCAGTTTCTAAAGAGTTTAACCATGACTTCGCCCTATCTTTTAAGAAAAGGGGAACAACCTAAGACGAACCGAATCATCAGAAAAATTGGGATATTTCAGAGTAGCACATATGTCAAGAAACTCTTTGACATGAAGATAGGGATCATCTTTTTCTAGACCATAAAAGGAAGGCAAAAGGTGGATAATTGATGGTTTTAGCTCAAAGCTATTTGCAGTGGTCTTAGGCAAGACAATGCAAGACTGGGTGTTATTGGAACGTGGAGAGAAATAATCCTTAAATGCTCTCTCCCCAGCCATTTCAGTGGTCTCACTCGACAAGGAGAAAGATTCTAGAAGGTCAATGGGGACTTCAGACAACTCTACAGGATCCTCTCGAATTAGTCTACCTCTTGAATCCTGTTCCCAAAGACACATAAACAGGTCTAAACCAAGTGAGGTTTGAAATGTTTACCAACCTTAAAAAAAATCACGCACAGACTCAAACACAATCAGCAACCAATTGATGCACAAGAAAAAAATGCCTCCCTAAGCAATCAGTGTTTTTGAGATTAATTATCTTTTTATCTTTGGGGGACAGATTATTTCTTATGTAGTCTTTATATCAGAGCAATGGGTGCTACAAGATGATCCTAAGAGTGTATACTTTACACCACAAAGTTCAAAATCAGTAGGCTAGAGTTTTGTTTCAAAGAAGCCGGATTATTGCACAAGAGAAGGAGGTCACAATGGTCCAATTAAGTACTTCCTTGTGCTACCGCTCTGTAAGCCAATAGATGTGAGAACGATGTGATGTTAAATGTACACTTGAGGCTTGTGTTCCTAACCCAAAACTGTTAGTTACACCAATTCTTCTTGTGGATCGTAGCTTACTTATGACTCGGCGTACCGGGTAAATTACCCTTGTGGCAGTGGCATCTCGGAGTTCATTGAATGATTAAACCCATCGTCACTTTTAGCTTGGGTCAACACAAAAATTATTGGATTCACCTTGGTCTAGGTTGTCCTAAGAACACCGTACCTAAAAGATGGCTCTATCTAACTTGCTAATTGATTTTAATTATGTTTGGCTATTGGTTGCACACAGCTGGAGTGATAAGGTGGGGATATCAAGTCCCACCAGTTTCTATTTAGAAGCTGGGTCTGCTTATTATGAATTACTAAAGTTTAGCATCCACAATTACAGAAATTAAACAACCAATCACACAATTTCAAACAATTACACAAAGCACCCGAGTCGCTAATATGTTGCGTGTGATAGAAGTACTTACAGTGTGCGTATTCCGTTCTGCACAAAAAAGTTAGCACAATTCAAAAAAAAAATGTCCGACTTCTTTTTATCCGTTTCACTCAACACACAAGCACATGCAAATAAATTTACTGGTCTTGGTCTTAGAAGTCGGATTTCTAAATCACAAGAAATTATTGGGTAACAATTAAAATTGTTTCTCTATATTTTTTTTTGACTTAGAGAATTTAGGGGTTTTTTTGTGATTAAACAAAATGAAAAACATAAGAGTTTAAAAATTATTACACCACACACTCGTAAAATGAGGTGAAAATAAAATTAAAATCTCCTCACAAAACAAAAAAACTTTGCTTGATGTTTGCAGGATCGTCCAATTTTCTCGAGAAGCGTGTAATCTGCAAAATCAAACATAAATGAGTGTAAAAAGAACTTAATAAAATAAAAATAAATTTTTTTTTCTTTTGAAATTTTTTTTTTTTTGAAATTAGTGAAAATAAATCTTAAATTCAATTCACTGCTACCTTCCCCGGCAATGGCGCCAAAAACTTGATGCGGGCTTTATTAACCTAAATTAATAAGCTAATAAATCCCACTTGTTGAAGAAGAAGACCAGGCAGAGAGAGATGGGAAAGAGGACGTGAACGGGCGAGAGGCGCTCCCTGTTCTGTCGCGGGGTGGTGTGCGATGGTGGTCGTTAGCGAGGAACAGGGAGGTGAGGAGGGCGTCTGATGGTGGCCTGTTGGACGTGCTCCGTGTTGTCTAGTGGTGACCAGTGTTGGGTGGCGAAGGGACAGATTTGATATGAAACAGGGTTGTCACGCCCCTGTTTCACGGTGGTGGTGCTCGGATGATGGTGATGGCGGAGAGACAGATGATGGATGATGGTGGATGGAGGTGGTGATGAGGGATGAATGAGAGAAAACCTAGATTTGCTTGGTTGGGATGGTGATGAGAACTCTGAAGGAAAGAGGATTTGATTTTCTACTGATTTTTTTCTTCCCTTCTCTTCCTTCCCTTTCTCATCCATTGAATTTTTGTATTTATAGAGAACTAGGAGAAAATGAATATGGACAAGTTAAGGGGAGAATTCAATGAATGATTTAAGGAAAAAATCAAAACTAAATATGGGATAATTGGGAGAATATTTTTTTTTGGGTTTGCTTGGGCTTGGCATTGGGTTTGGGTTTATGGGTTTAAGGGTTTGATTTTGGGTTTGGTTTGAGTTTAGGTTTTGGGTTTAAATGTGTGATCCTCTATTTTGTACCACCGCTAGAATCGACCAATTGTCGTTCCTTAAGTTGTCGCCTTAATACGATTTCATCGCTCACGCTCAAATTCCTACAAAGACATGAAAACGAAATAATTACTATAAAATATAATAATCGAAACACTAACATATATAAATTGAGGGATATATTATGTAATAATTATGTGAATATCAGTACCATCGACTTCTCCATTGAGAAGAGATAAATTTGGTAGCCCTCGAAGAGCAATTTGGAGCACACCCAAGCTAGAGGGCTCCCTTATGACGAATGCAGCTTCGACGACCATGGTAGTTGACTTGGTTGGTCAACAGTTCAAAACACACACCAACTATTACATCCTACTGGTGTTCCTAGGGATGGGTGGTGGATTGGCTCTTTTATCTCGTAACATGGTCACTAGCCCCCGTTATGTTGCCCAGGAACTCTCTGTAATCTCAATACTACTACCATAGAGGAGTTTGTACAATTATCTACAGACATGAACTTTGTTTTTGCTGCAGCAACCACCAGTGTGCAGTCAACCGGGTGGAGACTTGGAGCTGCGGATAGTGACTGGTCGAAGGTACGTTATATCTGGTAGCAGAATCGGAAGTCCGGAGTTAAGTACAGTGAGTAATTGGTTTAAGATAGAGAAATATGGTGATCAGAATGAGTACAAGCTTGTACACTGTCCTTCTATTTGTAGTTTGTGCAAAATTGTGTGCGGTGATGTGGGTGTTTTGTCGAAGATAATGGGAAGAGATGGGGTTGAGTGATGTACCATTTTGAATTATCTTAAAAAAAGGCTTAATAAGCTGAGTCTGCCACATTTAATAATAAAAATCAGTGCAGTTGATTACCAACATTTTGCTAAATAATTTCTAACAGTTACACTTCTTGCCTCTTGGTCCAGAAATATTGTCTTCATTACTTCAATTACTCCTTATCAAGGATTGTGATTTCGTTTTTCGAGTTAATTTCGATGCCGTGATTTTAAGAAATATTCCACGGAATTGAGAAAAAAAAATGTAAAAATTTCATTGTGATTTCGAATTTAACAATATATGTTATGCATTTTAAACTCTTAAATAATACATAAAAAGTCTCACACGACTCGTAATGTCATACATACTATATATTACATAAAATTACTCACATAACAAACTTGTGATATTAAAATAACAATATATAGCATGTTAAAATATATAAAGATTAAAATATTTATTTCTTCCCTCATAAAAATTTCGACATATTTCGGATTTCGAGAGAGATTTCAGTAACTTCAAAATAGAAAATATTTCATGAAATTTCGACATACTTCAAGATCACATTTCTTGCTCCTTATCAAGCTAGCATGGATATACAGATTGAACGGGAAAATGTAACATCAAAGAAAGGCCAACCCAATTAGAATTATTTCGGACACTGATCAAATTTCAATTAGGAACAAAAGGATTGAAGCCGAATTGTGTAAGGCTTCCCCAGTTTCTGGAGCAAAATATTACAGTCCATGAACTTAAATATTTAAGAAAGTCTATCAATATTAGAATGATAGGCTTACAAGCCCAAAGGTGTTTATCAGACAATAATTTTTTGGTTATTTTCCATTGGGCTACATTAGGTATTGATATTATTTTTTGTCTGTCATTAGTTTTTGTATTCCAGTTTAACATCTATGACTATGTTTTCAATTACGATGACTAACAAGTTCCATCCATTTTTTTGAAAATACAAATTTACCCCAATGGAGGAAAAAGAGGATCCCTAGTTAGAGTACCACCTCACCCCCCAAACAATCTCTACTAGAACATTTACAATCTCCATAACAATAACTCATTCATCGTCTCTAAAAATATAAAAAAAGCGAGGACATTAAGTTCCACTACTTCTCTATCTTCACTCTGCTTTACTTTATTCCCTCTAGTCTAAATTCATCTATTCTCCAAACTCAGTCCAAAAACCTTCTTCTGCAATTGCATAGCTCAGTTCCAATATCTTTTCAAACAACCTGTCCTTTCCTAATCTCCATTGAATCAAGAACTTAAGTCCAAAAACCTTCTTCTGCAATTGCATAGCTCAGTTCCAATATCTTTTCAAACAACCTGTCCTTTCCTAATCTCCATTGAATCAAGAACTTAATCAAGCTACCCATATTAACATGAAAATCTTTCTCTTTTGAAAATGGGTACACTTCAATCCTATCATATCAATGAACCGTAGGAGGATAAACAACAACGAAACCTCCAATCTCCCACAAAAGTTTCTGCCCCTAGTAACCTCTCAACACCTCAAAAGCCATTCTATTATCAGAAACAGGAGCACTAAAACCCAAAATGCAGAGAATTGGAACAGTGTATTGAATGAATTCATGGACACTATCATACCTTGAGGCAAGGCAACTTTTGGGGCACTTTTTCAACGAAGCGAATATCAAATGCTTCCAGACCTGACTTTCTTTTGAAATAGAACACTGAATCAACATCGGGGAGGCCATTTGAAATACCCTATTTATCTTAATTTTCCACAATCTCTCTCACTTTCCTCTTGTCGTCCTTTCTCAGAGAGAATCAAAACCAAAACCACATTTCATCAAACACAAGAAACACACCATGGGCATGGGTTCCTCCCACCACCACTGCTTGTCCTCTTCATTCTTCTCTCTCTATCCACCCTCTCTGAATAATCAAGACTCTCACTCTAGTACTACACCAAAACATGCCCAAACCTGCTGCAAATGGTGAGAGACAATCACAAGCAAGCAAATCAACAACCCAACAATAACAGCATGCACACTCCGCCTCTTCTTCCACGACTGCATGCTCAACGGTTGTGACGCCTCCATCCTAATCACCTAAAACTCATTCAACAAAGCCAAGCGGGATGCCGATATCAACCTCTCCCTCCCTGGAGATGCTATAGTAAAAATAGTGGACTCCCCAACGACGGAGGAGGAAGGAATGAGATGGTGATCAATGACAGTCATGATGTCATTAGAAATCCATTTCAACTCTATCTTCACCTTGTGCCTATACTCCTTGATCCACTTCACATGTTGTTCGACCTCTTAGATTCCTCTTTCTGTTCGATCAACGAAACAATCATCCATGAGCTCTCTGCGATTCGATCACGTTATTGTACCCGACCAAGAGCAGATTTCCCACTTACACAGTTAGTTCCACGTCTAGCTTTGCTACTTTCTATATCGAATCCACCATTTTTACGAATATCAAAGAAATCAAAACTTGCAACACCATTGGACAAGTAGTAGTTGTCGATAGATAAAGAGTGAATGAGTGAGTGAGATTATCATCATAGCGCTCGGCCTGTTTGGCGATCTTGGTGATGTACATCAAGTTCCCGCAATATTTTGAGGAAGCCATCTGCGAAAAAAAGTTGGGTGCTTTGATGGGGTATTAGGGCAACAAAATGGCTAGTAGGGGTGGAACTATCTACAACTAGGAGTTGGGCTTTTGCTAGTCGGCGGTGGCAGTGGCACCGTTTGGTTCACTCCTTTGTTGGGGTGGCTTATACACCACCTCCATCTTCACCTTAATTTTTGCTTCTTTATTGTGGAGCCTCTCATACTCTTCCTTCCTCATCTGCTCCCATGATTCTATCTGTGTCTGTCTTTTATTGCTTTATTTGCTATCTCTTATCTTTCTCAAAAAAAGAGAGAGAGAGAGAGAGTGCATTGGTGGGAAGAGAGAGAGATAGAGAGATTAAATAAGAGAATGGGTGGATTTGTGGAAAAATGTTTAGTTTGGAAAATCATGTGCAAGGATAAGATCGTCTGTTAAAAAAAATGGATGGAATTTGTTAGTCAATGTGTTTGAATATACAGTCATGAGTGTTAGACTGGAATACAAAAACTAACGAGGTAAAAAAGGAATAGCTATTGATGTAGTCAATTTCTGCTCTCATTCCTCGCCTTAACCTACACCTGCACAAGTAGCACACGTAAGCCAAAGACCATCGTGTGGCGACCAATAGCACTCCCATGCTTTAGTTAGATAAGGCATAGGAGAGGCTTAAAGTTGTAAATTGGGTTTCTTTAGTGTACCTTTGTTCATCAACCTTATCTCCCTTTAATAGTGTGAGAGTCCTTATTTGGCTCGGCTTTTGGTGACGTAGTTTAGGGAATTAGATCTTACTGAAGATCCATTACTAGTTACAAGCGGTCCATGTAGGAAAGTTTCCCTACACGACTTATACTCCAAGATCTGCGGGAGAGGTTTCCCTTTTTGAGTGTTGTCCATACAAGGAAGTTTCCTTGACCCACTTATATTTCATTATTTGTTTCCTAGTCGGAACCAACATTTTGCTGGCTTGCCTATCTTGGGTCGATCCCCCAAATACTTGCCTTATCAAGGCTTACTCTTGCCTTATCAGGGCTTACTTTTGCCTTATCAGGACTTAGGAGTATTTGACATGACCGCATGACATGTGGGCTTAGTGGCGCGTTGCAGTTTGGGTCCAACGTTCTGGAATATGCTAATAGTGGGCTTAATGTTATCTGTGCCTCGTTGGATTGAGCATGCAATCGGGCCTGCTTTGTTCTGATGATGAAATTATGATGACACGTGTACAGTACTGATCAGATGACGATTTATGCATCATCAACTACTCCTCCCGATTTGGTGGGCCATCTCATCGGTTCACCAAGTCATTTCATGAAGCAACTGTGCAGTCATGATGGTTGAGTCTGAGTTGTTTCTTCAAGCGGCGAGTTTTATTAAGTGGGAGTGCGTCTGTTCAAAAGAGAAAAAGGCCGGAGTTCTGTTTTCTATATAGATTTCCTCTCTAAGCAGTTTTGCTTCTTTACTCTTTCGATCTTAGAAACTCTGCTTTGTCATACCGCATTCTGTGCTTTTGACTTTGCTTAACCTTCGTAAACGTAAGCTTGTATGATTTCTCATGGCGAATCATCTTTCCGATGAACTGTTCACTAAAGGCTGCAAGTTCTTTGAGGTGAGGTCGCATTCTGAGTCGAGCTTGGAAGTCATTCGTAAAACACACAAGATTCCTGAAGATCTGGCACTTTTCACTCTGGGCACTGATCTGACGCCATTATCCCCTCGAGAGTGGTTTATCTATCTTCACCAAGGTATGCTTCAATCAGTTGTCCGCTTTCGTATTATCAAAGAGATTCAAGATTTCCTGGCGTACCTCGGTGTTGCGCCCGCTCAACTAGTTCCAAACCAGTATCAGACTATGATCGCCATTCTGATTAGGGCAAATGACACTAGTGTCCGAGTATCTTCGAGGGTGATCCAATTGCTCACTTCTCCTAGAATAAACGAGCATGATGTGTGTGTGCTGACGTCGCCAGATGGCTTCGTTAGTTTTCTTGATGATTTAAGTTCTAGCAGAAGGCCTCCGCGGAGTCCTAGTATTTCGGGCTTGCTAGTCGTCCGATCGAACGGGAATTCAGGCAAATGAGTAAGTTCAATTTTGTTTCTAATCTTGCTTATGTTAAATGCATATCAGATTGACCTTTGTGCTTCTCATAGGGAAATTCCCAACTTCATTTCTTTCCGCTGAGGATAAAATGACTCTAGATGCGTTTCACGACATGCCTCATCTGCAGATAAAAGATGTCGTTAAGTGTCCAAATATCAAGTGCAGTGGATTGTGGGCTCATTGGCACGAGGCTTCTACTTTTTTCAGGTTTCAATGTCAAAGCTCGAAAGAGTATCTTCCTCGAAAAAGAGGAAGTTCCTGAAGATGTTGATTTCGAGCCCTTCAAGGAAGGCAGAACTAAGTGTTTCCTTCTCCTGTTTGTCTGAAGAGGCCTCGTGTTGTGTCTAAGCCTGCTTGTGGGCGTTCATCCTCATCTGAAGACGTGAAGATATCGGACAGGTTCTTGACTCGTCTGTTAGGGTGGATAACTTTGTGTCCAAATAGCAGGATGCTTGAGAAAAGGATCCAATTTCCCTTCTTGCCTTTGAGAGGGAGTATCTACAAATGGTTGGGGCTAAAAACGTGATAAAGCTAAGTACATAACTGGTAGAGGTTATGAACAAAACGTTGTTGTAGGCGAGCATCGAAGCTTCGTCTGGTGTGGGACTGAGTCATCCCTTTTCGTTGAAAGATTTTGTTTGCGATCCTTCCCGGCCTGTGGAAGAGTTGCTTAACCGTCGTCCTTATGGCGAAAGGTCCCCTTCGCATCATTCGTACTATCCTCTGTCTCGTTCCCGTTCTCATATTGAAGTGGCGACGGGTCCGAGGAATAAATCGCTTCCTTCTTCCTCGTCAACTGGCTCTGAGTCAGCTCGTGAAAAAGAGTTGGTCATTGCAAGTAAAGGGAAAGCTGTAGATGAGGGCCCTAATGCAGTAAGACGGTGAAGGGCGATTCGGGAATGATTTCGGTCCTGAAGGACCTCCATCCCGATGTGTGGATCAGTCTATTTGCTTCGGACGTGGTAAATATGAGCAACCAAGCTTGGCCTCAAGAGATTGACATTTCTTATGCTTCCAAAAAGCATATTAGCAGATTGAATGACTGGCTGGCGAACTGTGCTCCAATGCCAGAAAGATAGACGTTGGGAGATCGTATGGATAAAAGGTAGAAGCATTTCGTGTTGGGGATGTCATACCTGAATCAAGTGGCCGCAGCTGGGACTGAAGTTGAGGTCGCTCACGAGAGTGTCTACTATGGAGCGAGTCTTTGCAAAATTGAAAAAGTCATACTCTGACGCTCTCTACGAGATTGAGTCATTGAGGAAGCAACTTGAAGCTCACTCAGATAGTAGAGTGGAGTCCTGGCGCACAAGACCGGAGGCTCAAAAGGTTTGCTTGGAAACACTTGAGTCTGACCTACCGAGGGCAGTGTCCGCGAGGGATCGGTTTGAGAATGAATTCAACCTTGTCCATCGTGACATACAATTTGCCCGAGAGACTGTTGCTTGAGTGCAGGCTGAACTGTAGGCTCTGCATGCTAAAAGAGTCAAGAAGGAGTCTGAATGGGCTGTCCGATGTCAGCAAATGGAGGTTGGTATTGATTTTAATGCCAAGACCGCGCGGACCATTGAAAATCAATTTTTTTTGCACAAAATGAGTTAAGTGTTGTTAATGATAAGCTGGGCGTCAGGCTGACATGCTATAGGGCAAGCTGGAGTGGCTGGAGCAGGAGTTTGTTGAATCAAGTGTGCGCGAGGAGACGCTTCTTAAAGCCTAGGGGACGTTTGAGTTCAGCAGAGTCGTGCATGGAAGGCTAGAACTGTTGCAGCTTGTGAAGGAGAAACATCCTGACTGTGATCTCTCATATTATAAAAAGGTTGCATATGCGGAGTTTTGAGTGGCCTCTGATTCGTCAGAAGAAGAAGGCGACCCTGATGAGGGCGATTGAGATGTCGTATGTACAGATGTGTCCCATGCTTCCACTCCAGCTAAATATGACTCTGTTGTATCTGATTCTCCTTCTGATGAGGGGTGAACCTTTTATTTTTGGCTTGCAAATGAATAGCATTTTATACTTGTGCATTTTTCTTTTACTTTCCCTGCTAACTTTTATCTGCTATGTCTTATCGCGACATTAGTTGTCAGACGTGAGGCTCTGCAAGGTTAGGAAGCCGTATGACTGATCTATTTTGAATGCTTGTGTTGTGATAGTTCGTGCAATTCTAGTCAGAATCTTCTTAGAAATTGGGGAGTGTAATTCCCCCTTTGCTTGGCGGCTTGGCTATATGTTGAACAAACAGTTGTTCTTGTTATTATAAGCGAACTAGTCAGACTGTGGTTCTAACACGTGCATCGTTATACATGATCAGACAATGGTCCTCGCGAGTCTTCCTGGTTGAGCTTCCAGAGCTTTGACCAGACTTTCGACTCATCTTTATCTGTTATTGGTGAAATATATAGGCTTTGTTAGACCAGAGGTTGTTATTGCCAGTTATAACTGACTAAACCGGGGTCGGGTTCGGATGCTATCGTTTGTGATTGAACGGTGGTCCTGGCGAGCCATCTTAATCAGACATTGAGGGCACTGACTAGACTCCCACTTTTCAACCCATTTTCATCCGCACTTGGCAGACTAGGAATTGGAGTGAGCCAAAAGATATCATTGTCAATCGTTCTAATTAAACTTTGGCAGGGTACAACTATCATTGTCTGTAGTTTACCAATGATCTGTGGAAAGCCATCACGGTCAAGCGTCATCGCGCTGATTAAGCTCCCATTTTCTAAGCCGTCGGAATTTGCGCGCAGTGACCTAGGCTTCGAGCAGACCAAAAGCCATCAACATCAGTAGACACTAAGCTTTGGTCGAGTTCGTTGATCACAGTCTGCGTAAGAGGATGATCCTTGGCAAGCCATTTTAATTAGGCGTCGAGAGCGCTGACTAAAGTCCTATTTTCTAAGCATTTGAAATATGTTATGGCGGACTAGGCTTCGAGCGAACCAGAAGCCATCGTCATTGATGGACTAAGCTTTGGTAAAGTTCGGTCACATTTCCCATGTTTGGAAATGGTCATTGGCAAACTGTCTCGATCAGGCATCAGAGCGCTAACTAAGTTGCCACTCTCTAAACTGTTGACACCCGTTTAACGGAATGGGCATTAGAGCAAACCAGAAGCTATCTTCATGGGTCGAAACCGATTAAGTTTTAGTTAAGTTCGGTGACCATTATCTGTAGTTGGACAATGATCCCTGGCGAGTCATCGCTGTTAGGTGTTGAAAACACTTACTAAGCTTCCATTGTCTAACCCATCGTCGTCCGCTTTTGGCGGGCTAGGTGTTAGAGCAGACCAGAAGCTATTGTAATCAACCGAAGTTGACTAAGCTTTGGTCAGAATAAGATTTTGGGCGTGCAAGTCTTAATTGGGTGTCCTAACTTACTTAGTTCGCCCAGCGGTCTAATTTTGTAGTCTGATCGAGTGATCGGATTAGTAATAGATTGACCAGCTTTAATGAACAATGGCAAAATAATAATAGGTGGATGCCTTGAATTTATTGATAATACTTTGTAGGTGTGCTTCTTATTCCATGGGCACTCAGGATCCTTGTTGTTCGTACTTTTGCATGTGCTTGGCCGGATCTGGATGGCATAAGCTTTGGCCCATTAGTTGGCGGGGCCCAATTGGACAAATCTTTGTAGATTAGCGTGTCATGTGTACGACGCATATTGCGAGATGGGTTCAGTATCGGTTACTCCTCCCAATTAATGGAGCTGCGTGCAGGGTCATTAATTTGAAGTATGTGGATTCGTGAAATTGCAATTGAAATCGTCGTTTCTCGATTTCTCGTACGACATTTAATGCTGATGTAATTGTTTACTGACACTGCTTCTTAAACCACTGCGCCTATATATAGGCTGGTCGTTATTTGTTTCAAGCATTACGATGAGCATTGTAGAGCATGTTGATCAAATGCATCTTACCAAAGAATATGCTTTGGGTTTTCCAAAGGCTAAAGGAAGATCTATGTTACTGAAGTCTTTGAATGTTTTGACATTTGCAGTAATGAGTCTTAATAAGACCTGCTATTATGCGATGCCACCTAATCGAGGTGAGCATCTGATTGATTTCATGAGATCTTGTAATATCTTATTACATTGCAAAAAAGTGTTACGGGCTCCCCTTCAGAGGTCAGGTCTGTCTTCCATCTTCCGGTGCTCCCAGGGCATCTCGCTCTATCTAGTCTTAGAAATTATGTCTGCAAGTAGTTTTGGGGCGGTCGTTCTCATTGTATTTATTGAGCTACACGCATGGCGCCATAGCCGGAAGGCAAGTTGGTGGAGCGGAGCTCTGATAATGCGACCTTCTTTCCAGGGACGTAAACTCAGCAGCACCCCAGGCGCTCCTCTCCTGAAAGTCATCATCCTCTGCCTTCTTCTGTCTAGTTCAAAATTATCTTTGCAGGGCAGATTGGCGGAGCGAAGATGTTTGCATTTCGTTTCGAGGTTCATGTTATTACTTTCAAATCATCCTTGCGAGGTGATTCAACGGAGCAATGAATTGAGCGTGCTCTTTCAGCTTCTTTTTCGAACACTCTACTTTCAGCACCTTTTCTTCTGGAGGCGGATTGGTGGAGCAAAATCTTTACGCTTGTTTAAGCGGATAGATACTTGCATCAAACTCAGATAGCTGTAATATATAAACTTTTGTACTAGTTGGTTGACAAGCTTTGTAATGACTTTCATTGCAATCAATAAAATCAGTTTTATTTCTAGAATATGTCTTGTACGAACAATTATCCTAAATTGAAAAAGAAAACAAAAAACAAAAAACAAAAAACGAAATTGATGATACATCAAACCGTCCTCAAATCAACGTCGTACACTTTCCATGATAATCTCGTCAACAAAACAAAGTAGGCTCAATTGCATGCTCAATTCAGCGAGGCTCAGACAACATTAAGCCCGCTATTGGCAGATTTCAGAATGTTGGACCCGAACTGTAACGTCTTAATAAACCCATACGCCACGCAGTCAAGCCCAATACTCGTAAGCCTTGATAAGGCAAGTGTATGGGGGATCAACCCAAGACAGGCAGGCTAGCAATACATTGGTTTCGACTGGGAAACAAATACTAGAGTATAAGTCGGGCAAGGAAACTTCCTATGGACAATACTAAGAAAGAAAAACCTCTCCCACAGATCAAGGAACCCATTTCGTGTAGGGAAACTATTCCACATGGACAGCTCCCAAACAGGAAATGATCTCCGAAAAAAACTATTTTTATAAACTACGCCACCAAAGGCTTAACCGAACAAGGACTCACACATTATAAAAAAAAAGGGATAAAGTTGATGAACTTAAGGTATGCTACAAAAACCTAATTTACAATTTTAAGTATCTCCTAAGCCTTAGCTAACTTAAGCATCATAGTGCCATTGGCCGCCACACGGTGGTCCTTGGCTCACGTGTGCTACTTGTGCAGGTCTACGTAAGCAGCAAGGAAGGACAACAGGAATCAACTAAATTAGTTTGGCACCGTCCATGGGGAACGACAGAGTTCCTTAGAAGAAACAATATTACCACATTTCCCAAAAAACCAAAAAGATGGTGACATTTAGGTCTTGCAACAATGCAGATGTTGCGGAACCCTCGAAAGCTATAACTAGCATAACGTCGCCCACTCCGGCGCCACTTCCACCGAGGGAGGAACCCTTTCAGATCCCCGCGCCGGTTGCAACCACAGCTGACCCAATGGTGGATCTTCTGTCAACCTAGATGCAGCAAATCGGAGAAGTGTTGGAGGCACTCAAACAACGGAACCCCTCACCTGCAGAAGGAAACCGCGAGCATCGAAAAACCCAGTCCCCGGTGAGCTCTAGACAACATGTTCAGGAGAGCCGCGCTGCCCCAACAACTTATCAATGGACTAGAGGTGGAAGAGCGTCCAACAGAAAACTAGCGTCCAAAGTCGATAGACTCGTCTCGCACAACCCCATTCGGAATAGGGCCACAAACCCAGACATGTTGTTTAACCTCACGGTCCCCCCTTCATGGATCATATCATGGACAAACCACTGCCAAAGAAATACACACCACTAAAGCTGAATTTTTATGACAGGACAGGAAACCCATCCAATCACTTGCGTCACTTTCAGCACATTATAGCACTCAAGAAAGGGTCTGATGCTATAATATGCTGATCATTCCTTGCTAGCCTGAAGATGCCAGAATTGACCTGGTTCCACAACCTCCCTCCAAAATATATTGATTCATTCCGAACGTTGGTGATGACGTTCTCACACGCTTCTTGGGTAGCCAACGACTCAGGAAGAGCTCGCATTATCTAGTGACCCTAAAGCAAAAATAAAATGAGACGTTGAGGGAGTAGATCACTCGTTTCAACGATGAGTTGACCCTCATCGACGGCTGTAGTGATGGCACTGCCGTCACATCTTTCACTTCGGGTTTGAGAAGAGACAAGTCGTACAACTTCCTTACCCTGGACCCCCAACCAATATGATAGACTTACTCAGGATGTCCAGAGATATATCACTAAAGACGAGATACTGGCCGCCAAGAGGGAAGTGAAATCAAAGAAGAAATCTTTTGTCCCCAGGGACGAGAAAGATGGGAAGAAGAAAGAGAATGACGACGAGAATAAGAGGAAGCTCATTGACATCAAAACTAATTCAGGTCGCACAAGGCAAGACAAGGCCTCAAATTATGTCGAGTCCAAATCAATTTCCCCTCCCAACACCAATCTGTTTGACATCCTTGATTCCATCAAAGATTGGGAAGAGATAAAATGGCCGCCTAAGCAGTGATGAGACCCGGCTCGGTGCGACAACAACAAATATTGCGCCTACCACAAGGATGGTGGGCATGATACTGAGGATTGCAGAAATCCCAGGGGAGAAGTCGAGTACTGGATCAAAAAAGGAAAGCTCAAGGAGTTCCTAGGCTCAAACAATAGGCATGGCTGAGTAAGGAAAAGAGCAGATGTTGTCAAGGAGATTGAAAAAGAAGCTCCTGGCATCATTTATGTCCTCCACGAGGTTGGTCCCGAAAGGGAGCAATCTAACAAATCCCGCAAAAGGACACTGACTGATATGCATACACCATCTCAGTGTGAGGAACGATTAGTGCAGCATGCACTAGTTCACAACCCGATCCCATCACTGACTTTTACAAAATTGGATCCCCAGGGGGTACATTCTCCTCGCAATGATGCCCTGGTCATCTATATCTTCATCGATAAGTGGGAAGTAAATAGGGCATTAGAAGATATAGGAATTCAATGTCATGTTTCTTAGCGCATTCCGCAACATGCAACTATGGGAGAAAGACTTGACCCCCGCCAACCACCCCATGGTCGGATTCAGTTGAGAGAAGTGCTTTCCCATCGGAAAAATCAATCTAATAGTGGAGGGGGGAGAACCACAATTGCGGAAGTACCTTGTCCAAGAATTTATGGTGCTGGACACTATGTCCACCTACAACATTATTCTGGGAAGGTCGTGGTTTCATCATATTGAGACAGTGGTTTCAAGTGCATAAAATACACAACCAACCAGACCAAAGGAACTATTCGAGGAGATTAACATGCAGCAAAAGATTGCCATTATGCAGCCCTGAAACAACTGAATTGTTGCCAATTACAGCTAGGGCCCACAAAATCAATATGTCAGGCACCAGGTCTAGACAAAAGAGGGAGAATCACTATATGAAGGCAGAGAATCCTCGATAACCAAAGTGCAACTACACAGAGAGCCAGAATTCAGAGCTAGCAGCGCAATCCAGACTAATAAAGAGCTAAGTAACGATACTTCAGTAAACAAGCACTTACTCCAAGAGCTTTTAATCAGCAAGGAACTGTCCGCCGGCACGAAGTCCACTATTCAGTAACTTCGCTAGGTTTGGGGAAAAAACACTTCGCCAGAGGGACTATGCAATCCGAGCCAGGACCATATGCGCCTTCTTCAGTGTCGGGTTAGCTTAGTCCCCGCTCGAAGATAAATTATTTTGTTGCTTTTATTTCATTTTTTTGTTCATGTTTTTCATTTCAGTTTAGAATAATTTTTCGTACCAGACACGTTCGAGAAATAAAGAAAAAAGTTTATTAATTCCAATGAGAGTTATTACAAGCTTCCCGACCAACTCGTACATCAGTTTATACACTATAAGTATCTAAGTTCGACGCAAGTATCTATCCGTTGAAAAAAGTATAAAGATTCCACTCTGCAAATCTGCCTCTAAAAGAGAAGGTAGTGAAAGTAAAGCGTTTGAAAAGAAGACGAAAGAGCGCACTCGATTCATTACTCCGTTGAATCACAAAGCAGGATGATTTAAAAGTGGCAACACGAACTAAAATGGAAGAAGGAACAAGAAGATGGCCCTCAAGCAAAAGTGTCTGGAACGCAACTGAGTTAACGCTTATGAAAAGGTCGCATTCATCTATAACTTCGCTCCACCAACCTGCCTTCAGGCATGGCGTCTCGCGTGAAGCCCAGAAATACAAAGGAAACAACGGCCAAAACTAGCTGCAGGTATTATTACTCAACAACAATGGCGGATGGGAACTCAGGAGCCACATAAGATGGAAGATAGACCTGACCCCCAAGATGAAGTCCGTAACACTTCTTCGTAATATAAGAAGATATTACAAGATCTCATGAAATCAATCATGTGCTCACCCAGATCAGTTGGCACCGCGTAACAACAAGTCTTATCAAGACTCATGCTCGTAAATGTCAGAACATTCTAAGACTTTAGTGAGGGAGATCTTTCTTCAGCCTTTGGAAAACCCAAAGCATATTCTCCGATAAGATGCACTTGATTAACATGCTCTACTATTCTCATTGCAGTGCTTGAACACAGAATGGCCAACCTATATATAGGCGTAACGGTTTACGAAGCAGCGTCAGCCAACAATTACTTCAGCATCAAATGTCGTATGGGAAATCGGGAAAACGATGGTTCCAATTGCAATTGCATGAGTCCACATATTTTGAATTATTGATCCTGCAAGCAACCCCATTAACTAGGGCAGTAATAGATACTGGTCCATCTCGCAATAAGCGCCATATCCCTGACACCTTGATCTACAAAGATAATTTCTAATTGGGCCCCTCCACTTTTGAGCCCAAGTTTATGCCCTGCAAGATCTGGCCCAACACATGCAAAGGAACAAACAACAAGGGCCCTGAGTGCCCATGGAATAAGGAGTGCGCCTACAAAATATTATCATTAAATCCTAGGCATCAACACCTTTATTATTCCGCTACCGATAATTAAAACAAAATTATCTATTATTAGTATGATCAATCGATCCGACTCTGGAATCAGACCGCTAGGCGAACTAATTAAGTCAGAATACCCAAGTCCGACTTACTTGCCCAAAATCTTATTTTGACCAAAGCTTAGTTAGCTCTGACGGATTACAATAGCTTCTGGTCTGCTCTGACACCTAGCCAATAAAAAACGGACGACGATGGGTTAGAAAGTGGGAGCTTAGTCAGCGTTTGTAAAACCTAGTAAGTGCCCTCGATGCCTAATCAAGATGACTTGCCAGAGACCACCATGGCCGCCAAAACTTGACCTCGGTTTAGTCAGTTATACTTGGCGATAACAACCTCCAGTCCAACGAATCCTATTCCACGAATAGCAACTAAAGACGAGACATGAATCTGGTCAGAGCTCTGCAAGCTCAACCCAGATGACTCGCAAGGACTATTATCCGATCATATACAACGGTTCACATGCTGGGACCACAGTTTGACTAATTTGCTTATAATAGTAACAACAACTGTTGGTTCAACATATAGCCAAGACATCAGATAAAGGGTGAGTTACACGTATCGATCTCTAAGAAGATTTGGACTCAAATTGCACGAACTATCGTGGCACAAGAAGTCAGAACTCACACCATCATATCAATCATAAAGCTTCCTAGCCTAGCAGAACCTCTCGTCTGACAATTAATGTCGAAATAAAACAAAACTGGTAAAAGCCTGCAGTAAAAGCTAGCAGTAAAGCAAATATAAGAATGAACACGTACATAGTACTATTCATTTGAAAGCCAAAAAGAAAATACAAGTTCACCCCTCATAAGGAGGAGAGTCGGATACAACAGAAACGAAATTAGCAGGGGAAAAAACAAGAAACACGTGTTGCCTCTTGATGACCCTCATCAGGATCTTCTTCTTATTTAGACGAATTGGAGGCCACTCCAAACTTTGCATATGCAATTTCTTTATAATATGAAAGATCCCAATCGGGATGTTCTTCCTTTATCAGATGCAACAGTTCCAACTTTTCGTGACGACTTTGCTGAACTCAAACGTGCCTTGGTTCTTAAGAAGCTTCTCCTTGCACACTCTTGATTTAGCCAGCTCTTACTCTAATTACTCCAGTTTGCCGACAGCATGTCAGTCTTGGACTGCTCGACACCCAGCTTATCATTGACAATACTTAGCTCATTTTGTGCCAGTTGGAGTCATTTTTCAGCGGTCCACACACTCTTGGCTTTAAAATCAACGTCAGCCTCTAACTGCTGACATCGTACAATCAATTTGGACTCCTTGTCCCTCTCAGCATGTAGAGCCTACATCTCAGTCTGCACTCCAGCCACAGTCTCGCGGGCAAGCTGCAAGTCACGATGGGCGAGATTCAATTATAATCTCCTTCCTCACCTTAACCTACATCTGCACAAGTAGCACACATGAGCCAAAGACCAACGTGTGGCGGATGACACTCCGATGCTTAAGTTAGATAAGGCTTAGGAGAGGCTGAAAGATGTAAATTTGGTTTCTGTAACGTACCTTTGTTCATCGACCTTATCTCCCTTATATAGTGTGAGAGTCCTTGTTCGGCTCGGAGTTTGGTGGCGTAGTTTAGGAAAATAGATCTTACTGGAGATCATTTCCTAGTTGGGAGCTGTCCATGTAGGGAAGTTTCTCTAAACAACTTGTGCTCCTAGATCTACGAGAGAAGTCTCCTTATCTGAGTGTTGTTCATGCAATAAAGTTTTCTTGCCCGGCTTATACTTCAGTATTTGTTTCCTAGTCGGAACCATCATATTGTTGGCATGCTTGTCTTGGATTAATCCGCCAGATACTTGCCTTATCAAAGCTTACTTTTTCCTTATCAGGGCTTACGAGTATTGGGCTTGACCTCGTGACGTGTGAGCTTAATGGCGTTTTGCAATTTTGGTCCAACATTATAGAATATGCCAATAGTGGGTTTAGTGTTGTCTAAGGCTCGCTGGATTGAGCCTGCAATCAGGTCTGCTTTGTTTTGTTGACAAGATTATCATGTGTCCATGATACATGTACAGTGCTGATCAGAGAACAGTTCGATGTATTATCAACTATAAACTAATGGGGTCAAATGGAAAATAACCTTAATTTTTTTCAAACTTGCTAAAAAATGTGAAACGATGATGAAGAAAAAATGAGAGTGGGGTGAGGGCTCATCTTAATTTCCTATGCATCTGTCTGGACAATTTACTATAGAAATTCCAGTTTGATCATTCATTTTAGCCTTTTAGATAAGAGTACAATAACTCGATAATTGGAAAACTGGGATGGTTTACCTATTGGACGGCTGACATGAGTACCAAATGAGCTATATATAAAATTGACCACCTTAAAATTCAGTCGTAAGCACCAATACCCTGCATTGTAAATTGACATCTAACCTGATTCAAATTAATTTAGTACTTGTGGGCATGTAAATCAATTTCTATAATAACCTGCAAACTCGAAGTATATCAGTGTCCATGCATGCATGCCCTACGCTTAATAACACAACCTTATTGTCTCATGTATGAATTTGGTGTCCAGAGTTGAGATCCCGTGACTTACAATTTTTAACTTCAATTAGCATATCAACCAAACGCCATTTCATTTAAATAAGCATTCAAAATTTGATCCTACCATTTGTTTATGAGAAAAATAATTTTTAAAATAACTTTGCTTTATCATATAAGTTGTGCGTTAATTTCCTGTCCCATGACATGCAATAGCAAGTCCAGTGGGTGGCCTCTTTTGGTTTTTCTACATTTTTTACCCCTTTTCTTTAAAACACAACCACAAACACCATCCATATATACACAGGTTCCACAGTACTGAAATACTTTCACATGAAGTTTCCATTTTTAAAGAGGTCCTACACATTATTTGGAGAGAATAGGGAATTTTTTTAAATACAAGCTTATTGATAATATACAAAGTTCTTCATCAATCAATCAAAATTCCCACCAAAATACTACCTTTGGCACATCATGTAAACTACCTTTAAACACCAGCTTAACTCAAACTACCTTTGGCACATCATGTAAACTCCCACCAAAATATGTTGGTGCGTAACCACTTAGGCATGTACATTAAAAGCACCATTTCTCGATTAGACATAAAAACAACCAAACATATATCAAAGATGTGAAATTTCAAGAAAAAGACAATGATAATTGCATTACTTGACGCAATGGATGATCCTTAGGAAGAAAACTCCTAATTGTCTTCGCATATACCTTACAAGTGGATAAATGAATGAGACACTTGTTGTTTTCTAAACAGTACTTCACCTTCAACACACTTTGACATCAAATCAAACATCTTATCTACATTAACCCAAAAACACCAAGAAAAAACTCAAACCCCATTAACCAAAATCTCATCACAAGAAGTGCATCGATGAAATTGTTGTAAATAGTGTATAATGGCCCTGAGTGTTGTAATCCATCGGAGTATAGATTGCAGCAAGATTGAAAGTCTACACCACAAAAAACCACCAAAACCAAGAAACTTTAAATTTATTTGAAGTGAATGCTTCTTTTCTTTAAATATCTATAAAATACGAACAAATGAATTATTATGAAACAAATTAACTTATAAAGATACAAATACACATACCTCCAAAACCAGATATCCCACTGTCCATTTGCAACAAATCATACAACCTCCCTCTCCCCTCAAACATTCAACAAACTACCAAAAACAATATCCAATATCCACTCAAACATTCAACAACTCTAGAGAGACGTGAGCAACAACTACCAAAACCAACATCAAATCTGAAAACGTGGTAACTGATGATATAGGAACAAACATTTCAGTTGAAAACAATATTTGTTTGCAACATGCTTATCCCCAGCTCTTAACAACAATAGACTGACTTCACTAACAACGATTTCATGTCCTTGACTAAGAACATATTTGACACCTCAAAAACTATTATCAGCTAGTCTAATAAGTGTAAGAACATCGTGACCAAAACACCAAAACACCAAACCACTGAAGCAAAAAACTTCAATTGTAGATGAGCAAAGTTCTAATGACTCTGATTATGAAAGCAGAAAAGACAACAATCTTTCAACTAATGAGCCTTATCAAGTCACGCAATACGGCAATAGTCACTACAGAAAACAATACATTTGCATCATAACTTGTGGTTCTTACGTGAAACCACTAAAATCCTTGAGAGGTAAAAAGTGATACTTACTAGCATTCGATGTAGACTCCTTCTTGGGGATAACATCAATTGGAGATTCTCTATTGCTTCTTCCTCCATCATCACAAGTCTGAAATTGAAACTTAAAACTGAACTGTGGTGTCTCTTTCTCACTGAACCCATCGTACTCCGAATCCCCAAATTCGATAACATCAGGTTCAGCTTTGGGTTTCAAAGCAATTGGATTGTCATCTTGGGGAACAACAACAAGACCAGTTGGAGTAACCTTTTGAGAACTGTCACCAACTTGAAATCTACAATTAAAAATAATACTAACTAATCAATTCAAACAACTGAACAAATCCACGGAACTTCAAACAACTGAAAAACCCTTTAACAAAATTATCAAAACCTTGTAACTCAGTTGGGCATAATTCATACACAAAACTCACAACTCATGAGCACTCAATGAGTCTCCTAAGACCTATGCAGTTAAAATGGATAACGAGCCCATAACGGTCCAAGAATGTTATAGGTTATAACGGCATATATCGGGATATAACGGAATAATTTTTAAAATATATTTTTAATACTCTCACAAAGTATTAATGTATTGTAGAGTCAAAAAAGTAAATCATGTTCATAACATTAAATTCAAAAACAAAAAAATTAATAAAAACACCTTCCCTTCGTATGAGAGTGAGATCGCAACAGAGAGTGTGATCGACTCTTCGTCTTCTTCCCTTCTTCTACTATTGTTCTCTATCAAACGGTGAGGTATGGTTCTCTGTCGATTGGTGACGACTAGCTCAAGTTCGTCTTTCCTATGAGTCTAGGGATCTCATTCGATCGAGAATGAAATGGGTGATTTTTTTTAATGTATTAGAACAAAACATTAAAACGGGGTTATTGAAAAAAAATGTTATCTCAATAACGGTCATATAACGCCATTATATTGGAGTTGTTATACCATAACATGATAATGTCATAAAAAATAGCTCACCCCCGTTAAGAGTTATATCGGAGTTATATCTGCATTATAACGTTGTTTTAACTGCACAGTCTAAGACATTTTCAAAATCCATCAATCAATAACAAAAATAACAATAATCAAGCTAATAAAATGAACTAATCAGGCGAAATTAAAAAGAACTCATTGAACATTGAACCTCTTCATCTCAACAAATCAATTCAAAATCTTTTAAACCCCTCAAAGAAAAACATAAATCAGAGGTTCAGAGTCTCTACTCCTTCCACTTCTATGAATCGCGAAATCCATCAGGAAAGATGCAACGGTGTTGTTTGGAGAGCACACACCAACCCCATCTTCAATTTCCCCAAGGCAACCAATTCACACCAAATCCCCTACAAAGAACCCCAAAAACATTTAAGTAAATGAAAATCTAAATAGTGATTTAATAAATGGATAATACATGAACACCCTGCAGAGTAATTCCCAAATTTCAAAATTCAACAAGAAAAAAGAAAAAAGAAAATAACATAAATAAATTCAAAGATGATGGGTGGTACCTGATTAGTAAGAGGAAGGGGTGGGGCTGGATGTGAATTTGAAGCAGCCTGAAAAAATAATAAAAACAAAAAATAAAAAAACATACCTCAACAGGGAGAGAGTTCAAGAACATGTTGGGTGATTATTGGTGCTGATATTTCGTCAATCAAGAGAGAAAATGAAATCGAGCTCTCAAATCCTTGGATGTTGAAGTTGGAGGAGCGACGGATCAGGTTGTGCATGTCGTAGCCCTTGATTTAGGTTGTAGATTTGGGAGAGAAGGATCAGAGGGCGTTAGATGGTGAGAGGTCGATGATGGTCGGCGATGAGAGGGGAGGGATTGCGGTACTTGGCAGAAATGGGTTTTTCTTTGATGGAGATACATGTTGAGAAAGGCAGAGAGGGATGAAAGAGATGTAAGTATGGGGAGATTAGGGTAGAAGAAGATGCAGAAGCGGCGAGAAAGAGATGATCTCGTCCCATAGTAGGTCAACCATAGGTGATAAAAAAGGCTAGCAGAAAAGATCGCAGCAGGTGGAGAGGAAGATCGCAGCAGAGGGAGAAAGGAAAATGGTCGAGCTACTTAATTTAGGTTTTAAGGAGATAGGAGATCGTGCAAGCTAAGTGAAATATTTGGTGAGCACCAAAACGCCCGCTAAATTTTACACATCGTGTTTTATTTCAAAGTCATTAAAACTAGGGCTGGACCGGTCCGGGTAACCGGCTCAAAAATCCAAGACCGAGGCCTGGACCAAATATTTGAATACTAAAATATAGAAGACCGAGACCGGATCGAGTTGAATAGTGGAACCCCTACAAACCTCCATGAACGAAAGATCCGCAACCTAAGAGAAGACGAAGTAGATTCGATCACAAAGCCTGTGTTCAATAGGGAAAAGATACGGAGTGCAACATTCGTTGCCTTCATCCATGTTTCAATCTCGTCTTCCAATTGAGTGGGTAGTTGGTTGATTACATGAAGGCCATTGCCATGTTGTGGTAGAAAGAAGGCCTTCTTGTAGGTATTTGCTCTGTTGTGTGTTTTGTGAGAGAGAGAGAGAGAGAGAGAGTTTTGAGTAAAATGCAATGAAATGAGTGGAGTTGAATGATTATTTTAATCTATTAGTGGAGTGGAATGAAATGAAATAAGTGGAGTGGAATGAAAGTGGAGTGGAATGATTATTTTAATGTATGAGTGGAGTGTAAAGGAATGAATGAAATGAAATTAAGTGGAACTCGGGCTGAGCCAGTTAATCGGTGGGTTTTGGAATCTGGAACCGAGGACCAGACCTAAATATTCGGGCCAACCGAAAATAACGATTTCCGATTCGGTATGATTTTTCGGTTCGAAATGCCATCCCTAATTAAAACATGACTTTTCATAGCACAATTGTTAAAAATGATATCAATGACTATGTGTGGTGTAGTGATAAAGTGTATAAAAAAAATAAAAATAAAAAAAACCCAAAGAGGCCCCCAAATAAGGCTCTCTAGAATTGTTGCTTGCATTTTTCAACTTCGATCAGTTAGCATATTTAAACTGGCACCTCAAATAGTTAATTAGTTAGCATGTGTAAGTGTAATTTCTATGTCCAACCCCATCCAAAAGTTGGTTTTGCAAATGGAATAGATTTAGGAATGGACAACACTTTTGATGATAAATCAAATAATACTATCATTACGACCGTACACGTGGCAAAGATCACTTATTACGAGGACCAAGTATTTCAATTCAAGGCTGACTTGCAAAGCCTAAAAAGGACCATTACAGCCCAAAAGGGTCCTTTAGAACAAATCATCGTTAGAGGCTCAAATCTAGGCCCAATGAATCTCTCCCTTAAAGATGAGAAAAGTTACAAAGGAAACGAGTCATGGCGGGAGTTGCTCCCCCAAGGACGTATCTTCATAAAAGAGGAGACTGTTACAGAGAACATCTCCCCTCGTCAAGCCTCACATGCTTAAGTTGCGCAGAGAGATAATAATGACCACTATATAAGGTAAAGGGAACACTCGACTAAGGTATGCAAATTTAACTGAATTCTATCCAGATTAAGCGCTATTTCCTACAAATTTACTGACTTAAGCATCGGAGTGCCTTCGGCCATCAAAAATGTGGTCTTTGGCAATCTAACCCTTGGTTTGCAGGTCGAATTTCTACAATACTAGATTTGGACACATCAGTTTAGCGCTATCTGTGGGGAACAATAGTTTCCTTTCCAAAAGAGATTTTGTAGTTGGAAATTTCCTTAGTTCTAATTAGCAACAAAAAATTAGAGAAAATGGAACATTTTACAAACCCTCAACCCAGCAACAATCAAGGCAACCCTTCCACCAGTGAAACTGAGTTACTGATAATGCATGCTCCAAATCAAACAACTACAAAGCAAACTATGCCTGGTATTGCAATATTGTAACATGGAATGGAGGCCGAATTGTTTCAAACATCTAGTGGCACAACAACAGACCCCTATGGACTAGCTCCTGGTCCATATGGATTATCTGATTAAAGTAGTAGATAAGCTTGCCCAAGAACATGCTCAATCTGCTGAAAATGTATAAATGTTGCCACAACAAAACTCAGCCAACCACGTTTGAGAGAACCAAGAAACCTCTACCAAACTACGACAAGCAAACTTTGAAGGCTCCAAAACGATGGAATTCTTGCACAAGTTCCATTTAGGATCAAAGTCATAGATCCTAATGTGTTGTATGAATTGGTCAGGCTGCCATTCTATGATGCACTCATGAAAACTCTACCAAATAAGTTCACTCCCCCAAAGTTCAAAGCATATGATGGCATTATCAATCTGACATACCATCTTCAACACTTCCACCACATGATGACATTAAAAGAAAGCACAAAGTCCATTTTATGTCAAACATTTCCGACCAGTCTCACATCCACAGTGATGAGTTGGCTCAACTGTCTACTACCCAGATTGATAGACTCCTTCCAAGGATTGGCCACTGCCTTCATCACGAGATTCATTGGTAGCCAGTGGATGAGAATGTTTACTCCACATCAAGCAAAAGCCTGAAGAAGCCATAAGGGAATACATCACTTGTTTTACTAACAAGTTAACCATGATTCACGGTTGCGATGATGACACGGCCATTTGCATCTTCAATTTCGTATTGAAGAGAGGACCGTTTTACAATTTTTTATACCTAGACCCTCCAAATAATATGGCAACCTTATTGAAGACCACTAAAAAATACATCACCCTCGAGGAGATGTTGGCCACCAAGAAGAAAACAAATCTGAAAATAAACCTTTCCCAGCAAACAGGAAGAAAAGAAAAAGAGATGACGGACCTCGGAAGGAAAATGGTTAGTTGCAAAGGCATCGGACCAACGGAAGGTCCAAATTCAACAAGTAAGAACTCAAAAAGCTGCAATCTAGAAGACCCAAACATGAATAGGTAATAAGTGTGGTAAAGAAGATGTATAAACCGTAAACGGTTTTGAAAACAAGTTGAGCAAACATCCTAAAGTCCATGACAAAGTGAGAGGATATCAATTGGCCGCTCAAGATGAAAGGGGACCCAGACAAACGAGATAAGAGCAATCTCGGTACCATTGCAAGGTTTGGAATCTAGAAATTCATGGAAGCCTTGGCACCTGGCGCTGATGTGAACATGATTAGACAATTTGGTGTTGGATTCTACTCAACTTACCTTGTTCCTAAGAAGGTCATCAATTGGAGTACCTTGAAGAACGCAAGCTCAAGGATTTGATTAAGAAGCATTCTAAGTTCATTAGCTACCTTATCGTGGCCATACACGTGGGGCAAACTGTCATAATCATGGGAGGAACGTTAAGAAGGGATAAGCCATGGACACATCTCATTGAAGGAGATAATCGTTATTATAAACATCACCATTCGAGCTTAAAGTCGTGCACATAGTCAAACACACCCAGTCTAGGAAATCAACTATACACTGGACAACCAGAAAGGGAAACAACACCAAAGCGGACTTCAAGACAACCCGAAATCAAAGTTGATACGAAGCAGATACAAGTACTCCTCAATATACAATCACCCACTAACGTCAAAGGCATGCAAAAGCCAGTTTACTATGTCAGCAAGACATTTGTGGACGCAGAAGTGAACTACCCAGCTCTTGAGAAGCCAATATTTTACCTAATCATATCTTCAAAAAAGCTAGGATCATACTCCCAAGCTCATCCCACCACAGTCATGACCGAACAACTGTTCCGATCGACGCCATGCAAACCGGAATTATCCAAAAAAAATGGACCGAATAACCGTTCCCATTAGCAGAATTCATTGTTGAATTTACGAATACCAATGAACAACGATCAAGCAGTAATCAAATGAAATAGCACACAAAATGAACTATTCAAAAATAGATCTTACACTGTGACAGAGCATCCAACGAGAAGGGAAGTGAAACAGGAAAAATCTTACACAACTCGGGAAGCGATGCGAAGGCAAAGAAAGTAAAAAAGTTGTGCAAAAACTTAAGTGTCAAACAACACTTCACAGCATTCGCCCACCCACAGGAACATACTGATTGAAAGACATAAAGGGATAACAACTACCACGACCATGGAATGTCAAGCATTTGTACCAAGATTATCAACAATGCTTCCAAATTCAAACAAGTCAAACTATGCATCTACTCGTAAAACAACTAACACGACCAACACGTCGAGCTACGAGTAAAACTAACATACATGTAAAAATGTTAGGACAAATAAGTCAGATGTAAACATAGAACCTCTGGTCAGATAAACAAAGAAGCAAACTTATAAAAGCCTGGACGTATAAGTTAGTCTTAAAACTTTTGGTCGACTAAAATGTACGACCACAAAGTATACTTACAAAAGTCTTGACGTATAAGTCAGAATTACTCGTAAAGCTTTCTGGCCCGACCAACATGTCAGATCACGAAGTATACTTACAAAAGTCTTGACACATAAGTCAAACTTACTTGTAAAGGCTTCTGACCCGACCAACATGTCGGACCATGAAGTATACTTACAAAAGTCTGGACGCATAAGTCAGACCTACTCGTAAAACCTTCTGGCATGATCAACATGTCGGACCATAAAGTATACCTACAAAATTATGTACGCATAAGTCAAACTTACTCGTAAAGCCTTCTGGCCCGACCAACATGTCGGACCACGAAGTATACTTACAAAAGTCTAGACGTATAAGTCAGACTTACTCGTAAAGCCTCACGATCTGACTAACAAATTGAACCATGGAATGTGCCTAAAGAAGATAAGGAGAAATGAAAGCTTCAGACAACCAAGGAATGGGTGCAAAGGCAAAAATCCAATAAAATCTAAAATTACCAAGATACATAAAGTATGAATAACGAGATCAACACACATTCACTGCATACAACCAGATGATGAAGAAGCTACTACTACGACAATTTACAGAAACACAATCTATCGGAAAAAACATGCAGATCATAGAACAATAAAATATGGAAAAGACAAAACATAATAGTGTCAACAAAAAATGTTTTATTCGATTACATCAGGAGAAGATGATACAACAGTTGGAGAGGAGACAACAAAAGTGATCAGAACATCACTAGCAGAAGCACCCAAAGGAGGATGGACAACAACATCGGCAGCAGAAGGGGATGAAGCTCTCTCTTCAACAACAACTACAGATGATGGGGTAGGATCGGAGAGAGGATGAAACGATTGTTCTTCATCAACCAGATCACTTGGCGGATCCGGAGTACATTCATCATCATCATCATTTTTGAAAACCTGGTCAACCATACCACAATATCTAGACAAATCAAGGCCATCCCTTTCCATGAAATCGAGGAGGTCGATTGATCAGCAACGACTCTTTTACAATCTGTCACTTCTGCAGTCTTTAGTTTATCCTTGATTGTCGCAGGCTGATTCTTGGTTGAAATAAGTTCTTCTTTAACAGTGGTCAACATTGCAGAAGCATTTGACTTAGCATTAGCAAGCTCAATCATTAACCACACCACCTGTTCCTCAGCAACCTTACGATTGACGGATTGCTCAATAACAGAACGCATGGCCTCATCATGACCAATCTTCTCAATGAATAACTCCCTCTCCACAATGTCCAGCCGTTCACGAACTCTGTTCAACTCAGTCCCCGAAACCTCAAGCTCAGTAGCGAATTTGTTTCGCAAAGCCTCAACTTCTTTCAAGGAAGCCCGAGAAGTCTTAGTTGCCTTCTCCTGCTCCGCGCACAGCACTTTCAACGCGTCAAACTGATGGAGAATGTGAGAAAACACCAACTATCCTGCCATCTTTCTCTCAAGAACGGCCACCTGAGCACGCACAACTTGATAGTCCGACCCCAACATATATAGGTAAGGTGATTCATCCCTTCCATTATCTGCTGAAGTCCTTGGTCGAGATGACTACGAGGCTTCCACACAGGCATCGGAACCCTCTCAACCAACCGCCTGTGCCATTCATTGATCAAATTGCGTGCACATCCTGTACGTCAATCTCATTAAACCAGCTGAACTTTCCATCCAACTTAATGCGGATGTCTTCAGGGTTGGGCTCCTTCCAACCAATCAGTAGATGAAGAACTTGGGGATCAGGGAGTACTGGAGCCCTACCCCTAGTTGTGGGAACAACGGTCAGAGTAGCAGTGATAATAGAAAAACCGCTATTGCCTTTTCTTTTCAAATCAGTAGTGGCAAGAGAAGCAGTAGTGGCAGGAGTGGAATAGGCAATAGTAGCAAAAGTGTGACGAACAAGTTGGGAAGCAGCAAACTCCACTGCATCATCAGAATGATTAAAAGAAGAAGAAGGAAGTAGAGACTTAGAACTTTGACCACGATCAACGACCTTTTCGTCTTACAGTGGGTTAAAGTCAAAGTCAGCTATGGTCTTCATAGCATTCGAATCCTTCGACTGCTCCACAACAAACTGAAAACATCTTATTATTGAGGACAAGAGGGTCATCATCGGACCACTTGGCAAAGTTGAGCACACTATGAGTAGAGATGAGCCTCTTCGCACATTTGTCCAACGAACATATCACCTACTTTTTGCTCCTATCCAAAGCTTGATTTATCTCCTCAACCTCTTGAGCAGATAAACGACCCTCTTCCCTATCTTCCTTACCAGATAACCTCGAACGAGGAGCAGTCTGAGTAGTGCCATGAAAGAAACTAGCAAGCCGCTTCTTCTTGGGAACACAGCCAGAGCCTATTGCTAGTTGATTTGATGGACTAGCAGGCCGAGGAAGCTTCCTTTTCTAGTGGCCGAACCAACACCACAAATGCTAACACGAGCATTGAGATCCATAACCACCATGTCGGAGCTCACTTTCCCACCAATGCCAGAATCACTAACACATATAGGATCAACACGAACAGCGATCTCAGCAGCTCAAGCATCAGTAAGCACCACCCGTTCCGCCTCGCTCATAGTGTACAAGCCACTACGCTCGACAACCTCCATAACGAGGAACGACTCCACAACAACTCGAGGAAATTTTGAAAAATGGTTGTTGATCTCTTGTTCCTCTGCAGACAAGTGAAAATTCTTCCACTTCTTCCAGACTTGGAGCGACGTCATAATATGTTGAGCCCACAACTTAAAGTAGCTAGAATTGAAGGAAGTATAAAACCAAAACGTCGACCAGTCCCTGTAATCATCATTGAGTTTCCCGAAACAGGCGGGGGAATAGAGAAAACATATTATTACTGCTCACAACAAGTCCCACCACAGAGTACAAGACCCTAGCAGTTAGAAGAATGCCAGAAAGAATGGCTCTCACACAAGTAGAAACCATCACTCTCCAGCCATTGGGCAAAAAAAATCCAAGTAATCCTAAAAGATCTCAGGACCGAAAACCTAAGACCTGACTGAAACATGCAAGGGTAAACCGCAATATAACCAGGACAAGGACTGTCATTATGGCTAGGCAAAACAATCTCAAGGTCAGATGACAATGAGTACTTAGAATGAACACTTTCTAACGTCGTTTGCGACGTCTTCTTAGGCAAGAATAATTCCTCGTAGACATCAAATGCATCACCATCCAATATCTTATATATCTTACAATTAACATAGGTATTTTAATATTCATTGCTGACTGGGAAAAACATCAAATGAAAATTGGAGATAAAATAGAGCTAGGATTGAAAAATGGGAAGATGTTGAGGGTTGAGATTCATTCTCCTCTACAATAACATATTAGTAAATATAAAACATGTAGAAGGGCATGAAAATAAAAAAAATTGTGAAAAAGTTAGTAGAATGTACATGTGGTAGAGAGAGAAAGTATTGCGTTTTTGTTTTTTTCAAAATAAAAACTATCATAACTATTTATGTAATTGTCGAATTTGATAAACTTGGTATAATTGAAATTCTATTTTGAAGATCTTTCCAATAAAACCAAAGATCAATACAAACACTTAAAATTTCAAAATATGTATTTTTTTTAAAACATGCAAGTATTTTTAAGATTTTCATGCATAAATATAATATTTTTCAATGAAACGGATGAACATTTTATTGAACATTCAAACAACGACTCCGAACATTCAATCGATTCAAATTTTAACTGAGTTTGACTCTAAAAAAATAGTATTCTAAAATATTATATTTTTATGGAATTGATTAAGGGCACTGGTGGGGATGGTGATGTGGGTGTCCAGTGTATGATAATTAACAATAAAAATCTATCTTACAATTCACATAGGTGTTTTACTATTCATTGTTGACTAGATAAACATCAAACAAAAATTAGAGATAAAAGAGGGCTAGTATTGAAAGTTAGGAAGATGTTGAGGGTTGAGATTCATTCTCCTCTACAATGGCATGTTTGTAAAATATATACATGTAGAAAGACAAAGAAAATAAAAAAATTTGTAAAAAGTTAGTGGAATGTACATGTGGCGGAAATAGAAAGTGTTGTGCTTTCCTTTTTTTCAAAATGAAAACTATCATAACTATTTACTTAGTTGTCAAATTTTGATAAACTTTGTATCAATGAAAGGCAATTTTGAAGATTTTCCAACAAAACCGATGATAAATACAAACACTTCAAATTTAAAAATATGTATTTTATTTTTAAAACATGCAAGTAGTTTTAAGATTTTTCATGCCTATGTATAATATTTTTTAAAGAAACGGACAAACATTTTATTAAACATTCAAACAACGACTCCGAAAATTCAATCATTTATAATTTTAACTGAGTTTGACTCTAAAAAAAAATTGTATTCTAAAATATGATATTTTTATGAAATAGATTGAGGGCAATGGTGGGGATGGCGATGTGGGTGTCCAGTGTATGATAATTAACAGTATAAATATATCATACAATTCACATAGGTGTTTTACTATTCATTCATGACTGGGACAACCTTAAAATGAAAATTTGAGATAAAAAGAGGGCTAGGATTGAAATTTGGGAAGATGTTGAGGGTTGACATTCATTATCCTCTACATGACATGTTTGTAAATATAAAATCATGTAAAAGGCAATGAAAATGAAAAAATTGTGAAAAAGTTAGTGGAATATACATGTGGCTGAGAGAGAAAGTATAGTGTTTGCATTATTCAAATAGAAAACTATCATAACTATTTTCGCAATTGTCGGATTTTGATAAACTTAGTATCATTGAAATACAATTTAGAAGATCTTTACAACAAAACAAATGATCAATACAAACACTTAATTTCAAAATATGTATTTTATTTGTAAAATATAAAAGTATTTTTAAGATTTTCATGTCTAAGTATAATATTTTTCAAAGTAACGGAAGAACATTTTATTGAACATTAAAACAAAGACTCCGAACATTTAATCGATTCTAATTTTAACCGAGTTTGATTCTAAAGAAATTAGTATTATAAAATATGATATTTTAATGGAACTGATTGAGGGCAATCTTGGGGATGGTGATGTGGTAAAAATAAATAAACATATGTAGAATACCAAGGGCACGGGTAATATTCTAGTCTATCTTACAATTCACATAGGTGTTTTACTATTCATTGTTGACTGGGACAAACATCAAATTAAAATTGGAGATAAAAGAGGGCTAGGATTGAAAGTTTGGAAGATGTTGAGGGTTGAGATTCATTCTCCTTTACAATGGCATGTTTGTTAATTTAAAACATGTAAAAGGGCAAAGAAAATGAAAAAATTGAAAAAAAATATGTTAGTGGAATGTACATGTGGCGGAGAGAGAAAATATTGTGTTTCCCTTTTTTCAAAATGAAAATTATCAAAACTATTTACGTAGTTGTCGAATTTGGATAAACTTTTAATCATTGAAAAGCAATTTTAAAAATCATTTCAACAAAACCAATGATCAATTCAACTCTTAAAATTTCAAAATATGTATTTTATTTTTAAAACATGAAAGTACTTTTAAGATTTTCATGCATAAGTATGATATTTTTCAAAGAAACGGACGAACATTTTATTGAACATTCAAACAAAGAATCCGAACATCCAATCGATCCTTGTTTTAACTTACTTTGATTAAAAAAAATTAGTATTCTAAAATATGATATTTTTATGGAACTGATTGAAGGCAATGTTGGGGATCGTGATGTGGGTGTCCAGTGTATGATTATTAACAGTAAAAATAAATAAACATAGGTGGAATGCCAATGTATAGGTAGGTAATATGTTAGTCTATCTTACCATTCACATAAGTGTTTACTATTCATTGCTGACTGGACAAACTTTAAATGAAAGTTGGAGATATAAGATGGATAGGATTGATTGTTGGGAAGATTTTGAGGGTTGAGATTCATTCTCCTATAAAATGGCATGATTGTAAAAATAAAACATTTAGAAGGGGAAAGAAAATGGAAAAATTGTGAAAAAGTTAGTGGAATGTATATATGTTGATGAAAGAGAAAGTATAGTGTTTTCTTTTTATTTCAAAATGAAAACTATCATAACTAATATCGTATTCGTCATGTTTTGATAAACTTATTATCATTGAAATGCAACTTTAAAGATCTTTACAACAAAACCAATGATCAATAAAAAAACTTAAAATTTTAAAATATATATTTTATTTTTAAAACATGCGAGTATATTTAGGATTTTCTTACCTAAGTAAAATATTTTTCAAAGAAACGGACGGACATTTTATTTAGCATTCAAACGACTCCAAACATTCAATATATTCTAATTTTAACCTAGTTTGACTCTAAAAAAATTATTATTATAAAAATATGATATATTTATATAATTGATTGAAGGCAATGGTGGGGATAGTGATGTGAGATTCTAGTGTATGATAATTAACAGTAAAAATTTAACTTACAATTCACATAGGTGTTTTACTATTCATTCATAACTGGGACAACCATCAAATGAAAATTAGAGATAAAAGAGGACTAGGATTGAAAATTGGGAAAATGTTGAGGGTTGAGATTCATTCTCCTGTACATGGCACGTTTGAAAATATAAATCATGTAAAGGGCAATGAAAATGAAAAAATTGTGAAAAAGTTGGTGGAATATACATGTGAGGAGAGAGAAAGTATTGTGTTTCCCTTTTTCAAATAGAAAACTATCATAACTATTTTCACAGTTGTCGAATTTTGATAAACTTTGTATCATTGAAATGCAATTTTGAAGAGCTTTACAACAAATCAAATGATCAATATAAACACTTAATTTAAAATAGGTATTTTATTTTTTATATATGCAAGTATTTTTAAGATTTTCATGCCTAAGTATAATATTTTTCAAAGTAACGGAGAAACATTTTATTGAACATTAAAACAAAGACTCTGAACATTTAATCGATTCTAATTTTAACCAAGTTTGATTCTAAAGAAATTAGTATTATAAAATATGATATTTTTATGGAACTGATTGAGGGCAATCTTGGGGATGGTGATGTTGTTGTCCATTATATGATAATTAACAGTAAAAATAAATAAACATATGTTGAGTACCAAAGGCACGGGTAATATGCTAGTCTATCTACAATTCACATAAGTATTTACTATTCATTGCTGACTGGACAAACATTAAATGAAAGTTGGAGATATAAGATGGATAGGATTGATCGTTGGAAAGATTTTGACGGTTTAGATTCATTCTCCTATACAATGGCATGATTGTAAAAATAAAACATTTAGAAAGGGAAAGAAAATGAAAAAATTGTAAAAAACTTAGTGGATTGTATATGTTGATGACAGTGAAAATATTGTGTTTTCCATTTTTTTTTCAAAATGAAAACTATCATAACTATTATTGTAGTGGTCATATTTTGATAAACTTATAATCATTGAAATGCAACTTTGAAGATCTTTACAACAAAACTAGTGATCAATAAAAACACTTAAGAATTTAAAATATATATTTCATTTTTTAAACATGCCAGTATATTTAGGATTTTCTTACCTAAGTATAATATTTTTCCATGAAACAGACGAACATTTTATGGAACATTCAAATGACTCCTAACATTCAATCTATTCTAATTTTAACCGAGTTTGACTTTAAAAAATTTAGTATTATAAAAATATGATATATTTATGGAATTCATTGAAGGCAATGGTGGGGATAGTGATGTAAGATTCTAGTGTATGATAATTATCAGTAAAATTTATCTTACAATTCACATAGGTGTTTTACTATTCATTCATGACTGGGACAACCATCAAATGAAAATTAGAGATAAAAGAGGGCTAGGTTGTAAATTGGGAAGATGTTGAGGGTTGAGATTCATTCTCTTCTACATGGCACGTTTGTAAATATAATACATGTAAAGGGCTATGAAAATGAAAAAGTTGTTAAAAAGTTAATGAAATATACATGTGGCGGAGAGAAAAGTATTGTGTTTCCCATTTACAAATAGAAAACTATCATAACTATTTTCGCAGTTGTCGAATTTTGATAAACTTAGTATCATTGAAATGCATTTTTGAAGATCTTTACAAAAAAACAAATTATCAATACAGACACTTAATTTGAAAATATGTATTTTATTTTTAAAACATGCAAGTATTTTTGAGATTTTCACGCCTAAGAATAATATTTTTCAAAGTAACGGACGAACATTTTATTGAACATTAAAACAAAGACTCTAAACATTTAATCGATTCTAATTTTAACCGAGTTTGATTCTATAGAAATTTGTATTATAAAATATGATATTTTTATGGAACTGATTGAGGGCAATGTTGGGTATGGTGATGTGGGTGTCAAGTATATGATAATTAACAGTAAAAATAAATAAACATATGTGGAGTACCAAGGGAACGGGTAATATGCTAGTCTATCTTACAATTCACATAGGTGTTTTACTATTCATTATTGACTCGAACAAACATCAAATGAAAATTGGAGATAAAAAAGGGCTAGGATTGAAAGTTTGGAAGATGTTTAAGGTTGGGATTCATTCTCCTTTACAATGGCATGTTTGTAAATTAAAAACATGTAAAAGGGCAAAGAAAATAAAAAAATTGAAAAAAATGTTACTGGAATGTACATGTGGCGGAGAGAGAAAATATTATGTTTCCCTTTTTTCAAAATAAAAATTATCAAAACTATTTACGTAGTTGTTGGATTTGGATAAACTATTAATCATTGAAATTCCATTTTAAAGATCTTTTCAACAAAACCATTATCAATTAAAACTCTTAAAATTTAAAAATATGTATTTTATTTTTAAAACATGAAAGTACTTTTAAGATTTTCTTGCCTAAGTATGATTTTTTAAAAGAAAATGACGAACCTTTTATTGAACATTCAAACAAAGACTCTGAACATCCAATCGATTCTAATTTTAATTGACTTTGATTAAAAAAAATTAGTATTCTAAAAAATGATATTTTTAAGGAACTGATAGAGGGCAATGTTGGGGATGATGATGTGGGTATCCAGTGTATGATTATTAACAGTAAAAATAAATAAACATATGTGGAATGCCTATGTACAGGTAATATGCTAGTCTATCTTAGAATTCACATAAGTGTTTACTATTCATTGCTGACTGGACAAACATTAAATGAAAGTTGGAGATATAAGATGGATAGGATTGATCGTTGGGAAGATTTTGACGATTTAGATTCATTCTCCTATACAATGGCATGATTGTAAAAATAAAACATTTAGAAAGGGAAAGAAAATGAAAAAAATTTGTAAAAAAGTTAGTGGATTGTATATGTTGATGACAGAGAAAATATTGTGTTTTCCATTTTTTTTTCAAAATGAAAACTATCATAACTATTATTGTAGTGGTCATATTTTGATAAACTTATAATCATTGAAATGCAACTTTGAAGATCTTTACAACAAAACTAGTGATCAATAAAAACACTTAAAATTTTAAAATATATATTTTATTTTTAAAACATGCCAGTATATTTAGGATTTTCTTACCTAAGTATAATATTTTTCAATGAAACAGACGAACATTTTATTGAACATTCAAACGACTCCTAACATTCAATCTATTCTAATTTTAACCGAGTTTGACTTTAAAAAATTTAGTATTATAAAAATATGATATATTTATAGAATTTATTGAAGGCAATGGTGGGGATAGTGATGTGAGATTCTAGTGTATGATAATTAACAGTAAAAATTTATCTTACAATTCACATAGGTGTTTTTCTATTCATTCATGACTGGGACAACCATCAAATGAAAATTAGAGATAAAAGAGGGCTAGGATTGAAAATTGGAAAGATGTTGAGGGTTGAGATTCATTCTCTTCTACATGGCACGTTTGTAAATATAATACATGTAAAGGGCTATGAAAATGAAAAAATTGTTAAAAAGTTAGTGGAATATACATGTGGCGGAGAGAAAAGTATTGTGTTTCCCATTTACAAATAGAAAACTATCATAACTATTTTCGCAATTGTCGGATTTTGATAAACTTAGTATCATTGAAATGCAATTTTGAAGATCTTTACAAAAAAACAAATTATCAATACAGACACTTAATTTGAAAATATGTATTTTATTTTTAAAACATGCAAGTATTTTTGAGATTTTCACGCCTAAGAATAATATTTTTCAAAGTAACGGACGAACATTTTATTGAACATTAAAACAAAGACTCTAAACATTTAATCGATTCTAATTTTAACCGAGTTTGATTCTAAAGAAATTTGTATTATAAAATATGATATTTTTATGGAACTGATTGAGGGCAATGTTGGGTATGGTGATGTGGGTGTCAAGTATATGATAATTAACAGTAAAAATAAATAAACATATGTGGAGTACCAAGGGAACGGGTAATATGCTAGTCTATCTTACAATTCACATAGGTGTTTTACTATTCATTGTTGACTCGGACAAACATCAAATGAAAATTGGAGATAAAAAAGGGCTAGGATTGAAAGTTTGGAAGATGTTTAAGGTTGGGATTCATTCTCCTTTACAATGGCATGTTTGTAAATTAAAAACATGTAAAAGGGCAAAAAAATGAAAAAATTGAAAAAAAGTTACTGGAATGTACATGTGGCGGAGAGAGAAAATATTATGTTTCCCTTTTTTCAAAATAAAAATTATCAAAACTATTTACGTAGTTGTTGGATTTGGATAAACTATTAATCATTGAAATTCCATTTTAAAGATCTTTTCAACAAAACCATTATCAATTAAAACTCTTAAAATTTAAAAATATGTATTTTATTTTTAAAACATGAAAGTACTTTTAAGATTTTCTTGCCTAAGTATGATTTTTTAAAAGAAAATGACGAACCTTTTATTGAACATTCAAACAAAGACTCTGAACATCCAATCGATTCTAATTTTAATTGACATTGATTAAAAAAAATTAGTATTCTAAAAAATGATATTTTTAAGGAACTGATAGAGGGCAATGTTGGGGATGGTGATGTGGGTGTCCAGTGTATGATTATTAACAGTAAAAATAAATAAACATATGCGGAATGCCTATGTACAGGTAATATGCTAGTCTATCTTACAATTCACATAAGTGTTTACTATTCATTGCTGACTGGACAAACATTAAATGAAAGTTGGAGATATAAGATGGATAGGATTGATCGTTGGGAAGATTTTGACGGTTTAGATTCATTCTCCTATACAATGGCATGATTGTAAAAATAAAACATTTAGAACGGGAAAGAAAATGAAAAAAAGTTAGTGGATTGTATATGTTGATGACAGAGAAAATATTGTGTTTTCCATTTTTTTTTCAAAATGAAAACTATCATAACTATTATTGTAGTGGTCATATTTTGATAAACTTATAATCATTGAAATGCAACTTTGAAGATCTTTACAACAAAACTAGTGATCAATAAAAACACTTAAAATTTTAAAATATATATTGTATTTTTAAAACATTCCAGTATATTTAGGATTTTCTTACCTAAGTATAATATTTTTCAATGAAACAGACAAACATTTTATTGAACATTCAAATGACTCCTAACATACAATCTATTCTAATTTTAACCGAGTTTGACTTTAAAAAATTTAGTATTATAAAAATATGATATATTTATAGAATTTATTGAAGGCAATGGTGGGGATAGTGATGTGATATTCTAGTGTATGATAATTAACAGTAAAAATTTATCTTACAATTCACATAGGTGTTTTACTATTCATTCATGAGTGGGACAACCATCAAATGAAAATTAGAGATAAAAGAGGGCAAGGATTGAAAATTGGGAAGATGTTGAGGGTTGAGATTCATTCTCTTCTACATGGCACGTTTGTAAATATAAAACATGTAAAGGGCTATGAAAATGAAAAAAATGGTAAAAAGTTAGTGGAATATACATGTGGCGGAGAGAAAAGTATTGTGTTTCGCATTTACAAATAGAAAACTATCATAACTATTTTCGCAGTTGTCGGATTTTGATAAACTTAGTATCATTGAAATGCAATTTTGAAGATCTTTACAAAAAAACAAATAATAAATACAAACACTTAATTTGAAAATATGTATTTTATTTTTAAAACATGAAAGTATTTTTTGAGATTTTCACGCCTAAGTATAATATTTTTCAAAGTAACGGACAAACATTTTATTGAACATTAAAACAAAAACTCTAAACATTTAATCGATTCAAATTTTAACCGAGTTTGATTCTAAAGAAATTAGTATTATAAAATATGATATTTTTATGGAACTGATTGAGAGCAATGTTGGGGATGGTGATATGGGTGTCAAGTTTATGATAATTAACAGTAAAAATAAATAAACATATGTGGAGTACCAAGGGAATGGGTAATATGCTAGTCTATCTTACAATTCACATAGGTGTTTTACTATTCATTGTTGACTCGGACAAACATCAAATGAAAATTGGAGATAAAAGAGGGCTAAGATTGAAAGTTGGGAAGATGTTTAAGGTTGGGATTCATTCTCCTTTACAATGGCATGTTTGTAAATTAAAAACATGTAAAAGGGCAAAAAAATGAAAAAATTGAAAAAAATGTTAGTGGAATGTACATGTGGCGGAGAGAGAAAGTATTATGTTTCCCTTTTTTCAAAATAAAAATAATCAAAACTATTTACGCAGTAGTTGGATTTGGATAAACTTTTAATCATTGAAAAACAATTTTAAAGATCATTTCAACAAAACCAATGATCAATTCAAACTTTTAAAATTTCAAAATATGTATTTTATTTTTAAAACATGAAAGTACTTTTAAGATTTTCTTGCCTAAGTATGATTTTTTAAAAGAAAATGACGAACCTTTTATTGAACATTCAAACAAAGACTCTGAACATCCAATCGATTCTAATTTTAATTGACTTTGATTAAAAAAATTAGTATTCTAAAATATGATATTTTTATTGAACTGATAGAGGGCAATGTTGGGGATGGTGATGTGGGTGTCCAGTGTATGATTATTAACAGTAAAAATAAATAAACATATATGGAATGCCTATGTACAGGTAATATGCTAGTCTATCTTACAATTCACATAAGTGTTTACTACTCTTTGCTGACTGGACAAACATTAAATGAAAGTTGGAGATATAAGATGGATAGGATTGATAGTTGGGAAGATTTTGACGGTTTAGATTCATTCTCCTATACAATGGCATGATTGTAAAAATAAAACATTTAGAAAGGGAAAAAAAATGAAAAAATTGTAAAAAAGTTAGTGGATTGTATATGTGGATGACAGAGAAAATATTGCGTTTTCCATTTTTTTTTCAAAATGAAAACTATCATAACTATTATTGTAGTGGTCATATTTTAATAAACTTATAATCATTGAAATGCAATTTGAAGATCTTTACAATAAAACTAGTGATCAATAAAAACCCTTAAAATTTTAAAATATATATTTTATTTTTAAAACATGCCAGTATATTTAGGATTTTTTTACCTAAGTATAATATTTTTCAATGAAACGGACGAACATTTTATTGAACATTCAAACGACTCCTAACATTCAATCTATTCTAATTTTAACCGAGTTTGACTTTAAAAAATTTAGTATTATAAAAATATGATATATTTATGGAATTGATTGAAGGCAATGGTGGGGATAGTGATGTGAGATTCTAGTGTATGATAATTAACAGTAAAAATTTATCTTACAATTCACATAGGTGTTTTACTATTCATTCATGACTGGAACAACCAACAAATGAAAATTAGAGATAAAAGAGGGCTAGGATTGAAAATTGGGAAGATGTTGAGGGTTGAGATTCATTCTCTTCTACATGGCACGTTTGTAAATATAAAACATGTAAAGGGCTATGAAAATGAAAAAATTGTTAAAAAATTAGTGGAATATACATGTGGCGGAGAGAAAAGTATTGTCTTTCCCATTTACAAATAGAAAACTATCATAACTATTTTCGCAGTTGTCGGATTTTGATAAACTTAGTATCATTGAAATGCAATTTTGAAGATCTTTACAAAAAAACAAATTATCAATACAGAGACTTAATTTGAAAATATGTATTTTATTTTTAAAACATGCAAGTATTTTTTAGATTTTCACGAACATTTTTAAAACATGCAATTATCAATACAGAGTATAATATTTTTCAAAGTAACGGACGAACATTTTATTGAACATTAAAACAAAGACTCTAAACATTCAATCGATTCTAATTTTAACCGAGTTTGATTCTAAAGAAATTAGTATTATAAAATATGATATTTTTATGGAACTGATTGAGGGCAATGTTGGGGATGGTGATGTGGGTGTCAAGTATATGATAATTAACAGTAAAAATAAATAAACATATGTGGAGTACCAAGGGAACAGGTAATATGCTAGTCTATCTTACAATTCACATAGGTGTTTTACTATTCGTTGTTGACTCGGACAAACATCAAATGAAAATTGGAGATAAAACAGGGCTAGGATTGAAAGTTTGGAAGATGTTTAAGGTTGGGATTCATTCTCCTTTACAATGGCATGTTTGTAAATTAAATACATGTAAAAGGGTAAAGAAAATGAAAAAATTGAAAAAAATGTTACTGGAATGTACATGTGGCGGAGAGAGAAAGTATTATGTTTCCCCTTTTTCAAAATAAAAATATCAAAACTATTTACGTAGTTGTTGGATTTGGATAAACTTTTAATCATTGAAAAAAAATTTTAAAGATCATTTCAACAAAACCAATGATCAATTCAAACTTTTAAAATTTCAAAATATGTATTTTATTTTTAAAACATGAGAGTACTTTTAAGATTTTCATGCATAAGTATGATATTTTTCTAAGAAACGTACGAACATTTTATTGAACAATCAAACAAAAACTCCGAACATCTAATCGATTCTAATTTTAACTGATTTTTATTAAAAAAATTATTATTCTAAAATATGATATTTTTATGGAACTGATTGAGGGAAATGTTGGGGATGGTGATGTATGTGTCCAATGTATGATTATTAACAGTTAAAATCAATAAACATATGTGGAATGCCAACGGTACCGGTAATACGCGAGTCTATCGTACAATTCACATAGGTGTTTACTATTCATTATTGACTGGGACCAAATCAAATGAAAGTTGGAGATATAAGATAGCTAGGATTAATCGTTGGGAAGATGTTGAGGGTTGAGATTCATTCTCCTATATAATGACATGTTTGTAAATATAAAACCTGTAGAAGAAGAAAGAAAATGAAAAAAATTGTGAAAAGGTTAGTGGAATGTATATGTGGATGAAAGAGAAAGTATTGTGTTTTCCTTTTTTTTTTCAAAATGAAAATTATCATAACTATTTACATATTCGTCATATTTTGATAAACTTATTATTCATTGAAATGCAACTTTGAAGATCTTTACAACAAAACCAGTGATAAATAAAAACACTTAAAATTTCAAAATATATATTTTATTTTTAAAACAAGCCAGTATATATAGGATTTTCTTGCCTAAGTATAATATTTTTCAAAGAAATGGACGAACAATGTTTTGAACATTCAAACGACTCCGAACATTCAATCTATTTTAATTTTAACCGAGTTTGACTCTAAAAGAATTAGTATTATAACATATGATATATTTATGGAATTGATTGATGGCAATGGTGGCGATAGTGATGTGAGATTCTAATGTATGATAATTAACAGTAAAAATTTATCTTACAATTCACCTAGGTGTTTATTATTCATTCATGAGTTAGACAGCCATCAAATTAAAATTGGAGATAAAAGAGTGCTAGGATTGAAAGTTTGGAAGATGTTGAGGGTTGAGATTCATTATCCTTTACAATGGCATGTTTGTAAATTTAAAACATGTAAAAGGGCAAATAAATTAAAAAAATTGAAAAAAATGTTAGTGAAATGTACATGTGGCTCAGAGAAATAAATATTGTGTTTCTCTTTTTTCAAAATGAAAATTATCAAAACTATTTACGTAGTTGTCGGATATGGATAAACTTTTAATCATTGAAATGCAATTTTAAAGATCATTTCAACAAAACCAATGATCAATTCAAACTCTTAAAATTTCAAAATATGTATTTTATTTTTAAAACATGAAAGTACTTTTAAGATTTTCATGCCTAAGTATGATTTTTTTTCAAAGTAAAGGACAAACATTTTATTGAACATTCAAAAAAAGACTCTGAATATTTAATCGATTCTAATTTTAACCGAGTTTGATTATAAATAAATTACTAATATAAAATATGATATTCTTATGGAACTGATTGAAGGCAATGCTGGGGATGGTGATGTGGGTGTCATGTAGAAGGGGAAAGAAAATGAAAAAGTTAGTGAAATATATATGTGGATGAAAAAGAAAGTATTGTGTTTTCCTTTTTTTTTTTTTCAAAATGAAAACTATCATAACTATTTATGTAGTCGTCATATTTTGATAAACTTATTATCATTGAAATGCAACTTTGAAAATTTTACAACAAAAACAGTGATCAATAAAAACAGTTAAAATTTCAAAATATATATTATATTTTTAAAACATGCCAGTATATTTAGGATTTTCTTTTTTAAGTATAATATTTTTTAAAAAATCGGACCAACATTTTATTGAACATTCAAACGACTCCGAACATTCAATCTATTCTAATTTTAACCGAGTTTGACTCTAAAAAAATTTAGTATTATAAAAATATGTCATATTTATGGAATTGATTAAAGGCAAAGGTGGGGATAGTGATGTGAGATTCTAGTGTATGATCATTAACAGTAAAAATTTATCATACGATCCACATAGGTGTTTTACTATTCATTCATGACTGAGACAACCATCAAATGAAAATTGGAGATAAAAGATGGCTAGGATTGAAAATTGGGAAGATGTTGAGGGTTGAAATTTATTCTCCTCTACATGACATGTTTGTAAATATAAAACATGTAAAGGGCAATGAAAATGAAAAAATTGTGAAAAAGTTAGTGGAATATACATGTACAGAGAGAAAGTATGGTGTTTCCCTTTTTCAAATAGAAAACTATCATAACTATTTTCGCATTTGTGCGATTTTTATAAACTTAGTATCATTGAAATGCAATTTTGAAGATCTTTATAACAAAACAAATGATCAAAATAAACACTTAATTTCAAAATATGTATTTTATTTTTAAAATATGCAAGTATTTTTAAGATTTTCATGACTAAGTAAAATATTTTTCAAAGTAAAGGACAAACATTTTATTAAACATTCAAAAAAAGACTCTTAATATTTAATCGATTCTAATTTTAACCGAGTTTGATTCTAAAGAAATTAGTATTATAAAATATGATATTCTTATGGAACTGATTGAGGGCAATGTTGGGGATTCTGATGTGGGTGTCAAGTATATGATAATTAACAATAAAAATATACAAACATATGTTGAGTACCAATGGCACGGGTAATATGCTAGTCTATCTTACAATTTACATAGGTGTTTTATTATTCATTGTGGACTGGGACAAACATGAAATGAAAATTGGAGATAAAAGAGGGTTAGGATTGAAAGTTTGGAAGATGTTGAGGGTTGAGATTCATTCTCCTTTACAATGGCAGTTTTGTAAATTTAAAACATGGAAAAGGGCAAAGAAAATGAAAAAATTGAAAAAAAAAATGTTAGTGGAATGTACATGAGGCGGAGATAGAAAGTATTGTGTTTCCCTTTTTTCAAAATGAAAATTATCATAACTATTTATGTAGTTGTCGGATTTGGATAAACTTTTAATCTTTGAAATGCAATTTTAAAGAACTTTTCAACAAAACCAATGATCAATTCAAACTCTGAAAATCTCAAAATATGTATTTTATATTTAAAACATGATAGTAATTTTAAGATTTTCATGCCTAAGTATGATATTTTTCAAAGAAACGGACGAACATTTTATTGAACATTCAAAAAGAGAAAGTATTGTGTTTTCCTTTTTTTCAAAATGAAAACTATCATAACTATTTACGTAGTCTTCAGATTTTGATAAACTTGTTATCATTGAAATACAATTTTGAAGATCTTTCCAACAAAACCAGTGATCAATAAAAACACTTAAAATTTCAAAATATATATTTTTTATTTTTAAAACAAGCCAGTATTTTTAGGATTTTCATGCCTAAGTATAATATTTTTCAAATAAACGGACGAACATTCAAACGACTCCGAACATTCAATCTATTCTAATTTTAACCGAGTTTGACTCTAAAAAAATTAATGATGGGGATGGTGATGTGAGTGCCCATTATATTATAATTAATAGTAAAAATCTATCTGACAATTCACATAGGTGTTTTACTTTTCATTGCTAACTAGGACAAACATGAAATGAAAATTGGAGATAAAAGTGGGCTAGGATTAAAAATTGGGATGTTAAGGGTTGAGATTCATTCTGCTCTACAATGGCATGTTTGTAAATTTAAAACATGTAAAAGGCAAAAAACATGAAAAATTGTAAAAATGTTGGTGAAATTTACATGTGGAGGAGAGAAAAAGTATTGTGTTTCCCTTTTTTCAAAATGAAAACTATTATAACTATTTACATAGTTGTCGGATTTTGATAAACTTGGTATCATTGAAATGCAATTTTGAAGATCTTTACAACAAAACCAATGATCAATACAAACACTTTAAATTTCAAAATATATATTTTCTTTTTTTAAACATGCAAATACTTTTAAGATTTGTATAATATTTTTCAAAGAAACGGATGAAAATTTTTATTGAACATTCAAACAACGATTCTGTACATTTAATTGATTATATTTTTAACTTAATTTGACACTAAAAATTTACTATTATAAAATATGATATATTTATGGAATTGATCGAGGGCAATGGTAAGGATGGTGGGGATGGTGATGTGGTTGTCAAGTGTATGATAATTAACCGTAAAAATCTATCTTACAATTCACATAGGTGTTTTACTATTCATTGTTGACTACGACAAACATCAAATGAAAATTGGAGATAAATGAGAGCTAGGATTGAAAGTTGGGAAGATGTTGAAGGTTGAGATTCGTTATCCTCTACAATGGCATGTTTGTAAATTTAAAACATGTAGAATGGCAAAGAAAATGAAAACATTGTAAAAATGTTAGTGGAATGTAAATGTGGCGGAGAGAGAAACTATTGTGTTTCGCTTTTTTTCAAAATGAAAACTATCATAACTCTTTACGTAGTTGTCGAATTTTGATAAACTTGGTATCATTGAAATGCAATTTTGAAGATCATTGTATTTTATTTTTAAAACATGCAAGTATTTTTAAGATTTTTAGGCCTAAGTATGATATTTTTCAAAGAAGCGGATGAACATATTTTTGAATATTTAAACAAAGACTACGAACATCCAATTGATTCTAATTTTAATCGAGTTTATTAAAAAAATTTAGTATTCTAAAATATGATATTTTTATGGAATTGATTGAGGGCAATGTTGGGGATAGTGTTTTGGGTGTCTAGTGTATGATAATTAATAGTAAAAATAAATGAACATATGTGGAGTGCAATGGTACGGGTAATATGCTAGTTTATCTTACAATTCACATAGATTTTACTGTTCATTGTTGATTGGGACAAACATTAAATTAAAATTGGAGATAAAAGAGGGCTAGGATTGAAAGTTGGGAAGATGTTGAGGGTTGAGATTCATTCTCCTCTACAATGGCATGTTTGTAAATATAAAACATGCAGAAGGGGAAAAAATGAAATAATTGTGAAAAAGTTAGTGGAATGTATATGTGGCGGAAAGAGAAAGTATTGTGTTTTCCATTTTTTCAATATGAAAACTATCATAATTATTTACGTAGTTGTCGGATTTTGATAAACATATTATCATTGAAATAAAAATTTGAAGATCTTTCAAACAAAACCAATGATCAATACAAACACTTAAAATTTGAATATTATTCGAAATATTGATGAGTGAGTATAATCTTATAGAAAATGGTAAAGAAAGTCCTTCCGATTTTGTAAAATGGCTAATATCGTCTTGATATTTTGAGTTCTATCTACGAATAGCAATAAGTGGTAAACTTATGTTATGGATGCAGTTTTGAAGGTCCGTTTATATAGTAATATTTGTAAATGGTATGATGTAATGTCTTGTGGTATGGGAATCTATTGTTTCAGAGAATGGCAATTCACATTAGTTGCATGAATGGTGAAATTATAACGTAGACTATGATTTATTGCTTTGAGCTATTGAACAACATCTAAAATGATTGCATAATTAAGCATCCATGGCATGTATTTGAGAATTTCATGTGGAATTTAGCTAGACAATACTTTTCACCTCTGGTATATTGACATTTAATGAGAATAATATTATGATGTTGGTGTTGTTGATCACTAGTGATGTAAGCATTTGAGATATATTGGAGTAGGCTCTGAGTGAGTGAGCAGCTGGGGGGGGGGGGGGGGAGGGGGAATATGGCCGTCAACTTCTTGAGTGTTATATGAGATATACTAGAGTTGGCTCATAGTGGGCGGGCAGCCGAGGGGGAGGGGGCATGGCCGTCATCTACTTGTGTGCTCAGAGTGGGCTGGCAGTGGGTGGCTATGGCTAGCAGCTACTTGAGTGTTAGGGAAAGGAGTACTTTCTAAGCACATTTGAGTGTTGCATCTCATGTGCATGTTTACATCATGATTGAGCATTCATAATGAAAAGTGTTGGTGCATTGTTAAGTTTACTGTTGTAGTTGAAATTATGATTAAGTTTACCCATGTGCACAATTATCATGATTGAGTAGTTAAGGTGAAGAGTGGCGGTGCATCGTTATTCATTATCATCTTTTTATCCATTTTATTTGATATTATGCCTTAATTTTGGGAATAGATGTTCTGGTTCTCTGATACCATCTAATACTGACCCGTTAATTTGTTTTGTGGCAAATCGGTGTACCCGACCTAGGTGCAGGTGGCAGTGCTTCAGGAGGTGTTATGTGATCGATTGGTTGTTTACATGATCTGACAGCTGAGTGGTATAAACCAGGTCTAAGTTTTGTTTGATTTAGCTTATTATGTTGCATGCTAGCAGATGTAACCATTGGCAAGTAAAATAAATGGAAAGAAAAATATTTAGGGTTGTGTCGCCTCTCGGCTTTCGAGATATTTTGGTCTCAAAAATTGGGGCGTGATAGTTTGGTATCAGAGTCATGGTTACACTAAGCAACAATGCTTAGCTTGCTTTCGGACATGGGATTTGGTAGAGAAGTTAGAAGTGCTAGGATATTGTTTGGTCTCGCAAAAGGTTTGATGGCTCTGTGGTTGAGCAGTGGCGGATGGTATCACTAGGTCACGGGGTTGATCCCAACCGGCAGCATCTGGTATGGGAAGGGTTAAGGGATAAAAAAATATATTGTTTGGTATCTGTGTGGCCCCCGCCATGGATTCCTTGGTAGTTCTTCCAGGCAGAGAAGGGCATAAAGGAGAGCATAGTAGATAAAGGCGACAACTAGGGTTTCATCTTCCAGATTCAGAAACAAAAATTCTTGGAAGGGTGATCATGTGAGGGATATAGTCTGGGGTAGCAAAAACCTATAGAGTGATGAAACACTGGGAATTGATGGAAACATTTAAGAGAGACTCATCCATTGGTTACTATTACATGATGAAGAATATGGAGGTTTGGTCTAGGTGTTGTTTTGATACCCAACGCTTCCTCGGATGTTGAATGGGTAGTGGAGTTAAGGACTTTGATTGTTCTGGGAATGATTTTTTGTTTGATGTATTTTCATGGAGTGGTGATGTGTGTAGAAGAATGTTGAAGTCGTGATGTTAGTTTTCTTTAAGTTACACAAAATATGTGTCGATACAGTACTTTTGGTATAGGTATACATGTTCAGAATGGGTATTGTTGTGGTGTTAGTCTGTGGCATCATGGATAGTGAATTATACGGTTTGATTTGAACGTGTTATCTCTCTTTGCATATTTTCCTAATTATTTTATTTTCCTTACATCTGCATGAATGGAGGCAATGACTACTTTGAGTTATGGCACTATTACAATTTTGTAGTTAGGATTGGCAGGGTTGTATTAGTTGGTACTTCACTTAAGTTGCATTTTGTTTACTTGTGATATTTTTTTTAAGAAACTACCCTTGTAGTTGTGGATTGTTTAATGTGTTTTGTTCACTTGTTCCATGAGATGTATTTGGATAAAGATACTAAATTCCAAATGGTTGCATTTATTTATTGAGGGTTCGGGATCCTCTCAGTTTAATCGCATAGATTTAATTGACCTTGTGCTGGGCACTTGGGTTATTAATAGTTTAAGTCATGTATTGTTTGTTCCAGTAGGATTCGATGTTTGTGACAACTGGTTCATGTTAGTTTTAGCCCTGGCAATGAATGTTTTTCATTGTGTTATGTGAATCAAGTTTTATCTTAACAATGCTTTGATTCAAGCCAAGCTTTATGTTTATAGTAATATTAATCATTTTGAGGTGTGTATGGCTTTGGCAGATAGACTTGTTGTCTTGATTATCATCTATAGTGAGTCTATTCTCGAGGACGAGATTATTTGAGGTGTGTATGATGTAACACCCGTTAATTTTCAATTGTGTAATTTTAGAGTTTTTGGATTAAAAATTGTGATCGTAAATTTCTTGGAAGTTAAACGATTTTTATAAATTATTTCTGCAATTTTGGGGTGGGGCACCCTCAAACTTTAGATTCTTCCATTTTGTTTCTCTTTATCTGCTCTTTCATTTCTCTCTGTGAACATAACACAGATTGTTCGTTCTTCTTATCCGGCGAGTTCAAGTTGTGATCGAGCGGTTAAGCTAGTCTCCTCGCCTTATCTTCCCTCCTACTTCTTCTTTTCTTTTCATTTACCTTCCCTCTCCCTTCTCTTTTGATTTTTTTTCACAAAATTAGTATGTAGCAATGTGTGAAACTCGATCGGAGCTTTGGGAGGTTGTGCGAGAAACTCCGCCCCGATCAAGCTTTTTGGTGATGTTTGTAGCGGCGTTTAGAGTTGGTAAACCCCACAAGCAGAGGTGGTCAAGTGGCTGGCTGAAAATTTCAGAAAAAATGGAGAGCGAGGTTCGTCGACAACGGTTTTAGATTGTGATTGCTCATGTAAGCTTTGATTTTCGATTCAGAGGTGTTGGGGTTATTGTTCAGGACAGTCACCAGCCTATTACACTGTTCGGAGACGATTCAAAGAGTTTTTTTTCCAAAAAATAGGGATTTGTTAGAGTGCTCACCCGATCCATTTCACTAGTAAACAGTTTTTTCATGTGCCTGACCATCCTATCTCCTTTTTCGGATTTGGTTGCTCACTTTTTGGGGTTATTGCAATTTTGAGGCACTTAGAGTATTTTCGCCAGATATTCTGTAAGATAACCGAGCAGTCGGTGTTGTCGGAGCTCAGAATCTCTCTTCATGGAGACTGTCAGAGTCCGAGCCTTATTTGAGGAATTTTTAGAGTCGCCAGTCGTGGTTCCGCGGGATTGGCACTTTTTTAGATTGGAATTGTGTTCCGAAAATCGATTCCGCTCAGGTGAGAGAAAACATCCCCTTTAAATCTTGATAAAAAAGTTGTTTCTGTTATTATGAATGTTATTCGAAATATTGATGAGTGATTATCATCTTATAAAAAAGGGTAAAGAAAGTCCTTCCGGTTGTGCAAAACGGCTAATATCGTGTTGATATTTTGAGTTTTATGTACAAAGGGCAACAAGTGATAAACTTATGTTATGGATGCAGTTTTGTCGGTCTGCTTATATATTAATATTTGGAAATGGTGTGTCGTAATGTCATGTGGAATAGGAATCTATTGTTTTAGAGAATGACAGTTCGCATTAGTTGCGGGAATGGTGAAATTGTAACATAGACTATGATTTATTGCTTTCAGCTATTGAACAACATCTTAAAGTGATTGCATAATTAAGCATCCATGGCATCTATTTGAGAATTTCATGTGGAATTTAGCTCGACAATACTTTCTCTTTTGGGGTCTGGGCGGGGTTTGGGCAGTCTAAGCGGGGTCTAGGTGGTCTGGGCAAGTTTTTTTTTAATAAGGCTGATTGTGTTCTTATTTTATTTTTCTTTCCTTTTTTTGAAAATTAACAATTTAATTGTTTTTTATTCAGTATATGTCTGAATGTAGCAAATGATGATTACTTAGTGGAATTCTTAAAGGATCTACCGGTACCAATTTTTGTAATGTAGATTTTATCAAACATGACTGAGGTCATTCATGCAATTTGAAGAAAAATAAAAAAAAGTAGGTTTGGATATTTGTCCACAAATTCAACTTTGTATAAAGTACCCATTATGACCAACTTAAGTCATTCGAGTTTTAATAAATTTTGTTCATGATTGTTAATTTTTCATGTTTGTAAACTTTGCATATGTATCTTGGCATTAAATTGGATGTAATTGATAAGGTATTATACTTAACTTTTGTAAATTATTAAAGTTATAATACAAAACCTAAAATTGCCTAGGCGCCCGCCTAGGCACCTGGTCGCCGCCTGCCCACCGCCTAGCGCTTTTTAGAACACTGACAGTTGTGTTGTAAGCATTTGAGATATATTGTAGTTGGCTCAGAGTGGACGGGCAGTAGGGGGGCATTATGGGCGGAAGTTACATGCATGTTATTGGAGATTTACCAGAGTTGGCTCAGAGTGGGCAGTCAGCGGGGGGCGGCTATGGTCGACAGCTACTTGAGTACTTAATGTGGGCAGGCAGCCTAGGGCTATGGCCGACAATTACTTGATTGTTAGGGAAAAGAGTATTGTCTAGGCACATTTTAGTGTTGCATATCATGTCCATGTTTATATCATGATTGAGCATTCAGAATGAAAAGTGGTGGTGCATTATTCAGTTTACCGTTGTGGTTGTGATTATGATTAAGTCTACATGCCAAAGGTGTACCAGCTGAGTTGGTAGAGGTGTGGCGGATAGAATCACATGTCACGGGTTAAAACCAGATGACAGCATAGGGTGGTGCGGGTTGAGGAAAAAAGTTACGTTTACCCATGTGTATAGTTATCATGATTAAGTAGTTAAGGTGAAGATTGGTGGTGCATCGTTATTTATTATCATCTTGTATTCGTTTTATTTTATGTTATGCCTAAATTTGGGGAATAGATGTTTTGGTTCTCCTCATACTAGCTAGTGCTGACCCGTTTGCTTGTTTTGTGGCAAATGGGTGTCCCTTCCTGGGTGTAGGTGGTGGTGTTGTTGGTGGCAGTGCTTCAAGAGGCATCAAGTGATCGATTGGTTGTCTACATAATCAGGCAGATGAGAGGTATAAGCAAGGTCTAGGTTTTGTTTGATTTAGGTTATTATGTCGCGTGCTAGCAAGTGTAACCATTAACAAGTAAAATAAATGGAAAGAAAAATATTTAGGTTTGTGTCGCGTCTCGGCATTCAAGATATTTTGGTGTTTCAAAAATTGGGGCATGACAGTTTGGTATCAGAGCCATGGTTACACTAAGCAACAATGCTTAGCTTGCCTTTGGACGTAGGATTTGGTAGAGAAGTTCGAAGTGCTAGGTTATTATTTGGTCTCTGTGTGGGCGCCCGTTATTGATGCCTTAACAGAGCTTCCAATGAAAGAAGGGCATAGAAGAGAGCATAGCAGATAAAGGCAACAACTAGGGTTTCATCTTCGAGATTCGGAAACAAAAAGTCTTGGAAGGGTGATCATGTGAGGGATACAGTCTGGGCAGCAAAAACCTATAGAGTGGTGAAACACTTTAAGTGGATGGAAACACTTAAGAGAGACTCACCCATTGGTTACTATTACATTATGAAGAATGTAGAGGTTTGGTCTAGGTGTTGTTTCGATACCCAACGCTTCCTTGGATGTGGAACGGGTAGTGAAGTTAAGGACTTTGATTGTTTATGGAATGAATTATTGTTTGATGTATTTTCGGGGACTGGTGATGTGTGTAGAAGAATGTCGAAGGGTGATATCGGTTTTCTTTAAGTTATACTGAATATGTGTCGATGCAATACATTTGGTATAGGGAATATACATGTTCAAAATGGAAATTGTTGTCTTGTTAGTCCGTGGCTTCATGAAGAGTTAATTATGCAATTTGATTTGAACGTGTTATCTCTCTTTGCATGTTGTACTGATTATTTTATTTTCTTTACATGTGCATGAATGGAGGAAATGACTACTATGAGTTATGGCACTTTTACAGATTGTGTAGTTCAGGATTGGCAGGGTTGTAGTAATTGGTATTGCACTTAAGTTGCATTTTGTTTACTTGTGCTATTTTTTGTAGGAAATTACCCTTGTAGGTTTGGATTGTTTTATGGATTTTGTTCACTTGTACCATGAGATGTGTTGCATTGGATACTAAATTCCAAATGATTACATCTATTTATTGAGGGTTTGTGATTCATTCAGTTTAATAACATAGATTGATTTGACCTTGTGTTGGAAACTTGGGTTGTTCATAGTTTAACTCATGTATTGTTTGTTCTAGTAGGATTCAGTGCTTGTGCCAATTGGTTCATGTTAGTTTTATCACTACCAATGGATGATTTTCTCTATGATATGTGAATCAAGTTTTATCTTAGTGATGTTTAGATTCAAGCCTAGCTTTATGTTTATAGTAATAGAGATATAATATCAATCATTTTGAGGTGTGTATGGCTTTGGCAGATAGATTTGTTGTCATGATGATTATCTATATCGAGTCTAATCTCGAAGACGAGATTTTTTGAAGTGTGTATGATGTAACACCCATTCATTTTCAATTATGTAATTTTAGAGTTTTTGGATTAAAAATATTGATTGTAAATTTCCTGGAATTTAAACAATTTTTAGAAATTATTTCCGCAAATTTTTTAGGTGTGGTGTCCTCAAACTTTTGTGGGGGCGAATTGCCACGCACTTTATAAAACAAATTATTCCATTTTGTTTCCCTCTTTCTGCTCCTTCATTTTTCTCTGTGAACAGAATAAAGATTGCTCGTTCTTCTCCGGTGAGTTTGAGTTTCGATCGAGCGGTTCAGCTAGTGTGCTCGCCTGATCTTCCCTCCACCTTTTTCCTTTCTTCTCTTCTTCTTTTACTTTCCCTTTTCTTTCAATTTTTGCACCATATCAGTATGTAGTAAGTGTGAAACACGATCGGAGATTTGAGAGGTTGTGCGAGCAATTTATCTCCGATCAAGCCCTTTGGTGATGTTCGTAGCGGTGTATTAGGTTGGTAAACCCCACACGCAGAGGTGGTCGAGTGGCTGGCTGAAAATTTTAGAAAAAATGGAAATCGAGGCTCGCCGACGACAGTCTGAGGTCGTGATTACTTGTGTAAGTTTTGATTCTCGATTCAGCGGTGTTCAATGTCATGAATTGGGAGATTCATATTTGGCGGGAAATTCAAACTGTAGTTAAGAAGGGTAGAATTGTAATGTTTGTATAAGAGTTAGTTAAGAACACTGTAGAAGCCACGTGTCTTATTATGAGTGGCTCTTAGAACAATTTTTGTTACAATCCTCTATAAGAAGGGGAAGAACAGAAGAAACAGGGAGGAGATTGTTATTTTGTAATTGAGGCTCGATTGCTTTCCAATTGAGAGGAGCGTAGCTCCATTTCTTCTTCTATCTTCGAGTAGCTTGTCAATTTCTTGGCAATTGGTATCAGAGCCTCTCTGATCCAAAACCCTAGAAATACAAAATGGAGACGAGAGCGAGAGAGTTAGAGAATTTCATGAAAGAAACAAAAAAATACATCGTGGAGAACTCAGACCAGATGGAAGAAATGAAAATGGAGATGAATCGGATTGCACAAGCTAGCGACGAACAAGGAAGGAGACTAGATTCAAAGGTAGATCAACTGATTCAGATGATGCAGGGATTCGCAGGAGGCATTCATCAAGGGGAAACCAGCACACCACAAGGACCAGGGATGTATAACGACCAGATGAGGACTCCCCCCCACCCTCCCAGCGAAGGTGGAGGTAATTTCTTTCATTTTCCTAAGATTGATTTTCCGCATTTCGATGGATCGAATCCCCGTTGCTGGGTGAAGAAATGTGAACGCTATTTCTACTTGAATAATGTAGTAGAGGTAAATAAAATTCCCATAGCATCTATACACCTGGATGGCAAAGCCGATAGATGGTTCCTGGACTACCAAATTGGCAAGCCCCATGCCTAGTGGCCTGAACTTGTTCATGATCTATGTGCTAGGTTTGAGGATCCCATATCTGACAATTACGTCGATGCTTTTAACAAGCTCTCTCAAACCCAAACTGTGGAAGCATATTATGACAAATTTGAGGAACTTAAATCCTCCATGCTCCTACACAACCCCACCCTCACTGAGCCCTACTTCATCTTGAGTTTTCTCAGTGGTTTAAAACCTGAGATTAAGAATGTCATCCAAATGTTTATGCCTCAATCAGTAGCTCAAGCCTCTCCCTTGCTCGTCTGCAAGAAGGTTGTCATCATCCTGCTACGTTTCCCACTTCACACACCAGACGCCCATACCCTGCCCATACTTCTTCAACTACTTGGTCTAAACCTCCATTACCCTACTCACAAGGGTCATCCAATCCTAATGCAGCATTCACAGTGCCACATCCTAAACAACCTACACCATTCCAACCTTCCCAGCCTAATACACCATACCACAACAAGGGACCATTAGCAAACCCTCCTATTAGACGTCTTAATTTCGCCCAAATGAAAGCTAGACGGGAAAAAGGGCTGTGTTATAATTGTGATGAAGTGTATAAGCCAGGTAACTTGTGCACAACTCAACAACTGTTTTTGTTAGTGGCTGATGAAAAGTTACAGGAAGAAACATCACCTGACCCTGACAGTCCTACTGATTTTAGTCAAGAAATCCCCTCTGAGATGGAACTTTCAATCCATGCCTTACATGGAAGTTCCTCCTCCAACACCATCTTACTAAAAGGCTTTGTCAAACGCAAACCTATTTCCATCCTTATTGATACGGGGAGTACTCATTCCTTCATAGACCCAAAAGTCATCAAAGCAACCAATTGGCCTACTTCTCTTACTCCCCAAATGATGGTTAAAGTTGCTAATGGTCAACTACTCACTAGCTCTTCCATTTGTAACCTTCTCCAATGGACTATGCAACACCACCAGTTTGAGAGTTTAGTATGTGTCCTTCCTCTAGGTGGGTATGACATGGTATTAGGAGGGGATTGGCTCAAGCCCTTTGGGAACATTGTACTCAACCTTCAAACATTACAACTCACTCTATCTCAAAAGGGCCAGCAAATCACACTTCAGGGAGTTCAGGATTCAGCTTCTATACATCTATTAGAATCATCCAAATTCTCTAAATTCTTCAAAAAACATGTCCCTACTCTTATAGGTCAGTTTTTCTCTCTTACTCCAATTACAGAGACTGCCCCTATTGATCCACAGATTACAGTTATACTATACTCCTATGCTGATATATTTCACCAACCTACCTCCATTCATCCTTCAAGAGGTTTGGACCAAAAAATTCCATTAAAACCAAAGGCCATGCCCACCTCTCAACCACCTTATAGGCTTCCTCATGTACAGAAAGATCTGGTTGAAAAACTGGTACAGGAAATGCTTTCTAGTGGGTTAATACAACATTCCAATAGCCCTTTTGCTGCCCCTATATTATTGGTTAAAAAGAAAGACCTATCATGGTGATTTTGTGTTGATTATAGGCGCCTAAATGAACTCACCATTAAAGATAAGTTTCCTATGCCACTAATTGATGAGTTATTAGATGAACTCCATGGGGCCAAGATCTTTTCTAAAATAGACCTTAGGTCCGGGTATCATCAGGTCTTAGTACACCCTTCCGATGTCTATAAAACTGCATTCAAAACCCATCACGGCCATTTTGAGTTTAGGGTAATGCCCTTTGGCCTCACTAATGCCCCGGCTACCTTCCAATCTCTCATGAATCAAGTTTTTCAGCCCTACCTAAGAAAATTTATTCTAGTTTTCTTTGATGACATTCTTATCTACAGCACATCTCTTGAACTCCACCTACAACACTTGGATATCACTCTTGCTACTCTAAGACACCACTCTTTATTTGCAAAATTGTCTAAGTGTTCCTTTGGCCAGCAGCAGTTAGTTTACTTGGGCCATATCATTACTGAAAAAGGGGTTGCAGCTGATCCAGAGAAGGTGGAAGCTATGCTTAAATGGCCTATACCCACCACAGTCAAAACACTTAGAGGATTATTGGGACTCACATGCTATTATAGAAAATTTGTCAGGAATTATGGTAGTATTGCTAAACCACTGACAGACCTACTGAAAAAAGAGGCCTTCCTGTGGAATGAAAGTGCTCAGCAGGCCTTCTCCACTCTGCAACAGTCCATGATCAACACCCCTATCCTGCAACTTCCAGACTTCTCCACTCCCTTTTATGTGGAAACTGATGCTAGCTCTCATGGTGTTGGTGTTGTCCTCTCACAGCAGGGTCACCCTATTGCTTTTTTTAGCAAAGCTTTGGGTCCCAAGTACCTGGCTCTATCTACGTATGAAAAGGAACTCATGGCAATTGTCCTAGCAGTCAAGAAATGGAGAAGCGATCTCTTGGAGGCCAAATTCTTCATCCAGACAGACCATCAAAGCATCAAGCACTTTTTAGATCAGAAAATCACTACAATCATCCAACAAAAGTGGCTCTCTAAGCTCTTGGGATACGACTACACTATCAGCTATAAGAAGGGGAGTGAGAACCTAGTCAAGAACTCCCATAGTCTCAAATCACTGCCTGGCTCAATGGCTCCAGGACGTGCTCTTAAGCTATGTTGATGACACTCTGGCTCAAGAACTATTACCCAAGCTGCTCATCCAGGCTGATGCGGTTCCACCATACTCCTTAAACCAAGGATTATTGAAGCATAAAAACTGTTTCTACATAGGCTCACAAGGGGGACTTAGACTCCAGCTTATTAAGTCATTGCATGCCTCAGTAGTGGGTGGTCACTCTGGGGTTACTGCAACCTGGAAGAGGCTTAGAAATCTATTTTTTTTGCCTGGAATGAGGAATCAGGTACTACAATTCATCTTAGCTTGTGACACCTGTCAGAGAAACAAAAGTGATCAATCCGGGTACGGGGGTCTCCTTCAACCTTTACCGGTTCCAGACCACGCATGGCAACATATAAGCATGGATTTCATCGAAGGCTTACCTTTGTCTCAAGGGAAATCTGTCATTCTGGTGGTAGTCGACAGACTGACTAAGTTTAGTCATTTCATATCCCTTGCCCATCCATACACTACCACTGGGGTTGCCGACTTGTTCCTCACAAACATATTCAGACTTCATGGTCTCCCTCACTCCATTATATCTGACAGAGACAACATTTTCATCAGCTCCTTTTGGAAGCACCTTTTCATGGCATTGGGCACTTCCTTATCACTTAGTACCGCATACCATCCTCAAACGGATGGTCAAACAGAAAGAACAAACCAATGCCTAGAGACCTACCTTCGATGCATGACTGGACACTCCCCTTCTAAATGGTTCAGGTGGTTATACTTGGCTGAATTCTGGTTTAACACCAACTACCATTCCAGCTTGCAGACATCCCCCTTCAAGGCCCTATATGGTTACTCTCCGCCTCTCTTGGCGCTGCCTCCAGTCGACTCAATTGCACTTCTAGAGCTCAAGCAATACCTGAGACAGAATGAGGATATGGTCAATATTCTCAAAGAGAGATTACATAAGGCCCAAGAGAGGATGAAACACTATGCAGATAGACACAGGCAGGAACGTACATTCTCTGTTGGCGATTGGGTTTATCTAAAACTTCAGCCATATCGCCAAATCTCAGTCCAACTCCGCAGGAACAGGAAGCTCTCAGCTAAGTATTATGGCCCCTTTCAAGTTACTGCTACAATAGGCAAGGTTGCTTATCAACTTGCACTCCCTGAAGGATCCAGGATACATCCTATTTTTCACGCTTCTCAGCTCAAACAGAAATTGGGGGCCTCCACCACACCATCCCCAACCTTGCCATTGGTGGACCAACAGGGAGACTTCATCGCCATTGCAATTGTTGTCCTCGCCAGATGCATGGTTCCAAGGAACAACCAGGCAGTTACACAATGGTTGATCCACTGGTCCAATGGTACCCCAGACGATGCTACTTGGGAAGACGCCTCGACCATTTCCACCAAGTTTCCTTCGTTCGATCCTTGAGGACAAGGATCATTTGGAGCAGTGGGTATTGTCATGAATTGGGAGATTCATATTTGGCGGGAAATTCAAATTGCAGTTAAGAAGGGTAGAATTGTAATGTTTTTATAAGAGTTAGTTAAGAACACTATAGAAGCCACGTGTCTTATTATGAGTGGCTCTTAGAACAATTTCTGTTACAATCCTCTATAAGAAGGGGAAGAACAGAAGAAACAGGGAGGAGATTGTTATTTTGTAATTGAGGCTCGATTGCTTTCCAATTGAGAGGAGCGTAGCTCCATTTCTTCTTCTATTTTCGAGTAGCTTGTCAATTTCTTGACATTCAAGTACTATTCAGGCCAGTCTCTGGCCTGTTACATTGTTCGGAGATGATCTTGAAGAGTTTTTTCAAAAAATTGGGATTTGTCAGAGTGCTCACCGAATCTATTTCACTGGTAAGCTTTTTTTTTTATCACGCGCCAGACTGTCCTTTCTCCTTTTTGGAATTTTTGGATTTGGTAGCTCATGGTTTGGGGTTTATTGCAGTTTTGTGGTACTTAGAGTATTTTCAACGAAAATTTAGTCGGATAACTGAGCAGTCGATGTTGTCGAAGCTCGGGATCTCCCTTCATGGAGCCTGCTGGATTCCAAGCCTAATTTGGAGAATTTCTAGAGTCGCCAACCGTTGTTTCGCGGGATTGGCACTTCGTTAAATTGGAATTGGGTTCCGAAAATTGATTCTACTCAGGTGAGCGAGAATGTCCCCATTAATCTTGATAAAATGGTATTTTCTGTTAATATGAATGTTATTCGAAATATTGATGAGTGAGTATCATCTTACAGAAAAGAGTAAAGAAAGTCCTTCCGGCTTTGCAAAACGGCTAATATCATCTTGATATTTTAAGTTCTATGTACGAAGGGCAATAAGTGATAAACTTATGTTATGGATGCAGTTTTGAAGGTCAACTTATATAGTAATATTTAGAAATGGTGAGAATCTATTGTTTCAGATAATGATAGCTCACATTAGTTGCATGAATGGTGAAATTGTAACATAGACTATGATTTATTGCTATGAGATATGATAAACATCTGAAAGTGATTGCATAATTAAGCATCCATGGCATGTATTTGAGAATTTGATGTGGAATTTAGCTAGATAGTACTTTCCCACTCTGGTATATTGACATGTTTATGAAATTGATATTATGATGTTGGTGTTGTTGAGCACTAGTTCTGTAAGCATTTGAGAAACATTGGAGTTGGCTCAGAGTGGACAGACTGCGAGGAGGGGATATGGCCGACAACTACTTGCGTATTATATGAGATTTACCAAAGTTGGCTCAAAGTGAGCGGGCAACGGGGGAATGGGGGCGCTATGGTCGGCAGCTACTTGAGTGCTCAAAGTAGGCGGGCAACCGAGGGGCTATGGTCTGCAACTACTTGATTGTTTGGGAAAACAATATTGTCTAAGCACATTTGAATGCTACATCTCATGTGCATGTTTACATCATGATTGAGAATTCATAAATAAAAGTGGTGGTGCATTATAACGTTAACTGTTGTGGTTTAGATTATGGTTAAGTTTACCCATGTGCACAGTCATCATGTTTGAGTAGTTAAGGTGAAGAGTGGTGGTGCATCGTTATTGATTATTATATTTTTATCCGTCTTATTTGATATTTTGTCTTAATTTGGGGAATAGATGTTTTGGTTCTCCTCATACCAGCTAGTGCTGACCCGTTTGCTTGTTTTTTGGCAAATAGGTGTGTACCCCTACATAGATATAGTTGGTGGTGTTGGTGGTAGCAGTGCTTCAGGTGGCATCAGGTGATCGATTGGTTGTCTATATGATTGGGCAGCTGAGACGTATAAACAAGGTCTAGGTTGTGTTTGATAAAACTTATTATGTCGTGTGCAGGTGTAACCATTGGTAAATAAAATAAATGGAAAGACAATTATTTCGAGAATTTTGGTGTCTCAAAAATTGGGACGTAACAGTTTGGTATCAGAGCTATGGTTACACTAAGCCAAAATACTTAGTTTGCCTTCGGATGTGGGATTTGGCAAAGAAGTTAGAAGGGCTAGGTTATTGTTTGGTCTCCGTGTGGGTGCCCGCCGTTGATGCCATAGCAAAGCCTTCAGGGAGAAAAGGGCAAAAAGGAGAACATAGCAGATAAAAGCGACAACTAGGGTTTCATCTTCCAAATTCGGAAAGAAAAAGTATTGGAAGTGTGATCATGTGAGGGATATAGTCTGGGGAAATTAAACCCTATAGTGTGGTGAAACACTGGAAATGGATGGAGACACTTAAGAGAGACTCCCCGATTGGTTACTATTACATGATGAAGAATGTGGAGGTTTAGTCTAGGTGTTGTTTTGATACCCAACGCTTCCTCGGATGTGGAATGAGTAGTGGAGTTAAGGAATATAATTGTTCTAGGAATAAATTTTCGTTTGATGTATTTTCGTGGAGTGGTGATGTGTGTAGAAGAATGTCGAAGGCGTGATGTTTGTTTTTTTTAAGTTACATCGAATACGTTTCGATACAGTACTTTTGGTATTAGGGAATATATATGTTCAAAATGGGTATTGTTGTCTTGTTAGTTTGTGGCATCATGGAGCATGAATTATGCAGTTTGATTTGAACATGTTATCTCTCATTGCATATTGTCCTAATCATTTTACTTTCTTTACATATGCATGAATGGAGACAATAACTACTATGAGTTATGGCACTTAAGTTGCATTTTGTTTACTTGTGCTATTTTTTGTAGGAAACTACCCTTGTAGTTGTGGATTGCTTGATGCATTTTGTTCACTTGTACCAAGAGATGTGTTTCATAGATTGAATTGACCTTGTGCTAGGGGTGGCATCCTTATTTTCAAAGGAAAATATTAGGCTTCATGGGACCCCCAAATCTGTAATCTCGGACAGAGACAATGTCTTCCTCAGTAATTTTTGGGGTGAGTTGTTCCGAGTGCGAGGCACCAAGTTGAAGCATAGTACGGCGTATCATCCTCAAACAGATGGTCAGTCAAAGGTCCTGAATCGCTGCCTTGAAACTTATCTCAGATGTTTTACTCTTGAAAGACCGCGATAATGGTACAAGTGGTTACCTTGGGCTAAGTATTGGTACAACACTTCCATGCATTCAGCTACGGGGTACACCCCATTTAAAATTCTATACGAAAGGGATCCACCACCCTTACTACGGTATACGACTGGCACCACTGTTGTATCATCAGTAGAACAACTACTCTTGGACAGGGACAGCATATTAGAGACTTTTAAAATGCACTTGTTGCGAGCACAACAACGTATGAAGAAACATGCTGATAGATCTAGACGAGATGAGACGTTTGAAGTGGGTGATAGAGTTTTTTTGAAGGTTCGGCCTTAGCGCCAAAAGTCCCTAGTTAGTCGAGCTAATAAAAAATTATCAGCAAGATTCTATGGACCTTAAGAGATTTTGGCAAAGATTGGGTCTGTTGCATAAAGATTGGATCTACCGTCCTCCACACAGATCCATCCTGTGTTTCATGTGTCACAGCTACGCCGCGCAAAAGAGCCTTGTTCTCAGGTGAATTCCATTCCTCCTCAACTCAATAGTGAGTTTGAATTAGTGGTCCAACCTTAATCAGTGCTGGATGTGCGTCACATGGTTAAAGGGAAGCCAGGAACAGTGGAAATTTTGATCAAATGGCAAGGTTTACCGGAATGCTATGTTGTTAGGAATGCAAGTTGCTAGGATTGTAAGAATTGTGAGCTTGCAATAGGGGGTACCTCTATAAATAAGAACAGGGAAGTAGAATGTAGGGGGAGATAAAAATTATTTTTCTTGTTCACAGAGCTTTCATGAGGAGAGTTCAAGCCTCTCGAAAGCTTATTTTGTATAAATCATTGTAAGGAATAACATCATTCATCAATAACAACTTCTGAGTTCTTCTTTCCTTTTCAGATCCTATCAGACTCCCACCATCTGAATCATTTATGACCGAACAAGGCGGACAACAGATTCGGGGAGTGAGGGTTCAACGACCAGGCTGAAGAGCAGTGGTCCCATGACAAGCCGTCAGAATCAGTTCGAGACTGACTAGGCTTCCACAATCCGAATAATTTATGACCGATCAAGATGGATGATAGATTCGGGGAGTAAGGGTTTGGCGACCAGGCTGAAGAGCAGTGGTCTCATGGCAAGTCGTTGGAATTAGTTCGGGACTGACTAGGCTCCCACCTTTCGAATCGTTGACGTCTTCATCGCGCAGTGGGGCTAAGAATTCGAGAGGTTTTGGCGATCACGCTGAAAAGCAGTGGTTTAGTGGCAAGCCGTCGAAATCAGTTCAGGACTGACTAGGCTCTTACCATCCAAATTATCTACGTCTGAGTGCACCAGACTACATTTGGAAGTGTTTCGGCTGCCGCACTGAAAAGCAGCGGTCCTATGGCAAACCGTCGAGATCAGTTCGAGACTGACTGGGCTCCCACCTTCTAGACTATCTACACCCTTGCGCTGCTTCTACAAGTCTAGGGTTGGTGACTCGGCGGCCACGCAAAAGAGCAGTGGTCCCGTGGCAAGCCGTCGAAATCAGTTCAGGACTGACTAGGCTCTCACCACTATCTACACCCTCGCATTGGGGGTTACAAGTCCAGGGTTTGATCAGAAGCTTTCATCGCTAGGTTTGCCATAGTCCGTTTAAAGGACCAAGATGGCGCACAACGACCGAGTCTAGTCTTATTCAAGATGACAACGATTTGCCGCATCTAAGTAACCTAGTCCGTTTAAAGGACCACGATTGCGCACAATGGCCGAGCCCAGTCTTATTCAAGATGACGACAACTCAACACATTTAAGTGACCTAGTTTGCTCAAGCATACTTCTTTTCAGGATTAAGTTGACTTATATTATGAAGTCCAGTCCGTTTTGACCAAGATGACATTTCTTCAGCTTAAGTTCTTTTCGGGATTAAGTTGGCTTATATTATGAAGTCTAGTTCGTTCGAACCAAGACGACTTCTGTGTAGCTTAAGTCCTTTTTAGGACTAAGTTGGAGTTATTATAGAAGTCTAGTCCATTCGGACCAAGATGACTTCTCTGCAACTTAAATTCTTTTCGGGATTAAGTTGGCTTATATTATGAAGTCTAGTCCGTTCAGACCAAGACTACTTCTATTCAACTTAAGTCATTTTCAGTACTAAGTTGGAGTTATTATAAAAGTCTAGTCCGTTTGGACCAAGACGACTTCTTTGCAGCTTAAGTCCTTCTCAGGACTAAGTTGGATTTATTATCAAAATCTAGTCTGTTCGGACCAAGATGACTTCCCTACAACTTAAGTTCTTTTTTCAAGATTAAGATAGCTATATTGTCAAAGTCTAGTTCGTTCGGACAAAGACGACTTCTCTACACCTTAAGTCTTTTCTAGGATTAAGTTAGCTATATTTTCAAAGTCTAGTCCGTTTGGACCAAGATGAATTTTCTCAACCTAGTCCTACTCAGGAATAAAGTGGCTTATATTGTTAAGTCTAGTTCGCTCGAACCTAGATGACTTCTCTCAGCCTTGTCCTATTAAGGATTAAAGTGGTTTATATTGTCAAGTCTAATCAGTTCGGACCAAGACGACCTCTTTGCAGCTCAAGTCCTTTTCAGAATTGAGTTAGATATATTGTCAGAGTTTAGTCCGTTCGGACCAAAATGACTTTCGTCCAACATAGTTCTGTCCAGAACTAAAACTGGCTTATACAACCAAGGCTAGTCATCTCATACCAAGATGACGTCTGTCTAGCATAGTCTTATTCAGGATTAAAGTGGTTTGTATTATCCAAATCTAATCTGACCGGACCTATGGTTTGAGCAGTAACACAAATATGAAACAAGAGAAACTCAAGCTTATTGATTAAACAAAGGTTTTTTTTAAATGACTTAATTGACTAATCAAAGTGATGGCTTATACACGACAAACATTAATCATCTGAGCTTGTTGGAAAGGACTTTGCGAATGAAGATCTACCAGAATACATACTGAGAATCGGTTCCACCAGTGTGTATTTTGAAGGAGATGCCCAAGATGCAACTTTTAATAAAAGATGCAACTTCTAATAAATGGAAAAAGATGCCCCAAGTGCAACTTCTGATAAGTGATAGAAGATGCTCCAAGTGCAACTTCTGATGAATGACAAAGATCCTCGAGATCAAGGTGGTACCCTCAACCTCTTCTTTTTTCACAAAGAATAAATACCTTTGGTAGCCCTCAAAAAGCATTTGGTAAGATGATGGAGATTTTATTAACCTAAATTAATAAGTTAATAAACCCTACTTGTAATACCGCAAGTGCACGACTGTCTAACTGGTAGACAGTGGCAAATACGGGTCGATCCCACGAGGATTGACAAGACAGTCGAAGTTTAAGACTTGTTTAAACTAATTTAGAGTTGGGGGGTTACAGCAGATGTAAATTACTAAATTAAGATAATGAAATTGAACACTTATATTAAACTGATAAGATGATAAGAGAGGACCGAAATCCACCACGGGTTCTTTGAGATTTGTATATTCCAAATTATTGTTTTCAAGAGTCAACACGACTAATCTAAATATTAATCTAAGTTCGCAATTGATTTCAGCAAAGGCATAACCCCTAGCATTGCATGTCTTTTTACGGAACACACAATCACATGTTTATTTTAACTAATTCTAAACCCCTAGCATTGCATGTCTTTTTACGGCCCACACAATCACAGATTCAAATTAATTGATTAAAGTAGGCTTCGAATATCAACAAAGGGAACTTCTAACTACTGATTAGTCTAGATAATTATTTCGGATATAATCGGTGAAAGCAAATTATTGAAATTCAAAAATCAACTGTGTTTAACGTTCAAGCATATAGAAAACAATAATTCAAATACGACAAACTCTAGGAAACCCTGTGGTTTCATCTTCGCCTCGGCGCGGGGTCTAGAAAATCATGGTGGATGACGTTACAGCACTGGTATACGTGGAATCCATCAATTTTCTACACGAACACGCGTCCTCCCAAAAAAGAGTGCAAATGGTTGTGGTGGCTCTGACAGAATCTGGGGTGGCAATATTTTGTGCAATACTGATTGTGAACTGGTACAGAGCGAAAAAACGAGTGCAAATAACCAACTTTTTTTTCAAAATAGTTGGTTCCTGCCAAAAGGTCGTGTTCTTCGTTTCCAACGAGCCGTGTCGCTCCCTGCGTTGCTGCCTCTTCGCTTCTCGCAAGCTTTTTCTTCTCCGGGGAAACTTACCTACAAGAGACAGAGAGATGGTAAGGGAGACACGAGAGAGATAGAGAAGAAGAAAGGGTGAACGGGAGAGATACAGGGGTTGCTCTGTTGCTGCGTTAACAGTCCCTATTTGCTGTCGGTTGTGACGGTGGCCGAGAGAGAGGAAAACAGGGAGAGATGATGCTCATGAGGGAGAGGAGGTGATGGTGATTGCTAGGTGGTTTGTTGGCTGCAAGAGAGAGGAGGGAGCAGGGGCGGTGATGGTGGTTGTTGTGCGTTTCAAATAAGAGGGGACAGAGGGTGTGGTTTGTGTTGGCTGTTGGTTGAAGACGAGAGGAAGGAACAAGGGATGAATAGAAGAGGAGGTCTGCGGTGATGTTGGTTTGGCGTGATGAAACAAGGAGGAGAAAGAGGTGAAAATCAGGGAGCACCTCCCTGTTTTTTTGTGCTCTGTTGCTGGTTGCGTCCTTCTTCGATGTTGCTAACCCTGCAAGAGAGATAGGGAAACGAGAGGGAGGGAAGAGAGAGTGGGTGGTGGTGACGGCTGGCTGCAAGGTGGTGTGCGTGGGTCTGTTTCGGTAGTGGTGGACGGTGAGGTTGTGTGGGACAAACAGGGTTGTTGCTCTATGTTTTGTGCGTGAGAGATGGGGGCAGGTTGATAGTGAGATGGTGGTGATGGCGAGGTAAGGTCCCTGCCGGTCCTCCTATCAAGCGAGGATCGCCGGCAGGGTGGATTGGCGTGGTGGCTGGAAAAGAGAGGAGGAGAAAAAAAACGTGGAAGAGGAGCTGCCAGGAGAAGGGAGAGAGGAAAAACGAAATAGGGTTCTCCCTTTCCTTGTTATGTTGGGTTTGGGTTTCTAGGTCAGCTTTTGGGCTTGGGCTTAGGTTAAATTAGGTGGACTTAAGTTTGTTTAGGTTAGGTTTAGATATGTGACCTGCTACTTTGTACCACCGTTAGAGTCAACGAATTGATCATTCCTGAAATTGTCGCCTTAATGCGATTTCATCGTTCACGCTCAAATTCCTACAAAAACATGAAAAAAGAATTAGAATAAAATATAATAATCAAAACACTAACATATATAAATTAAGGGATATATTATGTAATAATTACGTGAATATCATAAGACATCCAAGCTAGAAGTCTTCTTCAAAATGGAAATCCCATTAGGATTCATCACGTCAAAATTGCAGAGACTTCATCGACATATCCTCCTCTTTCATCCCTAAGGAGACTGAGCAAGAGAACATTCAACGGATGATCGTGCACAACTGAAAAAAGGCAAAATTTTTATCTGGATCAATGACAAAATGCATTGGAAGCTCTAGAAATGCCGAATAAGACCAAATCCAACCAAACCAAGTCTATATTGGCCCCACATTTGGGAAAAGCAATCGCCCAACAATCACATCAATGTTAAATGCTATCGAAAATTTTGAAGAGACATTGAATTCTCTCACCAATATGCTGCGCAAGTTTCCATTTGGTGAGTTAATGGCCCTGCACGAAATCCCATGAACTAGGGGGAATAATTGATGAGACATCAAATAGTTATCTGATCACAACCGAACATGTGGTAAAGATCAACTCTAATGAAATAGGGCCAGGACAAACGAGTCCAAAGCCAGGTCCAAGTCAGGCTCAGTTATGCTCGTAAATCAGGTGATCATTCCCAGACAACGTAAGCCCAATATGGCTGAAAACTTGGAGCTTGGCCTAGGACAATAAGGTCTGAATGCAGACTTTTTAGACTATAACATACCCAAAGTCCTTTTAGGCTACTCTAGATCCAATGCAACATTGAGCCCTAAAAAAAGCCAAGTGCCAAAGAAGATCAGTTGTGGACGGGTAAAGAACCCTATATAGACATAACTTGATAAGAAAATATTATAAGCGAGATCTCCTCCTTCCATCACGCATTAAAGATGAAGTCAATGAGGAATAAAACACTCTCATTATATAAGGTGAACAAAACGGATGAGAGATGTATACACATGCAACCCTAATTTTATCAGTCTAACTCCATCCTTGTTCAAGTGCCTTACTTTACCATCGGAGTGCCTTTGGCTGCTACAAGGGTGGTATCTAGTTCACCATTGCTCATTTTTGCAAGTCAAAGTCAACAAGGACAGATTTGGATGCATCACCTGGTGTGAGGATATTTGTTGACACACACAGGTTTTACATTCATTCAAATCCAGGATCATATGGGCTAGTTGTTGTTGTAGTTAAGATTGATTTGGAATTGAATGACATAGATAATGATCTCTTGACTAAGGATTTTCATATCAAACTTGTGTTTGGTTGCAATGAAAACTCTGGTCAACTCACCCATAGGCAAAATTATCTTGTGAAAAGATTTCTGAAAATGTTTTTGCCAATCCTTAAAACAGTGGCACACCTTAAGTGTCTGATACGAGTGTCATTTTTTTATGTACATCAAAGGGATGATATTTTACTTGCTTATTGAAAATAAAACTCGTTATCCGTGGGGTTTTTATTTTTTAAATGGACTCCTCTTAGGGAGATCTTTTATTGAAAACTACAGAAAAATATAATGAACAATTTGGGGGGATATGGAGCCTTACTCGTTACAATAGCTAGTAAAAAATAAATATTTTTTTAAATGTTGTTGAAACATTAGTTTGAATTTTAAAACAAAATGGTTTCTTAATTTTGAAACTCTCTCTATACTGTTTAGTCTCATATCCTCTATGTAATTCAATGTGGAGGACTTAATAAGGATAGTGTTTGGACTTGGGCTTGGACCCCAAAGGATACCCACTTTAGTAAAGGAGGGAAGAGTTAGACTAATGTTGGTCCACTCCACGCGCGCCGCCGCCGCCGTCCGACCGGCCGAGCCAGATAGGGATGAAACCTTTCTTTTTGCTGAAATTTTATTTGAAAAATAAAATATCTTTATTTGCTGCAGAGAAAAAGACTGAGTCAGAGAAGACCCAGTCTTTTCTCCCCATGTTTTTTCGTGATTTTCTCCGTAATTTCCGTCGCCTTTAAAAGCACATTTTCTAAATACCAGCTCTCTCTAAGATAATTATATAGCAATCGTTTTTCAGAGTTTATTAGTCTAATAAAACAAAGAGTTTTATTTGTTTTGGAAACAGCTGTATTTCATATTCAGAGAGTTTCACAGAGTTCTAGTACTTTTGTAATTTCACATTTATTGTTTTTCGTGATTCCTAGCAAAAGAAAGTAATAGGGTGAATAGATTTACGTTCGTCAACTGTGCATGTAATTGAACGAGACGGAAAAGAAGTCGCAAAACGTCTTAAAGAGGGCAACCTAGTCTGCGACTCAACCCAAGAAAATTCGGTAACTTCGTTCCTGTCTTTATTTGCAACAATTATATTTCCAACAAATGTCAATTAAACTTCTTCCTAGTGGTCCTTGTTGATTTGACATCTGGATCAGAATACAGTTCATACTTGGACCAATCTTCTTCAGAATCAGTATTGTCCTTATGTTGTCCTTGGGGGAATTCTAATTGGCGAGGAAACGAGCGAGGAAACGGGCGAGGGAGGGGGGGTGCAATCCTCCATCCCCCTCAAGATATGTGCATTTGCGCATCTCGAGTGAGATGGAGGGTTGCACCCCCCTCCCTCACCCGTTTCCTCGCTAATAAGACAAGCCCGTTGTCCTTGATAATACTGAGTGTAATCTTCATAAGGATCTTGTACCTTGTGTTTCCTACAAGTGTAAATTTTTTTAACCCCTGTCAAGGTTGAAAATACATTTGCATTTATTTTTCACCTTGGATTCTTTTTTCTTATTCAATTTTTTTTACCTATCAAATAGTTGGACAGAGTCATCTCCGACATTTTTTTTTTTTTTTCCAAAACTCCGACATTAGAAGTCCGAATAGATTTCTTGCTGTTGTTTTTTATGAATGATGTAATCATCTGAAGTTGCACCAAGTTGCACATTTTCCATGTTCCCCATAACTTCCTCTTCTTTGACGGCATTCAAACTAGAGCATGTAACTCCAAAATTGGGAAAATCCACCATTATAGGCCCCGTACTTGTGACATTTTTGGTGTTAGTAGAAAATGTGAAGCATTGTCGTCTTCATTTGTTTCATTATTGTTGGACTTGCTAGTTTCAACCTCAACAAAACTCCAATCTTCCATAGCTTTATTTATTCCTGTGTCATGGTAAAGGACTCTTGAGAGTTGCACGTTCTTGGTCATTTCGGTGAGCAATTTCGTGCGCTTTGTACCCATCTTTATAATCCGTTTCTTGGGACAATCCAAATTTAGGATCAGATTCTTCATTCTTCTCCTTTTGATTAATGGAATTTGTGAGTTGGACATTGTCTTCTCCATCATCAGCTTTATCTATCAGACCATCAAACTTGCTAGCCGTGTCTACATTGCTGCCCTTTTCTTTAACATGCATCTCAATCTTCCACATTTACCTTTTTGTGTACTTCCTCTCTTTATCATTCTTAGCTCCACTAGTGTCTGTTTCTAACACAAGATTTGTTCTCTCATCTAAGGATTGTGTTTTTGCGAAATTTCAAGAAATTTTGTCAATTTTTTTTTAATTATGAAAAGAAAAAGTTGCATTTTTCAAGTGTTTTTCAGAATTTTTTTTATTTTTTTCATAAATTTCATATTTTCGTAAAAATAAAAAAATTGGCTACCAAAAGTTACATTTTTTTAGGGATTTTTCATAAAATTTCAGGTTTTTCGTAAATTTTGAGGCCTTCTAATTATTATTTCTTCTAATTGTTTATTGATTTTGGAAACCACCCCCTTGATTTTCTAATTATCATTTTTTTAATTATATATTGATTTTTGAAACCACTCCCTGATTTTCTAATTATATATCGATTTCATGTTTGTTTCATTTCTTGGTCTTTAGGCTTCATTCATGTGTTTAATATATTTATTTACTACAAATCTTATTTTTAAATATATTTTATTTACCGTCAAAATTCATTATATATATTTCATGTATCCTCAAAATTTTTACATTTTTTCATTACAAACCGAAATATTTCTTAAAATCAAGATACCCAAATTAACTAGAAAAATGTAACCACAATCCTTGCTTTTATCCACATTAATAGTCGGCTCATTTGTGGTGATGATTACTTCCATGTACTTTCGTTTCTCGTGTCTCCTAGAAATAACTGTCTTGAGACCCTCTTCATCAATTCTCCTCATCTTTCTTATTTTTAGCTTCTTTCTCTATGGATTTTGCAATGCGATGAGTAGGTTTTAACACCAGGTTTTTATCCCAACAAGTTTGAGCCGTGTGATCTTGCAAGAAGCAATGGTTGCAATATGTTTTTGGAACAAGGCAGTGTATCGGCTGCCAAAACCCCTTCAATGTATGGGCTTGAATCCATATCTTATCTGTAATGGCTGGGATATATCCACGAGTACACATACTTTTGCAATAGCTGGTCCAAGAAGGTGCCTCGTGAAGATTTCCAGATGTAAATATTGTTCAATGGATTCTGCAACAACCTTCAATATTTTGACTGGAATGATATCAATGGGAGTTTAGGCATCTCAATCCAAACTGATTTCTGACACGAGTCCCTCTTAGGGTTAAACGATGCATCCCACCTTGCTAGGCGACAAGGATAGCCGTTGTATTACATCTTTATCTTGCCACGGCCTTGATCAAGGCTTCCTCATCAGATTCAAAATGGATCAAAACAGGCCTAAGATCAAGCGCACCTACAGCGAACTATCCTGGAATATTCCAATATCTTGTGGTTGCATCTTTAATATCTGCAAGGAGAGGTCGATCTAGAAGGAAAACTTCATCACCAGAACATGTTGCATATAGGTTTGCCTTGTTTAACATCTTGATTTGAGAGAGAAAACACATGTATGTTTTCCTTCATAGGAATTGTAGATATGATCAGTAGGGGAGTCATCCACTTCTGTTTTCTTTAATCTCCCCAAAGACTTCCACAAAAGAGACAGGAGTAGAGCATGGCCTCCTGGGGCTCCTCTCCCCAGAGGCTGAGCGGCGGTCATGGCCACCCTAGCAAAACCCTATACCAGCGATGCATTATCTCGGAGTTCTGGAACTCGTCAGTAATCAGATTTCTACAGCCCTCTCTTATTGGTTGGAAAATAAATTGTTTATCAAACTCAAACTTTTACTTTTGATTTCAAAGAAAATGTTATCCTATCAAATGAGTAGTTTCATGAGTAGCAAATGCCAGGATCTTAACCCAACATCATCTCTTTGCAGCATACAACATTAAAAAACATCATCACCTAATGCATGGGACTAAATTTTTTTGCCTTAATAATCAACTGCAAGCATGCATCTTGTGCACATGCATTTCATAACAAAATACAGTCCCCCATCTGCATTTAACAATTTTGAATCCTTTAGACCCCTAGACACATTCTGCAAGTAGGACATCTCTTCCATTTTTCCTTCTCAGCCAACTGACCAAAGAGAACATTGTTCGCATCTATATTGCGGCTTAGTGCTTCTTCACACCTAAACCAGGTATGCCAGGGAGTCTTGCATTGGTAACAAAATGCTTTCTTGCAAACAGGGCAGTCAGCTTTTGTTCTTAGTGCCTTGGGACACCATTGTCTTTTCTCATCATCGTAAAGGTTTTCTTGCAAACAGAGCAGTCAGCATTTGTTCTTATTGCCTTGGGATACCATTGTTGTTTCTTATCATTGTTCAAGAGAAGCTGTGCAGAACAATTCCTGCAAGGACAATATAAGATCTTTTTACCTATTTTTGTTAGTAGCATGTTTTACAAAATTAAATCACACCATCGTTCTAAAATACGTGAGGAGGATAGATTGGCATGCGAGAGGGTCCAACAGACTCCCTCACTATTGCTTGTTTCCCATGGCTGATTACCAAGAAGATTGTTAATGATGCACCTGTGGCTGATTTTTGGGATATATAATAGGAGAGGTTAGGTGATATTCTTGTCAAGCCCCACAATATACAAATTTGGCAATGCAATTCTTTGTTAATAATACCAAAATCACTTGATGCTTTAGGATGTTAATTTGGGGTTTCCAAACCCTATTTTTATGGAAGTCTAAGTCTAACAATTTTTTCAGAACATTCAAAATTCTCCATTAGAACACAAGCCATTAAAAAGGTCTTCTTCAATGTCTTAGAATACTAAGTGAATGGGAAGAAAAAAGGTAATTTCATAAACAATTATCTATTCAAGAAGATTTTGCCTCATATATTTTACACAACACTACAAAATTTGTATAGCTTTCTAGCTAGAATATCTAATTCACATAAAAGGGTAACAAAATCATGAAGAGAGAGGGAGAGGAAAGTTTCTCTTTGAACCAAGCAAAAAGAGATGACCTGTTGAAGATTCCTGAAAACCTTGTCATAATTCACAAATCCCATAAGCCAGAAATCAAATTTGTCCACTGTAACTAATTCTATGTACTCAGATTCTCCCTTTCAGTTGCTCTCTTTATCCAACTCAATGGAATCACCACCTTGTAAATGAGTTGAGTTCTGACCAAGTCTCCATTCAGAGAAGTAAATGTAAGGGATCTCTCACTGCAAAATGCAAACTTTTGGTTTGGTATAAAGAGAAGTCCTGCAACTGGAACTGCTGTGGTTGACAAATAGTACTGAAAGGCCTTCCACATCTCCTCCCCTTCATCATTGCTAAATGATGGTATGAACAATTTTTGTACTCCATCTCCTTGAACAATTCTGGCCCCTAAACTCAACTTTCCTTGACAGTCTCTATGATCTTAGGCTGTACTTTAACTGTAATTCAAAACAATAACAAAGTTTAGTCTTTCTATCATAGATTTTGGCAAATGCTAGTCGAGTTCTTGTACAAGTGATCTACGGATTCAATTATTGTTAAAAGACATGACTTACCATGTTTATGTAATCAATGAGCGAAATTAATTGGACCTGGAATGGAGTTCTTCATATTAATTGCAAAGTTTGGTAATACGTGTCATCAGTTTTGTCATAGATCAAGCAAAGCTAGTCCAAGACATTTCCATTATTTTAAGTATTTCACACAAAGTTATGAATTTAACTACTCTTAACTGTTGCACCATTAAATTAACAAACTTTGGTACGAATATCTCATTGCTAGTTTGATTTTGTTTTATGGGATACTTACTTTTATTCATGCATTAAAGGACAAGAAAAAGAAAATGCAAAGGTCCACCATTAAAGTTTTAGATAGCCACTTGAGTAAAAAAGACAACTCAGAAAGAAGGATATGAGAAGCCCCTTTTAGCATTCATTCATTCTCTTCAATCTGAAGTGATGACGAAGGAAGTTTAAGTTGATATCTCATCATCATCAAAGCCCAGTTTCGATATTTTCGAGATCGGCTACATGGACTTTATAAATCCAAGCAATGCGGTCTTTCCTCATATCCTCGCTTAATCCAAGATCAATGATGTCTTCATTCACCGCCTTCATCCAAGCTTTCAACGGTCGTCCCATTCGCCTACACCCTTCATTAACTTGCCAATCTAGACATTTTTCTAATTGGTGTCGTGATTGGTCTCCTCCGCACATGACCAAACCAAGTTAAACGCCTTTCACTAATTTTGTCCTCTATGGGCGCTACACCTAAGTATCTCCTAATACTTTCATTCCCAATTTTATCCTTGCGGGTTTTACCACACATCCACTTTAACATACGCATTTCTATTACTGTCATTATATGTGTATGTTGTCCAATGGTAGCCCAACATTCTGAACCGTATAGTATAGTTGGTCGAACAATCGTTTTATAGCATTTGCCTTTTAGCCTTGCATACATTCTTCTATCACATAATACTCCTGACGTCATTATTCATTTTAGCAACCAGCTTTAATCCTATGGTCTACTTCTTATCCAATAGCCCCATTCTTTGGAATTATAGATCCTAGATATCGAAAAGCCTCACACTCTGAGACGTCTGTACATTCGATCTCAATTGCATTACTCTTCCCTCGTGATTCACAACCAATATTGCACACTAGATACTCCGTCTTCGAACGACTAATTCTAAAACCCTTACTCTTAACTTGATATCTAAGATAGCATATTTTCATGTTGTTTCCACATGGGAACTATCTGGGTGGGTACGGGGCCATTTGTTATCTTAGCCATGGAGCTCTGTTTATTTTGACAACAGAAATTCTAAATGTCGAGGAAGTGGGCGAGGAAATGAGCGAGGGGAGGGAGGTGGCGGGATGGGGACCGTCCACCTCCCTCGGGATGTGTGCCGTCTTTTTCAGTGCGCGTATCCCGAGGGAGGTGGACGGTCCCCATCCCGCCACCTCCCTCCCCTCGCTCATTTCCTCGCCATGTAGAACTGCTCTTTTGACAATATAGGATAGTTAGATTGATGGATCTAGGTATGCACATGCTCGGTCGTTTTATCCAAGACATTGTGGTTTCAGAGTTGGAGAGAATGCTAAAGTTCAAGGCCAAACATTTTTTTTTCAACGCCAGAGCTCATGACATAGGAGGCATACATGAGTTTATGAAGTTTATTTCTTATTTGTTTATGCTTTTGTTATTAGATGATGTTGTGATGTTAGAGGATGTTTCGTTACAATAACTGCAACTAATAGTGCAATAGTAAGGAGTGTGCATGATCTCCTACTGATTTGCACCTTGCACATGTTAGATGAGCGTGGTTGCCCTTTTGAATTTTTCAATCATATAAGAAGCGAAACTATGTGTTGCATCTGTGTCAAGCCTAGTAATTTAAAGGCAGCGACTATTTGACACCACAACTTACTCACTCATACTACCCATCTAATTTATTTTTCTCACACCATGCACTTTCTGTCCCACACCACTGTTCTCTTCCACGCCACCTATAAAAAGAAAAACATAAATCTTTCTCTCCTCCCAAATTCAAAACGATGGAAAACTCCCTCTCCCCTCCCAACTTCCTTTCTTTTCACCACCACCCTTCTTCTTCTAACATCTTCTTCTTCTTCTATGCATCTTCTTCGCTCATTTCTCTTCTTTTCTTCCCTCTCCATCCGGGGGCACCCCCAAAACACCCCTCACATGTTCTCCCTATTCTCTCAAATCAAAATTGAAGACGAAGTCGAAGAAGCACAATATATGGAGCCTTTATAGAATCTCCACATCGATTTCTCCATCCTCTTTCTCTGCGTCTTCTCCTTACCCTCGCACTCTTTTTTTCGTCCTCGCAATGGACCATGTAAGGATGGATTCCCCAGTCACATGGGCTGTTGCGAGGGAAAATCCTCTCCGACTGAGAGTTTTTCGTTCGCAAGTTCCTTTGCGATGGTAAAATTCTTTTGCCCTCGCAATGGCCCGTGCGAGTGGGGAACCCATCCTCGCACGGTCCACCCTGAGGGCGAAAAAAATAGAGTGCACAGGAAGGAGAATAAGAAGAGGGGCGATGACCCGTGCGAGAAGAAAATAGAGTGTGGGAGAGGGAGAGGGCTGACGGCCTGTGAGAGAAGAAGAGAGGGGAGCTGAGAGAGAGTGGGAGAAGAGTAGATAGTGGGAGATCTAGGAGAGGGTAAGGAAAATAAGAAGATGGAGAATGGGCGACAGTGGCTCTTGTGGCTCCATCTCCTTTATCTCTCGTCGTCGCTGGTCGTCTCTCACGGCCGTCCCTCGTAATCGATCGCCCCCTTCCTCGCTACCCCCTTTCCATGTTGTTGTTGTTGTTCTTGTTCTTAAGAAGAAAGGGTGAGAGAAGAAAAAGATGAATAGTGATTTAAATGGGTGGTGCGGGACAGGAGGTAAATTAAAAAAAATAAAAATAAAAAAATAGGTGGTGTGGGTGAGAGTAAGTTGTGGTGCCAAATAGTCGTTGCCTACTTGGAAAACCTTATGCTATACAACCTTCCAATGTTAAATAAACTCTTGGGATACATCCATAGTGGGCGAGGTTTACTTGGTCAGGAAAATTTTTGGGATTCTTTTCATAAATTTTGAATTATTTTTTCTAATTATCATTTATTCTAATTATTTATTGTTTTGTGAAATCATCCTCTAATTTCGTGATTTTCACTTTTTCTACTTATATATTAAATTTTTTAACTACCCATTGATTTTCTTATTATAGATATTTTAGTTTCATTTAATGTGTTTAATACATTTTTTTATTTGCATATTTTTTTTCACATATATAATATACTCTCGAAATTCATTATATATTTCATTAATTCATGTATCCTCAAATTTTTATATTTTTCCCTTCACACCGAAATATCTTTTAAAATTAAGAGACCGAAATTAACTCGAAAAATGATTTCACAATTTGAATAAGCATTCAGTATAATATAGGAAAGGGGGTGATAAGTAGGCGCTGGGTTGGACAACCACCCCTAATTCAAAATGTATAATTTAATATGTAAAGTGATGCATTTTTTGCTGAAACGTATAAAGTTTTATATGTTAGTGTGTTATTCTGTCAAAAGTATAAAACTCCTACACGGTCTTCTACATCCAGTGTTGTTGATGGATATGTTATTCAAGAATGAATTTGGAGAATGGTAGAGCTTTTACTATTTATTTTTTTCCTACGACTTCCTTATTTTTACAATTAGGAATTGCCCAATTGGCATGGTTGAAGCTCAAGATTCAATGTTCTCATTAGACAGGAAGATATGGAAAACACAATGAGAATTTGTACAAGAATTATATAGCTTTTTCATTCTCTAATCCACATTTACATAAAATGAGTATCACGTCATGGAGAGAGAGAGAAGAAAATTTCTGTCTGGATCAAATGTTATTCACAACTGAGAAAGATTAATGGTCTGTTGCAGATGCTTGAAAGCTTTCTCATAATTTAGAAACCCCATGAACCAGAAATCAAATTTGTCTACTGTAACTATTTCTATGTATTTTTTACTTGGCTTGTTCACATTCTCAGTGGGAGTAACTCTCTTTATCTGACTCAATGGAATCACCACCTTGTAATGAGTTCTGACCAAATCCCCATTTGGAGAAGTGAATGTAAGAGACCTCTCACTGCAAAACGCCACCTTTTGGTTTGATACAAAGAGGAGTCCTGCAATTGGACCTGCTGTTGTTGACAAATAGCACTGAGAGGCCTTTAATAGCTTCTCTCCTTCTCCAACTCTAATTGACTCTCTGAACACCCTGTTCACTTCATCTCCTTGTACAATTCTTGCCCCTAAACTCAACTTTCCCTTCACTGACTCTGAGATCTTAGGCCCCAGTTTAACTGTAATTCAGAAACAAAACAAGTGTTTATCTGAAGTCCATGGATGCGGCATATAATTAGGCAAGGATATTAGTCAAGTTCTTTGATAATAAGTGACTATGCATTCAAGTGTTATACAGAAGATAGAGCTTACCATGTTCACGTAACCAATGAGCGAAGTTAATTGGATCAGGAATGGAGTTCTTCATATTGAAATAACCGCTTCTTCGATGTGTTTTGGACCTCTTCTTATATTGCAGACTACTCCCTCTGTGAGAGCTGTATAACTAGAGAATGTTCTGCCAATGCCATTGCAAGAGACGAAGATGGGAGATTTAAACAGAATAAAAGTTTGGTTGATGAATCACTACTTTTTTGTTTGCAGTCATTCATGGCTTATCACAAAGAATAAAGGCGCATAAAGGAAAATAAAAAGATGATTGCCAAGGTTGATGTGTCATCAATTTTGTCCTAGACCATGCATGAAAACAGTCCAAAACATTTCCATCATTTCAGATCCTTAACACAAAGTTGAATCTAACTACCTTAACTTTTGTACCATTAACTTAATATTTTGGTAAGATGGTAGTTTGATTTTGTTTTTATGGTATAATTACTTCAAATCATGCATTACAATATAAGAAAAGAAAACCGACAGCTCCACCACAAAGCAATTTCCATAAAGATCTACAAAAGAGATGGCCAATTTAGTCAAAAGAAACTTGGAAAGAGGGATATTCTTATCAGTAAGAGAAGCGCCTTTTAGCAATTCTTTCTTCCATTCAACCTCAGTGATGACAGATGATCAGGTGTGAGTGGATCTATGATCAGCTAAAAATGCTTTTATCCCATTTTCATGGTTACGGGTGAAAGCATTACTGCCACATCAGTTCCCACTTCCACTCACCAAACAAGATTCACACACTTTAGGAAGTTTACAGGATCTTTATTTGGAAATGGGGGATATCTAGATGAGGAGATATAGAATAATATCCAGTGTGATGTGGAGGTGGGACTTGAAAACATGTTGGACAATACAAATGTCTGCCAAAACATTGATCAGTCATTGAGAATTCTTCAACCAGAATTTCTAAATGGCCTGGGAAATCCAGCGAGGTTGACTGCCTGGGAGGGCGCATTTACACTATTGCCCCTCCCTCTTTAACAACTTTTTGAAAAAGTGTTTAAAAAGGAGGGGGCAAAAGTGTAATTTCACCCCTCTCAGGCAGCAGCCTCGCTGGTTTCCCAGGCCAGCTAGATCAACATATAAAACTCAGTTCAACAAATTGTAAATGACAAATTTCTTGTCAAAGTCTAAAAAGCCTTTTCTAGTCTAAATGGCTGACCTGGAGTTTATGTGGCAATCTTTTCCTTTAGACTAAAATGGGGAGACTTTAATTTAATATAAACCATAACATGCATACAAGATAAGATTTGGTAAAAGAATGTCTGTCCCTTTTTCCTTTCAATGGCTGACTCACGACCACGCAATCTAAGCCCAGACAACAAAATTTATTGTTTAATCATCTAAACAATATGCATAATTTGGCTGACCAGTACCAAGCTACAAGACTGAATTTCATTGGTTCACCATTATTCAAATGACATTAACCAATAATCCTGTTTCATGACTTCATGTTCCAAAAACATGACTTTAAGATGGATTTACGCGTTCTATCACGAAAGTAATGAGATATAGCATGACCTACTTGTCTATACTTTATTCTTGATAATGAGGCATATTTGACTCTGCAAGCACAAAATATGTGATTCACCACTCAGATTTTATTCCTTTCTATATAATGTCACAACCTCTTGCAAGCAGGCAGAGCAAATCATCTTATTGTATTGGAGTTCAAGGAAGGAATTCGTAGAACCAACACGTTGTTGACTGGTTAATTAATTATGAAAAACTTCATTTCGGATAATGTTATTAGAAACCCAATGAACTTCGACAGAGTCAGTGCATATTTTTTATGAATAGGCTACTTGTCAGAGTCGGTGCATGTTTCATATGGTTGAGAGACTAATTTTCTGTTTGTTGTGTTCTTTTTATCTATAGTTCGACTGAGACCAAAGATATCATAGACAGTGAAAGGGAAGTTGATTTGGGGAGCAAGAATTTTACAAGGAGGAGGGATGCAAAAGGTGTTCATACAGTTATTTAGAGTTGCAATTTGCAGTGAGAGATCCCTTACATTTACTTCTCCAAATGGGACTTGGTCAGAACTCATTACAAAGTGGTGATTCCTTTTGAGTCAGATAAAGAGAGCAACTCAAAGTGAGAATGTGAACAAGCCAACTCAGAAGTACATAGAATTAGTCAAAGTGGACAAATTCAATTTCTGGTTTACGGGATTTGTGAATTATGAGAAGGCTTTCAAGTAACTTCAACAGGCCATCAGTCTCTCTGAGCTGTGAACAAGTGTTTAATTCAAGGAGATATCTTCTCTCCTTTACTGGATTATTCTGATACCCTTGTGTCAGGATACGAAAACTAGATTTTATGTAAATGTAAATAGAAAGCTATACCATTATTGTACAAAATGTAGATAAATCAAGGAAAATTCTTCTTATAGAAAGAATTTATTAATGGCTCTTTCATCTTATGATCATTTGCCCCCATTACATTGCCCAGAAGCTCCATGAAATCTTAGTGGATTCTTTTGATGTTTTCACTACATCATATTGGCATTTTTGTAACAACTCTCAAAACAATATCACTTTTGAGCTGTAGTAGTTCACAAAACAATTTCAAGTCAAAATTAAATTTAGTCAAAAAAATGAAGAACTGTTTCACAAAAAATGTGATACAATAAATTGGATCACCATGAATAATATCACTTGTAGCAACATACACAACAATTATTGTATCACTTTGTTTGTGAAAATGTGTAAAATTGTTTGGTGGACTATTATAGCTCAAAAGTGATACTGTTTTGGGGGTTGTTACAAAAATGTCAATTTAGTGTAATGTTAACCCAACTAATACTATCACCATAGTCAACAAACAAGAAAAATGTAAGATTGCTAGAGATACAAACTTTGTATTCACTGCTACAACTATATGCCTGCAATCAACTTGGTGAAGGCTCAGAGGCGCGGATGTTGAGCATGGTAGAAGATACAGATATGTGACATTGGTGGGTTGGTTGGAAATCTAGGATCAATTACGTTGAGTGATTGGTGTAAGATAAAAAAATAATAATAATAATAATAAATCCTAAACTACGAATTAAACAAATTTACACAAAAAAGATAAATAAAACTAAATAAACCTAAATAATCTCCATTGGAGTTTCTTTATGAAAATTCTGGAGAGTATGGTCCCAGAGCACTGATTTGTGCCTGGGAGGGTGGTCCGCACATGATCGGACCACCCTCCAGGCACAAATCAATGCTCTGGGACCAGGCTCTCTAGAATTTTTCTTTCTTTATTCATAAAAGAAACCAACTACAAAGAATGACTTATGGACCCTATTTATACTAAACTAGCTTGTAAATCAACCAATCTAACCCTAAATGTCATTGGAGCCATAATCTCCAATTATTCAATTATGGGCTTACTTAGGCCCGACCCAACAACTAGACTATATTAAACAAATTAATTTCTACTTTACATCATCCTCCCCGGGTTGAAGAAGCTCGTCCTCAAGCTTGAACTCGAAAAAGTCCGATAAACACAAGTAATTGCTTACAAAACAAGGCGAAGTGCCCTGAAGTATACAACATCGAAATTGCCACGATATACACTTAATAAAAACAGTTGATCCAACTAAAAAATAGAGCAAGGTGACTCAAAGAGCCATAATTTGCAATAAACCTGTGTTTGTGTGATATATTATCCAATTATCCAAAATGAGAAAGAAATCACAAAAGTCAAATAACTCACATTTTGAAAATCGAGTATGAGTGATGATGCCCTTAACTATTTAAAAGAGGTGGAGAGAATCTAACAAACAAAATGGCTCGTCTTGCTCTTTTCACATCTGTTCAACTTTGTCTTCCTCAAAGCATTTTCATCCCATCGTCAATATCTTAGTCATTTCTAGCACGCTCTTTCGAAAAAATTCTCACATCCGCTAGTACTTCTCTTCCGCCCTTGCTTCTTCTTGCTTTCTCCAGACATCAAAAAAATGTGTCAAGGCCTTCAAATTTTCTCCAAAACTTCCCCATTTTGTCTCAACCTACATCACATTAGACGTGGTAGTGGAGTTTATGTCGTTGGCGAATGGGGTAGGGGTGATTGGGAAATCTAGTTTAGGTTGGAATTAATGCATCATTGTTGGACTGCGGAGGTGGAATAACATGTGTATGTAATTGAAGAGCTTATGGATCGTGGAGAAAGATTGTGGACTGTGTTCGAAGTAGTAGAATTGGGATCAAGGGTAAAACCATTGTTTGGTGAAAACCCATGCATAGGGTCTTGATAACTAAAAAAAAGAAAACACGGGAGAAAAGAAATGAGCAGAACACTCAGAAACACCCATAGGGATGGTTGATCACCCCAAGGTCACCATGAGATGGCTTGAGTGGAAATCAGGACTGTGGACTTCTTCTACTCTCTTGTTGTTGCTGCATTTTCTTCAGTTTTTCTGCCTCAAGCACCTTCTTGATCAAAATCAACTCAATAAGATCTTCCAAGGAATCTCATTCCAAGTTCACTCTGATACCGCCAGATGATGTAATCTAAATTAATACTGAAATTCTGAAATAAACATATTAAATGAAAAAGTAAATAAAAATTGATAAAAATTGATAAAAACTAATAAAATTCTTTCGTTCATCGAGCCAAATTGCAAAAGTGGCTTCTATGCCTTATGTATAGCATAGCCAAGCTTGCTAGATAAGCATCTTATACCCTAAACATAAGTGGCTTGTTAAGGAAGCTAATCAAAACCCTAATCTTATAACAAACCCTAATCATACCTACTAACTATGGGCTTACATAGGTTCAACCCAAGTAAATAACTATTAAAATGAAATTCTCATTTCCATTAGAATATAGAGCTGTATTTTTATTTATTTATGGGTTATTTCCCACTTGGCCCCCATTTATTTATGTCTGTTCATATTTGACCCCCATTTGTTCTTGTATTTCAGTCTAACACCCATGACTATCCGTTCAAGGGTGTTGACTAGCAAATTTCATCCAATATTTTTTAAAAGACAAATTTACCCTTGCTTAATTAAATTTTTAACTCCTACAAACCCACCCTGATCACCTCTCTTTAATCTCTCTCCTCCTCTTCCTCTCCTCTTGTCTTTTCTCTCCCTCAGATCACAACCTACAACAAATGGAAGAGACGCCCAAATGTTAGTCAGAGACTTCCAAATATTTTGGTTCCATCTTATTCACAAGCTTCTTGATGAACGCGGTCTAGCGTGAAACTGAAGTGATGCATAAAGCAGTACTCCCCAACTTATCTAATTGAGTTGTCCAAACATTTTCAGTATTGTTGGTGTGAAAGGTAAAGAAGCGTTTCGCTGACGTCCAATCACCATCCATGGAAGCTTTGCATAGATCTCTATACACCTTGAAGTTTATTTTGGAGCATCTGGAGTTCTCCATAGTATTTGGTTATGAACTCGTTAATGAAGAGCCAATAACTAAAGCAGAGCAGACAAACGGTCAACACCCTTATATTCAATTGAAGAGATTATATGAGGGTAGATTTGTCAATTTAAAAACTTTGGATGAAATTTGTTAGTCAACACCCTTGAATAAATGATCATGGGTGTTAGACTGAAATGGAAAATAATCATTTATTTATTTGAGAGAGAAGATGTGGTTGGGGTTGAGTTATGTACCATTTTCCACTTATATTCAATTGAAAAAGGTTTTAAAAAAAAAAATCTTCAAGAAGGCTTAATTGATTAAGTAGGCCAATTTCAATAAAATTAGTTATATTGATGCAGTTGAGTCTCATTTGATTAAGTAGATACATCGGTTGATCTTAGTCTCCTCAAGTAAGCATGGTAAGATATATAGTATTGCAAATTTACCAACAAAGAAATACCTATGCAATTGAAGCATTTTGAGCACTCAAAAGGATTTACGTGGGGACTAATTAATTTCTTCACTCGAATGCTATGCTATGTAAATATATATGTAATTGTGTTTTAAAAATCGGCCTAGTTGTCTCGGAAAGGCCCGGACTAATGGGTAGGCATTGGACAATTTTGCCAGGGGTCTGGGCCAGTAGTAGGTGGGGTCTGCGGGGATTGGGCCTAGGTGGGATTTTTTGTTGCAAATAACATCTAACTAGGTGCAGATAACACCCAAGTTAGATCTTCCTCTCCCATGGATCTCACTTGAAGATTTGAAGCTTAGGGTTGCAGTTGTTGAAGAAAAGAATAAAAGAAGGTGGTCCCGTATGGCCGGACCCTCCACTAAAAAAACATTTTTCATAGTTTGCGAAAACATCAAGTGGGTAGTTAAAGCAAAGATCAAAAGATAAAACTTATAGATTATGTGTTTGATTGCAAGTTTAGCAAGTAAGGAGGGATGATTTTCGTCAATAGAGATCAGAAAAACAATAATTAACTACACCGTCACAGGATGCCAATAATGCAACAACCTATTCAAGAAACAACTTTATTAGGAGAATCCAATGGAAAGGTATCTTGATTGTGGTTAATTAGATCAACCCACATAAAAACGAATCACCATTATCCTCCAAATATCTCTTTCGTCTCTACTAACTCTTCATTTCAAATTGGTGAGAACAATATCGATAAAGCCCAACTTGGACAATGTCCATTGAAACTTGCTAGTAGATTTTACGAAATTTGTTGACAAAAGAGGGTTATGATTAAAAGTTGAAAAGATGTTGAGGATGGAGATTCATTATTAACAATGACATATTTGTTAATATGAAGTATGTAGAATGGCAAATAAAATGAACAAAAAGGGAAAAAAGTTAAGGGAATATACATGTCATGAAGAGATTATTATTATTATTTTATCTTTTTGCAAATTAAGCTAGGGTTGGAGGGGGCCTACGCCACAGACTAATAAATAAAATCAAAAAGGAACATATAACAAGTTCAATTAGATACTAAGAGTCTCTAACTAGACAGGGGGATCTACAAGCATCACAAGTATCAATCAAACATTCTTATTAGGTAGGCACCTAATGGGGGACTCCATCATATGCTCCCACCCCGTCATCTAAAGTCATTACCCATGACTAGATTAACAGTTTTGTCACTTTTAGCATCATAGGGAAGAAAAAAAATTAATCGATTCCTTCAAGGCTTGCTAAAACATCAGCTACCTTGTTAGATTCTTAGTAAACATGATTAATCCTGAAATTAATCAATCGATTTTTCATATCTATAACATCATCCACTAGCCAATGGCATGACAGCTCAACGGTTAGAGCTTGGCGGATGGTACCACTAGGTCATGGTTTCAAACCCAGCTTGTGGCATCTTTAGTGAGTTCTGGGATCCTATAAAAACCCTGCTTGCCTTTCAAAAAAAAACAAAAAAAAAACATCATCCACTATTATTGAGAATATTCTCATGATTATGCTATTGAATTGAGAATATTCTCATGATTATGCTCTCAATTATGCTATTGAATATGGTCTTGATTATGTAATATTGTACTTTAGGATGATTGATTTGTATAAGGAAGTTAGCAGATTATTAGGGTGATTAGGAGTTGCCTATATTGGCAGAATAGCTTGTATATAAACAGCATAGATCAATGAAAAGGGCAGAGCATCATTCTCACTGTTATTTGTCATGGTACCAGAGCCTTTAGGCGTTGAAGGAGAGGGTGTTGGGAGGTGACATTGAAATAGGAGACGGTGAGATGAAGTTGGTGCTTGATTACTAATCATCACAACTCCATTGGCGGTATTAGCTCATGCTCAGCAGGTGGAGTAACCCATGTTTCTGGTGCTACAATAGCTGCCATATCCACAATAGTCTCGCTTGTTTCAAGCTGATTTCAACACAATTTTCATTCAAAATTGATTGCTAATTGTTCCCCGGATCAAGAGTTCCCTGATCATCCTAAAGCGCAATTCCAATAGCATTGTTGGTGTACCCAGCTTCTTTACAGTCCTTAAAGATTATTTTATCCAACTTCTGCTGTCCGATAACTTGGTTCTGTAGCTGAACTGATTCCAGTCCATCCTTCAGGACATTATCTTCCTCAATCGAAATTGTCAAGTCTATCCCTTCAGTGGGTTCCTCCAGAAAGGATTACTATTAACTTACTTGGCAAAGGTCTCTGCTGCAGTTGAGGAAGTGCATTCTTTCCCTTCCCTTTATACTCGGCATCTTTGAAGGTGTAGGTGTTTGAGATCGGTGCATTCTTTGAAGGTGTAGGACGTTAAACACCGATCATGGCTAGCAGTGACGTTCCTACTAGCGAAACTCGGAAGACGATTTCACCTTACGACATCACTTCTCTTGATAATCCCGGACTTTCAATTATTCAGGTTCAATTGAAAGGGGATAATTATGATGAATGGGCTCGTTCGTTTCGAACGGCCTTGAGAGCCCGGAAGAAATTCGGGTTCATTGACGGAACTATCACACAACCTGGCGAGCAGTCACGAGACCTCGAAGACTGGTGGACTATCAACTCACTTTTGGTGTCCTGGATCTAAAATACCATCGAATTTACGCTACGCTCCACTATTTCTCATGTGGAAATAGCGCAGGATCTCTGGAATGACATGAAGGATTGATTTTCCATTACTAACGAACCGCGGATTCAACAACTAAAATCAGATCTTGCAGATTACAAACAGAAGGGGCTAACCATAATGGACTACTATGGGCGACTCAAGCAACTTTGGGATGAACTGGGTAATTTCGAACAATTGCCGACGTGCACATGCGGGAAGTTTACCTGCAATCTCGTTTCGATTCTGGAGAAAAAATGGGAGGAAGAAAAAATACACTTGTTTCTTATGGGTTTGGATGACAATTTGTACGGAACGGTGAGATCCAACATATTGGCTCAAGATCCGTTGCCAAACATGAACAAGGTATACTCAATTCTCATCCAAGAGGAGCGAGTAAAGAAAATCGCTCGCGGCAAGGAAGAACGAGGGGAAATTATGGCCCTCGCCACACGAACCCGTCTTGACGAAAGAGATAAATCTAGTACGGTGTGTTCCCACTGTAAAAGTACGGGGCATGAATCTGACAATTGCTTTGCCTTGCACGGATATCCAGAGTGGTGGGGTGACCGACCCCGAAGCGATGGGAAAGGTGTTGGTGCTGGTCGCGGTAGAGGGCAGTCAAGTGTTCGAGGTCGTGGTCGGGGAACCAAGGGTACACATCGTGCCAACGCTACTCAGACAGGTTCTGCTGGGGCAGTAGTGACCGAGACAAATCCAACTCCACTGCCCGGGCTGAATACCGATCAGTGGCAGACACTTCTCCAAATGTTGGGCGGGTCAAAATCCGCAACGACCGATAAGATGGCTGGTAAGCCTTGGATTATTGACACGGGAGCTTCGAATCACATGACTGGCACGATCGGGGATCTCCGTGACTTAAGGGCGATTGCTCAATGTCCCGTGGGATTGCCAGATGGGAGTAGCGTTATCGCCACTAAAGAGGGGACGGTCATTCTTGAAAGAAATTTTTGTTTGAAAAATGTTCTTTATGTGCCAGGGCTAACTTGCAATTTAATTTCTTTGTCGCAATTGACTGATCACTATAACTGTTTTGTCCAATTCACTAATGATCTGTGTGTTATACAGGACCGCACTTCGAGGATGTTGATTGGTGTGGGTGAACGACGCGATGGACTCTATTACTTTCGGGGGCTGCCACAGGTTCACGCAATAAAGGCCAATAATGTGGTGTCTCTTGATCTATGGCACCAGCGACTGGGTCATCCATCTCTACAAGTAACAAAGTTAGTTCCCGAAGTAAGTTTTAGTGAAATGAAAAATCGCTTAAATAAAAATTGTGATGTCTGCCAGAGGACAAAGCAAAGTAGAGATAAGTTTCCTGTTAATGAACATAAAGCTTCAACTATTTTTGAACTTATTCACACTGATTTATGGGGACCTTATAGAACAACTTCTTCTTGTGGTGCTTCTTATTTTTTTACCATTGTTGATGATTTTTCCCGTGCTGTATGGATTTACTTACTTGTTGATAAGAAAGAGGTCTCCCACACTCTTCAAATGTTTTTCTCGATGGTTAAGAGACAATTTGATAAACAGGTAAAAATTTTGCGGAGTGATAACGACATTGAATTCACTTGCCTGCGACAATATTTTCTTGATCATGGGATTGTTTTTCAAACATCTTGTGTGGGAACACCTCAACAAAATGGGCGGGTTGAACGGAAACACCAACTTATTTTGAACGTAGCTTGGGCGCTGCGTTTTCAGGGCTCTCTTCCTATTGAATTTTGGGGAGAATGTGTGTTGACGGCTGGATACTTGATAAATAGGACTCCCTCCTTGGTCTTGAATGGGAAAACACCCTGTAGTGTCCTATATGGCAGCACACCCACTTACGATCACTTGCGCATTTTGGGGTCCTTGTGTTATGCGCATGTGCAGACGGGGGATAAGTTTGCCAGTAGAAGTTGAAGGTGCGTCTTTGTTGGGTACCCTTATGGAAAAAAGGGGTGGCGTTTGTATGACTGGGAGAAACGATATTTCTTTGTTTCTCGTCATGTTGTATTCTCGGAAGGAGTTTTTCCCTTTGCAGATAATTTTAATTTAGACCATGATGGTCTGCCTAATATCGAGGCGGTTCATGAGGACTTTGAGGAGACATCTACGCCTGTTTTGGGGGGGTGCCGAGGAGTTTGTACAGCCAGATGGGGCTACTGGGCAGCCGGCATGTGCCAAGGAGTTTGTTCAGCCAAATAGGGCTGCTGGGCAGTCGGCGTGTGCCGAGGATGAGGCAAATGCTGGTGCCGAGGTGTTTGTACAACCGGATGAGGCTGTTGGGCAGCCGGTTTGTGCGAACCAGGAGGACAACCCGGACGCAAGTCAGGAAGATGTGTTGGGCAGGGGTCAACGCAGAAGGCAAGCCTCGGTACGACTCCGTGATTATGTTACTCATACCATTCGAAAAATGAGTCCATCCGTACCAGCTTCACCGTACGACGGCATTCCTCAGGTACACCCTATCCTATAACACATTATGTGAATTGTGATAATTTTTCTATGCGACATAGACATTTTCTTGCAGCCTTGACAGCAAATCGGGAACCTGTGTGCTATTCTGAGGCCGCGAAAGACAGCCGCTGGAGGGATGCCATGCGACGAAAAATTGAGGCTCTTAAGATTAATGAAACCTGGGTTGTAGTAGAATTGCTACCAGGAAAGAAAGTTCTAGGATGCAAGTGGGTATACAAGATCAAGTATAATTCTGATGGTACCATTGAGCGATTGAAGGCTCGGTTGGTTATTCTTGGGAATCATCAAATTGAAGGAACTGATTATACAGAGACATTTGCTCCAGTAGCTAAGATGGTTACAGTGAGGCTCTTTCTTGTCGTTGCGGCTGCCATGAATTGGGAAGTTCATCAGATGGATGTTCATAATGCATTTCTACATGGTGACCTTACGGAGGAGGTATACATGAAATTACCACCTGGTTTTCAGGTGGGGACTTCCGGGAAGGTGTGCAAGCTTAGGAAATCATTATATGGGCTGAAGCAGGCACCCCGGTGCTGGTTCGCTAAACTGTCAACTGCTTTGAAGAATTATGGCTTTCACCAATCTTATTTAGATTATTCTTTGTTTACTCTACAGAGAGGTGCGGTTCAGCTCAGTGTTCTTGTTTATGTCGACGACCTTATCATCTCTGGGCGTAATCCGGTTGATATACATAAATTCAAGGGTTACCTCAGTGCTTGTTTCCACATGAAAGATCTGGGTCCTTTAAACTATTTCTTGGGGGTAGAAGTGGCACGCGGACCAGATGGGTTTGTACTTTGTCAACGCAAATACGCGCTTGACATCATTTCTGAGGCCGGATTGCTAAGGGCAAGGCCCGCGGCTGTGCCACTGGAACAGAATCACCGACTCGCCTTGTCTACGAGTCAAGAGCTCGCTGATCCGGAGCCTTACTGTCTCTTGGTGGGGCGGCTAATTTATTTATGTTTTACTCGACCCGAATTATCTTATAGTGTTCATGTTTTATCTCAATTTATGCAACGTCCTCGGGCAGACCACTGGGAAGTTGCTTTGCGGGTGGTCCGATACTTAAAAGGTAATCCAGGTCAAGGTATACATTTGAGTAGTAAGTGTGACATGCAGTTACATGGGTAGTGTGACGCTGACTGGGCTGGATGCACATTGACTAGGCAGTCCCTCACTGGGTGGTTAGTGTTTCTTGGGAACTCGTCGGTATCTTGGAAGACGAAGAAGCAACATACAGTATCTCGTTCCTCCGCAGAAGCGGAATACCGGTCTATGGCTATGACTACATGTGAGTTGAAATGGCTAAAAGCTATTTTAGCTAGCCTCGGGATGCCCCATACACGTCCTATGTCTCTTCATTGTGATAGTCAGGCGTCTCTCCATATATCTCAAAATCCCGTATTTCATGAACGGACAAAACACATTGAGGTCAATTGTCACTTTGTCCGTGATGACATTGTTGCCGGAAATATCAATCTCACCTTTGTCCCGTCCAATGCGCAACTCGCTGACATTTTCACAAAAGCGTTGGGCAAACGACAATATGAGTATCTACTTCGCAAGTTGGGCATACGAGATCTCCATGCACCAACTTGAGGGGGGTATTGAGAATATTCTCATGATTATGCTATTGAATTAAGAATATTCTCATGATTATTCTTTCAATTATGCTATGATTATGCTATTGAATATGGTCTTGATTATGTAATATTGTACTTTAGGATGATTGCTTTGTATAAGGAAGTTAGCAGATTGTTAGGGTGATTAGGAGTTGCCTATATTGGCAGAATAGCTTGTATATAAACATCATAGATCAATGAAAAGGGCAGAGCGTCATTCTCACTGTTATTTGTCAACTATGCTTTGATCCAGCCAAGGCACAACTCCATTTCTTACTCTCTCTGCTACTTATTTATTATCTACGACTGCCAATATTTCTTTGAAGTCGATCGGTTTACAGAGTTATAACCCACTCTTCAGCACATAGACTTCTATTATTTGAATTGGGCCCTTTGGTATCCTCCCCGTAAAGGCGCCCAAAACATATCACTACTATCTCTTATCATTCCTCCAAGCTAAGCATGGGAGATAAACACAAAGCTATCATTACTTAATTTCACTACTTCATCAGGAGGATGTTCCCACCAAAACATTCTAACAACATTTCCACTAAAGTCTGGGTGAATATTCCAATGATTGCATAAAGCTCTATTCTCGGCAAATCATCTTGGAGTAAGCACACTCAAAGAATAGATGTTGGGTGTTTTCATGAACATTGCAATGCAAACAACATTATGAGAAAAGTAATTAAACCACAATAACAAAATCTATCGTGTATGTAAGGATGACATTTTGAGTCACAATCCAACTCAAAAAGTTGTGTTTTGGTCTCCATTGAGGATCCCATACAGCTTTGCACCATCTTGAGTTCCTCATTTCCTACAACAATTCCTTGTAAGCTTGGTGAATATTAAAGTTACCTGAACGAGCTGTAGACCAAAGTAATCTATCTTCATGTCTTGTGTCTCTGTCTTGCAAGCTCTCTATATCAAACCACAATTGTTTTATGAACTGATCTGTAGTCACTACACCAAATTGACATTTTTGTAACAACCCCCAAAACAATATCATTTTTAAAGTGTAACAATCCACCTAACAATTTTACACATTTTCACAAACAAAATGATACAATAATTGTATCACCATGAAGAGTATGGTTATAAAAGTGATACTATTCATGGTGATTCAACTTATTGTATCATTTTTTTTTTGTTACTGTTTTTCATTTTTTTTACTAAATTTAGTTTTGACTTGAAATTGTTTAGTGGATTGTAACATCTCAAAAGTGATATTGTTTTTAGAGTTGTTACAAAAGTGCCAATTTGGTATAGTGAGTTCTTGGGAAGCACCATCCTGCCCACATTCTGATCTTACTAACACTAGCATTATCTGATCTTACTAACACTAGCATTATCTGCTTTCTTTCATGTTGTAAAACACTAATTGTTGCATAATCTCTCTTTCTGCCCAGGGATCATGCCAAAATGGCACCCTCCTACCTCCTCCGATGCAATATTTTATGAAAGGGATGCATTTGTCTCTCATCTTAATAAATGATCTCCAAGCCCAAGAGTAGTAAGTTGGAACTGGCATAGACCACAACCTTTTGTTCGTTAGTAAGCGCTTACTGACCCAAGTGACCCACAATGACATAGATTGTCTTGCAATTTGGAACTTGATTCCAAACTCTGTGATTCAATATTCCTAGCCCACCTTCATCTTTCGTGCATGTAATCATTTTCCAAGTTGTTACATTCAATTTTTCTTCTTCTCAAGGATGGAGATCAAAATAGCTTTGATAAGGACAAGCCTTCTTGCATAGGATATGTGCCTCACTATCCAGTTTTGAATTTTAATTAGAGGCAAGCAATCAACTTTTGTAAGTCTGGAAGTGACCAATGGAACTCCTAGATAAGAAGTTTTAACTGGAGCTAAGAGTGTGTTTGGTTGCATGGAATCCTATGTCATGAAAATCTATAAGGGGGCCCCTAAATTTTAGGCTAAATTGATGTATCACTCCACATCCACCAAGGAGTGTGATTCTCATGTTCATGGGGCTTCCATTCCCACCATTGATCACAAAATCAAATGGTGGATGTAGAGTGATACCTCAAATTACCTAAAATATAGGGGATACCCTCATTGATTCCCATAGCATAGGATTCCATGCAACCAAACAAACCCTAAGGTGAAACCGATGCATGTCGTTGCTTCCAAAGCTTCATCCTTATTGAGGTCACCCACCAACATTTGGCTCTTCTGGTAGTTAACTTGGAGACCTGTAATATTAGAGAAATCAGCGAGCTGGGTTTTTAAGGATCCCATAACCTATCAACTGGGCGACCTATAGGTCAACACCCATTAGAAAGTAATCATGCCGCAGGTGGGATTCGAAGCTAGGACGTGAGGAACAAACCCACACAACCCTAATCACTAGGCCATAACACCATTGACACTTGATTGGTAGTTATGATATCTTTCATTACATATTTCAGTCTTTGGGTTATAATCTTTCAAATGACTTGATAAGTAACATTGCAACAAGATGTAGGCCTAAAGTCTTCAACATAGGATTTTTAGCTTTTGGAATCATGCAAAGAAAGGTTGAGTTTGTAGACTTAGTCATCTTGCTTTTCCAAGAAGAAGAAAGTATAATGCTTTGCTAAAATTATTTCCTTACCAGCTCCCAACTGAACTTAAAGAATTTAGTTGTGTAACCATCCAAACCCGGGACTTATAGTCTTTGATCCTTAAAAGGGTCGATTTAACTTCTTTTCTTGCTCTTCACTCATCTTGTTTCTAAACTCAAACCATCTACCAGAGGCGGATTCAGGATTTTAGTTGAAGGGGGGCGAAATAGAAAATACTTATTAGTTGATAATAGTAGTTATCAATGGTAAAGCCAAATTTTTTTCTACCTGAGCTAATAATTAATAAAAAAAATACAACTATCAAAAATACATTGCATATACCAAATTGGATCAAATGTAATCCAATTTTAAGTCAAAATAAGGTCACTATCGATAACCATGCTAAGGAGCAAACAAACGAGTATAATAACTATAATATATAACTAATATCACAAAATAATTACGATAAGTATCTAGGTGAAGCTAAATTTTTTTTGAAATTTGGAAACCTAATATGATCATAATACAATTTCATAGAAAAAATAGTTTATATGAGGCTCAAATTTTGTACGAGTTGGTCAATGGTATATATTTTCATTGAATTCTATAGTTATTATTTTAGATACTAATTTTAAATATTTTTTGTTGGAGGTTTTATTCCACTTGTGAAAAACAATTCATGTTAATAAGTTTTTATTAAAATAAACATTTTTTAATGTTTGCAATTATTAATAAAATTGCATTGAAAATAAAATAAAAATGCACTCGAATGATAAACCTACAACCACTACACCAACAAAGACTTGTTTACATTTTTGTATAAACACCTTATCATATTGTATTATACATTATATAATTAATTTTTTTAAGACTTAAATATATATACTAAATATTTTAAAAGTTGAGGAGGACAGCTGCCTCCCTCACCCCTTAGTAGGTCCGCCCATGCATCTACCCAAATCTTCTTCCTGAACACTAATAGCTCTACTAGCAAATTCTCATAATAGTCTGTGAAACATTTAATTAGAGCTTTTTTTTTTAATAAGAGTAGTGTCATTGTCGTCTTTAATATTTGAAATAGTTTTTGAGCTATTTTTCCATTGGTAACTTTGTGGAAATAAGGCAGGTTTATCCCCTAGATTTAGCTCTAGCCATGTTTTTTGTTTTTTATAGGCTGCGTTTTAGTTATTTAAATGCAAATTCCTCAATGCATCCAAAATTTTGGATGTATGATGTTACTTCAATGTCGACCACAAAAATGGAATCTTGAACAAGTTTTTACCTTCTAAACAAGCTATAATATTAAAAAATATATAAAAATAAACAGATTTCACATAAAGCTAACAAAAATACATTTGACTTGACATAACATTATAATCAAATAAAATTAAAATTACTACCACAATATCATAAAGTTACTAGTATTTGCATGGTGTTTTACCAAAATAATACGACAATAGAGACTTATGATAATTATTTGGTAATGATTAACTCTTTTGACATTTAAAAGTTGATTTGAAAGCATATATGATTCGTGAAAGTTATTACCATCCACAGATTGTGATTTCGTTTTCAAGTTAATTTCGGTATATTGATTTAAAAAATATTTGGAAAATTTTTTCAAACGTAAAAATTTTGAGGATAACTAAAATATATATAATGAATTTTTAGAGTATTTGAAATATGTGAAAATAAGACCCAAGTAAATAAATATATTAATTAAACATATTAAATGAAATCTAAATACCAAGAAATGAAACAAACATGAAATCAATATAAGTAGAAAATTATGGAGTGGTTTCAAAAATCTATATATAAGTAGAAGAAATGATAATTAGAAAATTAAGGGTAGTTTAAAAATCAATAAATGATTAAAAGAAAAAACCTCAGAATTTATGAAAAAACTCTAAAATGTTTTAAATAACCCTCGAAAAATGTAATTTTTGATAGCTGGATTTTGTATTTTTGCGAAAAACGAAAATTTTAAAAATATTCTGAAATTTACGAAAAAAACCTCGAAAATCTTCAAAAAAACTCTCGAAAAAATGTAATTATTTCTTTAGCCCTTTTTATTTAGAAATTTCCAAAAACGAAGTTTTCGGTGAAATTTTGTGAGATTTCACGAAATCTCATTCCTTGCTACCATCACCATAAAAACTTACCAAATTCTTGTATAGGTTACCACCCTTCTAACAACTAAAATCACTAATATCAAAAATCTAAAAGTTACCATCATATTTGCAATAAGTTACTACTATAAGTACAAAAAACTACTATATGCGCTTATGTGTATGCATAAAACTTTTGTACGAAGAAAAAAAAAAAAAAAAAAAAAACTCTTATAAACGACGAGAGTAGCAAGTGGCCCCAATAATTAGAAAAGAAATCATTGATTTGTTAGCTATAAATTACTAGCAAATTATAAAGTTGTTTGGATGCAAAAATCTAAAGCTACCTAAGGTTACATACAAAATTATAGCTAGACACTGCTAAAAAATTATAATAGAAAAATCTATGACTTGGTACTGCCTGATAGAATAAGTTACTACTAGAGTTACTAAAACTACAATGCATATTGATTGGCATAATATACATTACAAACCTTGTGTACAACGCAGAAAATATTATAGTATAGATTCATTGAAATTGCCACCCTTGAAATGAAAACTTACCGACTTCGACAAAAAAAAAAAATTACAAACACTAAATATTACCATAGTTGTTGATATGCATAATATGCATTAACGACCTTGTGCGCGATGAAAAAAAGCATCATAGATGAGGAGAGCATAACAAGAGTCCCAAGAACTAGCTTTTGGTACCTCTAATAAAAATGTACTTCTATAAACAGGAGTAACTTTTAAAAGGACTCAATAAAATTGTGGAGTTAAATCATTTTAAACTACTTGCTTAAAATTGTCACTATAAAGTGATACTAATCAATCCACCACCATGTGTCACCTATGAGATTCCATGTCCTCCACCTCCACGAGGGTCGGGATGTCACACACATCCTTTGAATAACTTTTAACATAGAGAATTAGTACCATGATACATAATGAATTAATAATTTCCTATAGTACTTGAGGTAATTTAAGATTCTTTTATTTGAGCACACCTTTATTGTTTGTTAATATTTTTATTGGTGAATGAATTAGTGACTTCCTTACTAAACCATTTGGAACCCTTGCTATCTATTTAATTTTGTTTTCATGTACACTAGGATAATGAGTATTATGCACATGGGCACTGATGCAATTAAATTTTGCTCTCTGCTTGATCTTGATCTTGACCTTTTTACTTGCACAAGGAACGCACGTGAGTCACAGACTACTGTTGTGATGGCCAATGACACTCTAATCCTAAAGTCAGAAAGAGATTCGAGGAAGGCTTAAAACTGTAAACATAGAATTTATAGTGTACCATTAATCACCAACCTTCTGTCTTATTTTTAGTGTTGAAATCCTAGTTCGACCATGCCATCCGTGGCATAGTTTAGGGAAAGAGATCTTCCTGGAGATCCTTCTCTAATTAGGAGTCGTCTTGTAGAGAGAAGTTGATTATGGCAAGTCTGACCTGCAGAAATATTAGTGGACTTGTCATCCTACATGAAAAGGATTAGAAACAATGTAAACGTAATTTATTCATTTTTATTTGAATTTGGTTCATCTTTTAACGGATTGATCACTTAGACGATACCACGTTCGCACCACCTCTGTGCCGAACATACATGCCCGTATGCCTCTCTCATATAAAGGAGGACTTCTCCGTCATCCATGCCCAAGTGGGGACACATCACATACATGCATGCATCACCGGATACTCCTAACTATACGAGTAACAAAAGTCACTCTTGGGCTATCAATGTGCATAAAGTCACGTCACATTTTTTACGGATAAGTATCAAAGACTATTTTAGGCATACAAATTCACCTCATTTCCACAAGACTAACCCAAAGGTTATTTTAGTTTCTCTAGTAGAAAATAGGTGCCCCACCTCCGCAAGACAACCCGCAGGTTATTTAGTTTCTCTAGTAAGAGAGGGGAAATAATAAATAAAGAAAAGATGTGTGGTAGTTGTAAGTGATACAATTCTAGGTGATTTAATTTTTTTTTTTTGGGGAACCAAAGTTTATCGATATCCTTTATTGTGACATCTCACTTTCCTTTCACAAGGACATTTTGTCATTTATCAACCCATTCCTTCGGGGAAGCATAGCACATTCTTAAATCATGCTCTATAATAGCATGGCGATCATGTAACATTTTGTCATTCATAAGTAAATCAATCCACCCATTATTTTTTAGGAAATGTAATCATTTCAGTTGCATACATTCAGTGTTGGCAACAACATGAGCCACACACTCACCATCCTATAACATAATAACTAAAATATTAACCAATATATTAGTATGACTTAGCAAAACAATAGATTAGGATGTACAATGATAATTTTTAACAAAACAGTGGTAAGCACCACTCCAACATGATTCAATAAAGTATTCATATTTATAGCATCACTCCACATTTCACTATTAGCTACATATTTACAAAACAACATAATGCACATAAACTACATGAAAACTATAAGAATGCACACAAACTACATGAAACTAGACAGAATTGAACAGGTCAAACAAACCAACCCCAAACATCATAAGCCCATGTCCATCTTCACATGATGAAACACAATTACCATGGAAACCTTTGAATCTCATCAAACAGAGGGTGGCATCCACATTTGATTTGCACTTCCAACAGATGTCGTCCCTTTTCAAAAGTTTATCAAGCTCCCTTTTTTTTCTCTATTTTTCATAGTGGCTATTTGTGTTGTGTTTAAATTTTGACACGGTTCAACAAATAAAGTTGATATTTCAAATAAAATGATAATCTGATATAAGTGGTGCTATTACAGATTGTACTTATAATACCTGAGCACTAACAGTTGTTTATGTTGGCATATATATTATCTTGTCTAACAATTCTTTCATCATTGTATTGTTCCTTTCAGCTGTGGTCCTTCAAAACTATAAGTCATTGACATATGATCTTTCTTATGTTCATAGTTGATGAACATCTGAATGGTTAATGCGTCCTACAATAAGCTATATCATATTTATAAATACATACTTTTGGTAACCAATCCTAATAAAAGAGAAAAGTTTCACTGTTAAGGCAAAATAAGGTGTCAAAAAATACCACCAGAGCTCCCACCAACTCCCAACTTCCTTGTAAACGGCTTACAAGTTCAATTAAAAAGCCTAATAGTGCTTTTTATACATAGACATCGGATCAAGTGATGTTCTCAAGTGCATCACAAAATAACAATTAGGAGTTTGGAGGAAATATACAAGCATAGCAGTAATGCTCCATAAAAGATGGACCATCTTGTGCAACATGTCATGGACATCATAGTTAACGGATAACGTTTGCCTAAGGGGTATCTAAAAGTAACTTTCTTGGAAATAGTACAGGTTCAACTTATTTAATGGATGTCCAAAACCCAAAAGTCAGCTGCATATTCATGTTCCCTACTCCTAAGAACACAAAGGCAGACACCAAAAGCTAAAGATATCTAACAGCGGCTTCTATACTTTAGAAGATATTATGACCAGAATGTTGAATATTGTAAATATGGAGCAGCAGCTCCCTGACGAGCTTAGGATGCAGAAATTTGAATACCCAAAGATGAGCAGTGAGAGTGAGATGAAGAAACTCACCATCGCAATGCCCTTCATTTCCTCTCTTTTCATGTAAAGTTCCCAAAAACACCATTACTTACAAAAAGAGCAAGGTTAAACTCCTTACTAATATTTAGGACATGACATAATTTACAAATGCAATGTAATTGAACACAAGACTACAAATTCACTGCTACAGTGTGATAGTGTTTGACCAAAAGATCAAACTGACGCTCATGACATTTAGGAGTGGTTGGCAGTAACAGTAAAATTTAAAATACATTATAATTCAACAAAACAAGAATCCCTTGTGCTCGCCAAAGCCCAAGCTGGACTAGACAATTTTGGAGAGGATGGGCCATTAGGAAGAAACAACTACTTAGGAAGGGGTTGTCCAGTACACTTACAAAGCTTTTCATGTAAGAATTGAATGCGATATTTAACAAAAAAAGGCACATATACATTCAAGAAATGCTTGGCCTTGATTAGTTTCTTGACTAATATATATATAGAAACATATGTCACTTGATAAGAACTTATCCTAGAACAAACAAGTCCATGCGACCCCAATGATGTGCCCAATCTTGAACTACTAAATTTTTTTTCCAGCAGCTGAGGATTGGATTGACTTAGGAATATGTCAATCTCAGCCATTCAACAAAATTAGTAACTCTCTCACACTTCGAGAAATAGCCATATTGTTAGTCTTCTCATCCATAAGCTTAATAACATTAAAATCCCTGCCAATCAACCACGGCGCATCCTTAACCCTCTAATGCCATACAACTTCTCCAAAAGGACTCCCCCCTGCATTCCTACACCTAGTAGGACCATAAACTCGGCCAAAAACCAAGTAATCACTATAGGTCAAGCATACAAATAGATGGAATAAGAAGGCATGAGATCCTCCCGCACCATAGCAAATGTTGCACACTTTCAGTGCCAAAAAAAAATTAAATTTCATCACAAACCAATCTCGAACATTTAGGCCATGACCAAAACACTATAACAAACCCCAAATATTCGTCAAACTGATCAGATCTTACCAAAATTCTCATCAAAGCAACAAAACCTAAACACCGAGAAGTGCATAAACCAAGAAATCAATTTAAGAGAAAACTCACAGGAAGAGATTAACAACAATCGCCTCGGCCTCATCCTCCCGAATAAATAGACAGTTGATTGTTTCTTATTTGCTTGAGTCCCCTTTAGTGTAGCATGATAGAGTAGGTTATGTAAATTTTAAGAAAATGAAGAAGTTGTCTAGTCTAGGGTTAATCCCTAAATTTGATAATAAATCACAACACAAATGCAAGGTTTGTGTGGAAGCCAAATTTACTAAACAACATTTTCATTTAGTACAAAGAAACACTGAAATTTTGGGTTTAGTACACACCGATTTATGTGATTTCAAATCAATTCCTACTTGAGGTGGGAAGAAATATTTTATCTCATTTATCGATGATTGCTCACGGTATTGTTATGTGTATTTATTAAATAGGAAAAACAGAACAATCAATCCATTTGTAAAATACAAAACTAAAGTTGAAAATCAAATAATTAAAAAGATAAAAATATTGGGATCTAATAGAGGCAATGAGTATGAATCTCCATTTGCAGAGATTGTGAATAAAATGGTATTATACACCAAACTAATGCTCCTTACTCCTCACAATCAAATGGAGTTGCTGAAAGAAAAAATATAACCTTGAAAAACATGATTAATACCATGCTTATCAACTCCGGTCTACCTGAGAACTTGTAGGGGGAAGTACTCCATATGGGAAATCGTATTTTAAATCTATTGCCCCATAAAACAATTGATCAATTACCGATGCAGTCAATTTTCGCTCTCTGCTTGACCTTGACCTGCTGACCTGCACAAGGAACACACGCGAGCACGAACCACCGTTGTGGTGGCCGATGACACTTCGATGCTAAAGTCAGACAGGGATTTTAAGAAGGCTTAATGTTATAAACTGAGAATTTGTTACATACCTTACCTTACCAACCTCATGTCTTATTTATAGTTCTGGAGTTCTGGTTCGACCAGGCCATCGGTGGCGTAAATTAGGGAATGAGATCTTCACGGAGATCTTTATCTAATTAGGAGTTGTCTTGTGGAGGGAAGTTTCCCTATTAGACTTGTGCTTCTAGATACGCAGGAGATAGTTCCCAATCAGAGTGTTGTCCATAGATGAAAGTTTTCATGTACGACGTATACTCTAGTATTTGCTTCCTAGTTGGAAACACGGTGTTGCTGGCTTGCCCATTCGAATCTGATCCCCGAGATACTTTCCTTAATAGGTCTTACGGGTACTGGGGATGGCTATGAGACGTGTGGGCTTAGCAGGTTGTAGTAATTTGGGTCCGGTCTAGAGGACTGCGCTATGCGGGCTTGAAACCGCTTAGGTCGAATCAGTGTTGGGCTGATGCTTAGGCTTGTTATTCCTTGAGATCATCATGACACGTGTACGGTGTAGAATAGAGGACGTTTCGGTGTATCGTCACTTGCTCCCCCCCCCCCAGTTAGTGGGCCATCACTCCGGTTCACTATGTCACTTCTCGAAAAGATACACTGCTCATGATGATTGAGTATGAACCTTTACTTGAGCGGCGCACTTCATTAATTAAGCGTGCGTCGGTTCATTGGGGAAAAGGAGAGAAATCAATCCTTATTTAGATCTCCCTTTCTGCAGAAATTGAATCTTCTATTTCTTTATTTATAGAGACTCCGTTCTGTTCGGCTTTTGATTGAAAGCTTGCTCACTTTTTTCATGGCTTGCCAAAATACCTTGACGATGAGCTTCTTGCCAAGGGCCTCCAGTTCTTTGAAGATAAGTCGACTTTCGAATCGAGCCTGGCTGAGATTTGAAATGCGTACGGGGTCCTTGAAGACCAGCCACTTTATATTTTGAATGATGATCAGACGCCAATGTTTCCTACATAAGGATTCGTCTGTTTGCACCGTGGGATGCTTCAAACTGGTGTTTGTTTTCTCTGCTTGACGAGATCTGGGGCTTTCAAAAATTTCATGGAATCCCTCCTGCCCAATTGGTACCGAATGGGTACAGGACTATCCTTCCTATATTAATCAGGGCGAAGGACGTTGGTGTCCGCGTGACTCTGAGGTGATCCAGTTATTGACTTATCCTCAGTTGAATGATCACGTTGTGTGCAAAATGACGTCGCCGACTTCCTTTGGGAAACTGCCGGATGATTTTAAATTCTGGCAGAAATTCTACTTCTTGGCTCCTTCAGATTCGAAGTACTTCAAGTTCAAAGGTCGTCTGCTTGAGCGAGAGTTCAAGCCACTTCATCAGTATAGTTTCGCCCTTTGATTCCGTTGCATTAATTGTATGTTGATCGTCGCGTGTGTTCTTTGTAAAGAGGTTCCCCACTACTCCTCTTTTTTCGGATGTGGATGTCGTTACGAAGGGATTTCGGGACATGCCTTGGATGATTGTGGAGGAAGTTATCTGCCCTACTAGTTTCAATTGTAATGGGCTGTGGTTCCACTGGCACAAGGCTCCCATACTGTGTAGAGCGTCGAAGTTTTAGTCTGAAGGTGGCACCCCTTCTAGGAAGAGGAAGGCCTCCAAAGTTAAGGCTCCCGCCCTACCAGACACAGAGGGACTTTCTGAAATGCTCACCTTCTTTATAAGCCCGAAGAGGTCTCGTGCAAGGGCCGAGCCGACTTCCAAACGCCTGTTCCATTGAGGGAGTAGTGTGATTCTGACCTGTCCGCTAGGGCGGAGGTTGTGACATCTAGCTTTGAGAAGGAACACATGCAGTTAGCAGGGGTTGATGATGCATTACAGCTGAGTACCGAACAGGTTGAAGTTTTGAATGAGAAGCTAATGATGGCTGTTGTGGCGGCTTCTACTAGTGCTGATCAATCTGGACTTGTTTTATAGGAAGGCTCTAATGAAGATTCCTCTGTGGTCCCGGAGGTCAATCGTTCTGGTGGTGGATCGTCTAACAATGGTCGTTGCAGTATGGATCGTCCCTCTTGTAGTCCACATTGCCCTCTATCTCGCTTCAGACCGTATATCAAGGTAATGGAGGGTTCGCTGGATAATTCGCTTTCTCTTCTCCCTTCGCATTCTACTGAGCCGGGTTGCAACAAAAGGGTAGGCTACTGGTGACAAAGGAAGGTTGCGGTGAAGACTACAAAGGGTGGCGCTGGCGTAATCCCGCATCCAGGAGAGCTTCATCCGGATGCATGGATTAGTTTGTTTGCTCCAAACGTAGTGAAAATGAGCAACTAGGCCTGACACCAGGAGGTTGACATTGACTATGCTTCGAGAAAGCATATAAGTAGGCGTTATAGCTCGCTGGCGAACTGTGCTGGGGAGCGCATGAATAATAAGTTAAAACACCTTATGCTGGGGATGTCCCAATTGAGCCAGGTGGTCGTCGCTGGGATGGAAGTTGAGCGGCCTGTGAGAGGTTATACATCATGGAGCATGTATTTTCAACTATGTAGAAGTTGTATTCTAATGCACTTTTTGAGATTGAACTGTTGAGAAAGTAGATTGATGAGAGGAGGCTAGAACAGTCAATCGTTGATGATGAGACAGAGGGTTCGTTTGGAAGCCTTTGAGTTTGATTTAGCAGAGACGGTGTCTGCAAGGGACAAATCCAAAGAAGAAATTAACCGGGTCCGCCTTGATCTAAAGTTGCACAGGAAGTTGCGGCCAAGATGCGCTCTCAGTTTCATTTTCTTGTTGAGGAGAATACCATGAAGGAATCCAAGTGGGTTGCCCAGAGACAGCAGTTAGAGGTCGACGTGGAATTCAATGCTTAGGAAGCAATGAAAGCTGGGGACCAACTTCTCCTAGAACAACATGAACTTAGCACAGTTAAAAGTAGCCTATCACTGAACAGTCTCAGGTTCATGCGCTGACAGGCAAACTGGAGCTACTGGAGCGTGAACTTGCTAAAACAAATGCGCTAAGAAGAGCTTCTGAAAGTGCAGGGTACGTGTGAATTCCATTGGGTCGTGCATGGGAGGTTAGAACTGTTGGCGGTGATGAAGGAAGAACATCTGAGACCTTGCTTATTACAAGAAGGTGTCCTATGCAGACTTCAGAGTGGTATCTGAGTCGTCAGAGGAAGAGGGCGATTCGGATGTCGCTCGGGCTGAGGCACACGCGAACGCAACTGTTGCTTCTTCTCCTGTTAGGCTTAGTTCCTCTGTAATTGTACCTCCTCCTAATGCGGAGTAAATTTCATACATCTGTACCTTTTGTTTCAACTTTTAATGAAAATAGGTTAATTTTGAGTATGTTTTGTACCCGTATTCTATTTGGTTTCCCTGTTGCGCGCTTTCCATTTTTCCTTGACGTTTGATTTTGACGTAGGTCCGGTTGGGTTACCAGAGAGTCGAGTGATTTGTCTGCTGCTAAGAGTTTGACCGTTATGTCGTGAATAGATCTGACTTATTCTTCCGTGAGGTCTCAGAGTTGCTATTGTGTGGTTACGTCCAATAGTGGACATTCTGATGATGGTTTGGCAGTGAGTTACACTACCTAAGTCACAGCTCATCATTGAAATAAGTCGTTGGAGACTCAAGTTATGTATCTGACCATCGGTTGTGGTCATTGGCATGAGTGAACTGTTGCAGCCGAGCACATGCGTTGTAGTTGAGCAAAAGCGCTTGGACCGAGTCAAATTTTGTAAGCTCGGGCTGGTATCCCGTGCAGCATTTGTCCGCGCGTTAGCGGGTTGATTTTTTAGTCGGCTCAAGTGGCCATTGCTGATAACAGAATGTCAACCTGTGTGAGCGTAAAGATGTTGCTTGAGCTGTAATCGGATTAGGCGACCGCTGTCTTGAGAAAGAGTAGTGGTCCCATGGCGAGCCGTTGACATCAGCCGAAGGTGACTGGGCTTCCGCCTTCCCAACCATCGATACCTGCGCGGAGCGAACTACAAGTTTTGGATGAGCGAATTTGGCAATCATGGTCTGTAGGAGAGCAGTGATCCCGTGGCGTATCGTCGACATCAGTCAGAGCTAACCACTCCCACCTTGCAAACGATCTACACCCGCGCGGAGCGAGCTACAGGTTTGGGATGAGAAAATTTGGCTACCATGGTCTATAGAAAAATAGTGGTCCCGTGGCAAATTGTCGGCATCAGTTGGATCTGACTAGGCTCTCACCTTCCAAATCATCTATACCCGTGCGCATCAAACTACAAATTTGGGAGGTTTCAGCGACCATGGTCTGTAAAAGAGTAATGGTCCTATGGCGAACCATCGATATCAGTCGGAATTGATTAGGCTCCCACCTTCCAGGCCATCTACACCCATGCGGAGTGGGCTACAAGTCTAGGAGTTGGTAATTCAGCGACCATGGTCTGTAGAAAAGCAGTGGTCCCATGGCGAACCATCGACACCAATCGAAACTGACTAGGCTCCCACCTTCCAAACCATCTACACCGCGCGGGATGGGCTACTAGTCTGGGCTTTGACCAGAAGTTGTCGTTGTCAGTCGTCACTGATTAGGCTTACCTAATCGGGTTCGACGACCATCATCCACGAATGGGGCAACGGTCCCTAGGGAGTCATCGTCATCATGCTTAAGATCACTAATTATACTCCCACTTCCTAAGCCATCGACATTCACGCCCGACGAACTAGGCATTGGGATGAACCAGAAGCTATCGTCATCAGTTGAAACTGACTAAGCTTATCTAGCCAGGTCGGAGCTCTGCCTGTTACGGGCATGCGAGCCTACTTCCGCAGACGAGTTGCATCATGCAGATTATTTTTTACTAATTTCAAGAAGAAGAAAAAAAGGTACTTTGAATCAGCTAGTGATATGTAGGTGTGCTTCGTATGTCAAAAGTGACTAGGGTTTCTACTGCTTGCATTAGCGCACGTGGTAGAATGACGCTCGAATAGTAGGCTGAGCCGATGGGCCCATAAAAAAAGAACTAGGTCCTATCGTAGGATTGTGGTGCCACGTGTACGACGTAGATTGCATGGTGACACGCTTACGGCGTATATCGTGAGACGGTTGAGTATCAGTTACTGCCCCCAATTAATGGGGTTGCCTACAACATCATTAATTGAATGAACATGGTCCGGTGCGATTTCCTTGGGAACCGTTGCCTCCTCGTTTCCCATACAATGTTCAATGCTGATGCACCTATTTGGTGAACCTTTATGTCTATATAATGGTGTCCCTTCATCGTTATAGGCATTATCTTCTACAAAGTGCACTTCTTCAGATACTCTTACTCAAAAAAAAATGTTTTGGATTTTCCACAGGTTGAATGAAGATCTCCAATGCTGGAGTCTTCGAATGTTCTAACATTTGCACCGATGAGTCTTGATAAGACTTGCTATTATGCGTGGTCACCTGCTCTGGGTGAGCACCCAATTGGTTCACTGAGACCTTGTAAATTCTTCTTTTATTGTGAAGAAGAGTTACAGACTTCCTCTCAAGGGATGAGTCGATCGTTTATTCGTTGATGCTTTGGTGATACCTTGTGATGTCCTGTCTGTCGAGAGACACTCCCTGCCGCTAGCTTATGGTCGATCGAAGTGTTGGCAGATGCGGTTTTGCTTTCGAGGGTTGTATCTCTGAGTCACCTTGAGTATCATACCCCGGAGAAACGTCCTCGTTTGGCAGCACTGTGAGACCTCAACTGTCTTGTCGCTTGTGGGCACCTTTGTTTCTCATCTTCTACCTCCTTCGAGAGGTCAAATGCCAGATCGAAGATGTTTACAACTCGTCGCTAGTTTCATATTATCGTTTGTGGGCCGTTCTTTTGGGGTGATTCGACGAAGCAGTGGACCGAGCTTGTCCTTTTAACCCCTTTTGTACATTTTCCCTTGCTCGTGGATCATCTTCTTCGAAGAAGTCACTGAGCGGGACTTCCAGAGAGCTTCATAATTTACCCGGGGTACCTTTGTTGTCACTTCTGAGTCCTCTTCTGAAGTCGGACTGTTTAAGCGAATATTTATTATATGTTCGTATCAGATTCAGATGCTTGTAGTTTGTAATCTTTTGTACCTGCCTCTGGGCAAACATTGTTACATCTTTTCAGTAATCAATAGAGTGTGTTTATGTAATTCTATTTTATTTCTTAAATGATTGGAAATGACATAAGCTCCTAAGAAATAAAACTCTACATTGACTACTAAAAGAAATCTAAACAGCTGAATAGATTGACCATTGGCGGAGAAAGGATGATCCGACCCTGAAGTGAATTTGCATGGCCCTTGTTTGGATCATGAGTGCCTTCAACGAATTGCTTTCGCTGACATTGTTGGGTTTACTAAAGAGTAAACCTTGCATGCGGCGGTCCTTCACGCCCACTGAAAGTTGTGGGGTTGTGCTCTCGTTTGTAATGACCTTTCCGCTGGGCTCGACATCCTATCGGGCTGGAGGGCGGAATGCTCATGAAATGCTGGAATGTTCTCCATTGTTAAGTTGAGCCACTATTGTTGGGATTTTGTCTCTACCTGGGTTGAGTGACTTTTCCACAATTCCTGAGTTTTGCTTCTGTTTAACTTGTCTGGCAGGCTCCAGCTGAATCTAGGAACATTCTATCTGCTTTAGTGCAGCATAGTGGTATCCTCGTGTCGTTGGTTGGTTCCCGCAAATTGTTCCCTCCGAGTGGTTGGCGGTATACATGAAGCACTGGTAAAGGGTGGAAACTAGTGCCTCCATCTGATGAAGCCAAAGTCTTCCCAAGATGAGATTATAGGTAGACGGTGCGTCTACCACCATGAAGTCCAGAAACAGAACTTCCTTAGTTGTGGTTCTCCTACCACCATTGCTAGCCTTAACTTCCCGATCGGGAAACATTTTTATCTGCTGAACCTAATCAGCGAGCAGTCGGAAGATGTTAGATTTTCTTCCTTGAGGTCCATATTGCGGAATGCATTGAAGAAAAATGACGTTGAGAAAGCTTCCTGTGTCTGCCAGGGTTCTCTTTACTTCCCACCTTGTGATAGAGATCGAAATGACAGGAGCGCCTTTGTACGGTGCGCGGACGCCTTCTAGGTCCTTATCTGTGAAGGTCAAGGTTGGGATGAGGCTTTGCACCCGCGAGTAATACATGCATCAGTCCTCGTATGTGGGTTGTGTCCGCATCTCAATGAGTGTTCGCTTGCGGGACCTGTTTGATTGTTCTTCTTCTGATCCGACTCCGTGAAGGACATATATTATGCCTGGAGTCTCCTTCTCAATCTTTTTTACTGCCTCTTCCCTTTCCATGGTTTGGTCCTGCCATTTCTCTAAACCCAGGAATTCTTTTAGCTTGCCCTTGTGAATCCAATACTCGATCTCGTATCTTAGACTCTTGCAGTCGTTGGTATCGCGGTCACCCTCCTTGTGGTATGAACAATACTTGTTGTCACGTTTGGAGGGGGTCTCCACATTGCTTTGAGGGTCACTTCAGATCTTTCCAATTTTTCATAGAATTAAGGACGTCCGACAAGCTAGAGTTGAGGGGGGTCATGGATCTGGATCCAACATAGTTGGAAGATTTCTCTGGCTTGGCATGACTAGAATCCAACCTGTTGTCGTTGCGCTTTCGCTTGCACATTTCTTTGTCTTCTTGTTTTTTCCCTCATTTCTATCTCTAGAAACGGAGGGTTTCTTCTCTACTTCAGTTTCCTTCTTGTTTTTTCCCTCATATCCAGGGGTTTCCAACGTGAGAAAGTCGTAAAACATTCCCTATCTTAGCCTCGCAGTGAAAGATGTCACGGTGGTATCGTCGATGTAGACTTCAATGAGCGTCATCTCGTCATTGAAGCGTGTGACATATTCCCTTAGCATTTTTTTACCTCTGCCTAAGGGAGAGTATATAATGCGGACTTTCCTAATCCACTGGCTCACGACAAAGCGTGTCAAGAATTCTTTGGCCAGTGTCTTTAATGAGTCGATTGACTTTGGCGGGAGACTGTGGAACCATGTCAGCGTTGACTTCTTTAGGATGGTAGGGAACGCTCTGCACATCACTGATTCAAACGGTTTTTGAGCGCCATTGCATGTTGATAATGACGCAAGTGGATAAACGGGTCGTGTGTCCCTTCATAAAATTCAAGCTTTGGAGGGCTCAAATTCTTCAGCAGAGCCTTGTTCATGATGTGCTCCACAAACAAGGGAACAAAGCGGCGGTACAACACGTCTGGGTCGTGAGCCCCTCGGTGGAGGGGGTTCTGCGAGGCGAGCTTGTCTACCCTAAAAGTTGGATCTGCGTTGACCGCACCGCCACCCCTAGTCCAGTGAGAACTAGCAGAGGCTTGACTCTTCTGCGTCTGCTTTCTATTGTTATCCGGAGATTGAGATTTGTGTTGTTCCTAATATCCATCGGCAGGTGGAGGGTTTGGTTGAATGAGAATATCCACTGCTTTAACGATATGTTATATTTGTGATGGTAGCAAACCCATCCTGAGGTCTGTCACTACTAATGCTAGTGCAGGAGTGTGAGCCTGCTACCCTTGTGTTACCGGCACCGCTGGAAGCGGTGCTATCGCGTCAGTCTGAGCATTTGACGTGTCCCCATATTTTCCATTGTTGCGTGATTTGGTGATCACCATCTTCTTGAATTCTGAAGAGAGATGTTATGATTGTTTAGGAACTCTATCGTCCCCACGAACGGTGCCAAACTGATATAGTCGATTTTCTCTCCTTGCTTGACCTTGACCTGCTGACTTGCACAAGGAATGCACATGAGCCACAGACCACCATTGTGGTGGCCGATGACACTCTGATGCTAAAGTCAAATAGGGATTTGAGGAAGGCTTAATGTTGTAAATAGGAAATTTGTAGCGTACCTTTGATTACCAACCTCATGTCTTATTTATAGTGCTGAAGTCCTGGTTCGACCAGGCCATCGGTGGCGTAATTTAGGGAAGGAGATCTTTGTGGACATCCTTCTTTAATTAAGAGTTGTCCTGTGGAGGGAAGTTTCCCTATTAGACTTGTGATCCTAGATACGCGGGAGATAGTTCTCACTTGGTATATGCTTCCTAGTTGGAAACAAGGTGCTGCTGGTTTTCCTGTCCAAAGCTAATCATCGAGATACTTGCTTTAATAGGTCTTACGGGTATTAGGAATGTTGTGAAACACGTGGGCTTAGCAAGCTATAGTAATTTGGGTCCGTCTGGCAAACTGCGCTATGCAGGCCTGAAACTGCTTGGGCCAGATCAGTGTCGGGCTGATGCTTGGGCCTGTTATTCCTTGAGATATCATGACACGTTTACGGTGTAGAAGAGATGACGTTTTGGTGTATCATCAATTACTATATGAGATATGGAAACGTAGACGACCATCCTAAAATAAATTAAAGTGTGGGGGTGCTTAGCAAAGATTTTTGTTCCACTACCCAAAAGGAACAAACTAGGAGCAAAAACGGTTGATTGTTATTATTTAGGAAATGCCGGAAACAATAGTGCATATAGATTTTTGGTGTTTAAATTTGATATCAATGATATTCATGTTAATACTATCATTGAGCCTAGAGATGTGATGTTCTTTTAGACTGTATTTCCTCATTCGAAGGATTACATTGAATCAACACCACGTATGACTTCTGAGTCGTCTAGTGCTCGAAAAAGAACACATGAGGTGTCAAATGAAGGGAGTGAGCAAAACATCAATTCTAATGAAAATAAAAATGATGAATTTCTTAACTGTAGCAAGAGAGCTCGAAAGTCCAAAACATTTGGTCCGGATTTTCTAACTTATATGTTAGAAACAGAGCCTCAAACTTATGAAGAAGCAATGTCTACTCCTTAAGCTTATTTTTGGAAGGAAGCTATAAACAGTGAGATAGAATCCATTATGCACAATCATACTTGAGAACTGGTTGATCTTCCTCCTGGACATAAATCAAATCAGTGCAAATGGATTTTCAAGCGTAAAATGAAACATGATGGTTCAAATGATAAATACAAAGCTCGATTAGTAGCTAAAGGGTATAGTCAAAAAGAAGGTTTAGACTATTTTGACACTTATTCTCCAGTGACAAAAATAACATCAATTAGGATGTTAATTGCCATCACAACACTTTATAATTTGGAAATTCACCAAATGGATGTAAAAACTGCGTTCGTGAATGAAGAATTAAATGAGGAAATATATATGGATCAACCAGAAGGGTTCCGAGACAAAGGACAAGGTCACAAAGTATGTAAACTTGTTCGATCCTTATATGGTCTAAAATAAGCTCCCAAACAATGGCATGAGAAGTTTGATGGATTCATGTTGCAAAATGGATTCAACATAAATGAGTGTGACAAGTGTCTACATAAAGAAAATCAATAATGACTATGTGATAGTTTGTCTTTATGTTGATGATATGCTTATCTTTGGGACTAATAGTCAAGTTATTAAGTCCACCAAACTTATGTTCACTAAACATTTTGATATGAAAGATCTAGGTGAAGGAGACATAATTTTGGGAATCAAAATACTGCGAACACCTAATGGGTTAGCTTTGTCTCAATCACATTACATTGAGAATGTAACAGACAATTTCAAACAATATGGAATCAAGAAATATAATAATCCATTCCATCCATCACAGGTGCTACGTAAGCATACAGGTCCAAGTGTTTTACAACTTGAGTACTCTCGCATTATTAGAAGTTTAATGTATAAGACCTGATATAGCTTATGTTGTGAGTAGACTAAGCAGATATACTTGTAAACCAAGTAATGCACACTGGCCTGCTTTGCTTAAGGTTTTAGGGTATTTGAAAAATACTTCAAACTATGCATTGCACTATGGTAGATATCCTAGTGTCCTAGAGGGATACAGTGATCCAAATTGGATTTCTGATTCTGAATCAGTAAATGTTTACTATGGCAGGCGGTGTCGTATCCTGGAAATCTTCTAAACAAACATGTATAGCTAGATCCACAGTGAAATCTGAGTTCATAGCCTTAGACAAGACTGGAGAAGAAGTAAAGTGGCTTAGTCAATTTTTAGAAGACATTCCATTTATGGCCACAACCAGTACCAGCCATATGCATAAATTGTGTCAAGCCTCTATATGTAGAACTCACAATTTTATGTACAACGGTCGATCATGACACATACGTCAAAGCCATCATACCATGCGGTAGTTGTTCTCTAATGACATAATGTCCATTGAATTTGTGAAATCAAAAGATAACCTAGTGAATCTATTTACTAAAGGTTTATCTAGAGAGCATATAGATTGCGCTTCGAGGGGAATGAGTTTAAAAGCCTAATACACATGAATTATCATCTGCGGAAACCTTACTAAGCAATTGGAGATCCCATGGACTTAGTTCAAAATGAAAACTAGTGATGGATAATTCATTTGTTAAGCACATAAGAGTATAATACTCTTTCCATTCCTATGAAACATCAAGTGCAAACCTACTATGATAAAAAAGATAAACAATGATACACTATTTTTAATGACGTCTATATCTTGCAAAAGAAAAGTGAGGTATTTTAGGATACCTTTTATAGAAGCGGTCACCTATGTAAGTGTGAGCTGGGTCGGTCTACGAGACTTTTATTAGCCTAAAATCTCTAGTAGCACTTACAGAATCGAGAATTGTTCAGGACAAAAACGAACACAACCGATAATGGAATTTGAATGGAATAATGCCATGTAAAGTTTATTGACTTGTTTTACATCAACAACTAATAGTTCCAGACGAAATAGTTCATTGATTAGTTAAGTAATTCCAATACTCTTTTACTAAGGTTCAAAGTGAAAGCTACATATCCTGATGTGGCATTAATCCATGTATTCTCGACTTGTCACGATTTTCTCATTCAAGTGGGGGATTGTTGGAAATTTTGTATTTCCATATTTATTGAATGAGTAAATCATACATTATGTAAACTCACTACATAAGGTCTTTTATGTAAGTATTTAGACCAACAGATGTGTTGGTTCAATTGTGTCTTCTGGAACAGGTATGTAGTATTTCATTTGCTATAAGTAGAATCTCAAATTGGCCATTTGAGATATCCAAAAGATTAACAATTCATCATTACCACAACAACCTAGCACACAGAATAAGAGTTTACATTCAAATCAAACAGGTTCTTTCTTGTTCATCTCAAAGTCAATTCTTATTTCTATTCGTCTGAGTTTCTTTCCTAAAGTGCTTTAGGAACAAAGACGAATATGTTGTATAGACTAACGACCATCAACATTGCATCGAGACGGGTCAAATATTGTCTTAAGGACATTGCATTAAGCAAGCCTCAGATTATCCTATCCCCTCGTTATTGTTACTGCCCCCCATTGCTACCAAACAAATAAGTTATACAACATATAAAGATCTAAGTTTCCAAAATATTGTGAATCTTGTTTGGTGAGAGGAACCCGAGTTGATGTGGCAATGCTTTCATCCCTAGGGACCATAACCATAAAAATGGGATAAAAGCATTGTTAGCTAATCATGGACATCCACTTAGACCTCATCAGTCATCACTTCAGGTTGAAGAGAAGAAAAAATTCTAAAGGAGCTTCTCTTCTTACAGATAAGCAAATCCTCTTTTCAAGTTTATTTTGACTAATTGGCTATAGCTCTTTCATAGATCTTTGAAGAAATTTTTAGTGGTGGACCTGTTGGTTTTCTTTTCTTATCCTATAATGCATAAATAAAAGCAATTATACCATAAAAACAATTCAAACCATGTGATAATCTTACAAAATCTTTTAATTTAATGGTGCAACAGTTCAGAGTAGTTAAATTCAGAACTTTGTGCTGAGGATCTGAAATGATGGAAATGTTTTTGACTAGTTTTCATGCATAATCTATGCCAAAAGTGATGACAAATACCAAGAACGAATCAATGGATTACCTCGATATATGCATTTGATAAGTCTTATATTCCCACTTGACATGTGCCATTTACTGTATCATGAGCATTTTGGTCTTTTCGAAATTTTTGTTAAATGAAACTGTTAAATGTAAGGGGAAAATGAGTCGTGTTTGAAAAGTGGGAGGTAAATGCAATAAACGAAAAAAGTAAGGGTAAGTGCAAAAAGCCCTTAATTTTTTATTTATTTCAAAAAAATCAATACATTTTCTTTGGATTTGAAACAATTGAAAAATCTTGAACCACTACTTGCTTAATCAATCATAAATAGAAATTTCAAGCTTTCTAAATCAGTTAGGGGTGGGCACGGTCCGGGTTGAGGCATGTCCCGGTCCTGGCACAATGAAACGGGAATGGTCCGAGTCGGAAAAGCCACATTTTTTTGGATGACCCGGTTGGACCCGAACTGTTTGGAATCGGGATAGTCCAGGTTGGGACGATGCTTTCCCAGTTTGATTATTTTTCCAATTCAGTTAGCCAATTTGTTTTTGGTCTTGATCTACTGAAGGTCCAGAATGATTCATTTCATCATTTTGTGGGCTTGTCCGTATTGTTCTCATTAGTCATTTGTACATATCAGTTTATGAATTATATTCCAAAAAGTTATGAATTCCCATTTGACATCAATGGGTGCTCTACTCTTTAATTACAAAGACTAGTCTCATTTTATACAAAAATGGTGAAACCCAAAATCCATTTAAAAAAAGGAAAGAAAATCCCACTTCTTGTTCCTTGTAGAAATTTTCTTAATCCACAACAGAACCTTCTTCATAAATGGTGCGTAATTTCATCCTAAATTACCTGATTGCAAGCTTAGCTCGTCTAGAAGCACTTCTCTGCAATTTTCTCACCTACCCAGATCTCGATATCCTAACCGTTGATTTCTCAAATTTCTACATTTCACAACCACTACCACAAAATCTTTGATTGTTGGTCATTTCCATGTCTAGGGAAATTCTAATCCACCTTCCTCGACCACTTCCACTTCTGTTGTGGCTAACTTTTCTTGTTGTAGAAGAAGATGTTTTAACGAGCACAGAGCTGGCCTTCATGGCCAATCCGTCCATATCCTTTACAACTTCACCCACCCATTCGACAACAGATCAGAGCAAAGAGTCCACTTTCGCCTCGAACCCGAGCGACTCATTGGCCGATTCAAACCACGATTCAAGATCGAAGACGTAAAACAGAGATAGGTTCTTGCAGACGTGGAGGCAGGACTTGCAGACCAACATTGTCACGCCCCGACCCGCCTTGGGAATCACAGCGTGCTGATGGGTGAACTAATTCGTAAAATAGGCGGATCGTACCGGCCACAACAACATAATATAACACATTCTTTAAACGAGAATAAAAACTACGATAAAATTTGAACAAAATAAGAGTATACGATTCACCCCGCCAGAGTCATAGCGACAAAAACAATATATACAAACATCTAGTATTTAACTAGATAATACAAAGGAAGCAAAACATACCCGTACAGGGTGGACACGACCAAACAACACAAAATAGTCTACCGTTGGAAATTGGGCCTAAGCGCGACAATCAATAGGAACGCCAACATTGCTTGCATTCCAATAGAAGCACACCCCTTGCAGGGTCAACAAAGCACAAAGTTAGCTGGTGCGAGCGAACTAAATACAAATAACAAAATAATATACAGGAGAATTTCATGCCACACAATAATGAATAAGTGCGTAATACTAGATGCATGATCCATAAAATGGAAAAGGTGTCCCTATACAGGTTCTAAAGTCTAAATCACACCGTGTCTCTAAGAATAATATTTCTAAGTTCAAACACCAACACAATCATTTCAGATTCAACCATAACTACAAGTTTACGAGATATGCCGGTCATTACAGCTGATTCAAACATGGTAATTATCAAGCGGTGAAAATAAAGACAATTTCATAATTCTTCTTAGTCTCCTAGGTATAGCAATCAAGTCGAAACCAAAAAATTTGTATAAGTGTCTCATATCGTAGGTATCCGCAAACCCTACGAATGTGTCTCACCCAAACACATCCCACGACGTGCACTAGTACCACTTCGGGTGGTTTGTATCCCAATGGGGTGCCATATGTCAGGATACAAACTTAAACATCCCGAACTACTGGCCTAACACGGCCAAACTAATACAAATCAAACTCAAGCGCGCTGGGAGGGAAAGCGAGTAATCTCCAAAGCACGTCCTTCGGGACCCGTCCTACTGCACTCTCTAGTGGCAAGTGCGTGCGGGAGCTCACCGCACCTCAACAAACTTGCCACATGCAATAGCGTCCTCAATATCTTGTGCGAGTCATCTCAAGCACCATCCAACTCACGATGCGAGCAAGCTTCTAAGCATCGGCACAACAGGCATTATAGCGGGGTAAAGACACTTACACTAATATCAACATGCACATACCACGAGTCTGTACAGAATCAAATGTAACAAACGTGTAACCATAATCAGTTAGGCAATTCGCATAATTCCACGACTACGCTAGGGTCCCAACATGACCCAATTCACCACAATAAATTCATACGAGTCAAACTATCATACATGCTCAAAACTCGGCAATCTACGGTAAAACATGACATACTATGCAAACTCGAAAACGAAGCATACAAGCCCAATGCCATTACACCAAAGCCAAATCACACCCAAATTCAACCACTATTCAATTTCATTCTTGTATATCATGCTTTCAGAAAACTCAATACATAATTCATTCACAAAAGAACCAACACAACCATCTAAACCTCCAAAAATCCCAAATTTCATACTTGGATTCAGTTATACACAATCGACGGTATAATGTAAAAATTACATTCAGGATTTAAAATAATTATTTCTCAAAATAAATATTATAGTTACACTCACCTGAGCAGAATGGGTTTTCAGAACCCAAATCCTACCGGTCGAAGCTCCCAACTCGCAAAACAGCGAATGCGAGACCACGGAAATTTTTTTTAAACTGCAAGGCGGACTCAAAGGTGAGCAAACTAGCCGAAAACTGGAAAAATAAATAAGTTACAATCGGCGCGTGATCGAAAGAAAAACTTACAGGCAAACACCCCGACGAAACCCAAAGTTCAGCGAAAACTCGTCGAAACCTTCCCTACTTCGGTCTAATCGCCTCCGAACCTCACAACAGGCCGGAAATAGGTCTAAGAACACTGGGTCTCACGAATTTGCAACTCACCCATGCGCCCAAAGCCCGGATTCTTGCAGAAGAACCTTCCTAACGGACATGCACCCTTTTTTTTTAAAATTTCAGCCAACCCCGAAATCACCCTTGCATGTGGCGTCTACGGGCTTCGAATGATGCCACAAATGCCCCTCAATGGCTGATCGGAGCTACACAATCCGATCAATCAACCCAACCCGTCAAACCCACAATATGAAAACTGATTTTTTTTTTTTTTTTGAAAAAAATGAAAGAGAATGAAGAGGGAAAGAAGAGGAGAAGAAATGTTGAACAAGGAAGAGATTTCGCGAAGGAATCGCTCCAGCGAAATTCGGCGAAGAGCGTCCCTGCGAGAGGGAAAACTCGCTCTGTGAAGAAAAAAGAAAAAGAGGAAGAAGAAATAAAGAAAGAGAAGGGGCGGGGTCACTCTCTTAAGGGGTGGGTGGCTATGTGCCCCCACCATATTTTCTGAGTACACCCCTTGCCAAACAATTTTTTTTAAAACAAAATCACTGGATATTACATCATACATACCTTAAAAGAGATCTCGTCCTCAAGATCGGACAAAGCAACGACAAGAAAGACTAGGCGAAAAGCTCAGTGTATTTCTGTCTCATCTGGTCCTCCAGCTTCCAAACAAACAGGGACCTACACGGTCGTCCGTAGAATACCTCAAACAGTGTCATGCCAATACTTACGTGGTAGTTGTTGTTGTACGCAAACTCGCACAACGGTAGGTGATCTTCCCAACTGCCCCCAAAGTCTAAAATGCATGCTCTAAGCATGTCTTCCACTACCTGATTCACTCGCTCAGATTGGCGATCTGTCTGTGGATGATAGGTTGTACTCATGTCCAATCTAGTACCCATAGCTTGTTGAAAGCTCTGCCAGAAGTGGGCTGTGAAAATCGGATCTCGGTCGGATACAATCAAAACAGGCGACCCATGAAGGCGGACTATCTCCAGAATGAACAACATCGCTAGACTGTCTGCCGTCCGATTCATACTAACAGGAATGAAATGTGCACACTTCGTCAACCGATCAACAATGACCCATATCGACTCATGACCTTTCCTCGACCGTGGAAGTTTATCAATGAAATCCATAGTGATATACTCCCACTTCCACGTAGGGATTTCCAATGGATGCAATAACCCAGACGATCTCTGATGCTCGGCTTTCACCTGGTGACAAGTCGCACACTGTGCCACAAACTCTCCAATGTCTTTCTTTATGCCACACCACCAGAAAGAACGTCTCAAATCTCGATACATCTTCGTTCCACCGGGGTGAATGGTGAAACGAAATCTATGAGCTTCCTGTAAGATATCTCAGATGGAACACAAAGCCACCCACGGAACCACAATCCTTCATCTGAACCCATCGACCAATCGGTAAGGTATTCATCCAGTGTGTCCACTACCAAATCTGCTATCTGCTTTGTAATCACTGGATCGGAGGTCTGTCTCTCCTCCACTCTACTGATCAACAGCGGATAAACTGCTAGACCCGCTATTATGCTGCCTTCTGTACTGAAAGTAGGCTGAACTGTAAATGAAACTAATGTCTCAAGTGTTCGATACTCTTGAATCACCATGGTTGTCATCACTGCATGTCGCCTACTCAAGGCATCTGCAACCACATTGGCCTTACCAGGCTGATACTGTATCTCGAAGTCATAGATGCTAAGAAAATCAACCCATCGTTGTTGCCTCATATTCAACTCCCTCTGAGTGAATAGGTACTTCAAACTCTTGTGATCTGTGAACAACTCGAACATCTCACCATACAGACAATGTATCCAGATCTTCAAAGCAAACACTACGACTGCCAACTCTAAATCATGTGTCATATATCTCCTCTCATGGGGTTTTAACTGTCGAGACGCATAGGCTACGACCTTCTTGCCTTGCATCAACACTCCGCCCAAGCATCAGTAAATACAACCAGTCGGCTACCAGGTGTCGGAATAGTCAACACTGGTGCTGAAATCAATCGAAGCTTCAAAGTTTCAAAAGTTTTTTCACACTTTTCTGACCATACAAAAGGAACATTCTTCTTTGTTAACTGAGTGAGTGGTGTCGCAATCAGGGAAAATTTCTCGATGAACAGTCGGTAATAATCGGCCAAACCCAGAAAACTACGAATCTCCGTCACACTACTCAGTCGTCTCCAAGACCTCACTGCTTCAACTTTCTCGGGATCCACTGCAATACCTCCACTAGAAATGACATGCCTGAGAAATCGAACTTCAGGCTCCCAAAAATGACACTTATTGAACTTCGCATACAACTGATTTTCTCTAAGTGTCTGCAAAACAATGCGAAGGTGCTGTCTGTGCTCCTCGAGTACACTAAGATATCATCAATGAAGATTACCACAAACTTGTCCAAGTACGGACTGAACATTCTATTCATCAAATCCATGAAGAAAATCGGTGCATTTGTCAGTCAAAATGGCATGACTTGAAACTCATACAAGCCATAACGGGTCCGAAAAGCGGTAATTGGAACGGAATGTTCCTCAACTCTCATCTGATGATACCCAGACTGCAAATCTAACTGTGAAAACACTACGGCTCCCCTCAACTGATCCAATAGATCATCAATTCGAGGCAATGGATACTTATTCTTGATGGTCACTTTATTCAGATCTCGATAATCTATGCACATCCTCAAAGATCCATCCTTCTTGGACACAAATATTGCTGGAGCCCCCCAAGGTGAATTGCTCAGCCGAATAAACCCCTTACGAAGCAACTCATCAAGTTTTACTTTCATCTCTTCCAGTTGTTAGGTGCAAGCCTGTAAGCTGATTTAGATATAGGTGCAGTACTAGGAACCAGGTCAATCCGAAACTCTACCTCACGACGAGGAGGGATACCAGGAATCTCTTGAAAGACATCAGGGAACTCACACACAACCTCTACAGAACTGGTATCGAGACTCGAAATCTTAAGAGAACTAAGAAAACTCGACTTCACAGAAACATAATCGGGCTCACAAGCCAACACACGAGGCGAAGCATCAGGTGGCGCTAACATCACCGACCTATGCAAGCAATCAATGATCACCGAATGACTGGACAACCAATCCATCCCTAGAATCAAATGATAGCCCTCAAAACTCAAGACAATAAAGTCAAAAACGAAGTTATACCCCAACAAGGAAAACTCAAAACGGGGACAATATTCCCACAACCAAACCGAACTGCCCAAAGGGGACACAACGCACAAGGGTTTCGGCAAAGGCACTACCTCTAGGCGGTCTCTAACAACCAACTGTCTATAAATAAAAGACCTAGATGCTCTTGTATCGAAAATGGCCCTCAACTGGAAAGGCGACGAATGCACATAACCTGGCACACAACACATATATCCTGAGTCACATAACAACACACTAACATGCAATTTTTCCTACCCATAATGCACATAACACGTATCCTACTACATCTAGCACACACAACTACAACAAAAATAGTAACATACCATCAACATTTCCCTGACCGGGAATAGCTGCGAAGCGAACAGGCGGTGCTGGGAGAGGGACTCTCTGACCCCCTCCAGGCACAATTGCTAACTGTCCCTGAGGCACCCTCTGTTGTGTTGGTCCATCCCTATTCTGAGGACAAGCTCTGGAAAAGTGCCCCAGTTGCCCACAAGTATAACAAACTACCTGCTCCCATTGATTTGTCTGACCTCTTGGACAATCACGAGCTACATGTCCCTCCTGACCACAAGTGAAGCAACTGCTCCTAGTTCCTGTTTGACCACCCCTCATAGGTTGTCTATGTTGTTGCTGTGGTCGATGATCTCCTAGGGAACGACTGTCACCTTGACGTCATCCTCACCTTCCTCCGGCTTATCACCGGGCTCTGCGATCTCTGCCATTCCTAACTGGTCCCCCTCTACCAAGGTTTCTCTGCTGAACAGCGGCACGCTCTAGCTGTTGTACCTTCTCAACTGTTTGGCTTTCTCGACCAAACCTATGACTGTGCTCTGAACCTCTAGCTCGTGGAACCAAAGTCTCTTGCCTACACTCAATGTCGACTCGCTCCTGACTCAATGTGACGTCCACTAATCTCTCAAAAGGATGATCGATCATCGCCATCAACTGTTTCCTTAGGAACGGGTTCAGACCACTCAAAAATTTCATGTTCTTCTTCTCTAGAGTATCTATGAAATAAGTGGCAAAGCGGCTCAACTGTGTAAACTCGGCTAAGTATTCTGAAACAGATCTAGATCCCTGCTGTAAATGTAAAAACCAGTCCACTATCTCAGCTTTGGCAGAATCAGGGATAAAATGTTGTTCAAACACCTCATAAAATGTATCCCACTGCATCTCTGACACATCACGGCTCTGCCTCACTGAATCCCACCAATACATAGCCTCTCCCTCAAACTAGTGTGCTGCTAACTCGGTACGCTGTAAAGGTGTCAGCACCATCCTCTCAAATATGAGCTCTACCTTACGGATCCACCGATCCGCAGCTAGATAATCTCTAGTACCATCAAATCTTTCACCACCCAAGCTGACGAAATTCTTGTTGCGACGAGTAAACGGATCCTCTAACTGATTTCCCTGTCTCATGTTTTGTGCCCACTGTGTCTCCAGCAGTGCCTGATCCCTCACCTTGGGTTCTCTTACCACCCACCATCACCACACTCCCTCTACGTAAAACAAAACACACATACTATACAACAAACAACACAACAAAAATCCTAACTCCTCTAACCAATTCACTCAAGCAAGTGGTATACGACGATGTTCTACGTGAATTGGTAAACAATGGCTCTAATACCAAGCTCTGTCACGCCTTGACTCGCCACGGGAATCGCAATGTGTCGATGCGTGAACTAATCCGTAAAACAGGTGGATCGTACCAACCACAACATCATAATATAACACATTCTTGAAACGAGAATTAAACGGGAATAAAAACTACGATAAAATTTGAACAAAATAAGAATATATGATTCGCCCCGCCAGAGTCATAGAGACAAAAACAATATATACAAACATCTAGTATTTAACCAGATAATACAAAGGAAGCAAAACATACTCGTACAATGTGGACACGACCAAACCATAAAAATAGTCTATCACTGAAAATTGGGCCTAAGCGCCACGATCAGTAGGAACGCCAACACTGCCTGCATTCCAATAGAAGCACACCCCTTGCGGGGTCAGCAAAGTACAAAGCTAGCTGGTGCGAGCGAACTAAATACAAATAACAGAATAATATACAGGAGAAATTCATGCCACACACTAATGAATAAGTGAGTAATCCTAGATGCATGATCAATAAAATGGAAAATGTGTCCCTATACAGGTTCTAAAGTCTAAATCACACAGTGTCTCTGAGAATAATATTTCTAAGTTCAAACACCAACACAAGCATTTCAGATTCAACCATAACTACAAGTTTACGAGATATGCCGGTCATTACAGGTGATTCAAACATGGTAATTATCAATTGATGAAAATAAATACATTCTCATAATTCTTCATAGTCTCCTAGGTATAGCAATCAAGTCGAAACCAAAAATTATGTATAAGTGTCTCATATTGTAGGTATTCGCATACCCTACGAATGTGTCTCACCCAGACACATCCCATGACGTGCACCAGTACCACTTCGGATGGTTTGTATCCCAATTGGGTGCCATATGATAGGATACAAACTTAAACATCCCGAACGACTGGCCTAACACGGCCAACCTAATACAAATCAAACTCAAGCGCGCTGGGAGGGAAAGCGAGTAATCTCCAAAGCACGTCCTCCGGGACCCGTCCTACTGCACTCTCTAGTAGCAAGTGCGTGCGGGAGCTCACCGCACCTCAACAAACTTGCCACATGCAATAGCGTCCTCAATGTCTGGTGTGAGTCATCTCAAGCACCATCCAATTCACGATGCAAGCAAGCTCCTAAGCATCAGCACAACAGGCATTATAGTGGGGTAAAGACACTTGTACTAATATCAACATGCACATACCACGAGTCTGTACAGAATCAAATGTAACAAACGTGTAACCATAATCAATTCGGCAATTTGCATAATTCCACGACTACGCTAGGGTCCCAACATGACCCTATTCACCACAATAAATTCATACGAGTCAAACTATCATACATGCTCAAAACTCGGCAATCTACTGTAAAACATGACATACTATGCAAACTCGAAAACGAAGCATACAAGCCCAATGCCATTACACCAATGTCATTACACCAAAGCCTAATCACACCCAAATTCAACCACTGTTCGATTTCATTCTTGTATATCATGTTTTCAGAAAACTCAATACATAATTCATTCATAAAAGAACCAACACAACCATCTAAACCTCCAAAAACCCCAAATTTCAGACTTGTATAATGTAAAAATTACATTCAGGATTTAAAATAATTTTTTCTCAAAATAAATATTATAATTACACTCACCTGAGCAGAATGGGTTTTTAGAACCCAAATCCTACCGGTCGAAGCTCCCAACTCGCAAAACAGCGAATGCGGGACCACAGAGAAAAATTTTAAACTACAAGGCGGACTCAAAGGTGAGCAAACTAGCCGAAAACTGAAAAAATAAATAAGTTATAATCGGCGCGTGACTGAAATAAAAACTTACAGGCAAATAAAATCCGGGAAACACCCCGACGAAACCCAAAGTTCGGCGAAAACTCGCCGAAACCCTCCCTACTCCGGTCTGATCGCCTCCGAACCACACAACAGGCTGGAAATCGGTCTAAGAACACTCGGAGTCACGAATTTGCAACTCACCCACGCGCCCAAAGCCTGAATTTTCGCCGAAGAACCTTCCTAACAGACATGCAACCCATTTTTTTTTTAATTCCGGCCAACCCCGAAATCACCCTTGCATGTGGGGTCTACGGGCTCCAAATGACGCCACAAATGCCCCTCAATGGCTGATCGGAGCTACGCAATCCGATCAATCAACCCAACCCGTCAAACCCACAATCTGAAAACTGATTTTTTTTTTTTTGAAAAAAATGAATGAGAATTAAGAGGGAAAGAAGAGGATAAGAAATGTTGAATAAGGAAGAGATTCCGCGAAGGAATCGCTCGAGCGAAATCCGGCTAAGAGCGTCGCTGCGAGAGGGAAAACTCGCTCTGTGAAGAAAAAAAGAAAAAGAGGAAGAAGAAAGAAAGTGAAGGGGCGGGGTCACTCTCTTAAGGGGTGGGTGGCTATGTGCCCCCACCATATTTTCTGAGTACACCCCTTGCCCAACATAAAATAAATTTAACAAAATCAATGGATATTACAAGCATGGACCCTGTCCATCGGTCCTCCAAATTCAGGCGCGAAAGGATGTTTGTTAGGCACTCATGAGTCGACTCGGCCCAGTCTGAGTTGACACCACCGATTTGATCTCCAAGTTTGCCTTCCTCCATGTTTGAAGGTTTGGTTGGTAAGAAATGGTGGTTTGGGTTTTTGTATAGAAGGAAAATTCTAAGCATGTATTGCAGTCTATTCATTGGGAGAATAAAATAAATTTACCCCAATTCAAGCTCTTTTTTCAACTTCAATGGTTCGATGAACTCGTCGTAGTATAAACGATCGGAGTTACATACGAAACATGGCGTGGTTTCACATTCAACAATTTTCGAGGCAGTGACCGCGATGGAATTCTCGCGTAATGTTCCATTGATGGATGCACCACAGAGAAGAGAAAAAGACTTGAGAGAGGAAGGCGCAGAGAAGGGAGGAAGACGGCCAGAGATTTGTGATGAGGGAGAGGTGATGGCAAGATTTGTGACAATGGTGGATGGTGACGTGATGGTTGTTGTAAGGAGAGATGACAAGATGATGACAATGGTTGTCTGCCAGGGAGAGATCAAGATACTCTGTGTTAAAGGTGAGATGGTGAGTAGAGTAGAGGAGTCTGTGAGTGAGGGTGGGAGTGGCTGCGAGAAGAAGAGTTTCTTGATTTCTTCAGATGAGTGTCGGAGGCGAAATGGTGGAGTAGATAAGAAGGGTTGGAAGCGAGAAGAAGGGTTTGCAAAACCCTAGGGATAAGGTGATAAGGGTTTGTTTTGGACAATGGGTTGGGCTATGCTTGTTTGGGTTTGCTAATAGTTGGGCCAAGGTTTGGACTTTAGTTTGTTTTGAATCGCTACAATAACCAAGACAAATTGGAACGGTCCGGGACTATATTTGTGAAAACCGGTCCGGGACCGGAACCGAGATAAAAATAGTGTAAACCGATTTTGTCCTGGTCTGAACCGGTTCAAGACCATACCGGAATGGGTCGGACAGGTCAGGACCAGGATTGTTGCCCACCCCTGAAATCAATCATAAGAAAACCAAGAGACTCGAAGTCAACTAAAGTAAAAAATTAACATAATAATGTGAAACAAATCGAAATAAAGTAGCGTCTAAAGTAAATGTCTTAACAACCGGACTAAAGTTAATGTCACATAAAAAATAAAAAATAAAAAATAAAAAATAAAAAATAAAAAATAAAAAATAAAAAATAAAAAATAAAAAATAAAAAATAAAAAATAAAAAATAAAAAATAAAAAATAAAAAATAAAAAAAATAAAAAATAAAAAATAAAAAATAAAAAATAAAAAATAAAAAATAAAAAACTAATATCTCATACGCCTCTGTGTACTACCACTCTCAAGTGTCGGGAGGGGAGGAAGGGATTCATGGACTTTTTAAGTCTAATGCCCATGCAGCTTGTCAAAAGTTGTATGACTTGTCCGACGGTTTTTTTAATCTAACTTTGACATCCTCTACTATTGCAGATGGTCTTACATTTTAAATCCAAGCCTCCCAATAAATTTGATATTGGATCCCACATACGAACCACTAGATCAAGCCTCATAGCCTTCAACTAAATTCCAATTTCCACTTTTTTTTTCTCTCAAGTTTTTCCAGTACATCTCTAACTCTCCTTGTTTGTAGGAAGTAGCAACTACACCCCTAGAAATATAAAGCAAATACAAAATACAACAAAGCATTATCTAGTTTTTATTGGCTTCATTTAAAAAAAATACAAAAATAAAATAAAATAAACCTTGCTTATATGTTGGGGATTGGATTGTGATGCCTTGATTTTACATGTTTCTAGCAATTTTAATTCGATTTTAGAATTTGTCACAACAAACAATAATAGAAATTCAATGATCGTTCATTTTGTTACTATATTGAAGATTTATAAAGAAAATTATCCTCAACCTTAAATAACAAACAATATGAAACTTTTAGGTGGATATTTGGAGTTCCAATTTTTATTTTCTTTTTGGCAAAATTTCAATTTGTTTGGGTCTCTTGGCTTTTGCGTTGTTAACTAAAAAAAAAAGTTTTCCTATTTTGTTCAATCTATGTTATTGAAATAATGAATTACTTGATTCTTCTTGTTTTATTAAAAATAACTTACTTGAATGCTTTGAGTAAATGAAGTAGTTGATAATCCAGCCCCCCTAATATAAATTTTCGGGCCAACCCCTGCTGCTGTGACATATTACAAACACTCATCTTCTACCGCTAAAAATGAATACAAATTATTTTTCTTAATTGCTAGTGGCTAATAAAATATTTTTAAAAGCAAGAGTTTGTCGTTGCATGAGGCGTGCTATTGCAATTTGAGGGACATACATTATAGGCCAAATCTCCGACTAATCTTGTAAAAGTCTAAGAAAGGATGTCAGGTTTATAGAATTTGAATGCCCAAGTCTCTATTAATAAGCTTATCTACAGCCAATGGGGTACTAGCTCAACTGTCAACTTGTAGCGAATGGTATCACAAATACAGTGTTTGAATCCTGTCAGTGGCGTTTAATGGTTGGGATCCAATAAAAACGTTGTCTGCCTTATAATAATAATAATAATAATAATAATAATAATAATAATAATAATAATAATAATAATAATAATAATAATAATAATAATAATAATAATAATAATAATAATAATAATAATAATAATAATTAACGATACATCAAAATAGACCGATCATCACGGTCGTACACGTAGCATAGAGCATTCATCACAAAGATATAGCACCCAGTCTACTAGGCCAGTTCATAAAACCTGTGAAGAATAAGGCCAATCACAAAGGCCCAGACAAAGCCCACCAACGAAGAGACAAACAAAACCCGAATTCAGGCCTGAACGAATCAGAGCCCGAATCCAGGCCCGACACGAGTTCTCTCATAAAGAAGAGGAACGTTGCACCAAAAAGAGTCGTAGAGGGAGTTGTTGTTGCGCCTCCACAGACACATCTCCATTAAGGAGGAGACTGTTACGAGAAACATATCCTTCTATTGCATCTCACATGCTTAAGTCACGCAGAGAATTAACTGCAACCATTATAAAAGGTAAAGGAAACATTCGACATAGGTATGCAACGTTAACTGAGTTTTGTCCAGATTTACTTCTTCTTTCAACAGAGTTGCTAACTTAAGCATCGAAGTGCCTTCGACCACCAAAAAGGTGGTCATTGGCAGTCTAACATTTGTTTTGCATGTCAAACTCGCAGGAGGACGGTTTTTTTACACATCAGTTTGGCGTCGTCTGTGGGGAACGATGAGTTTCCTTTTAAAAAAAATAACAAGATCCACAGTGACAAAGCTCACCACAATCTGATAGAAGATCAACAAGCCGTCAGAACAAATGACACACTTTACATATCCTCAACCCAGTGATGATTGTGGCAACTCTCCCACTGGCAACGATGCATCACAAACATCTCATAAACATGAAGCAGCCCAGATCATTGAACCAATGGCACTCGAGAATCCATATCCACAACATGCAATAGCCCAGACAACCCAAACATCCGGCGACACTGCCATGGATCCTCGAGTAGACCTGCTAATGGCCTAGATGTGTTACATGACTAGATGTTAGAAAAAATAACCCAGGAGCGCATCCAGCCAGATGATCATGTTCAGGTACCACCACAACAAAACTCCACCAACTGAATTCAAGAAAGTAATGAAGTCCCAGCAGAACCCCAAACTTCGAAAGCAACGAGCTCCCTCAAGGCAAGACTCTACAGTGTGACGGGACGCATGCTGAAATCCCATTCAAGATAGGAGTCATGGATCTGAACATACCATACGAGTTAGAAAAGTCGTCATTCTCTCACGCCCTCATGAAAATGACAATGCCAAAGAAGTTTACTCCGCCAGAGTTCGAACTGTATGATGGTACTACCAACCCAATTGATCACCTGAGACACTTCCACTACATGATGGCCCTGAAGGAAACCATAGAGTCGATCTTGTGCTAGACTTTCATGACTAGCCTCACATCCACAACAATGAATTGGTATAATAGCCTACCACCGAGGTCGATAGACTCCTTCCAAGCTTTAGTCACCGCTTTTATAACCAGATTCATCAGGAGCCAGCGGATGAGGAAGGGACCACACTACCTCCTCATATCAGGCGGAAGCCCAAAGAAACAATATGAGAATATGTCACTCGCTTTACCAATGAATTGACGATGATCGATGGATGTAGCAACCTTTATTGTCGGACTGAAGATAGGCCCCTTCTTTGAGGCCCTTTAACCCGGAGCCTCCAAAAGGCATGACAGTCCTTCTGAAAATAACACAAAAACATATCTCCCTTTAAGAGATGAAGGTGGCAAGGAGGAAAAATGACCAAGAAAGAGAAAGTCTTTCAAGGAAACGGGACAGAAATGAGAAAAAGATACAAGATGACGGACAACAGGAGGGTAGCATCCAATCAAAGAAATATCGGAATGGCGGAAGGAGTGATTTGCAACAACAAGAATCCAAGAAGCTACAACCAGCGCGACCTCGACACGAGCGAGTAACGAGTGCGATGAAGAAGACATACAAGCCATATACAATCTTGAAAACAAGTCGAGCAAATATATTGAAGCACGTAGCAAAATGGGATAAAGTCAACTAGCTGCTTAGGATGAGTGGAGACCCGGAAGGAAGAGACAAAAACAAACATTGTTCCTTCCATAATGATCATGGGCATGATACCGAAGAATGCTACAATCTAAAATACAAAATCGAGCATTGGGTTCAGAAAGGACGACTCGACGAGTTCATCGGAATGCCAGATAAACATCTTATATGGAAGGAGAAAGCAGATAATGTTGCGGGATCGAAAGAACAGCCCAGAGAGCTAATATACGCCTTACACTGCATTGTCGGATGTAGCAAAACACACAACCTAACAGAAAAAACAACCAGGAAAACTTTCCACTCGAACTGATTTATATTAGAACAAGAGTACTAATGAAACCAGACAAGCCATTTCATGAATGCACAAAACATGGAAAAGTTTGCATCAACCAACTAATACGATTTGAAGATATTACCGATGTTTGCAAGCTTGACCCGAATCACTAACGACAACAATGGACTCAACTAAACCTCGACGATTGACACCAAACACGGAGCCAACATCGGCATGATTGGAAAATTTGGTGCTGATGTGAGCATGATTGGACAATTTGGTGCTAATGGGAACATGATTGGACAGTTTGGTGTTGACATGAACATGATTGGACAGTTTGGTGATGACGTGAACAGATTGGACAAGCCAACACTACTCAGCCATTAAATAGAAAAGCACTCTGAGTCTGCTAATCACGACAACATATACGACCTACGAGGACCAACGTCAAGCAAAGAAAAACAAAGCAACAAAAACATCAATCTCTAATACGAGGATCAACATCAAGCAAATGAAGACAAAACAACAAAAACATCAATCTCTAATACGAAGACCAACATCGAGAAAAGGAAGACAAAACAAATCATACTTCAAACCAGCGTAAATGTTTTAACAGTTGAGGCTGGTGAAAACATCCAAAAGGGAACATCAATAAAGTTACGAATTTAGAGCCCCCATTTTTTGCGTGGACAACAGAATAGATACGTCAAAGAATTAGCCATACAAAGCAATCGACGTATCTAGTAACAAGAAATCGCGACAAAAGTCCGTTATATATAAACTTTTGGTCTGATCAACCACGAAGTAAAAGTTGGACACCCGAGTCAACTTAACACAAAAACTTCGAGTCGATCGAGATGTCGAGTTAACGAAGTAAAAGTTGGACACCCGAGTCAACTTAACACAAACTTCGGAACGACTGGAATGTTGAGTCAACAAAGTAAAGGTTAGACACCCGAGTCAACTTAACACAAAAACTTCAAGTCAACCAAGATGTCGAGTTAACAAAGTAAAAGTTGGACACCCGAGTCAACTGAACACAAAAAATTTGAGTCGACTGAGACATCAAGTTAACGAAGTTGGATGTGGGCTTGGTCCTTATGTCTTCCATGAGGCCCACAGAAAAGACGTTTGTTAACACTGACGGTGATGTTGTTACTTCGTTGGGTATTAAAAACCTATTTGAAACAGTTGGAACAGGCGTTGAATGAGTCAAGAACGACTCATTGAGATCCAGTGAAGATTGCCCTGAAGAGAAATTATGATCTCGTCAGCAATTGTTGGCGATGGGATGGTGGGTGTACCGGGGAAAAGCTTGATGGCTGAAACTAGGTTGCACACCCAATTTTATCTCCTGTCTGTGGCGGATTTGAGAAGCCCTAGTGAATGGAAGGGAAAACTCGGTGTCTCCATGACCGGCGGTCAACTCCTGAACGGACTTTGAGGCAGTGGTGAACAAAGGGTAGGCAGTTCCAAATGTATGCCCCATGATCCCACAATAGAAACAGAAGTTGGAGGTGTCCTCGTAACAAAATCTGATCGTGAAGCTTCGACCTCCGATGATCCCAAAGCTCATGTTCATGGAACATGGGAGGGGTTTTGAAGTGTCCAACCAAACCTTAAATTTGATGAACGGAATGAAAAATGTCTTCTAGAGATACGAGATCCACTTCCATGAGTTCTCTTATCCAAGTAGCTATAGTCTTAACATCTTTTAATAGAATTTTTTGCACTGGAAATTCATGAAAACGGATCCAGCACAACACCACTGAGAAATTTATGTTGTGATAACCTTCCGTCTAGGGTTTGATCGCCACTAGCCAACCAAATAGCGCCAGAAGTTATTATTTTTATTAAGTCGTTGTGGTGGGTAAATTGTAGCAGATAGTATGTGCTTGTTTTATCATGCCTTTGATCTAGAAATTCCATATGAAATGGGTGGGATGGTTCTCATTGGCTGGCCATACCGTGAGCAAAAACTTTGTTGTGAAGTTCTTGGTGGTAGATGTATTTTGCCACTGCCCGGAGCTGCCTACTATCACTGTCGACTTCATGTTAGATGTCGAAAGTAGGCTCTAGAAGGGTGAGATTAATTGCTAATTGCTTTTCCAGGTTTTGTATCAAATGCTCATTGTGTTTGTGGGTTGTTGATGGTTGGTTAGGTAAATAAGGGCTTGGATGTGTGGAAGAGTGTGAGACAGTGTTGGGAGTGGGTGTGTGTGTGTGTGTGGGGGGGGGGGGGGGGGGGGTATGATGAAATGAGTGTAATGGGTTGGACAAGCTGGGTCTACGATTAGGTGGAGTTGAGTGTGTGGTTTGGTCTGATGAAAGGATTGGTAGAGGTGAAAGATTGCGTCCGGAGGTGTCCATGAGGAGTGTTTTGTAGCAATGGTGAGATTGAAATATATATGTGAAGGTACCAGTTGGGGAAGGGTATATGGTTGTGCTAAGAAAGTTGGACTGAGGGGATGGTAGAGGGAGTTGATATAATGTAATTTGGTTAATGTAAATGTTGGTGGTGGGTGGAGATTGGGATTGAATACTCATTTTAATGAGTTTGGGGCGATTTGATGGCTAGTTATGGGAGGAAATGATAAATAAGAAAGTGGTCGATGGCTAACCAAGGTGGGGTATGACGAAGGTGGAAGGGATGGATACACACTTTGCCCGAGACCTGCATAAGACATAAAGAAACAACACTAAACAAGCAAAGGGACACCAATGATCACTCTATCTAGAATAGAAAGAAGGTAGTGAAGATGGGATGATGTTTGCAACAGGTGGTTGAAAGAAGGAAAGAAGAAAAGAAGTTTGAGAGACAGAGTATGAGTTTGCTGGGAAGTGAAACTCGAAAGTACTCTTGATGTAAAAAAAATTGTTGTTTGTTCCCTCTCAGCAATGTTTACCAACTTAACATCTCCACACACCACAGGTCTGTACCGTAAAATAACTGATCCAATGTTTCTCCACACTTCTTGTCATTTCTTCTACTCTGTATCAAACTTAAATCTTCATCTATTTATTTTTCTTCTCACAAAGCTCACCCAAACTCTCATGACCACGATGTTGCGTCATGAGACTTCAATTTTTTTCTCCATCTAAGTTGTATAAAGTCTCTCCTCCACATTATTGTTTCTCCAAATCCATTAATGGTGATGTTACTATTTCATTTAAATTCAAACACAAGGCTGGTAAGTTTTGGCTTGTAGTTTCATAGTCATATTCATCAGTTATTGTTGAACTATTCAAACCTTCGCCTATGTGTTCTCAATTTTGCAGTTAAACATGAAAATGGAATCAACTTGGGATCGTATGTTTTGAGGATTTTAGATGAACTATTATTTTTTAAGCAACTTTAGGTTGTGTTTGGTTATAGGTTGAACCCACAATATCACCAAAAATAGATTTCTTTTATAGTTTTTCATCATAAATCATGAACCTAGGAATAAAGAAAAAGATAAAGAAAAAGACGAACAAAGATTGATACACATGAGATGATCTTACAAAAGGTGGTAGAATCCCAAAATTTCAAGTCACCTCAACTATTTGAAAAGGCCTTAAAAATTGACCGAACACTCTGTGATGTGCTCTTATTTGCTTTTGCTTTTGCTTTTGCTTTTGATTTTGCTTTCTTATAAATGATATTTGATATTAGTTTCAATAAGTCTTTGTTTTTACTTTTTAATGTGAATAATATTTTGAGTGCATGTCCTAGACACGAGTGAGATAGTTTTTTCAAGTAAGAAGATACACAGGGTAACGGCATTGCATAATTTAGAGAATTTTTTTTTCCAATAATGATCTTCATAACAAAAGCACACAGAGAAATTTCATACTTTAAAATTCGGATAATGCCATAGTCATGGACATACAGATACATGATGATGAGAAATAGAAATTAATCGTTCGATATCTATTCATTCTCCTCTCTTTAATTACCAATGAACAAGACAATCTTGACCAATTATTTGTTCAATGTAGTTAGTCTGATAATTGAGTTTGGATTAGGCGAGGATATGTGGGAAGACTGCATTGCTTGGAAAACATAAATACATGTAGCCGATCCCGAGAGTATCGGGAATGGGCTTTGATGGTGATGATAATGATGATGTTTCCAGTGACACCTAATCTATAATGCACCTGATGGTTTTTTTTTAAGTCGAATTCCACCCATTTTGATTGAGGGAACAAAATATCAAATACTACTAGTGTCACCAAAATTTTCTAAGTAATCATCAACCAAATGTGAATTTGTGCTAGGGGTGCCATTGAACCAGCCTTTATCCGAAATCAGAGTCGATATGATTTATAAAATCGGGTGCGGATGTAAAAATTAATCCCGATTGCTTATCGGACCATATTCAAATTTTATTTATGTTGATTCGATAAGAATATCAATTGCATATTTTTACATTGTTTCTTGAAAATTTATAAGTTATGAGATGTAGTATTAAAGATGAAAGTATATTTGGTCATTTTAGCACCTAACTATATACAAACCGTAAGATATACTATATGTTTATTTGATTTTAGTTAGATTTTTACTAAAAATTACAATATAAGTGCTTCAAATTTGGCCATAACTTATAGGATTTGTACCATTAAATAAAATTTCAGATCAAATTGGATTCGGTTTTACTGTATCCTTATCAGATTCAGATTGGGGTTTCAGACAAATCAATCTGAATCCGATCTATTTTCAACCCTAGTTTGTGCATAGATCATATGTTTCTCAAAATGTTGGTTGAAGATATGACGTGGATAAATGCAGGTTGGTTCCTCCAAGGTACAAAGCTACTAGCAATTGAACATTCTATGAACATGAGGATATTCGATTATTTTTTTTATTATTATTGTTAATATTGATGCGTCAAAAAACCATCCTCCTGTGAGTTTGACCTGCAAAACAATTGTTAGATAGCCAAGGACTACGATTAGGTATGATGAAATGAGTGTAATGGGTTGGACAAGCTGAGTCTACGATTAGGTGGAGTTGAGTGTGTGGTTTGGTCTGATGAAAGGATTGGTAGAGGTGAAAGATTGCGTCCGGAGGTGTCCATGAGGAGTGTTTTGTAGCAATGGTGAGCTTGAAATATATATGTGAAGGTACCAGTTGGGGAAGGGTATATGGTTGTGCTAAGAAAGTTAGACTGAGGGGATGGTAGAGGGAGTTGATATAATGTAATTTGGTTAATGTAAATGTTGGTGGTGGGTGGAGATTGGGATTGAATACTCATTTTAATGAGTTTGGGGCGATTTGATGGGATTTTGATGGCTAGTTATGGGAGGAAATGATGAATAAGAAAGTGGTCGAAGGCAAATCAAGGTGGGGTATGACGAAGGTGGAAGGGATGGATACACACTTTGCCCGAGACCTGCATAAGACATGAAAAAACAACACTAAACAAGGAAAGGGACACCAATGATCATTTTATCTAGAATAGAAAGAAGGTAGTGAAGATGGGATGATGTTTGCAACAGGTGGTTGAAAGAAGAAAAGAAGTTTGAGAGACAGAGTATGAGTTTGCTGGGAAGTGAAACTCGAAAGTACTCTTGATGTAAAAAAAAATTGTTGTTTGTTCCCTCTCAGCAATGTTTACCAACTTAACATCTCCACACACCACAGGTCTGTACCGTAAAATAACTGATCCAACGTTTCTCCACACTTCTTGTCATTTCTTCTACTCTGTATCAAAACTTAAATCTTCATCTATTTATTTTTCTTCTCACAAAGCTCACCCAAACTCTCATGACCACGATGTTGCGTCATGAGACTTCAATTTTTTTCTCCATCTAAGTTGTATAAAGTCTCTCCTCCACATTATTGTTTCTCCAAATCCATTAATGGTGATGTTACTATTTCATTTAAATTCAAACACAAGGCTGGTAAGTTTTGGCTTGTAGTTTCTTAATCATATTCATCAGTTATTGTTGAACTATTCAAAACTTCACCTAAGAATGAAGTAAATCTGGACAAAACTCAGTTAAAGTTGCATACATGTGTCGAATGTTTCCTTTACCTATTATAATGGTCGCGGATATCTCTTTGCATGACTTAAGCATGTGAGGCGCAATGGAAGGAGATGTTTCTTGTAACAATCTCCTCCTTAATGGGGATGCGTTTGTGGAGGCATAACTCCCTCCACAACTCTTTTTTTGGTGCAACGTTCCTCTTCTTTATAAGAGAACTCGTGTTGAGCATGGATTCATTTAGGCCTGGATTCGAGCCATGTTTACGTCTCCTCATTGGCAGGCCTTGTCTGGGCTTCTGTAATTGGCTCCATTCTTTCTGGACTTTATGAGCTGGCCCAATAGCTTGGACGTTGTATCCTCGTGATGAGTTTTTATGCCACATGTACGGTCATAATGATCGATCTAGTTTGATCTATCATCAGCTATTCCCACTTTTGTTTGTGGACATGCTGACGTGGCCACTAACTTCGTGACAGTTTGCCTTTCAGTTCCATCATTGCTTGTATTTAATGTTGTCAATAACTTTCCGTGAGTTGGTGTCTCGATTCTTTGCTTTCCCATTCGTTTTTGCCCACATTTTTGGGATTTTGCGTAGCCATCATATCTCACATGTTGTCCCATGAGCAATCTCTTCATTGTTTGGCTCTATAAAAGGAGATGTGACTAATTCGTTTTCACTCTTCACGCTATCTTTGAATTTAGGGTTTGCTAATTTCTTCGTCTTTTTATTTTTATTTTTATTTTTATTTTCATTTTCATTTTCATTTTCATTGCTTCTCTGTTTTTTAATGATGTTTGTTGGTGATAAGCTAAGTGGTAAGTCGCTAACTCTGTGTGAGGCTCGTTATTCTCCCAATAGAGTTTCTCAGGCAACGTTGGACAGTCTTTGTTCTGATTATAACCTCCCGCCGACCTCGAGATTATCCTGCCTGGACAGGATGATAGCCCTTGTAATCCAAAGGCTGGATACATCACACTGTATTCGTGCATGTTTTCTTCTGGCTTTCGGTTTTCGGTTCCGGAGCTGTTCTGGGAGTATATGAACTTCTTGGGTATTCCTTATGCACAAATGGACCCTAATGGTTGGAAGGTGATGGTTTCTTCTTACGCGAGGGTTATTCTATTCGACATTCCTTTGACTGTGAGGGTTTTACATTCGGTGGTTGGTATGTTGGTGAACAAGGATATCTGCTTCCTCCGTTCTCCAACTTGTTTTGAGAAACTTAGCGACAACATACGTGATTGGTCGCGGTCTTGGTTTTATACTTTCGTGAATTCTGGCTACATCCAATTGCGAGGTCGTTTGATTTTTTGATCGTTCTAATTTTTCAATAAGCGGAATAATCTTCACTTAATTATCGAGGAACAAAAGATCAGTGACCGATTCTTGAAGCTTCACCATTTTCCTGTGGAGGTGTTTCTTTCTGAGAGTATCCTAGAGCATAGTGGTTTGTACACTATGAGTGAAGTGGAGCGAGCTTTATTTATTGAGTCTCGTGCTGAGGTCTTTGTTGCTTGTGCTACTCGTGCTGGCATTAGTGATGCTAACATTGATTGGAAAGTGAGCTCGAATCGGTGTGTTACGTATCTCAATGTTTCTGTTAATATTGTAGTCCCTGCTTCAAGAAAAGGAAAGCTTGCGAGGTCTACGAGTCCGTCAAGGCGATTGTCGGTAGACCTTGGTCGGGTTGCAAAGAAGAAACAACTTTCTAATCGTGGTTCTGCCCGGGTTGTGTCCCATCCAAATCCCATTCGGGATGTTACGGGGACTATGTTTCGCCCAAGTCCTTCCCATGACGATGTTACAAAAAGAGATCGTCAATATTTCGAGGAGGCTGAGGAGCTAAGGCTCGCATTGAAAATGAGCGAGAAAGAGACTACTCGTTTGCTGGACGATAATGAGAAGAAGGTTATTTTGGCTTATGGTGTCTCAGACGCTGCTAAGTTGTCTAATGATGATCCCTGGGTGATTAATGAAAAATGCTTCAGCTAGCGGTGGAGCAGTCTAAAGAGATTGGTGGTGGTCAGAGTTTCAAGGATCACTCTCATTCTCCTTCTATTGATGTCAGCGAAGCAGCCGGGTTGTTAGTTTCTTCTATTGTTCGTCAGGTTTCTCCTGCTTCCTCCGTTACCACTAGTAGGGGTGGGCACGGGACGGGATGGGACGAGATATACCCATCCCTATCCCATCCCGTTCATACGGGATCGGGACGGGACGGGACGGGATCAGCGGCATCCGAAAAATTTGAAGCAACATCCAAAAAATTTGAAGCAACATTTGCCAAAAAATTTGAAGCAACATCCAAAAAATTTGAAGCAATATATATCTGTAAATTTCATACTCTTAAGTTCTTATAGCAATCACTTTATGCTGTGATCCTTCGCCTTTTTTCTGAATATATTGTCTTATGTCAAAATTTCACTTCAATTGCTAGGGACCTCATCTGCTTGCTCCAACTGGTAGTGATCTTCAACGATATGGGAAGTTGGGCACTGTTTTTGCAGGTTATCACTATGATCTCAACTTCCTAACAATCCATGGTAGAAGCAGATTCCCTGATCTGAACATTTGGTTGAGAAATGGGAGGAAGGTAGAAGTGAAGGTTCCCGTCGGCTGTCTCCTTATTCAGACAGGAAAGCAGGTAAATTGAAACGAGTAAGAAGTGGTCGTTAGTGTTTAGTCGCAAATATTGTATGCTAATATAGTTGTCATCTGAGGGTGGAATGATACTCGAGAAGATTTGAGAAACTAAAAGATCATCTCATGGGCTTGGATGAAAGAATATAACACAATTAATATGTGCATGTGTTAGTTATAAAATAACACGTACACATTTAATTAGTGTGTGCATCAATAAAAATCTTTGTATGTTAATAGAAAAATCTCATTTGGGCATTGATAAAACCCGATGGTCGTAAGTCATAAGCATGTTCTAACCTCCTTTCTATCTAGGTGTATACTTCTTTTGCATGGTTTTTCCTTCAATCTCTCATTCGTCAATATATCTCTTTGGCCTTCCCCCTTCTTCATGGGGTTTAAATTTACACAAACTATTCACTCTCAACCAAATCCTTGCCACAAATGATGTACTTGCTAAAGTTGTTTCATTTGATCTTCAGTCTCTAGTTGAGAGAGTGAGTGAGAACTGTGAGATATTCATGGAGATGTGTGAGATATTCATGGAGATGCTAAAAAATTAAATATGTTATATACATCAGTATATTTGTATGGGCATCCACAATTCTAAAATAAATAATTAAATAAAAATATTAATAATTAATATTAATAAATTAGTTCGGGACGGGACGGGATTGGCGGGATTGAAAATCTTCATCCCATCCCATCCCATTCTAGATCGGGACGGGACGGGATCGGGATGAAATTATTCAATCCCATTAAGACCCGAAAAAATCGGGACGGGACGGGACGGGATCGGGACGGGAACGGGATCGCGGGATGGGATGCCCACCCCTAACCACTAGTCTTGCCCTTGCCATGGATGCTCTTCGGCGGGAGGGTAATAGTGGGTTTTCCGTTGTTACCACTATTCCTTGTGCCCTTCTAGCTATCGGGGTCGTTCTTCAATGCTTTCGGATCCTAGTGTTCTTCATCCACGGGTTGGTTGGACTGAGCTTGGCCTAAAGGATATCCATATCAAGTCAGATGACAAGTTTTGCTGGTTCACTCAGCTCGACGTGCACGACAGTGCACGTATGTTGGTAAATTAGTGGCACGGGCAGTTGGTGGAAAGGCCTTCGATGCCAGTACTAGATCCGTGATCACATCGATCACGGTCTTGAGAAGATAATGGACAGGATGAATCATCTCGCCTATGCAAGGGGGATGGACTCGATTTATCAAGCTGGTCGTGATCAAGTGGCTTATTCGGAGCGGAGGTTGGCGGCATTGTTCCTGGTGTTTTCTCATGTTCTTTCCCAATTTGATGTGTTGAAAGCAGTGTTCTAAAAAGTGTTAGGCGGTGGGAGGGCGGCGAGCAGGTGCCTAGCGTCCAGGGGCCTAGGCGGTCTTAGATTTTGTATTATAACTTTAATAATTTACAAAAGTTAAGCATAATTCCTTATCAATTACATCCAATTTAATGCCAAGATACCTATGCAAAATTTAAAAACATGAAAAATTAACAATCATGAACAAAATTTATTAAAACTCAAATGACTGAAGTTGGTCATGATGGGTACTTTATACAAAGCTGAATTTTTTGACAAATATCCAAACCTACTCTTTTATTTTTCTTTAAATTGCATGAATAACCTCAGTCATGTTTGATAAAATCTACATTACTAAAATTGGTACCGACAGATCCTTTGAGAATTCTATTAAGTAATCATCATTTTCTACATTTAAACATATACTGAATAAAAAGTAATAAAATTGTTTATTTCTAAAAAAAAGGAAAGAAAAATAAAATAAGAACACAATCAGCCTTATTAAAAAAAAATCGCCCAGACCGCCTAAGCTGCCCAGACCCGCCTAGACTGCCCAGAACCCGCCCAGCCATTAATCTGGGCATTTTTCTACCGCCTAGGCCAATTTTTAGAACACTAGTTGAAAGCGCAATGCACGAAATCAGAAAATGTTGTAGGGGCTGCTCGAAAGTCGTTGGTTGAGGCGAAAAGTATGCAGGATAAACCTACTGCAGAACTTGATTCTTTTAAATCCTAGTTGGATGGGGTTTGTACCCGTCTACGTGATGTGAAAAAAGAGTTATCCATTGAGAAAACAACTTTTGATGAAGCTTCTTGTGCTGAAGTGGAGCGATCCGTCAAGAGGCAGGTGAAACAGATAATTGTTGCGCTTGATTATGTCAAGGCAGATACTTCCAGTATGCTTTCTACCGCTGAGGGGCAGCTTGCCGCGGCAAAAAATGAACTCATTGTTGCCAAGGATAGACTTTGTATAGTAGAAGCCAAAATTTGGAAGCGAGTTATTGTCGGATGGGTTGAGCTTATTGACTATATCAAGGGACTCGGCAAAGATTTTTCCAGGTATCGTCACTTGGTTGGTGAAGCTTTTGAGGATGACGATATTGAAGAATCTGCTTCAGTAGCTAAGGAGCCCTTACTTCTTCTACCCTCGAGCGCCTCAGAGTCATTACCATATCCCTCTCCTAAAGAGGGTCCTTCTCCTCCTCCTGCGAGTGATGATCCTGTAATTGCCTCTATTCCCCCCCCCCCCACTTCTTTGTCTCCTTCTCCGAATGTAACCGAGTTGTATTATCAATAAAGATGAACTTTTGTTGTTTATTTTCTTTTTAGTTTGGTTGTAGTTGTCATGGATTTTGCTTTGAATGTTTTTGTAGCTACTTTCATGCTGTGTCTCGTCGTTCGTCTAATTTGCCGCAAAGAGTTGTTTTTGCTTGTACTTCCTTGAATCATGTTAATTTGTTCATCTAATTCTTACCTCGTTGATTCGATGTGCCTGTCAACTCGAAGTTCTTTTGTTAAGTCAACTTGTTTGTTGAGCATTTACTTCATTAACTCGACGTTTTGGTCGACTTGAAGTTTTTGTGTTTAGTACTTTAGTTGACTCGAGTGTCCAACCTTTACTTCGATAACTCGATATCTCAGTCGACTCAAAGCTTTTGTGTTTGGTTGACTCGGGTGTCCAACCTCTATTTCGTTAACTCGATATCTCAATCGACTCGAAGCTTTTGTGTTTGGTTGACTCGGGTGTCCAACATTTACTTCGTTAACTCAACATCTCGGTCAAATCAAAGTTTTTATGTTTAGTTGACTCGGGTGTCCAACCTTTGCTTTGTTAACTCGACATCTCAGTCAACTAGAAGTTTTTGTGTTTAGTTGACTCGAGTATCCAACCTTTACTTTGTTAACTCGACATCTCAGTCGACTCGAAGTTTTTGTATTTAGTTGACTCGGGTGTCCAACCTTTACTTCGTTAACTCGACATCTCAGTCGACTCGAAGTTTTTATGTTTAGTTGACTCAGATTTCTCTGTATGGCTAATTCTATGTATCTATTTTGTTGTCCACACAAAAAATTGGGGCTCCGAATTCGTAATCTCATTGATATTCCTTTTTTTTATGTTTTCACCAACATTAGTTGTTAAGGCATTTACGTTAGTTCGAAGTGCGATTTGCTTTGTCTTCCCTTTGCTCGTTGTTGGTCCTTGTATTAGAAATTGATGTTTTACTTTGCTTCATCCTCGTATGTCGTATATGTTATCGTGATTAGTAGACTCAAGTTGTTTTTCTATTCGATGGCTGAGTAGCGTTGGCTTGTCCGATCATGTTCATGTCATCACCAAACTGTCAGATCGTGCATTTATCAACACCAAACTGTCCAATCATGCTCACATCAGCATCGACATGTCCAATCATGCTCACATCAGCACCAAATTGTCCAATCATGTTGATGTTGGCTCTGTGTTTGGTGTCGACCATCAGGGTTCGGTTGAGTCTGTTGCTATCAGTTTTGTCGTCAGTGATTCGGTTCGAGCTTGCATCCGTCAGTAGGATTTTTTGACTCGTATTAGTTGGTTGATTTAAACTTTTCCATGTTTTGTGCATTCGTGAAATATCTTGTCAGTATCCTTGTTCTAATGTAAATTGGTTCGAGTAAGAAGTTTTCCTGGTTGCTTCGCGTGCTTTGCTTCCTCCGGCTATGCACTGTGAGGCATATATTAGCTCTCTGGGTTGCTCTTTTGACCCACATCATTGTTTATTTTCTCCTTCCATGTGAGTTGTTTGTTTGGCATTCCGATAAGCTTATCGAGTTGCCCTTTCTGAACCTAGTGCTCGATTTCGTCTTTTAAATTGTAGCAGTCTTCGGTATCATGCCCATGATCCTTATGGAAGAAACAATATTTGCTTTTGTCTCTTCCTTCCGGGTCTCCTCTCATCCTAAGCGATCAGTTGACGTTATCTCATTTCGCTTTGTGCTTAAGTATATTTGTTCAACTTGGTTTCAGGGTTGTATATGGCTTGTATGTGTTCTTCATCACACTCGATACTTTTCGGTTGGTCGTAACTTTTCAGATTTTTGTTGTTGCGTATCGCTCCTTCCACCATTTCGATGTTTTTTCGATTGGTTGCTACCCTCCCTTTGTCTGTCATACTATCTTCTTTCCTATTTTCTTTCCCGTTTCCTTGAAATACTTTATCTTTCTTGATCATTTTTCCTCCTAGCCGCCTTCATCTCCTCAAGGGAGATGTGTTTTGTGCTATTTTTAGCAGGATTACCATGCCCTTTGGAGGCTCCAAGTTAAGAGCATAAAAAATGGGCATTTCTTCAATCCAGCCACAATGGCTGCAGCGGTTGTGTCGTCACTACATCCATCGATCATTGTCAATTCATTGGTAAAGCGGGGGACATATTCTTGTATTGTCTCTTCGGGCTTCTGCCTGATATGCAGGAGGTAGTGTGGCTCTTTCCTCATCCGCTGGCTCTTGATGAATCTGGTGATAAAAGCGGTGGCCAAAGCTTGGAAGGAATCTATCGACCTTGGTGGTAGGCTATTAAACCAATTCATTGTTGTGAATGTGAGGCTAATCGGGAACGTCCTGCATAAGATTGACTCCATGATTTCCTTCAGGGCCATCATGTGGTGGAAATGTCTCAGGTGATCAGTTGGGTAAGAAGTACCATCATATACTTTGAACTTTGGCGGAGTGAACTTTTTTGGTATTGTCGTTTTCACGAGGGCATCAAAAAATGGCGACTTTTCTATCTCGTATAGTATGTTGGGATCCGTGACTCCTATCCTGAATGAGATTTCGGTAAGCGTCTCGTCACATAGCAGATTTTTGCCTCGAGGGATCTCGTTGCTTTCAAAGTTTCCTTGTTGCGGTTCTGCTGGGACTTCGTCACTTCCTCAAGTTCGGTTGGCGGAGTTTTGTTGTGGCGATGCCTGAACAGGATTCAGTTGGTTGAATGCGTTCCTGGGTGATCTTCTCTAGCAATTTGTTATGTGACTCATCTGGGCTATTTGTAGATCTACCCGAGGATCCGTGGCAATGTCGCCAGATATTTGGATTGTTTGGGCTATTGTGTACTGTGGATCCGCATTTTCGGGTGCTACTGGTCCCATGATCCGGGTTGTTTCTTCTCCGTAAGCTGTCAGTGGTGCATTATTGTCAGTAGGAGAGTTGTCGTGATCATTACTGAATTGAGAATCTGCACACTACATCGTTTGCTCTGATGGCTTGTTGATTTTTATCAGGTTATGGTGAGCTTTGTCATTGTATATTTTGTTTTGAGAAAGGAAACTCGTCATTTTCCAAAGATGACGCCAAACTGATGCGTCAAAAAATCCTCCTCTTGTGAGTTTGACCTGCAAAACAATTGTTAGACTGCCAAGGACCACCTTTTTGGTGGCTGAAGACACTCCGATGCTAAAGTCAGTAACTCTGTTGGAAGAAGGAAGTAAATCTAGACAAAATTCAATTAAAGTTGTATACCTGTGTCGAATGTTCCCTTTATCTTTTATAATGTTCGGGTTAACTCTCTGCGTGACTTAAGCATGTAAGTAGTAACGGAAGGAGATGTTTCTTGTAACAGTCTCATTCTTAATGGGGATGCGTTTGTGGAGGCATAACTCCCTCCACGACTTTTTTTTGTGCCACGTTCCTCTTCTTTATGAGAGAACTCGTGTTAGGCCTGGATTCAGGCTCTGATTCAGACCCTGTTTACATTACCTTATTGGCGGGCCTTGTCTAAGCCTTTGTAATTGGCTTCATTCTTCGTGGGCTTTATGAGATGGCCCAATAGGCTAGACGTTGTATCCTCATGATGAGTCTCTATGCCACGTGTATGACCGCGATGATCGGTCTATTTTGATGTATCGTCAATTATTTTAGAGTAAAAGATATTTGCTTTGACATATAATGTATGTTGCATGCACACATTAATGTAAAGTATGCATGCATAATGTTTATGCTCTCAAGTGAGTTATTGGTGACAAAATAATAATAATAATAATAATAATAATAATAATAATAATAATAATAATAATAATAATAATAATAATAATAATAATAATAATAATAATAACAATTTTAATTTTATTTCCTTTATGTTAAAAATATTATTCTTAATCAAACAAAATAGAATATATCTATTTATGTATTAGTTGTAATGAGATGCACCAAAATAATGATCTACCTCATCGTGGAGACATGATACTAAGTTATTTATTTATTTGAACTTTTTTAATCAAAATTTAATATAACCAAGGGGAAAATTTAATCAAAGCAAGTCTAAATTCTTAAAGCAAAATTTTATAAATGTTAGTCTTTCCCTCGAGTATTGTAAAACGAGTTGTCTAGATTTTCAATTTTCATATATTATGTAGTTGTTTGCACAGATAAAGATACGGGTACGAAACCGACACGAGAATACAAAATTTTTCCAAAATTGAGATACTGGTATGAGTAGGATACGATATAAAAATAATAATTATTATAATTGAAAATATGCTAAATAATCATTACTTAATGAATATTTTTCATAAACTTTAAACATAAATGCATAAACACTAAAGTCATACGATTCTCATTGCATTTGTTAAATAGCAAAAAATAATCATAATTCATAAAATATTTGCATCCTAAACATGCACTTCCCCAAAAAGATGTTCATATTCCATCCTAATCTCACTTTTACAAAGAAAAATAGGGAAAATAAATGTTTTTGATCATATCAATAATATTGTATCATAGCCAATGACCGTGAGATACACCCCTATATCCGAGATGTATTGGTGGTGTTTCCATTTCCAAGGCATAGCTGACACAGGTATTTTGGATTTTGTGGTGTATTTGTGCTTTCTAGGAATGTAGTATAATAAAACTTTAAAATAAACCTGATACCCAACTGAATTCAAAGGAAACGTAAGTATGCAAAACCTTCTATACCAAACTATTTAGCTTGAAAATGAGTCGGTCACACTTAATCATCACTTGGATGACTTATTTAGCAAACACCACCCTCATTTCCTAGATGTGTTTCGAATTCCATTAACGAAGTTTTAATTGAAGTGCTCTGACACTTTGCTTTCGCTTTCGCTTCCACTTCCACTTCCACTCCAGCTCCACACTTTGGTGATTAAGGATATAGCCTTGTGTATGTCAAATGGTAAGCTCATATGCATTTGGCAGTAACTTTTGTAAATCTACCTTACATGATACATCCCAACATGTTAATGTCCCGATGGAAAAATAAACTTAAAATTTTCCAATTGATTGTGTTATTTTTTTTTTTTAATCTCAGAGCTCCCTTGATTTTCCCAATTTTAATTGCTTCCACCCACTTTGTAAATTACACCACCTTTTTCTCAACCACGTAACCCTGTTTCAATGAGTAATTTGTGGGTGCACTTAGGGCGTGTTTGGTTGGGCATTGACCATTGTAATTGTAATGGTCAATACAATGGTCCAATGCAAACCAATGTTTGGTTGGGCAAAAAAGTGATGTATTGGAAATGAGTATTACGGATTTCAATGTAATAGCCATTCCGACCCCAACCCTTATGAATGGAGATTACATTCCCCATTGTAATGGTCAATGTAACTTGAAAAGACTTTTTTACCCTCCTTGCTCAACAAAACTCTATTCGACCTCATATTCTTCCTCACCTCTTGAGCTTAAACGGCTAGGTGTAGAGGGGAGAACAACACATCTACATCCATTGATTCAGGTAAGTCTCTTCAAAACCATCTCCTTCCTCTTCAAACCATCCATTGGATTAGGAGAAAAGATTGTGATTGCAACCTATTTTGATACTATGGTGTCTATGTTGAATTAACACCACAAATTGCATCAATTCACACTATCTCTGTTCATTTTCTTCAATTCACTGTCTCTTTACATTCTTAATGTCTCTCTGTTTGTTTTGTTGTTTTCTCAACATTGGAATCTGCAAAAATGAAAGGTAGGTTGTCTAAAATAAAATCCATATGGTGGGGCTTTGAACTGAACTGGGTGATTTTTGCCAATAAATGTTCATTGCGTGCTTCCAATAATTGAGACCCCTTCTTTCCCATCTGGATTTGTAGCTTTGCTAATTCTCCTCCTTAAATTCTCACCTGCACAATACACCTAATAATATGAAAACTTACAAATTGAATTATAAAATTTATACAATCAGGCCTTGATCCACAAATCTTTCCTTGCCTAAACATGCAATATTTAACTAGATTTGTTGAAATCCCTTTTCAAAAATACTGATTTAATGTTGTTTATTGAGAGTGCATTTGCATGTGTATGTGAATGTGCATCTACACAATAATGTTCATTATCAAAGTCCATTAGAATTTCACTTAAAAAAAAAAGGATTGGCATCTCAGATCATCTCAAATGGACCTTTCTAAAGAAAACAAATAATCCACTCATAAAAGAATCTTTTTACAAATCCCACTTTAAGTCACATTCCCTAATTCAGACAGAAAAAAGACATTTGAAAATATCCAAGAACAAAGACCTCTTTTTTTTTTTTTTTTGGTGTGTGTGTGTGTTTTGTTTTACTCTCTCTCTCTCTCTCTTTTTTTTTTTTTTAAACTATATGGCACTTGCTAGTGCTACACTTATGTTAATATTTATATAGTGAAAAATTCAATGCATTAATCCATGGAACCACCTTTCTATATCTCTGTGTATGAGACTATCCCAATGAGTATTACTTGATTTCTATATGCTTATGAGAGCATCTATCTTAAATAAACCCATCACTTGTGCATGTAATCATTCTCAAACACCCCACCTTATGGAATCAAAAGCCTTGCTGCACATCTGTACATGTTCAAAGCGTTTGGCTGCCCACCTCCTATTTTCATTCCAATTTGATTAGACTTTCCAATAGCACAGCCTATTGATGTGTATGCGGTGAGAGTTTACTACTTAATAGTCTTTGTTTCTGTTCTGTACATATGGGGAAGTGTGAGACAAGGAGTAAGGTGTAATGGCTATGAAACTTAAAAAATAAGATAAGGTTTTTGTGAAAAATCTTATAATAGAGAATAATCCTTTTAAACTTGAATTGAAATGCAGATAAAACATTTTAAGATATATTAATTTTGTAAAAAAAATTTGGGTTTGTCAAGATAAAATGTTTGGTCATCCAACTCATTATGATATAGATATTCATTCATCTGCACTCATTTTTCACAAGTTCAGTATCACTATAATGTTGTCAGTAGGCAAAGGTTAGGCAATACTTTGGGTTTCTTTATGACTTTCAAAATCAACAACTTTTAAATGCTTTGCCTATTAAAAGATTTATATATGTTTTTGTTACAAGTCTCTGAATGGTTAACATGAAATCCTAGGATTTGAGTTGTTAATCACTAAATATTAGATGAATTAATTCGTTGTTTATGCTTCTTTTAATTCATCTGAAGTCTTGAATTCTATTATATTCCTCTGTTGAAACTGTCATATTTTAAACTTCTATGCTTGTTGTATTAATTAGTTACCAACTTACCTTTATGCAATCATGCCTTCATCGAGTATAACATCAATCAAAATGAAATGGATGAGAAAGAAGGCCATTATTTCATTTTTATGGACTCAGATACTTAGCATGACAAGCCTATTTTACAATGTTTGCATTGTCGTATCTTTGAATAGTATTAGACCCAAGGTTAAGTCATATGTTTTACACTTTGCATTGCAAAGACAACACCTTACGCAAATGGTGTATGCAAGTGATAGCACTTGCATTGCACAACTAAGGATGGATAGGTCTACCTTTGAAAATTTGTGTTCCATGATAAAAACCATAGGTGGGCTAAAACCAACCAAGTATATGGGTATCCCAGAACAAGTTGCTATATTTTTACACATCCTTGCCCATCATGTGAAGAATCGAGTAATTATATTTAGGTTCATGCGATCGGGAGAAACTATTAGTAGGTCGTTCAACAAGGTGTTGACAAGCCTCATGTTCTTACATGAAGAGTTCTTAAAAAGGCCTGAACCTGTGCCTAATGACTCTCATGATGAGCGATGGAAATGGTTCAAGGTAATTTCTTTATGTCATATATCTAAGAAAAAAGTAAGATATGTTTTAGCTGGTTTAAACATAACTGTTATACATGTTGTAGAATTGTCTTGGTGCTGTAGATGACACTCATATCTGGATAAGAGTCTTGGTAGCTGATAAGGCTAGATTCCGTAATCGAAAGAATGAGATAAGTACAAACACCCAAGGTGTTTGTTCACAAGATATGCAATTTATTTATGTGTTACCTGGTTGGGAGGGTTCTGCTGCTGATGGGAGGATACTTTGTGATGCAATTAGTAGACCACATGGTTTGAGAGTTCCACACAGTGAGCTTGTGTTATTTTTCATCAAAAGTGAAATAATTCAGCATATTCATATAATATTTCCTTTACTAAAATTATGAATCTGTCATATAGGTTGTTATTACCTTGTTGATGCGGGGTACACCAACTGTGAGGGGTTCTTAGCACCTTTTAGAGGTCAAAGATATCATCTGAATGATTGGAGAGAAGGACATCAACCAACCACTCCAAAAGAGTTATTCAATTACAAGCACTCATCTGCTAGAAATGTCATTGAACGATGTTTCGGTTTGCTGAAAATGCGGTGGGGTATATTGAAGAGTCCATCATTTTACCCAGTTAGGACACATAATCGCATAATCATAGCATGATGTCTTCTACATAATCTCATAAGGAAACAAATGTGTTATGATCCTTTGGAGAATGTTATAGGAGGTGAGGATGTTGATAACGAGTATGTGCAAGCCCATGAACCAATTACAACAATAGAAGTTAGTGATGCATGGAGTGATTGGAGGTTGCAGTTGGCGCAAGAGATGTATGAGAATGAAAGGGGAGCTCCGTCATAGTTTGAAAATGCTCTTGTTAATTTTAAATTCAGTTTACTTTGACTTATTATATTGAAATATGTGTGTATTTTGTTTATGATTATTGTATATTTAATTTTGTGTATGAATATTGTATATTGTATTAAAATTTCAGTTTACAGAACCAATCTGGATTATGTATCCTTTGTATAAAAAAAGTTGTAGGGATGTCTCAATATGAGAAGCATAAATGGACCGACGCAGAGGATGATGTATTGGTTGCTGCTCTTCTGGAATTGTACAACAAAGGCACACTGAATGCAAATAATGGCTTCAAACCAGGATATATGTCTGCTTTAGAGCAAACAATTCATGTTGTAATCCCTGATGCTGGCATAAAGAGTAAGCCACACATTGAGTCCTAACTGAGGACCATGAAAAAGGACTTTTGCGTTGTGTACGATATGGTTTATGGTTCATGCTCAAGTGGATTTGGGTGGGATTCTGTGCGTAAATGTGTGGTTGCTGAAAATGCTATGTGGGATGAGTATGTGAAGGTATGATTTGTTGTTTTGGTGTTTTCTGTTACTTTTAATTTGTATTTTTCTTATATCAATTTCACTGATATGGATATGCAGAGTCACAAGAGGGCTGCTAGGTTTAGAAACAAAAGGCTAGAACATTTTGATGCATTGTGCACTGTATTTGGCAAGGATAGTGCGAATGGAGGATATGCACAAGACCCCGCTGAAATAGTAGATGAAGCTACTCGTGAAAGGAATGATCAGACTACTACAGATTATAATAATCCAAGAGTGGATTGGTTCAGTGACATGGAGATGTCTTCCCATGGACCATACATACCTGTATTCTCTAATGCTGAAATGTCTACTTCGGCTACTGAAATGGCTGGTTCACATGCTAATATGTCTCACTTTGATACTGCTGATGTTACCCCAGGCAAGGAAGAGAAAGGCAATCCAACTGAGGGGACTTCTCGGTGCAAGAAGAGAAAGAGAAGTTCAGACGAATCTCATGTCATATTGGCTCTACGTGAAGTGACAAAGACCTTTGGAACTGAAATTCAAAAGGCTACTCATGAGCTAAGTCAGGCAATGGGGACAGACAAGTTACTTGTTGAGGAGAGGAAGCAGTTCTTTACAGAATTACAAAGCTTGGAAGGACTGGCCGATGAGGAGAAAGAGGAAGCTGCATTGAAATTGGGGTCCGATACTACCCGAGTTGAGTACTTCTTCTATCTTGCACCAAATGCAAGGGTAGGGTATGTCAAAAGGATCATCTCTCGTGATTAAGGGGACATAATGTGAACTACAAGGAGTAGTTCTTTTTTGGCTATTTTGTTGAAATTTTTAATCCAACCAAACAATGTCTATGGTTGTGTAACCTTGTATATATTTTGCTATTATCAGATCTTATGGGTCATATGAGTACTTTGATGGTTATATACCACTTGAATGCATATATTTTATGGTTATATTTTTTTTGTATATGCCATCATTTTTATTATTTGTTGGAATTATTATGTAATACAGTTGCATTTCTATTTATGGTGCTCCAAATTTTAGTTTGTATATAATTTCCTTTATATAATATAGTAGATGACATAAAATCCATTGTTATAATAACCAAGAGCATATGCACATACCAAACAATGTCATATGCTATTACCATTGTGATTCATAGGTACACTAAAATATACACATTTTCATTATCATTACCATTAGCATTACCATTACCATTCTCATTCCATGGAGAAACCAAACGAGGCCTTAACAGTGTCTTGTGTATGAATCCAGCTGAACAAAAGTGATGCAAAACGTGGGAGGTTTTAGATTGAGAAACCAACCAATTGATTGATTGATTAGGATTAAGAAATCAAAATCAGATCCATAGCTCCTCTTCTCTCTATCTCTGTACAGCTACAGCAAGCAAACAGTGAAGTGAAAGAAAAGAAGAAAAACAATCTCTCTTTCAATTCGATTTGATCGAACTGAAAGTCCAAAAAGTGTCACTGGATTTCTCTCCGTCTCTTTTTCTCAAACAGAATCAAGAAGAGAGAGTGAGTGATGGGGAAGATCTCAGTGATACTCTACATCACTGTAGCCCTTCTCCTCCTCTTGTACATCTCAAACAACTCCCCAAAGAAACCCAATCGCAATCACCGTCGTCTCAAGCTCCGCTCTTCCTTCCCCTTGAGCTCCACTGACAACCATCACGACCACGTCGCATTCGACCCTTTGATTGCTGACATTGAGCGCCGAAGGGAAGACAGGGAATGGGAGAAGCAGTACTTGGAGCACGCACACAAGGAGTTTGTTCATCATGGTGATGATCACCAGGCAGCACCAGCTGCAGAGTCACAGCCTGAGTGGGAACATTTCATGAATGCTGAAGACTATTTGAATGATGAGGATCGGTTCAATGACACTAGTAGGTTACTCATGTTGTTTCCGAAGATCGACATTCGCCCTGCTGATGGGTTTGTGAATGAGGCTGAGTTGACTGAGTGGAATTTGAAGCAGGCTGAGAAGGAGGTTTTCCATCGGACACAAAGGGACATGGAGCTTCATGATAAGAACCATGATGGGTTTGTTTCGTTTGCTGAGTACGAGCCGCCTAGTTGGGTGAAAAGCTCAGGTGAGATTTTATTTTAATACCCTTTTGATAATTGTGGATGCCCATTGGTTTTCAATTGTGGATTGCTTTGCTTTTTAGTTGAATTTTCTATGAAATGATTGTTATATTGTTTAAGGGTATGTTGGCCACCATGATTGAACTTTAAATTTCAGGGATTACTTTTAGAAAAATTATTGAGATGCATTAATTGTTACAATGATGGGTTTGAACCTTGAAGATAAGGTGAAATTCAACTGAAATGGAAACTAATCTAGATAGAGAGAGAGAGAGAGAGAGAGAGATTAATTCCAGCCTATTAAATCTCCCTCATATATTCCTTGGGTGAAGCATATCTCAGCTCACTGTTCTTTATATTTGAACATATACTCTATGAATAACATTGCATCCTTTGGGGGCTAAACTCCATCTTCGTATTTTGAAAGGTTTACTGGTCTTCTTTGAGGCTGATCAATTTCTTCAAACCAAAGTTTATGCAATTCGGAATGCAACCATGATCTTGATTATACCAAAATCTCCTTAGGATGCAAAGTTCCTTTTTTCTTATTCCATTATTAGGAGATACAAGTGTTATACATCGCGGGTTATATTCATCAAGAGTTGTGGTAGGAAACTCTCTGTAATGTAAGTCCCTCAATCCTACAAGGGGATACTTCAACTTCACTTGTAATGATTTACTGGAACAATGTTAACATCGCTTGCTTAATTGAAATAAAGTTTATGTTGTTACTTGCTATATACCCCGACAGCCTGATTTCTCAATAATCTTGTTACTGATCTCTTGTATGGATTTCAGATAATAACTCATTTGGATACGAGATGGGATGGTGGAAGGAGGAACACTTTAATGCTTCAGATGCCGATGGAGATGGTCTTCTAAACAAAACAGAGTTCAACGAGTAAATTTTTGTGCTCATTCATAGTATTCTAATTCACAGTAATACCAGTTCCTTATTCCTTCCCATGAATTGGTTGCAGCTTCTTACATCCAGCTGACACTAACAACCAAAGGCTACTTCATTGGTTGTGCAAAGAGGAAGTAAGGTGTGAGATTCCTTTCAGGATTTGTTCGCTTCAGTCGTAAAACTATGATTTTGCTACTCTGCCTTCGAGTTATTCTTTTCAATAGCATTTTTCATGCATATTTTGTTCAAGAGCAGGTAAATGCTTATCTTGGTATTTGCATAGTAACTTGCCCCTTTTCTAGGAAGGGGTCAGCTGTCCCTGCATATAGAAATCACATTTCCCACACCTTTTGCATTTATGGTCTAAAACCATGAAACAGTTGGAACTCTAGGAAGTTGCAATGCCAGCAATACAGGGACGGACAAAAGAGTAGGGAATGCAATGATCTACATCAGCATGTAGACGATCTTAGTCCCATTAGGAAAACTCAATGCACGGCTTTTATATGCACTCCCCTTATCAGTTTGGGGTATTTCTTGGATTAGAGTAATTTCCTTGGCTAATATAGAGGGTCATGCACCACATTCATGGTTATGAAAAACTGGATGGTATATTTGTTTGTTGTGAATCTATTGATGTAAAATAAATTATTAGTGAGTTTGTATCAACAAGCATTTGTTTGCAACATAGAGTGTGAATCATCTACTTGAGTATGACTTTCAAAAAAAGAAAAAATAATATATATATATATATATATATATATATATATATATATATATATACCTCATGCACTCCATTTTGGCCAACTTAAGTCATGAAACTTTGCTTCTTAGGGAGAGAGATAGTGACAAAGACGGGAAGCTTAACTTCAAAGAATTTTTTCACGGACTTTTCGATTTGGTAAGGAATTATGATGAAGAGGTTCACAACTCTACACACGAATTAGACAATTCAATGGAGGCACCGGCTAAAATAACGTTTGCTCAACTTGACCAAGATGGTGATGGGTACTGATCATGCTTTGTCTTTCATTTATTTTTCTTAAGGGCTTCGTCTTTTATTTATCAAGGAAGCATTTCATCTTTTTATATCGTCCTTGACCTTGCTTTTGTCCTTTTCAGATATTTATCTGAAGTGGAACTGCTACCCATTATTGGAAAGCTCCACCCATCGGAGCATTATTATGCAAAGCAACAAGCTGATTATATCTTATCACAGGTACTAATACCGAGCTCTGAAAGAGGTCTTTACGTTAATTGTTAATTACATAATTATTCTAAGCAAAAAATTGAAACGATGTGCCTTACTGAAACATTCGATTTGCATGTTGAGTTTTGATGGTAGAAATGTTTATTGTAATGTAGTCTTCTAAATTTTAATTGAGTCATAAAGTGTATCTAAAATCTGCAATTTGTACGAAAGGGCCACCTCTTAATGTAGTAAAAATTTCAATTATAAGAACAGTTTTGAAAGAAATAGCTTGTAATTTACGTGGGACCACTAGTTGATGGTGATTATCATTGCTGATTTGAGGGATTTACTAATAGCTATGCAATTCTGAAAAAATAAAAAAACTCAGTGTTCCAGTTTTCATGCTGTCCCTGCCTCGGTGGTTTCGGATTTTGAAAGGGTCATGAGAAACTTCCTATGGGGTTTGTCTCCATCTAGTTCCATCTTATTTGCCTGGAATCAGGTTCGTTGCCGTAAACCCTTGGAGGATTGTGGATCTGCAAAGTTAGATTTTTTTAAACACTCTTATGGCAAAGTGGCTATAGAGGTTGATTTGAACAGAACCAGTTAGGTTGCCAGTACAGAGTACCACCTACAATTACACGGCTTAGAAGAATTTGCACAAGGTTCAAACAGGCCTTCCAAGATAAGTTGGTAGAGATTTATGAACTTGTATTGTAACAAACAAGGGATGATCGCAGATTTCTTGGTGACAAAAACTCTGATTTTATTCCTGGGACCTTTTATTCCACAGGGGCTTACCGATCAGGAAGAGAATGCAGACATCCAATACATTGAAGTTCTGGAAGAGCAAGTCATTGTAGAGGAACAGGACGGACTGGTGGTGCAACGGTAATTCTGTCAGCTTTCCAGTTTGATAACTTCTCTATTCTTACTGCTACTTCGAATGCCAACACCTCCCATGCTTACATCTCGGATATCATAGTATCATTTAGTCCAACCAAATCCCACGCAGTCTCAATTTGTTTGTGTGGGCAGTAGTGTATGGATGGGTGAATTTAACAACTGATTACATGGAGAAATGGGGAGTTATTTGGGACGTGAAGCATTCCTTGTGTAACATTGATGATGAGTCGACCAAGCATTTTCCATTACAATGTCCAGTGGCAAAAATGACTTCATCGCAGAATTCGGATTTATAATAGATTAGCATATTGTTGGTTGGTCAGAAATGTTCACGTCTCTCATTAGCAGGCAACTAATCATGGAAGCATGGCCTTAGTGCTACATGATGTGGTGTCTATGGAAGGGGAGGAACTCTCATATCTTTAGGTGAAAATAATCCAATTGCTATGTAACAACGAGACAGACACGGCTGATAGGAGGTGACTGATAAGTCGGCTAAAAAAACACAATACGGATATGTTGGGGACACGCCTGTACATTTTAGTATTGTTTACTGTTTTAGTAAAAAGTTGTAAATTATTAGTCATTATTTACTCGTAGGTTAATATTGTTAAACACGTACTACTAAATTGCGATAATATGCTTGGAACATTTGTAGAGAATTGAAACTTTTCAAAGATGTGAAAAAAAGTTTAACATTATTTAAAAAAAGGCACAAGTAATGGAAAAATTTTTAGTACTTTACATAAATAAATTAATACTTGTCATAGGCCTTCTCACCATATCTATTATACTCATAGAAGCATGAACTGTTCGAAAAACTTGTCGTACTTATATCTGATATTGGTACGCATCAAATAAGTGGATAATGTGTAATGTGTCGACAAGCGTCAGACACATGGTCAGCACGTCGAACACACCACTGATACATCTAAAACTCGGCTAAGACACAATCTAGAAAAACATGACTGTTGGCAATAAAAATGGTAGCTTATTGTCACAATACATCTGCATTGGCGCGATATCAGAAAGTAAGTGATGGACCCATATCCTCTCGAAAGTGGTATGTGCCATGGCGCGATACTTGACTTCAGCACTAGAGCGAGCAACCACATTTTGCTTCTTACTGCGCCAAGTAACAAGATTTGTACTCACAAGGGTACAATACCCAGAAGTAGATCGCCTATCAGTGCGACTACCTGCCCAATCAACATCACTAAATCCAATAACAGTTAAGGTAGTAGGATGATACAAAAGTCTCTTACTATGATCCTTTTTCAAATAGTAAAGGATATGACATATAGTATGAAAGTGAGACTTCATAGGAGCATGCATAAAGCGACTAACAACACCCACTGCATATGTTATATCTGGTCAAGTAACGATAAGATATATCAACTTACCAACTAGGCGATGATAGCGCCCAACATCCTCAAATAACTCCCCTTGCTCATCATCAAGTTTAACATTAGAATCCATGGGTGTATCAACGGGTTGAAAACCCAAGAGCCCCGTCTCTGATAAAAGATCCAAAACATAGTTTTACTAGGAGAGGGTAATACCTTGGCGAGAGCGAGCAACCTCAATTCTAAGGAAATAACGAAGGTGGCCAAGATCTTTGTTATGAAAAGTTCGTGATAAATAGTCTTTCAAGGCAGCAATCCCAGTAGTCGTCACCAAAAATAATAATATCATTAACATAAACAATGAGAATAATAATGCCTTGAGTTGAACGTCTTACAAAATCTGAGTGGCCACAAGAAGAGTGGTGAAACCCATAATCAATCACAACTGAACTAAATCAATCAAACCATGCACAAGGAGATTGCTTAAGACCATAAAGGGCCTTACGTAGTTGGCATACCAGGCGATAGTCAATAGCATAACCGGGGGGTTGATCCATATAAACGTCTTCCTTTAAGTCACCAATGCATTCTTGATATCTAACTGGTATAAAAGCCAAAAAAGACTCGCTGCAATAGAAAGAAAAATGTGAATAGAGTTAAGTTGAGTGACAGGAGAAAAGGTCTCAGCATAATGAATCCCATATGTCTGAGTATGGCCTTTGGCAACTAGCCTTGCCTTGAGGCATTCCACTGACCCATCTGGATGATACTTCATTGTATATACCTAACGACACCTAACGATTTTTTCCATGAGGGAGATAAGTAAGCTCCCATGTGTTATTCCGAGCTAATGTTTGTATTTCCTCATCTATTGCAAGTTTCCAACTAGGTGAAGATAGTGCCTCCTGGTAAGAAGATGGAATAGAAATAGTGGACAAGTAAAGGATAAATTATTGCATATTTGATGAAAAGTTAATGAACCCAACAAAATTAGCAATAGGATACTTACTCCGAGTACGGGAAGCCACAGATGGATCTATTTGCATTGGAGCATGAACCATCGGTGAAAAAGATGTAGTTGTCCCGAGAATTGGGGAGACAGTTGTCTGTTTGCGAGAGCGTCGATAAACCTGTAATGGCTTTATTGATGGAGTTGAAGAATTTGAAATGGGTATAGGTAATGGTTGGTGCTCCCTCTCACGTGAAGACACAAGATCTATGGAAATTGCTTAACCTTTTGCGGAAAAGAAGGCAGTTGATTCAAAAAAGGTAACATCCGCACTTACAAAATAACGAGACTCAAGATGATAACATCAGTGACCTATTTTAGTGCGAGAATAGCCAAGGGAAACACATTTGCGAGCACGAGGAAATAATTTGTCAAGTCTCAGATCCAAAATAGGAACAAATGCGACACAACCAAACAATCTGAGAGTAAGAGAAAAAGGGGAAACCCCTGGATAGAGAAGAGACCAAGGAGTCTTATTCCTAATAACAGAGGAATGCATGCGGCTGATAAGATAATTGACAGTCAAAAGTGCATCAAACCAATAAATTTAGGACCATGCATATTAATAAGGAGAGTACGAGCAACATCCAACAAATGACAATGTTGGCGCTCGGCAACACCATTTTGTTGAGAAGTATGAACACAACTAGTTTGGTGAATAATACCATGGGCATCACAAAAATAACTCATGATATTTTGAACATACTCCAAAGCATTATCAGATTGAAGAATTTTGATGCACTTCCCAAAATGAACAAGGATTTCATTATATAATTTATGAATGATATGAGGCAATTCTAAACGATTTTTCATTAAAAATAACCAAGTCATTCGAGAATAATCATCAACAAAAATGACGAAATACAAATATCCATTCAAGCTAGGAGTTCTTGGAGTTCTTGATGGACCCCAAATATCTGTATGAACCAAAGCAAAGGACTCAGACTGTCGCATTGAATTACTAGAATAAGAACTTCAATGATGTTTCCCTAACTGACATGCCTCACTCTCCAAAGTTGAAACTAGACTCAAATTTGGAAGAGTTACAACTTTTTTTATTAATAGATGTCCTAAGCGTTAATGCCATTGAGAAATCGTAGCATTTAAGGCGGGTGAAACAAAACTAGGAGGTTCACCAGGGTCTAGATAATAATAAAGACCATCTTGCTCATACCCAGAACCAATCATTTTCTACGTTTTCAGGTCCTGTAAAACACAAGAAGTAGGAGAAAATGTTACCAAGCATTGTAAATATTAGTTAATTGAGTAACTGACATCAAGTTAAAAGGAAAATCGGGGACGTATAAGCTGGATGATAAGGAAATAGACTTGCTAGAGTGAATATCACCTTTACTAATGACAGGCTTAAAAAAACCATCGGCTAACACAAAACTATGTTTAATAGGAGACATGTTAGAAAAATAGATGAGATATCAGACATGTGAGTGCTAGCGCTAGAATCAATGACCCAGGTAGAGGGAGACTTGGCCACACATGCAACATTACCAGAGTTGTCCAGGGTAGCAGTGAAAGATGATGTAGATTCATTGTCTTCAATGTCTTAGTATTTCTTGCAATTGAGCGGTAATATTTGAAGAAACTAAAGTATTAGACTCTGATGAAGTAGAGCTAGGAATAGATTGAGAAGATTTATCTGAAACTTGATGTGCCATTGTCGGTTTTCCCCATTTCTGCCAAAATAAAATGGCCAATGTGATTAATGTGACCACAATACTCACAAGGCTTGTGACCATGACCTCTATGAGTTCCACCAAACCGACCACCACGAGATCTACCATAATTATTTTTAAGTCCACCACCAATACCACTAGATACAAGTGCTGAGGATTTTGTAGGTACATGAGCACTTTGACCAAGATAACACCTCATCAGTCAAGAATAAGCATTAGCATTAGCGACAGTAGGTAGTTTTCACTTGCTAAGATTTGATCGTTATCCCACGAAGAGCACTATCCAAACTAGATAATAAAAAAGCTATCATAAATTTCTCCCGTTGCTTTTATTGGGTTTTCAAATTTGCAGTGAGGGGTCGATATTGTAAGAGTTGTTCCCACAACCCCTTTAGAGAACTATAATACTAGGGTAGAGACTTTCCATTTTGGTTCATGCTGAAAATCTGGTCATATAATTCATACACTCAAGAAACATTATTCTTATTGGATAATGAATCGGCCAAAAAATCCCAAATATTCTTGGAAGAGGTACAAAAAGCAATTGTTTTGGCAACTTGTGCCTCATGTCACAACCAACCCATAACTATCGATTCTTCACACATCCAATCCTCATATCCTTTATCCTCAGATGTGGGTGGATTTTCAATCAAATATTTTAAATTTTTTCTGCCTCATAGATGAGCTTCCATTCCATGTTTCCATTCCAAATAATTTTTATCATTTAATTTTGCAGTCGTAATTGAACAAGGAATTTCGTCATTCATCTTGGGTTCAACCATAGTTAAATAGTCAAACGTTTCACTGATCAATGAATCAACTAACAGGTGTGTGGGTATTGGACATACACATAAGAGAATAGTAGTCAATACCAACATGGAAGATTTTCCAATGGAAAGAGCACTAACCAATTCATTCAAGCAGTGCTAAGAATGAGAGCATATCAAGTCTGTCCACGGTGATACCTGAACAAGAAGGGCCTTTGTTGTTGATTAGTCCATGAAACTAGATAAGAGAACAAGAAGGACAAACAATCAGCCCAAGTTGCTGCTCACTGCTGCAGATGTTATGGCTGAGAGCTTCTGATTGGGTTATGGCTAAGAGCTTTTGATTGGGTTGTTAATGATGATAAGTTACTCTGCTAACTGCTGCTATTGTTCGTAGTTACTAACACTGATGATTTCTGTTAATCCCTCTAAACGACGGAGAATTGCAGGGGAGGGAGGAGAGGAAGAGATTACCGACGATGGTGGGGAAGGGGAGGGAGATGGATCTGAATCCTAAGGCTCTCATACCATGTTGAATCTTAGGGTTAGATACAAAGAAGAGAAGAAGAGGAAAGTGTTTTGCCTCTATGAAAGACCTCTTATTTATAATAAAGATCTATGGTTTATATATGCACCCCAAATTACTACATGATACCACGTATATAACAATACAGAACTTAAATCCTAACATATGCTTTTAGGTGGGTGCAAATAACCACCTAATGGATGTTATATGAAGTGAAATTTTTTTCATGTAATTCAAAACAAATAGGGCGATGAAAAGCCGGAAGAATAGAGGTAGGCCGTGCTTTTTCTTTTCTCTTTTGCTTCTTTTATCTTCTATTTCTTCTTTACTCAATTTTTTTTCAATAAGCATCATCTTCTCCACTTTTGTACCTTCTCTTCTCTCTTCTCTCTGTTTTTTTTTTTTTTTTTTGCCAACAGAGACAAAGGCAATGTCTGTTCTCCATTTTCATCTTCTTACTTCTTTCACTTTTCTATTTAACTTCTTTATTGAATTATTGTTTATGTCATATGACATTAAAAGAAAGGTATTATGTACTAAGACCTATTTTTTGGAAAATTGTCTAGTTGGCATGTCGTATCCGTGTTTGACACGACGTGCATGAGCAGAGCTTGGAGCTATGAATGTTGAAACTTAACTGGCCTGGCAACTAAGAGAAGACAGCTTCTTTGAGATCTTCTGTCATTTCTAAATGTCCACTATGGCACTGTCATTATATTGTACTTGTTCAAACTATTCAAGCACCTTCTTGTGAAACCTATTCAAGAAGCATCTAGCTTGGTGATAGTCTGACAGATTGCACATATTACCACCCCACTTTTTCAATCTGTTAGCAAAAATTGATTGGAGTTTGGTGTACCGCCTACTTAAAATAAAACTTTATGACTTGTATTACATTTCTAGGTATTAGTTAACCTGTATTTCTTTCTAATGATAGTAGGAGGGATGCTTTCCTGTTAAAGGTCTGTCATCTTGCTAAATGAAATTTATGGGTCATCTACTATGTTATACCATCATTGCTAGGTGTACTCAAACAGACTCCGCATCAACACAATCAACTTGATTATGATGTACCCCTCTAATACGCTTGTTTCTCACGATTAGAATCCTAACTAAACTCTTACTTTCCCTGCAATGTATACCTTCTTCCTCTATTGCTACTGGTTCTCTGTTTGGAGATGAACTAGGGAGAATAATAGCAACCCCTGGACCATAAACCTGTACTAAAAATTGTGTTAGTGACGTTGCATAAGTTGATTGTGGGTTGTCCACTTTCGGGATCTGTGAGATATAGGTAGCACAACTTAGTTTTAATTGTCAGATTTCAAAATTCATCATTTGGGAGTATCTCTCTTGATAGTTCTAACAAAGCATACTTTCACTGTGCTATATTTAGTGATAAGTAAATACGATGTTATCAGGGTTTGTGTTTGTTAGAAAACCGATTTGATTGAACTTGAACCCTATTGCCGATATTCCTCTGGAGATGTTTTATGGTGAATTTTTGGCACTTTTGCACATTCTGTGTAAGTATACCAATAATGATGGAAATCTGTAATTTTTGCAGGCTGATACAGATAAAGACGGGCGCTTATCCTTGGCAGAGATGATTGACAGCCCATATGTATTTTACAGCGCAATCTTCAATGATGAAGAGGACTATGCTTACCATGACGAATTTCGTTGATTGCATCACAGGTTTCAGAAGTTGTCGTTTGTACTATTTATTCAATTCGTGTTTAATTTCAGGAAGATCTATCATCATAATGGTTCTGCTAGTTCCTATCAGATTTGCATGATGTTATTACTCCATAAAGTTCAAATTCCTTTTTTGTACGTGTCTAGGTATAGAAAAAACCAAGCAGAAGGAGGAGCATGTCAACCACCATGTTTTCATGTGGTGATCACATTTTGGGAATTTCAAGAAGGGTGAGCACATTCTTGTCATACATCTTGTATGCTGCATCTAGCCCTTCATAAATCTAGGTACCTGACACCTCGTATGCTGCTTTTTCTTTTTCAGGTTATGGATTTTATTCAAACGTATAAATGTATAATTAACAATGGATTGAGAGTAGGGATCTCAAGAAGGTTAATAGAATTAGTATAGCTCTTCCCCGTGTTCTTGTTTTGGTTAGGAAGTCTTTTCCATCTATATATTACTTTCAGATATCTATGCAAGCCGAGCATCAAGTTGAACATGTGTACTATAACTCAATGAATGACCTTCTGACAGCAATAACATAGTTTTATTTCATTTTCTGATGCAGTTGAAAGTGTGACATGTTTCGCTAGATCTGTTCTAGTGTTACCATCAATTGCTTGGCCTGTGTTGCCATTTTCGCAATTATCCTCATTATTCTGGGATGCCCAAGTGTTCTCATAACATCCATCTGACATGAAACATTGATAGTTCATGCTATAGTTGTATACTTGTACGACATATTCTCATAGTTTTTGCTACAGCTGAAGCATGTATAATTAATTCGCTGTTAAACTGTAGCCTCATATACCCTAACAAAAACTTCGCTATACCACAGTTTTTTATCAAAATATATTTGACAGTGACACGTAACCCGGAAAAGAAAAAGGAAAAAAAAGTAAAGAAAGCAAAAAACAGATCATACGTACCAAGAATGCTTTTACAAATCCATGCCATGTTTTTCGACACACAAGAAGTGTCTCTTTTGGTGTTATTTTATTCGCTGACCTTGACCGTACATAAATTATTTGTTCGCTGATTTATTTTTTAGCTGAAATTTTGAGGAAATGGCGTGGATTAATAACATTAGAAATGTTGTAATGATCAGCCTGTCATGACATGTGCTTCTGATATGCATCCAAAATTAAATATAGTAGTTATACATGAACTATACTTTCCGTAGGTTAAGGTTCAGTATGTCACAACATGTGCTTCTAATATGCATCCAAAACGTGATATAGTTATACATGAACTATCCTTTCCATTGCTCTATTTGAGCTAAAAATTTTAGGGAACAAGTAGATATTAATGTTAGGAATATTGTGTTAAAGTTTCAAATTATTAACAAGCATTCCTCGCTATATACTCATGCCGACGACCATTACATTTTGACATGTATCGAGGAACACTTGTGTCAAAATGAATCAAAACTAAAATATGTTATGTTCTGTAAAAATAAAATAAAAATTCATCTCAAGCCGAACAATGGAATGCCTAGTTCATGTGCAAACATAACATGTTTTGGCGCGGATCTTCAGAAGTATTTGTCATGAAACTTTAATAACATATTATTTATGGTGTTAATCCTAAATTTTTTCAATTCAAACAGAGCTAAAAAGAATTAACAAACAATTTAATCATGTTTTTTTTTGTCCCTTATAATTTGTTGTCCATTATTTATTTCTATTGAATTCAAGCAAGTTTTTATGATCAACGTGACTCTAGAATTTTAAATATTCGCTATGTGCTCAATTAGTAAATTTCCAATGGCTTGCTAATATGTCAAACTTTGGTTGATTGATTGTTTTTTCACTTGAGCTTCAATTCATTTAATCAATTAATTTCTCACTTTGATCTTCAAACAAAACGAATTCAATTCGTTTTCAGAAAAGAAAGAAAAAAATAGAAATTGTTTACTTGTTCAAATCAACAAGAAAATAGAAATTGTTTACTTCTCATTTGATATTATTGGATTTTATTTTTTTACTTGTTTTACTTTTGATTGCTGGTTGAGAAAAAAAAAAGTAAGACATGTATAGATGATAGATAGATAACGTTAATAGACGAAGAAAGTAAGAAAAGGATTTGGTTATCGATTTATTGCTTAATTTGTCTTGGTTGTTGGTTGTTGGTTGTGGTTAGAGAGTGAACACAATAGATAAATAGTCTGAACAATAAAATAAGTGAAAGGGGCATAAGGGAAAGAATTAAAGCAACTTTTGGAATCGGAATCTAGGGAAATTTTCACTCCTTTTCCACATTTAAACACTTGAAAGCCTGATAAAGTCAACGGAGTGCCTAATATAGAAAAATAAAACAAATTTTGTGACGAAAAAGGAAATTGAGTCATTGATGAGCATGCCAGCCATAAGGGCAATTCAAAGAAGCACTGCTTCAGGGCCCAGAAAAATGTCGATTTTTAGGTTCTCCAAATTTATTTTTTTTCTGATTGTTACTTGGACATTAGTTTTTCTTAGCATAGTTGGTTAGTCTTGAACCTAGGACCTCTCAAGACTAACCAACTATCCAAAGAAATGTGGTCCCCACAAGATAACTAAACTATCCAAAGGCTAATTGCCGCTAGCATCCACATCACTTTAAGACTAACTTTCGTGGTGGTCCACATAAGTGTTTACATTCCATGATTCTAAGTTAGAGAATTCGCTGACAATATGTTGAAGCTCCCTTAGATATTGTATATTGTAGGGGTTTGTAAGCATCTTGAGTTTATGCTTGTTGATCTACATTCTAGTTTTTTTTGGCTTGTTTTGTTTTTTATTTCTTATTTGGAAATATAATATGTAGCTTCAATTGCAATCAATTGAAAAATAAATTGTTTATAGCAATATTTGAAAAAATATTAATTGTTTCTCACATATGGCACAAACTTTTCTTTAGATGTTATGGTCATAATTAGCTACACTTTTGAAGAGTATTGCTTAGTTCATAATAATTGTTATCAGAGCCAAACCTCGCATCCAATGTTCAATTACAAGGAAGAGTGACCTACAGACTCGGTTAAAATAATTTAGCATTATGTAAGGGCATAGTGCTAAGTTGTTGAGTATTGGTAGATGTATGAAGCTATCAAAGGGAAGAGGGCTACTATCGGGCTAGTGTGGATAGAGTAGGTTGACGAGGACGTCAACTTTGGAAGCGTGGTGGATTTTTACGATCCTAGTTAAGTAATTAGCCTTCTGCTTCTTGACAGCTCGAGGTTTCGAGGATTATTAGCTGGTTCTTAACAATAATGTTAAGTTCTTAGTTTAGTAATTAGTCTTCCACTATGACATCTTGAATTTTGAGGAATGTTGGTTGGTATGTAACAATTTGTATCAGGGCCAAACCCCATGTCGAAATTTTGATTCCCAAGAGGAGCAACCTAAAGGTTGGATTAAAATAATTTAGCATTATGTATAGGTATATCTAAGTTGTTAAATGCTAGTAGGTGAATGAAGCAACTAAAGGGGAGAGGGCTACCATTGGATCAATGTCGATAATATATGGTCCGACAAGAACTTCAATTTTGGAAGTGTGGTGGAATGTTACGATCCTAGTTAAGTAATTAGCCTTTCACTCCTTGACGACTCAAGTCTTTGAATAGTGGTTGGTTCTTAACAATTGGTATCCGGTTTAACTTCATATTTATCCTGATATTTTGTTTATTTTAAGAAATTAATTGGTTTCACATTTATAACTTTATGAGTTAGTTTTTTATCCTAAACTTATTGAGCTATTTTACAAATCTTGTTCATGGGTGCCTAAGTAATTAAATTAGAATGCAACTCTTGGAAGTTTTTTTATCGAACCGCTCATCTCTAACAACCTTTTTATTTCCACCAACAAGAACAACTATTCATATCCTCCGTCCAAATACGATTGTCCTCAACTATCCCGGTAGTTTCCTTGGCTTTCTCGATTTTCCGTTATCTTTTATTCATATTCTTTTCAGTTTCTTCATCTCACTCAAAGCTTTCGTTTATGATTTTCAACTACTATTCCCTTTGTTACTATCACACTGCATACTATTAGTTAGTTTAGTTCATCTTTCAATTTTCTTCAATTTCTATCTTCACATTTTTTTTAAGTAAATCTTATCTCTATATTTCCAGCCCCATTTTGTGTTATTCGGTCTTCCAAAACCAATTTATATTATCCCTTTGCATTACAACTCACACTCCTAATTGTCAATAGTACCCTCACCTCCCTTTACTACCTAGCTAGTTTTAGTTTTTCATCATCGTCTGAAAGTGCGGTAGGCTAATGAAACTAAAGTAGGTGAATAGTTTATTTTTTGAAATCATTTTAGATTAAAAAACAATTATGGCAAACCTGTTTGATTATGAATATATTTGCCTAAACACGTTAGGGAACGATATTGCAACTCTAGAGAGTTTACCATGAAAAAAAAGGTCAAAGACGAACTCTAACCATCTAACAAGGCGTGATAAGCTTGCTCCATTCCAGCTATTGATTCATGCTCAATGGATCCAAGTGCTTAAAAACTGTAGTTTTCCACCACTGTGTTTAGTTGATTTACTTGCAAGAGAAGATGAGTAAAAACCTCGTGATTTAAAGTATAGGAAAACAATTTATTATATAAATAAAAATCAAGGTACTAATTGGGTACTTCTAGAAAGATGTAAAGAGGTGAAATCAAGCACCTATTAGATTATATTTGGTTTAGTGTGAAAAACTTTTGAAAAAGCCCCTACAATCAATGATCACAAACATACAAATTGTAAATGATAAGATTGCAAGGGACAAAAAAAACTTTTTTTACAAAGCACTAACACAAGGAGGTCACCTAAATCAATGTTTGATTGGCTTCAATAGTTACTTCCTTGGTGGAAGGGCGAACACACCCCACAAGCTTTTCTTATTGTATTTCTCCATGAACCAAAGTACAAAACAACAATCTCGCAAGGCCAACTTGTAACTCACAATAGAGTTTTTTTTTTTAATTGGGTCATTGACCTTTTTTATTTATTTATTAATCCATGCCCGAATGCTACATGACTGACCCTATAGGGTTAAACCAAACCAGGCCCGAAGGCTACAATATTGTTGCCACTTAATATCCTCGTCGCCTCCATCTCACATAGAGACTTGCTTTCGCTCCGGTCCATCGCCTCCACCTTGCATGAAGACTCGATTTTGTTTCGCTTCGGTCTAGTCCATCTAAGAAGTTGCATTCAATACCCGAAGGCTTATCATCGACGGAGCAAATGCTCCTAATAATCGAGCAAAAACTCACAAAATCGAGTCTCGAACCCGTGACCTCTCACAAGGAGAGTGGATGTCCGACCAACTGAGCTACAATTGGTGGACACTCACAATAGAGTTCAAAACCCACAATAGGGTGGTATTGAGTTAAGATAAGCTCTAACTCAAATTTCTCTCTTCTAGTGACACTCGATTGTCGAATTGAGAAACAATATGCTTTTTATGTTCACTGCCTCACTCAATGGAATAACAAAATCTTTAATCTCCATGTGAGATGAAGTGGTGAAGGTTAATAAATCTCTAATGGAGGCTTCTACCAATTATCAACTTGTTTCAACATTTTCTTTAATCTATTTCCTTTATATAACCTTCACACGCACAAAAGAATAGTTTCTTCCTTTAGAACACCTTGAAATATTTGGCGTATGATGTTGTTGGATATAAACAACTTATAGAGAGTAAAGTTTTCAAGCTTATTTATAGGCAAAAATCTGATTCTAGAGGGCCTATAGTCGACTACACTAACATGCTCAAACGGTCACATTTAAAATGACTAGTTGTTGATATGACATTTGATCTACCATAGTCGGCTAGACTATGTTGAAATTTAAATGTTAATTTCAAACATGGCCTAATCACGTGACTTTTGTCTTCATTTTGATTTTTCTTGAATTGACTTTGGTATTATTTTCTTCGACTTTAGTTGAATAACCTTTAAATATCTTTACAAAGTTTAAGACCTAAATCCCAACAATCAATATATGGTATATATAGTTTACAGCTACACCATATATTTTGAAAATAATCATTAATGTTTTGACATAATTTACAAATACATTATCATCGTCTTGGCCTATGAAACACATAAGAAAAATTTAGGTTAATGAAACAAATGACAAATCTATTACCTTCCCTTAGTACGTATGTTATTTATAAGTTTATATAATTGTATCTTCCTTTTCTTTTTTGAGATCTTTTCAAATTTTCATCTACTATCAATCAAGTAATTTCGTAAGATTGGTTGGTTATTCATGATTTGGGGATTCCGTCACCTGCCTTTGTCATTAAGCACTTCGAGAGTGGTGTTGGAGCAGCCTTAACGTACTTGTGATTTTTAGGGGGTACTTCATATTTTTTATCCACAGTTCCATCATAGAACAATGGTTCTTTCAAGTAGTGACTTTTGTGGCAGTGTCTCTCTATCTTGATGGTTCCCAAGCTTGTGGTGGTGCCTAGATGGTGGAGATTTTTATGATTCTCAAGGATCAATCATTTGAAGAGTCTTCTCTTTTAAAATGATTTTATATAATTGTCAAACATCCAACCGTTTTTGTTAATATTTCTAACTTTTCTTTATTACTATGTTTATTTTCACTAATAAGGTAACTAAAATATTAAGTTTCTGAATTCTACCATATAAATCTCTTCGTTGGCTTTTCCTTTATTTCCTTAATTAAACCTTATAAAATCATATTTTCGATTTAATTTTTTCTTAAATAGGACATTATATTATATGTGTATCCTATATTAATTTTCTCCATTTTGGTCAAGCTACGTTCAATTTTTTTCTCGTGTTTTTGGGCTATTATCCATTTAGCCCTCATTAGTTTATGGCTATACCTATTTGTCCTCCAAATTTTTTTATTCTAGTCTAACACCCATAACTATGTTTTCAACTACGTTGATTAACAAATTTCATTCAAATTTTTTAAAAAACTAACATAATCTGCACGCTTACACGTGGTTTTACCTTTCCTTCACTTCACAAACCCTCTTACTCTCTGTCTCTCAATAATCTCTCCTTTAAAATTCATTTTATCCAATCAAAAGATTGAAGTTGTTTTTCAGCTCAGCAGATGTCACATGGAGTTTAAAAAAAGCAAAAAACAAAGTTGAACCATAAGTTCCTTACTACATCAAATATCTCAGAGCATAAGCACTCTAAAGTTGTGGTTTTTTTTAAGACTTTGGTTTTCTATTTTGATCTTCAAGGTGGGAGGCATTTTTTTCCATTTCACTTTTAGTAAGAGGCAAAGGATTGTCAAATAAAGACATGTGAAAGCATTTCACCAATACTGATCAGCAGGAAACAAAGAAGACCTTTTACAAAATAAGATTGCTGACAAAATCGAGTGAGATTGGATTGAAGATGGAGAAATTGAACACTTTTCAAGACTTTGGTGGGAACAGAGGGCATTTTGTTCGACGAGTTTCGGATTCGACCACGTTCAATGGGGATTCTTTGGATATGAGAAAAGATGGTTTGATGTCTGTCGATTCCAATGGCGGATTTGGGATGCTTTTGCAGTGAATGGGTTTGATAGTGTTGCTGAGGTTTTGAGATTCTCCGCTGCTAATCCGACCTGCAATCAAAGAAAAAAAAACATAATGAAAAAGCTGATAAAGAATGTAAAATATAGCAAAAATTGAGGAAAAAAGTAACAAAGCACTTATATTGAAGAAAATAAATAAAGAAATGAGGAGATGGGAACTATGGTTTAAACATCTTTTATTTTCTCTCGAGTCTGAGAAGGGAAAAGAGACAAAGAGAGGGGTTTGGAATGAACGGATGTTGGTGGGTTGCGGGGGAGAGAATTTATATAGGAGAGATTGGGGAAAAGAGACAAAGGGAGGGATCGCTTGGATCAAACATGATTATCTAGCAACTTGATTTATGTGATTTTAGTAAAATATGTGTAAAGCACACGTCGGATAAGTTGGTCTTTTTTAAAAAATTGGATGAAATTTGTTAGTCAACATAGTTGAAGATGCATTCATGAATGTTAGACTAGAATATAAAAATTGTTGTGAGCCAAATTGGAATAGCTATAAACTAATTGGGGCAAAATGGAAAATAACATTGTTTTATAATAAATGATATTTATAGATAAACTAATATACATTGTACATGAACATATCTCTCCATTCTCCTCAAGATGAGCATTGAGACCATGTTTGAGCAGAGAATTAGCTACATCCAAAAAAGGCTTAAATACAAATTCTATCACATTGCTATACCATAATCTTCCAAAAGAAGATGTTGTTGTATTACTCGAGCTAACATCTTCTTAACATCTGCGCTACCACCTCCATCTGGATCCAAAACTTGATTCCTTAACAACTCTAACAAAATAAAAGATGAACAAAACACAGGGAGGGAGAAGACAATGATGGTAGTAGTGTGAAGTGGAGATCAATTGTAGTTGTGGTTAAGAGTTCAGATAAGAGAATATATATATATATATATATTTTTTTTTTTTGGGGAAGGGGGGGGGGGGGGGGGGTCAACCTTTTTTACTATCTTTAGGTAGGATATGACATTACTATTGGACAACACTTTTGGAGTATACTCCATCATGGGTTTATTTTTATAGTACCCATTCATCAAGCATAAAAATATGAATTGTTATTTGTAAATATGACTCGTGGACTATTTTATTTTACTTATTTGTTTTACCTTATTTGGGTAGAACAATTTAATTAGGCTTGATCAGATCTAATTTCGAATTAAAATCTAACTTTTCCTAAGTAATGTTTTTGACTCCAAGATCCAAATTCAATTTACTGACAACCCTACTCACGCCGCTCTGCTATCCGAAATGCATATTCCATGATCTCTAATAAGGTTTACATGACAATTGTGGATAAACATCTTCGTGTTTGACCAAAAAAAAAAAAAAAAAAAAAAAGACAATTGTGGATACTCTTTAATTATCACATTAATTACCAATCAAAATTGAGCAACAATCAGTTATCAACCTAAGAGAATGGTACAACCTAAAATAAAAATAAAATAAAATGAGTCATTAACAAAATAAGTAAAATTGTTAAAGTACATTTATAAATGTTGGAGGTCAGGGGTGCCATCTCGCAGTGAGAGCCCAACTCACTCATTTTATATATATGTATGTGTACATCATATAATAAAAAAAAAAACTCATCTCTCTTTGCCAATACCGAGATTGAGTAAAAAGAGAATTATTAAATAAAATAAATAAAAATAAAAATAACTAGAATTGAGCTATCTCACTTTGTTATAGGGTTGTTCATGGTTTGATTTGGTTGATGGTTGTGTGGAAAGTGTCAACCAAACCGAACCATTCAGTTTGATAAATGGAAAATCCAAATCGAACTGATCTTAATTTATATAAATTGCAAACCGAACCGATCGAGTAAACTAAACATATTATATTTTTTTTTTACATATCATATATATTATATATACTCTATAGGTTTGATTTTTTTTTTGTTAAAATCACTTAAGAATCGAAAACCAAATAGAACATAACGATTTCAAATTTTCAAAAACTGAACCGATCTGAAACCGATCCTAAACCAAACGAATCAGTTCAATTTTGATCAATTTCGTCGTTTTAATCGAATTATTTGGTTTTTTGTTCAACCCTACTTTATTACGAAAAAGTAGACCATATATCCCCGTCTAAATAGGCATCTAATCTTTGCTTTTCAATTGCTACTCAAGTGGTAGATTTTCCTATTATATTCTCTCTTTACTTGCCTTCATCTTAACTTAAGATTTTGTCGTTTAATCAACTTGCATTACAAGTCAGGGGCACTTAAAAAAAAATTGTATATAGAAGTGTTAGTGGTTTCTTAAGGTCTCGTTATTTTTTGGTTGTTTACGATGTATTGAGATGTGTGATGTGTGATGTGTATACATCGTAAACAACCAAAAAATAACGAGAGGGAACCTCTACGGGCCACGAGAGGTGTCATTGACAAAATTGTTATAATCCTTAATTATTGCCTAAAGAGATATAGATTAAATGGATAATCTTTGAAAGAAAAAAATTATTTCCAAAAATTATTTTACTCACAAACCAAGCCAAACCAAACCAATCCTATATTTCAGGTTTTACCAAATGAGCTCAACCCCACCCCCATGGCATTTTATCTGTGTTTCCTCCAGAAGAAGGTGTAGATGATCTGGACTCGGACTCTCGTCTCTAAATATGGGCGCAGGAGTTGAGTTGTTGTAATGGCCAAGTAACTGTGTCCGTGTGTGTGAGAGAGATATCCGTGAACCCTCACTCCATTTTGTTTCTTCCAAGTTCCAATCAATCATCCATTCTCAACAACTTCAAGAAACAGGTAAACAAGACATACATGCATACACACTGAATTAGCTCTTCTTTCATGTTTTTTTTTTTGCTTCTTGTAAGAATTGTTGGTTTGATTTCATATATATTTTTTTTGATCAAATGTTGGTTTGATTTCAATCTTACCATTCCCTTTTTTTGGTTTTCCTTACTAACCCCATTTGTCAAAACAGCTATTGGATCTGCCCCCTCTCTCCTGACTGGTCAGATTGCTCAACAGATATTAATGGTATTTTGGCAGATTCTGTATTCCCCACTTTAACCAACTTGGAGCCTTTCAATTCAATCCCAGCTGTGGTTGCCCTCCTAGGTGGGGTCCGACCATTCTGAGCCTTCTCCTTGTGTGGATCTTTCATGCCATCAACATCATGTAATTCTCATCAACCTCTACCACCTTTGTAAAAGTAAAAGAAGAATCCCAACCTCTAGCTCAATTCAACCTTTCCTTCCTTGTTTTGTTTGGTTCCATCTCTCGATATTCCCTAATTTCCCCAAATTAGCTTCTAAATATCTTCTCTTTTGGTATTACTTTTACCTTTTTGTCTTGAAAAAACAGGTATGTGGTTTCATGGGTTTTAGGTAATTTGAACAAACAAAAGGGTATAGACTATTTGGTCCAACTTCTCCAATTTCCCTGTCAGTTTGGTACTCATTCTGGTTTTTGTATGTGGTTTCATGGATTATTATGGGTTTTAAGTGATTGAAAAAAAAAATTTATTGGTACTTATAAAATATGCTCTCGTATTCAAGTAATTGTTTCCTGTAATCAGGATAAAGACATGTAGAAGTAGATGTTGCTTGTTCACACTAGTCTTCTATAAGTAGTTTTTTAGCTCCCCCTTTTCTCTGTTATTTTTAGTTTAAAAAATATCATATAAATCTGTCACTGTTTAGGGTTAAAGTTAGATGGCAGAAAGGCCAAGGAATCTGAAAATGGGGTCTTATTGAAAGTAGGAAATTTTTATTCTTTTTCTTATTTTACTGCCAAAGGTTGAAAAAAAAAATTTGGGGAATGTTTCACCCCAAGTATGTTTTGATTAGTATTTTAATGGCAAAAGAAGGGTTGATTAGCATGTTGGTCATTTACTGTTTGGTTGGTTCATCAAGGAGGATGAGAAAACAAGGTAAAAGGAATCTACTGTAAAAACAGAAAGATGGTTTTCTGTGGGTGTGCGTGTTAAAACAATACAATGACCTTAACAAGTGGGGTTTTTCTAAAACCATTAGATGACATTTTGGGTTTTGTTTGTCTGATTTGTTTGTGGTCTCTTTCACCATTTTACAGTCACAGAAACACCCCCAATTCCTATTCTGCAATTCCTATCAAATCAAAAATTTCTCTTCTCTTGTAGCTCTAGCAGCTCCAGACCGCCATTAATGATGTCTCCTTTCCTTTTCTTTTATTTTCTTTCCTTTGAGTGATCACATATTGCTCATGATCTAACTGAATTTTGTTGCCATTTGCATCAATAGGTCGGTGGTGTGGCGTGGAAGTCCAATTAAGTTCTTCTTTCTCTTTGGTGTTGGTGTGTAGTGCTAGTACTAGTGGTGCTGCTCTATTCTGTGCAGGTTTTTCCTTGGAACTTTGCGGGTCTGTATGGTTATCCATGCTCATCTCTTTTGTATTTCTTCCACATCTGCCCCCACTCTTTTTGTATTACTAGAAAAAAAAAAAAAAAACTTGTTAGTCTACGAACCCCTTTCTGTGTAAAATAATTCCAATCTTCCAATTAACTAGTAGTTATTGATATCCCTCAGAGAGATAATTTAGATCCAATTTCCAATATCTCTTCTAGAAAACCCTTGCATTTCTTTTCCTTTATTTTTTAGGTCATCCATCCATCTAGAAGGGAAAGGGTTTAATCAATTTTTCCGTTGTTTGTTTTAGATGTGTTTGTAGTTTTGGAGATGGCTTTGATCTTAGATTTCAGAGTTGTTCCTTAAATTTCATTCAAAATTTCTTCTTTTGGGCACCCTTCCAATCTGTACTACTTTCCCTTCCTTTCAATTTAAGCCAAAGCTTAGATATGACCTCAGATAAGTCAATGGACTATAGCTCCTCATGGAATTGGGAGCAGGATAAGGCTTTTGAGAATGCTTTGGCAATCCATTGTGAGGATTCCCCTGATAGGTGGGAGAAAATCACAGCAGCAGTACCTGGGAAATCTTTGGAGGAGGTTAAGCATCATTACCAGATATTAGTCGATGATATTGATAGTATTGAGACTGGCCGAGTGACTTTGCCTACCTACGCTTCTTCTTCAGACTCTGCGGCGGACCATGTGGGTGAAAGCGGGACTGGTAAAAAGGGCAGCCATCTTGGGCATTTTCATAGTGATTCCAGTCATGGAGGGAAGGCATCAAGATCAGATCAGGAACGCCGCAAAGGAATAGCTTGGACAGAGGATGAGCACAGGTAAACTCACACTAAAAATGTTCACATGTTTTAAATTTTTATAAAAAGATGGCCAATTTGAGAGATGGATTTACTCACTGTTATATTACTTTATTAATCGGTGGGCATCTTTATCTACTTCTTTTGATTAAACAATGTTATCTGTTCCTTTAGCCATGTCAATTTCTGCACGTAAACTACTCAATTTAAAAATCTATGTTTCATTTTTAAGAGCTTCAGCATCAAACTTGTTTCTCTTTTCTTGACTAGCTTAACCTGCATAGCTTCTACTTGTTTCTGTGTCCTGCTTCATTAAAGAACAAACAGCTTGAAGAGTATAACATCATCTGATATTATCTGTATCAAATTAGATAATAGCATTTAGCTGAGAGTATAAATAAGACATCAGTATCTTTATCCACCCTGTTACTATTACAAGTAGTTACTTCTTTTTATTTGTATGGCTTTCAATCTGGATAATATTTCCTAGTTAATATTTGAATCTTCAACCTCCTAATTTTCGTTGTTCTATGACACCTTCAGAATAGGAACTCGTCTTTAGCACTTATATGTGAGAGTTGATGACACTAACATGTTCTCGAGTTTTCAAATTGCAAACAGATATGAGTAGCCAACAATTTACAACCTTTGTTTCTTCTAAAAATTTGCCACCTGGGAGCTGCTGACTCTTAGTTTGCTTCTCCAATTTGGCTTGATTTTGGTTACACGTCGCAGATTTTTCATTGTAATTAGTGAGTTATTTTCAAAGTTTCCTGTCAATTGAAGAACTAATAGGGAAATTTTGTAGAAGGGGAAAGGAGAGGAAATAATTCCACACACCTAAATTGCCTAAAGATGCACCATGGCAAAGGCCCTACCTTGTGGAATTCTCTTTTAATAACACTGATGTCTTTAGAGAAAACCACACACCGTGATGTCCAATAGTGGCCTAGTGGTGATACTATTAGCGAGCATATCATGACAGGTGCTGTCAAGTTACTGCTTGATTTCTAAGGGGTCTGGAATGTGATAACTTGTGCCCATGACTGCCGCTGTTGGATGTTTTGGGGATTATGTTATGTTAAGTCTTACATCTCCTAAGGAGGACTTCTTGCAAGGATGCTTATGTGTGGACTTCTTCCACTCATGATGTGCAGGGATATATCAATGTTTGCGAGGGAATTCTTTACACTCATTTACTTCTCGACCATATGAGAATGTAAATACTTAGCTGGTTAAAGAGCACATGCATAATAGAGAGTACGGTCAAGCCATTGCTATTTCATTTTGATTGAGGTTGCCCTTTTGGCTATGACAGCAGCCAGCATGCCAACGGATTTTACCAAAATCAGGCATGTTGGTGCTGGTTTATGGAGGTAGGGTTGCAAATGGTTCAAGTGAAAGGCATGCATCACTTATTAATGCAAGTGGTTTGAGAGATTCACTTATCTTGTTTTTTCCTTCCTCTTTTACTGCTCTCGCATTACGATGTGGTTGCTACTTATTTGTTGTTATATCTACATATTTAAAGCTATCAGCAACCTTACTTTTTTGGAGATTTTTTACGATTCATAGGAAGTTGGAAGTCATGCTTTGGGCTTAGATACTGAGTGTGGAAAGGTGAGTGTAGAGATGTAGCCTAGTCATTGGTGAGTGGTGGCCATTTGAAATCCTATTTGATGCACTATTGTTATGTTTTCTCTTTCTCGGTGTCGTTAAATCACCTTGGATGGAATGACAATGTTTATTTATAAATTATCAGCACAACAAACATCAATATATTAGAAATATAAAGGCCATTGTCACTAAGGGAGTCACAAGACAAATTATAAGCTTATAAAAAGCAATACAATCTAAAATTACTTTGCCAATAAAAAAAATGGACACGTGAATAGAGTCAAAGAACACTAACCAGATACAGAGTCGATAGGTACAACATTTGACATCTCTGATCGCTGCTTTCCTGCCTTGCTTTCATTCAGTAAGTCCCCTCAGTCAAGCAAAGATTCATGGTGATTGGCAAGGTTGCATAGTCTAATAGGTAGTCCTGCTGCCTGAGCTAGCAAACTCAACCTTGAAAAATAAATTATGTGAATCCCGTACTAAGAAGGCGCCGACCAGAGTCAAAGAGAAAAGGAAGGCTTGTTCAAACAAACAAAAAGAAACACCGGATTAGTCCTCTGGTCACTTCCGCTGTGCGGAGGGGTATGTATGTGATGGAGATCCCATCGTTCATTTCTAAATCTGGAACCCTATTATCCCCAACCCACCCTATTGATAGGGGCCTCTCTTCGAATCAAATGACTGTGGGGCTGCTGGGCTTCCAATAGATACAAATAGGTTCCTTGATCCAAGGGATGGAGGGATAAATAAATAGTTTGGATATTTGCAGAGGGCCATTGGGTGCTTCTTTTCCTCGATCGGTTGCCCCAGACGGGCGGGTTCAGTCCTTCACTACCACTTCCTTCCCACCGATTGACAACTCTAGTTACGCTTCCCTTTTCGTCTAGACACGAATGCCTTGGAGCAAGAGACTTGGACTCACCTTCTTTGTATCCAATATCCGGGCCAACAGGAGAGGGAATGTCAGATGAATCCCTTTGATCGTCGGATAGAGACCCAGGTCATGCAGTTGGTAGGCCTAGTCCCGTTCCTTCTTTCGTTGATGCTAGATCGCCGGAGCCCAGATGGATCCCAGTCCATGGGAACAAGATCGATGAGTGGAAGGAGTGGAATTCGATTGCTTAGATGCAGCTCCGTAAACTCTACCCCATAGTCTTGCCCTTATGTTTCTCAATGCCAGACTATGCAGTTAATGCGGAAAGCGGTCGTAAAGCGGTCAGGACCGCATTACGATTTTTCATAATTATGCGGGACTAAGTGGAATTATGCGGACAATACAAGTTTTTTTATCTGTTTATAACATACCCTAGTAAGAAAAGAAAATGAAGGAAATTTGAATCTGAAAAGCAAAAGAAAGGACTAACCTTAGGGTCTTTGAAGCTAGAAGGTAGCAAACCTTTTTAACCCAAAACAAATGAAATCGTAAAGCAACAGCCACCAAACATCAACCTTTTCTTTTCTTCCATATAGGATCAGATCTGGAAGCAAGGCATGAAAGATTTAAAAAAAAATAAAAATCTTTCACCCAAAACAAAACGTTGAAGAAGGAAGGAAAAATGAGAGATCTTTAACGAAAATCAAGAAGAAAAATCGATAAAGGACAAACCTTTAGCCCCAATAAATCAGAGAGTTTTTTTCAGAAGCAGCATAAGCTCTCAAGCCCGGCGAAGGCGAAAACTCTGTCATCATCGACTTACATGAGTTACATCTCGGCAGAGGGAAGAAGCGAATGGGCTGGGAGGAGAGGGAACAGCAGCAACCGATCGATTCTCTTCTTCTTCTTCCTTCTTCGTCTCTTCTTCTTTAGATCTACTTCTTCTTCTTCTCCAGCCAATCTCTTCTTTCTTTTTCAGATCTGCAAAGATTGATTAGGTTTTTTTTTTTTTTTCATATATAAAGACCGACAAATCAGCGAGTCAGCTGGGCCGGTTAAGCGCGACTCGCCGACTTTTGACCGATTTTGATCGATCCGCTTAAAGCCAACCGAGTCGACCCTGTGCGTTTCGGTCTAACCCCCGTATAGCACTTTTTGACCGATTTTCGGCCGCATTAACTGCACAGATGCCAGACCAAGGCCTTAATTTCTTTCCATAGATCAGTTAAGTCCTTAATCTCTTTGAAGACTATTATTTTTCTCCATACAATAAGCCAAATGTTTGCTATCGTTACTCTAATCCACAACCATCTTCCTACTTCCAATTATCAACCCAATGTAGAAAAACAGTCTTCAGCAACGAAAATTGCTGCAGAGCTTAGGCAGATAGTGTTTGACAGTTGCTTGGAGAATTGACGAGAAGAATAATTTGGTGATAGATTCCTCACTCATATAGACTACACCTATTGGTGATAAACACGCCTTTCCTCTGTAGATTGTTCACTGTTGGTATCTTTCCATGTGCAATGGTCCAAACAAAGAAGTTAACTCTTCATGGGACTTCTTTCATTCAAAATATATCTAAGGTGGTATGAATCCTTGAGCAGACAGAGCCATGATGGAACTGAACTGTTCTGTGGTTGTTTTTTTTTTTTTTTTTTTTTTTGAAAGTTGAGCCGGGTTTGTATAGGATCCCGTAACCTATCCCCGAGGTGCCACCTATAGGTCAACATCACCCCGAAAGAAACGATGCCGCCGGAGGGTCTCGAAGCAAGGACTTGGGGATGAATCCCACAAGGCCTTAACCACTCGACCATAACCCCTTTGGCTTCTGTGGTTGTTGTATATAGGTAAGGTACTTGTTTTATCATTCCACTTCTAATTATGTTCCTCATTGTTGATATTTACCCTTGTAGAATCTCAATCAAGAAAAGGAGGCAAGGGAGCTCATCATTTCTGATGCCTCTTCTCAATGTGAAGTCCCAACTTGTTTCTTTCTTTTTTTAAAAGATAAGAGCATTGGATTCCTTGTCAAAAGACTCATTACAGAAAACACACATGCAACCTCTTTGAGATGTGAGAAAAATTATCAAGATGTCTCTCACAGATAGGGAAGGGTGGCTCAGTCAATTCTAGCAGGAGCACATCAATGGTACATCTTTTAGAGATCTGATGCAAATGTGGATGATGCCATGCGCCTGATAAATAGACTTTTGTTTCTGCTCTGATAAACAGACTTGTTGTTTGTCTGTTTCAGATCTGATGCAGCTGTTTGTCTGTTTCAGATCCATAGAGATCTTCTTTGACAACAAAAGGCACCCAACAGCTAACAGGTAAACGGACAGGCAGCGAACAGATCTTCGTCTTCTTCCTTTTTCTTCTCCTCTGAAACACTTGATGGCTGCACAAAGATCTGCCACAAAACAAACAGATCTTTGTCTTCTTCCTCCTCTTATTCTTCTTCTCCTCTGCACAAAGATCTGTAACATCAACAGATCAATCTCATTAAGTTTGTGTATATATATGTATATATATATATTTTTTTTTGGGGGGGGGGGGGGGGGGGCGCACATCCATTGGATCTGTAACAGAAACAAACACAAACAGATTAAGATCCTTAATCTGAAATCTGCACCCAAGCCGTGTCCATTGGATCTGAAATCTGCACCCAAGCCGTGTCCATTGGATCTGTAACAGAAACAACAGATTAAGATCTGAAATCTGCACCCAAGCCGTGTCCAAGACCGAGTCCAGACCAAGTCAACTGCCCTGACACGTTGACCACGTGTCGAATGCGTGTCCGTGTTCGATGCATATCCGACTCGGATTCGAGGGCTTTTTCCAAGGGTCTGTGCTTCCTATTTTCCCACACTTGTCTATTTTTATATTTTGCACATAAAGGCATTCCCAAGTATTTGGTTGAGAGTCTGCCTTGACTGCATTGAGAATATCCACTTGATCACACGTGTTACACTTCCCCCCATTGGGTAAAGAGTACACATTGAGAAATTGGAGTCCAACCTAGAAACCACTTCAAACCATTGTAAGAAATTGCTTACAAATCTCTTCTCGAGTCGATTTGGAGGATTGATGTGAAAATAATGCTCTCTGTTGATAGACTAGGGTATTCCCTGTATTGTTGTCACTCCACATACATTTTGTGCTAAATATCATGTACTGAATACCCCCGCCACCATCCCCACTTTTGCCCTCAATCAATTTTGAAGTGCAAGCATATTATGGGGTAAAATATATATATACTATAAAATTTAGGGTGAGACTCAATCAAAATTTAAATCAGTGGGGGGAAAAAATTTCAAACGCCGAGAGCGAGTTTTCCCCAAACTTTGAATTCGTCAAAATATAAAGTTTCGGGTTTTTGTTTAAATGTGCATTAAAATGTTCGTCTCATTTTTTTTTCTATTATGATCGGCCCGTCTCATTTCTTTGAAAAATACTAACAACGTGAAATGCATTATATTCTTCGGAGTCTTTCAGTACCAAAATTCGACAATCAAGTAAATAGTTATGACAATTTTAATTTTGAAAAAAAAACACAATTTTCTCTCCCTGTCGCATGTACGTTTCACCATTTTTTTTTCTTTGCTCTTCTACATGTTTTATATTTACAAGCATGCAATTATAGGAAATGAATCTCAATCCTCAACATATTTCCTAACTTTCAATCCTACCCATCTTGTATCTCCAATTCCTTGTGAATAGTGAAACACCGGGTTTTTCATCTTTCACTAAGGAACCCTCCTCGTATGGCTACTCCTTGTGGAAAGGTATCATGAAGCTGAAACACATAGTGCTTTCTAATATTAGCTTTGAGGCTCACAATGGCGAAAGGATTAGTTTTTGGGATCAGAATTGGATTAGTGATCAATCTTAAAATTATTCTCTCCTGCTATTTATAATGCGGCTCAAAACAAGCAAGGGAAAATCAAAGATTTTTGGCTACGACAAATGTGTGACTTGCTTGCACTCGCTAAATTTGTCTCCTTAGATGTAGAATCAGACAAGTGGCTTTGGCTTGGGAAAAGTACAAATTTTTCAGCTAAAAGAGTGCTATCCCCCTTCTCCTTCTTCTACGCTTTAAAGGAGGATCTCAAGCTCCATTCCTTCATTTGGATGAAAGAGATTCCTCCAAGGGCTAACTTCTTGGTGTGGGCAGTTCTTCATGGTAGAACTCTCACTGTTGACAACATTATCACGAGAGGTATCATGCTGCCTAACCATTGTGTCCTCTGCCAACAACATGAGGAATCCATTGATCATCTGTTACTGTCTTGTTCTTTTTTCAACCATCAATCATTTATTTGATTATTACTGTCTTGTTCTTTTGTCAACCATCTTTGGATGCTTGCCCTCGAGTTTAATGTTCAAGCTAATTTCTCTGAGTCTTTTCTGGATTAGGTTGAACATTGGCATTCCCTTTCCAACCCTCCCTCCAACCTCACTTTATTTGGGAAATGGGTCTGGGAAAGACTTGTTCATGCCTTAGCTTGGATCATTTGGGGGGAAAGAAACAATAAAGCTTTCAAGGATAGTCACAAGGATATACACAAGCTAAGGATTGAGGTGAACGTTACATTATATATCTTTTGTTCCGATTAGTGATATTCAATTTTCTTCTTGTATGTTTAGTTGGCACAATATTCTTCTTTTGTACTGATTAGTGCTTGCACTAATCCTTTTGGCCTTTACTAAGTACAATATGATAATAAAATAATATATGTGTGTGTGTTTCTTGGCATGGATCAAGCAGAATGATGGTTTCATGAGCATATTGGAGTATATGAACGGAAATGCCTAAGTCACATGCTTTGAAACCTTCAATGAGATTAAAATGCTCTGTGCTAAGCATTTGTGTTAGGGCTTCAGGTGAATCATTAACCTTAACTAAGAAGGTTGCAGTAAGGATGTAGTTAATAAAGTTCTAGTTTAAAGTATCAAAAGCTTTAGAAAAATTTAGCTTACACTCAGTGCTCGGTAAGGGAACCATCTATAGGTTGCCTTCCTTCCACAATTGTAGCTTGGGAAGGGGAAACTAATGTAAAGTATTGTTCACCCTCTAAAAACGATCTTGGGTATTGAGGAGACGAAGCCAATGGGTTCAAGTCTCCAATGAAGGATGATTCCTTTAATTTAGGGATGAGAGCAATCAGGGTGGAGTTGAATCTCCAGTCTGTGTAGGCATTATTACTTAATCTTGTCACGAACACCATAAATTATGTTCTCATTGCACCCCAAAACTTAAGAACGAACTCCACCGGGAAACCAGGTGCCACATCAGATGCAAGTTCTGTCGTACCCTTCTTCACTTCTTACTTTGTAATCCCCTTTCTAAGTCGTCAAAGCTGTAAAGATCCAAGATATAAACAAATATTGATATTGTCAAACATCAAACTTGCAACCAACATTCTATGCTAAAATTTCAAATACACTCATTGCACGTGAGCGCGGACACACACACACAAAAATACTTGCAAGTTGAGAGAATCCAATAAGTACGAATCAAAATTGTGAAACAAGTTTCTTAATCCAAGCCCTTCACAGTTCTTGATGTATAGTTCATAGAGCCTGGGTTTGTCTAGTTAAACTACCATCCGTATCTTTTCCATTTCACATAGTAATACAAAGTTTTATTTTCTGATAAAAAAAATCCCAGCCCTTCCCATTCAAATTCTCAGTTATGCTGATCATCAAATATTTGCATCATCTTCGTCCACCTCATGTTGATGATGACTTGATTTTCCCTCCCATTTGGTTCAACTTATCTTCTTCCTCTTGTTTTTCTTCATCTTTAAGTTGGTGGTAGGTTTGCCTTTGCCTCTACTCACCTAAGAAAGTGGAAGAAAAACCAAAAAACCTTACTTTTTTTCTTCCATTTGATAGCACTTAGCAGGTTTGCCTGCCCATATTATTGCAGGGTAAGTATGTGCCTTAACTACACTGCTCAAGGCCATGCTGCTTCGGACTAATGTCAATTCTTGCTTGTGAAACACGAGGTGTTGTGGTATTTTATTTACTTTGACCAACAAAATCAATAGGTAGCCTCACAATCAACAGAATGGTCCACTAGACATTTAGTCTTATGTAACATCGACACTACTTCTAAACAAAGAAGGAAAAACAAAAAACAAAAAATACAAGTTTGTCGACACGTATCGTGTCAGATACTCGTGTATACTCTCATTTAACACTCCATGTTTAAGATTATCAAATTTTCACATATCTTTGAAAGTTTCAATTCTATATTAATGTTACAAGCATATTATGGCCATGACAAATAGTTAGTGGAATATTGTCCTTCAAGTGAGTGAGTATGACTAATAATTCAAAACTATTGCTGAAAAGTAAATAATACTAAAATGTACACATGTATCCCTAGCATATCCTGTACTCTCTTTTATTTGCTTGGCGTGTCCAACACTTCGTATCCGTGTCAGATATCGTATACCGTATCCGCGTCGTTTTTACATAGCATTTAGTTTATAAAAAGGGAGGAAAACTCAGTTTAGTTGCCAAAGCACCATGGAATTCTAATTGTATAGTTAGTCCCAAGTACAGTGCACGGTAGTATGTCTTTCACCATCTCACTAAATTGAAAATTTGAAGTATTTATTGATAAGATGTATGAGTGTGATTATCAAGTTGGAGATATAAAGAAGACTGATAAAACAAAGGAGAATCAGTACTCTGAGCAATTTAATGGTTATAGATAATATAACTAAAGAGGATTGTTAGAGTGCAAAAATATAACTAAAGAGGATTAGTGTGCAAAAATGTGAAAAAAGCACATGTCTTTAGTACGGTTTGGGGAGATTTGGTGGGATATTATTAGAGTTAGAGAGGGTCTAATCCATGAATATATGTTTAGCTGTTCTAGTGTCCTATTAATCCCTCGAGTATTCTGCCCTTCGCTCTTGTGAGTTTTCACCTTCTAATATACTGATTGCCTATGTATTTTGCAGATTGACAATATGGCTGAAAGTAGATTATTATCAGTGTGACATGTTCAATTCCTACTTCCCTAACCCTAATAATACAATTAAGATGAAAAACATGGTAGCATTTAATCGGAGTTTTTTCCATCTGGAAAACTATCCACATCATGAAGTCAATAAAATCATATCCAAGTTCGAAAGGCAGATTTGAAAAATACAAAATGAATTCCCCCCTTGTGTGGTTGTTTTCACTGTCTTTTATTTATTTTATTTTTCTTTTGTTGTTGTTGTTGTATGGTGGGACAGTATGAGTGATGGTGGATTATGAAGATAGCTTTGGGATGAAGATAAGTTTAGGTTGATGATTATCCCCTGTATTTTTTTTATAGAATTTGGGATTGGTATGACCTATATAATCAGATATGATCTGGAGGGCACAAATAACCGAAGGAAAATAAGTTGTCTGGCTATCAGCTCATCAAGGTTTCATATTGTTTAACATTTTCTCGTAGAAGCTGATTTGAGTGACTGAGACATGGAAGTCTATTGTTTGGTCTGTTCCTTTTTCATGTCAATCATCCATTTACCTTTAGCTTCATTCAATGCCCTGTCTCAGTTACCTGTGGTGGTAAAAAAAATTTAAAATTTGGCTGCATTCATAAATCAGATCTTTATGGCAGTTCACGCCATTACTTGTAAGAAATTTCTTGTAGTTGATCATCAGTTATCTGCTAATTATCTGTTGTTAGGTTGTACTCGTGGAACAAGTGAATCAGTTTCTGATCTCTTTAACATTTTGTACATTGCTTTTGTACTAGAACATGGCATGTGAGAAATTCTGCAAATGAGCAATTTGATACAGTGTTTCGGAAGAAGGAAATAGGGATTTGAGGGAGTAGAGGATCCTTTTCAACATTAGTCCTTTTATGTTCTTGTCAATATTAGTAGCTCAGGAACATGTGCCTACTGGGGCTTCTAGTAACTTTCCGCTTAAGTTGGTATGGAGGAAAAAGAGTGCTAGAGTGTCTTTTTTGGATGGTGGTATGACAACCTTCACCCTAAGAATTGGCTCACAGATACATGGATATTGATCTGGTTTGTACATTATGTGATTCAGCTCAGTAAAACTCGGGTCATCTTATTGTGATTGGGTCAGCAGACTTTGGGTGCATTTCTTTGGGCTCTTCAGTTTATAGTGAGTTGACTACTAGGAGAGTTTGTTAAGGTGTTGGAAGACTCCAAAGCGTCTTCCAAAAGTAAAGGGGTTGCGTTTTTTTATATCAAATATTAAACAAAAAACTGTGGAGTCTCCATTTATTCTGTCTTCCCGCACTTCGTACAGATCATGGGTCTTATTCGCCTCCATTTCATCTTCCATGCCAAAGCCCAACACCTCCTTGAGAGAGCAAGCTGTGTCTTTGCCTTCAACCTCAGATCCTGAATCAGATATAGAAGTAAACATCAGATGTAGACGTAAATCTAATGTGCTAGTGAATCCACCTCTTGCTTGGATGAGCTAATCATGACGAGATGCTGAGTTTGAAGTGTCTCTGCTACAACTACTTTCTTCCAATTTAGCATTATACCAAGAGTATTAGCCTCATCAATGGCTTTAGATATGAACTTGGTCAAGGATACCCTCATATCTATATCACTAACTCTGCAAAATTTTGAGGTCAAAAAATTTGATCGTATTGTGATGCTCTGTCAAATGAGAGTTTTCCGTACCTAAGAAGCTATATCATTAATCTGCCCGGCTTTTATGGACTTATACATTATGCAACTAAAGTATCTTATTTGTCAGGATTCTTACGAATTAGATGAAATAAATAAATGCACATTCATGCACACGTGTTTTGTTTCCATGCTTTAGTTGTAGCTGTTTGTGTTTTTGGCATCACATTATTAAGACTTCAAATTCATTAGTGATTGGGTTTTTTTTTTTCCATCTGTCTATATCTCGTCATATATCCCATATTTCCCCCTTGTGTGATAATGGTAGGTTTTTTTAATGGAACAGGTTATTTCTGCTTGGACTGGATAAATATGGGAAAGGTGATTGGCGGAGTATTTCACGAAACTTTGTGGTGTCAAGGACACCTACTCAGGTGGCAAGCCATGCGCAGAAATATTTCATTCGGTTGAACTCTATGAATAAGGATAGAAGACGATCAAGCATCCATGATATCACTAGTGTAGGAAGTGGAGATGTATCAACCCCCCAAGGACCAATAACTGGTCAAACAAATGGGGCCGCTCCAGGAGCCTCATCAGGCAAGTCGGCCAAGCAGCAACCTCCACCTGCACAGGGTGCTCATGGTGTTGGTGTGTATGGTGCCCCCACCATAGGCCAACCAATTGGAGGACCTCTGATTTCAGCAGTTGGCACTCCAGTGAACCTCCCTGCGCCAGGGCACATGGCATATGGCGTGCGAGCCCCAGTTCCTGGACCGATGGTTCCTGGTGCTCCTACAAGCATGCCTCCCATGACATACCCAATGCCCCGTGCATCTGCTCATAGGTGATGTGCTGTTGAATGTTTCAATGTACAAATGAGATGGGATGACTCGAATTGACTTCTCTACATTGTGCTGGATTAATAAGATACCCAGATGACAGCAGGATATCTGATGCCAGTGTGAGTATGTTCTGAGTCTTTTAGTTGAGTTTTGATGATTCTTGTTAGGTTAAAATAAGTCAGTGAGGAAGGAATTACATATTTTGTGTATAGGAAAACTTTGGAGGAGGTACTTTAGCATAAATGGATAGAGCAGTTTCATATGGCTTCTGTTAGATTCTTGCATGGTTTTATCTCCACCACCACCACCCCCCCCCCCCCCCCCCCCCCCCCCCCCTCCCTGGCATTAGTTTTTAGGTATTCCGGAAATAGGCAAATGTGTAAAGAACCCATTTCACAAGTTGACTATTTATTTTAAGTAGTGTTTGAGCACATATCGTGTGACTTTGGCAATACCTTTTTCTGTTCATTTCAGTGTTCTAATTATATCTGTCACAGTAAAGCTGGAAACTGTGTTACACAGTAGGGCAGTTTTCTTTTCATCGACTCTGTTTAATTGTACCTGAAGTCTATTTGGTGTGCAAATCTGCGTATTGATCACCTCTCAAAATTTGAAGGCCGTTGAAATATCTTCTAGCAGACTGTAAATAGGATGATGGTTCTAATTTCTTTAACTTATATAGCTTTCTGCATGGTGTTAGAAATACTGGATCCCGTTGAATTTATGTAGGAATGATATATCCTCACCTCACCAAAACTTGATGATTTTCAAGACTTTGGTTTTTTAGTAGAAAAGCTTGAGTGAACAACAATCAAGCCTCATCTACATAATGTGGTTCTCCTTGGATTAGTTGGTGAGAATTGTAATTGTTGATTGGCATCTATAGGACGTGGGTTTTTCTTCTTTTCTTTAAAAAAAAATTATTTTAGCATAGCCATGTAGGAGTGAGTACGTGATGAGTTTTTATGGATAAACTGCGATCTGTATGTGCTTATGGAATTAGCATGTCAATGGAGTCGATCTGTCTTACTATGCGTCTACAAATAATCTCAAGCATCCAACAAACTGAAGCATGTGCCTTTGTGTTTTCTTCTCACCACGCTTTTTATCCCTCACTCTCTTCCTTCAGTTTAGTTTTTTTTTTTTTTTTTTTTTAATTATTATTATTTTATTTATTATTATTATTTTTTTGGGTTTTATTGGATCCAATAATCATTAAATGTCTTGAATAGGGTTCAAAATCTGGATTTGTGATTTCATCCGTCAAAAGTCTACCGTTGAGTTGTACTCCATTGGCTTCTTTCAGGTTATTATTACTCACATAATCACAAATCATCTTTCAAGGTTTTGAGATCTAGTAGTTACAGGTCCAAGTTCATGTGTTCTGAATCTATCCCAGATTTAGTTTTGTTTACACCAATTTATATCTTCGTGCAAACCCTTGAATCTCTCAATTGATCAAGCATGAACCCATCAGTTGAGTGGCAACTCACATAAATAGAGAATGATTTGGGGTTCTAATTTTAAGTGTTCCACTTCTTTCAAGATTTTAAAACTTTAATGGTCTGTTTGAATCAAGGATGCATGGACACCGATGCGTGTTGTGTAAGACACGACACGCCGATTCAACGATTTCCCCAAAAAATAGGACCCGGAGACACATTGACACGTCAACCATTTTTTTGAATAAGTCATATAAACATAAATAATAATATAATAAAGTGTTTTCCTAGATGTCTTGAAGAAAATGACACTGTTGCAAAATATATATATATATATATATATATATATATATATATATATATATATATATATATATAGCAAAGAAGAAGCAAATGAGAATAGAAGAAGAAGAAAGTTAAGAAGAAACACAAACTATCTTTATGCTTTAGTGGTTTTTTTTCCCTATTTATCTTAAATTGCAATTGAAAGAGTAATTTACTTCAGATGAATCAACAACCATTAAATTAGGTGGTTATTTCCAAACATCTAAAAGTAAAAAAAATAAAATAAAGTTGGTTTTTGAGTCTTGACCAAGTTTCGGGTGTATCGGAGGCATGTCTGATATGTAAACCACATTGACCATGTGTCTGGCACCTGCCAACACGTTGGCCAAGTGTCTGACATGTGCCGGAGGCATGTCGAGAGAGTGTTGGATGCGTGTCAGACAATGATACGACATGCTTTTCGAAGAGTCTGTGCTATCTTGGTTTGAATAGCTCCAATGGAGACTGTCGCCATGTCTTCTTAAATGGAGATTGTCGCCATGCCTTATTAATACGAGACAACTCCTTGCAAAATTCCAAGAAGTGAAAGTTGTCAAGAATGCAAATGTAGCAGCGGACTACCTCACATCAACAACAGCCTGGAAGGTTGAATTCGGGAAGTTCAAACAGCTCCCTCCAACACAATTTCTACTTCAAAATGTTGGGGGATTCTCTCATAATTGAAACTTGCAAAGGTTCGAAAACTTTTTACAATGGGTGACTATAAAAGCTTGGCTATTCTTCTTAAGGTATTTTCTCTGGTGTTTCTTGATCAACTGGTACTTCTACCTCCTTCATTAGTGTTGCTTCTTTAGTATCACTGTGTCTTGTCATCTACCAGTTGTGTCCAATGCTGGTCTAGTACTGCTAGTTTTCTAGTCTTGGTTTACATATTTTACTTGTGGTCCATGGTTTAAAGTGTTTATGCCTATATAATTTAAGGGCTATTTATGATTTGCCCCCTATTATAAATATGTATTTATGAGTTAACTCTATTATTAATCACTATTGTAGTTTCCCCCAGGACTAGTGGTCAACGTGCATTGATCGTCGATTTTCAAAATGCTCATATTTAGATGACTAAAATACCCTTGACAAATCAAAGGATGAGCCAGGTCCAGCCCAGACCCAGGCGAATTACTATTCAGCACGTAAGTTAGGTACCCAAGTCCAACGTTGTGCGAATCTTGAAGTTCGGCCCAAGACAATAAGGCCTGAATACAGATATCTAGACTATAGCAGGCTCAGGGTCCATTTCGCAGCTCTTAGTCTAATCAAGTGTTAGGTCTCAAAGAGAGCCAAGTGCAAAGGGAGACTCAATCATAGACGGGTAAGATTATAAGTGAGATATACTCCCTCCACACGCCCTCAACGGTAGAGTCGGTAAAGGAGTGAAACACTCACTATGAACAAAATGGATGAGAAATGTACACATATGCAACCCTAATTTTATCAATCTATCTAAATCCTTGTCCAGTGTTTGACTTTACTATCGGAGTGCCTTTGGCGGCCACAATGATGGTATTTGTTTCACTGTTGTTCATCTTTGCAGGTCAAAAAATCAACAGGGACGGATTTCAACACATCAGTTTGGTGTCGTCCGTTGGGAGAACAATAAGTTTTCCATAGAGCAAAAATACAAATTTTGTTGAACTAACAATGTCTCAAAACATAGTTATTAGCACTAGATCCCAAGCTAACAACAATACCGAGCTTGACAACGCTCCGACTAAAGATGCATCATCACAGGGCCGAATTGATCCAATTGCGGAAGTAGAACAACCACAAGACCGGCCGCAACAGAACCCCACATAGATCAAATTCTTATCCACATGAGCCACCTCACGCAGGTGAGGGAGAGACTCACCCAGTGTCGACCACCGCCATTAGAGAATGGCGGAAACCCAAAAAGGTTTCTGTCCCAGGAGAATGCGAGGGAGCGTGTTCATGAGAACAACAACATCCCCATCGAAGACCGTAACGCCCAATTGAGAGAAACCTAAAAGATGCAAGAGCCCTAGGGGACCACACTCTGCAATCTGATAGGACCATCGTCAGGAATTTGTTATGACTAGGAGCTATCGATCCGGACGTCGTGTACAATTTCACGGACCCCCCATTTTCCTAGCAGATCATGAACTCGCCCCTGCCGGATTCAGGCCCCCGAAGCTTGAGTTCTATGGCGGAACACGGACTCGTCTAACCACCTGCGCCAATACCACCACGTGATGGTATTGAAGGAAAGTTCGGAAGCCTTCTTATTCCGGACCTTTCCTACAAGCCTAAAGAAGGTTGCACGAACCTAGTTATACAACCTCCAGCCAAGGTCCATCAAGTCATTCCAAAACCTAGCGAAGGCTTTCATCATACAATTTGTGGAAGCCAGCGGATCAGGAAGCGACCCCATTATATGCTTAGCCTCAACCAGAAGACTGGCGAGACCCTCAGGGAATATGTGACTTGGTTCAATACTGAACTAACCCTGATCGACGGTTGCAAGGACGACACATCCATCACTGCCTTCACCTCCAGCCACAGGAGAGGTCAGTTTTATAACTTTCTCACCCTAGAGCCCCCAACATACATTGGCGGATTTATTGAAAAGTGCACAATAATACATCACCTTAAAGGAGATGTTAGCATCAAAAAAAGGGGGAAATAGTGAGACTAAGTACTCCTCCAAGACCAGAGACACTGACGGAGATAAGGAGAAAGAAAGTGACGACCAGGCTGGGTCTAGCAAAATAAAACTAGACAAGACCAGCAACCTCAGATACTCCACCCACACTTCTCTCAATTCCAGCATATCCGACATCTTATCCACCATGAAAAACTAGGAGGACATCAAGTGGCCCTCAAAGCTCAGGGGAGATCCTTAAAAATGTAATAAGAACAAGTATTGTTCTTATCGCAAGGAAGTAGGCCACGACACCCAGGACTACAAAAGCCTCAAGAACGAGATTCAATATTGGGTTCAGAAAGGGAGGCTGAAGGAATTCATCGACTTCGATGAGAGACGGTCCTGGGGAAGAGAGACAGATGAGTCTGTGCACGAGGCAAAAAATATGTGTCCTGTACTGTGCAAATGAAGAAGAGGAACATTCCAATCGGTCACTAAAGAGGTCGGTCCGACGACTACGGGCGATTGTGAGGATCACCTTGTCCAGCATGTCAGAGGAGAAAGACTAGTTTTGACGTTTATGGAGCTGGCCATGAGAGGAGTTCGCTTCCCCCACAACGACGGTTTGGTTATTTTAATCAGATAGCAAAATGGTAAGTGAGGTGATCACTGGTGGACACAAGCAATTCGACCAATGTCTTGTTTCTGAACATGTTCTACAGAGTGCAGTTAACAGAAAAAGAGTTGACGCCTGCCAACCAAGCCATGTTCGGCTTTAATGGGGAAAGCTATTATCCGGTTGGAACAATCAAGTTGCCAGTAGTAGCAGGGCAACTAGCCAGACTTGCAAAAGATCATGATGATGAAATTCTTGGTCTTAGACTACTCTTCAGCATACAATGTGATCATAAGTCGACCTTGGTTCCACCATATGGAAGTTGTGGTCTCCACACAGCACCAGTGTCTAAAGTACCCTACAGATGATGAAGTAGTGACAATCAGAGGGAGCAGACTACATCTCTGCAGTGTCATTACACTGCAACTAAGTAGTCAAGTGACGAGACACTACAGTCCGAACAAAGAAGCTCAGATGTGGAGGTCCAAAAACTAGAACTAGTGACATACCTTTTTCTAGCCCGAGAGGAAAATTGAACGTTGGGCAGCTGGAGGAGGAGTCCATCACCATATACTTGGACGCCCGGATAACACCAAAGTTGTCCAGATACTTAAGACCAGTTAGTCACACTTTTGAAAGAAAATCAGGATGTATTCGCCTAGACAATGACAAACATGGTAAGAATTGACCCTCCATAATCACACACTGAATGGCGGGCAATCCGAACCTAAAGTCGGTCATACAGAAGAGGAAACCGGAAGCACCTGAACGCAACCAGGTCATTAACGAGGAAGTGGAAAGGCTACTCAAAGTCGGCATGATACGGGAGTCGCGGTACCCACACTGGCTAGCAAACACAGTCCTGGTAAAAAAGAAAAACAGGAAGTGGAGAGTCTATGTATACTACACGGACTTGAACAAGGCATGTCCAAAAGACAGTTTTTCACTACCTTAAATAGATCAGATTATTGATACAATACCCAGACACAACCTTCTCAGCTTCATGGACTTATACTCCTAATACAATCAGATCAGTATTCACTCTCCGAACCAGGAGAAAACCTCCTTCATAACAGACAGAGGCATATACTACTATCGGGTGATGCCTTTCGGATTGAAAAATTCGGGAGCCACATATTAGAGGTTGGTGAACCGCATGTTCAAAGGACAACTTGGGAAGACAAATGATATCTACATCGATGACATGCTGGTGAAAAGCCTCCACAGTCTTGACTACCTTGCGGACCTCTAAAAGGCCTTCTCCAAGCTACGCAAGTACCAAATGAAGCTTAACCCACAGAAGTGCGCCTTCAAAGTCGAATCAGGAAAATTCATGGGCTACATAGTCAACCGAAAAGGGATAGAAGATTACTCGAAAAAAATTCAGGCACTTCTCGACATGAGGTCGCCCACAAACATCGAAGGAGTTCAGAGCCTAACTGAGAGGGTGGCAGCCCTGAACAAGTTTATCTCCAAATCTTTAGACACATGCCTTACTTTTTCAAGATTCTGAAAGGGAATAAGAAATTCCAATGGGGCGAACAATATAAACATGTTTTCCAAGATCTGAATGTGTACATGGGAAGCACAAAGTTTTTCTAATAACCCATTTCGGAAGATATGTTTTATCTATACCCCTCAGTTACTATACACGCATTCAGCTAAGCTCTAATCCAGGAAAACAAAGGGAAATAGAAGCCAGTCTACTACATCAGCAATACATTTTATTGAGGTAGATGCTAACTACCCTAACCTGGAAAAATTGGTCTTAACACTAGTAACCTCCTCCAGAAAATTGAGACCTTACTTCATAGCTCACTCAATAACAATATTTACTGAGTACCTGCTTCGATCAGTATTGCACAAACCAGAACTATCAAGTAGAATGGTCAAATGGTCAGTAGAGCTGTTACAATTTTATATCCATTATGTTCCAAGAACGACCATCAAAGCGCAAGCACTAGCAGACTTCATCGCCGAACTCATTGTAATAGGAGAACCACAACCAAAAGACTAAGAGGAAAATGAGAACAATGAACCACTCTCACAAGGATGGATCATGTGATGCGATGGGTTATTAAACAAGAAAAGCAGTGGAGCTGGAATTTTTATTTATACCCCAAAAGGGGATCACCCTTAGGAAGGCTATCGAATTCAGGTTCAGCGCCTCAAACAATGAAGTGGGATATGAGGCCTCATAGCCAAACTAAAATTGGCTAGAGGGATCAGAGTAGAGGAAATCACAGTGTTCGGCGACTCCCAACTGGTTGTCAACCAAGTGAATGGCGAGTTCAACACTAAGGACCTTCAGATGTTAGCCTATTGCGAAAAAGCAATTGACGCCAAGACAGGGTTTAAGAAAATTCTACTCCGTCGTTGTTTCCGGAATAGACAACGAGGAAGCTGACACCCTGGCCAAGATGGCTTTGTCCGCAACGGACAGCTCTGACAAACTTATAGAATTCCAAGAAAAATAGGCTCTAGAGGAGAAGAGACTCGGCGAGATTTTCTACAGAAATGAGGAGTCTATCTAAATGAGTCCCTAGTCAGCTATATAATAGATGTACTCATCCTAGCGGAGATGTTAGTGGCTCGCAAGCTGAAGAAAAAGGCGGTATGGTACACATTCCTTAATGACAAGTTATACAGAAGATCAGTGATTGGCCCACTACTCCGATGCTTGACTCCTTACGAGGCGAACTATGTCCTTAGAGAGGTCCATGAAAGAATTTGCGGGAATAATCTTGGGGAAAGGACATTGACCCACAAAGCCTTCACCTTAGGGTATTATTGGCCCGTGATGTAGAAATAGGTTAATAATATGGTCTGAAAATGTGATAAATGTCAGAGGATGCCTCGTACACGCATATGTTCGCACAAAACCTGGTCCACATGACCAACCCTTCACAGTTTGCACAATGTGGAACGGACATTTTAGGCCTACTACCCACCTCTGAGAAGAAGAAATTTATCCTTGTGGTCATCGATTACTTAACCAAATGGGTAAAGGTAGACTTTCTTTCCAAGATTGGAAAAATAAGATTGAAAATTTCATATAGAAGTCCATTATCTGCAGGTTTGGGATCCCGAAAACGTTGGTCAGCGATAACGGGACCCAGTTTGAAGGCAAAAAGGTTAAAGAAATTTTGTGCTAATCTGAACATCATTTACCACTATCTAGCACCAGGGCGTCCCTAGGCCAACAGACAAGCAAAATTCACCAACCGAACAATTCTGGAGGCAATAAAAAAAGAAACTCAAACCAGCCAAAGTGTTCTGGGTTTTCTATTGGGCATCCTCTGGGCTTAACGGACCACAAAAAGAACTCTGATCGGAAAGACTCCATTCGCCCTCACCTACGTGTCTGAGGCAATGCTTCCAATGGAACTAAGGATGTCGACATTCATATCGGAGGAGTTTAGGTTGGAAGACAATGACTAGGCTCTAGAATCGGACTAGATCTACTCAAAGAACGAAGAAATGGAGCTTTCGTTAGGATAGTAATCTAGCAGCGAAAAGTGGCCTAGTTCTATAATAAGAGGGTCAAGCCTCGATTGGGTACTCAAAAAAACCTGGCCAAACACGAAAACCCAGGAGGTGGCAAATTGAGCCCAAACTAGGAAGTGCCCTATAAGGTGACGAAAATCAATAGGACTGAAACCTATTGGTTTAAGAACCTGAGTGGAGAGAGTCTCAAAATATCGTGGAATGTAAAATACTTCAAAAGTATTATCAATAAAGGTATTATTTTGAAATAATTCCATTTTATGTACAACTCTATATGCAGAGGCAAACCTGGTCCGACCAGAGGATCACAATGGTGCATAGCGGTTGAGTCTAGTCCTATTGAAGATGTCGACAACTCACCACACCTAAATGACCTAGTCCGTCCAAGGAACCACCGCAGCACACGACAACCGAATTTAGTCTTTTTTAAGACAATGAAATTCAGCGCACCTGAGTAACCTGGTCCGACTAGAGGACCACAATGGCGCACATGGGCCGAGTCTAGTCCTATTCAGGATGTCGACAACTGGTAGCATCTAAGTGACCTAGTCCATATGAGGAACCACGGTGGCGTACGCCGGTCGAATTCATAGAGGACCACAACGGCCACATCTAGTCCTATTCAGGATGTCGATAACTCACCGCATCTAAGTGACCTAGTCCGTCCGAGGAACCACAGTGGTGCACGCCAGCCGAATTCAGTCCTTTTTAGGTCGATGAAATTCGACGCAACTAAGTAACATGGTCCGACCAGAGGACCACAATGGTGCATAGCGGCCGAGTTTAGTTTTATTCATGATGTCCATAACTCACCGCATCTAAGTAACTTGGTCCGTCTGAGGAACCACGGTGGCATACAACAGCCGAATTCAGTCCTCTTCAGGACGATGAAATTCACACACCTAAGTGACCTGGTCCGACAAGAGGACCACAATGGCGCACAATGACCAAGTCTAGTCTTATTCAAGATGTCAAAAGCTTGCCGCATCTAAGTGACATAGTCCGTCTGAGGAACCACGGTGGCACACGACGGCCAAATTCAATACTTTTAAGGATGATGGAATTCGACGCACTTAAGTGACCTGGTCCGACCAGAGAACCACAATGGCACACAATAGTCGAGTCTAGTCCTATTCAGGATGTCGACAACTTGCCGCATCTAAGTGATCTATTATGTATGAGGAACCACGGTAATGCTCGGTGGCTGAATCAGCTTAACTTTTATTCAGAAGTAAGTTATCATATTTTGGGGTCTATTCCAATCGGACCAAGATGACTTCCCTGCAACTTAAGTCCTCTTCAGGATTAAGTTAGCTTATATCATGAAACCTAGTACACACAGTTAGAACCGATTTTTCTACAACTTAACTCCTATTCGGGAATAAGTTATCTTATTTTGGGGTCTATTCCGATCGGACCAGGACGACTTCCCTGCAACTTAAGTCCTCTTCAGGATTAAATTAGCTTATATCACGAAACCTAGTCAACACAGATGGAACTGGTCTTTCTATAGCTTAACTCATATATAGGAGTAAGTTATCCTATTTTGGGGTCTAGTCCGATCGGACCAGGTTGACTTCCCTGCAACTTAAGTTTTCTTCAAGATTAAGTTAGCTTATATCATGAAACCTAGTCCCTAGTCCGCATAGACGGAATCAATTTCTCTACAGCTTAACTCATATTTAGGAGTAAGTTATCTTCTTTTGGGTTCTAGTATGCTCGGACCAAGATGACTTCCTTGCAACTTAAATCCTCTTCAAGATTAAGTTAGCTTATATCATGAAACCTAGTTCGCGTAGACAAAACCGGATTCTCTATAGCTTAACTCGTATTCAGGAGTAAGTTATCTTATTTTGGGGTTTAGTCCGATCTGACCAGAATGACTTCCCTGCAACTTAAGTCCTCTTCAGGATTAAGTTAGCATATATCATGAAACCTAGTCCACACGGATGGGAACGGTTTTTCTATAACTTAACTCCTACTCAGGATTATCTTATACTATAAATATCGACCCGACTGAACATGAGTGGTCTTTCTACAACTTAAGTCTAGTCCGCTTGGATCAGCATGACGTCAATCCAGCACAACCCTAGTCGAGACTAATATCATTTGCATCCAATACGATCAGATATATTATCCGGGAAGAAGTATAGATGAGACATGAAAACAAATTTTATTGATTAAACAAAAGGTTCTTACAAAGATTACAGACTAATCAAATCAAGGATATACACATGACAAACATCTGAGCTTGGTGAAAATGAAGTTGCAAGCGAAGATCTACCAGAACACATACTGGGAATTTGTTCCGCCAATTTGTCTTCTGGAAGATATGTCAAAGGTGCAGCTAAAAAAGAAGTTGTAGGTTCCACCACTTGGTGATAGAGAAAGTTGTTGGTGCCATCTCTGAAGATGGTAGAAGAAGCTGCAGGTGCACCTCATGCTGGATGAAAAACTCAGGATCAAGGAGGTACCATTGACTTCTTTTCCACAAAATAGAAGTAAGTTTGGAAGCCCTCAAAGAGAAATTGGAAGCGCAGTCAACCAGTGGGACTCCCTCAAAGTGCAAATCCTATTGAGATTCATCGCTACATATGTCAAAATATACAGAAACTTTGTCAACAGATGTTTCTCTGCATCCCTTGGAGAGATTAGGGCAAAAGAACGTTTAAAAAACTCCATTAAGGAGAAAGAAAATGAACTATGCAAACACATAATAACGCCTAATCCAACCAAATCGAGCTTATATAGGCACAACGCTTGTGGACGATAACCACCCAATAGTTGCATCAATGTTAAATGATTTGCAAAAGCCAAATAGACCTCAAATTCAATTACCAATACAATGTGCAAGTCCCTACTCAATGAGTTATTGGGCCTGCATGCAACCCCACTAACTAGGGGGAGTAACTGATGAGACATCAAACAGTCATCCGATCGTAGCCATACACGTGGCATGGATCATCGCCAAGCCCTAGTTTGGTTTAACGCAGACCCAAGCCAGGTCAAGCCTAGACCTAGACGAATTACTATTCAGCCCGTATGTTAGGCGCCCAAGCCCAGATCATGCAAGCCCAATGTGGCACGAATCTTGGAGTTTGGCTCAGGACAATAAGGCCCAAATATAGATCATTGGACTATAGTAGGCCTAGGGTCCATTAGTGCAACTCTTGGGCCAATTAAGTATTGAGTCCCAAAGAGACCAAGTGTCAAGGGAGACTCAGACATGGACGGGTAAGATTCTAAGAGAGATCGCCTCCCTTCATCACACCCTCAACAGTAGAGAGATGAGTGAAACACTCACTACATAAGGTTAACAAAACGGATGAGAAAGGTACACACATGCAACCATAATTTTATCAGTCTATATCCATCTTTGTTCAGTGACTGACTTTACAATTCGAGTGTCTTTGGCCGCCACGATGTTTGGTCTCTGGTTCACCGTTGTTCATCTTTGCAGGTCAAAAATCAACAGGGATGGATTTGGACGCATCACCTATATAATGTAAAGGCTATTTACAATTTACCCCTATCATAAATATGTATTTATGGGTTGACTTCATCATTAATCACTATTACAATCTCCCCACGATAGTGGTCAATGTGCGTTGACCATAAGTTTTCAAAATGCTTGTATTTACATGACCAAAAATACCATTGATAAATCAAATGATGAGATTAAGGCTCCACTTGGTAGACTGTAAAAGAATGCATTTTTCAAATTGATGCATATGCATTAGTTTGCATTGCATTTGTTTGTAATGCATTACTTTATGGACAGTTGGTAGTAACTAAAAAAAATCAATGCAAATCAGACAAATGGTTGTGGGTGGTGTTGATGATTGTAGTAGTTGTAATTGTGGCATGGTCATGGTGGCGGTGATTGTGATTGTGGTAATGGTGATTGCGAATGTGGACAATGATGGTAGTGGTGGTTGTGGTGGCGGTCATGGTGGTTGTAGTTGTGGTGATGGTTGCAGTGGCTATGGTGGTTCCGGCGGTGGTACTAGTAAAGGTGGTGGTAGTTGTGGTGATTATGCTATGGTAGTTGATGTGGTTGTGACGGTGACGACGGTTATGGTACTCGAGGAGATGATGAGAGTTAATGCGAAAAATTTTATAACTAAGAGATGCAGAGGTCTTGAATTCAAATTCCAATAACTAAGCCTATCTCAAAGAAAATCTAAACTAATTTAAAAAAAAAAAAAAAAAAAAAAACAATCTTCCCAATCCTCATCCTCCCCCTTTTCAATATGGACATTTTGAAAACAAATGGTCATCACACAATGACCACTAGTCCTATGGGTAGACTGCAATAGTGATTAAGATTGATGTAACTCATAGATACTTATTTATAATAGGGGGTAAATCGTAAATAGCCCATAATATATTGATTTTTTTTGTTAAAAACAAAATACCTTGTTTTTCCATTTCAGAATCAATTTAGTCGGGCATATCGTTAATTTACCTATTGATGGGACATTGGGTGGTAGTATTTAAGAATAATGTAGGTTAGACCTTTGGAAAAGGAAATAGAGGGAACTGGAAAAGAAACAAACGCATTGTAGTTAGATTTGATTCCCTGGCTTATTTTTTCAACTAAACAAGTAACAACTTTCCCTATGGACATTAGTCATCACTGTTGGAGCTTATCTCAATGGTTTAAGCCGTGTATTTTGACATGTCTAAGCTCGCATTAATGGTTTAAAAGAATATCTAATTATCAATTCAAACACTTCAAATTTCAAGATATATATTTTATTATTAAAACATAAAAATATTTTTAATATTTTCATGCCTAAATACAACATTTCCAAAACAACGGATAGACATTAATGAACATTCAAACAAAACCCCAAATTTCAATAAATTCTATGAAAATATTAGTATTTTTACCATAAACTAGAATTTCAATCAATTATAATTCTAACCTAGCTTGACTCTAAAATAAATTTAGTATTTTTATCATAAACTAGACTTGCAACACAAACAAATTAGTTTACATTTTAGAATATAATTTTTTTTTATGAAACCGATTTAGGGCAATGGTGGAGATGATGGCGAAAGTGTCCAATGCATGATAATTAGTAACAAAAAATATATATTTAGAGTGCCAATAGCACGAGAAATATACTAGTTCCATACGATTCAATTGTGCTTTCTATTCGCTCTTAAAAAAAGGTTGGAACCGATGAGCAGCCACACCCAATAATTGTTGTTGCCAGCTTGCTGCATGTTGAATTGGAAAAAAAAATTGAATACATAGCAGCAGTAATTAAGTGGTGGGATTGAGCAGTATGAAAAATTACATAAACCCTACAATGCACTACAAATTCGACGGCCTTCACCAAATTTTTGTATAACCAATGAACCAGGTGATGTCAGAACAAAATCACCCATCCTTCTACATTTTTTTAATTCAAAGCTCTCTGATTTCTGCTAAGCACAATAATACCAGAGCTTTCTGGAGGGATAAATACAGATACCCTATGACATGCCGAGTCCCTCTGTGTCTTCCACGGACCAAAATAAACAGCGGACTCTATTTGACTTGTACATTTGGAATGGGGGATCGCTAGTCAGCTAATTTTGCTAAAATAACCATGTCTAATATTTTGACATCAAGTGTGACATCTACCTTGACAATCCCATCAGTGCTATCAATGCCTATCAACTTCCCAGTAGCACCACGCTGGGCACCACTCATGATTTTGATCTTATCGAACTTCCTCGGCGTAACCATCTCCATTTCACTTGGGAGAGCCATCACTGTTTTCTCATTGCCACTTGATCCAAGTGAAACCTTGCAAGACCCATCCTGAAAAGCAATTGATAGAAATAAGTTCATTGCCTCCATAATCAAACAAAATGACCAAATATATGTAGATAGAGTTCAGACAGTACCGGAAGAACCTCTTTCACAACTCCAATAGCAGCATCCTCGCCCAACCTTCTTACGTTGACCAATATATCCGGCAAAAACCATGGCCCTTCATTTTCTCCACCTGCAACAGAGGAAAGTCAGGCAAATATGACGTAAAATGCAAGTGGTGCACAGACCATACATTAACCAACAGTCACCTCAGAATGCACCTAACGAAGGCTACCGCACCACAAATTTGGAAACCACCAAAATCCCTAAAAAATTGTGTTGCAGTGAAGTACATCAAATTGTCGATTCTACACTTTAACACTACAGTCCATGCAGTAAACTCCAAGTTCCAGACAATACAGTCCATATAGCAAAGTCTACACTCTAAAACTCTTCAGTCCACACATTGACTTCGGTTAGTTTTAGCTTACAAAACTATTTATAGATTAAGAAAAACTTGTAAAAACCGATACCTCAAGCAAATTAAGTCAGTAACATACATAAGCGGATTACTAAAAACTCAAGTGACAAACCTCAGGTTGGTTGTTTAAATCCCAAATTTTAATTTTTGTTAAATTCTGTTCTGTTTTAGGAAAACACTTGAGAGTTTAGTAGTTTAGAGGCAAATATGTGCTTCATACAGTGATGTATGTAACTGTGCATAGCTCTAAATTATCACACAAGGCACACCTTGATAGCAGTGATCTAAAAACCTTCAACACCTACCTAACATGAATATGAGAAATTTAAAAGAGATTTGGATTTCAGGGACTTCCTATTTCCAATTTGAATTTGTGCAAGCAACTTGCCTCCTTTTCACTGGAAAAGTGAGATGATAAAAATAAAAATCATTTGCATTAACTTGCTATTTAAAGATTGTTTAGTTTTTAACATGAAAAGTAGGCTGTTTTGCCTAAATTCATTTATCTTTCTAACTTATGGAAAGATGGAACACACTGAGTCAAACCAAGTCGAACATGGCTTAGTCAAATCAATGATCAATTCAGCAATATTGCATGCTAAAACTAAACAACAATTAGTGTTTTCCAATAGTATTTTTCCTAGTCGAGCGAGAAAAGAGTAGCATTTTTTTTTACAAAGTTAAAAAAAGAGCAAAACATAGAAAAGCAGAGACTAAGAATGAGCGCAACATGGGCGGACAGCTAAATACAGTAGATCACAAGAGCTATAAGAGAACTCATAAAGAGGAATGTAGTAGGAAGAAAACCTATTGTGGGAGACATAACATCCAAACCACCACTTCCAGGAGTCATTGGCTGTCCACCAGGAGTGCCAGGAAGGTAAGATGCAGAACTTGGTGTCATGGGCTGTCCTCCAGGAGTTGAAGGCAAGTAAGGGCTTGGCGCGCTTGCTAACAAAGTAAACACAAAACAGCCAAGTTGAGAGTGCCTTTCACAAGAAATGAAGGAAAAGAAATTATATACTAAACATTTTCATGCTTTACCATAGGCTGGACTACTTTCCCTGGGTGTTCCAGCTTCACTATAATTACCACCAGGAGTGTTGGTCCAACCTGAACCAGGAGTTGGGGCTTCATATGGCCTAGTAGGAGGAGTTCCTGGCTGTGAATAATAGAATCACAAGAAGATTAAATCCATATGAATCCACAAATGGGTGCTATCATGTTACCACATCATATTATGGGTCAGACAGAAAAAAGAGAGATCAATTACATGGTACTGCGGACTGGTAGCCCAGGAACCAGGATTTCCATCTTCCCAATTATCCCTAAGCAAAGATTCCAAGGACCAATCATCAATTATACATGGTTTACTATTAGAATCATACGTCAGAAAAGCCCTACAGTAAAAGAAGAAACATACAAACTCCGTGCAGGACTGCAAAGATTCAATATGGTTCAGAAATATCTGACTTTTTTACTCGGTAACATATATGCAAAACACAACAGAATTTATGAACCAGCATCATCATCATCATCAAAGCTCATTCCCGATATTTTCGGAATCGGCTACATGGATTTTGGTTCTCCAAGCAATGCAGTCTTCCCACATATCCTCGCCTAATCCAAGCTCAATGATATCTTCATTCACCGCCTTCATCCAAGTTTTCAACGGTCGTCCCCTCCGTCTACACCCTCCATTAACTTGCCAATCTAGACATTTTCTAATTGGCGTCGTGCTTGGTCTCCTCCGCACATGACCAAATCAAGTTAAACGTATTTATCTAATTTTGTCCTCTATGGCGCTACACCCAAGTATCTCCTAATTCTTTCATTTCTAATTTTATCCTTACGAGTTTTACCACACATCCACCTTAACATACGCATTTCTGCTACTGTCATCTTATGCGTATGTTGTCCCGTAGTAGCCTAACATTCTGAATCGTATAGCATGGCTGGTCGAACAATTGTCTTATAGCATTTCCCTTTTAGCCTTGCAGGCATCCTTCTATCGCATAATACTCCTGACGTCATTCTCCATTTCAACCAACCAGCTTTAATCCTATGGTCTACATCTTCTCCAATAGCCCCATTCTTTTGAATTATATATCCAAGATATCGAAAAGCCTCACACTCTGGGACCTCTACACCTTCGATCTCAATTGCATTACTTCTCCCTCGTGGTTCACAACCAAAGTTGCACACTAGATACTTCGTCTTCGAACGGCTAATTCTAAAACCTTTACTCTCTAAAGCCTCCCGCCACTTTAACTAATTTCTGACCTAAACCTGCACTAATTTATGAACCAGCATAAACTTTCAAAATCTTTTTTGTCAGAAGGCAAAGTAATAAGACTTGGTTTTCACCATGAGAATTATTTAATTTTCGCCAACATGATAATGTATATCTTTTAATAAGAAAAAGAACACAGAATCAAGTTCCCACTGCACCAGAAAAGCATTCTACATAAGCGTTGACCCCACCAAGGAATTCCATGAATTGCCGATAGATGACTAAGGGAGTGTTCGATTCTTTCAGTGAGAAATACGCTACCTTGCTCATAGGTGTTAGGTGATGAGATCACCTTAGGGCCAGCCCTGACATTTGGGGTGCCCAAGGCGACTCTCGAAATGGTACCCTTTTTTATATACAGCATGCAAAAAAAAAAAAAAGTTTAAGATGTGTAGAACAAGAGCTGGAGCCGTGACCGATGCGATCTTAAAAAAATGAAATATTTTAAAATAATAAAATATTTCACCTTGTCAATTTTGCAATCGGTCTCTCAAGGCACAACATAAGTTTGCATAAATACAACATGTAATTAAAAAAAAAAAAAAAAATTGAACTTGGTGCCCCCTTGAGGTGTGGTGCCCTAGGCCCAAAACTCTTGGGCCTACCCTCAGGGCCAATACTGGATCACCTCCCTTTCTAATGACTAAAGTTTCAATAGAAATTTAAAAAAAAAAAAGAGTACTCTACTAAACTTGTTAAGACTTCATACTTCCAGTGTTAACCAAAAACAAGGACCACCTAATATTTCCTGTAACTGATTGCGTATATCAGATAATAAACAATGAACAAAAAAAAGTGGTCTACTTGTTAAGACTGCATACTTTCAATATGAACCAAAAACAAGCATCACCTAATATTCCTAAAACTTATTGTGTATCACCAAATAACAAACAACTTCGTTGTGTCCCCTTGTAGAGGAAGTTCATAAAAGAGCTAACCTTGGCAAACAAAACTGAAGCAAAGTAAAATACAGCTAACCTTGGAGGACTCATTGGGTTCCAAGCTCGATCTCGCATTGGAGTTCTCATGCCTTCATGAATAGGAGTAGCTATAAACACATTCAACAGCAGAGATTGTTTTCAGTACAGACACATTCCATCAAATACTTAGGGACTAGCATATTTTAAAGAGAAAGGCACCATGAATTAAGCACAAAAAGAAACTTACCTCCCGGATCTCGCATGGGAGTGGTATATGGATGCAGTGGAGTTCGTGAGGGGTGCATTGGCATTGGAGTCTCACTTCCCAGACCATAACGTGGTGTCGACTCACTAGTAAACGAGAAAAATGTAAGGAAAGCTTATACAACATCCCAAATTCTAGTAAAAGTTGAGAACAAAAAAACAGAAAGTAAACAACTTACCGGTATGGAGTTGAAACAGATATATTATCTACAATGTCGCACCGCTTAACTGCACATACACCAGTCATTTAGCAGTTAGCAAAGTAGAAAAATAAAATTTTCTACAACAATTATAATCCTCCTACCAGTAACAATTCTCATTTGGGAATCCAGTTCTACTCGGACGACCGTGCCATTTATATCTTTAATACGTCCACGGTGCCCTTTATAAGTGCCCTGACGAATTTTAACTTCAGCACCAATCATACGGTCATGACCTCTTCCACCTCCTTGTCTTCCACCAACTGCATTGAAGATTTTCGATATAACGGAAAAGGGAGCAGGGGGGTATACCATAATGAACATAAATCAATCTACACCGAGAAATAATAAGTAGAATCCAACATACAATGCATTGGAGGCCCTCCTCTAGGTGGTCTTCCAGGGGACTGATGGATCTTAGGTGAAGCTTTGAGAGTAGCAAATCTAGACTCCAACGAATTTCCCTACAGTGCAATTAACAAAAAATAAGCTTAAATGACACAGCGCGTTTATGATAAACAATTCAAGGAACTTACTCTGTCACCGTTGGCGCGTGAGCCACCTATAACAACGCAAGATTGAGATTTAACACAAATATAACCAGCGTGCTCAAGGTGATGACGGTCATTGATGAACAATATCCCTCTGTATATGTGCTCCACAGGACCTTGCTTGCCCTAAAATATAATGCATTCATTTGAAGACCAGTAAAATTATGAATGGCACAAGATAAAAATTGTTGCAGGTAAGGGGAGCATCTCACCTTGCATGGACCGTCAACAATCCTCACAACATCCCTCACAGAAACTACATTCTTATTCCGATCTTGGGCATCAGTCTTCCTCATAATCTTGCTTTTAATCTCTCTCAACTTAACTAGTGCAACCTCAGGTCTGTCAGGAACTCCCTTAAGCACCTGGAAAGACATTAGGGATAAATTCAGAGAAGAGAGAAAACGTATGATCAAACCAATTATTGGAATGTCATTTACCTGGAAAGCCTCACTTTCTACACGTATTATAATACCAAAGCTCATATTACTGTCAAAAAATTTAAACAATATATTAAAAAAACCAAGTTATCTTAACAAAAAGAACAGGCAAATTTACACTAACACTCTAAATACAGAGAGTTATAGGATGTCAATTGAAGAAACAACTTACTCAAGCAAGACAAGGTCGTGTAACTCATAATCTCCAATTCTTGAAACACCAGTTGTTACTTCCGAACTCTCAACCACATTGTCGGCAAAGATGCGGATCTGACAACAAAAGTCAACGGATTAGTGAACCCGGGTCTATACGGAAATCCCCCTAAATTTCAGGGATTCCAACTTCCAAAAATTGTGAGTGTATGCCACTCACATCCTCTTTTGTTGTGTCTGATACAATAATAAGAACATGGCCCTCAACCTTCACAACCATACCAGTCGCACCTTCCTGAGCACCAGAGACAACCTTTACATGATCCCCAGGTTTGAAGTACTTGCAAAGATCCTTCTCTGGTACTTCAAGAGTTTCCTGTAAAAGGAGAGTAGTATACATCATTTGTCTCGTGATATATGATGGTTTCTGTCAGAGAGAAGAGATTTCATAAATAGTTACTTTGATGTCCTTCATTTTAGGTCGGATATAGACAGACTCTTCTTCTACTTTTTCAACCCATCCCATCAAATTTTTCAGGTCTCCCCTCACAACAATAACTGCATCACCTTTCATAAAATGACCTTTCTTTCTATTTGCAAATAGAGTAGAGAAACTAGCATTGTCATTGTCTTCCTCTGGCTTCCGAAATTTTTCAAGCTCATCAAAAGTGGGTTGTATGTTCTGCATGCTAATCGACTTCATAGATACTGTCTTAACATGAAAACCATCTTTAAACATCATGCCACCGATGGACTCTTGATATTCACCGGTGCTCGGATCTCTCTTGCGCTCAACACGAATGTTCAACTCCCTGTGCATGAACCAGATAAAAAATGAATTCATATAAATGCTATTTTCCCAACAATAGCAGTACAAGAAAGCAGCATACCTTGCTTCATCCATGTTTATAAAACGTGGAGGGGGTACAAAAGTTTTCTTCTTCACAGGATCCCTACCATCCTGAAACATCCAAAATTTTGATTTCAGAATTACTGCGGATGATTAAATTAATCAGCAAAAGAAAAACCAAACACTTTACATCTTCACCAAAAACCTAATGGGTACAAAGATTTTTCTAAAGGTTATTGATGATGAAGCATACCAGTTTACTAGCAAGAGCTTGTAAATCAACCCTGGGTATGAGTTTCACAGTAACCCTCTGTCGCACATTATCCACGTCTACAACCTAACAAAAAGATGTGTGAAATCTAAAGAAAGAAATCAATTTGTAAAACATAGTGATAGAGAACTAAATTACTTTAGCAAGATCCCCTTTGTATGTCCCTATCTTCATGCGGACCCATGTGTCCCTGTTAAGATCAACTGCTTTGCTTTCAACCGAAAGCACATCTGTCATTTCTTTTATGGGAACCAGCATTACTCTCGCTGAGTAAATATTACGCAAACCCTTGCATGCCTGAGAATAATCAAGAAGAAAAGAAAAAGTATTGATGCTTTGTTCTCTCAATTAACTGAATCAGACCTAGCATTGAGTATTATGTTTAATTTATACCTCCTTCACATGCGCTTCTTTGTCTGCTTCAACATAGATGTAATTCTTAAGGTGATCAAGGGCAACCACAGACCTTATTTGTAACTCGGGCCCTTTATCAATAAACTTTTGCATTAAGCAAACAGCTGCCTCTCGCTCACGACCAATCTAAGGATTAGAAAGAAGAAATCTCCATCATATATAGGAAGAAGAGATGCAAGGCCAAATAAAGTACCAAAGAAAAAGGACTATACCGCACATTTCACCATCCACAATTTTGGATCTTTAACTGACGGTAAAAGTGCTTGTTGCTCCACATCTGTGGTCTCCTCATCATACTCGGTGTGACTTGACCTTCGATATTTTTCCTGTATTCTCCTCTCAAGTGCTTCGTAGTCTTCTTCATCATCCTCACGTGGTAGCAAAGGACGACGATGGATCCTTCTTCCATCATCATCTTCTTGAAGTTCAGCACCGGTATCCACTATGAAATCTGCAAAAAAAAAAAAAATTTAATCAAAAAATCATATGCTGTATAAAAATTGGAAGGATGAAAAGGGAGTCAGCAGTGGAAAGAGAACAATGGCTCCTCACGAAAGTGTAAATCATGTGTTGCTAGTATGAACTATGCAATCTCAGTTACACATACAAGAAGTGAATTGTATCCCTTTAAATTTATCCCAAGTACATCTCCAAACCCATGAAGTTTATACAAAGTAACCTAATCATTGAATACAGAAACACAAGATTGTAGTATCTATAATTAAGAAACACAATGAAGTAGTACCAAACTCGATATCAACGAAACTAAATTATCTCAATCCCAAAGAAAGTCCTAGAAAATCAATCTAATTAAAAATAAATAACTACAAGAAGAATATTAGGGATAGGAGTTGAAGTTCCAATCTGACACTTGTAGCCAGATGGCTTCTTAAAACTAGAAATGCCAAAGCTCAGTCAAGCCAATCAAGTAGCAAGTAGCAGAGGGGAAACTGATGGAGCAATTTTGAACAAATATGCAAACTTGCCAATGAAGGAAAGCTTAAAAACCAAAGAAACACAAAGGCGGGAGCATCATCAAGTGGAGTTTAGAACCGTCCAGTGATTACTCTCGAAGAGGGGCTAACCACAAATAAGACTCCCCATCCAACACCCATTACATGGATACGAAAGGCAACTTTCTAAAATACCCAAAATTTTAGTCTCCCTCATTTTGAAGGCAGCAATCCACATTAATGGATCCAGAAATGAACCTGTTTCTTTGATTGAAACCACATACCTACTGAGAACCATGTTCCTATTACATCTATAAACTTGTAGGGCAAGGCAGATAAATGGTACTTAGACTCGAGGTTTTAGAAAGTGCGATGACTAATCACGAGGTGTGAGGCATAAGCCTGACAAAATTGAGGCTTAAGGCTTTAGTTGTTTGTTGAAATATGGTTGGAAAAAAGCTAATAAAACAAGGTGTGAGGTGTGAGACATAAGCTTGACAAAATTGAGGCATAAGGCTTAGTTGTTTGATAAAATTAGGTTGATAAAAGAAACGAGGTCATTATAAACATATCAACTATTCAATGAAATAACCTTACCAAGCATAATAAAAAAGAAACACCTTAATGAGGTGTACTGAAATAATATGTAAAACATATAACATATTCATGCACAACTTAATACTACATTGCAACTAAATCGCTACAAAAGGCCATAACTCAATCATAAGTCAAACCAAAACACATTAGGTATGAGCATCTTTAGAATTTCCGAAAAACTTCAACATAAAGTCAACAAGTAGTCAGAACTCACAACTCACCAAAAAGTAACTAAAACACAAACATTTATATGCGACACAATCACAAGATTCGTAGAAGGGGTCAAAAATTGAAGTTTTGGTTTATTTCAAAACGCATGTTGAAATTGAAGGTTACGTTGTCACTATGCTGAATTAATTGAGGCATGATGAGGCCTAAGCCTCAGTTTGGTCATGGAGTGTGAGGCCTCAATGTGCTTTTCAAAATCTATGCTTAGACTTCCAAGTAGGAAAGAGAGCCATTGGCTAGAATGAGTTTTTGTGAAGGATTGTGCATTTCATTCCAAGAGGTAGCTAATGAGAACAATGTGAGTTGACAAACTGTCATTGGTCCAACACTGTGTAGATCAGTATTATGATATTAAGGCTGTCATAAGATCTAAAAACATGTTAAGAAGGAGTCCTTTGTCCTTTCTTTTGAGTGGGTTCAAGCAGGTTGAAGGAAGAACTTAAGAACCTAGTTCCGATGTTTAAGCCAACTACTACAAAACAAGCATTATGTTTGGCAAAATTGTAACAAGCCACACTCCATTGACACCAAAAGATAACGTAACCCACTTGTAGACAACACCAATTCTTCATCCTACATGGCACTATACCATTTGAAACAAACCAAATACCTTGCAAGACAACGACGACAACGACAGTCGACCGAATTCTACTTCCTCACTCACAAAAACACTAGCATCACAAAAACCCCCTATGAAAACAACACTCAGATGAGGTTAGGAGGGAGAAGGGACTTTGTTACAACCATTCTACCCATCCATCTGAATTTTCAATTTGTCCCAAACTACTATCTGACAAATTCACATTTCTTAGATAATGAACTAGTATCAAACTCGAACTAAATGTCATTTCATTAGTTAAAAATCAATCGCATTTCTTAAAATAAAAAATAAAAATAATAATCAAAAGGGAGAGTATTGGGGGAAAGGAGTTGACGAAGTTCCAAATCTGAAACACGTAGCCAGATTGACTTCTTAAAACTAGAAATGCCAAATCTTAGCCAAGCCAATCGAGTAGCATAGAGGAAATAGCGGTGATTTTGAATAAAACTGCAAACTCATCAAAGAAGGAATGCTTAAAACCAGAGAAACACAGAGGTGGGAGCATCATCTAGTGGAGCTTAGAACAGTCCAAGGATTACTCTTGAGGAGGGCCTAACCACAAATCAGACTCTCTATCCACCACCTAGCACCTACACATAGATACTCGAGGCAACTTTCTAAACTCCAAATTATGAGTTTTTATCTGTTTGATGGCAGAAATCCACGTTCGTGGACCCTGAAATGAACCTGATTCTTAAATTTAAACCACAAGACACTTGAATGGTAAGGCAGATAAATGGTACTTAGAATCGAGGTTTAAAAATAGCGGTAACCTATCATGAGGTGTGGGGTGTGAGGCTGACAGAATTAAGGGGTAAGGCTTAGTTACTTGTTAAAATTAGGTTGATAAAACTACTGAGGTTATTATATATGAATCAACTGTTCAAGGAAATAAACATGATACATGCATAATACAGAAGAAACACTTATTAGGCGTTGAGCTATGTCTGATAATGTTAGTGAAATAATATGCAAAACATGTAACATATTCATGCACAACTGAATGCAACATTGCAAATAAATTACTATGAAAGCCATATGCCAATCATAATTCAAATCCAAATCCAAATCCAAAGCATGACATCACAAGTATCTTTAAAAAAAAATTTAACAACCTTCAACATAAAGTCAACAAGTAGTTAGACTCACAAGTTAAAGAAAAATAACTAAAAACACACACACATATGGCACAATCATGAGGTTAGCAAAAGGGCTCGGAAATTGAAGTTTCGGTTTGTTTATTCGTTTATTTTTTTCACATGCTGAAGTTGAGGGTTATGCCTCATATCTTCATCGTCGCAATTCTTAAGCCTCGCTATTTAATCTTGAATTGAGTGAGGTGTGATGAGGCCTAAGCTTAAATTTGGTCCCAGAGAGTGATGCCTCCAGGCGTTTTTCAACAACTATGCTAGACTTCCAAAAGGGAAATAAAGCCATTAGCAAGGATGAGTTTTTGCGAGGGATTGGGCATTTGATTTGAAGAGGAGAACAATGTGATTTGACAAATTGTCAGTGGTCTAACATTCGAGTGTAAATCAGTATTATGATGCATTTCAAGATCTTAAGGGTGTCATGAGATCTAGAAACATGTTAAGGGAGGAGCACTTTGTCCTTGGTTCTTTCGAGTGGGTTGAAGGAAGAACTTAAGAACCCAGTTATGATGTTTAAGCAAACTACAATTACACAAACCTCGTGTTTGGCAAAATTGTAAGAAGCCACACTCCATTGACATCAAAGGATAACCAAACCCAGCTATAGAAGACAACAATTCTCCATCCTACATACTCAGCCCTTTACCATTTTGAACAAACCAAATACCCTCATGACAAAGAACACCAACAACAACAATCCACCTAATTCCACTTCCTCACACAAAAAAAATACTAGCATCACCAAAACCAACTATCAACACTCAGAGCAAGAATCCACCCCACATCCCACCCATCAGGAAGCTAACCCAAGCAAAGATAAGGGTTAAGAAACATGTTTTGCAATGAACAAGAACTATTCCATCCATCTGAATTCCCATTTTGCCCCAAATTACTATCAGACAGATTTACATTTCTTGCACTTTTTTTAATCAATAAAACAAGAAGTTTCCATTAATGGAGAAATCTAGTCCAGGAAGTATACATCGAATGAACTAAAAGTGTGTTTGGTTGCATGAAATCATATTTCATGAGAATCCATAAGGAGAACATCTACATCAAGGCTAATTTATGGTTCACTCACCAATACATTTTGTGTGTGATTAATGGTAGGAGCAAGGAGCTAATTTGTGGTTCACTCTTAGATTTTGTGATTAATGGTAAAAGCAAGGAGTGTAATTTCGATATTAACGAGACTTTTAGTCCTTCATGGATTTCCCATGAATTAGGATTTGCAACCAAACACAAACTAAGTTTCAAAAAATCAATGTGATTTAAAATAATAATTGTAATTTGAGAAATAGAACAAAAAGGTAACAGTTGAATAAGAAGAAAACATACCGTCTTCTCCTTCTTCTTCTTCTTCTTCCTCGTCACTATCAACAGCGGCTTCAAGCTCGAAAAACTGCGAACCGGACCGCTTTCTCTGTTTATGACTATTCCCACCGCCACCACGATAATCTTCATCATCGTCATATTCGTCCTCCTCCTCTTCATCATCTTCCTCAGCGACATCATCAATAAAATCTGATCTCCTCCGCTTATTGCTTGACCCGCCGCGTCTATCGTCTTCCTCTTCGTTATCGAAATCCTCTTCCTCTTCCTCGTCTTCCAGATCGTCGTCCTCTTCTCTTCTTCGCGGCATCGTTTCGTGGGTTCTGAAAACCTAAATTACGCAAATCGCGATTTCTCTCAGAAGATCTCTCTCTCTTACGAAGGGCGCTAGGGCTTTTGTTCTCGTCGTTGTATTTGTATAGTTTATGTAGACAGGGAGAAAAGATGGAGTGACCCATTCCCCACTAATTTCACTAGTGTGTTTTGTTTGTCCAAGTCTGTCAATTGTCGATAGATAGATAGATGACCTGAGTCGGTGATTGTTTCATGAGCTCGTGGGCTCTCACAAACTGGGTCCACGGCCCACAACTCAGCTGGTATTACTATTTGCTGCACATTTCTATCTACACCCACCATTTTCTCCCCGCTCCACCACTTTCGTTCACCGCCATTACAAATTGTCATTTTTCTTCGTGCAGTCATCATATCTCGCACGTCATCTTATGAGCAGTCTCTTCAATGTTCGGCTCTATAAAATGAGGCGTGATTGATTTGTTTCTCTCTTTACACTATCTTTACAATTAGGGCTTAGTTTTCTTTCTTCTTCTTCGTTTTCCTTATTTCTCCATTCCTTTACGATGTCTGCCAACGATATACTAGATGGTGAGGCGTTTGTTGCTTGTGAAGCTTACTTCTCGCCCAAACTTGTTTCTCAGGCGACATTGGACAATGTTCGTTCTGATTATGACTTGTCATCCGACCTCGAGATCGTTCTACCTAGGCAAAACGGTAGTCTTTGTCATCCAAGGTCTGTGTATATTACACTCTATCCATGCATGTTCCTGTTCGGCCTTTGTTTCCCTATTCCAGAATTGTTTTGGGAATATCTAGATTTTTGGGGCATTCCTCCTTCTCAAATGGATCCTAATGGTTGAAGGGTTATGGTTTCTACTTATGCGATAGTCATTCTCTCTGGCATTTCCTAGACTGTTAGGGTTCTGCATTCAGTGGTTGGTCTGTTGGTGACCAAGGACATTTGTTTCCTATGTTCACCTGTCTATTTTGGGAAGCTCAATGATGACATCAGAGACTGATCGAGATTCTGGTTTTATGCTTCTGTCAGCTCTCACTACTTCAAATTGTGAGGCCGAGTCGTTCCGAGTCATTAACAAACGGAAGGATCTGCAATTAAATGTGGAAAAACAGATGATCAGTGACCGTTTCTTGAGGCTTTCTATGGTTCCTATGGAGGCATTTCTCTCTAGGGACATTGTGGAACGCAGTGGCTTATACACTATGAACGAAGCAAGCGGGTTTTACTTATTGGATCTCGAGCTGAGGAGATTACTGCCTGTGTTGCTCCTGTTGGTGTTAATGATGCTAGCATTGATGGGGAAGTGAGCTCAGCCAGGGATGTTACGAATCTTAATGCTCCTGTTAGGATTGGTGTTGTTGGCCGACTTCTAGGAAGAGGAAGTGACGCTGGGCAGAATAGTGATTATCATGCGGGCTAGTTCAACAGACAATTCACAAGGAATGATACAAGAGATTCGCCCAAAAACATAGAGAAATAACTCTAATGTCAATTAAATTACTCAAATCAAAGGTTTACTACAATATTGAGGAAGAACTCTATTTATAGTGTTCAAATAACTTGAATAATAAGCAGCTTATTCCTAAAGAAAAATTAGAATCAAATACTAAAATAACAAGCAGTATATTCCTAAAAGAAAAAGTAGAATCAAATACTAAAATAACAAGCACTCTATTCCTAAAAGAAAAAGTAAAGTCTAATCCTAAAAGGAAACTAGAAAGACTTCTAATTAAATTGAAAGATTACGAATAAGTTATTTAATAAATAACTTTGAGAGCAAAATTAGGAACCTTAGAAACCCAAATTAGGAACCCTAGAAACCCTCC